>CM048755.1:330249746-331499746 GCA_026315105.1 Locusta migratoria | reverse complement strand
ACTCTACACAACAATTATTTAACAAATATGTGAGAATAAAGTCATTGAGAACAAATAAACTAATGAAATTTACTAAATATGTGAGAATAGAACTTTTAAAAACATGAGCACTAATGAGCTTCAAGAAGTGATCAATATTAAATATACAGAAAAGTTAAGTTAAGCTCCTGTACACTGCAGGTGGGAGTCGGGTGGCAGCTGGCACTGCACTCTGCTAGTGTGTGGACTGGCCTATATTAATAGTAGGTTGGTGGTCATAATGTTCTGGCTGATCATTGTACCTAATAATAATACTGAGTCAACAATGAGAGAGACATACAGGTTGTCGGTTATGGAGCATCATTTGCCACATTTTGCATTGCTCTGAGGGCACATCTTATTGTATTACAAGCTCTCTGCATAACTTTGGAGTACTATTTTGATTGTACAGGGTTAATCATATTGTTATGGATGATAAGTGTATATCACTGATTATTACTTCATCATATGAGTCCAATAGACATACAAACAAATATTGTGCTCATAAAAAATAAAACTTCTGTTCGCAGGTGTCTGGTTTATGGAGAAAATTCTGGTTGACAACGAAGTCCACCTCCAGGTTCTGACGTGGCTTCTCGGAGCTGATGTTGTTCCTTCTGAGAATTATACTGTGATGGTGATCTGCGTGCAGACAGTAGACGAAGAGTGTCGAACAAAGCCTAAATGATCAGTTTGTAAATTTAAAAGCAATGTTATGGGGAGACAAATAATAGATATTTAAAAATGGCATGTGCTGCATGCTTTGTGAAGCTAGAAGCTTGTGATACATGATGTGAAATTGTCTTTCAGCCCATATAGGTGCTGTCATTCTCTCTACTAACGCAGTCTGTGTTTTGCAGAGTAAGCTGTTTGCAAAATGTGGTTATTCCGAGGCCCTGTATGTTACTGTTTATAGAAAGAGTTTTGTGGTGATGAAATTTCAGTGACACACTGTTTAGCTAATATTATTAACCTGCCATTTTGCTTTAGCTGGATAGCTTATTTTCTAATTGAAAACTTGTGTGACCGTAGTAATGTGTACTTACGTTACATTTGAATATGCTGTGAAGTATGGAAAAGTAAGGGGTGGACGGGGATACGGGGAAGGTGTTTTAGCGAAGCATGTGTTGATGTCTTAAAATAGATTGTGAATCTATTGTGGCATTGAGCTTTTTAATTCCCTTATCAAATAAGGTATGAACAATTTTGTAAGTATTACAAAAGTCTCTAATGAGGTGACATTGGATAAAATTTATGACTGAGGCGAAAATTTCTAACTTTGGGATTAATATTCCATTGAGTTTAACTGTATACAGTGTTTGCTTTTATAATTTTTAGAAGGTGATGTGCTTCCTCATGTGAAATTTATGTTGTATTTGTGCTGGCCTTTAAAGTTCAACAAAAACTGATTAAAACTCATTGCCACTTACTGGATTTAAAATCTACTGACGTAGGTGTCGTATTACCTTTGCTGCACTATTTTTTGCTTTTCAGTGATTGGTCTGAAGTAATGTATGTGAAAATAAAGTTTGTAAATGTACTACTTTTATATTGAGTGATACATGAAGTAACAGTCAATAGATTGCACGAAGTGATTCATCTTGACAGAGGCTATATTGTGCTTTAACTTAGAATGTAGCTTTTTTGTGGGCATGTTGGTAAACATGATTACTATAAAGTTTTATTTTCTGGATACAAACTTTACCTATGTCTTACTAAATTTGTGAATCAATATGATTATCCTCTGATTAGACTGAATGTGTTTTTGAATACATCAGCATCATACTCCTTATATCTCCTCTCACCGCTCTTTTATCCATTTCTCACTGTCATTCATCTTGTCCCAATCCAATCAATTCCTTCTCTTCCTTGTAACTCTGATCTGCTTTCCTCCATGCGTCCCTGTTCTATTTCACATTTATTATGTCAGAAGTTGAAGATAGACGATAAACCAATTAGGCTACACAATAGGTTTCGGTCCTTGTTTCTCCCAAGGTATAGGATTAATGTGAATCCTGCCACATCTTGCCAGTCCAGAAAGCCTGTGCACTACATTACTCTATCACACTGTTTAATGAATGCTGCTGTTGGCAAATTGAACCTTTACTTGAAAATGTAAATTGCACTAAAAGCATTTTGATTTTGTCAGTTTACTCAGTAATTATACAATGTTTTAAATTACTGTTTTGACAGTTGGTCTCTACAAAAGAAAGTAAAATCTTGTTTCTGTGTGCTTTTGTTATATATAGTTACATAAAGTTGTGCTGGTTGTCATAGGTCCAAAGGTTTCAGAGTAAAGTTTCCAAACACACTTGGCAAGTGGCACAGTTCATGGGCTGAATTAAAATGGAGACCATTTTGAGTGTAGTTCTTCTGTTGAATGATAGTGATCTGCTTTCCTTCATTTTATTGGAGAAAGTGTAAAATATGATATGCATGTGAAGGAGAATAAAAGAAAGATGATGATGATATATTTTGGCATTTATTTTCACGTATGAACATTCTGATTGTGTCATTGATCATCAGAAGCGTGAAGATTGAATGTACTTACAAACAACAGTTGCAGCAGCAGCAACAAATTTGGTTTGTTTTTGAAGAATATTGATGAAGAATAATAGATACAGCTCTACTAAGAAACACATTAGTTCTAGAATGTTTAGTAGTGCACACAACAGAAGGCTGATAGATTCCTTGCAATTTTTCGGGCCTAACACAAACATCATTAATGCATCAGGAGCCTGTAGTGTATAAATATGATGGCCAAATATATCTTTCTGTGTAAGTAAGTATTGAGACCTTAAAAGAAATAACTTCCAAAATTTTTAGCACTGTCTTACTCTGAGCAGATACCATACTTCTCATCCATATTTATGTAGTGTCACTAAAAGGTCTCTCCTTTTTCAAAAGTATTTTCATTGAGGTCACCAACAGAGGGTGGTTTGGATAGGCATGTGTATGCCGTGAGGGACTGTTTTAGTCACAGAAAGTGCAGCAAAGAGTAGTACGTGAACTTCATAGTAATTCATTTGTAACCTGTCTTGTGATTTTTAGTTAATGGTACCACATTATATGTCTGCTTGATTGGTTTGGTGCAATATTGTAGTTAATAAGCTATTGTTAAGCATATAGTTTTACCTTTTAATTTTATCTCCAGAATGCTTTAATTACATTATACTGTCATGGAAAAAAATACTATTTTGTTCATCAGTGTCACTGAGTGTGACCGTTAAACATCATTTTCAATTTTTCAGAAAATATATCTCATATTGGAGAGAGGGGAAAAACTGATCACTTTTTAACTGTGGCCACTCATGTTCATTAATTTGAAAGTACTATTGTACACATTTTGTGTTACAGTTCTTTGATGTGTAATATAATTTGTATTACATATTGAAATCATTCCTAACCATGTATGCACACACAGCATGGTGAGACATAATTAATTACCTTGTAAGTATGGAAGTAGATGTCTCTCTTTTTCTTACTTTCATTCCCATGTGCTGATATTGAAAGTGTATCACATCATTGTGTGTGTGCTGTCATGTACTGGTCATAGTAGTGCATTTACAGTAACTTTGTTCATCTCGGCAATAGGTCCAGTGAAAACTGGTAAAACATAAGACTGGTTTGTTCAGTAGCTGTACTTTGCAAAATGAAGACTTTGTTAAATTGTTATTGGTTATTATTGTTGTGTCTGAGTTGTAGTTGTGTTGTAGGCAGTTTGATTTGTTGTGTGTGTGTGTGTGTGTGTGTGTGTGTGTGTGTGTGTGTGTGTGTGTGTGTGATGATATATTATAAATTGGTGATTTGTGGCTGATTAATAAAGTGCTAAAAGAAGGAAAAATGGAGGAAATTCCAGCAAACATCACATTTTAAGTATCTTAGTCAGTTAATATTTTAAGTACTTGCTGAGAAAGAGCTACTTAAGGAAATGTAGACCATTTGTTAGGAGTTATTTATCTTCCTTATTATCCAGTCACTAGAAATCACTTCTTTCTTGTGTACTTCTAATGACAATATCTCTTTAATATTATCTGTTTGATACTATTAGCTAATTATGTCCCTGGAATGGTTTTTCACATTTTACATCACTCATTTTTAATTACTTTTTTTTATAATTGACAGATAAAACTGTATGCTGTTTCAGCATCTCTTTGTATTGTTCTTTTTCACCATTTCAGACACCTATCACAAAACAGAAAATTGTTAATGCTGCAATTCAGCTATTTTCACCTCTTCCCTCAGTCAGTTGTTAATTGAAATTAATAATATATGGTTTGTTTACCATCCATTTACCACCATTTCATGTTGTAAATGCAAGGTACCCTCACAATAAATTTCAAAAATTGTCTTGTTAATGATGAGCATTTTGATGATGATGAAGATCATTGACAGTACTTTGAACTTTCTCCTTTTCTTACTGATTGAGAAATATCTTTATAGTTCTCAATTTTCCCAGGTTATAAGTTTTACGCTTATCTAGTATTTTTGATAATTCTCATCATTTTGGAAATATAGACCACTTAAGAGAAGAATTTTGTGTGTGTATGCTCCATGTCATCTATAAGTTTAAGATTCAATTTTATATACATTTTGGTGCCTGGTAATAGCTGGTGCTATCAGTCGTACCCAACACTGTGAGACATTATTTCAATCATATTTACTAAAGATCTCTCTTCCTACAAGAACACCAGAGCTACGTATCTTGAGTGATAGTTCCTTGTGAAGTTTTCTGTTACCAGCAAAGTCTGCTGTTTGTATGCTTACCAAGTGCAAAACTTCCAAAACAAGAATGTAAATTCTTGCACGACATATCATTTTCACAGCTGCTGTAATAAATTTCTTGTTGGTTATCATTGCATAAATTTATTTTTCTAAAAAATGTTATTGTAAATAAAATGAATACATTAACTATTGAAAACCTTATGTAAATAGGTTACTGATGATCTCATGTTGCTTTCTGACATTTTGTTATGTTATTCTTTTCACTAAGTAGTTATTGTTCCCTTTGATTGATGGCTCAGATATTTAATTGTTGGTTTAAACTAGTAAGTTATCCAATTTTATAACATTGCATTGTGTTTACATAATTCTTCTTTGTTGTTTTAGTGTGTGACTTTTCTTAATTTATTATTTTTTATGTGTGAGAGAGATCCTGCACATAAAGGAATGCTGTAATTGTACAAAGAAAAATTTGGGTGACTAGTTTTGTTGTTGGTATTTGACAACCAACTTCATTTTTGTACTGTTTGTATATTTTACAGTACATAAGGATAAATGCACGACAATTGAAATTATGTTGTTTAGTCACAGAAAATAAAATGTTGGAGTAAGGGTTACACTACATAAGGATAATGCACGACAATTGACTTTATGTTGTTTAGTCACAGGAAATAAAATGTTGGAGAAGGGTTTACAAAGCTTGTAGAATTTTTAAGTCGAAGCAGTGTTTATTTTACCTTTTTCCCCTTAATTTTGTGGGTAGAAACAATATATTTATTATCACAACAATAAGTTATGTGGACCACTGTACACGTAAGTTATTGTTAATCCAAGGCACTAAACTTCAGAATCTTTACGGCAGTGATCATTGTGTGTCTGTAAAAACAACAGTTGAATGTGGTAATTGGATGATGTAGCCACTGTGTGTGAAATGAATAAGAAATAAAACAGTTGATGATAATTTTTCTCTCATTTATTTGTGTCCTTTACCCTCATGTCATCAATTTATTATTAGTATTGTAAGTTTATATGGTCTCGATGGCAACAAGGTTCATCTGCTGTAATTAGTAAGTCATGTTACATTGTTAACAATAATTTTTTTTTTAAATGGTATGTGTGGGGTAAGGCAGTTGAGCAGTTGCACATAATTTTAAAAATTAAGATCTGTATGTAGCTACATATTGCTTACATGTGTCTAAGTAACTACTAATTTTTGATCAAGAATTTAGGAGCTTAGTGAAACAACTGAAATGTGCAATTACGAAATGCTGTCACTTGTCAGATACTTTGTTTCTGTTCTTTGTATTTCTCATTTTTGCACCTACATTATATTTATGGGAAGGTAATTCTTCCACTTTTCCTTATAATGTTGCTTTCATAAATATTACTGTTCAAATTCTAATAGGTTTCTAACAACATTTTTTATTTTTGTGCTGCGGTGGAATGGCTGACACTCTTAAGGCGCATCGGTGTGTGTTGTCCTTAGGTTGATTTAAGTAGTTTGTAAGCCTAAGGACTGATAACCATAGTAGTTAAGTCCAATAGATTTACAAACATTTCAACATTTTATTTGTGAATACTCTATAGTAAGTAGCTATTATTGATAATTTTTCAAACAAAATGTGTGTGTTTTAACCTTACATAAATAAGATCCGTGTATGAAACTTTCACTCTGCAGCAGAGTGTGCACCAACACATTAAAACAGTTTGTCGGAACTGGGATTCGAAGTGAAGTTTGGAAAGTAGGAGGTGAGGTACTGGCAGAAGTAAAGTTGTGAGACGTGAAGCGTGCCGGGATAGCTGAGACAGTAGAGTGCTTGCCTGCAAAAGGCAAAGGTCCAAGGTTTGAATCCCAGTTCCACCACACAATTTTAATCTGCCAGGATCCATGTGTTTTTTCTAGAGTACCTCAATAACACTGCATTAAATCTACAGAAGATTGTTTTTCCTCTTTTGAGCTGTTGGTACCCTAGTAGGTGCCTTAGATTTTTTTGAGACTTAATGCATACAAATCCTCATTAGGAGGAGTGGAATTAAGAGTAGTTACAAACAGTCAGCAGTTTACCTTGTACTTGTGGGTTAGAACATTTGATTATTTTGACAATTTCTGTCATGCAGGAGAATAGGGTCCACGGGCCAGTACAAAGTTAATAGTTTTTGAAGTGATAGAACTGTGGGTTATTATATGGCATTGAGATTTTGTCAGTTCCACGTGAAGTTGAGCAGTAGTGGTCAGTGGTAAACCATTTGAAAATTGAAATGTTCTTTAGGGCATCTTAAATCTGTATTCATAGGCTGCCTTGTATTAAAGGGTAGTGGAAGAAGGAATACACCCTTTTCCTGTGCAGCAGATGCATTATGTTCTGAAATATTACACATTCGGGGTTTTTAAGAAGTGTTTAATATCCTTAAAAGGGAGACTATGGCCAGAAACTGAAGAAAATCCCAAAAACATCTGTTTAGAAACAAAAAATTGTGTTACATACAGGCCCGTCATATATATCTGTTGACATAGCAGATTGTGTTTCAATGGTTACTACACGTTCTTATGTATCATTCAGTTCCTTTCAAATAATCTTGGAATTTGAGTCAACACACTTGGGTGCTTTTGGACTGGATCATATGTTCCTGCAACTTGTGCATATAGTTTATTGGTGTGACATTAAAAATATACTAAATTTACTCATAACATTAAATCTAAAGGTTAATGTCATATGAGGTGTCAAGAATGCATGTGTGCTGTGTCATGCATATATTGGTCTCAGAAAGGGTAGCATTCTCTTTTGTGAACAAATTATTGATTAGTAACTTCTGTAAATGTGATATGAAATGCATGCTGTATTACAAGTTAATGACCTCTTGCACAATTTATCATTCCATCTGTCCATGAATTCTTTGTCATAAGAACATAAAATTCAAGCTGTGAACTATAGATCTGTATTGTATTAGGAACTACTTACAGAACTGTTATTGGATGCAGTAATGATAAGACAGACTAGGCGGCCAGGGAAGAAAGTGTGTAATACTGTCACTTGGCACACCTTCTAGTGTTTGTAAATAATCTGGTATTTCTTTGTCAGGAAAGAGATGGGCTTCGGTTGGGAGAGGTAAAACAGTAAGGGTAGGTCATTCAGACCACAGGATGATAAAGACCTACCTCTTACAATAATCAGATATGGTTATCTTGAGGCTGGATAGATTGCACCTGTAGCAATTGTAAGGGATGCAGTAACTGCTCTTACAAAATTGTTCACATAAGTGTGTTGTTAACACCCACAGTAACTGAAGTTCTTCACACAATAGTTTATTTTCCTCTGTTCTTTGGGCGCTTACTTCTGAAATTGGAACTGTTTGATTTAAATTAAACGTAAAACAGTGTAAATCACGGAGTTGTTTATTAATCATCATCTGTCAGCATTGACTGTTCACCTCTGTGTCTGAGAATGAGTCTGTAAAGGATTGAAATATGTCGCTAATTAATAAACAACTCTGCTATCTAGACTTTCAAGATTAATTTTAGCCACAGTGGAGTAGCCAAGCAGTCTAAGGCGCCTCGCTGCGGAGCGCACAGTTACTCGCCATCGGAGGTTCGAGTCCTCCCTGGTGTGTGTGTGTGTGTGTGTGTGTGTGTGTGTGTGTGTGTGTGTTGTCCTTAGGTTAGTTTACCCTAGTTTAAGTAGTTTGTAAGCTATGGATTGATGACCATGAAGTTTGGTCCGATAGATTTACAAACATTTGAACATTTTGATTAATTTTAATTATTATTTATCTTTAATGTCTTTGAGATTTTCAAGAGACAAAAGTCTCCAGGTTTGTAAATTTCTATTTATAAATATAATTTTAATTTTTAATTACTTGTAAAGATCACAGTATCTCCGTAATGTTTTGAAGAACTGTTTGATACTGACTGTTATTATTTATCCTTGCTGCAAGTGGTCTATTGTTTGCAAGTCACTGAAATAAATTGCTAAACATTTTCTTTTCAAAAAGGAATGCAGTGTTGTGAATTTAATTTGGTCTGCATGAGACAAAATACTGCCATTTACTACTTGGAATAATAGGACTCCATTTCATTATTTGTGTTTTTCACAATGCACAGAATCATTAATCTTGGCCTGCTGACCTCACACCCATACAGAATGGCCAATGTAGGAGAAAGTTAGTGTAACTGCCATAACTAACATTAGAATGATAATCTTTTAACAGAATACTATGAGAAGATTAACCACTTTAAACATTTCAGCATGGAAATGTGCTTCTTTTCCTAACGTTGACCAGCTGTATCTTTCACAGTTTTGGAAACCTTTTTACATCACCGTTTTGCACATTAAGGATTGGAAAATAAAAGATAAGGAAAATGAGGAAATCCTACAGAAAAGTTATGAAGTATAACTTTTATTCAAAAGTTATTCTACACATTAATCTGGAGACTGCTGCTGGTTAGTACAGAAATGCCTATCTTTAATACAGGAAATATATAGTTCAGTAATATATTTAATATGGGAGAATATCCAGTTTGTATTTACTGAGAAAGGTGGCGCAGTGGTAGCACACTGGATTCGCATTCAGGAGGAGGAGGGAGGTTCAAATCCACCTCCGGCTATCCAGATTTAGGTTTTCCCCAATTTCACTAAATTACTCAATGTTAATGCCAGCATGGTTCTTTTGAAAGGTCACAGCCATTACCCAAAAACATCCAAGCACGAGCTCTGTTTATAATGACCACAATTTTGAAGAGATGTTAAACACTAATCTAACTTCATTTTCCTTGCCACTTTTTGTTTATAGCGTTTCACTTCAGTGAAGACTTGCAAGCCATTGCTTAATACACCATGAAAAAGTATCTCCTGTATTCAGTATGTATCTTAACAACTACTAATTTCTATAGCATTATGAACATTTTATCCACAAAAAGTACCTTATGCATCTGTAAATTTGAGAAATCTAGATACACACTCTAAGTTCCCGGTATGTGTGAAGTCGACGTGTTACATAATTATCAGTTTTATTCCAGTACCTGTTCTAAAGAATTTTTTTCCAATGATTTATTGTTAATGATATTTTGTTGAGAAAGTTGGGTCAAGATAGGTAAGAAAGGTTGCAGAGTTTGGGAATTATGGGGAAAGTAATCACAGTTTAATGTTACCCCTCCTTCATTGCTGTATTCTATAATTTTCATTATACAATTACAACTGTGAAATAAATTAATATACAACTGCAGTTTATTTTCATAGAAGGAACATAATATTACATTTTACTCTATTGTTCCATATGACCAATGAATTTAGCGAAACATGTGTACAGGGGTGCATAGCTGTGTAAGTATTAATACAAGTTCTTTCTTTTTATATATTTTCACATGTGTTAATTTATGATTACTTAAGAATCTAGTTTGATTTAGTACTTATAAAAAATTGCATGAGCACTTCAGTTTTTAATAAACCAATGTTTACTGGCTTTTGAGCAGTTAAGTCGCAGAACTGTAACCAGTCTTTGCCTTTGATTATCATGTAATATACATTTTTACTTAATAAAGTGGGATGCCTCCTTGTACTTCACTTCTCTGAATATTCTTAGCTTTAAGTGTTGAGAATGAGAAGTAAAGACAAATAACAACTAAGATTAAGTGTGATGCCATATATTGTGGCTCTGAAGCATCTTTTTCATTAAAGAATAGTACTGTCTAATGCAGATAATCTATTTTGTTTTTTATACTTAGGACATCATTGTGTTTCACTTACTTGACGTAGTAATGTAAAAAATGTATAAGATGTGTGAAGGATCTGAAAATAAGAACATATATATATATATATATATATTAATTACAAAATGGACAGTTAAGTCTAAGATTACAATAATGACAGATAAACATATCCACTCTTTGACATGAGAGAGAGGTGTGGAGTGATGGAGATGTAGATCATAAGTTTTGAATTTAGAAGTTTCATTATTAGCGAGTAAAATGAACTCTTAAATTCCAGAAGCTCAAGAATTTAATTTGTGTGTGTTCTATCCAGTTGTTGTCTTTAAATGGTGGTGATGTATGTTATAACTCTGTTGACAGGTTGAAAATTATATTTTACGTTTCATCACAACCAAGTTTCAGACCAATGATTTGCACATATTGTCAGGGTAGAATCCTAAAATCTTAGTACAATCAATTTCTTTGCAATCAATAATTCTCTTGCAGTGCACTATCCCCAAAAGTATGCAGTGAATTTCTATGAGATTTTCACAGGTTACTTGAACAATGTTTGGGGCAATATACAGGTATTATTTAATCAAAATCAGATCATAGAGAAAGAAGATACTGTGTAGTTTGTATTGGATGTTGTAAAACAGAAAAAAACTGAACACTGAAGATGTTTCTAAGTGAAGTGAAACACGTCTGGACTTTATTAGACTGATTTTTGCAGTTGCAAAAGATGGCTAATTAACATATACACACTGTATAATTTCAACTGAAGAAAAAGAGGCAAATAAAATGAAGAAGAAACACAATATTGTTTTGACTATAACCATCGTGTCTGTTCGTTTGTCTATTTTAACACGCCACTGTTTGAAATTGCGAGGCAAATTTGTATGGGGTTTTCACGGGTAACTTGAACATAGTTTGGGGCAACATACAAGGTGATTTTTCCACCATGTACAAACTCAAGGGACTGATCTAATAGAGAATATTGAACAAAAAATTTCTAATGAACTTACGTCTGGAAATGCGTGGTTTCCATACTAGACAGCATTTATTCAATCGTACTTTGTTACACATACTGTGGTCCAATACATACTGTACTGTGCAGCTACAGTTACAGCATGCATGATTTCCAACTACAGTGGTCATGTCTTAGTGCCCTCTCCTGCCATTCTAATTAGTAATGTTTTGTCCATTTACTTCTCTTGCTGACTTACTTTGTAGTGGATGTGATACAGCACTGTACACAATGCTTCAGTATTCAAACCGAGGCCTTGCTGACCTGGTGTTTACGTACTGAAAGGCAAATGACATTGGGTGACGGGCAGCGAGGATGTATAGGGAGACTTATCCCCTCTTACAACCACAGCATTCCATGTTTGTAACAGTGTTTTGCTGTTTGTCTGCAACAGTGTTGTTTAAAGACACAATAAATCATTAAGGATATACCCAAAATGTTTGGTCATCATATTTGGAGGAAACTGCGATTAAAACTGGGGAAAGTGTTTTCCATGTCAGTACAGGCAGTTGGTCTGCCAGTAGAGGGCAAGTTGGACGACCGTGTGAATGTTCTCCTGGAAAATTGTTACTACCCTTATCACTTACAGCATGTTCAGGGCATACTAGCAACAGACTTTCCATGTCAGGAGCATCTGTCACTGGTTTATTGATCAGGCAACCATGATTCTGGTATTTGTGTCATCCTTCCTGTTCACCGGTGAGGCCGCAGCCAGAATGTGTGGGCCAGGATAATTGGTGTCCGTATTTTAGAACCAGTCTTCCTTCCACATCACCTAACAGGCCAGACCTATTGGTATTTTTGTAGGTGACTTTGCCTCCCCTGCTGGAAGAAGTGACACATTATTTGAAGGGTGGTATTGCTGCATGACAGTGCTCCAACTCACTTCCCTGTTAACGTCCAGACACATCTCAATTGTGTCTTTCATGGTCGACGGATCAGATGAGGTGGTCTAGCTGCACAGTCTGCTCATTCTCCAGATGCCAACCTGTGTGGCTTCTGATTATGGGACCATTTCAAAATCATCATGTATAGGCTATTACATTTGAAATTGGATGAAAAATGAGTAAATTCTACATCTACATGGGATACTCTGCAAATCACATTTAAGTGACTGGCAGAGTGTTCATCGAACCACCGTTATACTATTTATCTCCCATTCCATTCTCGAATAGCGCGCGGGAAGAATGAGCACCTGAATCTCTCCGTTCAGGCTCTGATTTCTCATATTTTATTCTTATGATCATTTCTACCTATGTAAGTGGGAGTCAACAATATATTTTCGCATTCGGAGGAGAATGTTGGCGATTGTAGTTTCGTAAGCAGCCCACGCCGCAGCGATAAGTGTCGTTGTTGTAATGATTCCCATCCCAGATCCTGTATCGTTTCCGTAATGCTGTCTCCCGTGTATCGTGACAATACGGAGCTGCCCTTCTTTGGACTCTTTCGATGTCCTCCGTCAAACCCACCTGATAAGGATCCCACACTGGGCAGCAATATTCCATAAAAGGACGGACAAGCGTAGTGTACGCAGTTTCTTTAGTAGTTCTCTTGCATCTTTTAAGGGTTCTGCCAATAAAACGCAGTCTCTGGTTCGCCTTTCACACGACACTATCTACGTGTTCTTTCCAATTTAAGTCAGAAGTAATTGTAATTCCTAGGTATTTTGTGGAGTTTACAGCCTTTACATTTGACTGATTTATCATGTAAACAAAGTTTAACGGATTTCTTTTCGTACTCATGTGGACGACTTCAAACTTCTCATTATTTAGAGTCAATTGCCAATTCTTACACCATACAGATATCTTATTCAAATCGTTCTGCAGTTGGTTTTGATCTTCAGATGATTTTACTAGACGGTAAATGACGGCGTCATCTGCATACAACCTAAGAGAGCTACTTAGATTTTTCCCTAAATCGTTTATGTAAATAAGGAACAGCAGAGGACACTACCCTGTGGAACGCCCGATATCACCTCTGTTTTAGTCGATGCCTTACCATCGATTACTACGAACCGTGTCCTATATACCGTAACCACGCAATTTGATTAAAAGCCGTTTGTGAGGTACGGTGTCAAAAGCCTTCTGGAAATCAAAAAAAATGTTCAAATGTTTGTATAGTCTATGGGACTTAACTACGGGGTCATCAGTCCCTAAACTTACAAACTACTTATGAACTAGGACGGCACAAATATCCATGCCCGAGGGGGGATTCGAACCCCAGACCGTAGTGGCCGTGCAGACCGTGACTGGAGCGCCTCAGTCTCCTCGGCCACTGCGGCCGGCTCTGGAAATCAAGGAATACGCAATCAATTTGCGAACCCTTGTCGATAGCACACATCACTTCGTGTGAATAAAGAGCTAGTTGTGTTTTGTATGAACGATATTTTCTAAATCCGTGTTGACCTTGGGCCAATAGATCATTCTGTTCGAGATAATTCATAATATTTGAATACAGGATATGTTCCAAAACCCTGCTGCAAATTGAAGTCATTGAAATAGGCCTGTAGTTTAATGGGTTAAATTCAAATGTTTGTAAAGCTTATGGGATTTAACTACGGGGTTATCAGTCCCTAAACTTACAAACTACTTACGAACTAGGAAGGCACAAATATCCATGCCCGAGGGGGGATTCGAACCCCCGACCGTAGTGGCCGTGCAGACCGTGACTGAAGCGCCTCAGTCTCCTCGGCCACCGCGGCCGGCTTTAATGGGTTACTCCTACTGCCTTTCTTGAATATCGGTGTGACCTGTGCAACTTTCCAATCTTTTTGTACAGATCCTTCTTTGAGAGAGCGGTTGTATATGGCTGTTAAGTAAGGAGTTACCGTTCTAGCATAATCAGATAGAAATCTAATGGGTGTACAATCCGGACCAGAAGACTTGTTCTTGTTAAGTGATTTTAGTTGCTTCACTACTCCGATGATATCTACTTCTACGTTACTCATTACGACCTCTGTTCGTAATTTGAAATCTGGGATATTGATTTCGTCTTCTTTGGTAAATGAGTTTCTAAAAGCTATGTTTAGTAACTCTGCTTTAGTAGCGCTGTCATCGGCAGGATCGCCATTACTATGACGTAGTGAGGGTATTGTTTGTGATTTGCCCCGAGTATATTTAACATATGACCAAAATCCCTCAGTAAATTGACCTCGTATATTTTTTAAATAGGTCATAATTTGTACATGTGCCAATTAATGTAAAAGGAAACAACCAACATGAATTTATCCCTTGGATTATTACTATTTTTTGCGTTAAAATTTGGTGAAGTTAGCATTATTTTCCGAACACGACACTTTGTGTGTTGTGTAACTCAAGAACCTCTTAATAGATTTCAGTGAAATAAGATTCATTTTGAAGCTGAATATCTAAGGCTGATTTAGGTATATAACAATTACATGACAGCAATTAAGTCATTGTTGTAAAACCTTTTCGTTTTTCATTTATTAAACATAAATGCAGATGTCATAAGACTTCAACTTACATGGGCTTGAAATTTCATGTTTATTTCTGTTTTAAGTATTATGGAGTCCTTTAACTTCAACATAGAAAAAAATAACTAAGTAATAGAAACGTAAGCTCACGCTGCACTTACAAATTAGACTTCGGTGGACTGCCGTCCACAACTCAACATGGGAACACGCCTCACAGGTGGATGAAGTCAATAGGGGGCTTAAAGACTGACTGAATGCATAATACACGGCATAGTACAGCCAGTGTAATATGGTGTAGTGCAGCTGGCAAATTTGGCGCAGTTTCTAGATGCATTTTTTTTTCTACAGCTCTCTATTCAAGATACCATATAACTGTTTACTGATACTGCTTTTAAATCAAATGCTGATCAATATGGCCTACATTTTATTCCATTTAAAACGCATTTTATAGGCAAAAGATGACAAATGCTTGAAATTTAAATTCTGAAAATACCGCATGAATGCCATATCAATCTATACAATAGTGTCTGTATATATTATTATTATTATTATTATTATTATTATTTGTTGAAAATTTTACTTCGAATATTTTCCAAGCTATGAGTGTCATAATTGCGTGATTTTACGAAATTTACATTACTTTTGCTCCCAGAAACCATGGAAGCATCCCTCTCTGCGGGACACCACCTTGACGAAGCACTGTCCATGTGGGTGGAGAGGCTTGCACATCTGTGGGAAGCCAAGGGCTATGCCAAAGCTAGAGAAGCTACTGCCAAAAAGGCCTCAGCCGATGGATCAGACCAAAGTGTCCCACAACGTCCCATCATCCTTTTCCATTCCCAGCCTCTTCCCAATTTCCTTCTCCAACCCAAAGTGTGATGCGATCCGTGCCGAGGGCTGCATGGCTCATGGATAGATGTGTCACAAATGGAGCCTCAGGGATACCGGGCGACCTCCCTGCGTAAGTAGCCTTACACCATGTGGGGCTATCGTAGTGTGGACCAAATAAATCCCCAAATCTCATGCGACTGAAATGCGAAATGGACACGATTAAAAAGATACGTTTAAAAGAAACTGAAGGGCAAATTGAGACCACAGATGCCCAGACATCGGGATCAAGACTGATAGAGTGCACTCCCTTTTCTGAATAAGGGTCTAGATCTGAGCAAGAAGTGGGAACTATAAGTGACAAGTTGGACCAGATTCGGCTTAAGGTCTTGTCTGGGGCCCAGAGGAGGCAACGTCTAAAGAAACAAAAACAAAGGAAGGGTTAGAATGGCTTCCTAAACAAAAGTGGAGGGAATCAAAAGGGCTTGAGCCCAAGACATCCAAGAAAAAACTGCTTCAGGTCAAAGGGGATACACAGACCCCTTCGATGTCAAAAACATGTGGAAAGAGGGTAAGGGGGGGGGGGTCCAAGACTCCCTCCTCTCTGGACAAGGGTGATTCTAAAAAGCCAATCAGGAAGTAGGAAAGCAGACCTATAGTACTGCAGTTTTGGTCTTTAGGATGGTTGTTGTCCAAGAAGGATACTCTCTGGTGAGTATCACCTCACAGGAGGAGGAGCTCGTGCAGATGACTTTCTTTGAAAAGATTTGGATGAGGACTCTGGTCCAGGATCCAAATTCAGGTGGGTCTATCTACATTGTGGTGTCCTCATTTTTGTTTGTGAGGGGAAGCTGCTGGTCAAGACAGCAGCCGAGCTCCTAACGACCGCAAAAGTATCGATATGGGTACCAAAGATCCTTAAGGATGTCCCTCCAAAGACTCTGCGAAAATAACGGTCCAGAACCCAAAAGTCTCGACAGGGGATTGGAAGGTAATCAACCAAAAGGTCGTACCGGAAGGACAAACCTTGGTGGTGAAGGTCAGTGGAAAGTCTCTGAAGGCAATGCGAGAGCAAGGCCTAAAGCTGTTTTTAGGATTCTCGCAGGTCGCTGTCAGGGTGATCAATGACCTCATAGGCAACAATGGCAGCAAGATGGGGACTTGAAGTGCTGCAGATCAGTGGCGTAACTATGGGGGGGGGGGGGGAATGAGGGGGATAGAAACCCCCCCCCCCCCCAAACCCAAAAAAGAAGAAATCGTATAACAGCAATCTAGTAAAGGTAAAGATTGGAAACTTGAAGTGTTTTACCATAAGCTTTCATTGGATGGGAGTGAATTAGTTTCTTCAATGGGAGTGGTAGATGGTAGTCTGTCTGGAAACTGACTAAAATTTTGCTCGTCAAGCAGATCTATCCCCCCCCCCCCCCCCCAAAGCCAAGTCCTAGTTACGCCACTGCTGCAGATAAACCTATAGCACAGTAGAGGCACCACTGCTGTGAGGTGAACACCTTCTTGAATTTCTCCTATCTAACAAATTAGTGATCCTGAAAAGGAAACCTACATCCAGGAATAGTAGAAGGGAAGAAATAACTGACATAACCTTTGGTTCCATGATCATGGGCAGTTATGTCAAACAATGGCATGTGGTATTAGAGCCATCTTCATCAGACCTCATGTACACTTAACGCCAAAAAAAGTGGGCCATCCCTGAACTCCCATGTGGGGCTGCACCCAAATAACGTGAAACTGGAGTCTGAATGACAATACAAATGATTTTTGCCTGGCAGGAATTCGAACCCGTCACATTTGGCCAGTGTATTATAGCTACGAATATATTTATTGTTTTGTCAGCAGTAGCTCGATGTGCATATGTTCAATTAAAGATAACGTAAAGTATAATTCTGTGCTGCCACGCACATGGACGTTGTTGATCTCACACGACGTGTCAACCACCACATTCTCCTTCACTAGTAGCTAGGATCGCACTGGACGGCTTTGGTATCCTGAGGAAACAATAAAATGGTGGGTCAGTATCGTATCAAAGAGTTAAAATTGAAATAAGAGCTCGACTCCTTGTCCTGTGCCAATATTTGAAGAAATCTAAAGGCCATTAATAATAGGAAATGAAGATCCTTTAACCTTACATTACACTGGTTCATGAACGAAAATAACATTCCAGAAGGTGACTAAGCCATGTCTCCACCATATCCTTTCTTCCAGGAGTGCTAGTCTTGCAAGTTTCGCAGGAGAGCTTCTGTGAAGTTTGGAAAGTAGGAGGCGAGGTACTGGCGAAAGTAAAGTTGTGAGGCAGCATTGTGAGTCGTGTCGGGATAGCAAAGTCGGTGGAGCGCTTGCCCGCGAAAGGCAAAGGTCCCAGGTTTGAGTCCTGGTTCCGGCACACAATTTTAATCTGCCAGGAAGTTTCGAAAATAACATTGTTAGCGTAAGAGAGCTTACTAGTCACAGTTTATGCAACAACGTGTTCTGCCTCTGAGAGCAAAATCTGTTCCAGTCAGTAGCGAATGGACTAGTTTAATTACAGCACAGTCACGCATTCTATGCTTTGTGTTGCTGGAACTGAAGAAGATATCTATGTTGCACTTAAAAATTGTTACCCTAATGTTAATAAACCCATGCTTTAGTCATTATAAGCTATCCTCAGAGCAATCAAATACCGAATTTTGCTCACAGAGGTAATACGTGCTGATTGTGACGCGCCTGCTGAATAAAATATGGAACGTTATATAAAACTATTGTGTGTGGCATTTTCAGCAAATTTAGCACGAACTGGTAAAACGCATTGTGAAAGCTGGAAAACTGGATGTGGAGACGGAATGATTGGTTCAAATGTTCAAATGTTTGTTAAGCTTATGGGACTTAACTACGGGGTCATCAGTCCCTAAACTTACAAACTACTTATGAACTACTTACGAACTAGGATGGCACAAATATCCATGCCCGAGGGGGGGGATTCCAACCCCCGACTGTAGTGGCCGTGCAGACCGTGACTGAAGCGCCTCAGTCCCCGCGGCCGGCACGGAATGATTGGTAACAAAGTTCAAGGTCTATGTTATGTATGGAATCAACAGTCTGGATATGAGTTCAAGAAGTCAATGAAAGTGACATGTCAAAACCTGGTTGTGATGAAAGAAAAATCTTTAGAGTTACCCAACGTCTATGTTGGTTGTGAGTTGTGAGTGAATAAAGTCAACAAATGTAAAAGCTGAAATAGCTGGATGACATGAACAGTTGATCTGTAGGGAACCCCAAAATACATGTTACATTGTCAGGCACCAGTTTGGTTGCGAGTTGGTGATGTCAATAAAAGTGAAAGCTTGAAAACTTGTTGTGGTGACGGTACAACCAGTAACAAAGCTCAAGGTCTAGGTTATGTGTGGAAGCAATGGGTCACATATGGGTTGAAAAGGCAATGAAAGTGTAATCTGAAATGCCAGTTGTGGTGACAGAATGATCTTTAAGGTAACCCAATGTCTTTGTTATACTGAGTTGGTAAATCGAACAAATGTGAAGACTAAAATAGCTGGATAAGGAGCAGGGTTTTAGTGAAACTCAAGATTTACATTAAAAGTCCATGAAAGTGAAATCTGAAAAGCTGGTTGTGGTGATGGAATGATCAGTAACAATGCTCTACATCTATGTTAGGTGTGGATCCAACAATTTGGATATGGGTTAAAAAGGCATTAAAGTGAAATCTGGAAAGCTGGTTGTGGAAACAGAAGGATCTACAGCATAGCTCAAGTTCTATGTTAGTTTGGGAACATCCGGTGGGTTGCGAGCTGGTAAATCCAACAAATGTATAGACTGAAATAGCTGCATAAGGTGAATGGTCTTTAGCGAAACACAATATCTACATTAAAACTCAATAAAAGTGAAATCTGGAAACCTGGTTGCGGTGACAGACTGATCTTTAGTGTCACTCGACGTCTATGTTAGTTTGCGTAGAACTGTTTGGTTGTGACTTTGCAAATCCAAGAAGTGTGAAGACAACAACTGGATGAGGTGAACAAATGGTCTGTAACGAAACACAAGAACTACATCAGGTTGTGAGACAACAAGTTTTTGGCCAGTTGGCAATGTCAATAAAAGTGAAAGCTGGAAAACTTGTTGTGGTCATGGTATGATCGGTAAAAAGGTCGAGATCTGCCTTATGTGTGGAAGCAATGGGTCTGGTATGGGTTGAAAAGACAATGAATGTGAAATCTGAAAAGCTGGTTGTGGTGAGACAATGATTTATAGCAGTGTTTTCAACCTTTTCGAATATGCGACGCCTTTGAAGTAAAAATTCTGTGGTGGCTCCCTTCCAAATAAAAATATTTTAGTGACCTCCCTCCCCTCCTCATGAACCGTACAAAACCTATGCTATCTCAAAGGAAACAAATTTGATCTTCTTTCTTTTAATTCAGCATTCTTTTAAATTGTTGGCCAAAGTTTTATTTAATATGTTTCGCAGTGAAACTGATTTAAGGTATTTTTACAGGATTTCTGACAGAAAAATACCTTGTACTTAACCACGTTTCAGGCAAGACTCAGAAGAGAATTAAGCTTATTAAGGTAGGTCCCACTGTATAGACAAACTGTAAAGAAGTAGATCTTTTTTTTTCAAATGAACTTATTGTATCAAGTTCTTTTTCCTATTGATTGGTTCCTGAAAACAGTTTCAGACTTTGCGCTTATTCATCATTTACAACCAGCTTGAAGTTAGATTCGGATTCGTTTCCGGAAAACCAACAAGGGAGAGTAGTGCCAACCTCCACATTAAAACACGACTACACTCTCAACAAATAAGCGATGCGCATTATTTTAGTGAAATACAGCTTACATAACATTCAGAATCCTATTATCTGAACTACGTTGACGAATCAGTAACCTAGTGTAAAATATGAAGTCAAAACAAACAATAAACCAAATGTTCAAATGTTTGTTAAGCTTATGGGACTTAACTACGGGGTCATCAGTCCCTAAACTTACAAACTACTTATCAACTACCTTATACTAAAGACGGCACAAATATCCATGCCCGAGGGGGGATTCGAATCCCCGACCGTAGTGGCCGTGCAGAACGTGACTGGAGCGCCTCAGTCTCCTCGGCCACCGCGGCCGGCAAACAACAAACCATAAACCATACACCAGTATTAAGTAAATGGATTCAGGAACAGTACATACATTGCGAACTTTTGAAGCAGCAAAAATATTTCCTCTTGTATATTTGACAAAACATATAAGATATTCGAAGCTCATAAGATTATTAAAAACTGAAGCAAACAAAACCAAAGACGTGTTTACTGTCGTCATTTCACAGTCTGTAGAAGTGCAGCAACGCATCCAAGTATTGCCTGACATATCAGGATGTACAGTGCATAGAAAATGAGAAAAAGTTCTGTTTGTCAACGACCTACCGTTCATAGTAAGCTCAAACCTGAGTAACGACAAAATTGTTAGAAATCGACTCATGAGACACTACTGACGCATTCCAGAAACATACAGGTCCTAAGTGACAAAGTAAGGAAACGAAATACCTAGCAGATTACGAGATAAGATTCTTAGACACTCGTCAAAATTTCTGGCGTAGAAAGGAATTGCCTTTCCGTCCTACACCCAAGGGCGTGTAACTAAGGAATTACTAGCCATCGCCATGTGACACTCTGTATCCGTATAGCACACACTTGCAAATACTACGTGACAAAAAATGAAGGCAGATGGACGAACCTATTATAAGAAATGATTTTTGGAATATGGTTAACATTTCCGGCGTAGCACGGAATTGCCATTCCGTCCTAAATTCAAGGGCGTATAAGTAGAGAATTAGCTTTAAAAAAAGTTTTTGTTAACGATAAAGCAATGTTTATATAGAAAATGAATTTATCTTCCGATTCCAGGACCTTATATCTCGTTCGGCGGAGGGGGGCGACCAGATCGGTGGAGGGGGGAGGGGCGTTGGTCTCAGTTTTTGGCTGGAATGAGTCATTGGCCAAAGGGGGGGGGGGGTGACAACTCTGCAGAAGTGTACGCTTGTATGGTGTCCGGACACTTGCCACGCCGGACATTTGCCACACTTTTACTTGCTCTGAAGGGTCGGGTGCCCCCAACGACCTGTATAAACAACATAGACTGGCCAAGGTGCTGCCATACTCGAATCATATTGAAAGCTCGACCGCCATGTTTTACAACGTCACGTAAGCGTAACCACTCGGCTGCTATAGCACTGAATCATGTCACTTTCAGTTTGTGCAATACTTTCGTATTCCGCGCACTAGACGTTGAAAAAAATGGCTGCCACAGTTGCTGGTTGCTGCCACAAGGAGCGCTGTTAACCCAGTAGTACACACTATGTAGTTTATATAGCTCGTTGGGTGCCCCTACCTCCACCTCCCCCCCCCCCCCCCCCCCCTTACCGGCCAGCCACGTAATTCCGTTTGTTTGTTTGTAAATCTTATGGGACTTAAAACTACGGGGTCATCAGTCCCTGAACTTACAAACTACTTATGAACTACTTACGAACTAGGACGGCACAAATATCCATGCCCGAGGGGAGATTCGAACCCCCGAGCGTAGTGGCCGTGCAGAAAGTGACTGAAGCGCCTTAGTCCCCTCGGCTACCGCGGCCGGCCACGTAATTCCGTGGACTGTGTCCAGACATCTGCACACTGGTCGCTTCCGACTTTCGTAGTGTGACCATCAGTATGGAAGTTATTACAACGGCCAAGGGCAGGCCTTTTGCGCATTACAATGGTCGCGCGATATAAGAAGTGGACGTGATTACGCCGAAAATAGGATCATTCCAAGGGAAAGCTGCTTTCGAAGAACGGAGATGCATTGAGCATACAGAACACCTGTGAAGACAACCTAACGATGCGACCTGCCGATGATAATGCTACTCAAAAATGTTCAAATGTTTGTATAGTCTATGGGACTTAACTACGGGGTCATCAGTCCTTAAACTTACAAACTACTTATGAACTACTTACGAACTAGGACGGCACAAATATCCATGCCCGAGGGGGGATTCGAACCCCCGACCGTAGTGGCCGTGCAGACCGTGACTGGAGCGCCTCAGTCCCCTCGGACAGATAATGCTACTACAGCAGAGTTAATAAACTCAGCTTTTCGAAACTCATTCATCAAAGAAGACGAAAGCAATAATCCAGATTTCGAATTACGAACAGAGGCGAGAATGAATAACGTAGAAGTAGATATCATCGGAGTAGTGAAGCAACTGAAATCACTTAACAAGAACAAGTCTTCTGGACCGGACTGTATACCCATTAGATTTCTATTTGATTATGCTGAATCGATAGCTCCTTCCTTACTTAACAGCCATATACAAACAGAAGACTGAAAATTTGCACAGGTCACACCTATATTCAAGAAAGGCAGTAGTAGTAACCCACTAAATTACAGGCCAATTTCATTGACGTCAGTTTGCAGCAGGGGTTTGGAACATATCCTGTATTGATATATTATGAATTACCTCGAACAGAATGATCTATTGACCCAAGGTCAACACGGATTTAGAAAATACTGTTCATGCGAAACACAACTAGCTCTTTACTCACACGAAGTGATGAGTGCAATCGACAAGGATTCTAAATTGATTCTGCATTTCTATATTTCCAGAAGGCTTTTGACACGCCACGGTGGAGTAGCCGAGCGGTCTAAGGCGCCTCTGCATAGCGTACGGTTGCACGCCGTCGATGTTCGAGTCCTCCCTGGTGCATGGATGTGTGTGTTGTCCTTAGGTTAGTTTACCTTAGTTTAAGTAGTTTGTAAGCTACGGACTGATGACCACGCAGTTTGGTCCGATAGATTTACAAACATCTGAACATTTTTAGCTTTTGACACCGTACCTCATAAACGGCTTTTAATAGAATTGCGTGGTTATAGTATATCGCCCCAAATTTGTGACTGGATAGGGAATTTCCTGTCAGAGAGGACACAGTTTGTAGTAAACGCTGGTAAGGCATCGACTAAAACAGATGATATCGGGCGTTCTTCAGGGTAGTGTTATTGGTCCTGTGCTGTTCCTTATTTACATACACGATTTGGGAGAAAATCTAAGCAGCTCTCTTGAGTTGTTTGCAGATGACGCCGTCATGTACCGTCTAGTAAAAACATCTGAAGATCAAAACCAACTGCACAACGATCTAAATAAGATATCACTAAGGTGTAAAACTTGGCAATTGACTCTAATTAACGAGAAGTGTGAAGTTGTCCACATGAGTACGAAAAGAAATCCGTTAAACTTTGTTTACAAGATAAATCACTCAAAAGTGATGGCCGTAAACTCCACTAAATACCTAGGAATTACTTCAGACAAACTGGAAAGAACACGTAGATAATGTCGTGGGGAAGGCGAACTGGAGACTGCGTTTTATTAACAGAACCCTTAAAAGATACAACATAACTACTAAAGAAACTGCATACACTACGCTTGTCCGTCCTTTTTTGGAGTATTGCTGCCCAGTGTGGAATTCTTATCAGGTGGGTTTGACGGACGACATCGAAAGAGTCCAAAGAAGGGCAGCTCGTTTCGTATTGTCACGATACAGAGGAGACAGCGTCACAGAAATGATACAGGATCTGGGGTGGGAATCATTACAAGAACGGCGCTTATCGCTGCGGCGTGGACTACTTACGAAACTCCAATCGCCAACTTTCTCCTTCGAATGCGAAAATATATTGTTGACTCCAACTTACATAGGTAGAAATGATCATCACAATAATATACGAGAAATAAGACCTCGAACGGAGAGATTCATGTGTTCTTTCTTTCCGCGCGCTATTCGAGAATGGAATGGGAGAGAAATAGTATAAAGGTGTTTTGATGAATCTTCTGCCAGACACTTAAATCTGATTTGCATAATATTCTATGTAGAAGCAGATGTAGAAATAACTTAATTCTTTAGTTACACGCCCTTGTATGTAGGACGGAAAGGCGCTTCGGAGCGACATAAGAAATTTTAACGATATTTGAAAAATCATATCTCATAATCGGCTGTTTAATCTGCCTTCAGATTGTGTCACGTAGTACTTGGACGTGTGTGCTATACGGATACAGAGTGTCATATGGCGACGACTAGTAATTCATTAGTTACATTCCTTTGAATGTAGGACGGAAAGGCAATTCCTTTCTACGCCGGAAATTTTGACGAATGTCTAAGAATCTTATCTCGTAATCTGCTCGGTAATCCGTTTCCTTACTTTGTCACTTAGGACCTGTGTGTTTCTGCTATGCCTCAGTAGTGTGTCATGAGGCGACGTCTATCAATTTTTTCGTTACATAGGTTCGAGCTCACTATGAAAGGCAGTTCGGTGACAAACAGAAGTTTTTCTGAGTTTTTATGTCATGTACATCCTGATCCTCTTCAATCTGCCTTGTTATGTTGTCAGGCAATACTTGGATGCGTATGCTGTACTTCTACAGACTGTTAAATGACGACAGTGAGCAGTGTAAAGATTTGTGTAATTGTGATAACAGTCGAGGTCTCAACATGAACTACGGGCAGCATAGGCCGTTTCGTATTAGCAATAGTTGTTTATATTTTATTATTTAGTTAATAAATGGCATCCCTGACAATTAAAAATCTCGCGAGTTGCTTCTTATGCTTCTATCATACAGAACTTGTATGCTGTAGAAGAATCAACGACCTGTGTGCTGTCTTCTGCGCTGGGGACACAACTATAGAAGACAACAGGTTAGTCAGAACTCTATGCTTTCCACAAAGTCTTGGACAGCAACTACGGCACCTCGTGCGTACTGTAGGGCGGTACAAACGCACACTGCTACGCAACAGCATCCGCAAGGATGTGGAGGTTTTAGGGGACTTGTGGGAGTAAGCAGTACTAACTTCTCCGTCCGCAAATAAAACCCTAGGAAGCTTGTAATACCACACAATAAACTCAGTTTCGTTCCAGATGTGGAGACACTGGAGCAGCATATAATCGGATGCAGCTTGGCCTATTTGAAAATGTGAGATAGGACATGCTATGTTCCATACATGCATGTATAGAAGAACATGGAAAGCATTTTCAATACATATTGTAACTGTGGCTGTGTGATACAGTGCATATTAGACTGCATCTCTGTAACAAAGAATGATTGAACAAATGATCCCTAGCATGTAAACCATGCATTTCTGGTCATAACATAAGTTCATGAGATCTTCTTCGTTTCGTATTCTCTCCTCGATCAATCCCTGGAGTTTGTACACGGTGCAAGATATCATCCTCGCTTATTTAAGAAAAACTTGATCAGAGAAGAAAAAGATATCATAACTTAAAATTTTAGGATTCTACTCTGCTTAGGAATAACAAATTTATTGACTAAGTGACAATATAAGGATCCATTTTTACCAATTGAGGTGCTGAAACCTAAAAAAAGAAACAGTATGTGAAGGCCATTCTTTAACTTCCATTCAGAAGCATGGACATATAGCTAGTCAGTGATAAATTCTCGAAGATGATATTCAGCTTTATTCTATAAGAAATTTTGTGTAAACATAAACATTGGGATGGATAGAGTCATCACAGTACACCTATGAATATGCAGCAACTTTCAGTGAAGGAGTAGTTTATGTTCTACTTGGAAATATCATTTTTCCAATTCTAAAAATGTTCAAATGTTTGTAAAGCTTATGGGACTTAACTACGGGGTCATCAGTCCCTAAACTTACAAACTACTTATGAACTACTTACGAACTAGGACGGCACAAATATCCATGCCCGAGGGGGGATTCGAACCCCCGACCGTAGTGGCCGTGCTGACCGTGACTGGAGCGCCTCAGTCACCTCGGCCACCGCGGCCGGCCTTCCAATTCTAGACAATCCCTTTGTTTAGGTGAGTGCACAGGAATGGGACCAATCAGTCTAGTAGGCAATGTATAGGTAAACAGTAATATCGTCACGTTGAAAACTGTAGGTGGTCCGGAATTCGAAGACTGTTCGTTAATAGAGCACAACACTTTACACTTAACAACACATTCATTGTTAACACAAGTGTACACTCAGTACAGACAGCCTCCCGCTTGGAGTGCTCCACTATTTATACACAGAAAGAATTTTCTGGAACTTACAAGTACACCAAACTTAAGAAACATGTACAACATTCTACAAATAGTAAATACAAAGAAATAAATTTTTTCTGCCATTGGCGGGGTTTGAAATGGGGACCACCAGCACAGCGATCTGCAACGCTAACTACTGCATCACATATTCACAGAATATATGACATCCACTGCGATTGGGCAAAGCTGAAAATATGTACCCAGCCGGCATTCGAACTCGGGTCTCCCCGCTTTCTAGGCAGTTGCGCTGACCCCTACACCACTTTTTTACCAACACCTGGTCGCGTTTAAGCAGTGCACTCACACTAGTACAGATTAAAGAAACGAAACAAAACTTGTAGAGAGGAGGGAGGTGCGCGGTGCCGCGGCTACAGGAGGCCGGCGGCAGGCGTCTGGCCGCCCACACAATCCACCGTTACCATATGCACTAGACTGCTTTTTTTTTTCGTTAAAAGCAACTGTTTAAAAAAATCTAGGAATAAACAGCAATATCCATTGCAAAACAGAAACAAAAGGTTCTTCTTAAATGTAAGTAAAACTGTTGCTGTTTTAAATGGCGTAGTAGCAGTAATTACAGTCCCAAGACAAAAAAAAGTTTATCCTATTCCAGCCTTTTCAAATACTATATTTAGCATGTTGCTAAACTGTTTTTTCTCATCAATAGTGCGTATGATTCTCCATCTCGCTGTGTTCATGTACGATTGAAAACTTAAGGGATTGTCTTCTGCAGGTCCGTGGAATATATAGTTTACATAATTACCGAGAAGCCACATAACTGTATTGTTCTTTGTTTTCGGGTAATAACTTGTTTCCGGCCACATCATAATTTCTGAAGTGTAACTAGTTTCGGAGGTTCTTGATAGTAATGCTATTCGTTTCCTCACCCACTTCCAGTTGTCGATATGTCCCCTACAAGTGAATCTATGGATTATGGTGTCCAGTAGTCCACATTTTCTGCACTTGTCTGTATCACTTTTTCCGATGCGATGTAGCTTTTCGTTCGCTGCTATCGTCTGGTTGACGACTTTATACCAGGTGGACGCAACCTCTGACATGTGGATTTTAAGGCTGATGTTTTTCCACACTGTCAACCAGTTTCTATGTGGAAACTTTAGCATAATACTGTTTGGCATATCTTTCTGTTGCCATATCTGTAGGATTTGGGTTGTAGTTAAAGTCGTAGATGGTACACGACTTTCTTTTAAGTAACTATACTCCAGGTAAAACAGACTGATATGCTTCAGACGGAAGTTATGATTGCTGATATCTATCGGCGGATTCATGCTCTTTGGCTGCAGTATTTTAAAGAGTTTTTCTGTAATATTACTGTGGTTGCCATATATTAATCTTTCTGTTCGTCTAAGGTATAAAGCAGTTGCCTTCCTATGAATATCAGTGAGTGCGAGTCCTCCAGTCAATCTTGGTTTTGTTAATGTTCCGGGTGTGAGCTTGAAAATGTTTCCTCTACACACATACCTGGCTGCTAACTGCATTAATTTATTTGCCTGTACTTTTGGAATCGGGAAAATCCGAGCCACATAGTAGGCCTTGGACAATAGATAGGTGTTGACTATCCTCACGGCTCCAATAAGGTTTAGTGATCGCCACGTTGCTTCTAAAGTCGTCCCTTGCATTTTGTTGACTGTCGATCTCCAGTTCAGGGCCACCATTTTTAATGGACATTTATCAACGATGATCCCTAAAGTTTTGTGTTGTTCGACGGTTTGTGCCCATGGCACGGCTACGTCGTCGAACCCTCTGATATTTACTAATTTACACTTTCCCGTGTTAATTTTTGCACCTGAAACTGCACAGTAGGTGTCAAAGTCCTCTTTTAGGCTTGTGACCTCATCTACTGTTCTTAGTAGCACTCCCACGTCATCAGCATACGCCCCTATAGTGAATTTAACATCCGAAAGTTGAAACCCAGAGTGTTTCCTGGTAACCCTTTTGAGTATTGGCTCCAAGGAGAGCACATACAGCAGCATAGAGAGAGGACTGCCCTGTGGGACCCCCCTTTCAATGTTTATAGCCCCAGTTAATTGTCCATTGACAGCTATTTTAGTCGTTATCCCTGTAATCAAATTTCGTACCACTTTTAAAACTCTTTCTTCCAGACATACTTCCTTCATTACTTTTTCCAGGTATTGGTGATTTACTCGATCAAACGCTTTATTAAAATCTATAAAAAATAGTGCACACTTTATATTTGTAACGGAGGCTATGGATATGACATCTCTGTAGGCAGAAATTGTGTTCATGACAGTTCGTGCAGGGAAACAGGATTGGTGTTTTCCAATAATTTTACTTATGGGATGACTCATTCTACTGGCGACTGCCCGGGCGATGGTTTTATAATCAAAATTCAGCAAAGTAATAGGCCTGAAGTTGTCGATGCATTTTCGTCCCTTGTTTTTTGGAACTAAAACAATTTTCCCTTCCTTAAACTCTTTAGGAACTACGACACCTTTTAATATTTCGTTTAGAATATCCGTAAAAGTTGGTCCTATAAGGGGCCAAAATTTACAATAAAATTCTTTCGGCAACCCATCAGGTCCAGGGGATTTGTTGGGCGGCGACCTTGAAATGAGATCTAAAACTTCACGTTCTGTAAACGCAGTTAATATGTCACTGTTATCATCAGAGTTAATTTCCGGAGTAAGTACTTCAAAAAAATTCACCTACTGCACCATCATCAACATTTTCCAGAGAATACAATTCTCTATAATGTTGATGTATTTCCTGTACTATGTCGTTTTGATTTACGAGCAGTCTACCATTTGACGTCAATAGCTCATCAATGAATGTCCGTCTTCGGTTCGTATTATGTTTAATTAAATGGTACAGAGACGTTACCTCTTCAACTACCAGAGAGCGTGATTTGGACTTTATTTTCAGACCCTCTAACTGTTTGCGCTTGATACTAAGTAATTTTGCTTTGATACACTTTATTTGTTGAAAGTGCGATCCATTGTTGTCAGATTTATCATAGAGCTCTCTTAATATAGAGTAATAAAATTCTGTGGTGTTTTTTATTTCCCTAGCTTTTTGTCTGCCGTAGTTTATCACACACTGACGAAGTTTTCGTTTTGCGTGATTTGTCCACCAGTCTACATTGGATTGATAGCGGCTGAGGGATCTGAGGCAAACGTTCCATGTGTGCCTGACGTCGTCTTCTAATTCTCTGTCTTGCAACAGCGAGATATTAAGCATCCAGTATGATCTATATAGTCTGGTGGGCTGTTTATCGAGCTCAAGTGTTACAGCAAGCGCACAATGGTCAGAGAATACTGCAGGGATTACTTCCACGGCGCGAAGCCTGTCACTAATGTTATCTGTCACACATAGTCGGTCAAGGCGGCTGCATGAGTGGGCGGTGAAGTAGGTGAATCTCACCAGTGTGGGATATTTCACTTCCCACGCGTCCTGCAGCTTTATATGTTTTACAAGTTCGTGCAGCTCTTTACAGTAATTGAAATGAAGATGCTGATCTTTCGCATGTAAAATGCAATTAAAGTCTCCACCTAATAATATGTATTGCGGGTTTTTCCTTAGAAGGTAGATAATCTCCTCCTTGAAATATCTGGAACGTTCAGTTTTATTAGAATTCCCCGACGGAGCGTATAAATTTACCACGGTGACAGTATACAATTTAAAACTTATACCTCGACCGGATTCCAATTTTTCAATCTCTTGAAATGGAATACCGTCTTTAATTAAAACTGCAGTACCGGTACTGTTCTCCAGGGCTATGTTTTCTATGGTGTTGAAGCCCGATATACGGAGGTTCGTTGTTAACACCTCCTGTAACAGCGAAATATCGGCTTCAGATTCGTAAACAAACTGTTTGAAGGCCGCGAGTTTCAGGTCAGAGGTGATTCTACTGATGTTCAGGGTTACAACTTTATATGCCTGCATCTATCTACTCCAGAAAAGCACTACTTTTTAACTTTCCCCCCTCCTGCGTCCGCGTCCCAATCCTTTGATGCTTTGCCACTTGTTTTCTTAGTATCAGTCTTGTATTGAGAGTCAGAGTTTTTCTTTTTCTTTCGCGCAGCGTTCATTTTCGGCTGTACTTTACTCCTACGCCTCCCACTGGTGGTGAAACCCACAGCAGAAGGCGAGGTGGGCGGCTCGCTGCAGACGTCCAGCTCCATATCAGAGTGCGACAGTTGGCGGGCCACCGCGGCGGCAGGCTGCGGCCCCGCCGGCTCGCCACTTCCTGCTTCGCTTTCCATTTCCGCGTCCCTGTTTATGTTTACGTCCGCTCTGTTTTGGACGCTGCTTTGACTTGGCGCAGTTTGTGCATTGACAACAGTATCACAGTCCGGGTCGTCTACTATCACTGGTTCGGTTTGTTGCTCTCCACTAACAACAGTGTCGGGTTTGTCTGGTGTCCCTAGGTCTACGTGCTGTATTTCTTCTACTGATGTTTGCAGCACGGGTGATGGAATTTCTTCCCGTTGCTGCGGCTCGGATCCGATACTAGAACTGTTTGAAATCTCTGTGTCCGTACCGGGTGTAGGAACTTTAGTTTCTAACACGGTGTTAACGGTGCTTTTCCTGTTATCCTGCGACGAATATTCGAATTTGTCATCCACACTACTTTCGTCAGATGTCCGTCTCCGTTTGTTAGTTATGGACTGGGTTACAACTGGGGTAATAACTTTAGTGGGCAGCTGATCTACGTTTACTTTTGGTGTCAGTGGTGGAAAGTCTGCCGGGACGACAGGTGGTTGCTCAGAAAAACTGCTACTGGGTGTTGGGTCATCAACTTCCCGAGTGGGTGCTACTAATTCAGCTAACGTTAGTTTTTTGCGTTGCTGCAAGTTGTTTCTTAATATAACCGGTTTTTTCGGGCAATCCTGACGAATATGTCCGCTTTCGTTACAGATGTAACACGTTTCTTCCTGACCAGAATATGTCACATGAGCCTTGTACCCACAGACAGTGATATGAGAGGGAATATTAGTTCTAACGTGCATTTCTACTGATCTTGTACCACTGAAACACTGAAGTTTATGTTACTTTGACCAGCGCTCGTTTCTAATTTGTTTAATATCGCCATAACATGATAACACCTCTCTAAGATAACAATTTTCTACTTCTGGCGGCAAATTGAAAACGCGAACATTCTTATATTCAATACCGGCATTAGATATGGAAACTGTACTCACCGTTGAGTCTCGATGTCGAAATTGAGCAGATGTTCCGTGTTTCATCAGGATTTTGTCTAGTTGAACGGGTTCCAGTAACTTGACGTAAAAGCAGTATTCATCCAAATCGTAATAAGCGCTATGTATTTGTTCAGAAACGATTCCAAAAACGCTGTCGATCCAATCATGAACTTCTACCGAACTCGGTTGCTTATTCCTGGTTGCCTTATCAAACTCGAAACGCAGAGTGCACTTCCTGGGGACCTTCTTTTCCTTATTTACGGTTTTAGCGGCCGAGACCGCTAACATTTACACAACCACACGCACCAGAACACTAAGTGATGATACTGCACAACAAGTTAACACTTAACACGAAAGAAAGCTGTTCGCGACTTGTGAACGCTTTAAACTGTGAGCACACTCCCGGACGTCCTCACGCTACCGCGACTCAAGCGCCACTGACCACTGGGGACACAGTGATCACCGCACCTGCTAGGACTACGTAAGCACGCCTCCCGTCAGATACAAATTCCCAGCTTCGCCCTGCCCACAGTACTCAACTCGTAGTTATGAAACTAATTCCCGTAGGAGTAAGAGCTTCAGAAGTGACGTCTGTTCTTTCGCAACAGACGCCACATGTATATATATATATAATATTCCGGTGACGGGCAATGATCCTATCGTTAGTGGGGAGGGGGTGGGCAAGTTTGAAGTCTTACGGGAATTAGTTTCATAACTACGAGTTTGAGTACTGTGGGCAGGGCGAAGCTGGGAATTTGTATCTGACGGGAGGCGTGCTTAGGTAGTCCTTGCAGGTGCGGTGATCACTGTGTCCCCAGTGGTGTAGGGGTCAGCGCTACTGCCTTGAAAGCTGGAGACCCGGGTTTGAATCCCGGCTGGGTACACATTTTCAGCTTTGCCCAATCGCAGTTGATGTCATATATTCTGTGAATATTAAATAATAACAACTGCAGGATCAGAAGTGAAGTCTGTTCTTTCGGAACAGACGCCACATGTACACTGCATCACATGTTCCGTTGGGAAACCAGTGGCGTTGCTCCCCTTCCTGAGAGAACAGCGACCCGCTGTTAGGTACCGTTTGGAGCCAGGTGCAGTGTGCTGGACCTTGTCATGGGTCCTCTGTATGGCAGTTATTGAGAATCTTTCCATTCTGCCTGCACGCCTTCCTTACAGTGACGATGATTGGTGCCAGAACCTCCTGTTGTGGCTTTTATCATTATCATAACAGTCTTCAGAGTCCTTGAACAAGAAGCCATTTCTATTTATCTGTTCTTTGTGATCATGGTAAGGCTTCTTATGGAGGATGTGAACAATGTCTCTTCGTTTTTGTCATTTTGAGGACTGCTCATAATCCTCGACTTCATATGTGACATCTGACAATCAGTATATGATATGATATTGACCAAAGTATTGCTTCAGTAGCTTTTCCGACAGCCCAACTTTCCGTACAGGGGTAAAAATCGATACCAGATCTCCTGGGCTGCACACAACAGGTCGGTGCTTGTCGCTATACCACTGACGGTCCTTCTCCTGACTGTCCAGTGTCCAAATGCGAGCCAGATTTCTTGCTTCTTCCATCCTGGGGATGAGCTGTTTCACAGTCATCCTGCATGTCATCTGGTTGGAAAGAGAACATCATATCCACGAATTCTGTGGTGTCTTGCCTTGCTATACTATAAGAAAATGTCACGACTGGCAGTATTGTATCCCAATCCTTCAGCTCAACATCGACAATATATTTGCTAACATCTTTTTAAAACTTTCTGGAAGACCATTTGTCTGAGGATGGTAGGCAGTTGTGATTCTCTGGACAATGTCGCAATGTGACATTAGCTCTGATACTAGTTTTGACATGAGTACTTTTACTCGATCAGATATCACCACACGTGGTCCACTATCAAGGCCGTACCCAGAGCGGGGGGGGGGGGGGGTGTCAGAGGGGTTGAACCCCCCCCCCCCGAAATTTTCTAAAGATAATTATTTTTAAACATATAGGAATGGTATTTTCCCAAATTATAATTGATCTTCATAAGCAAATAACCAAGCCAATATTTCATTATTTCCCATCGAAGGACTGACAATACGTAACCGAGAGTGGTACTGCGCATGCGCGAGCAGCGGAGACGAGCTGCACTAGTAGTTGTTACGATAACTTGACGAACCGCTCCTAGCGGCGAAAACCGGCAATAGCTACAATACGCACGTCACGATGCTTTTTTTTTTTCCTATGGCTGCCAACATCTGCTACGGAACAATCCGCGACACTGTAATAGAGTTGTTTCGTGAATAACAAATACTCTACTACCGACTTATCTTGTAAGTTTTATCCCTATATGTTTTATTCTTATTACTGAACAACATTAATGAATGATATGAAGACCTCGGGGGTAAATAATGAAAACCCTCAACTTCTGTATTTTTAATGTACAGTATTTGTTGCAAATAATCATATCCGACAGAATGTTTCATTTTCTTCAAGTAGTACAAGAAGATGCAGAAGTTGGCAAATATAAATATTAAAAAATATTAAAACATGTAATAGAAACTATGTTTCAAACATAATAGTCGTCATATCTCAGTACTTCATAAATGAGGGTTATCATTATTTTCCCCCGAGATCTTCATACAATCGACCTTATGGAGATACTGTATATCGGAAAGGTCATTTTTCCTTTGTGTTGTATTATTGAAATTTGCGATTATGTGTCTCCTAAATGGTTCTGGCTGGAATATTTTGTCTCATGGGAAAGTTCTTAGGATCTTCTTCGCGAGTAATTCCGTCTTCAAAACATTGATTGATTTGGCCCTTTTTCGAGTTATTCTGATTTTCATTTGAGATTTCACCCGGCCCTAGGGTCTTCCACACTAGAGATAGCGAAAAATCTTGTTAACAAAGGTTGTTTGTCTTGCGATTCTTATCATTTCATAAAGAATATTTTTTCCGTTAAACCAATGGTTTTTAAGTTATATCCCATTAACGATTTAGGCCTTGTAGCGGCACCCACTTCCGGTCGGCCGATTCCGTCCAAAAGTGAACGACCTTCCAATTTTGATATAAGGCAGGTGTGCAAAATTACATTCAAATCGGTTCACGTCTTTTTGAGCTAGAGAGTTTACACAGACACAGATAAATACATCACTCAGAAAATGGTCGGAATGGCTTCAAAGGATCCTGATAGGTAAAGATCTTTCAAAAACCGGAGGTCGAAAAAATCGTGATCACTATACTTTCTAGTTTTAATACTTCATATATGAAAGTAAAAACTCGCTGTCAATTAATATGACAGCTCTGAGCGCGTTTGACGACCGAAACCCACATGCCAGTGAAGAAACAATACCGCGGAAGTAACAAAACACGAACTTTATACAGGAGAGATAAGAAACCGTCTACAATGCTTAATACGGTACGTAACTTAGAAGTGCTAAATTTGGATCGTGACACTGTTATTAAATTTCTGATCATATTAGAAATTTTTGACACTTTGATTTGTTAAATAACCAATATACGCCTGGCTACGCATTCTCAGAATATCGTTGTCGTTTTTCTCCCAATCTTCAGGGGAAGCTTTAGATTTCCTTTTTCTGTCATTACCTAAGTCACCGCAATATTCTTAGTATTCAATTTCAACAACCTTGCGTCCGTCATCTCCCGTTAAGTTTTCCGAATTTTCTGATCCGCGATTTGCACAAATATGCTACTGTCGTTTCCATTGCCAACTGAATTACTTTTAGCATTCTTGCATACGGGCAACTGTGATTCTAGCTAAAGAAATTTGTAAATTATTTTAGGAGCATCAGAGATTTAGCTCAGATTCACGTATAGATGAGAATGACAATATCAATAATATTATTAATAAAAACCAGAAGAAAAGCAGCACAGACAGTACTAAGTTTCATACTACTGTTATTTGGATACAGTTAATAAAACATCTTTCTCATCTCTGTGACTCACTCTGAAAAAGGTATCTTCAGTGGCGGACTAAGGCTGTTGGAGGCCCGGGGCGGTGGCGAAACAAAATGTCCCCCCCCCCGGCCACTTGGAGATACATTTATTACAATAAAAATGAATTCGCCCCCCCCCCCCTCCCCCAGGACGAGAGACACGGGACAGTCTAAAAAAATAGGTTTCTAGATTTGTAGGCCCCAGTAGAACTAGGTGCCAAGCGCGCTCCAAAAAAGGAAAAAAAAAAAAAAAAAAAAAACTTGCTTTGCAGGTATTTGGAACCCCCCCCCCAGACCAAAGGCCCGGGGCGGTCCGCCCCCTCCAACCCCCCCCCCCTCTTAGTCCGCCACTGGGTATCTCCACTTGCATATGCTAAATTCAGCCAAGAAACAATTTCTTCCTCAGTGAAAATATCGTCTTGAGGCACGTTGTCCATTTTCATAAACTAAACGATAACCAAGGAGACGATTTCGAAAACTGTAGGTTCGGAACCAGCGGTAACAATGTGCTGCGTGCGCTTTCGCACTAACGCGGTATTGTTTAAATGTTTACCACATCCTAAACAATCTACTCACGCGCTATATTATTCTCTTGTAGATAGGCGGTAGTTACATCAATTTTTCGCAGATTTTTTTTTTTTTTTTTTTTTTTTTTTTTTTTTTTTTTTTTTTTTGCTTTATGTGTGTGTGTGTGTTTTTTAATAATTAAATATTTGACACTCTGGCAGCTTCAGTACATGCGCTGAGACTCAAGGATATCAACTAACTGAAAAACGCTAAATCAGGAATTTGTCAGTTACGCGGTATTGTTCCTTCACTAACTACATATTTTAGGCAACATGGTCTATTTGCACTTTAGAACAAAGTAAAATAAATATTATCTAAATATATGTAGTATGATTTGAAAATATGCGACAAGGAAAATTATTTTCGTAATTGAAACTAAAACTTATTAAGCTTTCAACCTTGAAACTCGTTTTCTCAAATTGTCTAGAAATTATATGTTAATGCAAGAACATATTGATCTACAAAAAATATCTTCTTATTTCTTAGACAAAATTCTGCAGTCTAATCTTACTTTATTGTAATCCTAACTTATGTTAATAAAAAGGCAAAAAGCTTAAAATTATTTGACAATTTTTGACATTTTTTGAGGGAGGGCCCCCGGACCCCCAGCCTGGTGACATAACCCCCCCCCTCGTGAAATTTTTTTCAGGGTACAGCCTTGTCTACTATGCTTCAAAATAATGTCTTCTACTAGGAATTTTGCGATCTCTGGAGCTTCTGCAGTCAGCACAAGTTGGGTGACAGCATAGTGGGTGGGTAGTCAGTGCAGACTATTATCCATCAGTTACCGGTTGTCGATTTCGGGAACCTACCTAAAAGGTCCACTCCCATGAACCACAGACATTGCCGAGGTGGGGTGGCTTGCGTGCCTCAATGATACAGATAGCCGTACCGTAGGTGCAACCACAGCGGAGGGGTATCTGTGGAGAGACCAGACAAACGTGTGGTTCCTGAAGAGGGGCAGCAGCCTTTTCAGTAGTTACAGGGGCAACAGTCTGGATGACTGACTGAGCTGGCCTTGTAACATCAGCTAATGTGGCTTTGCCACAGAGCTACTGCGAACGGCTGAAAGCAAGGGGAAACTACAGCCGTTACCTTTCCCGAGGACATGCAGCTCTACTGTATGAACATATGATGATGGTATCCTCTCGGGTAAAATATTCCGGAGGTAAAATAGTCCCCCATTCGGATCTCCGGGCGGGGACTACTCAGGAGGATGTGATCATCAGGAAAGACAATACTGGCATTCTACGGGTCGGAGCGTGGAAATGTTAGATCCCTTAATCGAGTAGGAAAATTAGAAAATTTGAAAAGGGAAATGGATAGGTTGAAGTTAGATATAGTGGGGATTAGTGAAGTACAGTGGCAGGAAGAACAGGATTTCTGGTCAGGTGACTACAGGATTATAAATACAAAATCAATTGGGAGTATCGCAGGAGTAGGATTGATAATGAATAAGAAAATAGGAATGCGGGTAAACTACTATGACCAGCACAGTGATCGCATTATCATTGTCAAGATAGATACGAAGCCAACACCGACAACAGTAGTACAGGTTTATATGCCAACTAGCTCTGCCGATGATGAGGAAATCGAAGAAATATATGAGGAGCTAAAGGAAATTATTCAGACAATTAAGGGAGGGGAAAACTTAATTGTTATGGGAGACTGGAATTCGGTAGTAGGAAAAGGAAAGGAAGGGAGGATAGTAGGTGAATATGGTCTGGGCAAAAGGAATGAAAGAGGAAGCCGCCTGGTAGAATTTTGCACAGAACATAATTTAGTTATAACAAACACCTGGTTCAAGAATCACAAAAGAAGGTTGTATACGTGGAAGAGACCAGGAGATACCGGAAGATACCAGATAGATTTTATAATGGTAAGACAGAGATTTCGGAACCAGGTTCTACAGTGTAAGACATACCCAGGGGCAGATATAGACTCTGACCATAACTTGTTGGTTATGAACTGTAGGCTGAAACTAAAGAAACTACAAAAAGGTAGGAAAATAAGGAGATGGGACCTGAATAAATTGAAGGAACCTGAGGTTCTTAATAATTTCAGAGGGAGCTTTTGGCAACAATTGACAGAAACAGGGGAAAATAAAACAGTAGAGGAGGAATGGGTAAAATTGAAAGATGAAATAGTGAAGGTAGCAGAGGACAAAATAGGTAGGAAGGAAAGACCTACAAAAATCCTTGGATATCACAGGAGATACTAAATTTAATCGATGAAAGGAGAAAATATAAAAATGCCGTAAATGAAACAGGCAAAATGGAGTACAGACGACTAAGAAATGAGATTGACAGGAAGTGCAAAGTAGCTAAGCAGGAGTGGCTAAAAGGCAAATGCAAGGATGTAGAAGAATGTATAAATAGGGGGAAAATAGATACAGCCTACAGGAAAATAAAAGAAACATTTGGAGATAAGAAAAACAGCTCTATGAATATCAAGGACACTGATGGAAAACCAGTTCTCAGCAAAGAAGGGAAAGCTGAAAGGTGGAAAGAGTATATAGAGGGGCTCTACAAAGGAAATGAACTTCGAGACAATATTGTAGAAAGGGAAGAGGATGTAGATGAAGATGAAATAGCAGATACTGTACTGAGAGAAGAATTTGACAGAGCCCTAAAAGACCTAAGTCGAAACAAGGCCCCTGGAGTAGACGATATTCCATCAGAGCTACTCAAGTCTCTGGGAGAACCGGCCATGACAAAATTGTCTCACCTGGTGTGTAAGATGTATGAGACAGGTGAAGTACCCTCAGACTTTAAGAAAAATGTTATAATCCCCATCCCTAAGAAAGCAGGTGCAGACAGTTGTGAAAACTACAGAACCATCAGTTTAATAAGTCATGGCTGCAAAATATTAACGCGAATTATATACAGAAGGATGGAAAAGCTGGTAGAAGCCGACCTCGGGGCAGATCAGTTTGGGTTCAGGAGAAATGTAGGAACACGGGAGGCAATACTCACTTTACGACTTATCCTAGAAGATAGATTAAGAAAAGGCAAACCTACATTTCTAGCTTTTGTAGATTTGGAGAAGGCTTTTGACAATGTTGATTGGAATAAACTCTTTCAAATTCTGAAGTCAGCAGGGGTAAAATACAGGGAAAGGAGAGTTATTTATAACTTGTACGAAAGCCAGACCGCAGTTATTAGACTCGAAGGGCATGAAAGGGATGCAGTGGTTGGAAAGGGAGTAAGACAGGGTTGTAGCCTTTCTCCAATGTTATTCAATTTGTACATTGATCAAGCTATAAAGGAAAGCAAGGAGAAATTTGGAGAAGGAATTAAGGTTCAGGGTGAAGAATTAAAAACATTGCGTTTTGCTGACGACATAGTAATTCTGTCAGATACAGCAAAGGACCTGGAAGAGCAATTGAACGGAATGGACAGTGTGCTGAAAGATGCATATAAGATGAATATTAACAAGAGCAAAACTAGGGTAATGGAGTGCAGTGTAAGAAAGTCAGGTGATGCTGAAGGAATTAGATTGGGAAACGAAGCAATAAAGGAGGTAGATGAGTTTTGTTACTTGGGCAGTAAAATAACAAATGATGGTCGCAGTACAGAGGATATAAAATGCAGAATGGCAATGGGTAGAAAAGCGTTCTTGAAAAAGAGAAATTTGTTAACATCGAATATTGATTTAAACCTAAGGAAGTCCTTTCTGAAGGCATTTGTATGGAGTGTTGCCTTGTATGGGAGTGAGACATGGACGATAAACAGTGCGGACAGGAAGAGGATTGAGGCTTTTGAAATATGGTGCTACAGAAGAATGCTGAAGATTAGGTGGGTGGATCGCGTAACTAATGAGGAGGTACTGAACAGAATTGGGGATAAAAGGAATTTCTGGCATACCTTGACTAAAAGAAGGGATAGATTGGTAGGACACATTCTTAGACATCAAGGAATTGTGAATTTAGCGTTGGAGGGAAGTGTATGGGGAAAAAATCGCAGGGGAAGACCAAGAGATGGATACAGTAAGCAGATTCAGACAGATGTAGGTTGTCGTTCTTATGTGGAGACGAAGAGGCTTGCTCAGGATAGGGTATTGTGGAGAGCTGCATCAAACCAGTCTCCGGACTGAAGACTACAACAACAACAACCTAAAAGGTCGATCCCAATCTGGTGAAATGGAGCTCCTGCAGGAGAATTGGTACCAGATGACCTGGAGGTAATTGCGGCACATGCTTCCGTATCTAGCACTACTTACAGTGACTCACATAGTGCTTGACAGATCGGTAGAGACCTTGCCAGTAATACCTGCGTCTGCTTCTGTATAGGGTCTTCACGGATCCCAGATGACCAGATATTGGAGAATTGTGGAAATACTTGAGAATAGTTGGCCAGAGATGAGCTGGAACAACCAGTAGCCATTTGGGGTCCAGTGGATCGTAGTTGCTCCTATACAATGTCCCGTTTATAAGTTGAAACTCTCCTTTGGTTGGTTCTCCTTTCTCCAAGTCCTCTATGGTTTGTAATAATGCTGGATCTTCCCTCTGATGTTCCCCTCTGAAATTTCATCCATGCTCCTGAGTTCGGCTAATGGATTCCTTGAAATGCAACCGGCGTCCTTATGTTTGCGACATTGTTACTACCACTGTGACATCATACCTTGGAGTCTTATTGCCAGTCGACATGGTGGATCCTTAAAACTGGTCAGCCAACATAAATACTGGTGGTCTGTCACAACGGTGAATAGTTTACCAAATAAATACGGCCGGAACTTCTTGATAGCCCAGATAACAGCGAGACATTTCTTCTCAGTTGTAGAGTAGTTTATCTCTGACATTGAGAGAACTGTTGATGCGTAGACTATTACCTTTTCAGCACCTTTCAGAATCTGTACAAGCACTGCACCAATCCCATAACCATTAGCGTCTGTGTGAAGTTTGGTTTCCACATTCTCGTGATATAAGGCTAGAACTGGTGCGGAAGTTAGAGCCTCCTTAAGTGCCCCGAAATCTCTTTCTTTCGTTTCATCCCAGTAGAACTTGGCGTCTCCCTGGAGAAGTTCTTGCAATGGACGTGCCTTTTTAAAAAAAACCTTACATGAAATGACGGTAGTATGAGCACAGCCCGAGGAAACTTTTCACATCATGGATGTGCTGAGGAGTTGGAAATTCTATGACTGCCCTTACTTTACCTGTATCAGGACAGGCACCATCTCTGTTAATTATATGCCCCAAAATTTTTATCTCTTTGGCGAGAAACAGGCACTTCTTTGGGTTGAGGCGGACTCCTGCTGTCTCAACACACTTGACAGGCAGCTTAGATGTTCCGCAAATGTCCTTGAGAAAACGACAATGTCATCTAGATAACGAACACATGTTGTCCATTTAATATGTGGAAGTAAGTTGTCTATCATGCGTTAGAATGTAGCTGGGGCTTTACATAGTTCAAACGGCATAACTTTGAATTAATAGAGGCTGTCAGGTGTAATAAAAGCAGTCTTTTCCCTCTCAACTGCATCACCTCTATTTCCCAGTAACCTGTCTGTTCAAAATGTTCAAATGTTTGTTAAGCTTAAGGAACTTAACTGCGGTGTCATCAGTCCCTAAAATTACAAACTACTTATGAACTGCCTTATACAAAAGACGACACAAACAACCATGTCCGAGGGTCCTGTAGCGGCCGTGCAGACTGTGACTGGTGAGCCGCAGACTGCTCGACCACTGCTGCCGGCTAACCTGTCTGCATGTCCATGGTTGAGAAGTATGTAGCTCCTTTCAAACAATCTAAGGTGTCAGCAATATGTGGTTTGTGATTTTGTTCAGCCGCTGATAGTCGACACAGAAACGCCACTTGCCATCCTTCTTATTCGCGAGGACCACCAGAGACGACCAGGGACTCTCTGAAGGTTGAATAATGTCGTCGTGGACCATCATCTCCATTTCTTCCCGACTAATCCGTGTTTCAGCTGGCAACACTCTGTACAAACGCTGGCTAAATGGGGATGATCCCCAGTATTGATACGGTGTTTTATCGTGGCTCTTTTCCTGCCTGGCCCAGAACACACCTGAAAATTGGTATAGTATGGTTAACACCTGCTGACATTATTCCTGGGTCACACCAGGTCCTATATGCAAAAAACTGTTCAAATGTTTGTAAATCTATCGGACCAAACTGCGAGGTCATCAGTGCGTAGCTTACAAACTACTTAAACCTAGGTAAACTAACCTAAGGACAAACGCACACACCCATGCCCCAGGGAGGACTCGAACCTCCACGGCGAGCAACCGCGCGTTCCGCAGCGAGACGCTTTAGACCGCTCGGCTACTCCACCGCGGCCCTATATGCAATTCCATAGTAGTTTCCTGTAGTGCGTTGTCGGCAGTAATAGCAGAATATGAGAAATGAAACACCCTAGAGAATATACAGATTTGTAAACATTTCAAAAATCATAAGAAAAATGTTCTCACGCTGTGGAGCGCGCGGTTGCTCGCCGTCAGAGGTTCGAGTCCTCCCTGGGGCATGGATGTGTGTGTTTGTCCTTAGGTTAGTTTAACTTAGTTTAAGTAGTTTGTAAGCTACTGACTGATGACCACGCAGTTTGGTCTGATAGATTTACAAACATCTGAATCTGAAAAATGTTCTCAACGATCAGTTGGAGATGGCGGATAATAACTTTTTTAATATATTTGATAAGGTGTTGTGAGATAGGAGTACCCCCACCACAATTAGATAATATTGCCCTAAATAATGTGCTGGTGACATCACTAACAATGAACGCCACTTAGCGGTCAGTATGGTAACTGCTTTAACGTGAGCCTGCACAGTTGGGTTTAATGTGGTGCGGCCTCACCTCCGTAGATAGTCACCTTGCCTAATTTTCCTGAAGACGGCAGATAGGCGAGAGGCTGGTATTTCTGTAAGGCAATGGCGAACGGTGGCAGCGTTTTGCAGAGTGGCCACGTCCAGGATATGGCGATGGGCTTTGCCCCCTAGGTCGTCAGTAATCGTCTGCAGTTGACTTCCATTGAAAGCACTGCTCGTATGATTGGCGTCTTGTGGCATAATAATTGTCAAATACTCATTTTCCTTCCTTGCAGTACTGTGTGACAGGACACACAGTGAAAAACACAATGGCATGTTGTCTTTTGTCGTGTAGATATCTGTCCTCCTGTGAGGCATTATAGTTGCCAGAGAAGTTGGTTGTGGCACAGACAAATATATACAGACGGGAAACCTCCGTAAGGGCTCGGTCCTACGCTCAGGGGTGCGCGGAGGGAGGTTTTCCAGCAGTTCCGTAAGATGTCCCATGCTGGCGCTGCAGTCAGAAGCAGCCCTTTAAACTGGCCAGAGCAGGTGGCAGGTAGCGGCCGACCACACCACCACCTCCCCTCAAATGCCGGCAAGCCGAACACAGCGGTGTCCTCGTGGCAGGTGGCAAGAGCTCTCCCCTCAGCCTCCCCTCCACGCTACCCTCTGACGTGCGAGAGGCACCCTAAGCCAGGGAACCGCCTGACACCTGCTAGCATCTTACGGAACTACGACGGGAGCATAGGACAGTGGTTTAGGGGGGACTTCTCCTCTGTATATGTTACTCTGTGCTTGTGGCCACGTCAGACAGTTCCTAGGCTGCCCTTTGGCGCCTGCAGCGTAAGTCATAGTAGGGCCAGGCCATTATTCACGTGCAATTGGTGGGACTGTTTGAAATAACTCTTCCTCAGCAGCGTCAGCTTCCTCATGACTTACAGGACTGACATCCATCCCCGTTACCTGGTAATCACTTTGTCCAACAGTCCTGGCTGCCATAAACTGTAGTAATTCTTCTCCCATAATTTGTCATATGAGAGAAGTAAAATCATGCTGGTCTTCCACAACGGTCATAGGGACTACATTTGGGAGTCTTTCATACATCTTTCATCCAATCCTCCTCTGTTCCGTCTCTTCAGTTTTCTGGCACCATTGGATAAACTCTTGCATCGTCAAAACGTATTTCAACAGAAGAGCTTGATACATGTCTTCTGCAGTGCCCTTCATCGGATGTGAAATTTTATCGGCCTCTGTCATATCCAGGTTAACTATGCGACATAGGGCCAAAACTCTCTGTATAATTAGCTGTGTTGACTCACCATGTTGCTGGGCCCTGTTCTTCAATTGCTCTTCCAATAAATGAACTTGTTGCTGGTGGTCTCCAAATGTGTTCTTAAGTTCTGCCAGGAATTTTTCCCAGCTATCAAGCTTGTCCTTGTTATCAAACCACTACTGGTCTGTCCCATCCAGGTAGAAATATACGTCACCAAGCACATCGTGTGAACCTATCTGCCGGCCGCGGTGGCCGAGGGGACTGAGGTGCTACAGTCACGGTCTGCACGGCCACTACGGTCGGGGGTTCGAATCCCCCCTTGGGCATGGATATTTGTGCCGTCCTAGTTCGTAAGTAGTTTGTAAGTTTAGGGACTAATGACCTCATAGTTCAGTCCCATAAGCTGTACAAATATTTGAACATTTGAACCTATCTATTATGCATGGTGGCTCGGTCGAATCCTTTCAGCCATTTTTTTGGGTCCTGTCCACTGTCTCCTGAGAACACCAATGGGTGTCTAATGTGCAGCTGGCTTACTGCTGTTTTCATATCCATTGGTCTTTTGATGACACGGACCTTTTGAAGGAGGTAGTGAGTATACCCTTTGTATTCCCGTTCTTGTCCATGTGGGCGATGGCTCTTACGCTGCCTAATCGTAGCCACGGTGATGCAGGTGTTTTGCATGATACCTGGCACCTCCACCAAAAGTGTCATGTAGAAAACTGCAGGTGGTTTGGAATTCGAAGGCTGGTCGTTAACAGATCACAGATTTATTGCTAACACAAGTGTACACTCAGTACAGACTGCCTCCTGCTTGGAGTGCTCCACTATTTATACATAGAAAGAATTTTCTGGAACTTATAAGTACATCAAACATAAGAAACATGTAGAACACTCTAGAAATAGTGAATAAAAAGAAATATTTTTTTCTGCCAATGGTGGGATTTGAGTGGTTCATGGTGTGGGTTCCTGTAGTCATGTCCTAGTTCATGAACCACGGGCAACGTATGAGTGGCCAAGTAAGTGGTCCTGACAGTTGGGATACCAGTTACTTTGGAAAAAGGTTGGGCATCTCGGACATATTCAGAGTCGTGGCCACCTTTGTGCTCAGACGGCAAAGACTACCAAATCCACCGGTTAGTCCCTCAACCGTTAGGGGTAAAACTCAGTGAGGCCCTGGGCAAGTAAGGCTAGCAACCTGCTTCCCAGGAACTTCAATATCATGCTGGCAACAATCAGAGCAAAATGCCTCGGACCTTTGGAGGTGATGGAGTCCCACCTCTAATTGACAGACCAGGGACTCCTCAGATAAGCATCAATGTTAGCATTAAATAGGGGATCGTGGAGGAATTTTATTAGAGGTACTATGCTCCAGACTGAACGCTGAAAGGCAGAATCAGTCTCTAATGATGATGATGATGATGGTGGTGATGGTGGGATTTGAAATGGGGACCACCAGTACAACTATCTGCGACGCTAAGCACTGCACCATGGGTTCCGTAGGAAGACTCGCCGCAATATGGTTTCTCAGAACAAGTGAAGTCTCCCTATATGTTCCCCATACATTGATTTAACATGAGAATTCTTCAGCATCAGCCTTAAATTAAAAAGCAAAACACCTCCTTTCATTCTGGTGTGAGATTTCAACAGTCAATGCGACTGTAGTTAGTCTACCGGAACTTGGCCAAATATGCTGTATTGCAGATGACACTAACAGTCACATTTTTTAGACCAGCAGTGGATGGCAAGTTTTGAGCCATCATACACATTATCTGAGTAAAAGTATCTGGTCGCGTATTATTGGACATAAATATGCAGTGTATTCACCCGTAATTTATATGATGGCTTGAACTCTACTACAGATACGTTAAAAAATAAGGCGTCTAAATGTCTGTGGAGGACAGGCAGGCCGGCCGCGGTGGCCGAGGGGACTAAGGCGCTCCAGTCACGGTCTGCACGGCCACTACGGTCGGGGGTTCGAATCCCCCCCTCGGGCATGGATATTTGTGTCGTCCTAGTTCGTAAGTAGTTCATAAGTAGTTTGTAAGTTTAGGGACTGATGACCCCGTAGTTAAGTCCCATAGACTATACAAACATCCCCCTCGGGCATGGATATTTGTGTCGTCCTAGTTCGTAAGTAGTTCATAAGTAGTTTGTAAGTTTAGGGACTGATGACCCCGTAGTTAAGTCCCATAGACTATACAAACATTTGAACATTTAGGACTGGCAGACAATTCTTTTCTTAATAGTTGATACAAGTGACTGTGTGTGTGACCTTGTCATTTAATGCTCTAAAACAACAACATCAATAATAATAACCATAATCATCATCATCGAAAGAAGAGACGGTAGTGATAATGGATGGTGGGGTTTGGAGTAAGTCCATTTGGAACTGAATGCAGGTTAGAACTCCAGGAAGGTCAGTTCCTTTCAGGAATGTTATTATCCAGGAATCACGCCCTCACAGATGCTGCTTTCTGACTGGGTGCTTTATCGTGCTGATCTCTGAACTATCCCTCTACATTACACAATATATAATGCAGCAAAACATGTTCATATTCTTCTGAATTTAGCATTTTCTTAAGCACAACAAGCAGACCATACTACGAGTTATGTCCACAAAGTAAGTTCCGTTTGGTTATATAAACCAAACGCTTACAGATACAGAAAAAATATTTATTGTATAAAAATCTACAACTGTTCAACTACTTTTCTACATAACTTCCGAAATTTTGTAGGCATTTGTCATAGCATGGGACAAGTTTTTGTGTGTCTTCTTCATAGAAGGTTGCCGCCTGTGTATTCAACCATGTGGCAAACATGTTCTTTCAGCTCATCATCGTTGAAGGGTTGACCACCAAGGACAAAATGTTCAAATGTTTGTATAGCTTATGGGACTTAACTACAGGGTCATCAGTCCCTAAACTTACAAACTACTTATGATCTAGCTAATACTAAGAACGGCACAAATATCCATGCCCGAGGGGGGATTCGAACCCCCGACCGTAGTGGCCGTGCAGACCGTGACTGGAGCGCCTCAGTACCCTCGGCCACCGCGGCCGGCACACCAAGGACAGATTTTAGGTGTAAGAAGAGATGAAATGAGTATTCTTCTTCCCTTCACGTTGCCGCCCGACCTCACAACGCGAACATGACCAAACAACTCTTACGGGAATTTCACTGGGACATGTTTGATCATCCTCCGCGCAGTCTCGCTCCTAGCGACTTTCTTCTTACACCTAAAACCTGTCCATGGTGGTCAACACTTAAACTATGATGACGAGCTGAAAGAACATGTTACCACATGGTTGAATTCACAGGCGGCAACTTTCTACGAAGACTTCTGCTACGCTATGACAAACGCCTACAAAATTTCGGAAACTATGTAGAAAAGTAGTTTAATAGTTGTATATTTTTGTACAATAAATATTTTTTCTGTATCTGTACACGTTTGTTTTATATAACCAAACGGAACTTACTTTGTGGACATACCTCGTATAATCACAAAAACACCATTATGTCACGACACCATCTTCTCTGTACTTCACTGTTGGCATTACACATGATGGCAGGTTATAGTCTCTTTTCATTTGCCACCACTCTGAATCACTCATTTCCAGTAATCAACTGGCCAGTATCATTATTCCTTACACCACCTCAAGCACTGCTAAGTATTAACAACAGAAATGTGTGTTGTGTGAGGAGGCTTGACTATTGTACCCCATCTGTTTTTACTGACTGCGCAGTCATTGTGCTAGCTGGACTGTTGGTAGCACCATCTCTAATGACCCCAGTGCCAATAGGACATTAAATCCCAATCTACCTTCCGTGGTGGTAGCACTAGGAATTTAATAAATATATAAATTTCTATCAGATATTTGATAGTCCTTAGCCATCAATAAATTCCATGTGAACGGAATGAAACTTTCACTGTGCAGCGGAGTGTGCGTTGATATGAAACTTCCTGGCAGATTAAAATTGTGTGCCGGAACCGGGACTCGAACCTAGGACCTTTGCCTTTCGCGGGCAAGCGCACTACCGACTGTGCTATCCCGCCACGACTCACGATGCCGCTTCACAACTTTACTTCCGCCAGTACCTCGCCTCCTACTTTCCAAACTTCACAGAAGCTCTCCTGCGAACCATGTAAGACTAGCACTCCTGGAAGAAAGGATATGGTGGAGACATGGCTTAGCCACAGCCTAAGGGATGTTTCCAGAATGAAACTTTCACTCTGCAGCGGAGTCGTCTTGAAAACTTTCTTCATTTCCCAGTAAGGCATTTCTTAAGATGCAGGTCTTAAGCTGAAATTGAAGTTCCTCCATTCTTTCTGTTTTGAGCTTCCTACCCTCAATGTGACAATAGTTTCACTCTCAAGATACGGGCAAATATGCTAAGTTGTAGCTGTCACTAGTGGTCATATTAAGGCGTGAAAAGCATATACCACCATTTACACCATTTTCACATTTGCTATTATTTTTAATGTACAGTAGATTGTGATGCTTAGCACAATACCTTGCTGAATGTTTCGAAAGATAGAGTACAGTAGGAAGCAGCTCGGATCTGTAGTGGGTACTGCAGCCTCATCATAGTGACGATGACAGACTGCTTGAGGGCAGCATCACACTCGGGCCACTCACTGCTGTACACCGCCAGCATGAGCTCTTCACTCTGCATTGCACAACACAACAGTGCTCTTCTATTCCATCACTACTCATATCACAAAATAAATTTTAAAAAATAGCGTCTGCATAATGGCAAATAATCACTACACTAATTTTATGGACAAATTTAATGAGAGCAAGGAAAGGAATGACTTTAGCTACACCAGGGCATTGAAATCTCCATAGTGTTAAGTGAAATTTAGAGCCTACTTGGGAGTCAAACCCAGGTCTCCTCTCCCACTTAGGGCCAGTGGTCGCAATAACCTCTTGACTACCCACTCGCACCTGCAATCTATATATGTAAATGTATGAGGGGGAGTATGGCACTGCTGATTGCTGTTGAGCATGAATTGTCAACATGTCACATTTTGATTAGAGTAATGTAGCACTTGAATGATTGTGAAAGGATCGACATTTGCCTAATAAAACCTGAAAGTCCAGTGGCAATGAACGATATAGGCAAGCGGATTTTTATACATGCAGGTGTCAGTGGTGTTGCCAAGTGTATGACTAGAAGCAGTACATCGGCACAACATGTGTGCTGTTTTACAAATAGCTGTCAGTTTTGTAGCAGTTTCATTCATTGTCCAGAAGTTCCACCAAGATATGTAAGCTATGTCAAATGAAGAGATCGCATGGAGCCATCAGGAAAAGCCATGAGTTCAAGTCTCCACCACAGTACCAGCTTCCAGGACTAACAAGGGAATGGTCAGACTTGTCATATCGAAACCTGTGTTGCTATTTTTACCACTGTGAGTTAACATTGAAGGAAGTCTGTATGCACACTGTTAGCTGCTAACATGACCTGGAAGTCTGTAAAAACGTTTATGAAGTATGACATTATTGTCGCATGGTTTCCGCGCTTATAACTGCCTGTTGTACAACCCTGACCTCTCTCGCTACGTTATACCAACGCCATCTAGGGACAAGGTGGCGTTAGCTACGCGCCGCTCTCCTGCCACAGCAGAGAGAGAGCTGATTCGCCCAGTGAAAGCGATCGTACGATAATTAATAAATACGATAGTAATAAATTCGTTGACAAATGTAGCTGATATGTTATCTACAACATTCTTTCCAAATAGCTATGAAATAAACGGTTTAGAACACGTCAAACTTTTATTTCTTGTAATTACCGCAAAAATGCAAAATATTGATACAATGTTCAAAGCATAGGTTTCTTGTGCACCAAGAACATACAAGCAAAGGCGACATATGACAGCACTGCGAATCACATACGTTGTTAGACGTCCGTAGACCAAACTCGGCCGGTGTTAGGAAGGAATCAGGCCTAATATCAGTATATTTCGAGGCGTGCCACACACATTTCACTACATTTTGAAACTGTGGGGAGGGAAACTGATAATGTACGGCTGATTGCAACTTGAGAATATTGTCACGGTGATAGACAGGAAACTACAGTGATTTGCACACAATAATTTCATCTGTTAGTTTTCTGTAAAATGCCTTCTACTGGCGGAAAAATTCTCTGTCTAACGGTTGAATTACGTTCGTCATGCCGGGTGGAATCTGAAGTATCTCTAGTTCTTTGTCAGGGTGAGCTCGAAATACAGCTTTTAATGAATCAGAACTTTTATGACCTGACCAGGAATCTAGAAGGAGAAGAGATTTGTTCCCGCATGAAAAGTGTAACGTTATCATTTCCCATGTTTCCAGAATTCGATGCGTCTACCACAAGATTGTCTGCGTAGAACATTGTTTGTTTGACACGTGGTCCAAAACTTCCAGTTGTTTCTTGAAGACACATATATAGTTTAGGCAGCAATGAAATCCAGACTAATTATGGGCATTATAGTGTATGAATGGGTGACTGCAGTCGTGGACTGCCCAATTCCCTCAATATGTTTTCCTCTTTGTATGAAAGTGTTCTTTTCGCACGCATTTCTTTTTGAAAACCTGACTGATCTGCATTGTAAACGTAAGTTTCGCTAAAATTGGCGATTTTATTTTTTGCAGTCGTAAGAAAAGCTATCATTTCCATTTGAGTCACTTCATTTTCCACCTGTTTCTCGATACAAATTTTGTTATTTTTCTTGCCACAATTTTATGTGATCTTTTGAAGCGACTAATCCAACTCTGAGAAGCTGTAAATTCTTTAGCGCCTATCGCGTTGGCAATGTCTAACGCCCAGTCACGCAAAGTTGTGTCGCTGACACTCAATGACTGGGTCTGACATCGGTAAATTGCTCAAAAAGTCGGGCATTTATTTCCGTCACAATTTCCAGTCGACTCTTACGTCGTCCAGCGACTTCCTTTTTCCATGTATACAATTTACGTTCAGAACGGACAAACCGATACCTATTTTGAACAGTACTGACACGTAGGCGTTTCTTACCACTTTCGTTCAACCAATACTTCACCGCTTTTTCTTTGTCTGATAAAGTAATTGTAGTTGCTGGTGTTGCTTTCGGAGATAATTGATGATGGTACATGGCAGTATCACTCTAAGAGTCTTCATGTGTGCAACTTTCTTCCGTTTCTTCGCCGTCTGTAGATTCACAGTCTGCAATATCGAGTGTTTCAGTCGTTTCTAGCCACATGTCTGCTCTATTTATATGCCGTCTAGAAGTTTAACTACCATGTCGAACATCACCTAGTCTTCACGCGTGTTTTCTGTTGATTGTTTCATTTGGAGTCTGTGTTATATCTCCATGACAGCCGGCCGCGGTGGCCGAGGAGACTGAGGCGCTCCAGTCACGGTCAGCACGGCCACTACGGTCGGGGGTTCGAATCCCCCCTCGGGCATGGATATTTGTGCCGTCCTAATTCGTAAGTAGTTCATAAGTAGTTTGTAAGTTTAGGGACTGATAACCCCGTAGTTAAGTCCCATAAGCTTAACAAACATGTGAACATGTGTGTGATCTCCATGACAAGCAGCAATACATTAACAGGGTTTGCCGTAAGCAGTGAGGGGAGATTGAATGTTCACCGTAAAGTGGCTTGCGGAGTATAGATGTAGATGTACAGAATATTTTTCGCATCTCTAACCAGTTTCAGGACGGTATGTTTCGAAATACGTACCAGAAATGAAAAGGAAGTGCATGCCACAGAAACGAATATTCGTTTCCCCTTTCCACCAAAACCGTGCAACGATATTCTTCTTTATTGAACGCCGCGATAAGACGGCCGCACCTCCCGACCATGCGCACAACGCTCACCATAACAACAGCTCGCGACTCGCCATATCCAGGGGTGGCCAGCCGTCACCGCAAGCGCCAAGCAGGAAAAACTGCCATTTTCGTGATTTTTTTTACGTGACTTCCAGGTCATGTAAGCAGCTAACATTCTGCATACAGATTCCTTCAATGTTAACCAACAGTGAAAAAAAAAAAAAAATCAATCAATAGATGTTTCGGCATGACAAATGTGACCATTCCCTTGTAAGTACTACATTGTACCATAGCTTAGGATGGATGGTTTGATTTTTAAAGGGACTAAACGACTACGGTTATCAGTCCCACCATAGCTTAGGACATTGTGTCACAGCACAGCAGGACTTCCAGACTCTCCAGTCGGTCTCCCTCCCAGGGGAGAAATGCGTTGCATCCTGAATACAGTGGTCGTCTTCCACCACTGTGGTGGTGCACCTCCATGTTGTGCAATGGTGTCTGTTGAGGGACAGTCATCCATTGCACAGATGGTGTCTGCAGCAAGATTCCTAGGCATTATTTCAACATTGCTGGTGTAAGCTGTTTGTGGCATGACACACACAACAGAGTCATGGCCAATGCACTGAGCACAGGCAGGAGCTAAGCTGAACATACATGTGTTGCGACCAGCTAGTTAGACACTAGCTGTCATTGTACTAATTATCTGGACATCATTCTGTGGAATGTGGGAGTGGTTGCCATGCACCATCACAACATTGTACGAGTGGAAAGTAAAGCACTAATTTTGACAGCTGCATATCTTTGGGACTTCGCTAGCCTGCTTCTCTGCAACAATCCTATGCCACTTTACACTCTAATATCCTAGACATACATCCTTCACTGGGGACAGCTATAATTGGCATCAGAAGAGGTGGTGTCACCTCCAATGGGCAGCAGACAGTGCATTGCCCATGCAGAATCATTTCTGGACCATTGCTTGCATTGTCAACAATGAGTGAAAGAAACTGATTCTGTTTGGCATGACAGACATTGGATCTAGGAGGGAGTTTAATTGAAACTTTACAGTTACTTTGTTTAGGCCTGAAGAACTGGCAGTTGTGCCTGAATTTCGAGATAACTGTTAGGACCAGTAGTATTTGGAGCTTCATAAATGTTCTCAAGGCACTCTACTTTAGCATTCTGTGTCAGAGTGGGTAACTTCTTTACATGCCATCATTGTGGTCATGTTGGCAGGGAATGTAGAATATATCCAAATGGTACATGATAAGGCGTGAAATGTAATTCATTGGTTCGTGAATTATTGGTGTATGTCAAATGAAAGTACGAGGCGCGTCCAGAAGTAAGTTCCGTTTGATAATAAAATGAAATTGTACACAGATACAGAAGAAATTTTTATTGCACAAAATTCTACAACTCTTAAACTACGTTTCCACATACGTGCCGAAATTATGCACGCATTTGTCATAGCGTGGCACCAGGTTTTGTATACCTTCCTCATAGAAATCTGCCGCCTGCATCAGTGATCTTGAAATTTGGTGGAAGTCCATAGCGAGAGCACTAATTGTAAACCTACGGTTTTCCTGGATCTTGTCATCAATCGCGTGAACCAGTTCTTCTGTAACCAAAGGTGGACGTCCACTTCGTTCTTCATCGTGCACATCACTACGCCCGCCATTGAACTGTCGGACCCATCTTCTCACCATCGAATCACTCATCGCATTTGGTCCGTAAACATCGCATATTTGCCGATAAATTTCACTTGGTTTCACTTTCCTGGCATTCAGAAACCGAATCACCGACCTGATTTCCCAGGCGGCGGGATTTTCAATCAACGCCGACATTTCAAACAAGCACAACAAAGCGTACGTAACTGACAGCGATCTCCAAATGGCGCACGTTCTTCTCGTTGATACACATCGTCTACACCGCATGTGCGGAACTGCAATCGCAGCGCTGCAGCGGAGATAAATTGAAACAGAACTTACTTTCTGGACGCGCCTTATATATGGTCCCAGAGACATTTTCAGGTCTCAAACATCTATGATGTGTATTTGCATACTGAATCAACAAATGAAAATTTATACCAAAGCCTGAATTCTAACCTGGGTCTCCTGGTTACTGAACAGGTTGCTAACCACAACACCACCCCGGCACAGTGGCTTTACACAAAGGACACATTACCTTGACACACCTCCCTCCTGAATCAAAATACTCATTTCCACCTTCATACTGTTCCAAGTTTAGGGGAAATTTAGGTTGAGAGGGAGCCATGCAAGTGAAAGTCTGTGCAGTTGTGCAAAGCAACTATTCAAAGGTGGTGTAGTGGTTAGCACATCTGCCAAGGGAGCAAGAGATCCATGTTTGAATCCAAACTTTGTTACAAATTTTCATTAGTCACTTCAGTCTGTAAATATATACCATACCGCTGTATTCAGCAATATAATGACAGTTTACAACTCACTGCAAAGACATAATGACGAGCTGTGGAAGGCACATAAAACAGACACACATACACAACATTTAAGATATTGGCCATGGCCTTCTTCAGAATATATCTACATCTACAACCATACTCCGCAAGCCACCCGACGGTGTGTGGCGGAGGGTACCTTGAGTACCACTATCGATTTTCCCTCCTATTCCAGTCACGTATTGTTCGCGGAAAGAAGGATTGTCGGTATGCCTCTGTGTGGGCTCTAATCTCTCTGATTTTATCCTCACGATCTCTTTGCGAGATATGCGTAGGAGGGAGCAATATACTGCTAGATTCCTCAGTAAAGGTAAGTTCTCGAAACTTCGACAAAAGCCCGTACCGAGCGACAGAGCGTCTCTCCTGCAGATTCTTCCACTGGAGTTTAGCGATCATCTCCGTAACGCTTTCACGATTACCAAATGATCCTGTAACGAAGCGCGCTGCTCTCCGTTGGATCTTCTCCACTTCCTCTATCAATCCCACCTGGTACGGCTCCCACACCGGTGAGCAGTATTCAAGCTGTGGGCGAACAAGTGTACTGTAACCTACTTCCTTTGTTTTCGGACCGCATTTCCTTAGAATTCTCCCAATGAATCTAAGTCTGGCATCTGCTTTACCGAAGATTGATTTTATATGGTCGTTCCATTTTAAATCCCTCCTAATGACTACTCCCAGATAATTTATGGAATTAACTGCTTCCAGTTGCTGACCTGCTATAGTGTAGCCAAATGATAAAGGATCTTTCTTTCTGTGTATTCGCAGAACATTACACATGTCTACATTGAACTTTAATTGCCATTCCCTGCACCATGCGTCAATTCGATGCAGATCCTCCTGCATCTCAATACAATTTTCCATTGTTACAACCTCTCTATATACTACCGCATCATCCGCAAAAAGCCTCAGTGAACTTCCGATGTTATCGGCAAGGTCATTTATATATATCGTGAACAGCAACGGACCCACGACAGTCCCCTGTGGCACACCTGACATATCTCCTACTTCGGAAGACTTCTCTCCATTGAGAATGACCTGCTGCTTTCTGTTATCTAGGAATTCCTCAATCCAATCACACAATTGGTCTGATAGATCATATGCTCTTATTTTGTTCATTAAACGTTTGTGGGGAACTGTATCTAACGCCTTGCGGAAGTCGAGAAACACAGCATCTACCTGAGAACCCGTATCTATGGCCCTCTGAGTCTCGTGGACGAATAGCGCGAGCTGGGTTTCACACGAACGCTTTTTTCGAAACCCATGCTGATTCCTACTGAGCAGATTCCTAGTCTCGAGAAATGTCATTATATTCGAACATAGTACATGTTCCAAAATTCTACAACTGACTCACGTTAGAGACATAGGCCTATAGTTCTGCACATACAGGCACAGTTCACAGTCGTCCGTCTCCGTCTCCGCGTCGGCTTGGAGATTTTCTCCACTCGGGGACTGCGTGTTGTGTCGTCCTAATCATCATTTCATCATCATCGATGTGCAAGTTGCCCAAGTGGCGCCACCTAAAGACTTGCACCAGGCAGGCCAAAAAAGGAACACGGATTCATCACTTCACAGTCAGGCAACTGTCATCTTCGTCTGCTGCACTCTGAATCACTCTCTGCAGTGAGGGAATAGGGGAAGGGAGGGGGGATACGAAGGTTGCATCGTGGTGGGGATGGATACAGCACAGCCTCACGGAGCATGTACATATTAAATTGGTAGAATGAGATGCAGCTTAGGTATGGAGTGGGGAGGTGTGACAGGTGTAGGATAGAGGGGGTAGGAACTGTCAGGTGTGGAAAAATGGGAGTTATCGTAGGTTGAGGCCTGGAAGGATAACACCCATCTCAGTACTTCAGAAAAGCTAATTTACCTTGATAGTATCATCCTCACTATTATTTTAGGTAAATTATACAATACTGCGTAATATATAGCACTTGAAAGACGACCGTCTGTTGTCTTCCATATATTTTTTATAAAATTCTAATTTATTTGATGTCACTAGATTAGCATTTTGTTAAAACTAGAACCCACTCTTTTCAAGGTATGAGGAATAGAATTTTTATTTCATGTTTTAAAATATTTGTTTTTGAAATGTTAATATTGCTAGGATTTTGTTATTTTAATAATTTATTATTGTCCCTGTGAGAATGTGTACTTGTTTTACTTTTAAGTGGATGTGTGAGAATGTAATGGCTGTCTGAATGTGGGTAGTGATAGCTCGCTTTGCATGGTTCTCTCTGGCTCAGTCGATAGTTAGTCGTTACCAACCCCTGCTGCTGATGCGACCAAAGAGGTTTCTACACCCTTTGGTGGAGTCCTCTCCAGGGTGAGGCACACGTCCCCACCACCGCTGTGTCTTGGGTTCCCCAGATTCCGGTAGCTTTTTCGCACCTCCTGGTTGCTAGGTTTTCACTTTGTGCTGGGATCGTGGTGAGGTAAGGTTGGTTCTGGTCTTGTGCCTGCAGAGATGGTAGCGATTCGTTGTGTAGCATGTTTAACTTAGACTCTTGAACTTACATTAATGTTTTGGAATATTCCTTCCAATCGAGTGCGGAAATGTGTTCTAGGTTTTCAATCCAGTGATTTCCAACAGATAAACGCGGTGTATGTGTCACTAGTTGCAGTTTGATAACGGCCTGGTATATTCAAAACTTTTGTGATTATGTGGCGGTGTACGAGCTCTGTGTAAATTCTTTATAGCTTTGTGGGGCCTGATTTCTAACAGACTATATGTTCATTATTGTACTGTGCATGTAAAATTTTTCTTATAGTTTCCTTCTGTGAGTGATATGTGTCCCACGTGGTTGGTTCTTCGAACAAAGCCTTCAGCTTCCACTATTGTTTGCTCCATGCCCATCAGGCAAGCAACTATGCGTGTATCCTTCTGATTTCCACTAACATTTTGCGATCTTCTCTCCCCGCCTATTTTAATTTTGCTGTTTCTTCTCCGAACTTGTAGTATGCACTTACTCTTTATCAGTAATTCTCTCCGAGCCTTGTACAACCTCTTTCAGTAGTTTCCTCATGAAATTCTACGCAGTTCTAGGGGTTTCATGCCGTAGTTAAGTTTCTTTATTTTTCGGAAATTGAATTTATGCATTTTTATCGGTTTTCGGAACCACGTGGATCCGAACTCCGACTTCAGGGATTTGCAGCTAGTCACTTGAATTCACGCCACTTCTCATAAAACCAGTGCCTAGATAGTTTACTCCCAGGTTGCAACTTAAGAGTCCACCGTGATTTTGTGCAATGAATCCGATTTTTAACCACTTCACCTTCAGTGGAATGCGATCATGTAACGTAGCCGTGTGTCGCCGTTAGCGTGCTTGCTCGCGGTCTCATCTAAATGCAACTTAACTTTGCTATACTCACGCACCATCTCAAAACAGGCACGACAGACCAGAGCCATCTTCGCAGTTTTATTGTATATTCTGTTGTGTGGTTCCTCCGGGTTTGCTGACTTTCGCCTACGATAGCGGCGCCTGCTTCTGCCTCGTTTCAGCACGTTGATTTTGGAGAGTTTCGCTGTTGCATTGCGTGTGTGTTAGCGAGTGAGTGTTGTTTGTAAATCCTTCCCCAGTAGCGTTAAGTTCTGTGTAATTTATGTTAAAATCAATGCTGGGCATCGTCAGTATTAGTTCATGTAAGGAGATGCATTTTTATTGTATTTACAAAATTGGCTCCCCATTTTGCTTGTGTTCGACCTGAATAAACAAATTAAGTTTCAGTATTATTTTGACTTGCTGATAAATTGTAGTTTTCGAGCACCTTCCCCCTTTTATTTAATATTGTTTTTCATCTGTGCTGAGAACAAGCTCAGATGCAAATTTTTATGTTTAAGTTCCGTTCCGCCATAAATGTTTTTCTTTAGCCACATTTATGAAATAACTTCAACTGTGGTGGCTTGTTTAATAATGCCTGTGTGTAATTTCGTGTGAGCTGGTATGTATATTGTCCATTGTATCGTTAACTTCATGTTATTTGGGTAATTTGAACCAAATCAGTTCTAAGTTTGGGCCAGGGAACAAGGTTTTGCAGCAGGGAGCAGCCGGTAGTTCACACGGAGCTTTTGCTAATTTTACTGCTAAAATTACATCTACATCTACATACATACTCCGCAATTCACCGTAAGGTGCGTGGCGGAGGGTACACTGTACCACTACTAGGCACTCCCTTTCCTATTCCACTCCCAAATTGAACGAGGAAAAAAAGAATGCCTATATGCCTCCGTACGAGCCCTAATTTCTCTTATCTTGTCTTTGTGATCTTTACGCGAAATGTAAGTAGGCGGCAGCAAGATCGTACTACACTCAGCTTCAAATTCCGGCCCTCTAAATTTATTGAACAGAAATTCACGAAAAGAACGTCGTCTTTCTTCCAGCGATTCCCAATTGAGTTGCCGGAGCATTTCCGTGACACTCGCGCATTGGTCGAACCTACCGGTAACAAATCTAGCTGCTCGCCCCTGAACCGCCTCTATGTCTTCCTTCGAACCGATCTGCTGCGGGTCCCAAATACTTGAGCAATACTCAAGACGTGGTCGTACAAGCGTTTTATACGCGGTCTCCTTTACAGGTGAAGTACATCTTCTCAAAATTCTCCCAATAAAACGAAGTCGGCTGTCCGCCTTACTCACAACTGTCCTTACATGCTCGTTCCATTTCATATCGCTCTGCAATGTTACGCCTAGATATTTGAACGACGCGACCGCATCAAGAAACTCACTACTGATGCTGTATTCGAACATTATAGGATTGTTTTTTCTACTCATGCGCAACACCTTACATTTTTCTACATTGAGAGCTAGCTGCCATTCTTCGCACCAACTAGAAATTTTGTCTAAGTCAACCTGTATGCTATTACAGTCAGTTACAGACGACACGCTTCCATACACCACAGCATCATCAGCAAACAGCCGCAAATTACAACTTACTCTGTCCATCAGATCATTTATATAGATAGAAAATAATAGCGGTCCTATCACACTCCCCTGGGGCACGCCTGACGATACACTCGTCTCTGATGAACACTCGCCGTCGAGAACAACGTACTGCGTTCTATTACTTAGGAAGTCTTCCAGCCAGTCACAGATCTGTGAACCTATTCCATAAGCTCTGTCTTCGTTAGCAGTCTGCAGTGTGGCACCGTGTCGAACGCCTTTTTGAAGTCGAGAAAAACACAATCCGCCTGTTGCCCTTCGTCCATGGCTCGCAAGATGTCATGTGAGAAAAGGGCAAGCTGAGTTTCACATGAACGATGTTTACTAAACCCGTGCTGATTCATGGAAAGAAGGTTTTCCGTTTCAAGGAAATTTACTATATTCGGACTGAGAATATGCTCCAAAATTCTACATGAAACCGATGTCAACGATATTGGCCTGTAATTGTATGGGTCAGTTCTCTTTCCTTTCTTATACACGGGAGTCACCTGCGCCTTTTTCCAATCACTAGGAACTTTGCGCTGAATTAAAGATTCGCTATAAATGCAAGCTAAGTAGGGGGCCAATGCCGCAGAATAGTCTTTGTAAAACCGAACTGGTATTCCATCCGGACCAGCAGACTTTTTCGTATTTAGCTCTCTCAGCTGCTTTTCTACACCGGAAATACCTATTGCTATGTCCCCCATTTCGGAATTAGTACGTTGATCAAATGATGGTATATTTGTGCGGTCCTCCTGCGTGAAAGATTTCTTAAAGGTTAAATTTAGAACTTCAGCTTTCCGTTTGCTTTCTTCTATTACTGCCCCGGAATGATCAACTAGTGACTGGACAGTGGGCTTTGACCCGCTTATCGATTTTACATAGGACCAGAATTTTTTCGGGTTTTCGGAACGATCTTTTGCTAAGGTATGGCTGTGATAATTATTGTATGCCTCACGCATCGATCTTTTTATAGACGCACGAATCTCTACTAACTTTTGCCTGTCATCATTTGCGTGTTCTTTTTTGAATCGAGAGTGCAACAGCCTTTGCTTTCTCAGCAGCTTTCTAACATTATTATTATACCACGGTGGATCTTTTCCATTCTTAATCGTCTTTACTGGCACATATTTCTCTAACCCCTTATTAACAATGCACATAAATTTAGTCCACAATTCCTCTACATCCATAGTCCCATAATTAAACGATGCCCATTCATTTTCTAAGTGCGATCGTAACATTTGCTTGTCGGCTCTTCCCAACAAAAACACGCTCCTAGCCTTCTTGATTGGTTTATGAACTTTGGTCACCATCGACGCTATGACGATATCATGATCACTAATTCCTGTCTCTACACAGACATCGTTAATAAGGTCAGGCCTGTTTGTGGCTATAAGGTCGAGAATATTTCCATTGCGCGTGGGTTGCCGGTTTAACTGCTCAAGACAGTTTTCGGAGAATGTGTCCAAAAGTAGCTGGCAAGACTGCTTTTCTGTACCGCCTGAAATGTAACTAGCGAGGTCCCAATCTATACTCTTAAGGTTGAAGTCACCTCCGACTAATATTACATGGCCCGGATACCTATGCACTACCTGGTGTAGACTTTCCTTGAATGATTCTAAAACTGCTAAAGCAGCACTGGGGGGGCCGGTAAAAACACCCAACTATTAACTTTACTTCTTTTAGACCTGTTATGCGTGCGCAGATAACTTCACAGTTACTTTCAACCTCGATCTCAGTAGAAACAATATCTTTGTCCACAGCGATGAACACTCCTCCTCCAGTTGTATCAGATCTATCTTTCCGATATACATTCCACGCTTCGCTAAATATTTCTGAACTGGCCACATCATCATTTAGCCAGCTTTCGGTGCCTAAAACTATCTGAGCGCAATAACTTCCATGCAGCGCTGCAAATTCGGGAACTTTGTTTCTAATACTCTGTAAGTTCGCGGCTAATATTCTTATGTTCGAATTTTTGTTCCGAACGTGGCCTGAATTCGCTGTTTGAATGCTGACAGGCGAGTGCTCATCAGAGTTAGCGCCTAGCCTAAAAAACCCCCATGTGCACTCCACAAGTACTCTGCTATCCGAGTAGCCGCTTCCTTAGTGTAGTGCACCCCTGATCTATCTAGGGGCACCCTACAATTCCCCACCCGATAACGCAGATCCAGAAATCTGCAGCCATGACTGTCACAGAGTCGGCGAAGCCTCTGGTTCAGACCCTCCACTCGGCTCCAAACCAAAGGACCCCGATCAACCCTGGGAACAATGCTGCAAATCGACAGCTCTGCTTGCACCCCGCGTGCGAAGGCAGCAGCCTTCACCTATTCCGCTAGCCGTCCGTAGGACCTGAGGATGTCCTCAGAACCCAAGCGACAAGCGTCATTGGTGCCGACGTGAGCCACGACTTGCAGTCGACTGCACCCCGCACCCTCGATAGCCGCCGAGCTTTTTTATAACAGTAAACTCTTATCTGGGCACCTCCTCCCAGAATTAAGCTTTTATTACGAATAGTGACCTACTTTTACACGTCAAAGTTGATAGAAATTTACACCCACACTATACACATATGCATGTACCCTCTTTGACAAAATACATAACCGGCTGCCACTGAGCCTCATACGCTCCGAGTCTAGCTATCTGCACAATCTGGCAACACTGTAGACTGCGGCGGTTCATGCAGTATGTCTCGCGTTCAGTTATAAAAAGTCTAGGCGAGCTACTTCCTTGGTCTCCTGGTAAATTTCGCGGCATGTGAATGTTGGCGTTGGAAACCGCCCCCTGACAAAATTTTTATTTCACGTCCCTCACGAATGCTGATTCCACGAGTGTAAGGGGAGTATATCCATAACGAATTTCACGTTTTGATTAGGGTTACCATACGTCCTCTTTTTGAGGCAAAAAAAGTGGGTCCGGCTGGAATTTATAAAATTCTACAAAAAGTCCTCTTTTTTGGGATCCGAGAAAGAAATTTATTTTAATGTCATTGACGACAACATGTTCACTCGCACTGGAGATCCAAACTGTTCGCAACTATTACGTGCATACACAGAGTGAAATTGCCGTTCACAATTTGGCACTCCGCATGGCTCTGACAGTTGGAAACGATTCGGAACTTCTCTGCGAAGGAGCCCGGTTGTCTCTCCTGTATTCAACCAGTGCATTCTGTCTTCTGCATTACGTTCGATGGTGTTGCTTTTGATATACTTTGTGGTTTCGGTTAAAGCTGTATTGTGTGTTCGAGATCGTAGGTAGCCTTTTGCTTCAGAATAAATTACGAACTTAAATATAAGAGAAGTTCAGCGTTAAATATGTGCTCCTGGAGAAATGCAAATCATTCAAGAGAATGATCAAACGAATGTAAGAATGAATGACACATTTTGCTCCGATCAGCTTTGTAATTTTATAAAATTTTTGAAAGATTATCAAAGGAAACAGAAGTGAAGCAGCTGAAGTGTGCTGTGCATATTTAAACCAGTCATCTATTGTTGTTAGTTATTCTGAACTGCTGAAAATTGTATACTTGTTTTTTTCTATAACTAGTCACAATGCCGACACAGAACGTGTTTCTCTTGTGAACACGCAGTGGACAAAAGACAGGAATAGATTTAAAATATACTGTATATGTGCAGTATAATTTCAAACATTATAAATGCTTAAGCTTTTCTCAGTACTAGCTGTGTAGTGATGAGGAATAAACTGTCAATGTTCATAATCTTTCGTTTTGTTTTCCAAGAACCACACAGGGTTACTGTTTTAGTTTGTAGTAGTTTTACATGGTTCATTAATAAAGTTGTAAATTACATTATGTTAAAGATAAAGTGTCCTCTTTTTTATATCAACTGTCCTCTTTTTTGGTGATGAACATATGGTAACCCTAGTTTTGATATAACATTGCTGCCTGTAGACGCAGCACATGCAGCAGGGCCGGCGCGGCGCAAGCACGAGTTTGGCTCAGCAAGAACGAACACGACCGCCAACCATCGCTCTACATGAGAAAGTGCGAGCTGCTAAATTTATTATTATTTTTTATTTACAAAAGTTTGTGGAATGTTATTTAAACAACTTTTTTTAAAACTTTTCAGATCTACCTAGGTTTCGGCCACTAAGTGACGAGTCTCAAAGCTTACATCTAAACCGCCATGTTGACAGCTACGTTCAGCATGACGGTATAGATGTAAGCATAACTCAAACCATTGAGAATAGCCACACTGTGCCCGAAAACTATGTACGCCCGGAAAATTAAAAACAAAAATTGCGACTGATTGGAGACATTCTCTACAGATTTGTACAAAACAGTCGCTGGGCACAAGCGCAAAAATTGAGTCAAACCTGATTTAAGAAATCTAGCTAATTTTAATAAGCCGTGCGAATTTACAAATATGTAAAGATGTGTGTGAAATCTTATTGGACTTAACTGCTAAGGTCATCAGTCCATAAGCTTACACACTATTTAACCTAAATTATCCTAACGACAAACATACACAACATGCCCGAGGGAGGACTCGAACCTCCGCTGGAAACAGCCACATAATCCATGACTGCAGCGCCTTAGACCGCTCGGATAATCCAGCACGGCATGAACTTACAGTTACAGTAAATAAACATTTTTAAATGGTTATGAACAGATAATGTATTCAACGGAAAACAAAATATATTTACAATTTAACGATAATTTGGTTTGAACAATAATATTTACAATGACTATTAATGTTGAACAAAATAGGGCCGCGGTGGAGTAGCCGAGCTGTCTAAAGCACCTCGCTGCGGAGCGCGCGGTTGCTCGCCGTGGAGGTTCGAATCCTCCCTGGGGCATGGGTGTGTGTGTTTGTCCTTAGTTTAGTTTACCTAGGTTTAAGTAGTTTGTAAGCTACGGACTGATGACCACGCAGTTTGGTCCGATAGATTTACAAACATTTGAACATTTTTGAACAAAATAGGAAACTAGACAGTGGGGGGGGGGGGGGGATGGGATGTCGGTCGGGCAGGTCCGACCAACCATCCGACAAGTAAAGTTGGTCGGAAAGTACCTCCACACGTCCAATTTCTCGGACCGCAGATATATTAGTCCCGACAAATCGGATCATGTGTAGGGGGTCTTAAGACATTACGGAATAAAAAGGGCGATACGACACTGAAACAGGCAACATTAATGGGAGGGGGAGGGGGGATGTGGCTGCCTTTATGCGCAAGTTAAAAATAGATATTGATGTGATTCTTTTTTTCTTTATTGTTATAGGGTAGGGGAGGAGGATGGCGCCACCTCGCTGGGTAAAATTCAAAGAAATAACCACTAAAGTATAACAAGCGTTGAAATATAAATGAAGGTAAAATGACACAGTTTGACGCGGATATACTGATTTCACTTTCGCGAGTGGATGCTGTAGAGAATATGGTAGGGCTGGGCAAATGATACTAGCGTTCGAACATGCTCGGGATTTCCCGATACAGCAGAGAACTCGATACAGTATCCAACTGTTCGAACACTGACATCATAAATACTCGCGCTGCATATCTCCAAACGATACGTGGGAAATGTTGAAGATACGGAGCTATCGCTTTGCTCAGAACTAATTTCATAGGAAGTAAAAGTACATGTAAAAAAATTAACATTATGAAAAAACTGTGTATTTTGTTTAAAACAGTGTGTACGTGATTTGTCTGGTATCACTGCAAGATATGATTCATTGATAGAGTATCTGCTACTGTAACAGAACTATTGCCCCACATTACTGAGGGACAACATTCAAAGGAAAAAAAATGTGAATCTTTCATAAGTAGAAATTACATTTAATATGATTATAAGAGATAGGTTGCAAATGCCAATTCCATTCCCTCTTACGGTGCAGTAACAGATAAAAATGTAACCACCTTGTAATCGCCTTAAAAACAAGATTAAGAGAGACGAAATAGGGAAAACGCTAGAATTTTAATACCCAACAATGGAAATAAGTCCTATAAAAATAAATTGTAATTGCGACCTCGGAATAAACGGTGCACGAGCTGCTGTGTACGTAGTATCAACAGGCGCCGCTAGATCGCAGCACTACAATTTTAAAACGCGATTGCTATCGTTTACTTCTAGCCTATATCCGTTACTGTTTTTACCTATGCTTTGCACCCTAGAAGCTATTATAGTCGGAATTTCACACTTATAAGTCCACATGGTACATTAATGACACCCTAGTTTCGTTATAAATTGTATACTGCTCAGCACAGAAAAGATTTATGAATATCATCGTCGTAAATCGTAGAGATAGTACCTCCTGACATTGCTAGATAGCGGTGTGATCGAATGTTCGAACATTTTCCGAGATTTCCCGAACTGTGACGTAAATTGTTCGAAATATTTACGTCACAGTTCGGGAAATCTCGGGAAATGTTCGAACATTCGATCACGACGCTATCTAGCAATATTCCTTCAAACCGCCTTGATTGCAAATTTTTATTAGTTAATGACGCGTTTCGCCCTTTAGCAGGGCATCTTCAGATTATCGCGAAACGCGTCATTAACTAATAAAAATTTGCAATCAAGACGCTTTGAAGGAATATTTATTCTAACGGATTGCTATTGTACACCATCGATTGGCTATCTAGCAATGTCAGGAGGTACTATCTCTACGATTTACAACGACGATATCTTTTCTGTGATGTGCAGTATACGATTTATAACGAAGATAGGTTGTCATTAATGTACTATAGGGATTGATAAGTGTGAAATTTCGACTATAGTAGCTTCTAGGATGCAGGTCATAAATAAAAACAGTAGCGAATATAGGCTATAAGTAAACGATAACAATTGCTATTTAAAATTCTAGTGCTGCGATCTAGCTACGCTTGTTGATACTACGTACACAGCTGCTCGTGCATCATTTATTCAGAGGTCACAATGTTTATTTTATTTCCTTGATGGGTATTAAATTTCTAACGTTTTCCCTATTTCATCTCTTTTAATCTTGTTTTCAAGGCGATTAAAATATGGTAACATTTTTAAGTTACTGTATGAGGTGCAGTAGTTCTGTTCTAGTAGCAGATATTTTGTTTATCAATGGATCATATCTTGCAGTGACATCAGACACATCACATATGCACTGTTTTGAACAAAATATACAGTTTTTTCATTGTGTTGCCCTTATTTTATTTTACATGTGCTTGTACTTCCTATGAAATTAATTCTGAGCAAAGCGATAGCCCGCGTATCGTTGGCAGATACGCAACGTCATTTATTATCTGAGTGTTCGAACATTTCGATACTGTATCGAGTTCTCCGCTGTATCGGGAAATCCCGAGCATGTTCGAACGCGAGCATCATTTGCCCAGCACTAGTGATGGAATCGCAGCGATTTCTGTTACTTATGCAATTCCGGCGACTCGTATGATTTACCATGGAACTGACAAAAATTGAGTTACATAGTACTGCTATAATGTTCCGTCTGCCAGAAACTAATTTATCGTCTCTTCGTTGTTATGAAAGTTATGTTGTGAACAGAGAAAAGTAAATCTCAACAAATCCGTCAATAGTAAGTATAGTAAGTAAGTATAGTTTGCAATTTTTGTTACTTGTGATTAAATTTTATATCAAATAAAACAAATGTGAAATTTTCTTGTCGAGATAGATTATATACCAATCAATATTTATAGAAAAGTTTAATAATGCTCATGATTTTCCAGACGCAGTTCCCACTATGAATACTTGCTATTCTGAGAAACTTGAAGATTCAAGACAACTCTTGAAGAACTCGCAGCTTAAATGTGACAACTGATAACATAAGTGTGCAAAATGTGTGTAGAAACTGTGTGTGACTGAACAGTGTTTCATTGAAATCATTATGTGATATTAAGTGGATGATAAACAAATGAGAAATACACATTGTCCCCTAGTCCAATACCTATAAATTTTCTGCTATGGAATGAGGGAGATGTTGGTCCCTTCCCCCTGAAATCTTGAATTTGGTGGCAGATTTTCTTGTAGCATAGCCTCAGGTCTAAGTTGGGTTTTCAAGCCATTGGTTTACCTTTATGGTAAGAAAGTGAATGAAGTGTGAACACAGATCTTCCAGTTGAAATTTGACACCATGAATAGTTCAAGTGAAATACGTTAGACCTACTTGGAGATAATTACAAAAAAAACTTAGGCTAGTGATGTATTTTTATTTATTTCCTATTTGGTTCTCTACTCCAAACATTGTACTGAAATGCAACCTGACATTGGACAAGTCAGAATAAGTGATGTGATAGAGGTACTGAGATGATTCCATAAAGCAAATTGGTGCTTCTTTACACTTGCGAACATGCCAAAGGAGTCATGCTATATTAACAAGGCTCTGTAGCAGTAATGTGTCTTATTGGGAGCGGGATTGAATACATTTTCTAAGTTACTTTTTTCTAAATATATTCAAAGAAGTTCTATTGTGCTGACTAATACAGTATAGGCCCAATTTATAATTAAAGCTGTGGTTGACCAGATGCAAATCACAATTGCTGCTGAATAGGCGTGGTCCAATCATTTATAGCTTTGATTCACAGTTCCATTGTGGCTGTTGTGTTTGAATTCAATAACTCAGAGATAACAGTGTATGTGATCAGATCTGGTGCTTGTAACCATAGGGTAACATTTTACTTATTGTCACCAGTGGCAATGGCTGTTCAATGCTCTTTGAAAACACAATCACACAAGAGTCAAGGAGATAATCCTGTATGTTGACTGTGAAAAATTAATGCTGTTCCTGCTCTGTAGTTGACAAGTTCTTCTATGTACCCTTGACTAAGGGGGCAGTTGCCCCGGGCGGCAGAATTTAGAGGGCGGCAATTTTTTTTTTTTTTTTTTTTTTACAGAATGTATCTTTCTGGTATAATTTAATAAAATTAACTGACACAGAATTATTAAAAGTAAAATGACTGCAAGAAATACCGAAATCATTTAATAAAACTAAAATTCCTAGTTGCTGACTTCAGCGTTGCCCTGTCACAGGTACTTCAGCTAATCAAACTAAAAATCTACTAGATATTAGCCAGAATGAGGGAGGATGTTTGCGTTATTGCGTAAGTAAATGCACAATGTTTATTAATTTGCATAGATTTCCTTTTTCAGGTAAATGAATATTCATATTTCATATCAAGGTAATATTTGTAGAACAGGTGAATTTGAATAACGTTCCAGTTCTTATAAAAACAAAGTATTTCAGGTGCGCACACTTCTTATTGAAAGTCAAAAGCATCAAGGATCAACTGTCCTCTCTCGGTAGCGGTGGAATTGATAGACGTCTACACAGGATACTCTGTAAATCACATTTAACTGCCTGACAGAGGGTTCGTCGGACCATTTTTATACTATTTATCTCCCATTCCATTCTCGAATAGCGCGCGGGAAGAAAAAACATCTGAATCTCTCTGTTCGGGCTCTGATTTCACGGATTTATTCAGATGATCTTTTCTACTTATGTAAGTGGGAGGCAACAATATATTTTCGCATTCGGAGGAGAATGTTGACCACTGTAGTTTCGTAAGTAGCCCTCGTCGCAGCGATAAACGCCTTTGTTCTAATGATTCCCATCCCAGATCCTGTATCATTTCCGTGACGCTGTCTCCCCTCTACCACGACAATACAAAACAAGCTGCCCTTCTTTCGACTCTTTCAATGTCCTCCGACAAACCCACCTGATAAGTAACGCGCACAGGGCAGCAAGACCAGATAAAACATGAGGAATCTCACTGCATTATTGATGCTGTCCTTTTTCTAGCTAAGCAAGGAAGTCCTTTTAGAGGAACAAAAGAAGATTGTGATTTTGGTGATTCACATAGCGACAAATTTCTAATACAATTGATCTCATATCATACTATAGTGTCCCCCTTCGACAGAGTAGTGAACGCCAAAAGGAAGGCCAGATTAGCTATTTTTACAAAAATATACAAGATGAGTTCCGTGACTTGATTTCCGACAAAATAAAACAAGATATAATTAGAGATATTTTAGCTGCTAAATACTTTTCACTGATGTTTAACAGCACTCCAGATATCAGCCACAATGCGCAGACGACACAAGTAATTCGATATGTCAAGTCGAATGACTCAGAGGTTGTGGAAAGTTTTACTGACTTTTTTTACAGTTACAGACAAAACAGGAGAAGGTCTTAGTCAAGAGATACTGCAAAAATTGGAACAAGATGGGTTGTACATTAAATACTGCATGGGGCAGTGTCATGACAATGGGGCAAACAGGGCTGGAAACTACAAAGGGGTCCAGTCAAGAATACTTCAGAAGAATGAACTGGCCTATTTCGTACCATGTGCTGCTCACTCTTTAAATTTAGTAGGAGCAAATTCAGCAGACATTCAGCAAGACTAGGTGATCTGCAAGAGTAGATGCGGATGAAGCTGTTTACAAGCATTTTCATAAAGTTTTGAAGGCCCTGCAAGAAACTGAAACTTATAAATTGTCAACACCAGAAACAAAATCGGAGACAAGATCTATTTTAAAAAATATGAGAAAACTCAAATTCATTACTTTAACTTGTTTCTGATATGCAACATTAAAATAAATTGCTCATGTTAATCAGTTTCTGCGAAGTTAATACTTTACAATTGATAAAGCTGTTCGAAACATTCAAGGACTTTTGGGCTTTCTCAAAACTTCCCGGGATTCTTGTACCTCTGAAGCTATTTCTGAGGCCAAAGTGCTAGCAGAAGATAATGAGGTATCCGAAAAAAGGATGCGAAGAAAGAAGAAAATGGCCGATGAGATTTGTGAGGATGAAGTATCCAACATTCACAGAAAAATTAGGAATAATTGACAGAGCTTAGTACCAGGTTTACCGCACTTGAGAAAATTGATGCAAAAATTACTTTTCTGTGTGGTGTGCAAATTCGAGAAATGGAAGTGGAGGACTTGAAAGCCGAAGCAGCGGAACTGGCAGAAGATCTTGAAGAACTTGAAGTTGAAAGTTTCAGACAACATGCGCTGGCAGTAGACAGAGCCTTACAAGATTCCACTGCATCATCAACATTAAGTTTAATTTATAAAAATAAAGTGGTAGAGGGGTATCCCAACCTTACTACAGCGTTAAAATATATCTTACCATTCTAGTTTCTGTTTCGTCTGGAGAAAGAAGTTTCAGCAAGCTGAAAATAATTAAATACACTTGAGGAGCACGACTGCTTAACAAATCAGAGTATAATATCCATAGAGCACAAACGAGCATCAAAAACAGTTTTGCAGCAAAAAAGCTCGAAAAGCGAAATTTCGAATTTTCCATCGATCTTAATTCAGTCAATAAAATAAGTTCATGTTGTGAGATTGTCACATTTATTTAGAAATATGTAACCCAATTAGCGTCAAAAAGTCGATTCTTACAGGGAGGGGGGGTGAAAGAAGGGGCGGTAAATTTAAGCTTGCCCCCCTTGGCAAATGTCCTAGATCCGGCCCTGTAAGTAAGTTAAAGTTTAGGACATTACTGAAGAATGGGATACCACCCTTCACCTTTGGTCAGTGACATTATAGATTACATATATTCAATTTTATTTCCTGTGCAATTTCCATTGCAAATGAGTTAATAGAAAGGCAAAGTCGTATTTTAGTAACAGTGAGTATTAAGCCACACATATTTTGGCCAATAGTATTTTTTTACAGTGCCTATAGCTTAAAATATTTATATAACAAGTCTGAACATTTACCAATAATTTGTTTTGAAAAATATGGCAACTACAATTGTGGAAAAAAAATGTGTTAAGTTCTGTTTTTCTTCACTTTTGACACATTTAATTAAACTGGAGCCTTTGTACCCAACTGTTACAAAGCTGAAATTCTAAAATTTGCTCCCTTACTTTCAAATTTGCTTACGTGCTGCCTCTTAATTTTGTTCCAAGAAACATGGTAGTTAAAGTGTAGTCTGATCTATTTCAGCTATGTGCAGTTATGACAGCAAGTTTTACAAAAATGAAATAAATCGCAATTTGCGATGTTATGGCTTCACTGTATTAGGTTTAGATGAAATACCAAACTGTGGCGAATGAAAATTCGTGCCCGGCCGGGATTCGAACTCGAATCCCGGCCGGGCACAAATTTTCATTCGCCACAGTTTGGTATTTCATCTAAACCTAATACAGTGAAGCCATAACATCGCAAATTGCGATTTATTTCATTCATTGGAACGCTGTAATTCGTCAAAAATATATACAATTTTACAAAAATCTTCATATCTTTATCGAGACTTAATTTTGCATAAATTAAATAGTCACATTAAATACAATGAGCAAAGTGTCAAACTTCAGGCATACATCAGACTAACCAGTGCCCCCATAAAAAAGAGATACTGTTTGGAAGGTAAAGTGCATTGACTGATGACCCCGTAGTTAAGTCCCATAAGCTTTACAAACATTTGAACATTTTTTTTTTTAAATGAAGTAAAGTGCATCAGACAGATTTGAAAAACAAGAAACTCGCATTAAAAATCCATTTATTTGGCTGTAAACAATTGTGGTGTTACACATGGCTTTGTTAGTAGACTCTAAATCACACAACTGGTTTATATAACACCATATATGTTTATCTTTTATACAATTTATTCAATTGTTACATGGAATGCAAATACTTAGTAGAAAAGTTACAACTTTCATTTTTGAAGCACATTTCATAGATTCTTACAATACATTATGTACATTACATATAATGTTTAATGCTATAAGTAACAATTTGGTTTCTTCTTTTTGCAACATTTTCTTCATCATCTTCCTCCTGTCTCTGAATCTTTATCACTCCGTCAGATTACATGAAACATTTGTACAACAAATATGAGCAAAACTAAACATACAAATTACAATTCACATGCCCTACATTCTCTCTCTCTCTCATACATCATTTCCAACAAGAGACAGGTACCCAGTACATACTTTTATATGTTCACTGAATAAAAGAAAACACTTTTTTTAATGCAAAATGGAAACAAATGTTTAACACTTGCGTGTATTCCAACCCTGGTCTGCCCTCTATCATCTACTTAAATTTAGCTGTTGAAACATTTTTTTGTGCTTTCCAGCTTCAGATACTACAACATTAATTATGTAAAATACTGCACAAGGCATGGTTCACTGTTTTTCTACAAAATGTCACAACTACCATGACTGGTATATACTTTTTTTCCAGCTGAAGTTCAGGGATTAATCTTGCCTGTCTTAATATAATGGTACCCCTTATCAGAACACTTGCCCTGAAACATAATCTTAGCAAAAGATCTTTCCGAGAACCCGAAAAAATTCTGGTCCTATGTAAAATCGATAAGCGGGTCAAAGTCCACTGTCCAGTCACTCGTTGATCATTCCGGGGCAGTAATAGAAGAAAGCAAACGGAAAGCTGAAGTTCTAAATTTAACCTTTAAGAAATCTTTCACGCAGGAGGACCGCACAAATGAACCATCATTTGATCAATGTACTAATTCCGAAATGGGGAACATAGCAATAGGTATTTCCGGTGTAGAGAAGCAGCTGAGAGAGCTAAATACGAAAAAGTCTGCTGGTCCGGATGGAATACCAATTCGGTTTTACAAAGACTATTCAGCGGCGTTGGCCCCCTACTTAGCTTGCATTTTTCACGAATCTTTAATTCAGCGCAAAGTTCCTAGTGATTTAAAAAAAAAGCGCAGGTGACTCCCGTTTATAAGAAAGGAAAGAGAACTGACCCACACAATTACAGGCCAATATCGTTGACATCGGTTTCATGTAGAATTTTGGAGCATATTCTCAGTCCGAATATAGTAAATTTCCTTGAAACGGAAAAGCTTCTTTCCATGAATCAGCACGGGTTTAGGAAACATCGTTCATGTGAAACTCAGCTTGCCCTTTTCTCACATGACATCTTGCGAGCCATGGACGAAGGGCAACAGGCGGATTGTGTTTTTCTCGACTTCAAAAAGGCGTTCGACGCGGTGCCACACTGCAGACTGCTAACGAAAATAGAGCTTATGGAATAGGTTCACAGATTTGTGACTGGCTGGAAGACTTCCTAAGTAATAGAACGCAGTACGTTGTTCTCGACGGCGAGTGTTCATCAGAGACTAGTGTATCGTCAGGCGTGCCCCAGGGGAGTGTGATAGGACAGCTATTATTTTCTATCTATATAAATGATCTGATGGACAGAGTAAGTTGTAATATGCTGCTGTTTGCTGATGATGCTGTGGTGTATGGGAGGGTGTCGTCTGTAACTGACTGTAATAGCATACAGGATGACTTAGACAAAATTTCTAGTTGGTGCGAAGATTGGCAGCTAGCTCTCAATGTGGAGAAATGTAAGGTGATGCGCATGAGTAGAAAAAACAATCCCATAATGTTCGAATACAGCATTAGTACTGAGCTTCTTGATGCTGTCGCGTCGTTCAAATATCTAGGCGTAACATTGCAGAGCGATATGAAATGGAACGAGCATGTAAGGACAGTTGTGAGTAAGGCGGACAGCCGACTTCGTTTTATTGGGTGAATTTTGAGAAGATGTACTTCACCTGTAAAGGAGGCCGCGTATAAAACTCTTGTACGACCACGTCTTGAGTGTTCCTCAAGTGTTTGGGACCCGCAGCAGATCAGTTTAAAGGAAGACATAGAGGCGGTTCAGAGGTGAGCAGCTAAATTTGTTACCGGTAGATTCGACCAATGCGCGAGTGTCTCGGACATGCTCCGGCAACTCAATTGGGGATCGCTGGAAGAAAGACGACGTTCTTTTCATGAATTTCTGTTAAGTAAATTTAGAGGGCCGGAATTTGAAGCTGAGTGTAGTACGATCTTGCTGCCGCCTACTTACATTTCGCGTAAAGATCACAAAGACAAGATAAGAGAAATTAGGGCTCGTACGGAGGCATATAGGCATTCTTTTTTTCCTCGTTCAAATTGGGAGTGGAATAGGAAAGGGAGTGCCTAGTAGTGGTACAGTGTACCCTCCGCCACGCACCTTACGGTGAATTGCGGAGTACGTATATAGATGTAGATGAATGTAAAAATCATAACATTATAAAGATTCTAATATTTAAGCTGTTAAAATTCTGTGTGACTTAATGGTAGCCAATAAATAAGTCGGACCTACTGTGATTCCAATTTTCTCTCTTCAGATGTCTCCTTTCTGTGGACAACAGAGTCTACCAAATGTCAGCTATCCTTTAAATTAACATGTAATGTATGGTGATACTCATCTTTCGGATAGTTTGAAAACTACAGAGGGCAGTTGGTAATATCCAATTGTTGATATAACATATATAGCCTACATTTATGATACACAATTAACTTAACACTTTCGCTACAGCTGACGGTATCCTAAATTGAGCGCGGACACTTAAAAGCATCAGCCACAGCGAAAGTGTTAAAGAAAAAGAAAAATCATATTTGTGACAAAATAAAGGAACATTTAGTTGTACAAAGTCCACCACTTGTGCCAAGTAATTTGAGAGCTTAACAACATAAGGATTATTACCCACATGACATTTTAGCTTGACCTTTGTGTGTTAATGTCACATACTGTTCACTGTGTTACACAGTAATGCCTTAATGTGGTGTTTGTGATGGTGGTGGCGGCAGTGGAAGTGCCCAGAACCTGTAAGCAATCAAACTTTACATAAGTAATACTTTTTAACAAGATAATGTATGCAAAGAAACAGAAAAAGCTTTATCTACATTTCAGATGGCAGTATAGCATGTAACTAAAGTCTATCACTCACATAACTGTATATTTTGTAAGGCTTTATGCAGCCCAGTAGGCTATTCTTGCTAGGTCTACAACACAAATTTTTCTTTAATTATGCCTAAACACCCACCCCCGTGAACCACAGACATTTCCAAGGTGGGGTGGCTTGCGTGCCTCAACGATGCAGACAGCCGTACCATAGGTGCAACCACAGCGGAGGGGTATCTGTGGAGAAACCAGACAAACGTGTGGTTCCTGAAGAGGGGCAGCAGCCTTTTCAGTAGTTACAGGGGCAACAGTCTCGATGATTGAGTGAGCTGGCCTTGTAACATCAGCTAATGTGGCTTTGCCATGCAGTTACGGCGAACGGCTGAAAGCAAGGGGAAACTACGGCCGTTACTTTTCCCGGGGACATGCAGCTCTAGTGTATGAAAATATGATGATGGCATCCTCTCGGGTAAAATATTCCGGAGGTAAAATAGTCCCCCATTCGGATCTAAGGGCGGGTCGGAGCATGGAATGTTCTAACCCTTAATCGCGTAGGTAAGCTAGAAAATTTGAAAATAGAAATGGATAGGTTGAAGTTAATTATGATAGGGATTAGTGAAGTTCGATGGCAGGATGAACAGGATTTTTGGTCAGGTAAGTACAGGGTTATCAATACAAAATCAGTTGGTGGTAACGCAGGAGTAGGTCTGATAATGAATAAGAAAATAGGAATGCAGGTAAGTTACTATGAACAGCATAGTGAACGCATTATCGTAGTAAAGATAGACACGAAGCCAACACCGACCACAGTAGTGCAAGTTTGTATGACAACTAGCACGGCCGATGATGAGGATATTGAAAAAATGTATGAGGAGATAAAAGCAATCATTCAGAAAGTTAAGGGAGACGAAAACTTGATTGTTATGGGGGACTGGAAGTCGGTAGTAGGAAAGGGAAGAGAAGGAAATGTAGTAGGTGAATATGGACTGGGGAAAAGGAATGAAAGAGGAGATCGCTTGATAGAATTTTGCACAGAGCACAATTTAATGATCACCAACACTTGGTTTAATCACCATGAAAGAAGACTGTATATGTGGAAGAGACCAGGAGACACTGGAAGGTACCAGGTTGACTTTATAATGGTAAGTAACAGATTTAGAAACCAGGTTCTAAACTGTAAGACATACCCAGGGGGCAGATATGTACTCTGATCATAACTTGTTGGTTATGTTCAAAATTTTCAAATGTTTGTAAAGTCTATGGGACTTAACTACGGGGTCATCAGTCCCTAAACTTACAAACTACTTATGAACTACTTACGAACAAGGACGGCACAAATATCCATGCCGGAGGGGGGATTCGAACCCCCGACCGTAGTGGCAGTGCAGACCGTGACTGGAGCGCCTTAGTCTCCTCGGCCACCGCGGCCGGCTTGTTGGTTATGAACTGCAGATTAAAACTTAAGAGACTGCAGAAAGGTAGAAAGGTTAGGAGATGGAACCTGGACACATTGAAGGGCCCAGAGGTGGTTGGAAGTTTCAGAGGGAGCATTAGGCAAGGACTGGCTGAAACGGGGGAAAGTAATACAGTAGAAGAAGAATGGGTAGCTCTGAGACATAGGGTAGTGAAGGTTGCAGAGGACGATATAGGCAAAAGGACAAGGCCTAATAGAAATCCCTGGATAACACTACTGAACTTAATTGATGAGAGGAGAAATATAAAAATTCAGCAAGTGGAACAGGAAAAAGGAAGAACAAACGTCTGAAAATGAGGTTGACAGGAAGTGCAGAATGGCTGAGAAGGAGTGGCTAGAGGACAAACGCAGAACCGTAGCAGAATGCATAAGTAGGGGAAAGATAGATATCACCTACAGGAAAATAAGAGAGATATTTGGAGACAAGAAAGCAGCTTACCAAGAGGGGAAAGGTGAACTGTGGAAGGAATATAATAAGGGCCTATACAAAGGAAATAAACTTGAAGGCTGTATTCTAGAAATGGAAGACGAAGTGAAGGGGGATGAGGTAGGAGATATGATACTGCGAGAAGAATTTGACAGAGCGCTGAAGGAGTTGAGTCGAAACAAGGCCCATGGAGTAGATGATATTGTGTCGGAACTGCTGATTTCGTTAGAAGAGCCACTGATGAAGAAACTGTTCAACCTGGTATGCAAGATGTATGAGACAGGGGAAATACCCTTCGACTTCAAGAATAATATCGTAATTCCAATTCCAAAGAAAGCAAGTGCAGGCAAGTGTGAAAATTACAGATCTATCAGTTTAATAAGTCATGGTTCTAAAATACTAACATGAATTATTGACAGACGAATGGAAAAACTTGTGGAATCTACCCTCGGGGAAGATTAGTTTGGATTTAGAAGAAATGTAGGAACATGGGAGGCAATACTCACATTATGACTTATCTTAGAAGATAAGTTAAGGAAAGGCAAACCTACGTTTATAGTGTTTGTCGATTTGGAGAAAGCTCTTGACAATATCGACTGGAATACACTCTTCCAAATTCTGAAGGTAGCAGGGGTAAAATATAGGGAGCGAAGAGTTATATTCAACCTATACCAAAACCAGACAGCGGTCTGAGTCCAAGGGCAAGAAAGGGACGCAGAGGTTAGGAAGAGAGTAAGAGAGGGTTGTAGCCTTTCCCCAGTGTTGTTCAATCTGTACATTGAGCAAGCAGTGAAGGAATGCAAGGAGAAATTTGGAGAGGGCATTAAAATGCAGGGAGAAGAAATAAAAACATTGCGGTTTGCCGATGACATAGTAATTCTGTCAGAGACCGCAAAAGATCTGGAAGAGCAACTGAATGGAATGGACAGTGTCTTGAAAGGAAGATAGAAGATGAACATTAACAAGAGTAAAACGGAGGCAATGGAATGCAGTGTCAGAAAATCAGGCGATGCAGACGGAATTAGATAATGAGGCAATGAAAGTAGTAGTTGAATTTTGTTATTTGGGTAGCAAGATAACTTCTGATGGCGGAAGTAAAGAAGATATAATATGCAGAATGGCTTTGGGAAGAAAAGCGTTTCTAAAGAAGCGAAACTTGTTAACATCCAAAATTAATTTAAATATTAGGAAGTCCTTTCTGAAAGCATTTGTCTGGAGTGTAGCATTGTATGGGAGTGAAACGTGGGCGATAAGGAGTTCAGATAAAAAGATGATAGAAGCTTTTGAAATGTGGTGCTACAGACGAATGATGAAAATTAGATGGTTAGATCACGTGACTAATTATGAGGTGCCCAACCGAATCAGAGAGAAAAGGAGTTTCTGGCATATCCTGACTAAGAGAAGGAATAGATTGGTTGGACACATTCTGAGACATCAAGGAATTGTCAACTTAGCATTGGAAGGAAGTGTGTGGAGTAAAAATCGTAGAGGGAGACCAAGGGACGAATACAGTAAGCAGATTCAAAAGGATGTAGGTTGCCGAACGTATTCTCAGATGAAGAGACTTGCACAGGATAGGGTAGCGTGGAGAGCTGCATCAAACCAGTCTGCAGACTGAAGACCACAACAACAACATGCCTAAACACAATCACTACCACAGTTTGGAGTCATTTCAGGAACAATTTGTCAGTAACCAAAAACTGTTTCATAGAGCAACAAAGCATCATATGGTCAATTGAAAATAAAGCGCCCTGTAATTTTTGCAAACTTATTTTTAAAGCACAGCATATACTAACATCACCAAGTCTGTTCATGAGGTGGTCACTTACATGAATATATTAATGCACAAAACAAAAACTGGACCAGCATGTTAACATAATTCAGAAAATAATTGCCACTACAAAATCATTAAGGGGGGGAGGGGATAAAATAACTGTACAATAAATTTCCTAACCACATCAAGACAATGAAAGAAAAGTAAATATTCTTAGTAAATGTAAAAATTATTTGCAAGGTAGGTGTTATTTCATTGTCAATGAATATATGTCCTTAATTTTAATAAGTTGTTCATTTAATGTAACTGATACTGCAATTATTAGAGTGTGCTGTTATTTAAATACAGTAGCCTATAATGGTTATCATATTACTTTACACGCTTCAATTACTTATAGTATCAGTTTTAGTGTTAGGTGCCATTTGTTTTGAAGATGTATAGTTATTTATAAAAAAAAAAAAAAAAGAAAAATGCGGTATCATGCACAGCCAACTGGATGCTTAAAGAAATAAAAAGTTACTGCAGTTTCATTTCCAGTGCCATACACCTTTAACTCAAAATTTATGCATACATATGAAATAAGAAGCTGAGATCTTTACTGTAATTGAAACAATTAATGTGATATCAGTATTCCAGCCCAAGCCCCATGGGGAATGATTTTATGCACATGTTTTTTCGAGTTGCGCATGTTTTGGTAACGGCTGCAGTGTGTGCACAACTCGGACTCTGATTGGCTACTACATGGTATTGCCAACATCATAGCAGAGTGCAAACGCGCACATTTCAAGTAAGTGAAGAGCTTACTTGTTGCTCTGAACGCTGCAACTACGCTCTTTATAGCTAGAACAATACTCAGTGCTGAAGGAGTCTACCTTTCCACACTAATAAAGTATTAAAGCAGCATGCCGCCTACTATTATTACAGCAGTTTTAAATATAGAGTACAGACAAAAGTTAATTACTTATAAAACAATGTGACTGCAACATACCTTGCTCTGGCACCACAGGTTCGATGGCTCTCGAAGATGACACCACATCTCGCTCGCTTCATCTCGGCAGAAACAAGATATACACTTTTAGATGACCAACGGCGAAATGGACGATATATGTTTTCAGTTTTGATCCTCTCCCTGCCGGGCCCTGGCGATTTTCTAGGAAAAACGCATAAGTGTATGCGAACTGGTCGCTGTCCATAATCGGCTTTTAGCCGCCACACCCGCTCTTCACTAATCGGTGATTCGCTGTTATACCCGCTCTTCGCTGCATTACAGATTTCGACCCACAGATGGCTCTTTTAGCCTTTGGTGCTTCTCTTCCCTCACCACCTCTTCGCTTTTCCGCTATTCGCTGCTACACCTGCTATTCGCTGCTGCTTTTAGTACTCATTTCGGTCACCAGATGGCTCTTTCTACTGCTGTTCGCTTAAAGCTCTGTATAGGGACTTTAGACAGCGACACATATTACCACCACCTATACCCGGGCCGCTGAAACTTTGCACTTGACGTTTACAAATAACAAGTGAAGAGAAAGAAGCGCGAGGCTCTTGTCGCTAGGAACGATCCAATCACAGCGCACTAAACACTTCCAGTGGTCACGTGCCGTGACGTCAACATTCCCGCGTTGCCGGCTTTGTTCAGTTCTAACGTAAACAAAATTGTGTATCGTGTTTATCGCGTGTTTATGTTGTGTGTGTGTGTGTGTGTGTTTTTTTTTTTTTTTTTTTTTTCGCTGCGATTTGTTTTACTGTGAGTGGTTTAACTTGACTTTCTGAGTTCAAGTAATTGGATAATGTCACCGAAAAGACGTTTGTCTAGTGATGTTTTCTGAGTAAGTTCTCAATTTCGTATGAATAAAAACTTCGAAGCTTATGCTCTGAGCAGAAAGTTCATTCTCGCTTCAAACGATCGGAAAGAAGTTATGGTGCAGTGGTTACAAGAAAGAAATATTGCTGCAGATATGTCAATGTCAGAACTTCTTTTATAATCGCTCGTGAAACAAAATAATCCTATCACACCCATATATGCAGTAGACGAAATCGCAAAGGAGCAGCGCCACACTGTAATAAATCTGCCCCCATGTCACTGCAGATTTCACCCTATAAAATTGGTATGGCGTGACGTGAAGAATTACTTAAGCAACAATAAGTCTTTCACAATAACGGAGGTGGAAAAGCTGTTGCATGAATCTGTTGCCAATGTGGATGCTGCATCTTGGTAAAAAAAGGGTCGAGCACGTTGAAAAACTGATTCGGGCAGCGGAAACAATGGCAGGGATCATCAGTAATCATTAACGGTTAATGATTTGTCTTGGTAATGACGATTTTGGCAATGACGACAACAGTGAAGATGGGGAGCTGGGTGTAATTGTACCATTGTCACCGTAAATTGGAGTGAAAAGCATTCTGATTATAAAACGTAGAGAGAGAAGTTACTATGTAGAGTATTGTTTATTTCGTATCTGTCGTGATCCAATGCTTATTTTCTATATTGCTTTGCTCCGTTATTGAAAGCGTGTGCGTTGTTGTGCTCTGGCCTTCTTTAATATGCCGTTAATTAATTGCTGTTCAAGAACGAAATATTATATGCACTTTTATTGCTCAATAGCTTACATTTACGAGATGCAACTGAAAACCGTTTCGTCTGCTGTGCGTATAGAGGCTAGTGTTGCAACGTCGCTAAAGCAGTGTAGCCAACTTAACTCGCCGTAACGCGAAACGTCAAGTGCAATGTTTCAGCGGCCCGGGTATAGCGTTAATTACTGATTCGTCTTACCAAATATTTGTAGTTTAATTATAATTCTATGACCCTATACACATGTAGAACGAGATTACGTTGAGAAGTGACAGAAGTTTCGCACCTTGCTTGCGATTAGTTTGAGGGAAAAATCGGAGGCGTTATAATTTTAATGAACCTTGGGAAGAAGCGGCTCCAGATCAGAAAACTTGACATCAGCCTGGGCAGCATGTGCTGGCCCCCCACCCCTCCATACTCTATCCAATGACGTCACTAGCAGAAGATGATATGGCGGTCGGTCGGTAGGAATAGAACCGCCAGGGTCTGTCCACCTAGTTTACATATACGTCAGGCAATTATTAGGTAGATGTTAAAAGTGGGCCACTGTACGAAATAAAAGCTTAATTCTGGCAGGAGGTACCCAGATAAGAGTTTACTGTTATAAAAAAAAGCTTAATTTTAGCAGTAACATTAGCAAAAGGTCCGTGTGAACTACCGGCTACTCCGGGCTGCAAAACCTTCTTCCCTGACCCAAATTGAGAACTGACTCGGTTCAAATTACTCTAATAACAGTGGCCAATATACATAGCAGCTCACTCGAAATTACACACAGGCATTAATAAACAAGCCACACAACTAAAGTTGTTTCATAAAGGTGGCTAAATAAAAACATTTATGGAGCAACGGAATTTAAACATAAAAAATTGCATCTGAGCTTGTTCTCAGCACTGGTGAAAAACAATCCTTCCTATACATATTATAAATGCGAAAGTTTGTATGTTTGTTACCGCATCACGCTAAAACTGCAGCACTGATTTAGATGAAATTTCATATAGAGATTTCTTATGTCTTGGACTAGGACATAGGCTACTTTTCAAAATGTTTATTACAAGTTATTTATTTGAAATATATCCATAGAAATACGTAGCGGTTGTAAGAAGCTATAATACAACAGCAGAGGTGCTGTATAGTGTGTCATATTTAGCCGCGCGGGTTAACGCGTCCTGACTTATACTTCCGTTATTTTGGGCAATGGTTCGTGTCCTGCTATGGTGAAATTTTTTTTCTTTGTTATTGTTATCTTTTTTACTTTCAAATATACAAAAAGATTCTGGGATACTGCCAAAACGGCTTAACTGACATATAATTACATACACAAGAAATCTGAATGTTGGCGTTTATGCCACATTCATTTTCATTTGTTGTAACAAATAAAGGAAATATGTATATAAATTGAAGACTTTAAATAAAATATGCTCTAAGTACCATGGCAAGAAAAAACATTGACGTTTTGTGTACAATGGGATCTAGATACCAAGCCCTCTTTTGTGTACAAACTACCACGTAAAAATAGCGTACGTAAACTGCAACGAAAGCAGTAGCAAATGCACTCAACAGATGGCAGGCGGTACGCTGCAGTTAACATATGAAACGTTGTGTGTTCCGGGCAACTGCAACGAAAGTAGTAGCAAATGCACTCAACAGATAGCAGGCAGTATAACACTCATGAAAATATTTCTCAGGGCGTATAATGTGTATTCAATTGTGATATTATCCAGGTTCTTAAATATTGTTTTCTCCTTGCTTTTCGATGACGTGTATTGGACTGTCACCTTCAACTATTCAGGTATTCATCTGGCCACCCCATGTTTCTCGCACGGACAGCTCTACGTAGGCTGCTCCCGTGTATCGAGAGCTAGAAATCTCTACGTATACTCGGAGAGCAAGAAGTCTCTAAACGTCGTTTACAGGGACGTATTGCAATAGATTTTTGGCTCTCCATCCGTTCCAAGACAGTTATATATTCCGTGCTAACATGGTCGCAAACAGTCATGTAGTTATTTATGCCCTTTCTTGGCACTTTAATGTCTGACTACTGAACCGCGGGTAACACCGCGGGGAGCAGCTAGTCTTAAATAAAAGGGGGAAGGTGCTCGAAAACTACAATTTATCGGCAAGTCAAAATTATACTGAACTTAACTTGTTTATTCAGGTCGTACGCAAGCAAAATGGGAAACCAGTTTTGTTAATACAATAAAAATGCATCCCATTTACATGCACTAATACTGACGATGCCCAGCATTGAATTTAACATATATTACACAGAACTTAACGCTACTGGGGAAGGATTTACAAACAACACTCACTCGCTCACACACACGCAATGCAACAGCGAAACTCACCAAAATCAGCGTGCCGAAACGAGGCAGAAGCAGGCGCCGCTATCGTAGGCGAAATCCAGCAAACCCGGAGGAACCACACAACACAATATACAATAAAACTGCGAAGATGGCTCTGGTCTGTCGTGCCTGTTTTGAGATGGTGCGTGAGTATAGCAAAGTTAAGTTGCATTTAGATTACACCGCGAGCAAGCACGCTAACGGCGACACACGGCTACGTTACATGATCGCACTCCACTGAAGGTGAATTGATTAAAAATCGAATTCATTACACAAAATCACGGCGGACTCTTAAATCGAAATCTGAGAGTAAACTATCTAGGCACTGCTTTTATGAGAAGTGGCGTGAATTCAGGTGACTAGCTGCAAACCCCTGAAGTCGGAGTTCGGACCCACGTGGTTCCGAAAACCAATAAAAAATGTATAAATACAATTTGCGAAAAATAAAGAAAATTAACTGCGGCATGCAACCCCTAGAACTGCGTAGAATTTCATAAGGAAGCTACTGAAATGCAGCAACATGCGATTGGGAGCATTCACAGAGACGGGTGAAGTCCAGTCTCAAAAAACCAGAAAAGTGAAATAATTACAAAGACGGAAAAATGAGAACAAAAACTACGGCATGCAACCCTTAGAAATACATAGAATTTCACAAGCAAGCTATTGAAGGAGGTTGTACAAGGCTCGTTGAGAATTACTGACAGAGACTCAGTGCCTGCTACAAGTTCGGAGAAGAAACAGCAAAATGAAAATAGGCGGGTGAGAAGCAGTGGCGGCTACTCCTTAAGGACTCCGGGGCGGCGCCCTCCCAAAAATATCCAACACGGAATACGTACCAATCGTTAATCACAAATCGACTCGAATAATTTTCATGTAGCAGCAACCCGTGTAAGCGAATGATCAATGTTTTTAGACTAGGTAGTCTGCCAGCCAGGGTCAGCGAATGTTTTCAGAATGGGCTGACTGTCGGACTCTACGCGATCCGTCCGCGCCGTGTAAAGGCTGGCAACGGGCGCTTGGGGTGAGTGGGGGTAGGGTGGGGGTAGTGTGCTGAAACGGGCCGCTTAGGACGGCGTCCGCGCCAAGGGCGCGAAATATACAAAGGCGCACCGCCACCGGTCAGGCAGTTTCTAACAGGTGAAGTGCGTGTGATACTTGTGTCGTTGGTGCGTGTTATTGCGTAACTGTTTTTCTAGTTACCTGCTTAAAATGAATAATATAAATAGCGTAAACTACATTTTTTTAAATTTGGTAGTCAAAAATTGACTTGAGGGAAAGTTGGAATTAAAAAGGTTAGGACCACCGAGACCTGATTTGAACATTGAGCAGCCACAAAATGAGTGCAAAAGCAAAAGTAGTCCCACTAAGACATTTAATCCTGCTTTATATAAACATGCAGACTGGCTTTGTGGATGTGAAATAAGAGATGCTTTCTTCTGCTACATGTGTCTGATAATGAATGTTGCGGGACATCCTTGGTCCACAGATGGGGTAACACACATTAAACATTTAGCTGATGAAGTTAAAAGAAAAACATAAATTAAGTGAACTTCACATAAACAGTAACATCGAATTCGTTGTGCTTGGCAAAGTCGATATTAGACGTCAGCTAAATACAGCTTATAGGAGGATAAAGAATAAAGAAGATGTTTCTAAGAATCGTTACATCCTTAGCAAGTTGATCGACTGTATCAAGTTCTGTGGGAAATTTGAACTTGCGCTAAGGGGACATGACGAAACAGATGCGAAAACTGTTGCAAAGGAAGTTTGTGACCTTGTTATGGCTAACATTAATGAGCATTTCGCATTTATCAATCACTTGTCTACAAACATATTAATTAAGGTAAGAACGTTATTTTGATTTTATATCATACCAATGGTAGGCTATGAAAACTTCGTTACTACATTTGTTGGTGACAGTCTTCTAATTACAGTAACATATTATGTTTGTCGCTCACAAGCATTTGTGTTCTCTGAACACTTATATAGTTACACATGCAACGTATTTACTTCTTACCACTTTATATTATTTTAAGGTACAGTTTTTGGGTATTTTGTGAAATCTAATAAAATTGAGTTACGAGGTTTTAATTACCTGCAGAAAATATTAAAGACTACATATTTGTGCGTAAATTTGTTCGTATTTTGGTATAAGAGGAAAAAGTCGTGTTAGCTGGAGGATTACATAACTATCTAATAAAATTAATGCTATATTCTCCCCGTTCAAGAAATGTTCTGAAGGGACAAAACGTTGTGTACAATTGAAGAGACATGCCGCCCCTCCTAATAAACAGCCCACCAGCCGCCACTGGTGAGAAGATCGCGAAATGTTTGTGGAAATCAGAAGGATACATGCATAGTTACTTGCCTGATGGGCATGGAACAAACAATAGTGGAAGCTGAAGGCTTTGTTCTAAGAACCAACCACATGAAACACATATCACTCATGGAAGGAAACGACTAGAAAGATTTTACATGCACTGTACAAAGATGAAACTATCGTTTGTTAGATATCGGGTCCCAAAAAGCTAGAAAGAATTTACACAGAGCTCGTCCACCGCCACATAATCACAAAAGGTTTGAATATACCAGGCCGTTATCAAATGGCAACTAGTAACACATACACCGCGTTTATCTGTTGGAAATCACTGGATTGAAAAACTAGACACAACATTTCCGTGCACGATAAAAAAAAAAATAAAAATAAAAAATAAAAAAATAAAAAAAAAACCTCCAAAAAATGAATCTAAGTTCAATAGTCTAAGTTAAACATGCTAGACAACGTATCGCTACCATCTCCGTGGACACAAGAGCAGAACCAACCTTACCTCACCGAGCACCGAGCACAAAGTGAAGACCGAGCGGTCAGGGTGCGCGAAGCTATGGGAAACTGGCAAAATCCAAGAAAACAGCGGTGGTGGGGACACAAGACTCGCCCTGGAGAGGGCTCGTCGACTGGCTTGTAACTGAAGGGTGTAGAAACCTCTTTGGTAGCATCAGCAGCATGGGTTGGTAACGACTAAGTATCGACTCTGAGCCAGAGAGAACCATGCAAAGCGAGCTATTACTACCCACATTCAGACAGCCATTAGATTCTCGCACATCCACTTAAAAGTAAAACAAGTGCACATTCCCACAGGGACAGTGGCGTAGCGGAGAAGCCGTACTTATTACCACATTCATAACCACAATAATAAATTATTAAAATAACAAAATCCTAGCAATATTAACTAACATTTCAGAAACTAATATTTTAAAACATGAATTAAAAATGCTATTCCTCATATCTCGAAAAGAGTGGGTTTCTAGTTTTAACAAAATGCTAATCTAGCGACATCAAATAAATTACAATTTTATAAAAAATATATGGAAGATGACAGACGGTCGTCTTTCAATGTATGAACACTTTTGAACACTCATTGTACTTAAAGAAGCAATTACACACTCCACTCAGTAATAAATTGTTTTCTTAATTAAGTATCAGGTGGTCAGATCAAAATATAAGTAACCTGGCTGAGGAATGTTGTTCGTCACTTGGACGGGGAACAAGGATAAAGCTTTGTTGTTTTATTCATGAACTTTGTTGCGTGCGATTTACCTGTGTCACAATATTCGTGCCTTCGTTGCAAAACAGCCCCAACTGGAGCAAGGCTACACTCAAATACATCACACATTTTGTGAGACTTCCTGCATCCATAGTATTCTGAAAGAAGAAAAAAAAGTTGATGCTCTAACAAAAAATTTGCCAACTGAAGAGCTGCGTATTATCTACAGGAAAACAAGGTATAAAACTTTGCATACCACAGTAGCCTGGAATGTCACGAAGCAGATAATGAACATGCTTGCAAGAATCTGAAAGAAAAGTACTACCCCACAAAATTTTTCAGTTTCTTTTTTCAACCTATAAAAAACGAGAGAAATAAAGAAATCAGTTCTGTGGTTAATTATTGTGTAATATAAAAGGAAGTCAATTAAATGAAACTTTCCAGATATTCTATAGAGAACCTTTAGGAAAAATGAAATGACTAAAATTTATCACTTACTCAATTAGCTCCCAGTGATACTGGATGCAGTGCTTGAATGATCCATTAGCATTACTAACATTCGGGCTGTAGTGTCGCGAATATAAACTATTTATTGCTTTCGCTGGTTTTCTATGAACATCAAGTGGTGCAACTACCCTGAAAAGACAGCAATACAGCACAGTATTAAACGTTAGGGTGTTGAAATTTATGTTTTAAAATACTGACTGGCATAACAAGCTGCACAAACAACGCTAAGACACTGTGGTGTGCACGGACATTAACATTAGCAGAGGCAATGAGAGGAGAGTAAGTCAGCCATCACCTCTGAAGGATTTTTAGTTGCAAAATAATACTTCCAAAATGCCCCAATACATCTCAGCACATAAATTAAATTTAGTAGGTGTAGCTTGTTGATAGACATCAAGAGCTTGTACAAAATTATATAATTAATATAAATGGAAATCTACATTTTCAGATCGAATTTTTTAATAGAATGTTCAGTATCCATGAAGCCATTTCCGAGAGTTAGTTATAATAGTGGTTCACAGGTAACCACATATTTTTGTAATAACAAAACTTCGGGTAGAAAATAAATAGAGTTTATTGCCTTAAGAGTTCTACAGATCTTAACATCAAAAGAGACAGAGGGGCACCCAATATTTCATAAAGGGATCAGGCTATTTCTCGTACACAAGGGGTGAGTACCTGGTTACAAAGTTAACCCATCAAACCCATCCAGATTTCCAGGTAATATGGCTTTTAGAAGAAGCCTTTTGTTTTTAAACATGCTGAAGAGTTACCAGTATTGCAAAAGGAAGTACAGTAATAGATAACTTGTCAAAGTTTTCAGAGAAACTTGGTGCATGACGGGCGGTAAATAAAAGGACAAGACTTGCAGCCTTTCAAGCCATAATTACCTGACAGTAATACGCGCTGTAGTATTTTTTTTTTTTTCTTTATTTAGTACCTTATGGCCTATTCTTGCTAACATTAAAGTCGTCGTATCACTACATTCCCATTTCGTAAATATTAGATTACTTTAAGATAATCCATTTAACTTGAAGCACTACATTTGCTTTTGTATGAGGGTACAGGCAAGAATAACAAGAGAAACAATTGTCCCTTTGCTCTTGCTAAAATAAGCTGCTTATGAAAAGTTAAAGGCGTTGATATTAAGTGGGACATCCTGTATTGCTGGGTGGCCGTCGTCGTAACAACAGTGCCCCTTGTAAATGTAACCGGCTTCTCAGAATATTTTAACTTTTTTGGGCGATTTTCTTTCAGTTTCTTAAATTTATCGTGCGCTTGCATGTGTATTAGATTCAAATTCGCGCTAACTATCTGGTTATTCTATTTTTCCGCCGTGTGAATCGCGACAGTCCTCTGTTTTTTGTTTTCTACCGGGTTTTTGTTTGTAAACCTAATGAACCAAACTGCTGCGGTCATCAGTACCCAGACTTACAAACTACTTAAACTAAAGTACACTAAAGACGACATACACAGCCATGTCCGAGGGAGAACTCGAACCTCCGCGGGTGCGGCCACCCAGTTCGTAGTATGATGCCTTAGACCACGCGGTTACTTCCGTGCATTTTGAATCGAGTTACAGTTGGTTTAATACTGTCAGCTATCATGCAGGCAGCAGCGAGAGCGCACAACAGTTAAAACCAGCGAGCTATTTTCATATTCTTGTCTGTTCTGCAGTTTTAATTGTTACGTTCGTTTCTTGCTTCTGTATTTAGTAGGCACACACTTTTTTGGCCCACTTTAGGTTACGGTAGTAACACTAAAAGTGGGCCTTTGCGATCTTCTTTTGACAGCTCGAAATTTAAATAAAAATAACGGGTTAACCATTCACCTGACACGAAAATTGAATAACCGAATTTGTAAAGGAGAAAATTCTTTACAACTTTGCTCTCTTATGTTTTTTTTTTTTTTTTTTTTTTTTTTTTTTTTTTTTTTTTTTTTTTTTTTCATATCTCGTGTCGTTTCAGAGATATTTGCAAAAATAACGGCGATTTTGGGATGTCTGTCTGTCCGTCTGTCCGTAACGTGTTCCCCGTTTTTAAGACGAACCGTTCAAACGATCAACACCAAATTTTACAGACATAATTGTAGGCCGACAGAGACCAGAACCTCCCTTTTTCAAATTTTTCGGACAAAAAATACGGTAGTAATAAAAAAAAGCCGTTTGTAATATAATTGTAATTGCAAACGAACCGTTCATCTGACTCGAAAATTGAATAACCTAATTGGTAGAGGGGAAAATTCTCTACAACTTAGCTCCCTTATGTTTTTTTCATATCTCGTATCGTTTGAGACATACTTGCAAAAATAACGGAGATGTGACACCCTCCATTGAATTAACGAAAACCAACCGTTCGCAGATGTCACGTGACATTCCTCACCCAGAACTCTCTCTGTCATAAGCCAACTTGCGTTGCGTATTTGACGATTTTCTTATTTTAACTTACACGTTGTCATTTCAAAGCAATGGCGCACTGAAGAATTGACAAAAACACGTCGTTCTTCGTACGATAAATGATAATCTAGTGTCTACAAATGCCATATTAGCATCAGTTAACAACGGCCATCAATAGAATGAGAATAAAGAATGTAACTTCTAAGTGGTGGCCGTAGCGTAGTTGGCAATGCATTGGACTGTGACGCTGACGGTCAGTGGTTCAAAAGCTGCCACAACCGAATTTTTGTTTCTAAAAGGGTTTCAGACACTCTTATTAATTAATTTTGTATTGTTTACATTATTGCCGGCCGCGGTGGCCGAGGGGACTAAGGCGCTCCAGTCACGGTCTGCACGGCCACTACGGTCGGGGGTTCGAATCCCCCCTCGGGCATGGATATTTGTACCGTCCTAGTTCGTAAGTAGTTTGTAAGTTTAGGGACTGATGACCCCCGTAGTAAGTCCCATAGACTATACAAACATTTGAACATTTTTGTTTACATTATTATTTTGGTCCAAAATGTTTGCAAAAACTTATAAAACTACAAATCTAAAGTGGGCCGTAAAACACGTCAGTGCGATTTTTTTTTTTTTTTAACTCTCGTAGTTTGATAGCTGCTCCTTTATCGTGACAGTCGTCAGTTTTATTTTAGTAGGAGTAGTACCAGCACGAGCCGCCTTTGTTTACGTTAATTACTTACTGTAGAGTGTACATCGCACCGTTTTATTCGTTCCTTGTCTGGGTACTGTGGTCATGGATAGGGACTCTTGACTGCCGTATGCGGTTGCAAGCTGAGTTGGTAACATTTGGCTCCTAGCTTCAGGATGTTTTAACCTCGGTAGAGGGGCGCCGTTGTTGTGGGCCAATCGTTGAAACTAAACAGAGGTCAGACGTGTCTACCGATCGGCCCGCGGCTGTGACACGCCCTGACGGAACTTCAGACATCCCACCCGTGGTAGAATGGGAGGCCACCTCAGCACGTGGCAGGCAGCCAAACACTTCCCAGGTGACCGGTTTGTCATACCAACAGGTTTGATGCGCTATCGGTACCGAGCATTTTTCCTGAGCCAGATGGTGTCGCTTATCCTGAGCTCACCTCCCAGCTTGCAAGATCCGGGCTATCACAGGGGGCGGGTTTGCTTGTAGTCGGGAGCTTCAACGTTTGGCGGGTAATGGAGCCGCTTAAGGATATGGCTTTTAGGCAAGGGAAGAGAACCAATGCGCATTCCGTGTGCATACCGTGTGGTACTAATGATGTGTTTCGCTTTGGACGGAAAGATATTCTCTACGGTTTTGAGTGGCTATCTGAAGTGGGAAAGACTGCCAGCCTTTCTTTGTAAGATGAAGGCAGAGCTTACCATCTGCAGCACAGTTGTCAGGACCGACTGTGGAAGTCTGGCACAGATTCGAGTGGAGGGTCTGGATCAGAGGCTCAGACGGTTCAGGCCCGTTTGGCTGACAATTCCATTGTGTGGTGGAGTTACGGGTTTTGATGAATAGGTCAGTAGTCGACTACAAGCTGGAAGCGGCTACACAGGTAGCGGGAGCTGTGTAGCGTGAACTGGGTGGTTTTTTAGGTTAGAGGGCCTCGGGAACTCACAAAATGGGTTTCAGTCTCAAATTTTACAGGTCGAAGATAGAACGAACACAGATTTAAAAACAATTGGGCTAAACTGTGGTAGCTGTTTGAGGAAAGTATCAGAGCTCCATGCACTAATAGTAAGTACTTCTTTCTCTTTAGCCCTTTCCTGCACACGCAGGGTCGGCTTGGTTATTCGAATTTGGCATGTTAGTATTGACGGGGTGGCCGGATGCCCTTCCTGCCGCCACCCCATGCCCCCCTGGAGGAAATGTGTACCCCAAATGTCTGTGTATCTAATATATAAAGCAGAGTGTCCGTATATTTGTACGTGTTGCATACAAATCTACAGTTTTGTTCCAATCTTTATGAAATTTTGTACACTTAAGCTTCAATCCATGAGGACGGTCGCCGTAAGTGTAAGAATTACGTGCAACACATAGTTTACGACATATGACGTCATAAAAATGAGATTAGCTGAAAACTGCTGCATTAAGCGACAATGTTGCTCATTTTCTCCTAAACGACTGAACCGATTTCAACCAAATTTGGCAAACATATTCCTTACGTGAGATAACAATTGTCATATGAGTAAGAACCACATACGACACATGGTTCAAGAGATATAGCGTCAAAAGCGATATGAGTTGCAAGAAACTGCCACATAATGCGACGAGACCTTATAAATACAATATATGAGAAACACAGTACTTAGCGACTTGCAACCAACTTTACACATAATTTCCAACCTTTATTAAACTTTTTCTCGCTGGCAACCATAGTAAAATGATGAAAGGAAAAAAGTTTCTCGCTTACTACTTTTCCGCTGTTTATGGAGTAAAACTACGGCTCTTGGTATGACGTTACAATTTATAATTTGAACACTACAAATTGTAGCAACAGGAAATTTTACAGACAGTATACACATATATAGTTGAATGTAGATTCTAAATTGCATCACATTCCGACACGTAGTTCATGAGATATGACCACGTAAACAGTAACGTTCCGCTGTTGATGGACTAAAACTACGGCATTCGCTATGACGTTACAATTTGTAATTTGTACAGTTTTAATTATAGCTGCAGGAAATTTTACAGACAGTATACAAACGTAGAACTGAATGTACCTTCTAAATTGTATCACAGTGTGACACGTAGTTCATAAGATATGACCACATAAACAGTAACGTTCATGGAAAACCGACCCATCACGCACCAAGTATTAATCTATTACGTCTTTACTACTAATGTATTCCCAAGAGATTTTACAGACATACAGCTCTTATACAAATGAATATATACCTAGGTAAAAATGGCAGCAATAAGTAAATAAATACCCGGGCAACGCCGGGTTTTAAGCTAGTAGTGTTATATTTGGGAAAGTGTAAAGTGTTGCGAAATGTTTGCGAATCGTATAACTGAGGCGGGACTTGGGGACCAGCCTGGTATTCACCTAGGTGGATGTGGAAAACCGCCTAAAAACCACAGCCAGGCTGGCCGGCACTCCGACCCCCTTCGTTAGTCCGCCGGGCGGATTCGAACCGGGGCCGGTACGCCTCCCCGTCTCGGAAAACGGTGCGTTAGACCGCACGGCTAACCGAGCGGGTCCGCTAATAGAAAGTATTGTAGCTCAAATACTTGTAGGTAGCGAAAGCTGAGGGAGATGGAGAAAGTTCAGCTGAAATTTTCACAAGGGGACAAATGGTGTTCAGAAAGGATAGATTGAATAAAACAGGTGGTGGTCTATTTATTGCTGTCAGAAGCGGTTTACCTTGTAGCGAAATTGGAGTAGATCGTTCCTGTGAGTTGGTATAGGTAGAGGTTATACCAGACAACCGGAATAAATTAATAATTGGTTCTTTTACCGATCCCCTGAATCTGACGAATAGATTGTAGAAATATTCAAAGAAATCTTAGATAGAAGTTCAAAAATGTACCGTAAGTATACAATTTTAATTATCCTCGATATGTTGCCCAAAATACATGTTCAGAACCGGAGGCAGGCATTAATCGTCGTCCGAAGTTGTACTGAACTCATTCTCCAAAAATTACCACGAGCAGTGACTTCATGAACCTACTGCAATAGTAAACGGTAGTGAAATACATACTTGACTTCTTAGCAACAAATAATACGGAACTAATAAAGATCATCAAAACATACACTTGGGTTAGTGAAGACAGTTGTTATAGCGAGACTTAATATCGAATTTCCCAAATCTGCCAAAATTAAACGAAAAATATATTTTCTTAAAAAAGCAGGTAAACATTCGATTACCGCTTTCCTGGGTGAGAATCTTCAGTCTTTCGAAACTAATAATGTGAGTTTAGATCAGATGTGACTTACATACAAAATAATAATATTGGCAGCTATTGACAGAGGGGGGGGGGGGGGGTGACCCGACGTAGTGCACTAAACAGATTAGATAATCCTTTCAAAAGCAAGCAAATTTAAACAGACACAAAATCTCCAAGACTAGCAATCTTTTACACAAATTCGAAATTTAGCACCAACGCCAATGTGAAAAGCATATAATAGTTTCTACAACGAAACACTTTCACCTAATTTGGTGGAAAATTCTAATAAATTCTGGTAGTATGTAAAATATACTACGGGCAAAACACAGTAACATCAGTTTTCAGGGCGTTGAAATAAATACAACGGCGAAGTTTAAAATTTTTTCTGGGCCGGATATTCCGCTTCGGGCCATCAGTCGCTTCACCAATTAGGCTATGCAAGTACACTTCCCTTCCGACCCAAATTCTCAATTTTTAGCGCACTACGATGGTAGTGCCCCCTGCCCATTAGTTCCTCTTGCTCTCAGCCTATACTGGATTCCCGCAAAGAATCAAGCGTATTAATGCGTCCGCATTGAAATGGTCAATTTCCTGTTGGGGGAATATATACAATTATTCATATGGTATTCATATGGTTGTATTTCCACTCCCATGAACCACAGACATTGCCGAGGTGGGGTGGCTTGCGTGCCTCAACGATACAGATAGCCGTACCGTAGGTGCAACCACAGCGGAGGGGTATCTGTGGAGAGGCCAGACAAACGTGTGGTTCCTGAAGAGGGGCAGCAGCCTTTTCAGTAGTTACAGGGGCAACAGTCTGGATGATTGACTGAGCTGGCCTTGTAACATCAGCTAATGTGGCTTTGCCACACAGCTACTGCGAACGGCTGAAAGCAATGGGAAACTATAGCCGTTACATTTCCCGAGGACATGCAGCTCTACTTTATGAACATATGATGATGGCATCCTCTCGGGTAAAATATTCCGGAGGTAAAATAGTCCCCCATTCGGATCTCCGGGCGGGGACTACTCAGGAGGATGTGATCATCAGGAAAGACAATACTGGCATTCTACGGGTCGGAGCGTGGAATGTTAGATCCCTTAATCGAGTAGGAAAATTAGAAAATTTAAAAAGGGAAATGGATAGGTTGAAGTTAGATATAGTGGGGATTAGTGAAGTTCGGTGGCAGGATGAACAGGATTTCTGGTCAGGTGAGTACAGGATTATAAATACAAAATCAGTTGGGGGTATCACAGGAGTAGGATTGATAATGAATAAGAAAATAGGAATGCGGGTAAACTACTATGACCAGCACAGCGATCGCATTATCATTGTCAAGATAGATACGAAGCCAACACCGACAACAGTAGTACAGGTTTATATGCCAACTAGCTCTGCCGATGATGAGGAGATCGAAGAAATATATGAGGAGCTAAAGGAAATTATTCAGACAATTAAGGGAGAGGAAAACTTAATTGTTATGGGAGACTGGAATTCGGTAGTAGGACAAGGAAGGGAAGGGAAGATAGTGGGTGAATATGGTCTGGGCAAAAGGAATGAAAGAGGAAGCCGCCTGATAGAATTTTGCACGGAACATAATTTAGTTATAACAAACACCTGGTTTAAGAATCACAAAAGAAGGTTGTATACGTGGAAGAGACCAGGAGACACCGGGAGATACCAGATAGATTTTATAACGGTAAGACATAGATTTCGGAACCAGGTTCTACAGTGTAAGACATACCCAGGGGCAGATATAGACTCTGACCATAACTTGTTGGTTATGAACTGTAGGCTGAAACTGAAGAAACTACAGAAAGGTAGGAAAATAAGGAGATGGGACCTAGATAAATTGAAGGAACCTGAAGTTCTTAAGAATTTCAGAGGGAGCTTCAGGCAACAATTGACAGAAACAGGGGAAAATAAAACAGTTGAGGAGGAATGGGTAAAATTGAGAGATGAAATAGTGAAGGCAGCAGAGGAAAAAATAGGTAGAAAGGCAAGACCTACAAAGAATCCTTGGATATCACAGGAGATACTAAATTTAATCGATGAAAGGAGAAAGTATAAAAATGCAGTAAATGAAACAGGCAAAATGGAGTACAGACGACTAAGAAATGAGATTGACAGGAAGTGCAAAATGGCTAAGCAGGAATGGCTAGAAGGCAAATGCAAGGATGTAGAAGAATGTATAAATAGGGGAAAAATAGATACAGCCTACCGGAAAATAAAAGAAACATTTGGCGATAAGAAAAACAGCTCTATGAATATCAAGGACACGGATGGAAAACCAGTTCTCAGCAAAGAAGGGAAAGCTGAAAGGTGGAAAGAGTATATAGAGGGGCTCTACAAAGGAAATGAACTTCGAGACACTATTGTAGGAAGGGAAGAGGATGTAGATGAAGATGAAATAGGGGATACTATACTGAGAGATGAATTTGACAGAGCACTGAAAGATCTAAGTCGAAACAAGGCCCCTGGAGTAGATGATATCCCGTCAGAGCTACTGAAGTCTCTGGGAGAGCCAGCCATGACAAAACTATTTGAACTGGTGTCTAGGATGTATGAGACAGGCGAAATACCCTCAGACTATAAGAAAAATGTAATAATCCCCATTCCAAAGAAAGCGGGTGCAGACAGGTGTGAAAACTACAGAACCATCCGTTTAATAAGTCATGGTTGCAAAATATTAACACGAATTATATACAGAAGGATGGAAAAGCTGGTAGAAGCCGACCTCGGGGAAGATCAGTTTGGGTTCAGGAGAAATGTAGGAACACGGGAGGCAATACTCACTTTACGGCTTATCCTAGATGATAGATTAAGAAAAGACAAACCAACATTTCTAGCTTTTGTAGATTTGGAGAAGGCTTTTGACAATGTTGATTGGAATAAACTCTTTCAAGTTCTGAAGCAAGCAGGAGTAAAATATAGGGAGCGTAAGGTTATTTACAACTTGTACAAAAACCAGACAGCGGTTGTCAGAGTTGAAGGGCATGAAAGGGATGCAGTGGTTGGAAAGGGAGTAAGACAGGGTTGTAGCCTTTCCCCAATGTTGTTCAATTTGTACATTGAGCAAGCTATAAAGGAAAGCAAGGAGAAATTTGGAGAAGGAATTAAAGTTCAGGGGGAAGAATTAAAACATTGCGTTTTGCCGGCGACATAGTAATTCTGTCAGATACAGCAAAGGACCTGGAAGAGCAATTGAACGGAATGGACAGTGTGCTGAAAGGTGCATATAAGATGAACATTAACAAGAGCAAAACAAGGGTAATGGAGTGCAGTGTAAGAAAATCAGGTGATGCTGAAGGAATTAGATTAGGTAACGAAACAATAAAGGAGGTAGATGAGTTTTGTTACTTGGGCAGTAAAATAACAAATGATGGTCGCAGTACAGATGATATAAAATGCAGAATGGCAATGGGTAGAAAGGCGTTTTTGAAAAAGAGGAATTTGTTAACATCGAATATTGATTTAAGCCTAAGGAAGTCCTTTCTGAAGGCATTTGTATGGAGTGTTGCCTTGTATGGGAGTGAAACATGGACGATAAGCAGTGTGGACAGAAAGAGGATAGAGGCTTTTGAAATGTGGTGCTACAGAACAATGCTGAGGATTAGGTGGGTGGATCGCGTAACTAATGAGGAGGTACTGAACCGAATTGGGGAGAAAAGAAATTTCTGGCATACCTTGACTAAAAGAAGGGATAGGTTGGTAGGACACATTCTTAGACATCAAGGAATTGTGAATTTAGCGTTGGAGGGAAGTGTGTGGGGTAAAAATCGCAGAGGGAGACCAAGAGACGCGTATAGTAAGCAGATTCAAGTGGATGTGGGTTGTCGTTCTTATGAGGAGATGAAAAGGCTTGCTCAGGATAGAGTAGGGTGGAGAGCTGCATCAAACCAGTCTCCGGACTGAAGACCACAACAACACAATGGTTGTATTTATTTCAACGCCCTGTAAAGGTCGAAGTGTTTAAATCTTTCGGATTCGTAATATTATGACCTTTAATGTCAACAAATGGTGTCTCTTCTTTCGGACATGTTCGAAAAGAACAGACACCGTATCAATAATTATGATTAAAATTTTTATTCAAAAGTAATCACCAGAGGCCTGAGCTCAACTATCCCACTGTTTAACGAGCTGAAGGATTCCCTGTTCCCAGAATTCCTGTGGCTGTGACAAAAGCCAGTCCTCTACTGTGCCCTTCAAAAAATGTTCAAATGTTTGTAAATCTATCGGACCAAACTGCGTGGTCATCAGTCTGTAGCTTACAAACTACTTAAACCTAGGTAACCTAACCTACGAACAAACACACACACCCATGCCCCAGGGAGGACTCGAACCTCCACGGCGAGCAGCCGCGCGTCCGCAGCGAGGCGCTTTAGACCGCTCGGCTACTCCACCGCGGCTGTGTCCTTTAGTTCGTCGTAAAAGTTGAATCGGTTCCCTTTGATATGTTGATTCAGCGGACAAAATGCACGTCACACGGTGACATGTCTGGGCTGTAGGGCGTATGCTCAAGCTGCTCCACCTTGAACTTGGCCAGTACACTTTGTGTGACCCCGGAGACGTGTGGACGCCCGTTATGTCGGAGCAGAATCACTCCCTCCGTGAGCAGCCCAGGCCGTTTGCTCTTGACGGACGTGCGCAGACTACGGAGTGTCCCGCAGTACACGTCGCTGTTAACGGTTTTTCCGTGCTCGAGGAGTTCAATGAGTATCGGACCTCGGACGTCGAAAAAGACGGTGTGCATCACCTTGCCTGCTGGGGACAAAGCCTTGAATTTATAAGGGGGAGGTGACGACACATGCTTCGCGTCCTTAGCTGTCGCACTTCGTCACCCCAAAGCGGCATATTCAAATTTCAACTGGTTTGGAATTTAAGATGATTCCTACGTGCTACAATCACACGACACGGCACCTATCGTATCGGTCGACCGGACGACAGTAACCCTCTACAGTTTGTCATCCAGGCAGGCGCCAGACTATGACACAAAGCCAGAGAGGTATACACTAGACTTGCGCATAATAGTTCGCGATCGGGAGCGCTCACTTTACTGCGCGGCTCTGCCGCGAACTAGTTTGCTCTTTTAGTTCGTCCGCTCCCAGTGACGGCTGAGCGGCGTGGTCTACGCGTGCAGGTGGAGGGGGAAGTTCCCCCCACCACAGAATAAGGAGTATACAGAAAGGAAACTCCCGCTGCAGTCTGTCGTCCAAAATTTAACGCGCATGCGCGGAATCGGCCATCTTGAAAAGCAGTAAACGTGTGGTCACTCCCTACTCTGTGGCGTGGTAATGCGTTGTCTTTGTTTCTTACTTGTGTATTTTAACTGCTGAATCGCATAAAAGTAAACAAGTATTTGGTACAGTGAAAAGAAAGAGCTGTGTGTCAGTAGTTGGAGCTGTTCCGTTTTTATTATGAGCAGCAATAAAAGAAAAAGCGGCCGATGGTGTTCAGCACCTAATTGCCGCAATAATTCCAATACAAATAAGGATATAAGTTTCTTCACCTTCTCAAAACATGCTGAGCAGTAAGTGAACGTCGCTATATATGCAGTGAAAGTTAAATGTTATCAGTTTCGAATGAGAGCAATGTGTGCATCATTATTAAAAGTAGCCTCGCTTCTTCTCATGACGATAACTCGCTGTTGCTGCAGCAGTTGAAGAGCATCGAAATGTGGAAGTACATTTATATTTTTTTTTTTTTAAGTTTAACGTTGCAGGTAATAATATAAAATGAATGACAAAGAATAGTGCGTAAGTAGGCAGGTAAAATTTTACTTACCACATTGGAGGCGTAGTGTGCTAATGTTGGCAACGAATGCTCTTCTGATACTCAAACAGATTAAGGGGAATTATTATTTTATGCTGTTCCTGCTCTGTGGTTGACAGATTCCTCTATATGCCCTTCTCCGATCAATATATTAAACACGTTGTACTGCTAAGTCTGACTCAATATTTTGTGCGAATTTATTCGTGTCAAATAAAACCTGGCAGTTGTAAAGTCACTTTCTTGTTTATAACTAATTTCCCAAACATAACTCCGCGTTATTTGGGATTCTTCTAGAGATAAGCACCGAATAAAACGATCATCGATTCCACCGTACATTTTCGTAGTTGTATTAAAATTAAGGCCTATTTTTTTTTGTTGGATTACAATTAGGTGCAAAAAGAGGGAGCAAAACAGATGAGAGCATAATGAAAAGCCGTTTCCTTTCGGAAAAGTCGGTGAAGTTAGCTGCAGTTCGTAAAAAGTCAATTTCCAGCCAATGTACTAAGTGGCTATAGTTCGGCGTTTACTACTTTTCAATATGGCGTCGAGCGCAACGCTTGGTAACATACAGATCAAAGGCGCCGGCCCCAGCTTTCCCTTCTGTATTCTCCCTATTCTGTGCCCCCACCTAGCTGCTTCATGCGCTTGCTGCGTGAACCGCTAACGATATCACGCAAACCAAAAGAAACAGTTTGTGGATAATTTCTCGCGTTTAAGTTTAGAGTTATCCCTATATCTTGGCATTATGGAATTCATTTGTCAGATATTGCAGAGTGCAGAATACTTCAAAACAGAATTTTGTAGCACTGAACTATGTAACTAGCAGGCAGACGCTCACCTCGAAATGACTCATCAGCAGAAGGCAAACACGTGACTTTTAATTCTGCTACGCGCCCTCTCGCTATTGCCCGTCGGTCTTCGGAAAGGAATCCAACTAACTATGAAGCGAGATACGTTTGGCATAATCGTCCGCTGCTCCTAGTTCGTCCGCTGCTCCTTCTCGTCCGCTGCTCCTAGTTCGTCCGCTCTTTTTGGCTTTTGCTACCACTACTAAAAGAGCTCTTTTTTTATATAATGAATCAGTGTTGCCAAAGCGTCTGCTATTACCATATTTTTGGGCAATTTGACATCAAATACTTTGGCAAATAAACCAGTTATTTACACGAATAGGTGATACAATGGTATTCAACTACTTTGCATACAGATTACTCGTAGTACTTTATTTTTAAAATAGATTTCTTGTGGCAGTGAACTATGAAACTACAGCTGAGCTGCACCTCAGCTCGAAATGAAGGTAACTGGCAGAAGGGAATCACGCGATTCTGCTCGCTCTCGCGTCCTCTCGCTGTTCCCCGTCAGTCTTCGGAAAAGGAACGGACGAACTAAGAGGCGAGGGATCTGCGAACTAGTTCGTGTAGTTCGCCTGTGGGAGCGCTTTTCCGAACTAGTTCGTTCGCGAACTACACAAGACTAGTACACACACCTGCACTCATTACGATAAGTTGGAACACTCCATCGCCGGCCGCGGTGGCCGAGGGGACTGAGGCGCTCCAGTCACGGTCTGCACGGCCACTACGGTCGGGGGTTCGAATCCCCCCTTGGGCATGGATATTTGTGCCGTCCTTAGTCTTAGCTAGTTCATAAGTAGTTTGAAAGTTTAGGGACTGATGACCCCGTAGTTGAGTCCCATAAGCTATACAAACATCCAGTAGAGGCCTTCACTAGGGCGATCATGGGCGTGGCTAAGCGACAGCGCCCTCCGCGGCAGCCGCCAGAACTACGTCACACCCATATAAGGACTGCACCAGCCGTTTACAGACAGTTTCTCATCCGCCGTAGTGGAAGAGACAAGATCGACCTCCGGCTATTCGGATTAGTAGCAGGGGTATTGTAGTGCACTGTATTGTGTTGATAACCGACTGTGTTATAACTGACAAATACTGATTGTAATGGCTCTCAACGCCAAGTCGGGATAGACTGTTCAGTTGCAGAAGAGTAATAAATTTATGTTGACAGGATCTGTGTTCTGTTTATAGCTGCGCCTTTTCATTTGAATACTACTCTTATACGCCGGACCGGTAGTTTCGCAGTCATTTACCAGACATTTTCGATAAACGAGACGTCGGGAGGGCAGGGCAGCAACACAATCAAATGGGCGACGAAGTAGTAGCGAACATTGTATGTCAAGTGTTGCAATGTGGGCGTCAGCAACTTCCGAATACATTCAAAACTTCAGATACGTAGAGCTGGCTGATTAGTGTATCGACAATGGATGATTGGCGAGTGTGATATCCAATAACACCCTAAACCATATTTCCGAGCACATGACCATTATGGTCTACATCTACATGGGATACTCTGCAAATCACATTTAAGTGCCTGGCAGAGGGTTCATCGAACCACCATTACACTATTTCTCTCCCATTCCATTCTCGAATAGTGCGCGGGAAGAAAAAACACCTGAATCTCTCCTTTCGAGGTTTGATTTCTCGTATTTTATTCTTATGATCATTTCTACCTATGTAAGTGGGAGTCAACAATATATTTTCGCATTCGGAGGAGAATGTTGGCGATTGGAGTTTCGCAAGTAGCCCACGCCGCAGCGATAAGTGCCGTTGTTGTAATGATTCCCATCCCAGATCCTGTATCATTTCCGTAACGCTGTCTCCCCTGTGTCGTGACAATACGAAACGAGCTGCCCTTCTTTGTACTCTTTCGATCTCCTCCGTTAAACCCACCTGATAAGGATCCCACACTGGGCTGCAATACTCCAAAACTGGACGGACAAGCGTAGTGTACGCAGTTTCTTTTGTACTTCTGTTGCATGTTTTAACGGTTCTGCCAATAAAACGCAGTCTCTGGTTCGCCTTTCCCACGTAATTATCTACGTGTTCTTTCCAATTTAAGTCTGAAGTAATAGTAATTCCTAGGTATTTTGTGGAGTTTACAGCCTTCACTTTTGATTGATTTATCTTGTAAACGAAGTTTAACGGATTTCTTTTCGTACTCATGTGGACGACTTCACACTTCGCATTATTTACACCAAAATTTTACCAATTTTTACACCATACTGATATGTTATTTAGATCGTTCTGTAGATGGTTTTGATCTTCAGATGATTTTACTGGACGGTAAATGACGGCGTCATCTGCAAACAACCTAAGAGAGCCACTTAGATTTTCCCCTAAATCGTTTATGTAAATTAGGAACAGCAAAGGACCAATAACACTACCATGTGGAACGCCCGATATCACCTCTGTTTTAGTCGATGCCTTACCATCGATTACTACGAACCGTTTGTGAGGTAGGGTGTCAAAAGCCTTCTGGAAATCATGAAATACGGAATCGATTTGAGAACCCTTGTCGATAGCGCCTATCACTTCGTGTGAATAAAGAGCTAGTTGTGTTTCGCATGAACGATATTTTCTAAATCCGTGTTGACCTTGGGTCAATAGATCGTTCTGTTAGAGATAATTCATAATATTTGAATACAGTATATGTTCCAAAACCAAGCTGCAAATTGACGTCAATGAAATAGGCCTGTAGTTTAGTGGGTAACTCCTACTGCCTTTCTTGAATATAGGTGTGACCTGTGCAACTTTCCAATCTTTTGGTACAGATCCTTCTTTGAGAGAGCGGTTGTATATGGCTGTTAAGTAAGGAGCTATGGTGACGCATAAGGCAACAGATCAACAGTCTCTCCACATGGTATCTCCAGTCTCTTATATGAGACTGGTACGACTTTGTTTTTACCGACAAATCTCGATTCTGCCTCCATCAGCACGGCATTAGGATTACAGCTTGTGGAGACACTGTGACGAGAGACTGTTGGACTGGTAGCCTTATGCATCGCCATATTGATCCTGCATTTGGTATTATGGTTTTGGGCTGGTATTGGATTGCACTCCGCCGCGGTGGAGTAGCCGAGCGGTCTAAAGCGTCTCGCTGCGGAGCGCGCGGTTGCTTGCCGTGGTTAGTCCTCCCTGGGGCACGGGTGTGTGTGTTGCCCTTAGGTTAGTTTACCTAGGTTTAAGTAGTTTGTAAGCTACGGACTGATGACCACGCAGTTTGGTCCGATAGATTTACAAACATTTGAACATTTTTCGGAGGTTCGAGTCCTCCTCGAGCATGGGCGTGAGTGTTGTCCTTATGTTAGTTTAAATTGGTTTAAGTAGTTTGTAATCCCAGGGACTGATAACCACAGTAGTTAAGACCCTTACATTTACAAACATTTGAATTTTGAAAAATAAATTGTATGTTCCGTTATCCATTAGAAAGCGCTACATCTTTTAATGTTAAGGTTGAACAATATCACATATATTAAGAATATGAAACAAAACATTTTCACTACGATGTATGAAAAGTTGAATTTACGTTATTGGCTTAAGCACTGTTTAGAAATACAGTTACATTATTGAAAACATTGTATTTTTGATAGATAACACCTTATAAATGAAAGTCAGCATCTAATTTTTATGGAAGTGTGTGTAACTATCGTGGATAGTGAATGAACTATTGCATGTTGCAGCCAACAAGTTTTCATCCTGGACCCCACCAATGGGGAAATCCATGACAAGTAAGGAAATACTTCGGATGAAGGGACTGATTTAATTTTTATGTATAAAAATATTTGTTATTCGTACATATCTCCAACAATAAATAAGATCAACCTACTACAACTAGCTTTTTTCTGCGACAAACATGTTCATTTTGTAATAGAATAAACAGTCCTCATCAGAGAAAATCATGGTGTAAGTCTCTAGTCCTGGAAGATCGAAGGATGTATCTTATAAAGAATAACATGAGATCATAAGCTTTTAAATGTAATGCGTTACATTATGATGTAATCCATTTCAGTTTGTTTTCAGAAGTCTTGACCTCTTTTAACTTACGTTGGAGTACTGTTATTGTGAAGGCCTTTTAAATACATGCTGTATAGTGTTGACTGTAGCTGCGTGATTTTTAAGACTAATTTCCATTTTGCGAGTGCAGTATGAAAAGAGAAGGGCAGACAAAAATTCAAGAACCTGTTTTCTCTAAGGAAACTGAAAACATTTTGGTTTTCACGGATATAGAGTACACGAACCTATTCATCAGTAACACAGCAGGACGAAATTAAACACGCAAGCCTAATTGGAGTGAGACTTTCTGCCCGCGCGGAAATGGCCACGTGGTCTAAGGCGCTATGCTACGTATTGCGTGGCCGCTCTCCGTCGGAGGTTCGAGTCCTCCCTCGGGCAAGGGTGTTTGTGTTGTCCTCAGCGTAAGTTAGTTTAAGTAGTGTGTAAGTCTAGGGACCGGTAACCCTAGCAGTTTGATCCCTTACATTAACAAACATTTCAACATTTGGAGGCTTTCTGAAGAAGTTTCCCGTAGCGGAATGTTATTACAAAAGTTATGAAATATGCAGTAATGCGTAACGGAAGTTCGTGGTGTCACCCCACACATGTTACTGTCCAAGATGTAGATGTAGATGATTTTCGTGAGGTATCAAATTTATTAAACAGTTTGAGTATGTAAATGGAGATTTAAATTTCAATTTTGTGATGATAAAGTAAGTGAACCGACTTTACGTGGTTCCAAAACTGAAATGACTTATTAAGATGTCCAATAATTAAGTATTTAATTTTAATTTGTTGTGAACCATGTGTAATGTGTTGGTTTAGCAAACATTTCCTTTCTATTATTAAGATGCATTTCATTTTGACCAAGCTGGTTGAAGGTTTCTTTCTTATAGACTAGGCACAGTCAACCTTTTGTGGCCGGTGGGACAGATTCACATACGTACTTAACCCTCGGACCTCGCACTCTTACAAAGAGTATGGTCGCTATTATAATTGAATCTCAGTAGTATATTATTTTGATTATAGTTCCTAATTACCTCAAACATCAGCCTTGTTGTTGCGATAAAAAAGTGTGTCGCAGACTGATAAAATGTCGATTTGTGTTTAACATAGAGCAGGAATTTATTCCTAGTGTGCTGACTGACAACACAAATAGTGAATGATATTCATTACAGTTATCACTTCAGACTAACATACATTATGATTTTATGCAGTTTTGCTCAATTATACAATAATAGTTACTAATTTTGTAAACACAATATGCAAAAACATCCTGTAGATATCAATTAATTTATAAATTCTGGTTCAGACTCATTTTGACTATACACACGTAATGAAACAAATATAAATACTAATGGTATTGAATGGTGAGATGTGCCAAAATCGTAAACAGCCCATGTTTCTCATTATCTTCTATGTTCTATATCTATAAATGTGAATGTCTGTTCGGTGTAGGTTTATCACGTCTGAACCACGAGACATAAAGAGCTAAATATTTGTACAGTTACTAATGTCTACCCGGTGAAGGCTTTAGGCACCGTTTTAAGGCGATAACATAGCTATTTATCTATATATATTAATGTGAATGTCTTTTTGGTGTATGCTTATCACGTCCGAAAGACAAGACGCAGAGACTTAAATATTTGTACAGTTACTAATTTATACATGTGGAAGGTTTTAGGCATGGTTTTATAGCGATCTGATAGATATTTAGTAATTTGAAGAATATAACGCGAAATGCAGAACAATAATTACTTTTTGAAAATTATATTTACTCTTTAAAAATGGTTTTATTGGTTGCATTGTTGCTTGAGGGTTGATAATGATAAAAGGGTGAAGTATATTGGAATGGAAAGTAATCGGTGTATATAAAATTCTACGTGTTTGTGTGTGTGTGTGTGTGTGTGTGTGTGTGTGTGTGTGTGAATATTTCGCTCTACAGCGAAAACTACCGAACGCAAACGATTGGTCTGTGTGTAATTGTTGTCCGAAGTCTCCCGTTGTACACCATAGCAGTTCCATGCCGATAGCTATAAGCAGGGTGGAAGATATGGTGGTTGAAAGTCGTCAAATTATAAAAAAAATTCGGACTGAAGGCCAGCGATGACGTTTGCGACTCTATAGCAAGGAGGTTACATGCAGCGAGACGTGATGCCACAGACCATATCTTTGTTCTAAGCATGCTACATTGTCTTCAGCTCTTTCTCTGTAAGGATAAGCATACGAATAAGGAATATAAGAATAAATAAAGCAGTAAAACTAAATTTCTTTTAATACATACATCCAGCACGTATACAAATGAATACATACCTGCAAAATTATACAACTGTACAACGTCAATAAATATGAGATCGTACGCATTTTATATGTTTTTGTGTCCCAGCCTCGTCGCCGCTTTTGTGTCTCGTTCCGTTGTAGGTGTCGGTGGCCGAGTGGAATGAGACCGACACAGAAATAAAGATAGCACGCTGGTGCAGGTACGGAGGGGAGCAGCCAGAACTAGAAACACTAGAGTAAATTAGAATGAGATATATATTGCACAGAATTTATACAATACTTAACTTTTACATAGTACTGCAGAATGTTGATACATAGTTGAGCTAGAGTCCTGCCTAGTGCCTAACTGATAGCCAAGTCTTCACTGGTGCCTATCGGATTCCGAAGTCTTTGCTGGTTCCTAACTCAGTCCCAAGTGAACGATGTCGTTCACTGGTGGCCACGAGCGGAGTTGCAGCAGAGGGCGCTCGTGGCTGTCGTCGTAAGAACGCCGCGCCGTGCGTGCATGGCGGCGCGCGGCGAAAGTAGGTGGCTCGCACTTTGTACTTGTGCGACACCACATATGTCATTTGTGTTTTGACTATCTTTCTTTGTTTGGATACTGCACATACTGTACATTATGCGAGACAGCCTTATTTCTTATTTATTCTCGGATAAATATAGCATGTTTTTAGAAAAAAAGAGATGGACAGAGAGAGAAAGGATAGGAGAAGTACTAACTCAAAGCAGGAATAAATAAATAAATACCCGGGCAACGTCGGGTTTTCAGCTAGTAATAAATGTCAAGTAAGAAATTCCGTTGCATTATGCACATTCAAATCTAAAGAAGCTAAACATTATAAATGGAAAACATCATTTATAAGTAATACTATGTACACTTTAAAAACCTGTTTTACTCATTGTTGTATTTAAAAACATTACAGAAAACTACATGGTTATTTACAGTTACCCAATAGATACGATAGTCCACTGTATATATTAAGTACTTTACAACACTAGATATGTGATACTATACTGGGGTCCAGTGAACCGCGCTGTGAGCTGCAAAGCTATTCAAATCAAGTGTGAGGTACGAGAGTTAAATTCGCGGGCCACCTTGTCTTATTGAGTAAGGCACCGATGTTTATCACACCCATTTCCTGACGTGCCACGACAGCAGTTTCTACCTCCTATTGCATATGCTTCTATTTATTTACGCGTCTTGAATATAATAACTTTACTTGCAATGTTTTCTAATTTGCTTGCTCTATCTTCCCCGAATTTCTTCCACGGGCTGTAATGAAACCAGTCCCATGCCGGATTTGGCCCGCGGGCAGGTGGTTGCCCACCCATGTTCTAGATCTAGACTCTACGTCCAATAATATCGGGAAAGCATTGGAGATCCTAGTTCATAATACATACATTAACATCAAAGGCTTATATAAGGGACGTTCAAAAAGAAACGAGCCGGAGTCTGGAAAGCGCAAACCGGAGACAAGAGGGTAATATCGTCACGTGGCTAACTAGGTGTGGTTCCGACCAGAGCGTGGAAGTTCACAGCCCGTTGCTATACCCGGGCCGCTGAAACTTTGCACTTGACGTTTACAGATAACAAGTGAAGAGCAAGAAGCGGGAGGCGATAGTCGCTAGGAACGATCCAATCACAGCACACTAAACAATTTCAGTGGTCACGTGCCGTGACGTCAACGTTCCCGCTTTGTTCAGTACTACCGTAAACAAAGTTGTGTATCGTGTTTACCGCGTGTTTACGTTGTGTCTGATTTTTTCGGTGCGATTTGTTTTTTGCGAGTGGTTTGAGTTACCGAGTTCAAGTAATTTGATAATGTCACCGAAAAGACGTTTGTCTAGTGACGTTTTCTGAGTAAATCCTCAATTTCATGTGAATAAAATCTTCGAAGCATATGCTCTGATCAGGAAGTTCCTTCTCGCTTCAAACGATGGGAAAGAAAGTGTGGTGCAATGGCTACAAGAAAGAAATATTCCTGCAGATATGTCAATGTCAAAACTTCTTTTATATTCGCTCGTGAAACAAAATAATCCTATTACACCCACATTTGTAGTAGACGAAATCGCAAAGGAGCAGGATGTAATAAGGCTGCCCCCATATCACTGCCATTTTAACGCTATAGTATTAGTATGAAGTCACGCGAAAAATTACACGAGGAACAATAATAAGTTTTTCACAATAACAGAGGTGGAAAGGCTGTTGCGTGAAGCTGTTGCCAATGTGGATGCTGCATCTTGGAAAAAAAGGGTCGAGCACTTTGAAAAACTGATTCGGGCAGCACAGACAATGGAAGGAATCATCAGTAATCATGAACGGTTAATTATTTGTCTTGGCGATGACGACGATTTTGGCAGTGACGACAACTTGGGGAGCTGGATTTAATTGCACCATTCTCGCCGTAAATTGGCGAGTGAAAAGCATTGTGATTATAAAACGTAGAGAGAGAAGTTACTATCTTGATTATTGTTTATTTCGTATCTGTCATGATCCATTGCTTATTTTCTACACTCCTTTGCTCCGCTATTGAAAGCGTGTGCCTTGTTGCGCTCTTGTCTATATTACCATGCCGTTAATTAATAGCTGCTTTGTGTTTGCAGCTCAGGAACGAATTATTATATGCACTTTTCTTGCTCAATAGCTTACATCTACAAGATGCAACTTAAAACCGTTTCGTCTGCTGTGTGTATAGAGGCTAGTGGTGCAACGTCACTAAAGCAGTGTAGCCAACTTAAATCGCCGTAACGCGAAACGTCAAGTGCAATGTTCCAGCGGCCCGGGTATAGGGGGCACGCAAGCGCGTCACGTGACTAATCAAAGCTTGCAGCAGCTTTGTCCAACGCTGCCAGTCGCAATGCAAACAGTGACATGGTCGTGTCAAAAGAATATGGTCGCGGAAGGAGTTGGAGGGACGGACATTCATCGACGAATGTCGTAAGAGTATGGCGAACACTGCATGTCCCTTCTAAGTGTCACGATATGGTACAAGCGCATCAGGGAAGGACGGTTGTGGTTAGCCGATAATGCACGTCTGGAGCACTACACAGAATTACCGATGACATCGTCCAGCTGGTTGATGCACTCATCACCCAGGACTGACGAGTAGTCTTGTGTAGTTCGCGAACGAACTAGTTCGGAACAGCGCTCCCACAGGCGAACTACGCGAACTAGTTCGCAGATCCCTCGCGTCTTAGTTCGTCCGCTCTTTTTCCGAAGACTGACGGGGAACAGCGAGACGACGCGAGAGCGCGCAGAATTGCATGATTTCCGTCTGTCAGTTACCGTCATTTCAAATGTTCAAATGTTTGTATAGCTTATGGGACTTAACTACGGGATCATCAGTCCCTAAACTTACAAACTACTTATGAACTAGCTAACACTAAGGACGGCACAAATATCCATGCCAGAGGGGGGATTCGAACCCCCGACCGTAGTGGCCGTGCAGACCGTGACAGGAGTGACTCAGTCCCCTCGGCCACCGCGGCCGGCACCGTCATTTCGAGCTGAGATGCAGCTCAGCTGTAGTTTCATAGTTCATTGCCACAAATTTTCTTTTCTAAGGTATTCAGCAGTAATGAAGTAAAGAGAACTCTAAACTTAACATTGTTTGCATTTATATGCGAGAAATTATGCATCAACCTTTTTCTCTCGCCTGCATGATACTGTTGACGGCTCGCGGGGTAGAATGTTGAGGATAACATCGTATAAGCGACACTAACACTAAAGTAACGACCCCGTATAGAATTAATTAGCTACAAAACTGTAGTTTTCTGCCTGTCGTCAGAATGTAAAGATCGAAACCCATTGTCATCAATGTCGCTAGCGTGAAGATAAAAATTTCTTCTATTTCATTTGTGAATACAAAATCAATTTCTGTAATAAGTGTGAGGTTGACCGGACTGGCTTAACTTTCGATGCAACTGAGGCGGCCGCCCCTCCGAAACAAAGGATTGGACTCGCCCAGCACCGAAGACAAAAATGCGTTCCTGCGCGTGGGAACTTGGTTTATTCAATAGAATAAATAAAGAAATCCATTTTTAAAATAAAATACTAATAGTCAAGTCGCCAGGTATGTTTAGGCCCAAAAAAATTGCAAGAAGCTGAATTTTTGATATGTTGTTAGGACATATTAGAATAGTATTAAACCAAGTTTGCAGCTTCGAAATCCTGGTACAATCAAAGACTTAGCGATCCTGCTGAAGAGCGGCTTAGAGTTGCCAAAGCTGCAGCAAAGATTATCCTGCAAGACATTTGTTCCCAAACATTTGACACTATTCAATATCCCCCATCAGATGCCTTTTTAAAAGACGCATAGGCATCAGTTCCTAATTCTCTTCAACTGTTGCTTGAACAGATTATCCTGAAAACCAAACGTCCTTCTCTAAAAAGTGGAAAAAGAAGTGCATAGGATTTGCTCATGCAATTATGGCTGCAACGAGGCCCAGATCTTTCCTATCCTCAATTCAAATAAGCTTTAGAACCTATTTGTATAGAAAATTTGGATCAAAGCACCTTGTTGAACTTTGCCACAGTATGGGAATTTCTTGTACATATACGGAAGCTATGCATTTTAAAAGTTCCGCTATTCTCCGTGGAGAAGTGACCAAACTAGTTGACAAAGGAGCTTTTATGCATTTTGTGTTCGACAATGCAGATGTGAATGTTAACACAATTTATGGAGTAAATACGTTCCCCGAAATGGGTGGTATAATGATCATGACCCCTCACTCATCCGTTCACCCAGACATAAACAAACCACGTTTGAAGTCTGTTTCTGCAGAGTCTATCAGGTTCGCACACTGCCACACATATTAAACGTTCTTCAATGAGAAAGAAATCTGGCTTGTCATCCATTTCAATTAACGAAGTGAAAATCGCTGATGACATTTTGACAAAATCCCCATACCTGTTGTGGTTGTTTGGAAAAGCAACTAACATGCCAGGCATCCCAGGATGGAATGGATTCATGGAGTAAGTGACAGAAAATCTTCCTTACAAACGTTCAAAGATTGTATATCTGTCTTTTATCCATGCTCCCCCTACCGACTACGACACTGTTTTAACATAACTTTTGGAAACCAGTTAAAAAACAAGCATTTACGGCCAGGAAGCATGTTTTGTGAAATACGATCAATCACTGTACTTGAAAGCCCGAGACATTGTGGAGAGCTACCAGCATTCTCAGCTCGTCAACATTGTGGTGAAGCTTGGTTGGAGGTTTCCACCACCTCATGTCATTCATGGGGGTCGTCAGTGCCATAATGGCAGAAAGTGGACTCAAGGAACTTCTCTATTCAATATTTGCTGAAAACAGTGTTGAAAAAATCCTATTTATATTCAAGGGGTTAGTAATAATCGCCAATGAGTAATTCTTCCTTTTTATTTAACATATATAGGATAAGAGGACTGCAATTCGTCTGGGTCAATTTATTGCATACTCCGATTTTTCCAACTTTTCGTTTTTTAACGATAACTAGAAATCTATTGGGCCTATGGACTTCGTCCAGTATTTAGATTAAAGCTGAATAACTGCTCTATAACGTTTTTGTATGACTTTCCCCGTGGGATGATCATTAGAGCCAATATTCTAACCGAAAGATGATTAAAATCGAAAATTTGAACTTTTTGGAGAAAATAGTCAATTTTTGAAGTCCATTATCTCGGGACCTATTGGACTTACAGAGTTGCGGTTGGGCATAAATTTTAGAATATTTTATCTACATTAATAGAGGTGTGAGTGACTTTTCGTCAAAAAACCACCCTTCACGAGTTATAAGCCAAAACCAGAAAAAAGCCCTAAAATTTCGAGGTTTTTTGGCCCTTAAAAGTCAAGCTATAGGATTTCGAAGCTGCAAACTTGGTTTAATACTACTCTAACATGTCCTAACAACATACAAAAAATTCAGCTTCCTGCAATTTTTTTGGACCTAAGGCCATTTTTTTGTCTACGACGACTGGCCTATAAGAGTACTCTGTATGAAAAGTAGTTGAATACCATTGTATCACCCATTCGTGTAAATAACTGGTTTATTTGCTTAAGTATTTGATGTCTAATTGCCCAAAAATACGGGTAATATCACACGCTTGAGCAACAGTGATCATTATATAAAAAAGCTGTCATAACAAAAGAAAGAGCTCTTTCAGTAGCGGTAGCAAAAACCAAAAAGAGCGGACGAACTAAAAAGAGCGCCCTCCTTCGCGGCCGAGCTGCGAACTAAAAGGACAGCTACAGGTCGCGAACTAAATTATGTGCAATCGGTCGTGAACTAAAACATACGTTACCGGTGGCGAACTACTGTGCCAAACGTATCTCACTTCTTAGTTCGTTGGATTCTTTTCTGAAGACAGACGGGCAATAGCGAGAGGGCGCGCAGCAGAATTAAAAATCTGCGTGTTTGCCTTCTGCTGATGAGAGCCATTTCGAGGTGAGCGTCTGCCTGCTAGATTACATAGTTCAGTGCTACAAAATTTCTGTTTTGAAGTATTCTTCACTCTGCAATATCTGACTAATAAATTCCATAATGCCAAGAAATAAATCTAAAACGCGACAAATTATCCACAAACTGTTTCTTTTGGATTTCGTGATATCGTTAGCGGCTCAAGCAGCAAGCGAATGAAGCAGCTAGGTGGGGGAACTTCTCCCTCCACCTGCATACGCAGACTGGTGTTGCGCAGACCACGCCGCTCAGCCGTCACTGGGAGCGCACGAACTAAAAGAACGAAAGCCGGGAAGTAAAGTGACCGTTCCCGATCGCGAACTATTATGCGCAAGTCTACTGCCGAGTGACAGTGAAAGTCATAGCCGCCGAGATCGGGTTGAGTGTCGGAAGAGTTCACACCATAATGAAGGAACGACTGCACTTGCGTCTCACAGTCTTCAACCACACCAGGAAGCATGTCAAATGGCACACTGCCTTGCTCATCTGCAGCACTTTGCTCGGGAAGGCAATGCGTTCCCGGCACGAGTGGTGGCTTGGGGATGAATCATGGTGTCATCACTTCGAACCAGAATCAAAACGACAAAACCTCCAGTGGAAGCATCCAGTGTCACTTTTGTATCCCATCCTCGTCGCCACTTTTGCACTGGCTACTGTTCACCGTCTGTTCAGCACGACCGGTAGAAAAATAAGAATCACTAGGGCTAGACTGAGAACTACGGCTAGGAAAGCGTCCGTTACGGCGCTCTGCATTAACACTGAGGCTTTGCATTTCTACATCTGCTAAGTCAAAGGTATCATGCGCTTCAATAAGCTGCAGTACACTGTCTAATGAAGGGTCGGACTGTTTTAGAATTGCTGCCCTAATTCTGGGGTCCTGAATGTTCTGCGTAATTGCATCTCTCAACATCACGTCACTACAAGAACGTCCACAAGAGCAAGTAAAATTACATTTGCGGGTTAAGCCCTTCAACTCAGTGATTCTTTTTTGGTGTGACTGCTCCGGTAATTTTTGCAGTCTGAAAAAGAGTACCTAGGCTATGTGATAAATGCCCAAGGAATCCATCCCTTACAGTCACATCTTCGAGTAATCAAAGACTTGCCTCCTCCCAAGAATGTGGACGAATTGCAAGCAGTAATGGGGAAGCTTAACTATTACTTCAGATTTATTCCCAATGCCTCTCATATTGCAGCTCCACTGCATCGTTTACGTAGGAAGAATGTACCTTTTGTATGGTCTAAAGATTGCCAGATTGCTTTTGACAAATTAAAGTCTGCACTACTCAGTGATGCATGTTTGATTCCCTTTGACCCACAGAAGCCTGTAGTGCTAGCAGTGGATGCCTCGTCATATGGTCTGGGCGCAGTAATGTCACATCGTGTTGGATCTCACGATCGTCCTATTACCTTTGCGTCCAAACTCCTGACGCCAACGCAACAGAATTACAGTCAGATAGAAAAGGAGGCCTTAGCAATCATTTACGGCGTCACAAAGTTCCATCATTATCTCTATGACAGAAAATTCTATTTGTTGACAGACCACAAGCCTCTCACGTCGTTGTTCTCACCCACAAAGCCAATTCCACCACTGAACGGCATCGGCCACTTGGGGATCAGACAGGCACCAGTTAAGACTTGGGATTAAGACAGGCACTAGGAAAGTGTCTCTTCAGTAGGCAGGCCTCTATCGACTTTAACTATATACCAGCATTCCACTAGTCTCCTGCCCTCCAAGTTAAGTAATGTATTATTTCTACGAAATATATCTCTTATACTAATCTAGCTTAGTGTTTCTAGTTTCTGCTGTCCCACTGGCTGGTCACCTCAGTCTCTGTACCTGCACATGCGTGCATTCTATTTCCCTGTGTCGGTCTCTCATTACTCGGCCACCGACACCCTAGACAACCGACGAGGACGAGACACAAAAGTCACCACCTCCAATAAAGCCAAGGCCATCCACACGAATTCAGGAGAGGTTATGCTGACGTTCTTCTTTGACCAAGATGGCCTCCTTCTGATTCAATTCCTACAGCACGGCACAACAATGAGTGCTCAGCGTTACTCACAAACCTTGACCACCCTTGGCCAAGCGATCAAATCAAAACGTGGGGTCATTCTGCTCCACGACAACGCTACGCCTCATACGACCAACAGAGTCGCGGCACTCCTGCAGAAATTGAAATGGTTGTCGGCCCCCCTGCATACAGTCCAGACCTCTCTCCCTGCGATTGCGCCATTTTTGGCCCCCATGATAAGGCTCTGAGGGGTAAACGATTCACCGCAGGGGACGACGTCCAGCTATACGGGCAGAACTGGTTCACATCACAGCCCCGCGAATTTTATGAGACAATCATTCACCGCCTTGTGTCACAGTGGGACAAGTGTTTCAACAGTCAGGGTCAATACTTCTAACATACAGGTACTGCTTTCTGTAAATATGCCTTCGACTCATTTCTTTCTTAATGTCTTATTTCTATATCTATAAATGTAAACGTCTGTTCGGTGTACGTTTATCACGTCTGAAACACAAGACATAAAGAGCTAAAAATTTGTACCGTTACTAATGTTTACCCGGGGAAGGCTTTAGGCACAGTTCTATGGCGATTGGATAGCTATATATATATATATATATATATATATATATATAACGTGACTGTCTGTTCGGTGTACGCTTATCACGTCCAAACGACAAGGCGCAGAGACTTAAATATTTGTACAGTTACTAATTTATATCTGAAGAAGGTTTTAGGCACGGTTTTATAGCGATCTGACAGATATTTAGTAATTTGAAGACAATAACGCGTAATGCTGAACAATAATTACGCTTTGAAAATTGTATTTACTCTTTGAATTCCAAATTTTCAAATGTTTGTTAAGCTTATGGGACTTAACTACGGGGTCATCAGTCCCTAAACTTACAAACTAATTATTAACTACCTTATACTAAGGACGGCACAAATATCCATGCCCGAGGGGGGATTCGAACCCCCGATCGTAGTGTACTCTTTGACAACGGTTTTATTGGTTGCATTGTTGCTTGAGGGTTGATAATGATAAAAGGGTGGAGTATATTGGGATGGAAAGTTATCGGTGTATATAAAATTCTACGTGTGTGTGTGTGTGTGTGTGTGTGTGTGTGTGTGTGTGTGTGTGTTAATATTTCGCTCTGCAGAAAAACTACAGAACGCAAACGAATGGTGTGTGTGTAATTGTTGTCCTAAGTCTCCCGTTGCACACCATAGCAGTTCCATGCTGATAGCTATAAGGGTGTGGAAGATATGGTGGTTGAAAGTCGTCAAATTATTAAAAAAAATTCGGACTAAAGGCCAGCGATGACGTTTGCGACTCTACAGCAAGGAGGTTACATACAGCGAAACGTTATGCCACAGACCATACCTTTGGTCTATGCGTGCTACAATGTCTTCAGCTCTTTATCTGTAAGGATAAGCACACGAATAAGGAAAATAAGAATAAATAAATAAAGCAGTAGAAAAGAAATTTCTTTTAATACATCACTTTAAAAATCGATTTGACTTTTCGCGCATTACATCAAGTGATCCATGTGTGATATTGTTACAATCATTATTGTTGTATTTCGTGACTGGATTCTTCGAAACGAGTGCATTTTTACGTGTGATTTGGATCTACACTACTTACTTTCCTGATAAACGGTAAGTGCATAAACTTCTATAATCTGATAAGAATAGTTTTCATTCTGTTTTTAAAGAAGGTATTGTATTTGATTTCATCCTTCAAAACCAGTCTCATAGCACACTACTGAAAGATAGCTTATCTATTATAATCAACCAACACGTGAGCGGAGCTGCGGGTTTAAGCTAGTATATATATATATATATATATATATATATATATAACCCTTGCGTTTTTAGCTCATTATGGACTACACTTACCACTTCATGAAGGATTTTTTCGTGATGATGCCATATGGTGACTTTCCACGGTGTGATGCAGGGGTGGATGGCTGTATCCGCAACTGAGGCTGCTGTCGGGCATTATCCGTTGCGAAGCTGCGAAACAGCTTGTTAAGGGTTTGAAGTCGCTCTGACAGGTGCATCATCAGCTCCAAACAGAAGCAGTCGAGTCCACTGATGATGACGACCACAAGGTTAGCTGTAACAAGCTGGGATGCAAGGAAATATGCTCATTAATTTTATTAATAAAGTTACACTTTCTAAAAAAAATCGTATCTGTGCCGGAATTAATGGGGTAATAAACGAAGAGCATTTATATGATTGAAACAGTCACATGCTTTCCATTACTAATGTATAAGTGGTAAAAAAACTAATTATTATGGCCCCATGTTCGACGTTCTTGTCTCAAATGAGTACTCGAGATAAGTGAGTTTACTACAGCGTTCATGGCATTTTATTCTTGTACTGTTTCGAATGTTATTTAAGAAGCCAAAAAAAAGTCATAAAAATTGCAAAGCGATTAGGTGGGTCTCTTTTTGCAACGTCACGAAAATGGTTAAGAATTAATTTTTCCTATGAAATAAAGTAGAGCTACCGCAAACATATGATTCTCCACTGCACGAGGTTCTGATAACATGTTCTGCACTAATAGTAATTCAGTTTAGTCTCCTTCGATGTTTGATACTATAAGCTGAAGTCACTTGTTTGGGGTAACTCGTCTCATGAAAAAAGAATAGTTCTGGCTCAAAAACGGGCGGTTCGAGCAATATGTGGTGTAAGTTCACGAACGTCATGTCGACCCCTTTTCAGTAGTCTGGGAATTTTGACACTGGCGTCACAATACGTTTTTTCTTTAATGTCGTTTGTTGTTAATAATATCAGCTTATTCCCACGAGTTAGTAGCTTTCACTCGGTGAATACTAGACAGAAGTCTAATCTACATTTGCATCACACCACCTTGACACTTGTGCAGAAAGGTGTACAGTATTCTGCAGCATCCATTTTCAATAAGCTGCCACAAGAACTAAAGAATCTTAGCACCAACTCACACGCTTTCAAATCTAAATTGAAGAGTTACCTCATGGCTCACTCCTTTTATTCTGTCGAGGAACTCCTAGAAAAGTTAAACAATTAAGCTAATTAATTTTTTTCTTTATTGATTCTTTTCACTTTGTCTTAAGATTGTCGTGTGCATAGGACTACTTAAAAATTTTCTATTACCAATCTTTGATGGAGAAAATATAAAAATTCAGTAAATGAAACAGGCAAAATGGTGTACAGACGACTAAGAAATGAGATAGACAGGAAGTGTAAAATAGATAAGCAGGAGTGGCTAGAAGGCAAATGCAAGCCTGTAGAAGAATGTATAAATAGGGGAAAAATAGATACCAGCTACAGGAAAATAAAAGAAACGTTTGGAGACAAGAAAAGCAGCTGTATGAATATAAAGAACTAACATGGAAAACCAGTTTTCAGTAAAGAAGGGAAAGCTGAAAGGTGGATAGAGTTTATAGAGAGGCTCTACAAAGGAAATGAACTTCGAGACAATATTGTAGGAAGGGAAGAGGATGTAGATGAAGATGAAATAGGAGATACTATATTGAGAGAAGAATTTGACAGAGCACTGAAGGACCTAAGTCGAAACAAGGCCACTGGCGTGGACGACGTTCCCTCAGAAGTACTGAAGTCTCTGGGAGAGCCAGCCATGGCAAAAATATTTCACCTTTGATCGTAAGATGTATGAGACAGGGGAAATACCCTCAGACTTTAAGAAGAATGTCATAATCCCCATTCTAAGGAAAGCAAGTGCAGACAGGTGTGAAAATTACATAACCATCAGTTTAATAAGTCATGGTTGCAAAATTTTAACACGAATTATTTACAGAAAGATGGAGAAGGCGGTAGAAGCCGACCTTGGGGAAGACCAGTTTGGATTCAGGAGAAATGAGGTAACACGGGAGGCAATCCTCACTTTACGGCTTATCCTATAAGATAGATTAAGGAAAGGCAAAACCTACATTTCTAGCTTTTGTAGATTTGGAGAAAGCTTTTGACAATGTTGATTGGAATACACTCTTTCAAATCCTGAAATCAGCAGGAGTAAAATATAGGGAACGGAAGGTTATTTACAACTCGTACAAAAACCAGACAGCATTTATCAGATTTGAAGGGCATAAAAGGGATGCAGAGGTTGGGGAGGGTGTAAGACAGGGTTGTAGCCTTTGCCCAGTGTTATTCAGTTTTTACATTGAAACGAGTTATAAACGAAAGCAAGGAGAAATTTGGAGAAGGAATTAAAGTTCAGGGTGAAGAAATAAAAACATTGCGTTTTGCTTGATGACATTGTAATTCTATCAGAGACAGCAAAGGACCTGGAGGAGCAATCGAACGGAATGGACAGTGTGTTGAAAGGAGCATATAAGATGAACATTAACAAGAGCAAAACAAGAGTAATGGATTGCAGTCTTAGAAAATCAGGCGATGCTGAAGGAATTAAATTAGGTAACGAATCAATAAAGGTGGTAAATGTGTTTTGTTAATTTGGCAGTAAAATAACAAATGATGGTCGCAGTACAGAGGATATAAAATGCAAACTGGCAATGGGTAGTAAAGCGTTTTTGAAAAAGAGAAATTTGTTGACATCGAATATTAATTTAAGCACAAGGAAGTCCTTTCTGAAGGCCTTTGTGTGGAGTGTTGCCTTGTGTGGAAGTGAAACATGGACGATAAACAGTGCAGACAGGAAGAGGATCGAGGCTTTTGAAATGTGGTGTTACAGAAGAATGCTGAAGGTTAGGTGTGTGGATCGCGTAACGAATGAGGTGGTAGTGAACAGAATTGTGGAGAAAAGGAATTCCTGGCTTACCTTGACTAATAGAATGGATCGATTGGTAGGAGACACTCTTAGACATCAAGGGATTGTGAATTTAGCATCGGAGGGAAGTGTGTGGGGTAAAAATCGCAGTGGGATACCAAGAGATGATTATAGTAAGCAAATTAAAATGTATGCAGGTTGCTGTTCTTATGACGAGATGAAGAGGCTTGCTCAGGATAGAGTAGGGGGGAAAGCTGCATTAAACCAATCTCCGGACTGAAGACCACAACAGCAAGTATATTGGGAACGAATTCGATATATTGAAAAATTTCGACTATTTCGGGGCAATGAAATAAATTTAATGACCAAGTTGAAAATTTGTTCTGGCCCGAGATTCGAACCCGGATTTCCCGGTTTGGGTCAGTGGTCGCCTTAACCAATTTTATTTTTTAATAGTATTTTCTATTTTAAACAATCTTTATTGTATCTATTAAAACTATCTTACAAAATCAGAAACTGTGCCGTTTTCATAATCAAAACCTCGTAAATTAAAAACTTTACATTTGCCCTCAATAACTGGCGCTCCGGAAGTATGAAGTCATAGATTATCGCCTTTAACTTATGTATCTCTGAACGTTGACGACGTAACACTAACACTCATCAGCTTAAGCACGAACAGGGAGTGCCACAGGGGAGTTCTCTTTTAGTGTCTTTGTTTATATTGTCTCTGGAGCCACTTCTTCGGAAGGTTGCGTCTCAGCTTTAGGGTTGGACACTTTCTGGAGGGACTACAATAGTCCCTCCAGAAAGTGTCCAACCCTAAAGCTGAGACGCAACCTTCCGAAGAAGTGGCTCCAGAGACAATATAAACAAAGACACTAAAAGAGAACTCCCCTGTGGCACTCCCTGTCGGATGGGAATCGGGGATGTCAGCTGCCCATTGACAACTACTGACACCACAAAGCCCATGAACAAGTTCAATAACACCCCACGAGCGTCGACATTGAACCCGATCATCTCCAGTATTCGAAGTAAAAAAATATTCAAATGTTTGTAGAGTCTATGGGACTTAACTACGGGGTCATCAGTCCCTAAACTTACAAACTACTTATGAACTACTTACAACTAAGGACGGCACAAATATCCATGCCCGAGGGGGGATTCGAACCCCCGACCGTAGTGGCCGTGCAGACCGTGACTGGAGCGCCTCAGTCTCCTCGGCCACCGCGGCCGGCTATTCGAAGTAAGTAACCATGATTTACACGATCTAAGGACTTATCAAAATGCAAAAAGACAAATGCACAATGGGCGGAAGTAACGGCAGCAACTGAAACGACATCACGGTATTCAGCCACTGGGGTAAGAATAGAAAGACCAGCAAGGCAGCTTTGATACTCGCCAACAACAGTTCCCAGCAAGACAGACACCCTGCGATTTATCGCTATCGCCACTGTATTCTAATAAAAATTCAGTAATGTGACAGGACGCAAATTACCCATCCAGGCGCCCCGGGCGAGTCGCCCTTAGGCTGCGTTTATAGACAGCGGTGCCTCCGCGGCGGGGCAACCGCTGTGATTTGGCGGAGGCACCGCTCCAACTTTACCAGCACGCGGGGCCCTGGTGGGGGTAAACAGGGGTGCCACCTGTTTTGTCAGTCACTGAAAGCTCGCCTTCCGCGATGGACCCTGCAGTGCTGTACTACGTTTACCTTGTTGGAAAAGCGAAGAAACGTAAAACGAGGAGATGGAACGTGCACCCTATCAACAGCTCTAGACACATTGATGGTGTGTTCCGAAATTTATACGAAAAATTGAGGGAGGATAATGATAAATTCTTTAATTTTCATCGAATGAGAAAGGGTTTGATAACTATGCCTTGAACACTCTGATCATCTTGTAAAATATACTGGAAAAACAACGATCAAATGTTCAAATGTTTGTAAATCTATCGGACCAAACTGTGTGGTCATCAGTCCGTAGCTTACAAACTACTTAACCCTAGGTAAACTAACCTAAGGACAAACACACACACACACACACACACACACACACACACACACACACACACACACCCATGCCCCAGGGAGGACTCGAACCTCCACGGTGAGCAACCGCGCGCTCCGCAGCGAGACGCTTTAGACCGCTAGGCTACTCCACCGCGGCAAACAACGATCACTAATGTTTTATAAAAAGTTTTTAAAACAGTCAAGATTCGTAAATCCGTGTGTAACTACACCGTCAACTGCTGTGTCCTTACACAAGCTGCACCCACCGCCCACGGAGAAAAATCTGAAGTTGATCTACATGATCGAAACTGAATAAAATAAATATAGGATAATTGTTATGCAATCTTGACTGTTAAAAATGTTTTACTTAATATGACTTACGGTTACCACTTACACTCATAGTAAAACAATGATGTAGTACATAGGTGTACGTATAACTAATATTTGGTACCAAAAACATAATGAGTCACCCACATATTTCATCTTTCTGTTTTGGAGTTGAGTCGTCGAATTCAGGATGGAACATATTGCATAGTTGAATCCAATTCCTCTTCTTCATATCTCTGTCTTTAAACGTTTCAGATTCCGAATGCCAAATACATGGTCGTAATTTGAATTCGTCGATGAATAGTTGTGTATTGAACATTTTGCCCACAGATGAGTTTTTCAAGTAATCAGCCCTCGCAGTAGCAGTGTGCACTGAATCACGAACAGCACTCTCACTAGCGCAGCAGCTGTGCTACATCAGTTGTCGGCACTGCCGTATGGCGCGCGGTCCCGCCACGCGCACCCAACAGCCCCATTAGACGCCGCACAACCGCGGCGGTTTGGAAGTGCAGACGCTGGTGTTTTGACTCCGCGGCGGACGAGCGGAGGGGCCGCTACCGCCTATAAACGGCTCCCACGCTGCCTTGTGAGAAACCGCGCACTACCCAACCGCAGAGATTCCACCGCCGCGGTGCAACCGCGGGCTATAAACAAACCTTAGGGAGTGTCCGTTAATTACGTGACGTGTTTGGCGGGGGGGGGGGGGGGGGGGAGGGGAGGGGGGAGAGTTCGAACCGAATCTACCAAATTTCACGTGGTGAAGAGGTGGTCTCGGCAAATCTCACGTAATTTTTTTCCGCTAGAAATAGTGCAAAACTGGGTTAAACTAAGTAAAAGAAGAGGAATGCGGGGAACAGCTTTGGTCGCATGAAATCTTTATTGCCTTTATTTCTGCAAATCGATTTGCAAATAAAAACAATGTGTCTAATTATTCATAGTCTAAAGAAATATTTCCGAATACATGGACTTCTGATTCAATGTCTAAATACTTGCATTAGAATTTCCTTTTTGGTATTTATAAATATTCCTTTGTGCTTTTTAGTTTCTTCAAGAACTCTTTCTTTTTGAGCTTTCCTTTTCCGATTTTCTGAACTAGAAATTTTTTCTTTGTCGTTTCCCTCCTTCTGGCATGATTTAATAATTTGGCAGATTATGGCATAGACACTGCTCTATTTCGCGACCACAATATTAAATCTATAACAAATAAATAAAACCACATATCACTAGACATAACTAGAAAAGAAAACATCAACTAAACGATAAAATTGTTTTTAAACTTACCAGAAAATTACGAGGCGCGTCCAGAAAGTATGTTCCGTTTGGTTATATAAAACGAACGGGTACAGATACAGAAAAAATATTGATTGTAAAAAAATTTACAACTGTTAAACTACTTTTCTACATAGCTTTCGAAATTTTGTAGGCAATTGTCATAGCATGGCACAAGGTTTTGTGTGCCTTTTTCATAGAATGTTGCCGAATGTGTATTCAACCATATGGTAACATGCTCTTTCAGCTCGTCATCACGGTAAAGTGTAGTCCACCAAGGACAGATTTTAGGTGTAAGAAGAGGGTTACTGTCATAAGATATTTTTTTTTTTTTTTTTTTTTTTTTTTTTTACTATAATGCCTGAACTCACACACCGAATGTGACTAAACAATTCTTACGGAAATTTCAATGGGACCTGTTTGATCATCCTCCATACAGCTCGGATCTCTCTCCTAGCGACTTTCATCTCTTCTTACACCTAAAATCTGTCGTTGGTGGTCAACACTTCAACGATGATAAAGAGCTGTTACCACATGGTTGAATACACAGGCGGCAACCTTCTGTGAAGGATGCATGCAAAAACTTGTGGCACGCTATGACAAGTGCCTACAAAATTTCGGCAGTTATGTGGAAAAGTAGTTTAAGAGTTGTAGAATTTTGTGCAATAAAAATTTCTTCTGTATCTGTCTACAATTTCATTTTATTACCAAACGGAACTGACTTTCTGGACGCGCCTTGTAAATATTGTCACGACACTCTTTTCAGTCAATATGATTCATCAGGAAAACAAGAACCCTTTCTCCGCCTCGTACTAACAGTTACTTCGATGTGGGCACAGAATAAGGAGTATACAGAAAAGAAACTCCCGCTGCAGTCTGTCGTCCAAAATTTAGTGCGCATGCGCGGAATCGGCCATCTTGAAAAGCAGTAAAGTGTGATCCCTCCCTACTCTGTGGCGTAGTAATGAGCCGTCTTTGTTTGTTAATTCTGTATTTTATCTGCCTGAATCGCATAAAAGTAAACAAGTATTTGGTGCAGTGAAAAGAAAGAACTGTGTGTCAGTAGTTGGAGCTGTTCCGTTTTTATTATGAGCAGCAATAAAAGAAAAGGCAGCCGATGGTGTTCAGCACCTAATAGCCGCAATAATTCCAATACAAATAAGGCTATAAGATTCTTCACCTTCCCAAAAGATGCTGAGCAGTAAGTCGCTATATGTGTAGTGAAAATTAAATGTTATCAGTTTCGAATGAGAGCGATGTGTGCATAATTATTAAAAGTAGACTTGCATCTTCTCTTGGCGATAACTCTCGCTGTCTGTTGCTGTTGCTGCAGCAGTTCAACAGCATCGAAAGGTTGAAGTACATTTATATTTTATAAGTTTAACGTTGCAGGGAATAATATAAAATGAATGACAAAGAATAGTGCGTAAGTAGGCAGGTAAAATTTTACTTACGGCATTGAAGGCGTAGTGTGCTAATGTTGGCAACGAATGCTCTTCGGATACTCAAACAAATAGATTAAGAGGAATAATTATTTTATGCTGTTCCTGCTCTGAGGTTGACAGCTTCCTCTATATGCCCTTCTCCGATCAGTAAATTAATGATACTCCTAAGGCAAATACAACTTTCATATATGCCCAGACGTCATTAGTTCTATGTAATCACGTTGTACTGCTAAGCCAGACTCAATATTTTGTGGGAATTTATTCGTGTCAAATAAAACCTGGCAGTTGTAAAGTAACTTTCTTGTTTATAACTAATTTCCCAAACATAACTCCGCGTTATTTGGGATTTTTCTAGAGATTAGCAAAAAAAAAAAACGATCATCGATTCCACCGTACATTTTCGTAATTGTATTACAGTTTAGGCCTATGTTTTTCGTTGGATTACAATTAGGTCCAAGAAGAGGGCGCAAAATAGATGAGAGCATATTGAAAAGCCGTTTCCTTTCGTAAAGGTCGGTGAAATTAGCTGCAGTTCGTAGAAAGTCCAAAGTACTAAGTGGCTATAGTTACGCGTTTACTGCTTTTCAATATGGCGTCGAGCGCAACGCTTGGTAACATACAGATCAAAGGCGCCGCCCCCAGCTTTCCCTTCTGTATGCTCCCTATTCTGTGATGTGGGTGTAAATCGTAGTGCTGCCAACATATGCAGTCCAACACATATTGAGTGGAGCTGTATTATTTCTGTACGTTAGGGGAGTATTCTCCATGAATGCAGTGCATGATCTATTAATTGCTGTTTGAGTCATTAAGTGACAAGTATTCCATATAAATCCCTGCAAAATAATTAATTTCAAATGTAACGACTATTTCACAGTATGTCCTTTCCTTTATTTGGAGCGGCAGCTACTGGTAGTTTCTTCGGTGCACGAGAGGTGGTGCGGCTGCATGGGCGCTTCGTTTTGCCAGTTCTTGAAACAAACAACAGAGGCGCTGTGGTAGACCCGTCTCTCAGACGTCAAAACTCGCATGAAAAACGTGCGCTTATATCCCAGGCGAAAAAATCTTTCCCAGAGATACTACCTGTTGGCATTAGGCAGAGATCTAAAACGTTCATGCAGTACGGATGTAGAGATGTCAGCAGACGACGTTGTTCTGAGTATTTTGTAAACACTTGAAACAGAAATTAAATTTATCCTGATAGGATCTTAGTTAACCTCACATACTGTAATCGTGACGTATTCAGAAACAAACTACCAAATATTGGTGACAAGTAAAGAATATCAGACTAAGCACACTCTCGGAAATCGCGATATATTCGAAACTAAGCAGCAAAATATTGGGGGAAAACAAGAAATATCAGCCTTTCCATACCCTCGGAAATCACGAAATATTTGGAATTACATAGCCAAATCTTTCTGAATAGCCAATGGTGTAGGCCTAAATGTCATTTTGACTCGTTTCACTTACTGTAGCAGCAATTTAAACGTTCACATAGTTTTGTCTCCAACAATATTCTCGAAGACTGTAACATATTTGGAACAAAGTTAAATATTTGTCCAATAAATACCCGTTTATCATCTGCACTTATTCTTGGTGTAGCAGTTTTAATGGCGAGTAGTGTATATACTTGAAGGTAACGTCCAAAGAGGTATATAAACAACATAGAGAGGCTACAGCGCTCTGGGTGGCAGCACTAAGCAACATTGGGCTCCATATTTGAGAACGTCAGAAGCAGCAGCGTGAGCAGACGCTTCTGTTTGTAATCTACACTAACGTGAAAGCGATATTATTAGTGGTAAATCAAGCCCAGTTTATGTTCGGCGTACAATTGAAGCAACCTCAGTGATAAAACTGTTGGAATATCATACATAAAGAGATATGTAATTATATAGGTCGTTGTGTATCAGCGTGTATTTGTCTATAAACATTCATTATACTTCACTTTCGCATTTACAAAGTTTCAAAATTATGTTTACTTCACGGCCGTCAAAAAGCTAGGCAGAGGACGGATGTATTTGGTGTGTTTTAATGTAATGGCAGTTGTTTATATTGTGTACAAAATCATGTTAACCATTGGGTAAGTAGCCTAGGTATATGAACTGTAATTAAACTATTCTTTATACAGATATCCTTTGAAAAACAAGGAGTTGCTAACTCAATGGGTAACCAGTATGAGGCGTGATAAGTGGCAGCCTACAAGATATAGTTACATATGCTCTTGTCATTTTGAAGAAAAGCTATGGTTGCTACCACCGTTCGAAAGCGGCTACTTGCAAATGCCATTCCAACACTATTTTAGTTTCCTGAGCAACTATAGAAACCAAAAGCTGTAAGGCGAGTACCAAGGAAACGTCAAATTGTGGAGAGCTTGATACATACGTAATGTACTTCAAAGCATGAAACATCATTCAAACCACAGGCAGAATAAAGGTAATTAAAGACTTTAAAGAAATTCGCCTGTATTTAAAGGGAAGATACGTCGGCAAATACAAACGATTATTGACATTATAGTAACGTCAAATAATGCAGCAGTTCGACGATTGTAAACACTACACTTAGGCTAAAGTAGTAAACGAGATATACTATTCGTAGTGGGAATTACTTTCCGAAATGCGTCACCCAGAAATTAAGGAAAAATCAAGATTGCCAATGATTAATAAAAAACCTATGATTCAGCGTTAGCAGACGCCCAGTAACACCTGACGTTCTCAAAGATGGCGGCAACCTTTCCAATTGGCTTCAACTACGGCGGCGCTGTGGCCAGTCTATGTTATTTATATAGGTCTTTGGTAACGTCTAAGACTCAGTAAGTCAATTGTCTACGGCGGTCGCGGCTCGGTGTTAATACGTACGCAGTGGTGCCAACGCGTTGATATTATTCCATGAAGTTTCGGGATTGCAGCCGTTTTCCGTCGACCTCTTGCAACGATTGCTACGGCCGACTTACTGGGTCAGACGACACGCACTGTGCAGGAAAGGGGCGTTGAACATGAACGCCACACGCGTCTGTTGCAGCCCAGTAAGTCGGCCGTAGCCGAGCATTGTATTACCACAGGACATTGTATGGATTACTCCGCCACTGAAATCTTGGCCACGACGAGATCCTTCTGGGATTCATTAATCAAAGAAACTGTGGAAATACGTTTAACCCAAGATCTTATTAATCGTGACGGCGGCATTCATCTGGACAAGGCTTGGGACCCGGTGATTTCTTTAATATCATCTCAGAGGAAACATTTTATCGAGGACGACGCTTCTTGCGATAATTAAAATTTTATTCATCTGAGAAGCAATGTACTGAGTGCGGTGCGCACAGTGGCGACGCTAGACGAAAACTGGGCGTCGGCGAACACGTCTTTGCGAGGCCCCTTTCATTTTTTCAGCAAGGAAAAAAATGTAAAAAAATTAGCTGAATTATACATTAATAATCATTATACTAAAATTTTATTACTATAATATACAAGTATTATTGCAATGACAAAAATTACAATAAACAAACACAAATTAACGTAGAGAAACTTTTCGGCTTTTCACCTCACAGATTTTTAAAAAATCACAACATAATTAATACTAGCCACTGTTTCAGCTTTAATTGATAGTACTAACAACGCAGATAGTTTTTCTTGGGTCATTGTGATTCTTTAAATAGTCTTAATCAATTATAACTTCGAGGAACTTCTCTCGGCCGAAGCTGTATTGGCAAACTGTGAGCTCGATTCTATTGTTATATAAGCATTTGGATATACCTCATCGAAATTGTCTTCTGAAATGTACTGAACAAGTTGTTTTACAAGTATTTAACAAAAATTTTCATCACTGCTGCACTCATTCGGAAATAAATATGGAAACTAAATAGCTGCCGGCAGGGAATGGCCGAGCGCACTAAGGCGTCATACCTTGGTGAGCTAGGTCGCTCTTGTTGAGCTAGAATCGCAGTCTTGGGTACGGATGTTGTGTTCGTCCTTTGGTTAAGCTAGTGTAAGATAGATCTAGGTCGTCGCTACACACCCTAGCAGTTGAAAAGCGCCGTTAAACATCAAATATATAGAATGTTTACAATGTTTTGCGAGGCCCCCGCAGGCGCAAGGCCATCGGCGGTTGCCGACGTCGCCGACGCCTAGCGCCGCCACCGAGTGCGCATTCACACAGAGTGCGGACACGTACTGTTTTCCACCTTACGCAGTACCACAGACAAATATATACAGACGGGAAACCTCCGTAAGGGCTCAGGGGTGCGGGGAGGGAGGGTTTTCAGCAGTTCCGTAAGATGTCCCATGATAGCGCTGCGGTCAGAAGCAGCCGTTTAAACTGGCCAGAGCAGGCGGCAGGTAGCGGCTGCCCCCACCACCACCTCCCCTCAAACGCCGGACACAGCCGTGGCCTCGAGGAAACGTTAGATACAGCGTTTCTCCTAGCAGAAGTCCCGCCCATTTTCTCCCCTCCGTGCTTTCCCACCAAAAATCTCTCTGGGCGGTTTATGATCTTTGCTCTCAGTAGAAACCTGCTTGTTTTGTTTATAGTGGTTATGTTATCTAGCAGATAAACTGTTACTATTACTCTTTCGCGTTGCGTGGTTCTACTGGTAGCGGTGTGTAATTAGAAGTGTAAATAAGTGCCATGAAATATAAATAAAGCTCCATGTCCCTGAAGCTGCGTATTTCCAAATCCCAACCATAAAATCTGAATGGAATCGTACCTCCGATTAAAAATTATGCAACGTTGTGTGAATATATTCTCAAAGTTAATATTGGTTTCCACATTACAAAGAATATAACATTTGACTCTTTTGTAATTCACTTGCGATAAATAAACTGCAACACACAATTTCGTTGACTATTTGTCCATTGTGATGTAGGTTGTATGAAATTTGCAATCTGTTTTTGGCATTGAATGTTGTATATAGTCCTAATGGGGACGTCATAGATACCATAATCTTCCATATTCACAATAATTGACTTCGTTAATTCGCAACTATTCAAGATAAGGCTAGGCAGTAGGTCCCGCCTGCATTTGTTGTAGTCTACTAGCGATGTATGTAAATAGTATGCATTAAAACACTTGGTAAATTTGAGAAAATATATGTGAGACAAAGGAGATTATTCCAAGTGTTTTACTTTTTATGAAGTGTATGTAAAATATTGCTTGCACCCCACCCCCCACACGCCATTCCACCCCCTGCTCAAATAATTTTGTTCTGTATTGGGTTACCTTTCGAAATGTAGTCCAACATGAGTGAAAAATCGTTGACTTAGATACAATCACCAGCGAATGTATACAAATATATAATTTTTTATTTATTTTTTTCGTTTCGTTTAACAGAAGATGAATAATTCTGAACCAAATGATGTAGAAACCTGATAATGTAAAATAGTGCACTCACAGAGCTGTTCTTCCATTTATTTTGGGAAACACTTCACACACTACTAATGTGGGCGATTTCATATGGAGTGGAGGTATACCATTAGATGTAAGAGTTCTATGAAAGCTAGGTAACAGGGAAAAGTAAGTAGTTTTCCAGGGGAGTACACAGAAGAAAGAAATGTCACAGTGTTGCTAAATTTCAGCTTAATCTTGTATAGATCACTGAATTGAAAGATCCCTTTTCACTTCAAATGTAAAATTCATTCAAAGGTGACGATTCTACCACTTACTGTAATCTGCCCATGCTGATCTGTTACAATATGAAGTAGGTGATACCATCCTCCCATAACACACAAATAAAACTTACACTGTGTATTATACTGTCATGTGGTTTAGTCACCTTGGTTGCAGTGATTTGAAATATCTGGCAATTAATGAAAATAATACAAGTTTGCTACATTCAGTTAGTGCCTATCCTGGCAAAAGAAAAAGTAACCTGTACAGATGAATGACAACTTGGTGAAAAGCTACAAGTCTGAAAATTTTGAAAATAGAAATTTTTACACAACTATCTCAATTTAAGAAGACTCTAGCTATGGTTCTAACTCAGCTATCATAAAGGAATGGAGCAAATGTGAAGTAAAGTAGTTGCAGATTATATGTAAAACAAGGAAAAAGCACCCACATACCTATAGCAGGTTGATGTATAGACAACTGAAAATAGCATTCTCACTATAAACGTTTGTGTGTATCTGCGCTCCACACATTAATAAACTGTAGGTGGCTTATTATCGTTTCTTTATTTTATGTATTGCTTGAATGAAGAATTTCTACTAATGTCTGTTGGGGTGTGCATTAATATGCCATTAGCCTACTGCTTCCAACTACAACTTCCACCTTGTCACTTACTATTCTGGACTTGTCACCAGACAGCAGTAATATAGGCTGGAGAACAGTGAAACCTTTGATAATTTCAGTGTATCAATTCTGAAGTCTTACAGAGAACTTGTAACCATATGGGATATCTGCTGCTTCCACACCTCTACAGAAACCCAAATAAGTCTGTTTTTATGAAATTAGTTGACTCATATGGTTTTGATGTTTACTTTTCTTTGTAATGCTGTTTTCTTACATACCACGCAACTTTCCAATACATTCTGTCATAAGCATTTTGTAAGTGAAATTGATTTTACATTTAAGTGCTGGTAATCCAGTGGCAGAACACACCATGACAGTGGCTAACATCCTATAATAAACTAAAAGAAAAAGTTATTTGCTTATTTACTCAGACTGCACTGATGTCTAGCTGTGCAGTTTAGTAGTATTTTTTATTTACACATTTCGTATTTAAAGGCAAAATTGTAAAATTGCAACCCATTTAAGAGTCATGTGAGACTGCAGAAGTATCCGAGATATTTCAAGCAGACTGAATCTAAGTTCAAAAATATTAAGTGGGAAATTCTTCAGAAATATTATAAAATGCCCATTAAAACATTTGCTGAATTGGCACCAGCTTCCACAGAAAATAGGATTTAATATTTGACTGTTACGTAAGATCAAGGTCCTTAAATACAAGTACCCTAAATTTAGGTGAATTTGTTGTGAAGAAATAGTACAAGGAAAAGTCCCCACTCCAAAACACTGAGAAATGCAGACTCAGTGTTTTGGACACGATCAGGAAAATAAATAAATAAAATAAATGGATGAATACTTGGAAGCAATGTAACTAGAATCTAACTGAAAAGTAAGTTTCAGAGTTTAGACAAATTCTAGCTGTACTTTCAAAGGGTACCCTAATAACTCATTAGCTACTGATTTCACATGTAGGCCTGTTTTATGTTGTGCCCTTGAGGGTTACAGTGAGAAAGAAAACACATGTTTGAAGAAATACATTACTGACAGCTTCTTTCTCGAAGCAGGCATAACTTCTCGATTATCAAAGTAGTGTTTGGATGGAATGCAATGACGATATTACATACAAGTGTTGTCTGAAAATCGACAAGAAAGTTCTTGGTATAATATAAATGCGTGATTATAGTGTGGTGTTTCCAAGTGCTCCTAGAATGAAGATATCATAGCCACATTTCTTACAATAACAGCAGAAAAACAAGAAAATGTGTCTTTTGTTTCCAATATGCAATAATTCCATTGAAATCGACCTTATAAATTCACGTAAATGATAATTTACGTTCTGAGAAAACTGTAGGCCTACTGAAGTAATTTTGAGTTGTTTATGAAAACTCGGCTTTAGAAAAATCGACTGTATCCCACAGTAAACTTTTACTTATGGGCACAGCTCCCTACTGCACTGATGTTGGCAACGACCAGTGAATGCTTTCGTGTTGGACTGTGAAATAAAATAATGCTCTTTCTACTTTATGGTTGATACTTTCTTGTATGTATGCTTCTCCATTCAGTAATTTACCTTAGTAAAGCGAATATTTCGTTGCCAATATTAGAACACCAAGCCGTCGCCCTCCCCCCCCCCCCACCCTGCCACAAGTAAAATGTAACCCCCCCCCTTGTCTTTACGACTCAACTGAAGACGGGGATACCGCCCGTGACGTCATAGATGATTGTAGAAGGCGTGAGTAATTACGTGGTGGCTGTTAAAGACGATAGTTTGTTTACAAACAGAAATGATTACAGATTAATATTTTGTGCTTAGAAAGTGATCTGTACCTCCTCTCTGATGGTTAGGTTAGAGAGGTTTTTTTCTTCCCCCATGTGACTTTTTCGATTGAGATCTGTGATCGATGGTGTATTTTGTCATCAGTAATTTACGAGGATAACTACAGATAATTATGTAATCTACAATACAAAAGTATTAAGATATCCCGCATACGGGTTTTCCGAAGTTTCGTTGACAATTTTGGTTAAAAGCTAACAGGTGGTATCGCAGTCTTCAGTTATGCCGGCTTAACCTCCAAAATTTGAAGGGCGTCATTTATGATACGACATTACACTCAAGGAAAGGTTTGTACTAAGTGAATAAAGTGATGAAAATTCTCTAAAATAGCAATTAACGATGACCACATTTTTATTAGCGGACTAGTGGCCACAAAAATCTTGTATCATTTTTATTTCCTTTCGTCCATTGCTGGTGACGTTTTCAGATCAGTTAAGTGCAACAGATACTATTATTCCTTAATAATACATCCCACTGCACAACAGTGTCTTGGAAAGACGTTAATATCAAGTGATTTGCAAAATATATTCGTATGTTTTACTTGGAAAAAAGTCTATTTGGTTTTACGACTGACATATCTGCGACATTAAAAGCCCTTGGTAGCAGCTGGGCAGACCAAGGGCGTGGCTAAGTATATGGTAGAGAGTGGAGGGGGGTAAATGGGCTGAGCTTCTGCCGGGAAAAATGCTGTATCTAAGGTTACGTGTGGCCTCGTGGCAGGCGGCACGAGCTCTCCCCTCAGCCTCCCCTCCACGCTACCCTCTGACGTGCGAGAGGCACCCTAAGCCAGCGAACCGCCTGACACCTGCTAGCATCTTACGGAACTACGAGGGGAGCGTAGGACAGTGGTTTAGAGGAGACTGCTCCTCTGTATATGTTACTCTGTGGCAGTACTGACGCGTTCCGATAGATGGCGGACATGCAGTTTCAAAGAGGGCGCGCTTGTGACGGCCACTGATGCGCATGCGCCTACGCGCCTATTTTTGCTATATAGCCGTCATCGGGAGCTAACAATCTTTTTATTCCTCTATTTTATATATTGTTTTCCCCATTCTGTCATAACATGTATGTCACATGGCTGAAGAGCAGCCACCACAGCTGCTGCCAGCCTGCCAACTGTTTCACACAGTTGGCTTCAAAATTACAATAAAGGAAAAAAAACTATTAATCTCCAGTGGAACGCACTCACCTGAAGATGGCTGAACGGTTGTCAGCCGAAATATCGTGGCAAGAAGTCGACGGAATCCGGCTGCAACCCCGAAACTTCGTGGAATATTCCGTACGCCGGGAAAACTTCAAGACTCACACGTCGATATTATTTTGTGCACCCCCTGCAGGTACCTGGTAGATGAAAGCCTCGGCGTAGTGGTGAGTGGTGTCGAAGGGGAACCAGGCGAAGAAGGGCAGGTCGAGGCGCAGCAGCGCGGCCAGCATCCAGGAGCAGGTGGTGCCCAGCCAAAGGGCCAGCGACCACTGCGTCACCCGCCGCGCGCGCCGGTTGCCGCCGCTCTCCTCTGCAGGGAGGCCAGCGCGCATTACACTTACGGCTGCAAACGATACATCCATGTCATTTTATAAATTCCACCGACGTTTCGGCCACTGTTGCAGGCGGCCTTCATCAGGGTCTGTGTCTGACTGCTGACTGTACGATCGCTTGGTGTTTATATACCAGCGGATGAAGGAGAGGAAGGGGGCGTAGGTCATCCTTTATTGGTGGTTATATTATTGCACGCCATTGGTGGAAATGGGCGTTGCTGATTGGTGTTTTAATGGCTGGTTTTTCATATGATTGGATGTTGTATTCTTCTCCCTTATTGGTCACAAAGGACGTTTCCTATTGGCTTTTGCATTAGAACTTGCTATTGGTGGAATGGACCTGGGAGAACGGACAGCAGTTGCGGCGTGCCGCTGTTGACTTGTCGCCTGGCGCAGACGGCGGCGGGCCGGTGCTCTGTGTGTTCACCACGCGGCCGCTGTGGTCTCCGGGGCAGTCTGAGCGACTCATTCCGCGCGCGGTGCCGTCACGTAGCGTTGCAACTGCTGGCAGCCAAGACGCCGGCAGCCTGTAGCCATCCTCCCTGTTCATATCGGAAACGTCCATTTTGACCAATAAGGGGGAAGAATGCAACCCCCAATCACATGGAAAACAAGCCTCTAAAACACCAATCATCATTGCCGCTTTCCACCAATGGCGTGCAATAATATAGCGACCAATAAAGGCAAACCAACGTCCCCCTTCCTTTCCCTCATCCGCTGCTATATAAACCCCAAGCTATCGTATATTCAGCAGTCAGACACAGACCCCGATGAAGGCCGCCTGCAACAGTGGCCGAAACGTCGGTGGAATTTATAAAATGACGACGCGGTTTTGTACCCAGAAGAATTTTATTGATAGATACATCGATGTTTTGAAAACATCGATGTTTCGTCCATAAACATCGATGTTTTGAACAGCGATATATCGCCGATGCATCGACGACAGAAGTCCAAAACTATCGACATCGTTCAACAATTGATTGTCAACTCCATTATTACTTTATTAGTTGCTCAGCGTTGCTCCTGCTGTCGTCGCTCGTCGCTGTTTTCATACTTTTGAAATAGTAGGCAAGTGAAATATGAAACAATCTGATCATTAATCTGATGTTTGTCCAGCACGAGCTGCTGGCATTGCTGAAATTTCACCCTCCAACATCAGTGGAATCTAATCTTTGACATCAAACAAAAGTCGACGAAAAATCCGAGACAAAAGCCAAACCGGCCGCGGTGGCCGAGGGGACTGAGGCGCTTCAGTCACGGTCTGCACGGCCACTACGGTCGGGGGTTCGAATCCCCCCTCGGGCATGGATATTTGTGCCGTCCTAGTTCGTAAGTAGTTAATAGGTAATTTGTAACTTTAGGGACTGATGACCCTGTAGTTAAGTCCCATAAGATTTACAAACATTTGAACATTTTTGAACAAAAGCCAACAAGCCAAGTATAACATAGATTTTCATTTCAGCAAGGTACATGATTTGATAAACGTCATTGATGAATATACATTTTAAAAATACATTATTAAGTAATAACTAAAAGATGCATAATGTTTAATTTTCTCCACATCGACAGTTAAGAAAAATGCAATACGTCAACAAAACACAAGTTCAAAATGTTCAAATGTTTGTTAAGCTTATGGGACTTCACTACGGGGTCATCAGTCCCTAAACTCACAAACTACTTATGAACAGCTTACACTAAGAACGGCACAAATATCCATGCCCGAGGGGGGATTCGAACCCCCGACCGTAGTGGCCGTGCAGACCGTGACTGAAGCGCCTCAGTCCCCTCAGCCACCGTGGCCGGCATTTCGCTGTGTATTCGTAGCCTAGTGAAACAATATAAATAAGGCTGTTACTTTCTGGCAACACAGCTTCATTTCAGTGTGTTTTTCCTAATATTTCTTAAACGTATGGAAACATCGGAAAAACAGCGATGTCTCGTTTTTAAGAGCGATGTTTTCTTTTAACATCGATATTTTTCTGCAGGAACATCGATATCTGAGCATCGATGTTTTTATCAACGATTTTGTATCCCTAACTACACACATCTACGAGGTGCATTCAAGTTTTACGGCCTCCGATTTTTTTTTTTTTTTTTTTTTTTTTTTTTTTTTTTTTAATTAACTACTCACCCGAAATCGATGAAACTGGCGTTACTTCTCGACGTAATCGCCCTGCAGACGTACACATTTTTCACAACGCTGACGCCATGATTCCATGGCAGCGCCGAAGGCTTCTTTAGGAGTCTGTTTTGACCACTGGAAAATCGCTGAGGCAATAGCAGCACGGCTGGTGAATGTGCGGCCACGGAGAGTGTCTTTCATTGATGGAAAAAGCCAAAAGTCACTAGGAGCCAGGTCAGGTGAGTAGGGAGCATGAGGAATCACTTCAAAGTTGTTATCACGAAGAAACTGTTGCGTAACGTTAGCTCGATGTGCGGGTGCGTTGTCTTAGTGAAACAGCACACGCGCAGCCCTTTCCGGACGTTTTTGTTGCAGTGCAGGAAGGAATTTGTTCTTCAAAACATTTTAGTAAGATGCACCTGTTACCGTAGTGCCCTTTGGAAAGCAATGGGCAAGAATTATGCCCTCGCTGTCCCAGAACATGGACACAATTTTTTCAGCACTGGCGGTTACCCGAAATTTTTTTGGTGGCGGTGCATCTGTGTGCTTCCAATGAGCTGACTGGCGCTTTGTTTCTGGATTGAAAAATGGCATCCACGTCTCATTCATTGTCACAACCGACGAAAAGAAAGTCCCATTCGTGCTGTCGTTGCGCGTCAACATTGCTTTGCAACATGCCACACGGGCAGCCTTGTGGTCGACCGTCAGCATTCGTGGCACCCACCTGGATGACACTTTTAGCATTTTCAGGTCGTCATGCAGGATTGTGTGCACAGAACCCACAGAAATGCCAACTCTGGAGGCGATCTGTTGAACAGTCATTCGGCGATCCCCCAAAACAATTCTCTCCACTCTCTCGATCATGTCGTCAGACCGGCTTTTTGCGAGCCCGAGGTTGTTTCGGTTTGTTGTCACACGATGTTCTGCCTTCATTAAACTGTCGCACCCACGAACGCACTTTCGACACATCCATAACTCCATCACCACATGTCTCCTTCAACTGTCGATGAATTCCAATTGGTTTTACACCACGCAAATTGAGAAAACGAACGATTGCACACTGTTCAAGTAAGGAAAACGTCGCCATTTTAAGTATCTAAAACAGTTCTCATTCTCGCCGCTGGCGGTAAAATTCCATCTGCCGTACGGTGCTGCCATCTCTGGGACGTATTGACAATGAACGCGGCCTCATTTTAAAACAATGCGCATGTTTCTATCCTTTCCAGTCCGGAGAAAAAATCGGAGGCCTTAGAACTTGAATGCACCCCGTACATAGTCAAATTGAAGTGCGTGGCCTGTCGGAGGTTCGAGTCCTCCCTCGGGCACGGGTGTTTGTGTTGTTATTACCAAAAGTTAGTTTAAGTAGTTTGTAATCCTAGGGACTGATGACCAACGTAGTTAAGTCCTTTAGATTTTTTAAATTTCTTTATTATTTAATTGATACATACCAGGCGTGTCCAGAAAGTAAGTTTCGTTTTGGTAATAAAATGAAATTGTACACAGATACAAAAATTTTTATAGCACAAAATTCCACAACTCTTAAACTACTTTTCCACATAACTGCCGAAATTTTATATGCACTTGTCATAGCGTGCCACAAGCTTTTGCATGCATCTTTCACAGAAGGTTGCCGCCTGTGTATTCAACCATGTGGTAACAGCTCTTTATCATCGTTGACGTGTCGACCACCAAGGACAGATTTTAGGTGTAAGAAGAGATGAAAGTCGCTAGGAGAGCGGACCTACCTAACCTTGTGCCATGCTATGACAATTGCCTACAAAATTTCGGAAGCTATGTAGAAAAGTAGTTTAACAGTTGTAGATTTTTGTACAATCAATATTTTTTCTGTATCTGTACCCGTTCGTTTTATATAACTAAACGGAACTTACTTTCTGGACGCGCCTCGTATTAACCCAATACTTTAAATTAAATTGGGTTGTTTTATTCTACATTTAATTCCAGCTACAATGTTTATTGATTTTTAACCCACTAGGCATACTAATACTAAAATCTACTAAAGAAATTACAAACAATAACTGACTGCAGTGTTACAAGTGTGCCAGTTGGGTTACAAACCTGCTACTGTTATGAAGGCCTGCCCACCGAGCTAAACCCATTGATCGTGTCCCTTGCACTGGGCGGACCAAGACTTTGAATTCACTGCAGTACATTTAAGGTGTTCTTGAATGGTTTTAAGAAAACTTATAAACATTTGAACATGGCAGAAGGCCGCGGTGGAGTAGCCGACCGGTCTAAGGCGCCTCGCTGCGGGGCGCGCGGTTGCTCGCCGTCGGAGGTTCGAGTCCTCCCTGGGGCATGGGTGTGTGTGTTTGTTCTTAGGTTAGTTTACCTTAGTTTAAGTAGTTTGTAAGCTACGGACTGATGACCACGCATTTGGGTCCGATAGATTTACAAACATTTGAACATGGCAGAGGGTCATCGAACCGTTTTGATGAAATTTCTCTACAATTAACATTCTCTAATAGCGGGAAAAAGGAACACCTTAAACTTTCCGTTTTCGATCTGATTTCTCTTATTTCATTGTGATGATCATGCCTCCCTAAGTAAGTGGGTGCTAACAAGATATGTCCCAATTAGAAGAGAAGATTGATGAAAGATATTTCGCAAATAGATCTCGCCGCAATGAATAACGCCTTCTTTTTAATGATTTCCACCCCAACTGATGTATCATTTCCGTAACACTCTCTCAAATGTTCAAATTTTTGTATAGCTTATGGGACTTAACTACGGGGTCATCAGTCCCTAAACTTACAAACTACTTATAAACTAGCTTATCCTAATGACGGCACAAATATCCATGCCCGAGGGGGGATTCGAACCCCCGACCCTAGCGGCCGTGCAGACCGTGACTGGAGCGCCTCAGTCTCCTCGGCCACCGCGGCCGGCAACACTCTCTCTCCTATAATACAAAACGAGCTGCCCTTCTCCGTACTTTTCCTAAATCGAATTCGGAATATTTTAACATTTCAACCGTTTCAGGGCATTGAAATAAATCCAATGGCAAATATCAAAATTTGTGCTGGACCTATATTCGAACCCGTAATTCCCGCTTCGGGCCAGCGGTCGCATAAACCAATTAGGCTATCCAGGCACGCTTCCCTTTCCAACCCAAATTCTCACCTTGTAGCACACTACGATTGTAGTACCCCCTGCCAACGCCTCCTACATACAAGGCCCGTGCGCTGCCTGCCAAGAGTAGTCATAACACAAGCAAACTGTTTGTCTTACGTAGCGTTGTGATGAGTTTGGGAATACGTGTACGTTGCACATTGTGTTTCAGAATGTTCTTAATGCTATTTATGTGATTCTCCGTGCAGATTTTCGCTGGTATGACACAAAATGCCTGATACGAATCGTCCAATATCGGTAAGATATCTTAAAATGTTCAAATGTTTGTATAGTTTATGGGACTTAACTATGGGGTTATCAGTCCCTAAGCTTACAAACTACTTATGAACTAGCTAAGACTAAGGACGGCACAAATATCCATGCCCGAGGGGAAATTCGAACCCCCTACCGTAGTGGCTGTGCAGACCGTGACTGAATCGCCTCAGTCCCCTCGGCCACCGCGGCCGGCAAGATATCTTACTAATAGGTCATATATATATCTGTCTGTGAATCACATAAATAACATTAAGAACACTCTGAAACACACTGTGCAACGTCCACGTATTCCCAGACTCAGTAGAGCGCTACGTAAGACAAATAGTTTGCTTGTGTTATGACTACTGTTAGCAGGCAGCGCACAGGCATTGTATGTAGGTGGCGTTGCCTCTGCCCTATTGATTCCACTTGCTCACAGCCTGTGCTGGATTCCCGCAAGGGATCGAACGTGTTTATGCGTCCGCATTTAAGTTGTTCAAAAATGTTCAAATGTTTGTATAGCTTATGGGACTTAACTACGGGGTCATCAGTCCCTAAACTTACAAACTACTTATGAACTAACCAAGACTAAGGACGACACAAACATCCATGCCCGAGGGGGGATTCGAACCCCCGACCGTAGTGGCCGTGCAGACCGTGACTGGAGCGCCTCAGTCCCCTCGGCCAACGCGGCCGGCGTTGGAAGTGAGAAATTCCTGTAAGGTTTGGAGAGGGTGATTTTGAGGAAGAGGGGGTAGGTCTCGCGGTGACAGAGGACGGAACTGTTCCAGACAGGGTGTATGTGAATTACTAACGACTTATGCATGGTGTCTTCAATGCGTTGCAAGTGTCGTTCGTGATTCAGAACGCTGTTCTGGTAAATTTGAGCGAATTATGTTGTATCTAAGTGAATGAGAACATTATCAAATTTTTGGTGCTCGTATGGTATTTGCGTACTCAAGTTTCCGAATTATCTGATTATCCAAGAGGCACCACATTAACAAAACTTACGAGGAAAGTGGGGGTGCCTGCCGCGGTGGCCGCGGGGACTGAGGCGCTCCAGTCACGGTCTGCACGGCCACTACGGTCGGGGGTTCGAATCCCCCCTCGGGCATGGATATTTGTGCCGTCCTTAGGATTAGCTAGATCATAAGTAGTTTGTAAGTTTAGGGACTGATGACCCCGTGATTAAGTCCCATAAGCTATACAAACATTTGAACATTTGATTTGAGCAAGTGGAATCAAATGGGCAGGGATCACTGCAATCGTAGTATGCTACAAGGTGAGAATTTGGGTTTGAAGAGAAGCGTGGCTGCATAGTCTAATTTACCAGAGCTCCCGCTACGCGCGATATCTATCAATTGTTAATGAGAACGCACCCACGGAACCAAAGGTTACGTGGCCGACGGTGTGGCGCTCTGTGCATCAACCACACTTCAGCACAGAAACGAGCTTTTCTTGGTATATCGTCGTCAACGGTAAATATCCCACGCAACAGATATTAGCCCTTTATCTCCGGGTACAAACAAACATGATTACCACCAAGATGATACTCCATCGGGACGCGACGTATTTCCAACCATCGAAGATGCAGGCAGTCACTTGGATGAAGGGCACGGCCACCCATTACCTTTCGCGAGACGGACCCAAGGACGTGATAGATTTCTGGACGTTCTTACTAACACGACACGACATTATGAGACGGCACGCAAAGTACCGGTCTGTATTTACTAGCTACTTAGGAAGCTTTTTACCAATCCGCCCCGCAGTTGGAACCTCCCTGAAGATCGGAGCTGAAAGGAGCGGAGCTTCATTCAGATTTTTAAATGAGGGTTTTTTGGCTGTTAGCTTTGATGTATACCAAGCGCACCGAATCATTGGGGTGAAAATCACCAGCAGAATTTTTTTTTTGTTACCAACGTATGGTTTTAATGCGAATTTGAAAATAAATACATAAATCTATATATTGTATGTCCTCTGTGTGTTCATAAACCATTCATTAGATTGCAATGAAACTTTGGTGAACTGTTCACCGTTCGCCCACGGAGGTTCCTGACCCAAAAACAAAAGAGTACGATACGTAACTCAGGAGATATGACGTCATAAATAATGAGCGACCGCCGCGTGAGAATACCCAGATTTATGCGTCAATTATTGGAAAATGGGAGTAGTTATGGACCTGCAACAAAGTTTGCATGAAATTTCGGACGTTTATGAAGCGTTTTGTAACTAACCCCCCCCCCCCCCCCACCACCACCAAACACACACACACACACACACACACAAAATGATGAAACGAAAAGAAGTCTACCGTTCGCAACAGTTTCGCTGTAAATGCCGTACAACTGTCGCATCAGGCTTGACCTTGTATCAAATAAAGTTAGCATTACAGATTTGCAGGTTGCTATTTATTTTTATCTGCAAGTATCCCTCAATTTTCTTGCATCCTAAAATAAGCAATCTGTTTTCTTAATCTCAAGCTATATAAAAGCAAAAGGACACTCACTCACTCACTCACTGAGTAAACAAGAAATCTCAAAAACTTCTTCAGCTATGAAGCTGATATTTGGCGCCGGCCGCGGTGGCCGAGGGGACTGAGGCGCTCCAGTCACGGTCTGCACGGCTACTACGGTAGGGGGTTCGAATCCCCCCTCGGGCATGAATATTTGTGCTGTCCTGAGAATTAGTTAGTTCATAAGTAGTTGTAAGTTTAGGGACTGATAACCCCGTAGTTACGTCCCATAAGCTATACAAACATTTTAACATTTGAAATTTGGCAGAAATTTAGTTTATAAGTAGAAAAGTCAGCTAAGAAGGTATTTTGTGATAGGTGCATGGCGGAGCATACTTCTACAGACTCACGAAACCTACAGTTTCATTCCGATCTTCACGACGTTTCGCACGCTTGACCTTCAAAACAAGAGGAAGGTCACCGACTACCTTAAGTTTCATACGGTGCATGGGGGAGGGTACTTTGCAACATAAAAATGGATCCCTAAATACCTTGGTCGCGCCATAACTTGAGAACGGCTCGACACATTTCACATATCCTTTTTTTATTGTTTTTGTTATTCTTAGAAGAAGGGTTGTATGAAGTAAAACTGGAATATTTAAGAACAACAAAGTACGTTTTTCAATGTGACCCTACGTTTCTATTGCATAGAAATCTATAGTTTTGTTCCGATATTGATGAAATTTTGCACACTCTACCTTAAAAACCAGAGGAATGTCACTGTATAGAATTTCGTTCGGTGCATAGTGGAGGATACTGAACGTACGGAATTTTACAAAATGTACAGTTTTGCTCCAATATTTATGAATTTTTTGCACACATGACCTTTAAACCAAGAGGAAGATCACTGGGTACATACATGTTTGAATGGTACATGACAGAGGGTACCCTGCAGAAAACTTTTCTGACAGAGGAAAAGGTGGGAACCAACAGAGAGATGGGAGAGAAAGAGGTGGATGCAGAGAGAGGGGGGAAGGGGATGTGGACTACGAGAGTGTGGGATAAAGGAACACCCTGGTAACGCCGGGTTTACAGCTAGTCTAATATATAAAAATTAATCTCTGTTTTTTGTCTTTTGTTCGTATTTTATACCCGGCCATACCGTACATCCGATTGCGATAAAACTTTGTCAACTCATTGCTTGCACTCGCACGAATGTTATAGGCATACTACAATTAACTTTGTATGGTTTATGGCGGAGTGTGATTTGTAATTACTTAATACGTTTCTTAAGTCTTAGTGCTGAAATGTCAGTACGGATATGAATGAAATTTGGAACAGGGGTAGCTTATACCCTGATTAATACGTGGGCTACCTTTCGTAAGCCATCGTAAGATGCACGGCAAAGGGTACCTTATAATGGATTAATTCATTTGTTTCTCTTCACACTGAAACAGCTGGTCTGACTTGAATAAAATTGGAAATGTAGACAGCTTTTACTCTGAATTAACGCATGAGCTACCTTTAGGAAGCCACCGTAGGCTGCTTGGCGCAGGGGCTTTACAGTGGGTTAAACACGTTGTTATTCTTCACGCTGAAACTGCTGCAGGGGAGTGGATGAAATGTGGAATGAGGATAGCTTGTGCCCCGAATTAATACATGGGCTACCTTCCACAAGGAACCAGACGGTGCTTGGCAGAGTGTACGTTACAACAAACATGAAAATCAGCACATAACTGTATGTTTTCATGAAGGAGATTTTTATAATCTGCAAGCCAGTGAATTCAGCATGGCAGATGATACCTTGCGACTTTGACACCGTTTGACCAGTCACCATGAAATGTGCTGCATATAAATTATGTATGTTTTCATACATAAGAGGGAGAGGAGTAGGTAGAGAAGACGGACAGAAAGGGGAGGGAGGAGACGGACAAAGACAGAATAGAGGAGGGGACGGGCAGAGAGAGGGGAGAGGAGGAGAATGAAAGAGGGGACATGGTGGCAGACAAGTGAACAGAGAGAAGGGAAAGAGGAAGATGGGCTAATTATTTCTTTTTCGGCAGGAGCGCGCCGGATACCAGCTAGTAATGAATAAAACAAAAAAAGCGACTGGCATCCAGAAATTTTGTGTGACATACTTTGTTTAAGAATCAAAGCCTTGCCACATTATACTGCCATTTCAGCCTCACATGAAGAAACAACGGATGCACTACCTGAGTGCTGCTTCTTCACAGGGGACAACAGCAGCGAAAGAAGATACCAGGTCAGTGAAGAGAAACTCTCATCTTCATACCCTGACGAGGTAGGAAGCAACACGCTCCCTCAGGTGCATTGCATTTTTCTATCACAAATATAAACATCGGCATGAAGTGTCCTGGTAACAGGACAGAGGGTGAAAGATTGGGGAGGTTGGAAACCTCGTATTTACTTTCTAATAATTAACATTCTGGAACTTTAAAGACATTTCGGCATCTTTTTTTTTCCTGCTTATCCCGCTGTAGTACGTACGGATGCATACAAGCATTCGTTTTTCACTCGTTCTGTATGGGAGTGGAACAGAAAAACAAATAACTTGTAGTGGTACTGAGTACCCTCCGCCTCGCACCTTTGGGTGGATTTTGGAGTATGTATGTAGTCCACATGAGTACGAAAAGAAATCCGTTAAACTTTGTTTACAAGATAAATCAATCAAAAGTGAAGGCCGTAAACTCCACAAAATACCTAGGAATTACTAGTACTTCAGCCTTAAATTGGAAAGAACACGTAGATAATGTCGTGAGAAAGGCGAACCAAAGACTGCGTTTTATTGACAGAGCCCTTAGAAGATGCAACAGCCGGCCGCGGTGGCCGAGGTGACTGAGGCGCTCCAGTCACGGTCAGCACGGCCACTACGGTGGGGGGTTGGAATCCCCCCTCGGGCATGGATATTTGTGCCGTCTTTAGTCTTAGCTAGTTCATAAGTAGTTTGTAAGCTTAGGGACTGATGACCCCGTAGTTAAGTCCCATAAGTTGTACAAACATTTGAACTTGAACTTGAAGATACAACAAAACTACTAAAGAAACTGCGTACACTACAATTGTCCGTCCTTTGTTGGAGTATTGCTGCCCGGTGTGGGATCCTTATCAGGTCGGTTTGACGGAGGACATCGAAAGAGTCCAAAGAAGGGCCAGTATTGTCACGATTCAGGGGAGACAGCGTTACGGAATTGATACAGGATCTGGGATGGGAATCAATACAACAACGGCGCTTATCGCTGCGGCGTGGGCTACATAAGGAACTCCAATCGCCAACATTCTCCTCCGAATACGAAAATATATTGTTAACTCCCACTTACATTGGTAGAAATGATTATCAGACTAAAATACGAGAAATCAGAGCTCGAACGGAGAGATTCAGGTGTTCTTTCCGCGTGCTGTTCGAGAATGGAATGGGAGATAAATAGTATAACGGTGGTTCGATGAACCCTCTGCCAGGCACTTAAATGTGATTATCAGAGTATCCCATGTAGATGTAAATGACGTCACACTTTTCATTATTTAGGTCCAAGACTCTTCCTTCCTTCTTAATGAAGTAAAGGATTTAATTACCAGCACTAAGAGCTTCTAAGAAGCTGTTGTTGTTGTGGTCTTCAGTCCGCAGACTGGTTTGATGCAGCTCTCCACGCTAACTTGTTCTGTGCAAGTCTCTTTATCTGAGAATGTTCAAATATTAGTAGAACTTATGGGACTTAACTACGGGGTCATCAGTCCCTAAGCTTACAAACTACTTATTTACTACCGTATACTAAGGACGGCAAAAATATCCATGCCCGAGGGGGGATTCGAACCCCCGACCGTAGTGGCCGTGCAGACCGTGACTGGAGCGCCTCAGTCCCCTCGGCCACCGCGGCCGACTATCGCAGAATACTTTCGGCAACCTACGTCCCTCAGAACCTGCTTACTGTATTCATCCCTCGGTCTCCCTCTACGATCTTTATCCCACACACTTCCTTCTAATGCTAAGTTGACGATTCCTTGACGTCTCAGGATGTGTCCCACTAACCTATCCCATCTCTTAGTCAGAATACGCCAGAAATTCCTTTTCTGCCCAATTCTGTTGAGGACCTCCTTATTAGTTACGTGATCTACCGATCTAATTTTCATCATTCGTCTGTAGCACCACATTTCAAAAGCTTCTATTGTCTTTTTGTCTGAACTCCTTATTGTCCACGCTTCACTTCCATACAATGCTACACTCCAGACAAATGCCTTCAGAAAGGACTTCCTAACATTTAAACTAATATTGGATGTCAACAAGTTTCGCTTCTTCAGAAACGCTTTTCTTCCCAGAGCCATTCTGCATTTTATATCTTCTTTACTTCGGCCATCAGAAGTTATCTTGCTACCCAAGTAACAAAACTCGTCTACTACTTTTATTGCCTCATTACCTAATTTAATTCCTTCAGCATCGCCTGATTTTCTGACACTACATTCCATTATCCTTGTTTTACTCTTGTTGATGTTCATCTTATAACCTCTTTTCAAGACATTGTCCATTCCATTTAATTGCTCTTCCAGGTCCTTTGCTGTGTCTGACAGGATTACTATGTCATCGGCAAAACGCAAAGTTTTTATTTCTTCTTCCTGAACTTTAATGCCCTCTCCAAATTTCTAGCTTGCATTCTTTCACTGCTTGCTCAATGTACAGATTGAACAACAATGGCGAAAGGCTACAACCCTGTCTTACTCCCTTCCCAACCTCTGCGTCCTTTTGTAACGATACACTATTTTTGTTTGTTTGTTTATCTTTGATCAGCGATGCTTATCGCCTCTGGTTCCCTCTGACTCGCAATGCAACTAATTTAATTCCGTTCGTCATTTTTTACTTAAAAACAAGCGAGAAGACGGAACCGTGATAGTAGTTTTACGAACTCTCTGGTCTGTATCTAATCTGTGTAGACGTCTTTCATACCTGTATCTACTAATGTAAGTATGATGAAAGTTGTTGCTGAAAATATGTTATTTAAATTTAAAAGCATTCCCTCTCCTTGGTTTTCATTTAAATCAAACTCCTCCACGTCAAATATTTAATTTCTTAATGTTTTCAGCTCCTTCGCAGCCGTAATAGTTTAATGTTCAGACGCCATTACAATCGCTTCGCATTGTCTGCAAAATTTCAATCAATCAATCATCCTTATGCAATACTTCGCTTGATTTTAGAACCTGCAGTCATTTCTTTTGTAATTTCACGAAGTCCGATCCTTTTTTTAAATTATTCTATCATTACCAGTAACTTCATGTCCCACCACGGTCACACAACAATGAAAATCGAAGTGAACAGTCTGAACATTGATCTCCTACGGAAAGTATCTCTAACATTCACGTATTAAATATTTAAAGTTATCATTTCCAGCTTCTACAATACGAAATGCAGGATCCAGCTAGATGCTTTTAAAAATGTTCAAATGTTTGTAGAACTTATGGGACTTAACTGCAGGGTCATCAGTCCCTAAGCTTACAAACTACTTATGAACTAGCTAAGACTAAGGACGGCACAAATATCCATGCCCGAGGGGGCATTCGAACCCCCGACCATAGTGGCCGTGCAGACCGTGACTCGAGCGCCTTAGTCCCCTCCGCCACCGCGGCCGGCTAGATGCTTTCCGTAAGTCTTATAACGTGCTGTTGCTTGTATGGTGCCCAACTTTAATATGCAAGCCGCGGCTTATTTGCTTTAATGTTCATTTTGTGCTGTAGACTACTTTAACTAAATTATTTCAAGTTCAAAAAGAAAAAAAATCGGTACCATCAATTCCTTGTCCAAAATATAATCGAGGAATCTACTTTAACAATTATGGCATCATACTAAGCAAGGGCAACGTTATACCTTTCATGCCCTTCGACTCTAAAAACCGCTGTTTGGTTTTTGTATAAGTTGAGTATAACTCTTCGCTCCCTATATTTTACCCCTGATACCTTCAGAATTTGAAACAGTGTATTCCAGTCGACATTGTCAAAAGCTTTCTCCAAATCTACAAACGCTTAAAACGTACGTTTGCCTTTCCTTAGCCAATAAGAAGCTAAAACAGTTTGGAAAAAAGCGCAGGTGACTCCCGTTTATTAGAAAGGAAAGAAAACTGACCCACACAATTACAGGCCAATATCGTTGACATCAGTTTCATGTAGAATCTTAGAGCATATTCTCAGTTCGAATATAGTAAATTTCCTTGAAACGGAAAAGCTTCTTTCCATGAATGAGCACGTGTCTAGGAAACATCGTTCATGTGAAACTCAGCTTGCCCTTTTCTCACATGACACCTTGCGAGCCATGGATGAAGGGCAACAGGCGGATTGTGTTTTTCTCAACTTCAAAAAGGCGTTCGACGTGGTGCCACACTGCAGACTGCTAGCGAAGATACGAGCTTATGGAATAGGTTCACAGATTTGTGACTGGCTGGAAGACTTCCTAGGTAATAGAACGCAGTACGTTGTTCTCGACGGCGAGTGTTCATCAGAGACGAGTGTATCGTCAGGCGTGCCCCAGCGGAGTGTGATAGGACCGCTATTATTTTCTATCTATATAATTGATCTATGGACAGAGTAAGTTGTAATTTTCGGCTGTTTGCTGATGATGCTGTGGTGTATGGGAGGGTGTCGTCTGTAACTGACTGTAATAGCATACAGGTTGACTTAGACAAAATTTCTAGTTGGTGCGAAGAATGGCAGCTAGCTCTCAATGTAGAAAAATGTAAGGTGATGCGCATGAGTAGAAAAAGCAATCCCATAATGTTCGAATACAGCATTAGTAGTGAGCTTCTTGATGCTGTCGCGTCGTTCAAATATCTAGGCGTAACATGGAACGAGCATGTAAGGACAGTTGTGAGTAAAGCGGACAGCCGACTTCTGTTTATTGGGAGAATTTTGGGAAGATGTACTTCACCTGTAAAGGAGGCCGCGTATAAAACTCTTGTACGACCACGTCTTGAGTGTTCCTCAAGTGTTTGGGACCCGCAGCAGATCAGTTTAAAGGAAGACATAGAGGCGGTTCAGAGGCGAGCAGCTAGATTTGTTACCGGTAGGTTCGACCAATGCGCGAGTGTCACGGAAATGCTCCGGCAACTCAATTGGGGATCGCTGGAAGAAAGACGACGTTCTTTTCGTGAATTTCTGTTAAGTAAATTTAGAGGGCCGGAATTTGAAGCTGAGTGTAGTACGATCTTGCTGCCGCCTACTTACATTTCGCGTAAAGATCACAAAGACAAGGTCAGAGAAATTAGGGCTCGTACGAAGGCGTATAGGCATTCTTTTTTTCCTCGTTCAATTTGGGAGTGGAATAGGAAAGGAAATGTCTGGTAGTGGTACAGTGTACCCTCCGCCATGCACCTTACGGTGAATTGCGGAGTATGTATGTAGATGTAGATGTATATTGAAGACTAGAGAAATGATGATAACGGATGTACTCACCCAGAACGGTAATGAGGTGGTGCACGCCGCCGTAGTGGGCTTGCAGTTCCCAGTTGATCATTTTGGCGAGGCAGCCGAGCCCGGAGAGCATGATGCAGACGATGGGCGCTATAGCCTGCAGGTCGAGCGAGTAGACGGCGAGCGCGGTGAGCTCTATGGAGATGTGCGAGAGCACGAGCAGCCAGACAGTAGCCGCCCACGCGCGCTGCCAGGGACCGCTGCCGCGCCGCAGCCCCGTCACCGCCAGCAGCCGCAGGCACAGCGGCCGCCTCCAACAAACCACACCACCGCTGTGAAGGCTTTCACGTCAGGTGTCGCCATTAATTAAAGCTTCCGGGCTGAGATGCCGTGGTCCATACATAAAACTTTCCCCCGACGTTTCGCCCTCGTCTGCGGAAGGCATCCTCGGAGGTAAAGCGGCGTACTGCAACGAGAGCGCGAGTAAGCGTCGTATATATAGGCAAAACAGAGGGCGCTGCTGTCAGTCACGTCGTGTCGGCTGTGCTGTGCTCTCTGCTATTGCCAACCTCCTCGATTGAAATTAATCGATTGCCATGCTGTTGCTGCAGTGTTGACATCCATATCTTATCAAGTTTGGAACCTTCTTCTTTTTTTGTTAAAATTATTTCGATGTTTAAAAATCTCAATGGCCTCTCTGTACAAACGCGCATAATAATGCGACGTCTTTGCTATGACGGACGTCTCGAAGGTCTCAAACTTGATAAGGTATGGAAGTCAACAATGCAGCAACAGCAAAGACGTCGCATTATTATGCGCGTTTGTACAGAGAGGCCATTCAGATTTTTAAACATCGAAATAATTTTAACAAAAAAGAAGAAGGTCTCAAACATGATAAGATATGGATGTCAACACTGCAGCAACAGCATGGCAATCGATTAATTTCAATCGAGGAGGTTGGCAATAGCAGAGAGCACAGCACAGCCGACACCACGTGACTGACAGCGGCGCCCTCTGCTTTGCCTATATATACGACGCTCACTCGCGCTCTCGTTGCAGTACGCCGCTTTACCTCTGAGGATGCCTTCCGCAGACGAGGGCGAAACGTCGGGGGAAAGTTTTATGTATGGACCACGGCATCTTAGCCCGGAAACTTTAAGTGATGGTTGTCTTCATTTTGCCACAAAACAGTATACACAGCTGATAGCAAGCAAATAATGTAACAACTCCAACTGCCATAAAGACAGACAGAATTTTTTTCCTCCTTCTTCCAACTTAACGGTGCTATACAGGGTGTTACAAAAAGGTATGGCCAAACTTTCAGGAAACATTACTCACACTCAAAGAAAGGAAATATGTTATGTGGACATGTCTTCAAATGTTCAAATTTCTATAAATCTATCAGACCAAACTGCGTGGTCATCAGTCCGTAGCTTACAAACTACTTAAACCTAGGTAAACTAACCTACAGACAAACACACACCCATGCCCGAGGGAGGACTCGAACCTCCACGACGAGCAACCGCGCGCTCCGCAGCGAGGCTCCTTAGACCCGAAATTGCGGTAACAACAGAACAAGGTGCTTTAGACCGCTCGGCTACTCCACCGTGGCAATCATCATCATCATCGACATCAAGTCACCAAAGTGGCGTCAACAGAAAGACCTGCAGTAGGCGGCCTAACCCCCCTGGGTTTATCCCGGCCACGGAAAGCCATATGATCATTTCATTTTCATTATTACAGCCGATTTAGGACTTTAACTTGCTACAATTTATTCCACATTCTACATATTTTCAAAATTTACGTAACGCTTAACAGTATTATTAATTTTTTGTGTATTTCATTTTATTCTAATATTTTTATGCATTACCTACATGTATAAAAATAAGTTGCTGTGCGTTAGTCTCGTTAATACTCTGAAGCGGCTACACCGTTTTGAATGTTTTTATTTTGTTTTATTCGCCTTAATACAAGTATGTTTAGAAAAAAAAGGAAAAAACTCAAATGAACAACTAAGTAATCGAAAAAAGCGAAATTAGTAATTTTTTATGATGGCCACCGTCACATGGATTCCTTTCGTATTTTCCGCGCTGCCATACCGTGCACCCAACTGCAATAAAAGTTTGTACACCAGAGATAAAACAAGTGGAGTATCACTGTCTACGTAAGATCTCGTAAGGTGCATGGCGGAGGGTCTCCAGACTGACACCGTTTGACTGTTCATCATCATCGGACAAACACACACCCATGCCCCAGGGAGGACTCGAACCTCCACGGCGAGCAACCGCGGAGCCGCAGCGAGGTGCTTTAGACTGCTCGGCTACGCGGCTGGACATGTGTCCGGAAACGCTTAATTTCATTGTTAGAGCTTTTTTTTTTTTAACTTACGGGACTTAACTACGGGGTCATCAGTCCCTAAGCTTACAAACTACTTATGAACTAGCTAAGACTAAGGACGGCACAATTATCCATGCCCGAGGGGGGATTAAACCCCCGACCGTAGTGGCCGTGCAGACCGTGACTGGAGCGCCTCAGTCCCCTCGGCCACTGCGGCCGGCCTCATTTTAGTATTTCTCTTTAAATGTAAATTGAAATAATTCGTGCAGACAAGTGTCAAAATACCCAATTGTTTCGTTAGTATGTACTGTACTTCCTCGATTCACCACCAGTTGGCCCAATTGAAGGAAGGTAAAGTTAACTTCAGTGCTTGTGTTGACATAAGACTCATTGCTCTACAGTACTAGCATCATGCACATCAGTACGTAGAATCAACTGGTTAGTGTTCATCACGAACTTGGTTTTGCAGTCAGTGCAATGTTTACAAATGCGGAGTTGGCAGATGCCCATTTGATGTATGGATTAGCACGGGGCAATAGCCGTGGCGCGGTATCGAGACAGATTTCCAGAACTAAGGTGTCCCGACAGGAAGACGTTTGTGGGGACATTTGAAAACTGGTATCTACGCAACCCCGGTACCAAATGTAGAGACTCTTCGTGCTCCTATTGTGGACGGCTGTGATACAATACGCCATTCTCCAGGGCTGCATCAGCGCATCAGGTATTCCATGCGACGGAGGGTGGATGCATGTATCCTTGCTAACGGAGGACATTTTGAACATTTCCTATAACAAAGTGTTTGAAGTCACGCTGGTACTTTTTGTTGCAGTGTGTTTCCATTCCATGATTGATGCGATTTGAAGAGAAGTAATAAAATGAGAGAAAGAGAAAAATAGAAGTAATAAAATGAGCTCTAACATGGAAATTAAGCGTTTCCGGACACATGTCCACATAACATATTTTCTTTCTTTGTGTGTGAGGAATGTTTCCTGAAAGATTGGCCGTACCTTTTTGTAACACCCTGTATAGCTGATTGAACACAATACAAGTGCAGCTGACAGTGTTTACTTGTGCGTAACAGATAACAAAATTCCTTCCTTGGTTTAATACAATCCTCTAAAATAACAGGCTTCGCTTATAGTACTCATTTTACAGTTCTTGCTATTTCTCAGCCTGAGGAAACAAAACAAAACTGCTTCTTCTTGCGATAGCCTCCTTACAGGCTAATAAGAGGCTCTAACACTATACAAAAAGGGTCTGGAAGGGTCCTGTGTGTGCTGTCACACAGTATTCAACGAGAATGCGACTTCAACGAGCGGAGGCAGGGCCAGGCGGCACAGCGTCGTCAAGTCCGACAGTCTGTACGGGCCAAAGACCTTGTAAAAAAATCGCACTGACGTGTTTTACGGCCCACTTTAGATTTATAGTTTTATAAGTTTTTGCAATCATTTTGGGCAAAAATAATAATGTAAATAATAAAAAATTAATTAACAAGATTGCCCGAAACCCTTTCTGAAAAAAAAAAAAAAAACCAAATCAGTAGTGGCGAGTTCCGAACCACCGACCTTTAGCGTCATAGACCAACACGTTACCCACTACGTTATTTTTTTAATTTTTTTTTTAGAGTATTTGCTTGCCCACTACGCTATTTTTTTTTTGGGGGGGGGGGGGGACTTGCCACCGCCACTTTTGCCCTTAGAAAAAAAAAAAAAATACACTTGACCACTTCAGGCGTTGTCTCCTACCTGATCCTAGTCCCAGTCCAACTAACCTAATTCTAATAAAGGGCAAGGAAAGCTAATAGGCTACCGAAAGCAGAAAAATAATAATAAATAAAATGAAATAAAATAAAAGTCGTGAGATTTGGAAGGAAAAAAACTTTGAAAACTTCTTTTCTTTTGTATTCTTTATTTATTTTTTATATTTTTTTTATTCTTTATATATATATATATATATATATATATATATATATATATATATATATATATATATATATATATATAATAAGAGGTGCGCCGTAGTGTTGCCGCCGGCATAGTTGAATCGTCCAAACGTGTCTTCTCGTTGATTATTATGTTCCGTTCTGGGTCCTGTTCAGTTCAGATTGGTTGTGTTAAGTTTTATCTTCTCATCGCTTGGACGTTCCAGCTGCGAGGCGGGTCGTGAAAGGCACTCCGTAAAAAGTTGGGTTTCGGGTTAGGACGCAGTGTCGTTCATTAAGAAAGTTCCAGTATCCAAGTACTGATTTCTCGCCAGGATCAAAGAGGTATCTGATCGTGTGGCCACGAATCCAATTTACCGAGTGTGTTTTGGTGGTGGGGTAGAAAGTCTCCCCCGGAAATAAAAGCATGTTGATCTCGATCTGGGCGGGTGTTTGTCGAGTAAGGAACGCCAAAATTCGCCGCGCGAGCGTCCAGACATCGTGTGGCTGACCACAGTGGAACCTGTGGCCGTCTGTGTCGTCCACTCCGCAGTGAATGCAGCGGGGCGAATCGGCGAGATGGATCCGATGCAGGCGATGTCGGTTTACTTGTTTTCCGTTCACAGTGAGATACCAAGCTGACTGGACGTCTGATTCGAGAAGACGTCCGTAAACAGCTTTCCATATATGCAGCCACACATACTGTGGATGTTTAAGTTCGATCGGGTTAGACGGTCGACACTGTTGTAGCAGATCATATACTGTTTTAGTCTGAGACGAACGAGCAAGTGGTAAAGATTTGTATACGTAACTAAGGTCCAAGAAGAATCGTCGGATGTGATGGAAGGCAACGGGAATGGCTGCAATCGTTACTGGGGCTACCAATGAGTCCGGGGCAAAGGCATTGAATAGGATACCGGTGAGACTCTGTGGGCAACGTCGCCAGATTTTTAATTGAGAGCTGACGTAGAGCGCCGTGGCTCTGGTCGGCACATGCGTTAGTCCCACCCCACCACGTTCCCGTGGGAGTGCAAGGGCGTCGTATTGCACTTTGAATATCAATCCGGAGCTGACGTAGGAGCCTAACGCAGCCAATATACGCCGTGCCTGGAGAGTTGGGATCGGTAGCACTTGAGCAACATGGGGTATGCGAGAGGCATGATAGATGTTCACATATTGTGTACGTTGAACTATGTCGAGGGATCGTAGCCGGTGATCTGCCAGACTTCCCCTGATTCTCGGAAGCAATCGCCTACCGCTGATCGCTGCTGAGCGGCGGAGATCGGCTGAAAAATCTACGCCAAGACATCTGGCGGTGGTGGCTACACTTAGAGGAGCGATGCTTCTCTCTGGTAGGCCCTCGCCGATGAGCAAGACCTTGGATTTTGAGACGTTGAGCAAGCTGCCTGATGCCTCGCCATAGGTTGCCACCCACGTCACGGCTGCCCGTACATCGTTCTCATTGCGTAGGTAAAGGACGATGTCATCGGCGTAGGCTGTACAACAGAAGCGGTTCCCATGTAAACTCATACCATCCAAACGTTGGCGTAGTCCCTGGAGCAATGGTTCTAAAGCAAAGTCACATAATATAGTTGAAAGTGGGCAGCCTTGTCGGACGGATCGTGTTATAACCACGGGTGGGGTGAGGCAACCGTTGTATTTGATTCTGGAGGTCGCGCCGGTCAGAAGGCGCATAACCACTGCAATAATGTCGCCAGGGAAACCCATGTGCTGGAGAACTGTCTGTAAGTAGGAGTGATCAACACGGTCGAAGGCCTGGCTAAAGTCAAGTGAAGACAGGGCACCAGGAAGTCGTTGATATCGGGCAAGTTTTGTGTCCCATCCTCGTCGCCACTTTTGTGTCCCGACTTCGTCGCCGCTTTTGTGTCCCAGCCTCGTCGTAGGTGTCGGTGGCCGGGTGGATGAGACCGACACAGGAATATAGATAGCACGCTGGTGCAGGTACGGAGGGGAGCAGCCAGAAACTATAAACACTAGAGTAAATTAGAAAGAGATATATATTGCACAGAATGTAACAATACTTAACTTTTACATAGTACTGCAGAATGTTGATACATAGTTGTTAGAGGCCTGCCTAGTGCCTGTACAATAGCAAAGTCATCACTGGTGCCTATCTGATTACGAAGGTCCTAACTGGTTGCTATCTCCGTCCGAAGTGACCGATGTCGTTGAGCGGTGGCCACGAGCGGCATTGTCGCAGAGGGCGCTCGTGGCTGTCGTCGTACGAACGCCGCGCCGTGCGTGCATGGCGGCGCGCGGCGAAAGTAGGTGGCGCGCACTTTGTACTTGTGCGACACCACACCCCTCCCCCCCAAACCGCCGCGCCGTCGTGGCGTAGGGCTGAGGGCCACGGCGACGGCACTGGGAGGAGGGCCTGGGCGGGGCGTTACTGGTGGGACGGGCGTCGTAGCTGAGGCTGGGATCGAGACGCCGTCCGCGCCCCGGCATCCGCCTTGCGATCCTCCAGGGAACCCACCGAAACCTGGGGAAGGGCGCAACCCCCCGCCCAGAGGGAGCCGGTCATCTTCTTCTGAGGTGCGTGGCCCAGGCGGCGGCGGCACGCACGGTCCCGGAGTCCCTCTCGGTGACGCTGTCATCTGCGGCGGCGACAGCGGCGGCGTCGCGTCGATCTCCATCGGGACGATCTCGTAGTCCGGGGACGAACGATGTGGTTGTGCTCCCTGGCGGTGAACTGGGTCTGGAATCAAGAAACCGGAGACAGGATCGCGCGGCCTGTGCAAGCGCAATTGGTTTGCGTGGCGCCGCAGCTCCGACCCTGTGGAAGAACGTACAACATACATATTGCGACCGAGCACGCGCTGAATGGTGCCCGGCAACCATGTCTTCTTGTTGCCAGCAAACACCCTGTACAGCACCGGCGTGGAAACCTGAAAACGCGTAGCGCCATACGGACCGACTCGGTGCGTGGGAGGCTGCAGCAGGTGAAGGAGAGTGCGGTGACGGCGGCCGTGTAGCAGCTCGGCAGGAGACGGGCCGTCACGTGGCATGCATCGATACGTAGACAGGAAAATTTGAAGAGCTTGCTGCCTGGAGTGCTGACCTTTCATCTTCTCCATGTGAGACTTGAATGTTCGAACGAAACGTTCTGCTTCACCATTGGACTGAGGGTGAAAAGGTGCAGTGGTAATATGCTGAATGCCATTCACACGACAAAACTGTTGAAATTCCGCACTAACAAACTGAGGTCCATTGTCACTGACGATAGTTTCAGGCAAACCTTCGATGCAAAACACTGATGTTAAGGCACTGATTGTACTAGACGCTGTCGTTGAGTTCATGGCAATCACAAAAGGAAACTTGCTGAAAGCGTCTACAACAATTAACCAGCGCGTATTCCAGAAAGGTCCGGCAAAGTCAATATGTAAACGTTGCCATGGTCCCTTGGGGCATGGCCAGTCTGAGAAACGCTGTGGAGGAGCCGCCTGATGCTCCGCACAAACTGTACACTGTGATGTCATGCTCTCTATCTGAGCGTCCATACCAACTCAGGTACAATGACGTCTGGCCAGTTGCTTTGTCCTAACAATGCCCCAATGTCCTTGATGCAGGAGGCGTAACACTTCTCGTTGCAGGGAACGAGGAACAATCACTCTTGCTTGGTCGTTGTCGGTATGCAACAACAGTACACCCTGACTTAAAGATAATGCATGACGTTGTGCAAAATAACGTCGAACCAGAGGCCGATCAATGTCTTTGGCTCTGGCAGGCCACCTTGAGCGAACAAAACGTGCTACCACACGTAGGCTTCTGTGGGTCAAAGGGAATCAAACATGCATCACTGAATAGTGCAGACTTTAATCCGTCAAAGGCAACTTGGCAATCTTTAGACCATACAAAAGGAACATTCTTCCTACGTAAGTGATGCAGTGGAGCTGCAATCTGAGAGGCATTGGGAATAAACCTGAAATAATAGTTAAGCTTTCCCATCACTGCTTGCAATTCATGCACATTCGTAGGAGGAGGCAAGTCTTTGATTGCTCTAAGATGTGACTGTAAGGGATGAATTCCTTGGGCATTAATTACATGGCCTAGGTACTCTATTTCAGTTTGAAAAAACGAACACTTTGCTTTATTGCAACGTAGACCTGCTGCAGTCAAAACTTTGAAAAGGCACTCCAGGTTTGCTAAATGTTCTTCAACTGTACGTCCGGATACCACAATGTCATCTAAATAGTTCGAACAACACGGTACAGAAACTGTCAGCTGTTCCAAAAAACGCTGAAAAATAGCGGGGGCGGAAGAACTGCCAAAGGGTAGGCGTTGAAATTGAAAAAGGCCCATGTGAGTATTAATGACGAAAAACTTTTTTGACTCGTCATCAAGTGGAATCTGTAAGTATGCCTCTGCTAAATCAATCTTAGAAAAGAAACGAGACTGTCCTAATTTGTCCATTAGTTCGTCAGGTCTGGGCAAGGGATACGTGTCTACAATTGTTTGACTGTTCACTGTTGATTTGAAGTCCGCACAGAGACGAAGTTTTCCTGACGGCTTGGGTATAATTACTATAGGCGAGGCCCACTGACTCGCAGAAACAGGAGAAATCACCCCACTATCTTGCCAACGTTTAAGTTCTTCGGCAACTGTATCACGCAAGGCGATAGGCACTGGTCTAGCTTTACGAAATTTTGGAACTGCAGATTCTTTTAAAGTTACATGTGCCACGAAGTCTTTTGCACAACCTAGTTCCGGCGAAAACAAGTCACTATATTTTTCACACAATGCATTGATTTTATCCTGAGGCACTATTGACGAAATTTGAAGCACATCTCTTTGAATTGATAAACCAAACAAGTCAAAAGCATCTAGTCCAAAAATGTTCTGTGTCGATTTGGCCTAAAGAACTACAAAAGCAACTGTTTTTGTTACACCTTGAAAAGAGGCGGGCAGGCTACATGTTCCTAGCACGGGAATATTTTCACCTGTATAAGCTGTTAACACTTGCTGTGACGGCGACAATTTTGGCGAACCCAGAAGTTCATAAGTATCTTTATTAACAGCGGAACCAGTATCAAGCTGAAATTGCACAGTCTTATTTTCTATGAAGAGATTTACAAAAAGTTTGTGCTTCTGGCGCACGACAGGTGCGCGAAGGTGGGCAACGTCTGCTACGGTTTGTTTGCTGCGTATGCGCGGGCCGCGTAGTGAAGGAAGCGGCGCAGACTCGGCACACAGCGGATTAACAACACTGTCACTAGATGACACTACCGCCGGATCGGCGTCCGCGCAATGCGAGGCTACTGCACTAAAATTACTTTCAGTATCTACAACAAGTCTACTGTCACTAGCTACACAGTACTGGGAACTATTACAAGGAGCAGTTGCAGAAGGCACTATTTTCACTCAGTGGCGTAGGTACGTCACCAAGGGCCCCGGGGCAAAAATGACATTGGGGCCCTCTTTAAACTGAAACTATGCAAAACTACTTCATCAACAGTTCCTCACCGCCTACTGGAATACATAATAAGGCAAACCTAAATACTATTATGTAATTTATGTCACGCAGCAGATAATATTTAATTGTACTCTCAAATATAACTGTGAAAGTTGGTTTGTTTGCTATGCTTTCACGCAAAAGTTACTGAGCGGATTTGTATGAAATTTTGCAGAAGAATAGATTTGGACCTGGGTAAGACATAAAGATAAACGACCTCTTGGGATAGTTTCCGAAGTTGCTCCATACTAGGTGAAGGAAGTCGCAGGCATAAGCTAGTAAAAAGTAAACAATGAAGAAATATTACTTAACCATGAAAACATGCCCCCCCCCCCCCTGTCGCGAAGCAAACCGGGAACAGTCGAGTCCGCGGTGACTGCAGGCGAACTGTTGTCAGTACCGAAAACTCACTCTCCATGCCGATCAGCATAATTTCGTTGATAGTCCAGTCAAAGAAGGGAAATAGGAGAAATATTCGTGTAGGATGGTTTCAGAAAAGAAAGTTGCCGGATTTTGTTTGATGGAATACTTTGGTTTGAGCCGTGCCCCTACCAGGCTTCATGAAGTATAGGCTATATTAATGCCTGGCCAGGAAAAAGTAATATGTAAAATAACTAAGTTGACATCTTCGCTTATTATAGTGGCACTGGGGTACAGTGTAGTGTCTTGAATGCACAATTTACTATTGTGACAAAGTAACCATATTTTTTCTTCTTCTTGCACGAATTTCAGAGTGCAATTGGTTACATTGGGATCTATGATTATGGAGCACACCCTTGGGGAATTCACTACACAAGCAGTTGAGTTACCATAATAATACCGTTCTGTAATAATACATTGTAGAGACTTCATATTCAGATGTGATCACACTGTGTACTGTCAAACACTGTGCTAGTAATTCAGCAGTATTCACTGTTATTTCGCAAAGATTCAGCCGACTTCAACCGACAATACGCTGACGATGGCAGGGTCCACGTCTAAGCAGACAAGCAAAGGACCTTGTTACGTTTATATTCTGGGGTGCGAATAATTTTTGGATTTCACTTCGTGCGTTTGAGATTTGTTGGTCATGGTTCAAAAAGTTCAAAGTCGGGAAACCTCAGATCAACTAAATTATTATATACAGTAGAACTTCGATTGTCCGAAGTAATTGAGGGACATGAAAGTGTTCAAGGATCAACGGAAACTTTGTTGGAACGTCGCTCACGTAGGCCGAGGGGCCCCTTGAGCTCGGGGGCCCCGGGGCACTGCCCCGCCTAGCCCTATGATAGCTACGCCACTGTTTTCACTACAGGAATGCACTGTTCATAGTCATTTTGCTTGTCCCGAACCCGTTTCCGTTGCACTGTTTTGCGCGCTCGTTGGCGCTTGCTTTGTGGTGCACTATATAGTTTTGCCATAGGCGCAGAACTACTTTCTTGAAATTGAGATCCAAGTAAAGCACTGTTCAATTCCACAGCCCGAACAACATTTACAGAATGAACTGTTCTCGCACTCCGCGAAGCACTGTTTCTAACGTGTCTGTTCTTTGAGTTTTCAATTTGCATACACACAGACTGTACATGTCCTGATTTGCCACATTGATAACAGGTTGCGTTGCGACTAGGGCAATGAGCACGCTTGTGGCGAGACACACACTGGGGGCAAGATTTACGTACATTTTTCTGAAATGAGCGTTGGCGCCCGTTATTCAAATCACTGTTTCTAATACGACGGGGCGACCTTTGCGTCGCACTTTTACACTGGCTACTGTTCACTGTCTGTTCAGCACGGCCTGTACTATTGTAAGAACCACTAGTGCTACACTGAGAACTACGGCTAGGAAAGCGTCCGTTACGGCGCACTGAATTTACACTATGGCTTTGCATTTCTACATCAGCTAAGTCAAAAGTATCATGCGCTTCTATAAGCTGCAGTACACTGTCTAATGAGGGGTCAGACTGTTTCAGAATTGCTGCTCTAATTCTGGGGTCCTGAATATTCTGCGTAATCGCATCCCTCAACATCACGTCATTATACGAAAGTCCACAAGAGCAAGTAAATTTACATTGGCGGGTTAAGCCCTTCAATTCCGTAATCCACTCTTGGTGTGACTGCTGCGGTAATTTTTTAAGTCTGAAAAATCGGTACCGTGCAACGGCTACAAGAACGTTTCTCTCATAATGAGCATTCAGTGCATCTACAATTTGTTCAAAGTCTACATCACGAGGAGATGCGAGAGGGAAAAGTTTTTGCAATAGTACGAAGGTCTGGGGCCCACAATCGCTAAGAAAAGGTTCTTCACTCTCTGACCTGTAATTTGATGAGCCGCGACGAGTTCTTGAAACTGCACGAAATAGTCGCTCCATTCTTCCTCACGTTCGTTGTACTGGCGGAACATCGGAAGCGGTGCGGCGGCAGGTGTGGGCTGCTGATGCGACGGCTGTTGTTGAGTTGTCGTCAACTGCGCCACCGCCTGGAGAAGTTGTGTTATTTGCGCCGTCTGTAACTGAATAATTTCCATTACGTTTGGGTTCGGGGTAGTGGCCATGCTGACCGATTAGGCGCCGCGTATGCAAGTAACTTATAACAAAACACAAATGCAATATGAAAGAGGACTCGCTCTGCAACAAAAAAGTCCACAAAACACGTAACAATATTGTTCCCCCAAAATTCTTATAATAAGGGTGGGTGGGCGGGAGCAATTTCTGCGTGCTCCGACTGCTGCTGTCTGACTGCTGCTAGTGTGCTGGTCCACGGTTCTATCACTCCTCGTCGCCACTTTTGGGTCCCATCCTCGTCGCCACTTTTGTGTCCCGACTTCGTCGCCGCTTTTGTGTCCCAGCCTCGTCGTAGGTGTCGGTGGCCGGGTGGATGAGACCGACACAGGAATATAGATAGCACGCTGGTGCAGGTACGGAGGGGAGCAGCCAGAAACTATAAACACTACAGTAAATTAGAAAGAGATATATATTGCACAGAATGTAACAATACTTAACTTTTACATAGTATTGCAGAATGTTGATACATAGTTGTTAGAGGCCTGCCTAGTGCCTGTACAATAGCAAAGTCATCACTGGTGCCTATCTGATTACGAAGGTCCTAACTGGTTGCTATCTCCGTCCGAAGTGACCGATGTCGTTGAGCAGTGGCCACGAGCGGCATTGTCGCAGAGGGCGCTCGTGGCTGTCGTCGTACAAACGCCGCGCCGTGCGTGCATGGCGGCGCGCGGCGAAAGTAGGTGGCGCGCACTTTGTACTTGTGCGACACCACAGCTAGTGCTATCATGTCTCGATAACGGCAAAGAGCCGTATGGATATTATTTTCTCCTCCTAAGGACGTCTGATCGCAGGATGTGATGTATCGTGCAACTTTCTTGAGTCGTGAGGCCAACAACCGTGTAAATATTTTCATATCGCTGTTAAGCAGAGTTATAGGTCGATAATCTTGTATTCTGGATGACCCGTTCGGTTTGTGTACAGGAATAATTATGCCTTCAAGGAAGGTTTTAGGGACCTCAGTCGCCGGGGACATTAGTTCTTGACCGATGGTCGTCCATGTAGGCGCTAACAAATAGTCAAAACTTTTATAAAATTCAACGGGAATACCGTCGGGTCCAGGAGACCTGTTGGTATGCCCCATTTCAATTGCTTGTAGTACTTCATCTGTGGCCACGCCTTCCTGGGGTTCACGTGCCACCTCCACTGGGAGAGTACTTGGAGTAAGTTGTGCGACTTCTGAAACCAGTTCTGGCGAATGCGGCACAGCTTCATATAGTCTTGTGAAATGCGCATGAAACGCCTGACCGATGGCGTTTTGGGTATCGTGTCGATGACCTTCCGCGTCAATCAGGACGTGTATCAGAGCCCGGCGTCGTTTTTGTCTTTCCTGGAGGAGATGGTACATCGACGGATGTTCTTCACCTATTCGATTATTTGTACGAGATCGGATTACAGTCCCTTCCAGGTGGCGGCGCATTAGCAAAGAGATTTGGGCCTTTGTACGGTGAACCATCGTCTGCCTGGCTGGTGAGAAAGGCATCGTCGCACATTCTCGAAGAATGGAATAATAAAAATTCAAAGTGTTGTTTCGCCATGTCTTGATGTCTCGGCCGTAATTCATCAGAGACTTGCGCACTGTTGGCTTTGCACAGGAGAGCCACCAAGATAGAGTGGAGTTATAGGCGTTGAGACGGCGTAAACACAGTGCCCACGCATTTTCGATCATATGTCGACAGTCTGGAGCGGTCAGATGAGACACGTTTAGTTTCCACAGACCACGACTATACCACACACGCTGTCGGACGAGACTAACGTCGCAGATATATGCCTCATGATCTGATAAGGCTAAGGGCCAGACTTCCGCGTGACGGGTACCATCTGCGAGAGGGCGGGTGAGGTGTATGCGATCCAGGCGGCTCGACGAATGGGCGGTGTAAAACGTAAAGCCCGGGCGAGTTCCGTAGAGCTTTGTCCAGGTGTCAACGAGTTGTAGTCTGTCGATGACCACAGAGAGGGCCGCACAGGGTGAATGTTGTGGCAGTTGGTCGGTGGGCCCTTGTGTCGAATTGAAATCCCCGCCAAATACCAAGTCGTCCTGTGGACCCGTAAATAGCGGCGTGATATCCTCGGCGAAGAATGTATTGCGGTCTCGACGGTGGCTGGAACCGGATGGTGCATAGATGTTAATGATACGCACTCCAAATACAGTAAGGGCCATTCCCCGAGCAGTGTGGAGGTAAACGACGTCCTCTGCTGGAATGCCGTCGCGTAGGAGGATGGCGACGCCGCTACCGGTGTCGGAGGCGTGTGAAACATAGCCAGTGTAGCCGGTAGGGATGAGAAAATCAGCGACAAACACCTCCTGTAGGAGCGCAATATCAACATCACTTGAGTAGATGGTGTCTCGAAACATCGCCAGTTTTTGTGGGGCGCGAACGGTGGCCATATTCATCGTGGCGAGACGATATTGCTGCGGATGGACTCTTGCAAGGTTTACAGAAGGCGTTGCAGTGGCTCCTGAAAGTCGCTGACTTGCCGTGTCTCCCACAGTTGCCGTAATTCTTAGTTGGGTACCAAATCTGGCGCCTCCATGGGATGTATCCTCTCGGCCACGTTAGCTATCTGATCCGCTCCTTCGCCAACATCGTCGGCCCATGATGTGGATGTCGATGACGTGTGCTGGCGTTGTTCTTCTGTAACGGACGAGGCGCATGCTCCAAGTGGTGCTGTGAGGGAAAGGTGCTGACTGCAAGGAGGGGTTGTCCTGATTTGAGGTATCGTGCGTCACCGTAGGACTGTCCAGGGTGGCAGTATCATTCTGCTGCTGGTCGGAAAAAGGTAGGTCACATTCTTTCGTTATCTGAAAAGGTCGGCCGATGGAAGCCGTCAGCGGAGGGTGTCCGACGGCGTTTCTTACGCCTCCGAGGTGACCGCTGTTTTCGGATGTGTTGTTCTGAATCAGAATGTGGTTGCTCCTCTTCTATCGCCGCACCCGTCTGGACGAAAGCAGACGTCGGCACCACACTGAGGTCGATGTCCATGGTACCAGCAGAGTCATTCGGAGTGGTCTCTATTGTTGCCGGCTCTGGTGAGGGCGCTGGAGGCGGTGCTGTGCTTGTGTCGTCGGTATTTTCTTCTGCGTTGGGTACAGGCAACGTAGGTTCAGGCGGAGCCTGGAGTGGTATTACCTGGTTCTGTGCAACTGCAGCGTAGGTGACGGGTAGGGACGTGACCGTCGTTGCTGAGGCCACCTCACCTAGTGGTGTCTGTACCAAACGTCGGCGCATACATTCGGACCGGACATGGCCTTCCTGGCCACATCCTGAACATGTTCGTGGCTGGCCATCGTACATAACGATGGCCCGCACACCACCAATCATCAGGTACGACGGAACGTGTTTCTTCAGATCAATCTGTATCTGACGCACACCATTTAATACCTGGTAGGTCGTAAATGTTTGCCACTTTTCTGCGAGGTGACCTACGACGTTACCATACGGTTGGAAAGCTGCAATGACCGTTTCTTGAGGTACTTCAAACGGGAGCTCAAACACCCGCAGGGTACGTAATCCGAATCCTACGTGATCGACCGTTACGACACCGATGTGTCCATCAGAGTGCTTGAACTTCAGTCCGGTGTTATGTCGTTGTACAACTTCAGTGCATAGCGCTTCCGTCGTCATCTTGATATAGACGATGCTTCCCGTGATTGATAAGTGTATTCCGATCACGACTTGTGGGTTCAAACGAAGATCTTCTCGTATGAACTGTTCGACTTCAAAAGCTCTCGGTCGTGGATGTTCAGCCTGAAACGTTACTTTGATCGTCGCACGGCGGTAAGCGTGCGCCATGAGGTACGTGAATGCGGGACTCAATACACACAAATACCGCGACGCGGAAGTAAACAAACCCCGGAGCGGAGCGCGGCGCAGGTGCGCACGCTAGCACGGCCCAAGGCCAACTCTCACTACGGCTATCAATCACATGATTAGCCCTTTAATCTCATACTATTGATGGCCGCTGTTGACTGATGCTAATATGGCATTTGCAGACACTAGATTATCATTTATCGTACGAAGAACGATATGTTTTTGTTAATTCTTCAGTGCGCCAATGCTTTGAAATGACAACGTCTAAGTTACAATAACAAAATCATCAAATACGCAACGCAAGATGGCGTATACCAGAGAAAGTTCTGGGAGAGGAATGTCACGTGTCATCTGCGAACGGCTGATTTTCGTTAATTCAATGGAGGGTATAAAAACTCCGTTATTTTTGCAAATGTGTCTCAAACTATACGAGATATGAAAAAAACCATAAAGGAGCCAAGTTGTAGGGAATTTTCTCCTCTGCCAATTAGGTTATTCAATTTTCGTGTAAGATGAACGGTTCGTTTGTAATTACAATTATATTACAAACGGCTTTTTTGGTATTACTGCCGTATTTTTTCTCCGAAAAATTTGAAAAAGGGAGGTTCTGAGGTTCTGGTCTCTGGCGGCCTACAATTATGTCTGTAAAATTTGGTGCTGATCGGCTGAACGGTTCGTCTTAAAAACAGGAAACACGTTACGGACAGACAGACAAACGGACAGACAGACATACATCCCAAAATCGCCGTTATTTTTGCAAATATCTCTGAAACGATACGAGATACGAAAAAACATAAGAGAGCAAAGTTGTAGAGAATTTTCTCCTCTACAAATTCGGTTATTCAGTTTTTCGTGTCAAATGAATAGTTAAGCCGTTATTTTTATTTAAATGTCGAGCTGTCAAAAGGCGATCGCAAAGGCCCACTTTTAGTGTTACTACCGTAACCTAAAGTGAGCCAATAACTAGACTCCCTAACGGCGCTGCTGTCGCGGTATAATTTGAACGTTCGCCCGGCCGCCACACTAGTGGCAAGCGTCACATAAATACGAGTGTTGTGAGAAGATAAATCGTGTATTAAATAGCTACTGCGGGATATATACACAATTGATAGTCACATCTGTGTTGTTTGACTATTGCAGTCTATATGAAGCACGATGGTGAAGGACTGCTCAGCGTTTAAATGCATAAATCAATTTAAGAAAGAAATAAAAAGATCGAATACTGTCTTCCCATTTATATTTCCCAGGAATACATGTAGCCCTACTACTTGTGTTCAGAGATAGTTACTCTTGTGTAACAGATTGTTAGTCAAGACAATATAGGATTGAATGAAATAAAACTGGTAGCTCTTAAAAAGGAGCTACTTTAGGTAGTACTGGTGTACAAGACGTTCAAAAAGTTTCATTTTATGACTGTGTAAAATAACTATTGGGTTCACGAAATTAGTTGCCTGACTGCAGTTCGAATTTTTGTTTATGAAATTAATATTAGCAACTTGTAACGCAGAATTTAAAGCTAATCTGCTTTACATATAGGTATAATAATTGAAAGAGGTGTGCAGAACTGTGTACAGTTCCATATATGAATGACATATAGCCATACAGAATGCACTGTGTGAAGCTGAACCCTATGACAAAGAGTTGCTGACTCTTGAGGAGTTCACGCTACTATAAGGTATTTGGCTTACAGCATTAAAAATGCTCATATTCTTGCTAGATACCCTAATGCCAATGTTAGATGCATTAGTTTAGAAAAAGTTATGGCATACCTCGTGTTCTTAAAAGAATTTGGAAGTGGCTGGTTGCTGTGTTCACAAGGTAAGAAGCTATTTTTCAGTTGCGTATCTTATGGCATATTTCACTTTCACAATCGATTCTTAACTTTAGCTGTTTCAGGCAGCCCTGTTTGATTTTTTGATGCTATGAAATATCTAAATATTGGGAAATGTAGCACTAAAGAAAAGACGTAAAGTGTGAAACTCTTCCGAAATTAATGTTTGTAAAAAAAGTTTCAGAACCGTAGAATACACTGAAAAGTGCCAAAAAATCGCGTCTGACGATACATTCAGTTCATATGCTGCACTGAAAACGCTAAAATAAACATGTTATAGTTCGGTTTCGTTAGGAAGTGGAAACGCTGTTGGCCAATTTCTACACCGTATGTGTAATAAATTTACACACAACTGATAGTACTGTATATTCAAAGAGTCTGAAGCTGTTTTGTAGTTGTATGTTTAAATGAGACATAGTTTTCGCGACTTAACTCAAATGAATACTCTATCTAATCAAAAGAATCTTCGCACGTTTAAAGTTCGCGCGGAAGTTTGCCACCACAATGCTCTTCAATTTGTCCGCAGTTCGCAGTCGCGATTGTGGGGGCTTGGTAGGAGCGCGGCTGGGCAGAACGGCGACTGGCGGCTCCTCGGCGTGCTCCGTCCATGCTCAGTGCTGTCGATGTTTTTTTCCTTTATTGTGCTTTATACCAGCAGTACACGGGCAGGCTCGCAGCAGCACTATAGGCTGCTCTTCAGCCGAGAGTAATTAAAAGACATATATGAGTTGAGAATTAAAATACATAACAGGAGATACAATAACATAGACAAGGCGACAGTTTGGAGTACATTACAATAGACAGATGATTAAAACCACATTTAGTTAGTTAAAAATGATGAGCCACGGTGACCTAAAAAAGCAAGCGGCGGAAGTTATCCTGGGAGAGGACATGGAGGGTGTGGAGATGAAGGGAAGAGGGTATAACGCGGTAGAGGCGTGGCAGAGTCAAAAATGTTCAAATGTTTGTAAAGCTTATGGGACTTAACTACGGGGTCATCAGTCCCTAAACTTACAAACTACTTATGAACTACTTACGAACTAGGACGGCACAAATATCCATGCCCGAGGGGGGATTCGAGCCCCCGACCGTAGTGACCGTTCAGACCGTGACTGAAGCGCCTCAGTCCCCTCGGCCACCGCGGCCGGCGTGGCAGAGTCCCAGGGTTGGTAAGGATGGGGTGGACCAGGGGGTTGCGGGAGTCTATTTTACGGAGTGCTGTCGGATCTTGGGCGGGCTTACATACCGTAAGTACACATTCCCGCGATTGGCTGTTTGCTGGCAATACATCGCTGCAGAACACAGTGTGTGTATCCCGCCGCGCGTGCCTCGGCCGTGTGCCGGTGGTGCCCTCTACCGGAGCACGGTACCCCTAGTGCTGACGTCCGTTGTGGCGAACTACGGAAAGACGTGTTGGTCGAGCCCATGGCCGTTTGTTGACGCTGCGTGGAGGGCGCGGTACAGGAAAAGGCAGTCCCTAATCTACGAGATTTCCGAACTGGGGAACAAACTTGATAGTCTCCGCCGCTTCCCCCAGCACAGCGACCAGCTTCGTTGCCTTCCCCGTCCCCCGTTCTGTGTCCGATATTTGGCACGTGTGATTATATACTGCAAACCTGCCCCTCCCGTACACCTCTTCCAATATGCTGGTGACACCGCTTTCCTTGCCTTAGCTCCCACCCTCGCCTGTTCCAACCGCCTGCTCCAAGAACACCTTGACCTCTTTGCCGCTTGGTGCAACCAGTGACTCCTGTCTATAAATCCTACCAAAACCCAGGCGATCATCGTAGGTCGAACTGCCCCTTCCTTCCGTCCCTGAGATTTCTATCTCACCCTCCATAACTGTCCCATCCGCTTCACCCCTACCCTAAAGTACCTGGGCCTCACTATTGATCGCACCCTCTCCTGGACTCCCCATCTACGCACTATCCAAGAAAAAGCCCGCTCCCGCCTCCACCTCCTCAAACTCCTTGTTGGCCAAACATGGGGCCTCAACCCTTCTACCGTCCTCTGTTCCTACAAATCCCTCATCCGTCCTATCCTTTGTGTCGCCCATCCAGCCTGGATCTCCGCTCGCCATCCTTCTACAAATCTCTGGAGATACTGGAGCGCCAATGCCCTCTGCCTCGTCTTCCATATTCCCCTTTATCCCCTGTCTCCCACACGGCTCCTCTATGATCTCATTCCTTCTCTTTATTGAACATCTCCGCCTTCGTTACATATCCCGCAAATCAGATCCGCCTAATCCTCTAGCCCATTCCCTCCTCTCTGCACCTGGTCTGTTGCCGCGCCTCCACCACTGTATTCCCCCTGCTCTCCACTTGTCCACACTCCAGATCCTTTCCCGTGGCAAATTCCGTACCCTCCCCCTCCTGGATGATGCCCTCCTACCTGACATCTACCACAGACAAATATATACAGACGGGAAACCTCCGTAAGGGCCCGGTCCTACGCTCAGGGGTGCGGGGAGGGAGGATTTTCAGCAGTTCCGTAAGATGTCCCATGATGGCGCTGAGGTCAGAAGCAGCCGCTAGAGTGGGCGGACACAGCCGTGGCCTCGTGGCAGGCGGCACGAGCTCTCCCCTCACCCTCCCCTCCACGCTACCCTCTGACGTGCGAGAGGCACCCTTAAGCCAGCGATCCGCCTGACACCTGCTAGCATCTTACGGAACTACGAGGGGAGCGTAGGACAGTGGTTTAGAGGGGGCTGCGTCTCTGTATATGTTACTCTGTGCATCTACCTTTCATACCAGCTGTGAACCTTTCTCTTGCTCCCTCTCCCCCTTCTCTCCCTGAGGGCCCCGACTACCCCTCCCTTCCCGTCCCTTCTCCCCTCCTCAATTCCACCCAGCTGTCTCTCCGGATCCTCCTCTTACCGCCCTCCCCTATCCTTCTTCCCCGTGGCTTCCTGGGACATCATGCCCCCTCCAGACATTCCCCACCAGCCTTGTGGCTACCCCCACCCTCTCCCTCTCCTCTCATCCCCTTTTTCCCCCCACACCACATCTTCAATGCTGCAAGTGCTCCGCCATCTGTGGCACCTTCTTTGTGCTTCCATGTGAGTGCTTCGACAAGTGTGGTGCCTTTTAGTTACATTGTTTTATTTTTACAACAGTGAACGGTCAACCCGCAGCCGCATCAGTTTTAACTTGTGTGTTTCTCCGTGTGTGTGATGTGTTTTTCGTTTTAATTCCACAATAGCGGACGGTCTAACCATAGCCGCCCCCTGCGCTCATTTTAATTGTGTGTGTGCCACTGACTTTCGAGCAGCTGTTTTTATTCTCCACTATCGCCGTTCCAAATCTTTTATGACGCCAGCGTTTCCCTTCAATTTATATACTTTCTTTTATCTCCATTTTACATCTCCGTTTTATGTATGTGTTACCTCCAACATTTTATCTCCTTTATGTTCGTATGTTTCTCCTGTGTCAAATTTTATTTCTGTAGGCTGAAGAGCGCCTGTGAGCGCTGCCACCCCGCCCCTTTTTAGGGGAATTGAAATCACAATAAATGCAAAAATCTCTTGGCCAGTCCCACACCGCCCCCGGCCACGACCGCTTAACGTACAGGCACCTTTGTGCCTGACCCGACTCCTTCCATATCGACCTTCCGTCCTTATACAGTGTCATCCTCTACACCAGCTTCTTCCTCGACCTGGGTAAAACCTCCTGTAATCTTATGTTCCCCAAATCTGGCAAGCCTCTTTCTGATGCCTCTTCCTATCGCCCTATCAGCCTCACCTCGGTGTTCAGGAAGGTTTTGGAAACCATCCTTTCTCGCCGCATTCAACAGCATCTCCGTCAACACCAACTCCTGCCCCTCTCCCAATGTGGCTTCTGACCCTCCTTCTCTGTCAATGACCAACTCCTCCGCCTCACCCACCTCCTTTCCGTCCAGCTAAATTCCCGTCACATCGCCATCTTTGTCTCCCTCGACATCGAGAAGGCCTATGATCGAGTATGGCATTCCGGTCTCCTTTTTAAACTCCAAACCTACGCCCTTCCTATTAATCACATCCGTTTCATCGCTTCCTTCCTCTCCCACCGCCCACCCTATGTCACTGTCAACAACTCCAACTCCTACTTGTTCTACCCCTCCGCTGGGGTGCCCCAGGGGTCTGTCCTCTCCCCTCTCCTCACCTCATTTACTCGACTGACATGCCACAACCCCAGCCTCCAGTCCATCTCATTCAGTATGCTTACGACACCGCCTTCCTAGCCCTCGCCCCCTCCCTTGCACGTTCTCAGCACTTTCTCCAATCTCACATCTCGCAATGCTGCACTTCGTGGCCCCACCAAATCCCAGGCAATCATTATGGGTCATACCACCCGATCCTTTCATCACCGCGACCTGTACCTCACACCCCATGACTTTCCCACCCCCCCCCCCCAAACCTCCACCCTCAAATACCTTGTCATCACCCTGGATCGCTCCCTTTTCTTGAACCCTCATCTTCAAACAGTCCATCAAAAAGCCCTCTCTCGTCTCAACCTCCTCAAGCTTCTGTCTGGCCGGGCATGGGGACTTAACCCCTCCACAATCCTATACACCTATCGTTCCCTGATGCGTCCCGTTCTTTGAAGTTTCCATCCCACTTGGATATCCGCCTCCCCCACCTATTATAAATCCCTCCAAATCCTAGAACGCCACACCCTCTGCCTAGCTTACCACATCCGCCTCATTTCCCCCATGCGGATCCTCTACGATCTCATTCCTTTCTCTCACCTTATAAAGTTCCTTGAACATATCCGTATCCTCTACACCTCCTGCAAAATTGAATCCCGTCACCTGTTGTCTCTCCTTTCCTGCCGAACCAAATCAAATCAAATATTTGTAATCCTATGTGACCAAACTACGGTGATGATCAGTCCCTAGTTTTACAAACTACTTCAACTATGTTAAACTAACCTAAGGACAACGCACACATCCATGCCCAAGGGAGGACTCGAACTCTGAGGTAGGAGGCCGCGCTCTAGACCGCTCAGCCACTCCCGCGCAGCTCTGCTGAACCCTGGGCCTCTGCTACGTACCAGCATGTTCCTCCCTACACCTTCATACTCTCCGTATCCTCTTCCAGAGTAAATTTCGCCACCTCTATCTCTCAGACGACGCCCTCTGTCCTGGCATTGACCATCCCATCAGCCCTAATCCCTCCCCTCTCCATATAATGCATGGCCCCCTCACTACCACTCCCCTCCCTTCCTTCCCCCACTTGGACCTCCCTTCTCCCTCCCTCGGAGTTCTTACGTTTTCCTTCCTCACTCCCCCACCCTCTTATTCCCGCCCCTTCGCGCCTCCCTTCCTTCCCCTCTCCCCCTGGGGGTCTCAGTGCTTCACTTTTTAATCGTGTTTTTAACAGTTCACCGTGCTAAAGTGTTAGTGTCAAGTGGTGAGCGTGATTTTAAGACTTCAGCAACCGCCACATGGGCAAAACAATGTGTTGCCATGTTTGTCTCTCTGTTGTCATCATCATTAAATGTGCAAAATCTTTTTTTTTTTAGCCACCGGGCAGTTTTTAATTCTGATTATGTGTGTTTCAAAGCCTTTATTTCATTGTTTTTAATTCTGATTGTGTGTGATTTAAAGCATTCATTTCATTGTTTTTAATTCTGAATATGTGTGTTCTAAAGCCTTCATTTCATTGTTTTTAATTCTCTAATTTTTATCTTCTTTTTTATTGTTAAATTCCACATTTTTATCTCCTATCATTCATACTGTCAAACGCATATGTACCCTGGGCTGAAGAGCAATATACGAGGCTGCTGCCAGCCAGCCCCACAAGGCATTAAAATACAATAAAGAACAAAAACCGGCCAGTCCGCGCCCACCGGACTTAGCACCTCTCCTTAGTGGCAAGGAGCGCAACACAATGGCATTGGCTGAAGACAACCGCAAGAAATTCCTGATCGTCGGAGATTCCCTGCAGTTCTTACTTTAAGACTTATATTTTTGTATCACATTTTATATATGCAATATTAATTTTATTAATATTATTTCTGACTTCGTAATTGTATTTCTTTTATATATTTCATCAAAAGCTGATCGCTAGTTTTTTGATACGTGTACTATGTTAGCAGTTAGCCAATACAGGGCTCCTTGTTTTATTTTATGACTTGCGCAGGCACATATGGACCCTTCATCTGTGGTTGTACCTATGTTGAATTTGCAACCTTCGCCAAAACATTTATGAGCTATTGTTATTATATTTTAAACTCCATTCTATTCTAATTCTAATGCTTATATTTTATAGTGTGACTCCATTATCATCTGTGTTTTATAATAAGCAAGCTTACTTTCGCTGTACCTATGTCACCCACATCTATGGCTCTTTAACACTTCTGTAAAATATTCTTTGACATGTTTGTCTAAGCTTACGCTAACGCCATCTGTCGGCTTTGTTTACTTACAATCAGCTTAACACACTATATCATTATTTAAATTTATGCATAAAAAACAATTTAGAGTGCAATGATTTTTTATTAAATCAGGTAGTATCTGTCCTTTTTTCCAGCGACGCACTGAAAGGCTCCCAAGCACTTGCCCAGCTCCACGACATCAATGGAGTCACAATCCTGAAGGGACTGATGACCTCCGCAGTTTTGTCCCCCTAAAACATCAAACCAACCAAACAATCCTGAAGATGGTCAAAAAAGACTGAAACTAGTTAATTAAATAAAAATCATTGCACTCTAGACTGTTTTATATAAATCACACACAGACACATATATATTATCAATTGTAATTCACCTTCTTTTACTCATTTTGTTGAGCCTTATACCAGAATTGTATGCTAGTACGATCATATTGTCTTGACTGTATTTCTAATCTCTTAGTCTACCTCATTTTTAACCTACACGTACCTACATTTTGTATAAGAAAACCTTTCCACAGTTTGTATCAAAAGATGGAAAACAGAGACGTGTCATGCACAATAAAAAAATTCTGCGACCAAGAAATTGCTACGTATTTAATAAGAAAAACGACAGTTCATAATGCATAGTTTAAGTTTTCAAGTTTTTACAAATACTGTGTATTGACAAAATATAAGCATCTATAATCTAAAGTGGATTACCTAATGGTATTTACATGAGTGACATACAGTTACTGCTCTTGTTACAAGTGAATAACGTTTTCTATAGTTCTTTTTTCTCAAAAAAGGCAGCTCGTTTATCTTTAATCGGCATTCTCACAACAAACCGAAATTTAGCAAGAGGTTTTTTAATTGTATGACAATTACTAAAGCGATGCAGCTATTACTTTCGGTAGTGTCTGTTTTCAACATAAAGCTGTAATTTATCAAGAAAATGTTCAAATTTTGTATAGTCTATGGGACTTAACTACGGGGTCATCAGTCCCTAAACTTACAAACTACTTATCAACTACTTACGAACTAGGACGGCACAAATATCCATGCCCTAGGGGGGATTCGAACCCCCGACCGTAGTGGCCGTGCAGACCGTGACTGGAGCGCCTCAGTCTCCTCGGCCACCGCGGCCGGCAATTTATCAAGAAGTTTCGTATTATTTACTAGTTAGACAGATGTTCAAATTCAAATGTTCAAATGTTTGTAAGTCTTATGGGACTTAACTACGGGGTCATCAGTCCCTAAATTTACAAACTACATATGAACTACTTACGAACTAGGACGGCACAAATATCCATGCCCGAGGGGGGATTCGAACCCCCGACCGTAGTGGCCGTGCAGACCGTGACTGAAGTGTCTCAGTCCCCTCGGCCACCGCGGCCGGCTAGACAGATGTGATGTAACTCTAAATTCCTTTTGGAGTTACTACATTTCTTTGTTGCAAAACATTAAAAACATGGCCAAACAATCGAGATAACGTGATTTCTCTAACAACAAAATAAATACTAATTGATTCTTCCGACACTCTATGTCCAAATCTTACAATAACAGCAAAAACAGCACAGTTTCGGTGCATGTAAACTTACTAAGCTCACGTCTTTGAGAAAACTGGCACATTATTTACACTTAAACTTAATTCTTTGTCGGTGAGTCAGAAATATGGGAGCTTTTCTAGGGTAGTGAGTAGGGCAAATCGTTGCCCATCTTCTAGAAGGCGGAGAAGGTTCTCTCCTGGGACTGTAAAATGTATTGTATGAACATTTAAATTGAGGAATAGGAAAGAAAAATCCCCATCTTTTAAAGCATAGCTACAGAAAGCAAGAAAGGAGTTTATCAGTATGAAGGGAGATAGAAGAAGGGAGCAAGGTCGTTGGGAACTGGCAGCTCTTATATGCGAAGGACACCGAATATTGAGCAACGTACTTCCGTTACATGAATGGACAAGATAGCTAGGACACCCTGTATATAAAGTTCGTCGTGAGGAGCACGTCACCTTGACTTGAAGTTAGAGGTCTGCATTATGTCCGGTTTTTACCGGCGAGTCCCGCTCGCCCCTCTGTCTCTCGGGAGTATGCGGCCGAGCGTCCTCTTTAACCGGTTGCGGGCAACCGAGCGCCAGCGCTCGGCCGAGCGCGCCGGTCGCTCGGTCGGTCACCAGTAACCGGCGCACTCAGCGACGGAGAGCTGCACTTCGTCAGACTGGTTACATTAATACTTCTTCCATAGATCATGAATACGACACTTCGTAATAATGTGGAACTTGTCAGTGTTATAAAAGGTGTCTGTACAAGATATTACATTACACAAAATGTTATATGACACAAATATATTTTGTATTCTTTTTATTTTTATTATTATTATTATTATTTTATTTTTTATTTTTAGTTTTACTAATTTATATCTAAAAATTCATCCACTGAGTAGAAAGAGTTGTCATTCAGTTATTCGTTTAATAAATTTTTAAATGCTAGTTAGCTATCTGTCAGGTTTTGATGCTGTTTGGTAGGTGACCGAAGACTTTTGTGGCAGCGTAATTCACCCCTTTCTGTGCCAATGTGAGATTTAACCTGCATAATAATATCATCATTTCTCCTGGTGTTATACCTACGCACACTGCTATTACTTTTGAACTCGGTTTGCCGCGGCGGATTAGCCATGCGGGATGCGCACGGCCGTTCGCCATCTGGGGTTCGGGTCCCCTCTCAGGCATGGGTGTCTGTGTTATCCTCAGGTTAGTTTACCTCAGTTTAAGTTGTTTGCAAGCTACGGACTAATAAAGCAGTATAGTCCGATAGATTTACAAACATGTGAGCATGTGTGTGAACTAGGTTGGATAATTAACAACAAATTTCATAAGTGAATATATATACTCTGAAGTAACTGTGAGGATGCCTAAATCCTTAAATAGATGTCTCCAGAACGATCTTGGTCGCGCTCCAGTAATTATTCTGATTACACGATTTTGTGCAATGAATACTTTTTTACTTAATAGTGAACTACCTCAGAATATGATGCCATACGAAAGCAGTAAATGAAAATAGGCGTAATAAACTGTTTTACTGAGATTCTTATCGCCAAAATTTGGTAAAACCCTAACAGCATACATAGCTGAACCCAAACGTTTTAGCAGACATCAATGTGTTGCTTCAAGTTTAGTCTCTCATTAATTCACACATCTAAAAATTTTGAAAAACTCTGGTTTCCCTTCAAAACGAACGAATAATTTCGATGAATCTTAGCTACAGACTTCTGTTCAAAGTCTATATTTATTACTGGAGTTGTGCCATTTACTGTACGGAACTGTATATGCTGTGTTTTATCTAAAGTTAATGAGAGTCCGTTTACTTGTGAAAGACGTTATTTACGATTACATCAGTTAGTTCTCGTTTTATGGTTGTGATTACTATACTTGTATCATCAGCAAAAAGAACTAATCTTCATTGCCAGCCGCGGTGGCCGAGGGGACTGAGGCGCTCCAGTCACGGTCTGTACGGCCACTACGGTCGGGGGTTCGAATCCCCCCTCGGTCATGGATATTTGTGCCGGCCTAGTTCGTAAGTAGTTCATAAGTAGTTTGTAAGTTTAGGGACTGATGACCCCGTAGTTAAGTCCCATAGACTATACAAACATTTGAACTTTTTTTGTTAACTAATCTTCATCAATGTAGAATGGCAAGTCATTAATGTATTTCAGAGATGAGAGACCAACGCTTCATATTAACAACTTAGTAAATTCTTTTACCAATGTCTTTCGTTGTTTACTATCAGTTCTATAACCCACTTCCTACAACTGTATATGTCACATTTGATGTTTGATAGTTGTAAGTTTAGGAATTGATGATCCCGCAGTTAAGTTCCATGAACTTTACAAACATTAAACATTTTTAAACATACTTTCTATGAGTTTTACCATTTTTATTTTAAGTCGTATGTATTCCAGAAAATTCCCCATTACTGTATGTGACATGGGGAATTTTCTGGAATACATAAGACTTAAAATAAAAATGGTAAAACTCATAGAAAGTATAAAATTCAAGAAAACCTGTCTCAAGAAGTAAATTTTTAAATATTTTGCAAAGTACTGGAGTCTTCCAGTAACTGCAACGTTAAAAACTGTAATTTCTGTATGTAATATTTCGTTTGTTTTGGTAGACAAGCGGTAATACAGTAGTCTAATCTTGCGTTATGTGCAGCGTATCTCCTTGTGGTTATCAGACCACAAAACAGCGTTTAAAGAGCACATTTTGTTCTTTAAAGCACATATTAGCTTGGACACCATTGTCAACCGTATTTTGTCTGCCTTTTCTCTAATATGCCGCGATACAGTGGTGGGGTGCGGAAGAACATCTTCTATATTGATTTTTCCATACGTGGCGCGAACATTGATGAGCTCCTGCGAATAATTCTTGAAGCCAATCTTACTAAAAGTATTTAATGGTAGCAAACCTAATCCGCCCATATCGACCAACATATCAACAAGAACTTTCTTTATGCTAGTTGGTACTGCAAGTGGTCGGTGTAATTCTGCTCCGCATTTACTTCTGCAGTGCCGAATCATACATGTTGTGCTTGACTGGTACGTAAGTATAGTATCGCATGTGGTACATTGCACGAAACCAGCAGAAACCTGTGTGACAGGATCCACTACAAGTGCAAAAGATTACCAAGGTTCACTTTTCGGCTCCTCTTCCGACATGTCTTTCTTCTTCAGGACTAACGAGCCGCTCCTAATTGCCTCCACAATACTTCTTTTTGTTTCATGAATGGAGCCTTTACGACCTGTAGTTCGTTGATCCACAACGCTGTCTGCGCTGCTCAAAGCCAGGTCGGTCTCTAATACGATTCCACAGTGTTGAGAGCTCGGCGGTCGCGCTGTCACCGGCCGAGACTACGAGCGCGCTCGAGCGCCGGCAGCGCTCGAGCGCCCGGCTGTGCTCGACACTTCCGCCGGTAACCGAGAGGCGGAGGGCGACCGGCCGGCCACACGGGGCATTAGACGGCCACAGCCGTGTCGCAGAGTGGGCCTACCCCAGCCGTCGAGCAGCGGCACGAAACGGCAAATGCTCGAGCGGTTATTTTCATCGAAATGCAGAACTCTACTTGGAGTCCATTTGGCGCCCCTTTCTTCAGTGCCACCCGGCGCAGGAAGCACACCTCCTAGATCCGAGGTTGGTTAACGGATACCCACACACATTCCGACAACTAGTTAATGTGCTCAGTATGTGTGACCGCCGCGTGGGAATGGTCGGGGGCGCCATATCACGGATTGCGCGGCCGCTCTCGTCGGCCTGTACTCTCACTGGCTGGAGTAAAACCGTCTTCACTGATGAGCCCCACTTGGAGCCCAGATGACCAGTGAAAACGTGTTTGGAGGTGTCCCGGACAGCGGTGGGCTATCAGCCTGATTGTCGCCCGCCATACGGCAGAGTGAGGGTGTGGGGTGCCACTCATTTCACAGCAGGAGCACATTGGTCGGCATCCGCGGAATCCTTACTACACAGTGAAAAGGTTTACGATATCCTATACCCCATTTTGTTTATCTTCATCAAAAAAAAAAAAAAAAAAAAAAAAAAAAAAAAGGTTCAAATGTTTGTATAGCTTATGGGACTTAACTACGGGGTCATCAGTCCCTAAACTTACAAACTACTTAAGAACTAACTACTAACTACTACTAAGGACGGCACAAATATCAATGCCCGAGGGGGAATTCGAACCCCAGACCGTAGTGGCCATGCAGACCGAGACTGGAGCGCCTCAGTCCCCTCGGCCACCGCGGCTGGCTTATCCTCATCCTGGGTTTACATTTCACGTCGATAATGTTTATGAAGCTATGGGACTTAACTTCTTTGGTTGTTAGTCCCTATGCTCATCAGTCCCTTGATTTACAAACTACATCTATATCTACATAAATACTCTGCAAGTCACACTGAAGTGCATGGCAGAGAGTTCAACAAACCGCTTTAATGATATTTCTTTACAGTTCCATTCCATAAAAGCTCGCAGGATAAAGCAACACCTAAATCTTCCCGATTTCGATCTGTTTTCTCTTATTATGATGATCATGTCTCCCTAAGTAGGTGGGTTCTAACGAAATATGTTCGCATTCGGAAGAGAAAGGTGGTGAAAGAAATTTCGCAAATAGATGTCGCCACAACGAATAACGCCTTTTTGGCCCACTTTAGGTTACGGTAGTAACACTAAAAGTGGGCCTTTGCGATCGTCTTTTGACAGCTCGAAATTTAAATGAAAATAATGACTTAACCATTCATCTGACACTAAAATTGAATAACCGAATTTGTAGAGGAGAAAATTCTCTACTACTTTGCTGTCTTATGTGTTTTTCGTATCTCGTATCGTTTCAGAGATATTTGCAAAAATAACGGCGATTTGACGATTTCTGTCTGTCTGTATCGTGTTCCCACTTTTTAGGTCGAACCGTTCAACCGATCGGCAACAAATTTTACAGACATAATTGTTGGCTACCAGAGACCAGAACCTCGCTTTTTCAAATATTTCGGACAAGAAATACGTTAGTAATGCCAAAAAAGCCGTTTGTAATATAGTTTTAATTGCAAATAAACAGTTCATCTGACGCGAAAACTAAATAAATTTGCAAAAATAACGGAGATTTGACACCCTCCATTGAATTAACGAAAACCAGCCGTTCGGAGATGTCACGTGACATTCCTCGCCCAGAACTCTCTGGCATACGCCATCTTGCGTTGCGTATTTGATGAGTTGCTTATTGTAACTTACACGTTGATATTTCAAAGCAATGGCGCACTGAAGAATTAATAAAAACACGTCGTTCCTCGTACGATAAATGATAATCTAGTATCTAAAAATGCCATATTAGCATTAGTTAACAACTGCCATCAATAGTACGAGATTAAAGAATGCAACTTCTGATTGTTAGCTGTAGCGTAGTGCGCTAAACGTTGGACTGTCTTGCTGAAGGTCTGTGGTTCGGAACCCGCTACTACCCATATTATTTCCTAAAAGGGTTTCAGACTCTTATTAATTCAAAAAAGTTCAAATGTTTGTTAAGCTTATGGGACTTAACTACGGGGTCATCAGTCACTAAACTTACAAACTACTTATCAAATACCTTATACTAAGGACGGCACAAATATCCATGCCCGAGGGGGGATTCGAACCACCGACCGTAGTGGCCGTGCAGACCGTGACTGGAGCGCCTCAGTCCCCTCGGCCACCGCGGCCGGCTATTAATTCAATAGAGCTATGTTCTTCAATGTTTAGGATTGTGCATATGTAAGAATGCTCCCTCTAAAATGCGTGTTTGTTCTATTTCGTGAACTAGCCGTGAAATACGTAACAACGAATTGAACAATGGTCTTCTGAAGCATATGCACGTAAACTGGAAGGATACTGTAATAATGAACATTCTGCACAAAGTGCTGATACAGGTAGTTTCGTATATAAAGGAAGTGCCAGATTTCTGCATATTGCACATTGCAATTACCTTTTTATTTTTTTCTAAGCGTTTATTCACTATTTCTGGAATATATTGAAAGTCATTAATTAGAATCGACGCATGTTTGTCTTTGATATGGTTTCTATGGACGCTTTTAACGTAGATGATATTACCTTTCCTGTAGTTTTTTAATGATTTCCACCTCAACTCGTGCATCATTTCCGTGATATCCCCCCTCCCCTATATCGCGATAATACAAAACGAGCTGCCCTTCTCTGAACTTTCTATAAATCGTCCGTCAGTCCCACCTGGTGTGGATCCCATAATGTCCGCAACACAGGCAAACGAAACACCCAAAAACAAATGAATAGCGGTCAGCCGTATCCACACGCCAAATGTAAACATTAGCGTAATGTTCAAATGTTCAAATCTTTATAATTCTATCGGAATCAACTGCATGGTCATCAGTCCGTAGCTTACAAACTACTTAAACTAACCTAAGGACAACACATCACCCATGCCCGAGGGGGGACTCGAACCCCCGACTGCGAACGGCCGCGCGCACCGCAGCACGGCGCCCCAGTGCGGACGACTAATCGACCGCGGCGCGTAATGTACACCATCGATATTAAGGGGAAAACAAGCTATAAACAAACCACAAAGAAAACTCGACAAGACAAGGAGCCAAGAATAAGAAATATAACCGTAAGTAACATAACAAAAGACTCGATTTTCGAACTCAAAATTGAAAAATGATAAATATAGATGACAATTGTACAAAATAAATACAAGAAATAATAAGTACTTCACTGTGTCATCTTAACATAGCCTATAAGGTATGTATATACAAAATAACTGTGAAAGTCGCATTTCCAGGTCTAATTTTCGGAAAAACTAAAATAGATAATTCTGTATGCAAACTCAACCTTCAGCACTGTTAAAGATCTCGTAAGAAACTTTGTAGATGTATATCAAAAAGCCATTGTGTATAGTACTAATATAATTTTAAGACAAACAATAAAAAAATCTCACTGAAGATGGCACAAAATGTACTGGAATATGTTTGGGAAATGTAACAAAAATTTAAGTGTCTTGTTTAAATGTTCAAATGTTTGTAGAACTTATGAGACTTAACTATGGGGTCATCAGTCCCTAAACTTACAAACTACTTATGAACTAGCTAATCCTAAGGACGGCACAAATATCCATGCCCGAGGGGGCATTCGAACCCCCGACCGTAGTGGCCGTGCAGATCGTGACTGTAGCGCCTCAGTCCCCTCGGCCACCGCGACCGGCCCAGAAAATAGAGAGATATGTCAGAAATGGAGGCATTTTAAATGTTAAGGATACCGTAAACTTATAACGTCACAACTGTGACATTACTGCGTCGCAGAAGCAAAATTTTAGAAATTCTCAATACTTTCAGCAGAAGAAATTCGAATACTTTGACCATAAAATGGGCAACAACAAATGAAACTTGTTGCAACTGATACCTCAATGAAAGATTGACGACATAACTCGTACAATACATAAAAAACTAACTTAAGAATTTAAGTCAATGGTTTGGATTGAGTACAGAAACACAATTCAAAAAATTCGTGTACACACAAAAGATCAAGCTACTGATCAGCTATATTCTTGAAGGACCGAGTAGTTAAAGTAGAAGAAAGGATATTCTTGAACCTTCGTTTGTTCATAAACATTTGTAAATACAGTTCAGTACTACGGCTCTTGCTTTGCTAGCCTTAATGTAGGTTCCTGTGCTATCCACGAGACTGTAGACGCTAACTTGGAAACCAGTAACAGCCTCTACATCTCCACATTCGCCCTTCTCTGCCAATCACCTCCTCTTCTCTCTGTCCAACTCCTGCCGTGGTGGAGTGGCCTTAGCGCCTTGCTGTGAAGCGCGCGGATGCTCGCCGACGGAAGTTCGAGTCCTCCCTCGAGCATGGGTGTGCCTGTTTGTGCTTAGGTTAGTTTAATTTAGCTTAAGTAGTTTGTAAACCTAGGGACTGATAACCATAGTTTTTAAGTTCCATAGATTTACAAACATTTTTAGCAGACAAGATTCTGGGCGCTTGTCTCAGCGCAGGGGCCGGCTATCTTTTTCTAAAATCGGAAGGAGCGGTTCTAAAATCACAGACACAGAGTAACACATACACACCCCGTTTACATGGGCTCCCAAAACCGGATTTCGTAAACCGATTTCCCAATTCCGTTTTTGGTAGGTCATGTAAACAGTCCAAAATCGATTCTGGAAATTCGCTTCTCTAAAGCGTTTTTCCAGTTCCACAATCGATTTTCGTGCCCATGTAAACGCAACCGTTTTTGAAGAAAAGAGCTGACTTCGCCTTGACGGAGGAGAGTGGAATTCTGGTGGAGGCGGCCATTACAACACTCTTGGCTTGTCAGATTGTGTTTTCTTGTTAAGAATTTTCGGTGACGGTTTGGACCGTTCGTGAAGAATCGCGCCAAACGTGTGTGTGGAAGGGGTAGCAGACTCTGATGGGCTGATGTTCAAAGCGCCAGCTTTTCGAAATCGGCGGTAGTTTAGTGAAATTTTACCGGCCGAGTTTGAGAACTCGATGCTGATTGGTTTTCCGAAAAAAACGGGTTCTCGCGGGCGTCTTGCGCGGCTGACGTTGTATTGAGGACTTGGTGCTTTGCTCCACTGGAGTACGGACGCGTCTACTCGCGCCCAGTTCTCTTAGAGGACGGAGTCGGAGATTTTACTAATTGAGCCGATACTTGGACGGGTGAACTTGTATAAGTGTCAGGATACGCTCTGAGATTTGTATTTAAGCTGAAAGTCCTTGCTTTCGGTTTGGGTAAGGTCAGCCAGCCAATACTAGAGCACCGAGGCACTAGTTACGATATACTCAACTTCTGGAGTCATCTAGGCCTTCAGTACTTGTGCGTACTTGTCTACGCTAACTGAAGTGGCTCTGACTTGGCAGAACTGCTTGAGATATAGTAGGCACTGTGTACTGCCGAGCACACAGAGGCTGATAGGAGGGAGTACAGCTTCCGAGTAACGGAGCCTGTATTTATTTCGTGGTCGCGGAAATTTTCAGCTTACAGCTGCTCTGCGCCCACGCCACTGCAGCGCAGCGCCTTCACACGCAAGTCGTCAGTTTGGTAATGTATGGCAAAGCGCTCGCCAGCGACAATAGTCGTTGCATAAGGTTCCGCATAATAGTGGGATTGTCAACCCTGCACTGATATGCCGGTTCAGTTATTCCGTTACGAATATTGTATCAATTGATGATAGAGGTTTTTTGACTCGTCAGTCGGTGATAAATTCAAGTTTCTTAATGATCAGTGTAACGTCATAATGATTAAGATTATTCTTTCATATTTGATGGTAATTGTAAACTTGGATGTTCAATCTAGTTTGTGTTTTGTATTGGATTTTCATTGTGAGTCTTTTTTTCTGCTTAACGGTAATAATAAACATATTGTTAAAAAGGGAAGGATGTTTTTCTAACATTAATAGTTGTCTAGCTAGCTTATAAGATTTTTGGTGGGGAGAAATTATTAATTTATATTTTATGCCGCTTGCAGGAAGTGAAGGAGAGATTGTCAATTAGTATTGAATCAGGGCCATATTCTATCAATAAAATAATTTATAACATCATGATTTATTATCACAGTTATTAATTCAGGGTCAGCCGCTCCTGTCTCTCTTTCCAATTTCATTTACATCCCTGCCTTATATATTTAGCGTCCCCCCTGCCAGTTTCCGTTCCCCTTGTTGCCTTTTTTTTTTTTTTTTTTTTTTTTTTCCAGAAACCCCACGCACCCTCCACATTTTACAGTAGTTCTTTTGATTTTCTCGAATATCTCAAAATTACTTATTGCAACTCGTTCATGTAGATGTCTATTGATTGTTTAAAATAGTTTTAGGCTTTACGTTTATTCATTGTTAACACTGTATTCATTATAAAACAGTTTACTTTCTATTTGATTTTCAATTCATGTTAAAAACATATTACGTAATTTTAATACAGAATACATTCAGGTGGATGGCCTATGTTTTTATATAACGGAATGCCTAGGATTCATACATGTATTGGGCCGAGTGTTTTATGGTGGAAGTAACTTTCTCCTGGACGGCGACCCCCCGAGCAAGACTTTTAGTTCAAAGCAGAACCGTAGAAGCCACAGGAGAGAGAAAGGCACTCTGTCATTCAGTAGTACAACGCCAACCTAATAAACTTTGTTACTGTAGATATTTCAGGACACGGAGTGCGCCTACAGTTATATACAGGTGCTTCAGTCTCACTGCTACATTGTAGTACATATGAACTGCTTAGCAAGCCTATGCTGCACAAACATTATGATACACTTCCTGCATATAATGAACACAAGATTCCAGTGTTGGGGTCTGGGGCGCCACGTTGCGGATCGTGAGGCCTCCCGCGTCGGAGGTTCGAATCCTCAAAAAATGTTTAAATGTCTGTAAATCTATCGGACCAAACTGCGTGGTCATCGGTCCGTAGCTTACAAACTACTTAAACCTAGGTAAACTAACCTACGGATAACACACACACCTATGCCCCAGGGAGGACTCGAACCTCCACTGCGAGCAACCACGCGCTCCGCAGCGAGGCGCCTTAGACCGCTCGGCTACTCCACAGCGGCTTCGAATCCTCCCTAGGGCATGGATGTGTGTGTTGTCCTTAGGTGAGTTTAACTTAGTTTAAGTAGTTTGTAAGTCTAGAGAGTGATGACCAAAGTAATTTGGTCCCATAAAATTACAAACATTTGTTTTGTTTTGTCCAGTATTGGGCACGTGAAGCCTTTCTGCAAAATATAATTTTTAGTAATTCAGTCACGGACAGTGGAAAAAATTTTGGCTTTAGAGTTATTTCATTTGTTCGGCTTAAGTATTCAGAAAAATGGGCTTTCTGTTTCTTGTTTTTATTATACATACAGTGTTAAGGAAATTTGGGATGAGTGTAATGATTTGTGTTTTAAATGATTCGACAAGGCCAATAATTTTATGACCACGTCAGTATAAAGACAATGCACAGTCCCGCTTTTACAGAGTTCGTCCAATGCCCCATGTTCTTCGTGAACAAGTAGCTCACGAACTTACACAATTTCAAGACAGTAGCGTGTTAGCACTCATCACAGCCATAGTTAAACCGACAAATGATGGTGAGTCGTGCATGTCTAGACAAGGACGGTAAAAGTATCTTTGTCGATTTGAGGCGACAGTTTAAGTACGCGTATAAAAGTGCGCTACGCTTGAAGAAACCTTATAGTCTACAAATAATGGCTCTCAATTGCGAACATAGAATTCGTTGCAAAGCCAGCACCATCAGCGATGACAACTTGCAACAAATAGAATAAAATCTACTGAACGACTCGCTACAAAAAGTACTGAATTAAAAATCACAATTGTATGTTCCACAAGTTTATTTTAATTCGTAAACCGGTTTTTGGCGTATAAGGCCATCTTCAGACTTTACTGTTTATCTAAAAGAAGTTACAATGTTTTGATACAGACTTGAAAGATATTCTACTCGCTACACTAATATTCAAGCAAATAAATATTCCTAGGCTCTACTTTGATAGTACAATTAAAATGTTCCAATAAAACAATCATTAATAAATATACAAGAGGGGCAAACAAGGATAAACTTAATTTTAATCTCGAAAATTTATGTGTAAAACATTTTAAACAATTAACCATTGCAATGAACAAAATTACTTGAGTGACTAACAATAAAATATTTTAAATAACTCCCATTGTGGTAGGCAATGGATATCATGGAATAAAAAAATAGCTGTGAACTGATATTCCATGATATCCACTGCCTACCACAATGGGAGTTATTTAAAATATTTTATTGTTAGTCACTCAAGTAATTTTGTTCATTGGAATGGTTAATTGTTTAAAATGTTTTACACATAAATTTTCGAGATTAAAATTAAGTTTATCCTTGGTTGCCCCTCCTGCATATTTATTAATGATTGTTTTATTGGAACACTTTAATTGTACTAACAAAGTATAACCAAGGATGACAATTGTTATGAGCTTGAATATAAGTAAGAGTAGAATATCTTTGAAGTCGGTTTCAAAACATTGTAACTTCTTTGAAATAAACAGTAAAGTCTGTATATGGCCTTATAAGCCGAAAACCGTTTCACGAATTAAAATAAACTTGTGGAACACACTCAAAATTGTGATTTTTAATTCAATGTGATGATGTTCCGCCAAGAACCGACGGAAGAATCAGCCACAACACTACAAATAAGTTTAATATTGACAGTGCCTACGACAGTCGTAGCAGGGCGTTCAGAAAAATACTGAACGCTCGTCGGCAGTGGGATAATGAGCGACGTAGATGCGCGGATCACGCCTAAACTCGACAGCCGTCGTTCCTGGTGCAACTATAGTCAATTGTTCCATTTGACTGACATGAGAGTCCTTCGCCTGTTGGAGCGGCGACCCTTCCTACTGTACATCTCGGGCATGTGTGCTGCCTACACAGCGCCTGCATCAAACGCGGGACTGTGCAGCACAACCGAGGCCTTTCGGTGGTGGTGGAGGAATGCGTCGTTAAAAAAAAGCCACCAGATGGCGGACGCAGAGTAAAGCCCTGTATAGAGAAAGTAGCGACAACCTTTTATGTGTGGCTTGCCGACAATCGCGTCTTACCATTGGTCAGCTGCACGTCACGTGGTACGCGGCAGCCATTCCTGAGCCAACCTGAGCGTGTACGTATATTGTAAAAATGTACTGATTGAAGGTTTATTCCCTTATACGAAGCTTCTGTGTTGTACAAGAGCGGTTCGTGTTAACTAAAGAACTTACTGAACTACTTTTGTGATGTATAAATCGAGGCTACATACAATAATGTTTTATTGAAATTACTTTGTCGGACTAAGTAATATCGTTCGTATTCCTGTATCTGTGTAAAATTTTAGTTAAGTCCTGTATATCTAATGTTTCAAATAATATGTTTAAGCTACCGTTTGTATAAGTAAGGAATAACTGTGCAATTTTAACATTTAAAAAAATAATGTGCATACAAAGCAGTTTGGTCATTCCGTACTAGTGTTGTGCAAATGCGCCAGTAAAACGTCGGGTGTTGTAGCGTAAGGGCTAGAGTCATTGATTACGGAGCAACGTATTGGCGAGGAAAATGTTCAAATGTTTGTAAAGCTTATGGGACTTAACTACGGGGTCATCAGTCCCTAAACTTACAAACTACTTATGAACTACTTACGAACTAGGACGGCACAAATATTCATGCCCGAGGGGGGATTCGAACCCCCGACCGTAGTGGCCGTGCTGACCGTGACTGGACTGCCTCAGTCACCTCGGCCACCGCGGCCGGCTATTGGCGAGGAGGTTGGGTTCGAAGCCCGCTATTTTCAACTTTTTTTTTTTTTTTTTTTTTTTTTTTTTTTTTTTTTTTTTTCCTTGATGAGAGGTATAACAGTGCAAATGAAGTATTGAGAAATACTTGTTTTCATTTTATGAGATTATAACAGGAAAATTTTGATCCACTGCCTCTGAGAGACAGTTACTCACTGTTATTACTTTTTCAGGAATAATGCCGCACTGTTGTGCCGTGAATTGTAGTTCAAGGCCAGATCGTGGCTACAAGCTCTTCAAAATCCCACAAGGGGAAAGAAATGCGGAACGTCGCAGGATATGGTTACATAGAATACGGAGACAAATTATTTCAAAGAAATTGTAAATGCTTGTCATAAAAATGTTTGACAAACTCTAGAGGGAGGTATTTATCACTCATTTTCACAGAAATTTATTACGGTTTTATTCCTACGAATATGGAAATGAAAGTGTACATGTCAAGAACCTGCTGTAGCGGAAGGATTACAAATCCAATCGTATTGGCTGTTTCTATCGCTAGTTGTGTCATCCATTCATGAAAAACTGTACTACAGTGTATATTTTTATTACTACACTCTCATTTGTGCTTTTCCTTCGGCCGAAAAGTGATGTTAAACACATTTTAAGGCAGCGTGCCCGTGTTACGCTATGGCAGCGCGCCAGCCGCATGGTCCAACTATGGCGGCCGCCGCTCAGATGTCGCCACTTTCCTTAAGGGTATATTACACGGAGCGTATTTGGTCGCTAGTCGCTGGCGTCTGTTGTCGCTCGGCGTGTTGGCGAATAGCGAATGAATACGTTGAATCAAAGACACGCAGCGACTAAAGACGCTAGCGTCTTCGTAAAAACAATTGAAACACGACGTAGCATATGATATATTGTTTTGGAGGTTAGGTGATACCAAACAGTTCTGTTTCCTAAGGTGCGACATGACCATTTTCAAGTCTACAGCAAATCGGAAACAGGACAAATTTAGTAATAAACTGCGGCACCTTATAAAACATAAATAAGGCATTACAGCCATCAATATAAAAAAAACGTGTTAAAAATATTATACATCATACCTGTTGTTACATTCCTTAATGAAGATACACTTATGCTGTGATGATGCCATATGGCTATATTACATGTATTGATGACTAAGTTAATGCATTATTTATTTTTTCTAAGGTAGTCTAATTATAGATGTATCTTTCTGTTTCTGATTTACTTTAGACTTGAAAATGGTCATCCTGACCGAAAGCGGTCGTCAAAACGAGAGAAATTTTGTGATCATTGACGTAAATAAGGATATTAAAAGTTCTGTGTCCCATCAAGCAAAATATGAAGTGGAATTGTAATTAAATTTATCGAAGTTTTCCAGTATTATGGGGACATTAAAAATAAAGATTATTTAATTTTATTCTTGGCGAGATCGCCATCCTCATAATGGTATTCTGTTTCCTTATTTTATCCTCTACCATTTAAAGTAATCTATCAAAATTTTCTTATGTGATCCTCATTATATTTCTGTAGGCAGAAGGACCTTCACACTATAATTCACCCAAAAGATTTGCAGAAGCACCATATTTATCCCTCCTCGCAATCCACCTTATAATCCATTTTCTTTTATTCTTTTCTACTTTTACGTTTTGCTTTTGTTTCATTAATTGTTCTTTTAAAACTGTTGCGAGAAACACAACGCCAGCATTTATAATTTTCTTCGACATTTTGACTCGACTGGTAGCTACTTTAGACACTCCCGGGTGTGGTGTCGCACAAGTACAAAGTGCGCGCCACCTACTTTCGCCGCGCGCCGCCATGCACGCACGGCGCGGCGTTCTCACGACGACAGCCACGAGCGCCCTCCGCTCGTGGCCACCACTGAAGGACATCGCGCACTTGGGACTGAGTTAGCAACCAGTTAGGACCTTCGTAATCAGATAGGCACCAGTGAAGACTTTGCTATCGTACAGGCACTAGGCAGGCCTCTAACAACTATGTATCAACATTCTGCAGTACTATGTAAAAGTTAAGTATTGTTACATTCTGTGCAATATATATCTCTTTCTAATTTACTCTAGTGTTTGTAGTTTCTGGCTGCTCCCCTCCGTACCTGCACCGGCGTGCTATCTTATTCCTGTGTCGGTCTCATCCACTCGGCCACCGACACCTACGACGAGGCTGGGACACAAAAGCGGCGACGAAGTTGGGACACAAAACCGTATATGACACGGGGCGACCAAAAACGCCAGCGACAAAAAACGCCAGCGACCAGCGTCTAAAGTAGCCCACTCTTCAACTTTAGACGCTCGCGTTTCGGAGCAGCGACTTTGTTCGCTGTCCCTGTTTACATGGAGCGAATTTAGCAGCTGCGTCCAAATACGCCAGCGACTAGCGACCAAATTCGCCCCGTGTAATCTACCCTTTATACAGGGCTTTACTGCAGAGCACGCTGCCACCGTGGGACCCAAGCCCCTACCACGCCGTAGCGGAGAAGCGAGCCAACTGTCCCCGAATTGAAGCAGCAGGGAAGAATCCTAGTACTGGGGTTGTGATTTCAAGTGTATGAGACGCAACAAGAGCAAAATAACGCCAAAAATAAACGCATCTCTGTTTTTTTAAATTACTGATTATTACAGTATGTTTAAAAAGTATTCTTAAATGAATTAAGTTTCCTAATTTCCGAAAGCCTATACGTCTGCAAAGAAACACGGACTTTAAGAATGTAAGTCTCTTTTCTGAGAAGGTGTAGCGATTTTTCATCGAGATATTTGCATAAGATGATTGCATGAAACTTGTAAAGTAGCAGAGAGTGTTATTATTATTTATTTCGCGTAATTTTCTGTCAGGTTCTGTTTGCTTTTTGCCGACTACTCAACACGTTTTACACGCTTATTTTTGTAAAGCACATTTTTGGCTACATTCCTTTCCATATTATATAGAATTTTTATTTAGACATCCTCGAATTTGAGTATGAATAATTCTAATAACCCATGCAACTTTAAATAGGCATATCATTCGCACATTACTTTTTAACAGAGATTGTACTCCTGAAAGTGGTTGAGTATGCAACATTCGATCAAATTATGACCATTTACGAAGTACATCTCACCACCTGTAAGTGTCTAAAAAGAATTATTCGATCTACTTCTGCTTCATACTTATATATATCTAAATCTAAGTAACTCTTTTATGCCTAGTTCTTCATTCAGCTCAACTTAGTATTTTTAGTAATTAATATGCAAATAAAATATAAGTACTTGACATGCAACAAAGTACTTTTCTCAGTTTTAGAGAATCATTTGTAACGGAAACCTAAACAAAAACAAACGCTCATGATTTATTATTTCTCCATGAAAATACTATACGGTTGCAAGTAATGACTGATATGTGAAATGTAACATTGTTTCCGTCTCCGTATTTCATCTACATCTACATATCTACATCTATATACATACTCCGCAATTCACCGTAAGGTGCGTGGCGGAGGGTACACTGTACCACTACTAGGCATTTCCTTTCCTATTCCACTCCCAAATAGAACGAGGAAAAAAAGAATGCCTATATGCCTCCGTACGAGCCCTAATTTCTCTTATCTTGTCTTTGTGATCTTTACGCGAAATGTAAGTAGGCGGCAACAAGATCGTACTACACTCAGCTTCAAATTCCGGCCCTCTAAATTTACTTAACAGAAATTCACGAAAAGAACGTCGTCTTTCTTCCAGCGATCCCCAATTGAGTTGCCGGAGCATTTCCGTGACACTCGCGCATTGGTCGAACCTACCGGTAACAAATCTAGCTGCTCGCCTCTGAACCGCCTCTATGTCTTCCTTCAAACCGATCTGCTGCGGGTCCCAAATACTTGAGCAATACTCAAGACGTGGTCGTACAAGCGTTTTATACGCTGTCTCCTTTACAGGTGAAGTACATCTTCCCAAAATTCTCCCAATAAACCGAAGTCGGCTGTCTGCCTTACTCACAACTGTCACACACGAACGAACCATGTTTCCTTAGGGACTGATGACCCCGTAGTTAAGTCCCATAAGCTTAACAAACATTTGAACATTTTGAACCATGTTTGCCTGCAAATGGCAGATTCTATCGAGTTCAATGTGGGGACGCGACACTAGCGCCAGCGAGCGGTCTAGTTTTTATTTAGTAAGTCTATGGTGGGACCTATATCATCCGCACATCACGTGGCCAGCAAATAACGGCGCCTGGCCAGAACAAGCCAGTACCTGTTACAAGAGGCACTCCTCGCTTACTGGCGGCTGTGTCTCACCCTCCAGCCATCTAGCAGTAGACACCATCGCCCCTGCCAGGCATCAGCATCGTTTAGCTCAACGGCCTAGAAGTTTATTTCTGGCAGTCTATTAGGATCTTGCAACTTTTGACAAGCAAGAGACTTTTCTGTTCGTTCTGTCAGTCCTGTACAAAGGAAGACGAGCTATGTTTGGTTAAATACTTTATTTTCTGCTGGAAAGGTGTTTCCCTTTGTCTCGGACACAATATAACTAATGTTCTTCACCTTTAATGGTTTTAAACAAACCATTCAGCAAACTAAGGTTGTGTGTAGATTTTAAAAGAACTATGAATCCACACGGTGACTGACACTTATCCACTGCCACGCATAGAAGATCTCGTGAACAGATTGGGTACCGGACAATACTTTAATAAAATTGACTTGCGTGATGCGCATTTGCAGATTCCCCTCGACGAGTAATAACAACGAGTATTTGTGATTAACATACACCTTGGTTGTTCAAACTTTTGAGATTGCCTTTCGATAGTGCATTTGCAACACATTTATAGTAGCTCACTGCTACTGTACATTGTTGCTCCAATTATTTTGATGACATTGTCGTCTCATGTTGCACCCAAGAGGAACATATTAGCAGTCTTGGAGCGTTGCTCCAAGCTTTGTCTGACGCAGGCTTGAAGTGCAACAAACACATTAGTGTTTTCCACTAGAGGGTATTCACTACTTAGATGGTCATGTGGTAAACAGCCAAGGTGTGGCAAGGTGTCCACCCCCCTCCCCCTACAAACTCATTTGTTTACAATACGTGATTCCCCAGCTCCTCCCGATGTCAGCGAATTTCAGACAATTTTGGGGACGCTCACTCACGACATGCGGTTCATACCTAACGTTGTGCGAATTGCAGCTCCCTCGCTTATGGAGTAAAATACCTTCTGTCCGGTCGAATGAAGTTCAGAACGCTTTCCAGAAGCTCAAGAACGCATTTCTTAACGGTCTCTGTCTTGTGCATCTTGATCCAAGCAGACTTTCAAAAAGGCGTTGGACGCGGTGCCACACTGCAGACTGCTAACGAAGATACGAGCTTATGGAATAGGTTCACTGATTTGTGACTGGCTGGAAGACTTCCTAAGTAATAGAACGCAGTACGTCGTTCTCGACGGCGTGTTCATCAGAGACGAGTGTATCGTCAGGCGTGCCCCAGGGGAGTGTGACAGGACCGCTATTATTTTCTATCTATATAAATGATCTGATGGACAGAGTAAGTTGTAATTTGCGGCTGTTTGCTGAGGATGCTGTGGTGTATGGGAGGGTGTCGTCTTTAGCTGACTGTAATAACCTACAGGATGAAGTAGACAAAATCTCTATTTGGTGCGAAGAATGGCAGCTAGCTCTCAATGTAGAAATGAGCTTCTTGATGCTGTCGCGTCGTTCAAATATCTAGGCGTAACAATGCAGAGCGATATGAAATGGAACGAACATGTAAGGACAGTTGTGAGTAAGGCGGACAGCCGACTTCGGTTTATTGGGAGAATTTTGGGAAGATGTACTTCGCCTGTAAAGGAGACCACGTATAAAACGCTTGTACGACCACGTCTTGAGTATTGCTCAAGTGTTTGGGACCCGCAGCAGATTAGTTTAAAGGAAGACATAGAAGCAGTTCAGAGGCGAGCAGCTAGGTTTGTTACTGGTAGGTTCGGCCAATGCGCGAGTGTCACGGAAATGCTCCGGCAACTCAGTTGGGGATCGCTTGAGGAAAGATGACGTTCTTTTCCTGAATTTCTGTTGAGGAAATTTAGAGGGCCGAAATTTGAAGCTGGGTGTAGTACGATCTTGCTGCCGCCTACTTACATTTCGCGTAGAGATCACAAACACAAGATAAGAGAAATTAGGGCTCGTACGCGCGGCATATAGTCATTCTTTTTTTCCTCGTTCTATTTTGGAGTGGAATAGGAAAGGAAAAGCCTAGTAGTGGTACAGTGTACCCTCCGTCACGCACCTTACGGTGGATTGCGGAGTATGTATGTAGATGTAAATGTAGACATGTAGTACTCGCCTCTGTGCATCTTATTATGGAATTTCTGCAGTTTCGTCGCGCGGTATTGGTATAACTGCCAGGCCTATTGCTTTTGCTTCAAAATTGTTATTCAAAGCACACAAATTATTCTCAAATCGAGAAGGTTCTAGCAATCGTTTATGGAGTGATAAAATTTCATTACTACCTTTTCGGTAGAAAATTGTGTTTGGTGACTGACCACAAGCCATTATGAGGTGTATCCGGAAAGGAAGTACCGTTCCGCATTCTTGCCGCTGCTGGCTATGGAAGGAAGGAAGGAAACTTAGGGTTTAACGTCCTATCGACAGCGTGGTCATTAGAGACGGAGCTAACGCTCAGTGTTTGGGTAAGGATGAGGAAGGAAATCGGCCGTGCCCTTTGAAAGGAGCCAAATTCAAATGTTCAAATGTTTGTATAGCTTAGGGGACTTAACTACGGGATCATCAGTCCCTAAACTTACAAACTACTTACGAACTAGCTAAGACTAAGGACGGCACAAATATCCATGCCCGAGGGGGATTTGAACCCCCGACTGTAGTGGCCGTGCAGACCGTGACTGGAGTGCCTCAGTCCCCTCGGCCACCGCTGCCGGCTTTGAAAGGAGCCATCCCGGCATTTGCCTAGAGTGATTTAGGGAAATCACGGAAAACCTGAATCTGGATTGCCGGAGGTGGATTTGAACCACCATCCTTCCGAATAAGGGTCCAGTGTGTTACCATTGCGCAACCTCGCAGTGCGCGAGGCCGTTCCACGTCGGGGGTTCGAATCCCCTCTCGGGCATGGATGTTTGTGCTATCTTTGGTATAAGTTAGTTCATAAGTAGTTTAGGGACTCATGACCCCGCAGTCAAGTCCCATAAGCCTTACAAACATTTGAACATTTTGAGCCGCTGCTACGCTGCAATAGGCTGTCCACGCATGCGCGCTAGTCATCTTTGTTCTTTGACTTCTCTCCGTTGAGTTGTCTGTTTAAGTGCAGGTTTAAAATCTTCAAGACAGTTGACGATCCCGCGGACTGTAAGATTCGGTCAGAAATTCAGTAATTTATCGTCAAATTAAAGATGTTTATGGCGAAAACGCAATGATTGTGGGAATGCTGAGAAAGTGGGTAGGGATGAAACTTCCTGGCAGATTAAAATTGTGTGCCGGAACCGGGACTCGAACCTGGGCCCTTTCCATTTAGCGGGTAAGCGCTCTACCGACTGAGCTATCCCGACACGACTCACGATGCCGTCTCACAACCTTACTTCTGCCAGCACCTCGCCTCCTACTTTCCAAACTCCACAGAAATCAGCGCACACTTCGCTGCAGAGTGAAAGTTTCATTCTGGAAACATCCCTTAGGCTGTGCCTAAGCCATGTCTCCACCATATCCTTTCTTCCAGGAGTGCTAGTCTTGCAAAGTTTGCAGGAGAGATTCTGTGAAGTTTGGAAAGTAGGAGGCGAGGTACTGGCGGAAGTAAAGTTGTGAGGCGGCATCGTGAGTCGTGTCGGGATAGCCCAGTCGGTAGAGCGCTTACCCGCGAAAGGCAAAGGTCCCAGGTTCGAGTCCCGGTTCCGGCACACAACTTTAATCTGCCATGAAGTTTCATTTCAGCGCACACTCCGCTGCAGACTGAAAGTTTCATTCAAGTGGGGAAGGATGTTTAATGAGGGTTGAACTAATGACCACGATGAGTCCCGAAGTGGTCAGCTTTCTGTTGTTATCAATGACATGGTGAGGAAAATCGATGAAAAAATTAGTGAGAACAGACGTTTTACTACAACAACGTTTCCAGGCGAATTTCCAGAACAGTTTTGCAAGAAATTGTTTCAGACCGCTTAGGTTACCACAAGTTGTGCTCAAGATGGGATTCCAAAATGCTCAGTGATGTTCACAAAACCAAGCGACTTGGAAGTTCTAATTCTCAGTCTATAAAAAATGTTGAAATGTTTGTATAGCTTATGGGACTTAACTACGGGATCGTTAGTCCCTAAACTTACAAACTACTTAGCTAACACTAAGGAAGTCACAAATATCCATGCCCGAAGGGGGTTCGAACCCCCGACCGTAGTGGCCGTGCAGACCGTGACTGGTGCGCCGCAGTCCCCTCGGCCACCGCGGCCGGCTCTCACAATGGGAGGCTGCCAATTGTGAAATTCAGATTCGATTCATAGTGCGCATAATGAAAGCTCATGGCCAGAGGTGTAATTTGGCAAAGAACCAAGATGCACGTCTCAGCCGTTGTCGAGAAAATCGACAATTAAAAAAAGCTGTTGCGGTGAAATACTCTCTATGATCTCTACGATTAGTAATCTCGTACAGAGGCGTGGCGTAGCGATAAGCGCTCGGGTCCGTAATTCGAAGGTCGCCGTATAGAATCTCGCGGCATGAAACTTTTTTTTTCTATTTGTTTTTTGTAATTCAAATGTATACACACACCCACCCACGAAGACAATTAATAACATTTGATGTTCGAAGTCGCCAGTTTTTCCACGACAAACGACTTTCAAACAACTTATTATATGCAACTGGCGACTTCGAACATCATTATGTTTTCCGCAAAGAAAGTTGTAATTCAAAAATGTTATTAATTGTCTTCATAATGTTTACCACGTAAATTAACGGAAGAAGTATAAACGATATTCCGAAACGAATACGTATAGTGTAAGTCAAACCTGACGAACGATAGGACAATTTTTCAGTATGTCAATCAGGTGTGTTTCCCAACAGATAATTTAAAAACCAATTGTTCTTGTATAAACGCAGCGTTTATCAGATGTGCTCGATGTCGTGCTGTTTTGTGCTTTCCATATTTCTATGATAACTATCACTCTGGTTCGTGCGATAAAGTTGCATGCCGAGAGATTCGATCCGGCGACCTTCGGATTACGAACCCGAGCGCTTACTGCTACCCCACGCGTCTGTACGAAATAACTAATCGTAGAGAGTATTTCACCACAGCAGCTTTTTTTAATTGTCGATTTTCTCGACAACGGCTGAGAAGCCATGAGCTTTTATTATGCGCCGTATGAATCGAATCTGAATTTCACAATTGGCGGCCAACCCTTGTCAGTCTATAGCGGGGCCGGCTATAAATTCTGCCGTCTCCGCTCATGTAGTGCACGGCTACGGTCTACAGAGACTAGATGTGTTGCACTCCTGCTTGTACCGCATAAACCAGGCAGTGAAGCCGTCGCCATACACGTGTCTAGTAACAAACGTTTTTGCTCGCTGCCCCACAAGTGCGCACCTGTGCAGCAGTTCCGCGCCTCTGCAGAGGGATGGGAGTGTGAGGCGCGTCGACTCGAGCGCACCGACAATTTCTCGAGCTGCCGGCGCTCGAGTTCTCGAGGAGCTCGCGAGAAGCGGCGCGGTGGTTGACTGGGGCAGCGCGACACGACACGCGCTGCCGTTATTTACAACGCTCGCAGCTCGCTGTGATTATCATTTAATTTTTATTGTATTGGTGTGGTGTCTGTTCTTTCATACTTCCGAAAGAACAGACACCACACCAAAACAATAAGTATTAAAAACGACGACGGCGTTAGCTTCAGTTACTTCACCGCAGATGCGGTCATACGTCCGACCTCGCACGGGAATCCGTAATGGCGAGTGTAAGAGGGCATGGACGATAGGGGCGCTACAAACATAGCGTGCGACATGTTTGAATTTGAGACGGACGCGAGGCGAGCACGGGTGGCCAAGTGGTTAAGGCGACCGCTGGCCCAAAGCGGAAGACCCGGGTTAGATTCCCAGTCAGCCTCACATTTTCACTTGTCGCCATTGCTTAATATCAATGCCCAAATGCGGCCACTGTCAATCCTTTCTTTCCTATCCTTCTTCCTTCTCTTCCTTTAACAATCATTTGCAAATTTTCATTTAAATACGGGCACTGGATACACGAAAACCAAAGTCACGGAAATGGCAGTATTTTACGGAGGATGGAAACGTCTGTTGCAAAGCTCCGTAGTGTAACAGAAAAGTACAACAGGCTTCATAAGACATTTAATATTACACAATATATTTAGCAAACAAAAAGATACGTTCGCGGATACAAAAGTGCACTCTTAAGCCCCGTTTACACCAAAGCGAACACGAGCGAACACAGGCGAATGCGCATTCGCCAGGAATTCGACTGTGCGCGCGCGCATTGGCTTGTACTTGCGAATAAGCATTTACACCAGAGCGAACGGAAGAGAAAACAGCACACTGACGCAAGGCCAACATACGCAGTTTGTCGCATACGCTAGCGCTGAAGCGCAGAGGGCGCGAACTTCCTTTGATGGTTCGCCCTGAAACCGACACCCAGCGGAACACAAGCGAACACCTGCGAATGCGAGCCGAGCATGACCGAACAGCGCGCGCATAGCGTTTACACCACAGCGAATGCTCGTTCGCTGCTGCTCGTTCGCTTGTGTTCGCTTCGGTGTAAACGGGGCTTTATAAGTCACACAAATTACCTAGCTATTGTGTATGTTACCCATTCAAACTACATTAAAAATAAATTCGGTAAAAAAGTTGGAGGATAGATAGTGCCTCAAAGAGTCCTCCAGTGTCGGAAAAGTGTAATTTTTAATTTGGCTGCAATAACATGCAAAATGCATCGAAATTAACACCATCCAAACTTTTGAACAGAATGAAGTCATAACAACCAACAGTCAGTATTGTAGTTGTAATGTAATGTTTGTAGATCTATTGGACCAAACTACATGGTCATCAGTCCGTAGCTTACAAACTACTTAAACCTAGGTAAACTAACCTAAGGACAACACACACACCCATGCCCCAGGGAGGACTCGAACCTCCACGATGAGCAACCGCGCGCTCCGCAGCGAGACGCTTTAGACCGCTCGGCTACTCCACCGCGGCTGTTAGGAAGATACTGGAAGTAAGAGAATTGTTAAAAATGTCAGTTGTTGTTGGTAGTAGGAAATCGATGACACAACTAATCATGTGTACATTAATATTGTCATGCCCTGCGGCTGCCGAGTGAATTCGCAAAATCGATTTCCTGACTGTATTAGGACTTACCGGCTGGAGAGAAAATTTTTGGCTTATAGCAGCTCCCGACATTTTAAGGGCTACTCCACCGCGGCTTGTAGTTGTAAGTTGTGGTGGCTGTATCCACGAATACCAGAGCTTTAAGCTGAAATATGGACGAAAGCTTAGGTATGTAACGCTGGTTAATACTATAAGCTCTGCCGAATTTTTTCTACAATTAGTAAATGTAAGTAAGGAGTTTTTGGGTGTAACATGTTGTAGCATTTTTCTCTCATGTATAAATGCATGTTGTTTTTGGTAATAATGAATTTCTTGTTTCGTGTAAGATACGTGTTTTAATAATCATCCTATGATTTTTGCTTCTGCGAAACATTATAATAATAATAATTCAGCTTCTTTCTTGTAGGTACGGAAGACAGCGAGTACGACTGCTGTGTCGCAATGCTTCCTTGTAGAGTAGTTTCGCTCAGCCTCCAGAGAGCGCAGCACTGTCGACAACTTCTCTAAGGTACTCGAGAATTTCTCGAGCTTTTGCCTTAGCGTCGCGCGTTTCTCGAGACCGCTCATAGCCCATCCTAGTGTGCAGCATTTGGCCGGTCCTGGATAGCCTTATTCTCTGTTTCACATTTACTGTGCGGTACTCGCTGTTCCTAGAACCACAGGAACACTAATAAACGTAGTCGGACTGGGAAAGGAGTCCTGCTCCCAGCGCACTTATCAGCTAATTTCAGAAGCAGCAAACGTGCTGTTTATCATATTTAGTGTGCGTTCGCTTACAATTTAGTCGTGAACGAAAATTCTGATTTTTGAAGGTACTTATGATACCTTCCATGGTTCACGGGCCTCGCATTGGATGGTACTGTCGAAACTGCACAGAAGGAAGGAAGGAAGCTTAGGGTTTAACGACCCGCCGGCTGCGGTGGCCGAGGAGACTGAGGCGCTCCAGTCACGGTCTGCACGGCCACTACGGTCGGGGATTCGAATCCCCCCTCGGGCATGGATATTTGTGCCGTCCTAGTTCGTAAGTAGTTCATAAGTAGTTTGTAAGTTTAGGGACTGATGACCCCGTAGTTAAGTCCCATAGACTATACAAACATTTGAACATTTTTTAACGACCCGTCGACAGCGTGGTCATTAGAGACGGAGAATACTCTCGAATTTTGGGGGAAGGATTAGGGGAGGAAATTCGGCCGTGCCCTTTGAAAGGTACCATCACGGCATTTGCCTAGAGTGATTTAGGGAAATCACGGAAAACCTAAATCTTGATGGCCGGAGGTGGATTTGAACCACCGTCCTTCCGAATGCGAGTCCAGTAACTGCACAATATTTCTACTAGGCAGCTGCTCGTCATCTTGAGGTGCGTAATGCTATTGTATTGCTGTTGTGGCTGGCTAGTGGAGCTCAGGCGCCAACACGGTGGTGGGGGCAAAGATGCCATTGTAGGCGAATCTCAGTCGACGACAACCAGAGCCCCCAAGAGGAGGAATGGGCCTTGGTCAACACGTGCCCAACGAGCGAAAAATGGAAGGAAGCTTAGGGCTTACGTCCCATCAACAGCGTGGTCATTAGAGGCGGAGCTAACGATCGGATTTTTGGGTAAGGAAGTGGAAGGAAATCGGCTGTGCGCTTTCAATGGAACCATCCCGGCATGCGATTTAGGGAAATCACGAAAAATCTCAATCGGGATGGCAGGATGTGGATTTGAACCACCGTCCTCCTGAATGCGAGTCCAGCGTGTTACCACTGCGCCGCCGGCCGCGGTGGCCGAGGGGACTGAGGCGCTCCAGTCACGGTCTGCACGGCCACTACGGTCGGGGGTTCGAATCCCCCCTCGGACATGGATATTTGTGCCGTCCTTAGGATTAGCTAGTTCATAAGTAGTTTGTAAGTTTAGGGACTGATGATCCCGTAGTTAAGTCCCATAAGCTATACAAACATTTGAACATTTTGAACCACTGCGCCATCTCGCTCAGTCGAGGGGAAAAGATGACGAGGAGCTGTCTCGCAGAAATATTGTGCAGTTTTGACAGTACCATCCGACACGACGTCTGTGAACCATAGAAGGAATTACCTAACACATCGGGAAAGACTTAAAGAGTGTATTGTTGTGGTAGTTTCAATCTCTGTACGTTTTCGTGACGTTTCCTGAAACAATCAGTTACTGGAATTTTATTAGAAAAACATGCACACATAAAAGCTGAAACACTTATTTGTTGTTAATGATGGGACTGTGGACGTAATATCGGTCCCTGACAAAGGAACAAAGTCACGCATATAATAACACTGAAATAAGTGATGCATGCCTGTGCAGCACGTGAACATAAGAGGACAAACGAAATTTGAATATGTCGAAGTATTTACCTATATGTCATCGAGGTACAGCCTATTTGACTACTACCGCAGTTCGTTGATCCACGGCGAGCTACCTTGCCATTTATGATAAATAGTTAACTGAGATAAAGTGCCCATTTTATAGCCAGACAGAGATTTTGTGAGGAGCCAACAGACTTAAATCTTATTACCCACCAGAAAGTGAAATTTTTTTGCCTAAACATGATTCGCCGCGCGTAATGGCTGCGTGGTCTAGGGCATCATGCTACGGACGGATCGGCTCTTCCTTCCGGAAGTTCGAGTCCTCCCTCTGGCATTCGCGTGTGCGTTGTCTTTAGCTTAAGTTAGTCTGGGGACTGATGACCACTGCAGTTTGGTCCAATAGGTTTACAAACGTTTAAACATTTCTCAATATAATTCTGTTCATCTTCCCACATGTCAACTGTCCTTAGAAATTACGCATGATCTTGTAAAAAAAATCGCACTGACGTGTTTTACGGCCCACTTTAGATTTGTAGTTTTATAAGTTTTTGCAAACATTTTGGACCAAAATAATAATCGAAATAATAATTAATTAATTAATAAGAGTGTCTGAAACCCTTTTAAGAAAACAAAATATAAGTATGGCGGGTTTCGAACCACTCACCTTTCGCGTCACACTCCACACCTTGCCCACCACGCTACGGCTATAAATCAAATCATGAGTTCTTTAATTTCATACTATTCATGACCGTTGTTAACTGATGTTAATATGGCATTTGTAGACATTAGATTATCATTTATCGTACGAAGAACGTTGTGTTTTTGTTAATTCCTCAGTGTGCCGTTGCTTTGAAATGACAACGTGTAAGTTACAATAAGAAAATCATCAAATACGCGAGGAATGTCTCGTGACATCTCCGAACGGCTGGTTTTCGTTAATTCAGTGGAAGGTGTCAAATATCCGTTATTTTTGCAAATATGTCTCAAACGATACAAGATATGGAAAAAAAACATAAGGGAGCTAAGTTGTAGAGAATTTTCTCCTCTACAAATTAGGTTATTCAATTTTCGTGTCAGATGAACGGTTCGTTTGCAATTACAATTATATTACAAACGGCAGTTTTTGGTTTTACTACCGTATTTTTGTCCGAAAAATTTGAAAAAGGGAGGTTCTGGTCTCTGGCCGCCTACAATCATGTCTGTAAAATTTGGTGCTGATCGGTTGAACGGTTCGTCTTAAAAACAGGGATCACGTTACGGAAAGACGGACGGACAGACAGACAGACATCCCAAAATCGCCGTTATTTTTTCAAATATCTTTGAAACGCAACGAGATATTAAAAAAAAAAAAAAAAAAAAAAAAAAAAAAAAAACATAAGAGAGCAAAATTGTAGAGAATTTGGGTTATTCAATTTTCTTGTCATATGAATAGTTAAGCCGTTATTTTCATTTAAATTTCGAGCTGTCAAAAGACGATCGCAAAGGTCCACTTTTAGTGTTACTACCGTAACCTAAAGTGGGCCAAAATGTAACATAACTTATCACTTGAGAAGTAACTACTTTACGTTTAAGCGAATCTCGGAATCAGTCTTTCCCCACCTGTTGGATGCCATCTGCGAAGCCTGCTGGATGCCGTTTCAGAGTCGCCCCTACGAATGCCACTGGGCCTGATGGAAATTGACAAAAAATTGTCTGCTAATTACTGATTTTCGTGACTCTGGAACTTCGCAGATTGTGGGACTGCGCCGAACGCTGGCACGAAGAATCGGCCACAGAACTACGTGCACCAAGTGGAAAGCTTTGATCTTCTACAGTAATTAATTTGCAATTAATGCCAAAGGTATTGTTAATAGAGGTGAGATATTCCCATTTCCTTCTTGCCGGTAAAATTTGTTATTAAAACATGCAGCAGACTGGAATGCGAAATGTGGTAACTGACGTAACGACTCCAGTCGAAGATAAAGTATGACGTACATATATGTAACAATATTCATCCTAAAATGAGATACTGGTCTTTTCGTTCTTCTATAAAAAATTTCATTATACTCAAATCAATGATGCGATTCTGTTGCGCATCTGAAACTAAAAGTGTTATATTTATTAACATGGTCGTTGAAAATGAAAAATACGTTTGCTATAGGCACAACGCCAAAATGGATATAAGTGAAAAAAATGTTCAAATGTTTGTTTATCTTATGGGACTTAACTACGGGGTCATCAGTCCCTAAACTTACAAACTACTTAAGAACTAACTAATCCTAAGGACGGCACAAATACCCATGCCCGAGGGGGGATTCGAACCCCCGGCCGTAGTGGCCGTGTAGACCGTGACTGGAGCGCCTCAGTTCCCTCGGCCACCGCAGCCGGCGATTTAAGTGACTAAAATGAAAAAAGTAGTACAGATTAGGACATGACGAGTCGCAAATGATTACGATTAACAACTACACGTGATCCTTGAATTTGAGAGTTTAGTACGATACGAAGACAATGACAATTACACCTTCTCACAAGGAGACCATATTACTATCAGATGTTTGCAATTTTTTTTATATTCATGGTATGTAAGGTTCAGAACTCAAATAGCAATCACCTGAAGCAATTCGATTGAACTATAAAAAATATCCAGAAAATCGACTTTGAATTTTCTCTATGTTTTTTCATTACAATAATATCAGTATTGTTTCCGACGACCAACGTGTTTTCACATGTTTGTATAGCTTATGGGACTTAACTACGGGGTCATCAATCCCTAAACTTACAAACTACTTATGAACTGGCTAACACTAAGACGACAGAAATAACCATGCCCGAGGGGGGATTCGAACCCCCGACCGTAGTGGCCGTGCAGACCGTGACTGACGCGCCTCAGTCCCCTCGGCCACCGCGGCCGGCCAACGTGTTTTATCGGTAGCGTTGTAAATTAATAACCAAGAAATCGTAGGGTTGATGGTTCGAATGTCATCATTCTTTTTATTGTGCGTTTTTCCTTGTGTACAAATATCCACACCATTTCAATATAAAGTTCGTCAAATATAATGGTAATTAACTCATATGTAATTGTAATTTTAATGAAAATGTACGTATTTTTAATTCTTAATTTTCAATATTTGATAAAAGGTAGTTAATAATGATGGTTTTAATGAAACAAACACTATAAATTGCATTTTGGAGTAATACTGGGAAACTCTTCACATGGTGAATAAGCAGAGGCAGCCGTTGTCTATTGTGACAACGTTGTGACGTACACACTTTAAAAATAGTTTGTGATGTTTTCTATTTGAAACATTTCATAAAATATTGAAAATTAAGAATAAACAGAAGACGCCTTATTCGTCCAAACTTTACGACTACGCAAATGTTAATTACCATATATTAATGTTCAAATGTTTGTATAGTCTATAAGACTTAACTACGGGGTCATCAGTCCCTAAACTTACAAACTACTTATGAACTACTTACGAACTAGGACGGCACAAATATCCATGCCCGAGGGGGGATTCGATCCCCCGACCGTAGTGGCCGTGCAGACCGTGACTGAAGCGCCTCAGTCCCCGCGGCCACCGCGGCCGGCACCATATATTAGATGTATTTGAAATTTAATTCTCGTAGGTAGTTGAACGCAACAAGTAAATAAAAATTAAAAATAAAGAAAAAACGGAATTCCTACGATCGACGCTAACGTTTATCAGATTGTCAACTCAACCTATGTACCACGGCGACTCTAGGAAACTTTCTCTGTTTTACATGTAACCGAAATCATCAAAAACTTCAAAGTCGATTTTCTCAAGAATTTTTCAGAGGTGCAACGAATGCCTTTGGCTAATTGTTATTTGAGTTCTTAACTTCAAGTACCATAAATGTTTTGCAATGTACAAAAATCCTATACCCATGTGGTATTCTTATAAGTGTCATGATATCAAATAGGGTTTGGATATGTTCCTCTGAAATATCTTTTTGTTTCATTTGTATGTAAGCCCACAAAGTGTCGACTGTAGTTGTTAGAGGAACGTGATGAACAATTTGACAACCAACTGTATGTCATACTTGATGGGCGATACGTTACATGACCTGTCGAATGGAATGAACAGTCTAATCAGCACAGAATGAGAATAAACCGTAAAAATAGAAATGAATAAGAAGTGACAGAAACGAAAATGGCGGGAAACTTAGCAACATAATTGGAGAAGTACATCTACATCTACATGGGATACTCTGCAAATCACATTTAAGTGCCTGGCAGAGGATTCATCGAACCACAATTATACTATTTATCTCCCATTCCATTCTCGAATAGCGCGCGGGAAGAAAGAACACCTGAATCTCTCTGTTCGAACTCTGATTTCTCGTATTTTATTCTGATGATCATTTCTACCTATGTAAGTGGGAGTCAACAATATATTTTCGCATTCGGAGGAGAATGTTGGCGATTGGAGTTTCGCAAGTAGCCCATGCCGCAGCGATAAGCGCCGTTGTTGTAATGATTCCCATCCCAGATTCTGTATCATTTCCGTAACGCTGTCTCCCCTGTATCGTGACAATACGGAACGAGCTGCCCTTCTTTGGACTCTTTCGATGTCCTCCGTTAAACCCACCGGATAAGGATCCCACACTGGGCTACAATACTCCAAAAATGGACGGACAAGCGTAGTGTATGCAGTTTCTTTTGTACTTCTGTTGCATGTTTTAATGGTTCTGACAATAAAACGCAGTCTCTGCTTCGCCTTTCCCACGATTGTTCTTTCCAATTTAAGTCTGAAGTAATAGTAGGCCTAATTCCTAGGTATTTTGTGGAGTTTACGGCATTCACATTTGATTGATTTATCTTGTAAACAAAGTTTAACGGATTTCTTTTCGTACTCATGTGGACGACTTCACACTTCTCATTACTTAGAGTCAATTGCCAATTTTTACACCATACTGATATCTTATTCAGATCGTTCTGCAGTTGGTTTTGATCTTCAGATGATTTTACGAGACGGTAAATGACGACGTCATCTGCAAACAACCTAAGAGAGATACTTAGATTTTCCCCTAAATCGTTTATGTAAATAAGGAATAGCAGAGGACCAATAACACTACCCTGTGGAGCGCCCGATATCACCTCTGTTTTAGTCGATGCCTTACCATCGATTACTACGAACTGTGTCCTCTCTGAAAAGAAATCCCCTATCCAATCGCAAATTTGGGGCGATATACCATAACCACGCAATTTGATTAAAAGCCGTTTGTGAGGTACGGTGTCAAAAGCTTTCTGGAAATCAAGAAATATGGAATCGATTTGCGAACCTTTGTCGATAGCACCCATCACTTCATGTGAATAAAGAGCTAGTTGTGTTTCGCATGAACGATATTTTCTAAATCCGTGGGTCAATAGATCGTTCTGCTCCAGATAATTCATAATATTTAAATACAGGATATGTTCCAAAACCCTGCTGCAAATTGATGTCAATGAAATAGGCCTGTAGTTTAGTGGGTTACTCCTACTGCCTTTCTTGAATATAGGTGTGACCTGGGCAACTTTCCAATCTTTTGGTACAGATCCTTCTATGAGAGAGCGGTTGTATACGACTGTTAAGTAAGGAGCTATCGCTTCACCATAATCAGATAGAAATCTAATGGGTATACAGGCCGGACCAGAAGACTTGTTCTTGTTAAGTGATTTTAGTTGCTGCACTACTCCGATGATATCTACTTCTACGTTACTCATTACGGCATCTGTTCGTAATTCGAAATCTGGAATATTGGTTTCGCCTTCTTTGGTGAATGAGTTTCTAAAAGCTATATTTAGTAACTCTGCTTTAGTAGCGCTGTCATCGGCAGGATCGCCATTACTATCACGTAGTGAAGGTATTGTTTGTGATTTGCCCCAAGCATATTTAACATATGACCAAAATCTCTTTGGGTTTTCAGTCAAATTTCGAGAAAGAGTTTCGTTGTGATAAGTATTGTAGGCATCTCGCATTGAAATCCTCGCTAAATTTCGAGCTTCTGAATACGATCGCCAATACTGGGGATTGTGTGTTCGTTTAAATTTAGTATGCCTTTTCCTTTGCTTTTGCAACAGTATCCCGACCTGTTTTGTGTACCAAGGGGGATCGCCTCCTTCTTTTATTAATTTATTTGGTATAAAACTGTCAATTGCTGTCGATACCACTTCTTTGAATTTGAGCCACATCTGGTCTATACCTACGTTTAGTGTTAGAAACGAGTGGAAGCTGTCTTTCAAGAAGCAATGTATTTTGTTTCTATCTGCTTTCCCGAACAAATATACTTTTTGGTAACTTTGGAACTTTCGATATTCAATTTCGCTACGACAGCTCTGTGTTTACTAATACCTGTATCCGTTATGATGTTCGTTATGAGCTCAGGATTATTTGTTGCTAAGAGATCAAGTGTGTTTTCACATCCATTTACAATTCTAGTTGACTCATGAACTAATTGTTCGAAGTAATTTACAGAGAATGCATTGAGTACAATTTCGGACGATGTTTTATGCCTACCTGCTGATTTGAAAATATAATTTCGCCAACAGATCGAGGGTAAATTAAAATCACCACCTACTATTATCGTGTGAGTCGGGTACGTTTTTGTAATTAGACTCAGGTTTTCTTTGAATCTTTCTGTTATTGTATGATTAGAGTCGGGAGGCCGGTAAAAGGAACCGATTATTAACTTCTTACGATTTTCGGGTACAACCTCTACCCATAACAGCTCGCAGGAACTATCAACTTCAACTTCGCTACATGAAATACTACTTTCGACAGCGACAAACACGCTCCCACCTATTTTGTTTAATCTATCCTTTCTGAATACCGTTAGATCTTTTATAAATATTACTTCTGAACTTATTTCCGGCTTGAGCCAACTTTCGCTGCCTATAATGATGTGTGTTTCGGTGCTTTCTATTAACGCTTGGAGCTCTGGTACTTTCTCGACACAGCTACGACAATTTACAACTGTTATACCGATAGTTTCCGGATCTACATTTATCCTGTGATCCACCTGCACCCTTTGAAATTGCCCATTTTGTTTTTCCCCGAAGCTCTTTATCCTAAAAAACCGCCCAGTCCACGCCACACAGCCCCAGATACCAGCGTAGCCGCTTCCTGCGTATAGTGGACTCCTGATCTATTCAGCGGAAACCGGAAACCCACCACCCGATGGCGCAAGTCAAGGAATCTGCAGCCTACACGGTCCCAGAACCGTCTGAGCATCTGATTCAAACCCTCCACGCGGCTCTGTACCAGAGGTCCACAGTCGGTCCTGTCAACTATGCTGCAGATGGTGAGCTCAGCTTTCATCTTGCAAGAAAGACTGGCAGTCTTTACCACTTCAGTTAGCCGCTCGAAACCTGAGAGGATCTCTTCAGATCCGAAACGACACACATCATTGGTACCGACGTGAGCCACCACCTGCAGTTGGCTGCACCCCGTACCCTTCATGGCATCCGGGAGGACCCGTTCCACATCTGGAATGACTCCACCCGGTATGCACACGGAGTGCACGTTGGCCTTCTTCCCCTCCTTGGCAGCCATCTCTCTAAGGGGCTCCATCACCCGCCTAACGTTGGAGCTCCCAACTTCAAGTAAACCCACCCTCTGTGAAAGCCCGGATCTTGCAAGCTGGGTGGTGACAGGGTGAGAGTCACGATCCGACTCAGGAACGTCGTCCTGAGCAGATAGCGCCTCAAACCTGTTCGCAAGACGAACCGGGGAGGCCTCACAATCGGTCCCCCGGAATGTCTTGCGCCTCCTGCCACGCACTGGAGCAACCTCCCACGCAACCACAGGTGGGATGTTTGCCTCACTGCTAGCAGTATCAGGGCATTTCGCTGCCGCAGGCCGATCGGTGGAGACGACGGGAGTCCGTTCGGTCCCCACTGCCGGCCAACAACAACGACGCCCATCGATCGCAGCTTCCAACTGTGCAACCGAGGTTAACACAGCTTGAAGCTGGGAGCGAAGTGTCACCAGCTCAGACTGCATCGCCACACAGCAGTCACAGTCCCTATTCATGATAACAGAGCCGACAAAAACAGAAACTACAGTCGCGATGCGTTCAAAGGAAGACTACACTGTTTGTTAAAACGCGGATCTGAATCTAATACGCACGTGAGCACGGTATAAATTTACAAATTGAAACGAGAACGCGCAGACGAAAATCAAAATACTATATGTCGCTTCTAATCAGAAAATAAAGACAGACGACTGTCGCGACGCGATTCACAAGGCGGAATAATACACTAACCAGATATTTAACGCGAATATGAATCAAATAAAAACGCGACCACACAATAATTTTAATGAACTGAAGCGAAAGCGCACTGAAAAGTCCAAATATGTAGCTTCTAGAGAGAAGTCGGTTTCACTTACAACTGAAAATGTGCTGGCTCTGGAGAGGTGCGCTCTGGTCGACGACCACTCAGCAACTTAGATGGAGTTATGGAATTCTGCTACCTTGTAAGAAAAATAATCCATGACGGATGAAGTAATGAGGACGTAAAAAATAAGACTAGCACAGGCAAGGAGGGCATTTACGGCTGGTATCAAACATTGGCCTTAATGTGAGGAACAAATTTATGAGAATGTAAGTTTGTAGCACAGCTTTGTATGGAAGTGAAATGTGGACAAAAGAATATCGAAAAATCTGAGATGTGCTGCAGTGGAAGGTTGTTGAAAATTAGATGGACGAGATTCTCCGTTGAATCGGCGAAGAAGAAGGCACAGGATGATAGTGTGACTGTACTAGGGTGACCACACGTCCCGTATTTTACTAACCGTCTCATATATTTTGAAATAATATTTTAAATTATTATTAGCTTAACCCAACGGAGAATAAATGTAGTCATAATCAATAGGCTTCAACTCAAAGGGGATGAGTCACGATTTTCGACGTAATTTTTCATATACTATTTCTAATATTTACACCTTTGGGGGATATCTTTTTATTTTAAATGGAAAAAACATAGGTTGCCTAAAATCGCTATATAAGTTTTAAAGTATTTTTGAGCAACATGTGTTTTTTTTTAATATTTTATTATGTTGAGCCACAGTTATTGAGTACTGATTAAATGATTGGACCGCGATTTGACTGTAAGGTTGTATTATTTATTATCACAATCCAAATTTCGTCCTTTAGTCCATTAGAAAGTGCACAAATATCCCATGCGTAAAGTGGGTAAGTAATCATGACAGTCTTTCTTGCTTGTTTGCATGTGACAGTAAAGTATTTCTTTAATTAGTAATGCAATTTATTTGTTAGTTATGTTGAAAATGTTCAAATATTTGTAAACCAATTGGACCAAACTGCTACGGCCATCAGTCCCTAGACTTACAAACTACTTCAACATAAACTTACCTAAGGAGAAAACACACACACACACACACACACACACACACACACACACACACACACACACTAATGCCCCACAGAGGACTTGAACCTCCGACAACGAGCAACCGCGCGCTCCACAGCATGGCGTCTTCGAATGCTCGGCCAGTCCACCGCGGCAAAGAGGCGTGTTTGGTTAATATTTGTATTAGCAACTGACTTGGTATGATTTAGTTATTGAGATTGCCTTATATGCAGTTTCTCCAGTCCCAAAAACCCGTAATTCCGATGCTTGTCACGTTGCTCTCACGCTCTTTAAGCAATAAATACTATTTCTGCTGTGGTAATAGTTTTCTAAAATAAGTGATTTCGAGAAAAGCCAATGTAAATACGAAAACCAGCGAATACGACACTTCAGCTTGCTGAGCGTGGGGGCACAAACACTGCCTATGTTCACTATACTATCAGCATCAATTCGTGTGTGTATGTAACATTTAGTGTCACACGCATCGGTACCCACGTGTCTCCCGTATTTTTATTTTGGAAATCTAGTCACCCTAGACTATACGAACGTAATGTCCGTAGAGTCGCGCAATTCGTATAAGTAATGGTATTGTGCGGGACTGGCAGTGGACCGTGGCAAGCGGCTGGAGCAGCTGCCAGACAGGCCAGCTAGTGTGGTAAACCGAGCAGCTGGTCGGGGGTTTGTCCAAATCTGGGAAAGCCTTTGTACCCAAAACTTATGAGGCCTGTTAGATGAGCCTTACTTACGGGATGTGAGTTCCACACTCCACTAATTCAGAATAAAATAAAATAATCTAGAAAATTATTACCTTCAACATTTAAGACATCTACAATGTCGAAATAATTATGCACGTCTCATCATTCTAAAAATAATTTTAATGTCTCAAAAATTACTAATGTTTATCAATACTATATCAAAATATAGCTTATTGTCTATAACTATCAGCTTGAAAGCGTCACACTTGTATATACTTATTTCATGACTGATTTCAACTGATGTAAATTTATAATGAAATATAAACAGATCATCATATTTTCCACAGTAACACTGAAAATGCAAGCAGCATGATTCACCTCTCATATACAGGGTGTCTTAAAAAAAAAAAAAAAAAAAAAAAAAATGTATAGCTTATGGGACTTAACTACGGGGTCATCAGTCCCTAAACTTACAAACTACTTATGAACTAGCTAACACTAAGGACGACACAAATAATCATGCCCGAGGGGGGATTCGATCCCCCGACCGTAGTGGCCGTGCAGACCGTGACTGGCGCGCCTCAGTACCCTCGGCCACCGCGGCCAGCCAGGGTGTCTCGCTCAACTATTTCACCCCAGATATCTCTGAAACTACAAGAGATATTGAAAAACCACTTTCACGGTCATGAACGTATGGTAGGGGAAAGTAGGTACTATGAGACACTCTAAAACGTGAAGAAATATTATTTTCAACAAAAACTTATGTGTTTTTTTTTTTAATGGATACCCCCATTTATTTCTTAAGCAATCGATAGAATGAAAAATTACAAAAAGAATGGCGTCGGTTGCATCACGATGCGTCAATTACATCCGGAGAAACTGCAAAGCGAAGTTGTTTGAAATATATGAGGCGCGCTGCTAGCGGGTGTCCCAGACTCAGCCATGAGTCTCGCTCGAGCCTCGGACAAGCGCTAGCACCGCGCTTCGTGTATTTCCAACGTCAACTTCGCTTCGCAGTTTCTCCGGATGTAATTGACGCATCGCGATGCAACCGACGCCATTCATTTGGTGATTTTTCATCCTATCGATTGCTTAAGAAATAAATGAGGTATCCATTAAAAAAAAAAAAACATAAGTATTGTTGAAAATAATATTTCTTCACGTTTTAGAGTGTCTCATAGTACCTACTTTCATAAGCCCCTGCCGTACATTCATGACCGTAAAAGTTATGTTTCAATATCTCTTGTAGTTTCAGATATATCTGGGGTGAAACAGTTGAGTGGGACACCCTGTATATTTAATTTAGTGTGTCGATTTATTGTACAATTTGACAATAATTTATGTAAGTATTGCGTGGCATGAGTGGTCAAGCTCATGAAAGCTGGTTTGTCCATTTATTTATTTCAGGCTTTATGTAATACTAATTAACAGTCCTTTTTGTATTTAAATAATGTTATATCGGTAAGTAAGTGGTTTCAGAATGTCAGTTTTTATTTAAAGAAATATCTCGTGTTAAGATGTATAAGCATTTCGGAAGGGATGGCGATCGGCCAGTGAGGAAGCAGGCAAGTGTGTGTTTGGCAGAGAGGAGGCGAGCGAATGGAAAAGAGAACTCCCTGTCTAGTCTTGGCGGAAGAAGGACCCTCCTAGATGATAGGAGTGATTCGATCGAGCAGAGTGTTGAGATTTGCGCAGCGGACGCGCGCTTCCCGGGACTCTAAATCTGGCGAGAACACGTGAACGCCAGTGCAGCTGATGTGTGTTTATGTTTTTACACAAGAACTTACGAGTGTAGAAACGGTGTTTGGGAAACTTAAACTATTTTGAACTGTTGACAATTTCATACTGAGTGCTCGAGAAATATACAGTTTTTCTGTGTTCTCTTAAAGTTATGATTACTTAGTTGGCGGAAAGTGTTACCAATTTCTTATCGCACACAGTGCAACTGTTTAACCATTTTATTCGTGTTATCATTAATAATTCATCTGACCACTTCCAATAAGGAACCAATGGAATTGACTAAACCTTATTCAACTAAATCTCTGACTTTGCATACAACACTTTCAAACGTTATAATAAAACCCTTTCTATTAATAAACTATTTATTTTATGTAATATTTCTTATTTGTTTCGCAAACTAGAGCCTATGCATAGAGTGTTTTTAACTATAGGATCACAGGTAAAGGATAATATTTGCAACTAAGGTAGCTGCTGGGGCGTGATAGCGGACATGTACGGTTCAACCCTACGATAAATCAGAACCGTACGTAGCCCGTAGGTTCTTACAGCGTATAGTCACACTTGCTTTAATATTAACTGTGATAAATCGCAGTGTAGGATAAAGCGTAAATGACACGTATTGACATCGGAGAATTACCATCACTGTACTAAAGGTAGCTGTCGAAGATAATTCCTATAGGGGAAGATTAAGATTAGAACACATCCGGCAAATAACTGATGATGTAGGGTGCACTTGCTACTCTGAAACGTTGAGACGGATGCAGGAGGGAATTCGTAGAGGGCCACATCAAACCAAGTCAGGCGCGGAGAAGGTTCGTTTCAGAGCTATGGGCAGTCTTTAATTTGTTTCTGTACCCGTCTCCCTCCTCTTCCTAAATATACAGGGTTTCACAACTGAACTCCCACTTTAAAAAAGAACCACGGGGCAGAATGACTGCAGATTTGAACTGAACATACTTGACGAAGGGGGAAAGCCAATGGCATACACAAAAAAAGAAAGAAAAAATAGTTCCTAACTTTATCAATAGATGTCGCTGTAACGGGTATACGATGCAAATCCCGGGGCATGCGTACGACACGTTGCATTCGTCATAAACACGCGGGTTTCGTGTCGCTCGCCTCCTACTGCATGTAGTCAGGGTCTCTCAATGCTGGATAGAGCTCTGCTTGTGAAGCGACTCTGCGGCTGCAGCTTTAAGGAAATTCCGGTTACTAAGAACATGAGAAAAAGGTTGTGGTCCGATGAATGTGAAGGCTCTGAAGACTATGGTGAAGAAGTTCGAAGAAACAGGATCGTTTCAAGTGCATTGTGGCAGACGGAGGAAATCAATCCCTTTGACCTCTGTAGAGGATCCCGAGCAGGGTACATAAAATTCTACGTAATGTTTTGGATTGCTATCCGTATAAAATTACAAACAGGACTAGCTTCCTACTGACATACAAGCGAGACATACGTTTGCTCTACAATTTTTTACGTGTATGGAAGTGGATAATGACTGGCCGTGGAACATTTTGTGGACACATAAAACCCATTTCCCTCTTAAAGACTATGTCAGTAACCAAAATTGCAGTATATGGGCAATGCAAAATCCAGTCCCATATGAATCAGTGCCACTTCATTCTGCAAAGGTAACTGTGATTGGTAACTGGTATAAAAATGTTCTATGCAACCAAGTCCTAAGCTTTCAACATCGTGAATGTCTGGAGAGTATTGTTTTCATGCACGACAGTGCAATTCCATCCATTGCAAAGTCAGTGAAGCAATTCCTCCAGAGCAATTTCCCAAATGACAGAAGTAACAGCCGTCATTTTCTTGTAGCCTGATCGTCAAGGTCCGTGTGACTTCTGGCTGTGGGGTTATTAGAAAAGTGTTGTGTTCAGTGCCCACACAGCGAATGTCTCAATTGAAGACACTTATTATGCAAAATATTCACACTGTGATCCCTGATGTCTGTTGTGGAACATATTGTTTATCGGTTTCACATTCTAGCGGAAAATGGTGGGCAACATACTGAACATGTTTTGCGCAAGTCACGTGATTGTTAACAGGTTTTGCATTAAGTGCTTTTTCAGCGGTTTTTTGACCCATGGTCAATTAAAACAATTTTTCCCCATGCCATATGGTGCACCTTGCCGTGGTGGATGGGCTCTCCACGGACAGTACCACACGTTGTGCATGACGGGTCGTCATTTGTCAGTATCCACCTTCCTTATATAACTTACAGCTATTGATAAAGTTAGCAACGTTTTTGTGTATGTCATTGTGTCTCTCCTTCGACAAGTATGTTCAGTTCAATCTGCAGTCATTCTGCCCCATGGTTCTTTTTGTAGAAGATTTTTAAAGTGGCAAATTAATTATGGCCACCCTGTATATTGCAGTATGCCCATTTACCAAGTGCTAAATGTGTGTTCACTTTTAAATAACACTAATAATAGAATTTTAATTTTCTTCCACCGTTATCTCGCATGTGGAGTTGCGCACGGTCTGCGTGGTTGATTTGACATGTTGATTGTATGGGGTGGCAGGATGGCCTTCCTGCTGCCACCACATTAACACCATTCTTCATCTCGCCCCCCTCCCTCTCGACGGGAGCAAATATGCTGTGTGATCAAACATATCCGTACACTTGTCTGAAAATTACTTACACGTTCGTGGCGCCCTCCATCGGTAATGCTGAAATCCAATATGGTGTTGGCCCACCCTTAGCCTTGATGACAGCTTCCACTCTCGCAGGCTCACGTTCAGTCAGGTGCTGGAGGGTTTCTTGGGGAATGGCAGCCCAGTCTCCTCAGAGTGCTGCACTGAAGAGAGGTCGCGATGTATTCCTGAGGCCTGGCACGAAGTCGCGTTCCAAAACATCCGAAAGGTGTTCGAAGACTCAAGTCAGGATTCTGTGGGGACCAGTCCATTACAGAGATGTTATTGTCTTGTAACCACTGCGTCACAGCTCGTACATTTTGAACTGGTGCTCGATCTTGTTGAAAGATGCAGTCGCCATCCCTCAATTGCTCTTGAGCATTATGAGCAGGTGCTGGATCCTGTTGAAAGATGTAATCGCCAACCCCGAATTGCACTTCAACAGTGAGAAGCAAGAAGCTGCTTAAAACATCAGTGTAAGCCTGTGCTGTGGTAGTACCCCGCAAAACAACAAGGAGTGTAAGCCCCCTCCATAAAAAACACGACCACACCATAATTCCACCGCCTCCAAATTTTGTTGGTACAACACACACTGGCAAAAATGTTCACCGGGCATTCGCCATACCCACAGCCTGCCATCGGATCGCCACATTGTGTACCGTGATTCGTCACTCCACACAAAGTTTTTCCACTGTCCAATCATCCATTGTTTACGCTCCTTACATCAAACGAGGCGTCGTTTGGTATTGACTTGCGTGATGTGTGGCTTATGAGCAGCCGCTCGACCTAAAATCCAAGTTTTGTCACCTCCCGCCTAACTGACATATAACTTGGAGTGGATCCTGATGCAGTTTGGAATTCCTGTGTGATGGTCTGGATAGATGCCTGCCTACTACACTGTAAGACTCTTTTCAACTGTCGCGGGTATCTGTCAGTCAACAGACGAGGTCGACCTCTACTCTTACGTGCTGTACGTGTCCCTTCACGTTTCCACTTCACTATCACATCGAAAACATGACATCCAATCACCTGATCACGTTCGAAGTCCGTGAGTTCCGCGAAGCACCCAATTCTGCTCTCTCACGATGTATCTATGTAAATGATCTGATGGACAGAGTAAGTTGTAATTTGCGGCTGTTTGCTGATGATGCTGTGGTGTATGGGAGGGTGTCGTCTTTAACTGACTGTAATAACCTACAGGATGAATTAGACAAAATTTCTAGTTGGTGCGAAGAATGGCAACTAGCTCTCAATGTAGAAAAATCTAAGGTGATGCGCATGATTAGGAAAAACAATTCTATAATGTTAGAATACAGCATTAGTAGTGAGCTTCTTGATGCTGTCGCGTCGTTGAAATATCTAGGCGTCACATTGCAGAGCGATATGAAATGGAACGAACATGTAAGGACAGTTGTGAGTAAGGCGGACAGCCGACTTCGGTTTATTGGTAGAATTTTGGGAAGGTGTACTTCACCTGTAAAGGAGACTGCGTATAAAACGCTTGTACGACCATGTCTACAGTATTGCTCAAGTGTTTGGGACCCGCAGCAGATCAGTTTAAAGGAAGACATAGAGGCAGTTCAGAGGCGAGCAGCTAGATTTGTTACTGGTAGGTTCGACCAATGCGCGAGTGACACGGAAATGCTCCGGCAACTCAATTGGGGATCGCTGGCGGAAAGACGACGTTCTTTTCGTGAATTTCTGTTGAATAAATTTAGAGGGCCGAAATTTGAAGCTGAGTGTAGTACGATCTTGCTGCCGCCTACTTACATTTCGCGTAAAGATCACAAAGACAAGATTAGAGAAATTAGGGCTCGTACGGAGGCATATAGGCATTCTTTTTTTCCTCGTTCAATTTGGGAGTGGAATAGGAAAGGAAATGCCTAGTAGTGGTACAGTGTACCCTCCGCCACGCAGCTTACGGTGAATTGCGGAGTATGTATGTAGATGTAGATAATGAATATTGAAATCGCATGATATTGAGTACCTGGCAGTAGGCGGCAGCACAATGCACCAAATATGAAAAACTTATGTTTTGGTGGATGTCCAAATATTTTTGCTCAAATAGTGTATGTGTATCCCAACTGTCTGCGTATATTGTGATACATGTGAAACGTGTGCAGAAGTTTTTCTAACTGTTCTGAATCCAGTAAATGAAGAGCAACTTGCTTCAAATCAAATGTCTGTAGAGCTTATGGGACTTAACTATGGGGTCATCAGTCCCTAAACTTGCAGACTGTGACTGGCGCGCCGCAGAGCGCCTGGCCACCGCGGCCGGCGCGCGACTTGGTTACCAGTCCGGTATTCACCTAGTGGGATGTGGGAAACCGCCTAACGACCACATTCAGGCTGGTCGGCAAGCCGACCCACGTCGTTAATCCGCCAGGTAGTTTCGAATCGGGCCAGCACACCACCTTATTCTCGAGTGTGCCGCTTTAAACCGCAGGGCTATCTGGGACGAAAAGTAACAATAATAACAATCAAATAAATAAAATGGTTTCATACAATAATAATAAAAAGAAGAAAAAGAATTACCATAAAATATAACAATTATATCGGTGAATACCGTACTGCGCGCGCTCACTCACACACATACACATCCATGCCCGAGGGAGGACTCGAACCTCCCAAGGGGTGCAACCACGCACTCCGCAGCAAGGCACAATGCTCCTTAGAGCGTTCAGCAATTCCACCGCGGTAAAATTCAAAAGTTTATTAATTTTTAATTTAGAGCCCTTCTGCCTTTTAAACTACGATTTTACATTTCATATTATACATTCAGTTTATCATTTTTCATGTTTTGAGAATGTTGCAAAAGGATATAATTAGAACAAACAAAAATTATATACATAATTTGTTTACATTGGTTCATAAAAGAAGATGAGTAAATATGTTGTGGTGGTCTTCAGACCAAAGACTGGTTTGATGCAGATCTCCACGCTACCCTGTCCTGTGCAAGTCTCTATATCTCTGAATAAGAATGTAACCATAATATCCTTCTGAACCTGCTTACCGTATTCGTCGTCTGTCGATCTCCCTCTAAGATATTTAGCCCGAACACTTCCCTCTAATGCTAAACTTACGATTCCCTGATGTCTCATAATGTGTTCCACCAATCTATCGCTTCTCTTAGAAAAGGTATGCTAGAAATTTCTTTTCTCCCCAGTTCTGTTCAGTACCTTCTCATTAGTTAAGTGAACTACTCATTTAAACTTCAGCAATCGTATGTAGTGCCATATTTCAAATGCTTCTGTCATATTTTTGTCTGATTTCCTTATCGTTCATGTTTCACTCCAGACAAAAGCTTTCTGAAGGACTTCCTAACATTTAAATTAATATCGGATGTCAACAAATTTCGCTTCATCAGAAATGTTTTCCTTCCCATAGCCATTCTGTATTTTATATCTTATTTACTTCGGCCATAAGAAGTTATTTTGCTACCCAAATAACAAAACTCACCTACTTTGGTACTTTTATTGTCTCATTATCTAATTTAATTCCTTCACCGTCACCTGATTTTATTACACTATATTCCATTAACCTTGTTTTGCTCTTGTTAATCGTCATCTTATACCCTCTTTTTAAAACACTGTCCATTCCTTTCAATTCCTCATGCAGGTCCTTTGCTTTCTCTGGCAGAATTACAAAGTCGTCAGCAAACCGCAAAGTTTTTATTTCTTCACTCTGAACTTTAATTCCTTCTCCAAATTTCTCCTTACAATCCTTTACCTCAGTGTACAAATTGAGTGACACTGGGGAAAGGCTGCAACCCTGTCTTACTCCGTTCCCAACCACTGCATCCCTTTCAGGCCCAATGACTATTATACCTGCTGTCTGTTTTTTTGTACAAGTTGAATATAACTTTTTGTTCCCCATTTTTACTACTGCTTCCTTCAAAATTTGCAAAAGTATATTCCAGTCAAATTTGCGAAACGCTTTCTCCAGATCTACAAAAGTCGAAAACACAGGTTTGCTCTTTCTTAACGTATCTTCTAAGATATGTCATAATGTATTGCCTCACGTATTCCTATATTTCTCCTGAATCCAAACTGATCTTTGCCGAGGTCGGATTTCACCAGTTGTTCCATTCGCCTGTAAATAATAAGAGTTTTTTTTTTTTTTTTTGGAACCATTATTTATTAAACTTATTTTTCTATAATTTTCACACTTGACTGCACTTAATTTCTTTGTAATTGAAATTATTAAATTCTTCTTGAAGTCAAAGGGTATTCTCCTGATCCATACATATTACCCACACGTTGGAACAGTTTATTCATGGCTGGCTCTCCCAACAATATCAGCAGTTCAGAGGGACTATCATCTACTCCTAGGGCCTTGTTTCGACTCAAATCTTTCAGTGCGCTGTCTAATTCTTCTCACAGTATCCTATCTCCCATATCATCTTCACCTACTTCCTTCTCCACTTATACTATACTGCTTTCATCAACCTTGTATAGCCCCTCTATATATTCCTTCCCAGTTCAAGCTTCCCCTTCTTTGCTTAGTAATGATTTTCCATCTGAGATCTTGATATTCAAGCAGTTGCTTTTCTTATCTGCAAACTTTTATTTTCCTGTAAGCGGTATCTATCTTTCCCCTTGTCTCTACTCTCTTTTGCCTGCTTCACTTGTTGTGTTATATTTTCTCTTCTCATCAATTACATTCAGTATCTCCTGTGTTATCGAAGGTTTCTATTAGGCCTAGTGCTTCTACCTATATGATCTTCTGCAGCCTTCACTACTTCATCTCTAAAAGCTGCGGTACGTATTCTTTGTCTGCTGTATTACTTTCACCCGTTTTGGTGAATCCTTGGCTAATGTTCCATCTAAAACACTTGACAACCTCTGGTTCCTTCAATTTTTCTAGGTTCCATCTCTTTACTTTTCTACCTTATGCAGTTTCTTACGTTTTAATCGCTAGTTCATAACAAATAAGTTATGGTCAAATTCCATATCTGCTCTTGGATATGCTTTACAGTTTAAAACCTGATTTGGAAACGTAAGTCTTACCATTATAAAGTCAATCTGGTACCTTTCAGTGTCTCTTGGTCTCTTCCACGTTTACAACCTTCTTTCCTGTAGGTGGTGTATTTTAATGTCTATATGTTTTTTTTTTTTTCAATTCTCAATGCATAGGTAATTTTAATGTAACAAAATTTTCATTCTAGTAGTAACTCTTCTTTTTTGCTTCATTTGCCTTGTTGATTATGCTCCAACGTAATCTCGGAAACGGAAAATGTAATTTTTAATGAATTGTAAAGAAATTAACAGCCATGAACAATAATAGTAGACTTTCTCGTCCTAGAACAACGCTCGAGTTCTATTTTCCCGATAGTAGTAATTACTAGAAACATTTTCGAAGATTTCCACATTCTGAGACATTCAAATCAGAAATTGTTGTGTCTGTATTGTGAGCACCGTGTTCACTTTCACAATCACTTGTATCGAAATCATGTTCCTGGCTCCGTTCTTCTCTTGCAGATTCACTTTCTATATCATCTAAATAGCCCTTAACCTCTTTTGCCATTCGTCGGTACGATCAGATTCACTTCTCATTGTTAAATTACTCACGCAACTCATTAAACACAATAATGTGCACGTAAGTACTATCCTGGGGTCTTCAGTGACCCCAAAATCCAATTACTTCATAACAAACATTGCCACAATTTACACTACCAAGTTTACTTGAAGACGATTGACTTCCAAGAGAGTACATAAAATCTCTGGCGCAAGAGTGGCGCCATTCCACATATAAATAAGATAATGATGTGATTCTTCAGTTTCTCCCAGCATATTTGATAATCAAAATATCCACGGGTGTACTGCCGGTCTATAGTGTCCAACGGGCACAATATTTCGGCGATCATACATGTCGCCATCATCAGGTGAACTGACGGACTGAGCTGGAAAGGCGCCGGCACGGAGATCCGCACGCTACGGCGGCACGAAGGGAACTGGGTTCATTCCATATACCGGTGCATTCTCGGGGAAGGTCGCCCGCATTTTGAAGAAATACCAGGTTGGAACTGTCTTTTGTCCGCCGAATAAAATTCGTGCACTGGTGGGGAGCGCCAAGATGATCTCGGTTTGAGGAAGGCCGGCGTGTACCAGATTCGGTGTCTGTGTGGCAAGTCATATATTGGACAGACGATGCGTACCGTCGAGGATCGATGCGTTGAACACCAGAGGCACACACGATTGATGTATCCGAGCAAGTCGGCGGTCGCTGAACATTGTTTGTCGGAGAATCATGCGATGGAGTATGAACACACTAGGATTCTGGTACAGACGTCGAGATACTGGGACTGCGTCGTTAGAGAGGCCATTGAAATTCGCACAAGTGACGACCTCATAAACCGTGACTGTGGCTATAATCTTAGCAAAGCTTGGGAACCAGCGATTGGGTTAATTAAGAGTAAATACAGCAAACGCAACGTAGTGACGACCACGACGGACAGAGCCCTCACATCGACGTCATTTCAGACGGCGTCGCAATCGGTTCCACTGCGCGACCGCAGCGAGGGGCGCGGACCACGGAGGGGTCGCTCCGCGGGCCGAGGGTATTTAAATCGCCCGCTAGAACCCAGTTCCCTTCGTGCCGCCGTAGCGTGGGATCGAATTTTAAATTATATGAAACATTGTTTTTGTAGAAATGAGGCAAAGCTGTCATTTTCTGAAACTGGCTTGTTCGGAAAATGTTATACTGTTTGCTCACAAAAACCAAGTACATTTTTGTGGGTTTTTCTTTACGCTATAAACGCTTATCATATTTCATTAAAAAATGTGATATAGCCTAACATTCGTGTCTGTCGTTATTGGTCATAGTTTTTACGATGTTTATAAATAAAGTACCGTACCACAACTTAATGAACGTAATTTTAAGAATTTGAAGCGAAGAAGATTTCACTGGCTATTCACTGGCTATTTTGTGCATTTTAGGTCATGTATTGCAACGTACCAACTAAAGCTAAGGAACCGAAGATTTTTTTTTTTAATCGTGGCAGGAAAGCCGTATCTTCCCAGTGAAGAGTACACTGGGTGTATGCAAGCCCGCACGCAGGGGGAACTGTCGGCCTGTGGTGTTGATCACGGTACAACTGCACGTACCGCGGGGAAGAGCCCCCCCCCCTCCAAAATGTTTGTACTTAAACTACCAAATTTAGACCTCCAACATCGTTAAAGTAACTGGCGGACGTTTCGATACAATAATGTATAACATTCTGTCGGGAACTATAAAGACGCTTTATGAATTTGTCCTTGAAGAATTGCAGCTGTTCTCGAAGTCAAGAAGGGTCACTTCCTCATAAATAAATAAATATTTTGTCTATGTCAGGTTTTCATATTATTTTATCCACCTTCTGTGTGTTCAAGTTCCAATATGACTGAACCCTTCCACACAGTTAACATCGTACACAGCTAGTTTTGTGAGCACAAATATAAATTTCCGCATTTCCTCTGGTCAACACAGTCGTTTCATTACTACCTGTATTGAGGTTTTGTGATCTTCTATTGAAACAATGATCGCTAGATACCTCCATTATTGTTCGAGAGCATGCCACTATTTTGCGCGAAGTATATTATAAGATTCCCTAGCAAATCATAAACGGCCTGTCTTATTCGTGAGGAGACGACTCGAAACAGTTTTGTAGGCCAACGGTTTTTCTACTTCTTATTAGGGATGGTCTACCCCCATGAACCACAGACATACAGATAGCCGTACCGTAGGTGCAACCACAGCGGAGGGGTATCTGTGGAGAGGCCAGACAAACGTGTGGTTCCTGAAGAGGGGCAGCAGCCTTTTCAGTAGTTACAGGGGCAAAAGTCTGGATGATTGACTGAGCTGGCCTTGTAACATCAGCTAATGTGACTTTGCCACACAGCTACTGCGAACGGCTGAAAGCAATGGGAAACTACAGCCGTTACTTTTCCCGAGGACATACAGCTCTACTGTATGAAAATATGATGATGGCATACTCTCGGGTAAAATATTCCGGAGGATATCCTTGTGGGGACTACTCAGGAGGAGCGTGGAATGTTAGATCCCTCAATCAGGTAGGAAAATTAGAAAATTTAAAAAGGGAAATGGATAGGTTGAAGTTAGGTATAGTGGGGATTAGTGAAGTTCGGTGGCAGGATGAACAGGATTTCTGGTCAGGTGAGTACAGGATTATAAATACAAACTTAGTTGGGGATATCACAGGAGTAGGACTGATAATGAATAAGAAAATAGGAATGCGGGTAAACTTCTAGGAGCAGCACAGTGATCGGATTGTCATTGTCAAGATAGATACGAAGCCAACACCGACAACAGTAGTACAGGTTTATATGCCAACTAGCTCTGCTGCTGATGAGGAGATTGAAGAAATGTATGAGGAGTTAAAGGAAATTATTCAGACAAGTAGGAGAGGAAAACTTAATTGTGATGGGAGACTGGAATTCGGTAGTAGGAAAAGGAAGGGAAGGAAAATAGTAGGTAAATATGGACTATGCAAAAGGAATGAAAGAGGAGATCGCCTGGTAGAATTATGCACGGAACATAATTTAAACATAACAAACACGTGCTTTAAGAATCATGAAAGAAGGTTGTATACGTGAAAAAGACCAGGAGACACTGGAAGGTACCAGATAAATTTTATAATGGCAACACATAGATTCCGGAATCAGTTTTTAAACTGAAAGGCATACCCAGGAGCTGATATAGACTCTGACCATAACTTATTGGTCATGAACTGTAGGCTGAAACTGAAAAAACTGCAGAAATGTGGGAAGATAAGGAAATAGGACTTGGGTAAATTGAGGGAACCTGAAGTTCTTAAGCATTTCAGAGGGAGCTTTAGGCAACAATTGACAGAAACGGGGGAAAATAAAACAGTAGAAGAGGAATGGGTAGCATTGAGAGTTGAAATAGCAGCAGAGAACAAAATAGGTAGAAAGCCAAGGCATACAAAAAATCCTTGGATATCACAGGAAATACTAAAGTTAATTGATGAAAGGAGAAAATATATAAATGCAGTAAATGAAACAGGCAAAATGGAGTACAGATGACTAAGAAATGAGATTGACAGGAAGTGCAAAATAGCTAAGCAGGAGTGGCTAGAAGCCAAATGCAAATCTGTAGAAGAATGTATAACAAGGGGAAAAGTAGATACTGCCTACAGGAAAATAAGAGATACATTTGGGGACAAGAAAAGCAGCTGTATGAATATCAAGAACTCAGATGGAAAACAAGTTCTCAGCAAAGAAGGGAAAGCAGAAAGGGGGAAAGAGTACATAGAGGAGCTCTACAAAGGAAATGAACTTAGAGACAATGTTGTAGGAAGGGAAGAGGAAGTAGATCAAGATGAAATAGGAGATACTATACTGAGAGATGAATTTGACAAAGCCCTGAAACACCTAGGTCGGAACAAGGCCCCCGGAGTAGATGTCATTCCCTAAGAGCTACTAAAGTCTCTAGGAGAGCCAACCATGACAAAACTATTTCACCTGGTGTGTAAGATGTGTGAGACAGGCGAAATACCCTCAGACTTTAAGAAAAATGTAATAATCCCCATTCCAAAGAAATCAGGCGCAGATAGATGTGAAAATTACAGAACCGTCAGTTTGATAAGTCATGGTTGCAAAATTTTAACACGAATTATCTACAGGAGAATGGAAAAGCTGGTAGAAGCTGACCTCGGGGAAGATCAGTTTGGATTCAGGAGGAACGTAGGAACCCGGGAGGCAATACTCACTTTACGTCTTATCTTAGAAGACAGATTAAGGAAAGGCAAGCCCGCATTTTTAGCTTTTGTAGATTTAGATAAATCTTTTGACAATGTTGACTGGAATACACTCTTTCAAATTCTGAAGTCAGCAGGGATGAAATACAGGGAAAGGAGAGTTATTTACAACTTGTACAAAAGCCAGACCACTGTTATTAGACTCGAGAGGCATGAAAGGGAAGCATTAGTTGGGAAGGGAGTAAGACAGGGTTGTAGCCTTTCTCCGATGTTATTCAATTTGTACATCAAGCAGGTGGTGAAGGAAAGCAAGGAAAAATTTGGAATAGGGATTAAAGTTCAGGGCGAAGAAATAAAACATTGCGTTTTGCTGATGACATTGTAATTATGTCAGAGACAGCAAAGGACCTGGAAGAGCAGTTGAATGGAATGGACAGTGTGTTGAAGAGAGCATATAAAATGAGCATTAACAAGAGCAAAACAAAGATAATGGAATGCAGTCTTAGAAAATCAGGCGATGCTGAAGGAATTAGATTAAATATGAAACAATGAAGGTGGTAGATGAGTTTTGTTAGTTGGGTAGTAAAATAACATATGACAGTTGCAGTACAGAGGATATAAAATGCAGAATGGCAATGGGAAGAAAAGCATTTTTGAAAAAGAGAAATTTGCTAACTTTGAATATTAATTTAAGTGTAAGGAAGTCTTTTCTGAAGTCATTTGTGTGGAGTGTTGCCTTGTACAGGAGTGAAACATAGACTATAAGCAGTGTGGGCAAGAAGAGAATAGAGGCTTTTGAAATGTGGTGCTACAGAAGAATGCTGAAGGTTAGGTGGGTACATCGCATAACTAATTAACAGAATTGGTGAGGACAGGAATTTTTGGCATACCTTTACTAAAAGAAGGGATCACTTGGTAGGACACATTCTTAGACATCGGGGAATCGTAAATTTAGCATTGGAGGGAAGTGTGTGGGGTAAAAATCGCAGAGGGAGACCAAGAGACGCATATGGTAAGCAGATTCAAATGGATGTGGGTTGACATTCTTATGAGGAGATGAAGAGGCTCGTTCAGGATAGAGTAGGGTGGACAGCTGCATCAAACCAGTCTCCGGACTGAAGAGCATAACAACAACATTAGGGATGGTAATGTGTTGTGCTTTTCTGTGTGGCAATATTGTTGTGAATCCACTACATATGTGTCAAATCAAATGTTCAAATGTTTGTTAAGCTTATGGGACTTAACTACGGGGTCATTAGTCCCTAAACTTACAAACTACTTATGAACTACTTACGAATTAGGACGGCACAAATATCCATGCCCAAGGGGGGATTCGAACCCCCGACCGTAGTGGCCGTGCAGACCGTGACTGGAGCTCCTCAGTCCCCTCGGCCACCGCGGCCGGCCACATATGTGTCAAGCAATTAACTTGAGAACAATCATAGCAACAAACTCTCACAGCTTTGATAACTTCATAAGGTAAGTAATGTAAGGTCACAGTGTGGCTTCACAGTCACAAGCACAGTCATGTTCATAAAAAAAAAATATAACCTGCAAAGACTAGAGATAATAAGTTCAATGGACAGAACATGATAGTAGTACATTCTGCAGAAATGATTAGCATTTCAACAGTGTCGGCCTGTGATATCGATATTACGGCACAACAGCATGTACCGCTAAAATGTTCCTGCGACTCCCGTTGTCACTACAAACCAAATTTACCTAATGTGCCAGTGTGACTTACACGGACATGCAGGATAAATCGCAGATGTGTGCACTCATGTAGGACACAGTGATTCGGCAGTGCAGTGGGTCTGTGCAGAATAGTTTGCGGAAGGCCGTAGAATACCACAAGATGGATCAAGTCGCACCACCCAGATCACTCCCCCCCCCCCCCCACCACCAAGAACATGGACACCTCATCTGAATACTATTGCAGGACATATTTGCATCTTCCTCGGCTCTGATGCAACAGTACAACAGAGTAATACATCTTTCACTGTTGACACGTAGATGCCTACGCTCTAGGGCTCAGAAAACAATTTCCGCAGCCAAAACACGTGGCAGTAGTGACGTCCCCAGCTACCTTGAGCGATGTCACCAATTACGTCATGTAGAGTTCACTAAACATTTCTACGACAACTCGTTGGGTTTCGCTTGCCCTGTATGCGACTGCCTATAGTTTTAAAATATCAATGTCATCAATCACATGGCCGTAAAATGGAAATTCACAGCCGAAATTAAAAATTTGTGCAGACTCTTAGTGTTTTCCAATTCATTCAAGATATTTGAAACAGTGTATATGGCGTACATGAAATGATTACATTTACAGATAGCTTAAGGCCTACTGAGGTACCAGATGTCGATCCATGCTGATACATTCATAGGCAGTAATGCAATCGCTGATTTTGGCATCCATTTGATCATTTGGAGAATACTGTCTCGGGATACATTATTCTACACCTGCCCCATCTGTTCACACAGTTTTGCAAAAGTTGTGTGTTGACGAGTTGCCCGTGTCAGTTGTCCCATCATAACCCACACATGCTCAATTGGAAACAAGTCTGGAGATTGTGCTGGTCAGGAAAGTTCTCGCACCTCTTGTAGAGCATGCTGAGTTTCACGTGCAGTCTGTCGCCGTGCATTATCCTGTTGGAACAACACATCATCTTCCTCTTATAAGAATGGCAAAAGAACAGGTTGTCAACATTCTGCACATACCGAGTGCCGGTCAGCCATCCCTTCAAAAACACCTAAGGTTAAGAACTGTTGTAGATTAACACACAACAGACCATAACGCCTGGTGTGAGGCCAGTACGTCTCGGATGAAGGCACTCTACGAGACAGAGCACGTCAGGCTACACCGTACATGCAAACGACATCAGTTGCATGTAGGCAGAATCTGTTTTCATCAATCAAATTTTTCAAATGTTTGCAAATGTATGGGACTTAACTACTCTGGTCATTATCAAGCTCGATTCCATCGTGGAACTTGTGCTCAACGACTATACTTTGACTTGTAGAAATTCTTCAATCAGTCGTAAGTATTATTTATTGGCAGATCTAGATTTCGACCACTGTGTGGTCATTATCAATGCTTAAAAAACTTTTAAAATACGCAAAACATCTCGACCTCCATGTTGGAGGTTGCGTTCATCACCTGCAGAGACGTGCAGTGGGCTTGCGCTGCCCGCCCGGCCGGGCCTGGCCACGCGCTGCCCGGCCTGCCGGCACCAGCCCCACCGGGCAGCGCGGGTACCCGACTACCCGCCTAGCCCCGGTCCGCCCGGCCGCCCGTGGCGCTCTGCTGCTAGCGCCCGCCACCCGCTACACTCTAGCGGGAAATACGCTAGTCCGATTTTCACGCTGCAAAGACTTCACGGTACATACGCCCATCCCACATCGTTTTATGAACTTAGATTTTCCTTACAAGTTTTACTTTGCACATGAAAAATAAATAAATAAATAAAAAATAAATAAATAAAATTGTCTGATTTTCATTCCGCATGAGTTTTTAGATTCATAATGCTTATCACCCGATTCTGAAGAAACTATGGGGTTAAAAAATCTGATTTTTAAACATCTGATACTACTAGGGTTACCAGATTGAACTCGAGGCAGGCCCGGAGACCAGACGTGTCCCCCTCCCCCTTGGCCAATGACTCACCCCCCCCCCCCCCAACTGCGACCAACTCCCCCCTCCCCCCCACCAGGATTACACGTGAATTCTTAAGAAGAAAAAATAAATAAATAAATAAATAAATAAAATAAAAAAAAAAAACCTAATCATCTCCTCCCTCCCAGCAAGTATCCCCCGGTGGAACGTTGCTAAGGGTGGACTTCACATGCCACAACTAACGGGCCAGTCCGCCAGTTGCTGTGGATCAACAATCGGCACACTTCAGTTGGCGTGGCGGCAGAAGTGGCGGCAGCATCAAAGCTGCTCACATCAACAGCTACGCCTTCCAAGAGTTGCCGCTCGCGCCTCCGCGTACTGTGAAGTATCGCGCGCCACCAAGAAGAGCTTCTCCCGCCAGAGGTTCGAATCCCACCCTAGGGCATGGATGTAGTGTTCGTCCTTAGTTTAAGTTACGTTAAGTTCGATGTAGATCGTCGCTACATGAGCATAGTACTTAAAAAGCGTTAAGATGAAGGTTACATTCAAGCCCGGAGATGAGAATCATTGGCCCGTAGACCCGGGAGAATTCATTCCAAGCCCGGGCACTCCGGGCGGCGCCCGGAGATCTGGCAACCCTAGATACTACAAAATCTTAGCTTTCTAACAAAGCATTCAACTTTCCATAATTCGTAAATGTCGTTTTAAAATGACGCTATTGGTGAAGTATGTGCACGTCATTTACAAATCGTGTATTGAAATGTCCTATGCATCTTAGACCATACACTACCGCGAGTTAAATAGAGCTATCTCATTACACGAGTAATTGCGAGTTAAGGAGCATCAGTGCCGCGATAGCAAGTGTATGTATTCAGCGCGTGTTCTAACAGCGTTTCTGTCGACATTTCGAACAATTGCTTGATGTATCCTTGCTGAAAGAAAAAAGGAAGCTCGGGTTGTTACGTTCAGCCGGCCGCGGGGACTGAGGCGCTCAAGTCACGGTCTGCACGGCCACTACGGTCGGGGGTTCGAATCCCCCCTCGGGCAAGGATATTTGTGCCATCCTTAGTCTTAGCTAGTTCATAAGTAGTTTGTAAGCTTAGTGACTGATGACCCTGTAGTTAAGTCCCATAAGTTCTACAAACATTTGAACATTTTGTTACGTTCAGTTGCAATCGAGGTCATTAGAAACGATTAACTGGTAGAATGTTGGAAGGTTGAGCTTACGCTCAGGAACTCCAAGGGAAGTAAACTAATTACTGTTCATCGATAAAGGCGTGTGGTCCATTGTTGTATTGTGTTCCCCCTTTTTTCTTTGACTGGGGCGAGCTGAAATCCCGAGAGTCACCACTACCGGAGAGGTGACGTTCAAGTCGCAGTCATCAGTTTTGTATCACTGGACAAATTGCATGTATCTTCAAAACACTTGTGATTTTTCCTCAGTGAATGAATTGTCAGTGCAGTATCAATTGCTAGTAAAAAAGAAAAAAAGACGTGGACAGTAACGCATCTGGTAAAAGCAGACAGAAGACGCCCAATTTTTTGCTGTAGAAGTAAAACGATAGCCGTATCGTCTCGCGCCGGAAATATTAAACTTCTTGTAAGTCGTCGGCTTCACGTTACCCGTTTCCGATACGTTTGTAGGCAGCTTTATACTTTTCTCAGTATTTACACAGTGTTTCGCTTTCACTTTATATTAAACTAAGTGATGGCTCTAACATAAAGAGAAAGATGAGACCTTAAACCTCTTCGGTTCCTTGTTCTGGTAAATGGTAAATCTACGTATTGTCATGTGTGTGTGACGAAAAATGATATGCCCTACGATGATGTGATAATATTTAATTTTATTCAAGGTTGTCCTACTAATTATCTAGCTAAAATTCTGTCAAGTTAAACAGGAACTCTTTAAAAAGCTAGCAGTTTGCGAAATGAATAAGAATTTCATTCAAAATGAGTGCTTTAATAACCTCGACGACTTGCTGGTGGAAATCATCTTTTTTATAGAAGAAAATGTCAAAAACTTAACTGAAGTACATTTGGAGGGACTAGAAAAACTTTCAAACATTATTTCCCTTCCTTGTCTACTAACAATGGGATTCGCAATCTCTTGGAAGGAGCAATAATTTTAGAGTCCACATAACTGCTAATTAATACTAGTAGCTTCTGGAAACGTCCAGTAACTTTAAGTCGCATACTGTGGCATTGCTAAGAGTTAACACATTTATTACAAGTCTCGTTCACTCGTTGTGCGAAAAGACTTTCACTTCTAACACTTAGTTACAAATAAATACAGAAACACTCTTCTCGCTGAAAGTAACCAGAGACGCACTTGAACGTCTGTGGATCCTCTACTAAAACGTTTAGCTGCTTAATTCCAACGAAAACTTGTAGTTTAACAGACGAGTGTAAAATACTTTAATATTGTATACTGCAACTCTCCATTATGCAAAAACCTGCATCTGCCCTTTTGATATGAAACCATTGATGCGTAAACTACAAAAACCATTAGTTGTACTTACCAGTTAGAAACTTTTTCGTCTATTATTTTTGTATTTCACTTTATTTAATTTTAATAAGTTGGAGTTTAAACTACTGTACATGTGCGATATGGTAATAGGACAAAAACGTTTAAGAAGCACTGTGCTTAGGAATTTAAAAAATAAAAAATAAACTCTACATAACATCACAGCTTTACGACAGAGCCTAATTGTCTTTTGGCTGAATATATTGTTGTTACAATTAAAAGATGAACTAATCAAGGAATATCAGAAACTTTCTTGTATTAATTTGCGTCTAATCCTTGCACATTGGTATGATCTGACCTGTTCGTTATTTATTTCAGACATAGCAATAACGTATAAACTGCTACATAGGTAATCAAAAATATGCGGATGCCTACGCACTGATTAATACAACGTGTTGCGCAGCGCTGCATTCCAGCGCTCGCAGCGCCGTCTGTAGCATGTAGCAGCGAGCGGGCCAACACCACCTAGAGACAAGGCCTTACAACAGGCCGTGCCTACGTCACACTTAGGCTACACTACCAGAAGCAGAGTTCGTTTTGTTTGCAGATGATACAAGTATTGCAATAAAGAGTACGTCAAGTATAGTGATAGAAAAGTCCGCTAATGATATTTTCATGAACATTAATAAATGGTTTAAAGCCAACTCATTGTCATTAAACTTTGAAAAGACGCACTACATGCAGTTCAGAACATGTAAGAGATTTCCTGACAGCATATGCATTAAGTATGAAGAAGAGCAGATAGAAGAGGTTGACAGTATTAAATTCCTGGGATTACAGCTTATTAATCAATTTAGTTGGGAGGACCACACCACAGAACTGCAGAAACGACTCAACAAATCTGTATTTTCAATACGAGTGTTATTAGACATAGGAGACATAAAAATAACAAAGCTTGCATACTTTGCTTACTTTCATTCCTTAATGTCATATGGTATAATATTTTGGGGTAACTCTTCAAGTCAGTCAAAAGTCTTCAGAGTCCAAAAACGTTTAATACGTATTATTTGTGGAGTAAATTCACGGACGTCTTGTAGAAGCCTCTTCAAAGAACTGGGTATATTAACTACTGCCTCTCAGTATATTTATTCCTTAATGAAATTTGTCATAAATAATATATCCCTTTTCCCAACAAACAGCTCAGTTCATACATACAATACTAGAAATAAAAATGATCTACACAAGGATTTAAAAGCACTTACTTTAGTTCAAAAAGGGGTCCACTACTCAGGAACACACATTTTCAATAATTTACCATCAAGTATAAAAAATTTAGCTACAAATAAAGATCAGTTTAAGAGGAACCTAAAAGACTTTCTAGTGGCCAACTCCTTCTACTCCATTAGTGAATTTCTAAATTGTACCAAATGATGCATGCACTCATACTATATTAGTATTATTATATTATGAGCAAAAAGAAATTATGTATCTGTATTTATATTATAAGTGTATGTATTTGTATTTATATTATTAGTATTATCTGTTATTCAACTTGTAAATTTTGTTTCTTGACATGTTCCACATCCACGAGGATCCCCTCAATATGGATCTACAGAACAAATAAATAATCTATCTATCTAGGCCGCGGCCCCCATCTGACTGGCCGACCGCTGCGCGGCGGTGGGCGTGCCCCAGCCAACAGCCAGTCAGGTGGCAGCCGCGGCCTCTAGGTGTGACGTTGTTGCAGGGCCCGGCGGGTAGCCGCTCGCCCGGCGAGAGTCGGGACTGGACGGCGCAACTTGGCTCGCTCGCTGTGTACAGCGGTGCAGTGGGGCTGTAGTACCCTTGGTGCGGGCAGCAGAGCGCAGCGGCCGGACGCAGGCGAGCTCGGGCGGGGAAATGTGGCGCGCTGCACGGCTCTGATCACCTGTGCCTATCGAGGGAAGGTTACTTCGTGTTTTTAATTTTAAGTTTAAAATTTTCTTGTCTCTGAACTCACAGCTGTTTCACTAAACTGTGTTTTTGGGGACTTGTTTTTTGGCCCTTCATATGTCTGAGGAATTTGTTAACACTATAAAAATGTTCAAGCAGGGTATAAGTGGGCTGCTTTGTAATTTAACTATTTGCTAAAAGTGGTAATTTTCAGTTCTGAAGCTAAGCAATACGGTCCTGTTATTTACATTAGTCTGAAACATCTCAGCTAAGGTAATTGACTCATAGGAAGAAATATGAATCTGCCTTGTCTTCATATGATGATCTTATGTTGGTAAATGACTATACCTACTCTTGAATAGACTAGTAATTCATCTGTAAATATCAGCACATTAAACGACTCCTTGTGAGCAATCCACAAATCTGGCAACAAAGTAGAATGGACTGATGAAATGCTATTGGCTTTTGCTAATTTGAAATTTGCCATTGCGGGTGCCACACTGTACCAGTACTGCAAGCACCTCTGGTCCTCATGGCTGATGCTTCTACATCAGTAGATGGCATACTTCAACAGCAAGTGAATCAGGACTGGCAGCCACTACTATTTTAGCAAAAATCTTTGTCCAGCACAATGGAACCGGTTTACCTACAATCGAGAGTTAAATGCTGCGTACACTGCCGTTAAAAAGTTTTGACATGTGCTACGAGAACAACCTTTCACTCTGGTCACAGACCTCGAGCCTCTTACATAATCGTGACTTTCGACAGAGGCCCGACCGAGTTTCATCGAGACAGGTACACCGATCGGATTATATAAGTCAATTCACGATCGATGTAGTACGTGTCGGTGGAGAGAAAAACGCGATGCGCCGATGTACTATCTCACATCCGACAGATTATTAATGCGTTGGATTATGATGCCCTGGCAGCAGTACAACAATCTAATCCAGAATTACAGAAGATTTTGTCACAACCTCTGGGCTACAACTATGCCATATACCAGGGCCAGCCAGAAATTCTGAACGCGTGCAGTGCTTCTGCACATGTACAACTTCTGGCTCACAGCATACACTCCACAGCTGTCTCCGCTCATGTAGTGCATGTTTCTACCCACAGGGGTTGCCAGAGGTAAACGAGACTGGGTGTGTTGCGCAATTGTTTGCACCACGTGTCTAATAACAGATGTCATTGTTGCTCGCTGCCTCACATGTGCGCACCTGTGCAGCGTTTGGGCGACCCTGCCATATACAGATACCGAGAGAAAATGTGGATACATTGTGATGTATCTACATCGACAGTATAACAGATGAATTCCAACAGCAATTCATCGTGTCATTACATTAATCGTCACGTGCAGGAGTCCCAGGAATTACCAGCCTGGTCAAACATGGCTTTGTGTAACTGAGTTTAAGTGCAGACTGCAAGACATATGTGTGTCAGTGCATCACTTGTCAATGAGATAAAATTATTATAGTTGAGTTACTCTAAGAAAATCCCGGACAGATCGCAGCATTGTTGGCACAGCCTGGATTCCAGGTCACTGGCTCTGCACCACCCGTTGTGTGCGGCTGTTACCTGCAGTTTGCTTTGTTAATGCTCCTTACACTTGAGGCTGTCCCAAAGAATGCCCCAGACGGTTTTATAAAGCAATGAATTTAACATAGGCATCTCCCTCATGATAGCATATCTCATTATTAGTTCATACAAATAAACCATTGAAAAGGTTGTATTCTGTTGATTTGACAGTGTCATTTGCCCACTGCCTTGTAATCTAAATGCCATTCTATTACAATGATAAGAAGTAAATGTAGCAACAGACTTTGTATGCTACAAATATGCAAAATCCTGCACTCAATTCCAACTGTTAATGCAAAGAACTGAAAATAAGACAGCAGAAAACTATATATGAACACTGTGCATGTGATCTTCATGTGACTACCAATGAAATTGTCAAACAGAGTCATATCATAGTAAATTATATTCCAGAACACTGTTAACTTTAATAATGTATGTGTTTTACACTATGAGCTGCACATTTTGGCAGAGTGCCATCTTCAGGTGTAATGCAATAATTTGAATAGGTGCTGTAGTTGTTTTCATGACAAATTACTTTTACGAACTATTACCTCCTGCAATTTAATTTTATTAGGTTTTGTCCACTAGATATTTATCATGCAATGCTACGGTCTTTTGACAGCTATCAAATGATCATGCATACTCGCAATAGCTTCAAACATTCCCAAGAACATAAAAAGGTTGAGAGAACTATGTGTAAAATAATGAACAAAGCTTGTGAAACTTCATTGTAGTTGACCGTCAGCTATTTATTTTATGCTCAGCGCTACTGGTTTGATTATGACGATCTTGGAGTTGCCGCTCTCCAGGATGGAAATTAAAGGTGAGTGATTCATTCATAAGACAAAGTGATTATATATATATTTCAGACTCTGAAATGAATAGTCACCTTGTGTGTTGTTCATATACGCCAATACAACTGAAGCTTTTGTATTATAAATTACTTACTTCCATCCACAAAAAGTTATAAATTTCTCATATGGTTGTGACACGCTGATTACATTCTGCTTTGGCTTGAAAATAATGCAAGACTGAAACCAGTAGCACTGGGCATAATATAAACGACTGATGGTCAATTACAATGAAGTTTTAAAATTGTTTGACAGCTTTAAAGCCCCACCCCACAATAAATTAAATGGACGAAGCACTCACCTTTAATTTCCGCCCTGGAGAAGAGCAACTCCAAGATCGTCATAATCTATTTCGTAGTCTTTTCTTACAATATCTCTGGATTCCATCAACGCCTTCCTGCCTGACAAATTTTTCTACTTGAAGCCAGTTTCTCTTAAAATAATGGAAAGACTTATTGCACCACCTGTAAACAAATCACTTTCTGACAGTGAACTAACAACTTTTTATGTGTAGGATATTCTTTCCTGCTGCAAAATGCATATATATGCTGCCTAATTGCATTTTCATTGAAGTTGTCTATATTTGTTACAAGGTACACTTTCTTCTTTGTCTTTCTTGGTTTTGCTAGAACAGAGCTTTCAGATGAATTCATGCTATCTTTATCCTTTGTCACTCTCTTCATTGCCACAGTAGAGAACTGCAAAGTGTCTGCCACTCTGTCAGCCACATTTACCACCGGTAAAAAAGGACCACCATGGTCCTTTTCTCTTTTAAAGTACTACTGTAATTTAAACATAACTTCAAGTGCTTGTCCCTTCAGGACAACACCTTTTCTGCATTTCGTTTTCCCTGTGCCACAAGAACAATAAACATCAAATTCACTGATGAAATTCGTGAAATAGAAGCACACAAAACAAGCAAACCTCATGAACAGTACTAACACACAGCAAGTCACGTGGTCAGTGGCTCGAAAGAATGGCCGTCAGGTAGAGCTCTGACAACAGTGAGGTGTTGCCATAGAGACGTTTACAGAATTGTGTTACACTAATGGTTGGCGTGGGAATGTGAAGCTGTCACTCCCAGCCCAATTTAGCTGTCAGGGATCAACTTACGCCGACCCAACTGTAGACATGTTTGCTCACCACATGGTACATTTTTGCCACTTCATCAAAATTGTGATCATCTTCAACTGGATCTAATAGGACCTCTGCCACCATCTGCGGATTTACATGCTGGCCAGAAGTTTTCCCTATGCCAGACTTCACAGTGTTTTTTACTTGGTTGGATCACTCGTTATGGAGTTTCTCTCTGCATTACAACGATCAGGGTTGACAGTCTGAATCGTACGTATTGCAGGTTCTCACCAACCTGTTGGATATGAAAAGAATTAGAACAACAGCATACCACCCAGTGGCAAATGGAATGGTGGAGCGACTTCATCAAGAGTTGAATGAGGCAATATGTTGTCACAATTCACAGCACTGGACTGAAAGGCTACCTATCATTCTACTGGTCATCTGAGCATCCATAATAGATGATTTAGGAATCACAGTAGCCGAAATCTTATATGGGCAACCCATTTGCTTGCCAGGTGAATTTTATGGCAACATTACAAGTAACAACACTATCTGATTGCAGTAAAATATCAGCCAACCAGTTGCAAATTAAAGTCTAATAAACTTTACCGTGGTTTCAATTGATGTAAATCAATCTTCTTCAAAAGATACATGGACATTACATTCTTTCTGTGGAAAAATTACACACGTCAATTGTTGTACACATAATGTAGCCCTTAAGACAAGGCTAAGCGGCTAGTACGCTGCGCAATCTGCTATGTTACACAGCACATGTTATCATTTTATATGTTTGACGTGCCTTTGTCTGAAGGGCTACATTATGTGTACAACAATTGACGTGTATAATTTTTCCACAGTAAGAATGTAATGTCCATGTATCTTCTGAAGAAGATTGATTTACATCGATTGAAACCACGGTAAAGTTTATTAAACTTTAATTTGCAACTGGTTGGCTGATATTTTACTGCTTTGAATTACCGTTGCTGCACGGAGCCATGTTTAAAATTTTGACTTTCTGTTCGGTTAGCCGTGTTGTCTAATGCACCACTTTCCAAGACGTGGAGGCATACCGGCCCCAGTTCGAATCCACTTGGCGGATTAACGAAGGGTGTCGAAGGGCGAGCCAGCCTGAATGTGGTTTTTAGGCGGTTTTCCACATCCACCTAGGTGAATACTGGGCTCGTACCCAAGTTCCGCTTCAGTTACACGATTTGCAATCATTTCATAACACTTTACACTTTCACACATGTAACACTGTACAAAGAAATTTGGGGTCCACATTCCCTCCCAGGGGGCATGGGGTGGCGACAGGAAGGGCATCCGGCCACCCCATAAATATTAACATGCCATATCCAAATGTAACAAGCTGACCCTGCATGTGTGGGAACATGGCCAAGGGAAAGAAGATTACAAGTGACACTACTGAAGCAGCAGACTTCATTTCTAAGCTGCAGACATACATACGACAGATTACATTCTCAGCATACTTTTTTCTTCGATGAACTATCAAAGTGCAATCAGGCCTTTGTTCAGCACGAGGCAGTATGTACACATCTGCAGCCACCGTACGATGGAACCTACAATATTCTCAGCAGAAGTGACTAATAGTTTAAGCTCGACATTAGAGGAATTCCGACTACAATTTCAGTCAACAGATTAAAGACTGCTTACTACACCAGCTCCAACAAGTGGGACAAAATACCTGGACAACCGAGCGCACACACACACATAAGCCATGACCCTCCTCCACATCCTAGTACAGGTGCCCCATAACCACAAGCCACCAACAATGACGGTAATACTGCTATGGACACAAGGCAGCAAGTAATTGTGCAGTCAGGGCATTGTGTGTTTCAACCAATATTGTTGACACTGGGGACAAAATGACATAGCAGCAGGGAAAATAGTAAACAAAACTATTGCAACAGAAAGTGTTAACACTGAGAGATAATACTTTAATTATTAGTTATGTATCCTTCGCTATTTTCAATTGTTTTGTTGTTGCTATGTTTTGGTATCTAGGGATAATAGTTGTCTCTGTATGATTGGTGTAAATGTTGGCAAATAAATAAATTAAAGTTTAACACAACAGGTATTATCAGTCACTGAAATTTATCATTAGCATTATATTCTGTTGTTGAAAATTAAGGTCTTCCCTTTAATTATAAATTACAACACAGTCAAACAAACAGAATGGTAATTACTGATGATTATTCCAGGTTGAATGGCTGTGGTCCATGAAACATTTCATCCAGATCTGGGCTGCACATATTCAGAGGTGCTGGGTCTTGCTGAGTAGCGAGTAGGATATCAGAGAGTAGCATAATATTGTCTAAAATGGGTGTGGTCAGGTTCTCACCTGATCAGCATAGATAATCTTTGTCAGAAATAAAGACTTGACTATCAATTGCCAATAATTACAGATAAAAACACATCTACCTATTCTAAAGAGCCACTGTCCATATATCACTAAGCTTCATGGCTTCTTCCTTCCTATTAAATATGGCCCCATGCTTACATATTTTCCTTCTTTTGATGGTTGCACTAACTCCCAAATGGAGGACATAGTAATAGGCATTGCTAATGTAGAGAAGCAGCTACAAGAGTTGAAAACAAACAAGTTGCCTACTCTGGACGGGATACCAATCTGGTTTTACAAAGAGTACTCAGAAGAATTGGCCCCTTACTAAGGTTGCATTTATTGTGAATCTTTGATCCAGTACAAAGTTCCAAGCAACTGGAAAAAGGCGCAGGTAACTCCTGTGTATAAAAAAGGCAAAAGAACAGACCCACAAAATTACAGACTATATCATCAACATCAGTTTGCTGTAGAATTTAACATATTTGCAGTTCTAATATAGTATGTATAGAGAAGCATTTGTAATATATAAGCATAGGGACAATTTTAACAAGAAGAATGAAGCCATGAAGTTTAGTAACATATGGACTGTGGCTCTTCAGAATAGGTAGATGTGTTTTTATCTTTGACTAGTGGCAATTGATAGTTAAGTTTTAATCTTTGACAAAAGATAATCTCTGCTGATCACTGATATGTGAAAACCTGACAATGCCCATTTTAGACAGTATTTTTGATGCTCTCCGATGCCTGACTCATCAATTGGCAAGACTCAGCATTGCCAGGGGCACGTCTGAACATGTCCAGCATAGCTTTGAGTGGAACATTAGGAGCAGAAATGTTTCTTGTACCATGGCCATACAAACTGGAAGAATCATTAGCAATTATGACATCCAGTCATGAAAGCCTTAATTTAATGAACAGTGTTGTTTGTGTGGGATTTTTCTTTGGAATATTTTTAATTTAAATTAATAAAACAATTCAAAGTTTTTCCTTTAATGTACTGTTTTATTGTCAATGTGGAATGTATAACAGTTTAACAAATGGTCGTAGTGTTTACTACTATGCAAATATATTGCACATGAGCAATATTTACAGGTAAATAAATATTTCATAATGGTTGTTTATGTAAAAAAAAAAAAAAGAGGTACACAACTGTACTGATACAATACTTATCACATAACCTCTATCACCACACAGCCTAAAACACACATTTCGAAGACTGAAGAACCATTATGGCACACACAAAACAATGGCACTTTTTAAGGCAATAACAATGGGATATTCTTTCCTTTTTCAAAACATATGCAGTACATAAATTTCCTTGGTCATTATCTGTCCCAATTACTGCTGTATTCCATATGTCATTTCACAAGTTTCATTAAACAATTTAAATTAAGAGACACCTCTCATAGTAATTAAAGCTTTAATACTATTAGTAGCATCAGTTTAATGGATCACTTTGCCATTGCGTGTCTTTTCATTTAATACAAGGAACTTGAGGCAGAAGGGGATTTGTGCAACCAACATGTGCCAAAGTGCAGTTTACACTATTAATACACAGTATATTGTGAACAATGTCCATAACTTTTCGATACAAATATTTTTCACTACAAATTTCTTGATATAAAATAGTGGTTACAAGACAGTTTCCACAATAGTAATATCATTGTCGTGAACTTACTAAACCTACAACATTGTACCAGCTCAATTAGCTGAAAAATTCTTAGCAAAAAAAGTCAAAGTTAAAAGTTTCGGATGTATCACAGCTTTTACTGCCCCTAATCCACTCATAAGAAAGTATGTAATCAGTGTTCAACATGTTATGTTCCCATGTTATGTATGCAATGAATTGCAAACAATGATTGCAAGTTAACACAGAGGCTAAAATTCTTTTAATGGTTTCTGAAAACAGTAACCAGGTATGAAGTATGGATATGTAACTTTAATATGTACAATTTCTTTGTGCAACATTAACTGTAGTTTTCAGCTTCATATATGTAATAAATTGCAAACACCAATTACAAGGTTTCGTAGTGGCTACTATTCTTTCTATGGATATGTGACATCAATATGTGTAATTCCTTAGGAAACAATTCAGCATTCAAAATAGAATCTCAAACATTTATACAAAACTGTGGTGTACATTTCACTATTCACAGTGCTTATCTTCAATTATATGATGAATCATTGATATTCACAAAACACCCTGAATTCTTCGATGAAACAGTCACATCTCTTTGCTGTTTACTAAATCAATAATCATTTTCTGTCTTCTGGCTATTAATTCCATAATTTAAACCATGTCTTAATGAAATATCTTGCAGCTCTTCACTTTTACAATTAGAAGTTAATTGTGTAATAATAGGAAAAATCCTATTGCTTTCTATAATACAACTATTAGCTTTTACAGATTCTGAATTACATTGTCAATAGAAAACAAGAGAGTAAAATGTGAGTACAGTAAAACAACTTGTATTTTTCTTAAAAATACAGAGCTGACAAAAGAAAAAGAGAAACGCCTACACATGACAGATTGAAAATATGGAAATTTGTAAACATGGCCCAAACATAAAGACAAATAAAATTAAATATCAAAGACACTAAGGTTAAAGTTAAAAGTCAGAGAAACTAATTCAAATAAAATTACTATGACATAATAGTGATCTGTTAACATGAAAGAGAAAAAAAAGTGTGTAATGCCACTGAGTTAAATAGCAACAGATGAGAGTCAGAAGGCAAAATAAACTTAAAGAATTGAAATTGTAATAATTCTGACATGGGCTTGTGAACTTGTACTGTGAGAAATGTGAAGTTGCCGCCAACCTGAGGTTTGGTTTAAGCACCACATTACTTCACACTGTGCAGGATGCTACTGGAGGGGCTAAACTATTGCCTTACTCTTGCCTTACATCTAGCAGTTTTCACTGGACTAAAAAACCACACAAAAATCAAATTTATACATCATTGCAAGAGGTGAATGAAGTGAAAGTGAGAAAACATCCCAAGACTACTGACATGACTGGGACCTGGACTAATGAAGTTTTTAGTTACCAAGCCACACTGAAAATGGAGAAAAGTCTAAACCAGTTTGACTGTATCTTGAGTGGCACCTTTTCTATCAAAATACATGGAATTAAGATTTAGACTTAATGTCCTGTCATTGACAAGGTCAAAAAAGGGATCTACTGAAAAAAGACGGGGGAAAAAACTAGCTGCGCTATATTCAAAATAACAAGCATCCACAGTTTTTAGTGAAACCACAATTAACTCACTCTATGATGGCCATATGGAAATTGGAGTCCTGCTCCTTACAAATGCAAGTCAATTGCAATTGACAGTCTAACTTGCCACATCTCACAAGTTTGCACTAATAACTCAATAAATAAACAACATAATCTCAAAAATAACTTATTTTTCCATTCTTCTGTTCCTTTTATTATACCAAACACTTCATTCAAACAGAATCAATTCATTTTCATTGTGATAACGTGCAAGTCATGGTTTAAATGCATTTGAGGTAAATTAACTGTGTGTAAACTGAAGCAAAAGTATTTTTAAGTTGTAGACACTATACAATACTACAAACACAGAATACTCAGCTACCATTAACACTAAGAAAATACACTGATCTCATACAGGATTAATATTTTCCATCAATAATACTGCTAGACACAAATCAAATGCACAGATACTATGGGAGGCAGTCCAAAAAGTAGAATAGAGTGCAACCAGTATGGAGAAAACAAATATGAGATGGAAAAATGTACTCACTATCATACACCAATTCAGCAAAGAAAATCTAATAATTCTGACACTCATTATGCCATGAACAGTGTAAACAGTAAGCAATGATTGGAGGATAAGAAAAGGTAAAGTTTGTAGTCAACAGGATAGAGTGAAATTCTGAACAATCCTTGTTACAACTTTACTGCCCACAAAAGATTATCAATTTTTCTGGTATAACATAGAAGACTTTACTGTAAGTGATGCAAATAGCCTTATGAATAGAGCAAATCTTGCAGGGGCAGGGGGACACTAATTACTTGACAGTATTTTATCATGCCTTTCCAAAGCAAAAATTGTAGTTGTGTGTGCTGAGCTCTTTTCCTTTTTAAAGATAACACGCAAGTAACAAAGAGAAATTTCAGACATAAGTGCGTAAATGAAGTAACTATACTATACCCCTTTCCTTCCAAGTTTCTGCTTACAAATCAAATTACATTATATTCCTTACACACCATAATGTATCAGAAGTTTAACCATATCCACATTATGTTTCTCTTGTGCTTAATAAATGGAACTTTTGAACTATATTTCACATACAACCCAATATATGATAAGCAGTGCATGAGCATCAGATAATTTTGTTGTGCTTACAGATGGGATAGGCAGAAACTCTTCAGTTCACTCCTTCACATGAAGTGTCTACAGTTAAAATGCTTGTACTACACCAACATGTGATAAGTTAATGCAACATTAAGAAATATTAATGTTGTGCATATTGACAAAATTTGTAAACCATACAACTCACAAATAACAATACACTAGAGTGTACTGTAATAATTAAGACAGCACTCACACATAAAAGTTTATCTTACCTCTGCCAAGAAAATAAATCAATGGATGAAATGTTTTTTTTTTTTTTTTCTTCTAAATACTATCTGAAATAGTTATCGCTTTCAAATCATCACATGTGGATGTATAAATAATTGCAAACAGTATTAAAGCTTCAATAAGAATTATAAAAGTAAACTATATATAAATAATGACAATCATAACTTAACTGTACATAAACACAGATATCCTGACTGTGAAGTACTGCACACCAAGACATGTATTTACATTTTATTTAAAAAGAGAATGTAGTTTTACTTAATAATTAGCCGATTGAAAAATTGTGTTGCCCACATACAGCTACAATGAACCTCAATATCAGCTCAGATTGTTTGTTAACATTTCATTCTAAGTTCCTTTATAGAACTATTAAACCTAACAGTTATGCAATACAAGGCCTGAAGTGAACTCCATATTAACTCACTCCTGGATTTAGTTTCGATTTCTATGTTTATAATCTCACTGTAAATGTTTTACAAAATGATTCCTGATGAAATCTGTTTATCAAGCCTATGAAAGCTAAAAGTCATACCAAAATCTAAATTAACATAAAAATCTACTTAAAACATATAATCACAAATGTCTTTGTAAAAATTAATATTGCATCTACACTAATTACCTTATTTTCTTATGAAACAGGTTGGTAGATTTCTCAGCTAAAGCATGACTAGAAAAATGATCAAAATCAGATTTAAGAAATATTCTTAATTCTCAAAAATCTTCCAATTACACAATTTATCGCCCATTTCAAATAGCTACATTAGAAGACTTCTACTTTGTTTTAATAAATAATATTTGTACAAATTCAGTACCATACTTCAAAAATGAGAAAGGCATCCTATTTAATCACAAATATTGTCTGCCACTACATTTATTCACAAGTTGTAGACTGAGCTACTATCTATGATATATGACTGTAGTTGAAGTCTTCTTACAGTCATAGCTTTGTGCAGATGTGTTAGCAAACACACTGAAAATGGCTATATAGTCTGCGTGCGCCCATCCTTTGTCAAGTAGGCTGCTGCCCCTGAAACACAAAGCAGCTAAGTGATATTCACTTGACACATAGATTGGTACATGAAAGTAAAAGTTTGCAAGCAAATTAAATTGCCTTACAACACAAAAAGAACAATATTCATAAGATCCACAATAAGTTAATTTAGATATCATGAAAAAATTGTTCATCTTCTCATAATTCACAGAATATTTATCATTCTGTGCCCATACACATGTAACTAAATTTTAATCTTGATTCAAAGAACAAAAGTGAGATGTGCCATTTTGTCACACATGAAATGGAAGATTAACACCTACTTAATGACAAAAGAGAATAATAATGGAAAGTTCAGGTTGGAATTCATCAATGTAATAAGGACAGTTTACATCTCACCGCAAAGATATATGATGAGTAGAGATTGGCAATCTGCTCCTGAACTGATTCAAAGAGCCAGATCCTTCTAAGGAGTGAGTGATGGATGAATCCGAAAAAAAGAGTGGTAGTTCATCCGATCCGAAAAGTCCCTCTGGAGACAGCAATGAGCTGCATAAGCACCCCTTGCCACATGCTTCAAAAGTTTCCTAAACCCCTTGCCATATGCTTCAGAAGTTTCCTAAGCTACAAAATAAATGTGGTAAAGACCACGTGCAAGTATAAAACTGCAAAAAATGTGTGCCTAAACACATGCAGCGCCTCCATGCTGCGAGTCGAGAATCGGTGAGTCAAGAGTCTGCAAGTTACACAAGCACCGCGGTTCAGTGAGCGCGCGGCTCCCGAATCCCACTAGCTCCCTGCTCTGCACAACTCCGGCGATCGAGGCGATCCGACTGCCAACTGAGTCGGTGAGTTAGCTGGTTCACCGGTTCACCTCTCCCCACCACTCTCCTGACTCCTCTCGCTTGCGGAACCACCCGGGTGTAGCGCGTTGCTCGTTATTCCCCCCACTCCTCTGGCGCACCGCATGGTGCCTAACAAAGCGACTCCGCGCATCTCTCTGTTCTCTCAACTTCTGTGCTCTGATAAAGCTTGCAGCTCACTTACAGAAACGATCATCTGAAGCAACAGAAACAATCATGTAGGCTAATGTTCTATTTCGAATAGTACTCGAGATGAAACATATTTATTTAATGTTACATGTTTTTTCTTAATAACAGGAAATATGCAGTCTGTAGCAAAGACGCGTTACTGTACAAAATTAAACTATATAAAGTTTCCGCGAAAAAGATCCTACTCCATTTTTCTCAAAGACTTGTAGTTTGCATGAAGGGAGAAAGAGAGACAGTCTTGTGCAATGTGCATTCTCTGTTGCTTAGATTTTGTAAGCCATATCACACAGTTTCCTGACTTGATAGAAGAGTGTCCTGTAACAAATTATGCGTCTTTCATGCATCTACACTATTTTGGCCCGTTGAAAACAATGACTATATAATCAAATAACAAAGAAAATAACAATGTGCATTAATGTTATCTATCTCTGAAACCATTCAGTTTCGAAAATGTGTCCATTTGAAATTTTTGCTGCTGGCGTCAAATCTTTGGCAGTAACAACAAACTTGTTTCCCAAGAGAGAGAAAACACTAGGATGTCAAACGAGATGTATCTAAAATTACGTTTCTGAGTAAAATATCTTGCTATAATGTTTCATTACGAATTTAATGTGTTTGGTACAGCGGGATGTGTGTGTTTACAATTAAAGATAAAATATATTGGGAAGCACTTAAAAAATAATTTAACTTGCTCTGTATAGAGAATATATAAAACTTGCACAAAAAAAGGTGAAAGGGATGTAGTTACAGGAATTAAAATATAAGATGGAACGGAAATCGTACCAGACCGAACGCTACCCCTGTACTACACCGACTGTAAGGGTATCACCGCAGTTATTTACCTAATTATTTCTTTTGGTAAGACTCTCTTCTAACTTAATCAGTTGTTGATGGTTTGTACTCACAAAAGAAAAACTCATTGACGACATAGTCAAAAGTATCTGTACTCGTCGTCGTATTTTCGAAGAATTTGGCTGGATACCTTCAGTATTTGAAGTTATGAATGAAATAGTCCATGAACATTCCTCGCTTTGCCAATTTAATGGACATTACTCTTTTGTCGCCTTATTTCCTAAATTAAATAAAACTTTATTGCTTACTATGGAGCTATCTTTATGTTACTGTTTATGAGTGCCAGACTTTAGAGACAGGTGATCGGTTCTAGCGGCCATATTATAGCGAGAATCTGTCACACTCATGTAGACACCCGGCCGTGTCGCCAAATGTCGCTGCTTGTAGCTGCCGTGTCGCGTCGCTGAATATCGCGCGTTGTCACTCGCTTTTGTTGCTCATGTAGCACGCGGCAGTTGCCACATTCTGCCTGGACCTCTCGCGCTATCACGTTTCATTCAACTCGCTCAAACTCGCAAACTACTCACTGTATAAATATGGAACTAGTATCATTTTATTCTGCAAAATATTCTATTTTTTGAATGAAAGTATACAAATCTAAAAATAATTTTTTTTCCAATTATTTCACCTTCAAAAATATTTAAATTCTGTTATAACATTATTAAATTTTAATATAGATGGAACTAACAAATTTTAATTCTCTAAACTACTAAGAACTTATAATAAAATCATTACTCTTCTTTCTTCTTTCACAATATGGCCAAATCAGATAAAGGTATAGTGACAAAAAAGCAATGTGACATCATTTTACGTTTTTTATCAGTTGGTGAGTCAGTGAGCCATAAAAAAGAACTAGTTCATCCCAGTGAATGATTATTTCTGATCCGATCTCTGAAAAGATCGGTTTTGTCTATCTCTAATGATGAGCAGTGCCAGGCACATAAGAAACACACACAAATACGACACTTAACACTTAGGCGCCGACGCCCGTAAAAATACGGGCGTGCGCGACCTGCCCAAAAGTCCGGCGCCCGTAATTTTACGGGCGCGAGTTCTCATTATTCCCCTTCCCTCCTTTGTGTGTTCTTATGGCTCCCGCTTGGCTGGGAGGTGCTGCATGGACTGTAGTTCGAGTATTGGTCACTAGATGGTGCAAGCATGCTGGGGAAGGGTGTGCTTCCCTTGTTTTTGCTGGGTTTTGTCAGTGGCGAGATTTTTCGCCGCGAGGTCTCAGTTGTGTCGACATGGCAAAGCATGGCTTGACGGATGATGAAATTGCTCGCGAGTTATATCGTGATTTCGAAGAAAGTGATGGTGATTTGTGAGAGGAAGATACTGTTGATGACTCTGATGATGATGTGGACTATGTTCAAGAAGAGGTTTCTGGCAGTTCAGGTAAAGAATTCTGACAACAAAATATGTATACTTTTTATTCAGATTTTCACTGAAAAACTTTCAGTGTGTAATTATGATTTTATTTGCAAATACTACTCTTCTGATAGATTCAGAAGAAGAGAGCAGCTGTCCGAGCTCTTCAGCAGCAAGTAATCTCGTCGATATTGTGCCTGAAGAACGAGCAAGACCGACGGCGAGGGGGAAACCGTGACCTGAGCGTCGCACCAATTCTGAGGAAGGTTGGACAACTACTGATCGTGCACCAGATATCAGTCTATTCTCAGGACAATCCGGAATATGCAATGTTGTCAGATTAGACCAGAACAGTGCACCTGTAGAATTCTTTTTCATATTTCCTGACAGACAGTATGATGAAACATATAAAGGAACAAACTAATCTGTATGCTCAACAATGCATAAGAAAATTACGAAGCATGAATTCCCTTTCACCCACCTTATCAAAGTGGAAAGGTGTTATGGAAATAAGGAAGTTTCTGGCAATTGTAGTCCATATATGTGTAAGTGTGAGGCCACGTTTACGAGAGCACTGGACCAAGAACCCTGTTGTATCGTGTAATTTTTGTCCAAACATCTTGAGCTGTGACAGGTTTCTATCTATTTTGAGAAACTTTCACATTAGTGATAATTCCTTAGCTAAGAGGAAAGGAGAAACTGGCTATGACCCACTGCACAAGGTGAGTCCCTCCTAGATAACGTGTGCGCTAATTTCAAGTGTGCGTATACACCATCTCGAAACATTACAATAGATGAAGGCATGAGTAAATTTCAAGGCCGTGTGTATTTCAAACAGTGCATGCCGCAAAAACCAAATAAATACAGTATGAAACTGTACATGTTAACTGAATCTGACACAGAATACATCTGGAATTTCTCCATTTATGCAGGTGAAAGGTCTGACACAGTGACTCTGGTAAAGACATTACTTGCAAATCTGCCAGGAAAAGGCTACACTTTGTTTATAGACAGATTCTACACAAGTCCAATACCTGCTTCAGAACTGGAAGCTGCAAAAACTGCTCTTGTGGGAAAAACAAGAAAATCTCGGCAGGGATTGCCTCGTGCTATAAAAGATCCGAACCTTCAGCGAGGTGAACTTATTATCAGGCGTAAAGGAAATATGTTAGCACTGTGTTGGAAGGACAAAAGAAATGTGCATATGATAAGTATAAGGCACACTGCTGAGATGGTCACTTTCACTGATAAGAGAGGAAGAGAGAAGTCAAAGCCAGCCTGTGTAGTGGACTACAATAAAAACAAGTTTGGTGTTGACTTGTCAGACCAGCGATTGTCATACGGTGCGTTTGAACATCGAACTGTGAAGTGGTGGAGAAAATCGGCATTCCATGTAATACTAATGGCGATTGTGAATTCCTGCATATTATACAATAAAGTTACTGAAAAACGCCTCACAACATCTCAATACATCACAGTTATCTGTTCAAAGCTCGCACAAATGAAAGATCTCAAACCCCGACCCGGTCCGTCTGGACTCAAGACTATCAACTGGAAATCATTTCCTGAAAAAGATTGAGACAAAAGTAGGTAAGAAACAGAAACAAAAACAGTGTGTAGTGTGTTCTCTGAGAGGAAAAAACTGACTGGAAAAGTGTGCGAAAAGACACAAGTTACCTGTGTAGTGACTGTAAAGTAGCATTGTGCAAAATGCCGTGCTTCAAAGTTTACCACACAAAGAGCAAAATTGCATCCTAAAACAGTTATAAGAGGTTACTGTAGATAAGACATACTGTATGCATCACAATTACAATTTCTGTATAAAATAAATAAAAATTCCTTCTAGAAAATTCAGTGAATATATGTTTGACCAATTTTTCCTTTTTTCAAAAACTATGTTAAAATAATAACGCTTGTCAAAAGTATGTATTAATTAAAGAGAGATGTGTTATATATAGTTTTAAACAAGCAAATCTAGGTTTTTCAATAAAAGTTATTTTATTGCTATAACTGAAACCTTTCAGGAGTTGTAGTAGTTTAAAATATGTTAAAATCAGTCAGGCTTTACGGTAGATACTCGCGCGCAATAGTTCAGGTCCCAAAGTGTTAAGCTATGGGCCGTAGACCTCTCTCGGAAAAAATGAGCATTCACACAACTGCACAGGCACACTTCACAGTCACACAATTGCTATCTCCAGCTGCCACATTCCAAATCACAATCTGCAGTAAGGGAATAGCAGCGAAGGGGAGGGGAGGGGACAGAGGTGGGGGTACAGTAAGGTTACATCACACTGGGGGGGGGGGGGGGGGTGTTGGATAAAGCACAGCTTTATGGAGCCTGTATGTTTTAGATGGGTGGAACAAGATGCCCAGATGTCCCAGGTTGTGAAGTCGACACTGAAATCAAACATATGCTCCGCTGCATGTTGTGCCACAGTGTGGTTTGCCTCGTTTTTGACCACAGTTCGGTGGTGGACATTCATCTTAATGGACAGCTGGTCAGTAGTCATATCAATATAGAAAGCTGTGCAGTAGTTGCAGCACAGTCCGTAAATAACGAGGTTGTTTTTTTGCTTTTCTCCCCTCCCCTTCCCCTGCGTCCCCACTCCATTCCTAAGCTCCACCTCGTTCCAATCATCTAATACGTGCAGGCTCCGTACGGCCGTGCTTCATCCGTCCCCACCACCGTCACACAACCTCCCTGTCCCCCCTACCCTCACTGCAGAGCACGATTCGAAGTGCGGCAGGCCGAGATGACTGTCGGGTGATTGTAAAATGTGCCTGTGTGATTGTGTGACAGCTCTTTATTCTGAAGGAGGTCAATAGCTGATAGCTTAAGTGTGGTACGTGTGTGTCTTTTTTATGTGCCTGTCACTGCTAGGTGAGCATTTTTGCAGTTTGTTGTAAACTTTCCTCATTATATTGTTGAATAACAAATTGATTTTTGATGTAGAGAACAACAGTTGAAGTGAATCATTCTTGAAAAACAGTGTCACTTACAGCTGTTACAGTATATTTATTTCATGCACATGACTGGTTTTGCAATTTCAAATTGCATCCTCAGGAGCATATATGTTAAAACATTAAAGTCTCAAAAGAGACACAATAAGCCACCTTCCTCAACTTTTAGCTTCACCTCAAAGATGGCTTCATCAGTACTCCGTCCACACAAAAACTACCAACCATTGGCAATACCTCCATTTCGACAGCTGCCACCCATTCCACACCGAGAAGTCCCTTCTGTACAGCCTAGCCACCCGTGGCTGTCGCATCTGCAGTGACGAACAATCCCTCTCCAAATATGCCAAATGCCGCACTGAGGCCTTCACTGATCGCAATTACCCACCATACCTTATCACGGGCCCCGTCTGTTCGATCACCCGTCACCTCCCCCATACCCACTGTCCAGCCACAACGGAGCATCCCTCTCATCACCCAATACCAGCCAGGACTAGAGCAGTTAAACAACACACTCTGCCAGGTATTCCACTGTCCACCAAACCTACATAAAATCCTTGTCCATTCCTACTCCTTCCCTACTACCAACCCTTTGCCCAAGGCTCATATCCCTGCAATAGACCTAGATGCAAAACCTGTCCTATCCACCATCCCACCATATTCTAGTCCCGTTACAGGCATTTCCTATCCCATAAAAGGCAGGGCAACCTTTGATAGCAGTCATGTTGTATACAAACTGAGCTACAAACACTGTGCAGCTTTCTACATGGGCACGGCCAGCAACAAGCTTTCTGTGCAGACGAATGGCCATCGTCACACTGTGGCAAGGAGACAGCTGGACCATCCTATTGAAGAGAATGCAGCACTGCATGGTGTGGCTCACTTCAATGACTGCTACACAGCCTGTGCCATATGGATCCTCCCCACAAACACCTACTTGCCTGAATTGCACAGATGGGAACTCTCCCTACAATATATCCTATGCTCCCGCAATCCCCAAGACCTAAACCTTCGCTAGTTCCTGCCCCCACCACTCTCCTCTCACCTTCCTTTCCTTACCCAAACTCCAGCTTACATACATCTCCCTTTCCGCCACATAATCCAGTCCCTTCCTATCTGTGAGACATATTGCTCCATCCCCATCGGCATCCCTTACCTCCCTCCCTGCTTCCCTCTCCATGCCACTTCCTCACCCCCACCACTGGTTGCTCTCGCCTCAGCTGTGCTGTGTATTGCAGTCCAGCCGGAGACGGCAGTTTGTGTTTGTGTGTGTGTGTGTGTGTGTGTGTGTGGTGTGTGTGTGTGTGTGTGTGTGTGTGTGTGTGTGTGTGCGCGCGCTCTGTAGCAGATAAAGGCTTAACAGCCGAAAGCTTCAGTTTTTGTTTATTCTGTTATATGTGCCTTTCTGTGGCTCATCAGGCATCTCTGTGGTGAGTAGCAACCTAACCTTTCTAAAATATTGTTGGATCCTTTAAGGTATTTCCATTGTTTGATTTTGTTTAAAAAGAGACCAGAGAAGGGACTCAATCTTCTCTCAATAAAATTCTGAACCCACAAGGAACAGGTTGCTGATTTTTTTTACGACCCGTTCTTTGTGGGTGAAGTATTCTATTGAGAGAAGATTGAGTCTTTTCCCCATCTTATTTTAGAGACATAAAATTTTTGAAATATATGCACCTGAAATTGTAATATCAGTCATGTCCCTGAAATAAAGGTCCTGTAACCTACTTAATCAATTGCAAAGACAACAGTGGCAGCAAGAGTTGCTCCAGTTTTAGCAGTTTATCCCACACCAAGAAACTAATATTTAAAGCTGCCCTCCCCCCTTATCTTTCTACACAGCAGCACAAGCCTATGTATTCATGCAAATAAGTGTACTTTCAAATGTTAAAATGTTTGTAAACCTATTGGACTAAGCTGCTATGGTTATCAGTCCCTAAGCTTACAAACTAATTAAACTAACCTAAGAACACACACACACACACACACACACACACACACACACACACACACACACAAACAAACAAAGGGAGGACTTTAATCTCCAATGGCGAGCAATCACAAACTCCGCGGCAAGGCAGCTGAGAGGGCTCGGCGACTCCACCACGGAGAGTGCACTTTCAGAGATACTGTAAGTTCAGGACATCTTGGTTTAGCACACAGTATTACATCTAACAAGGGGCCCACATGGGTATTGCATTTTAGGATTTCTTGATATTTCTGGTATGTGAAGTTCAGATCTTAATTAACAACCAGCCAAAGCCATTCGACACAACTCTCAAAATTTCACAAGAAAATCGACTATGAAGTTTTGCAAAGTACAAATAAGTACCAATGTATCAGTGAGTTGCAGTATCTGTCTGTGTAGCTCTGGTGGTAGAGTCTTGGTCTTACAACCATAGGAATCCAACTGTGACATATATATTTTTTCATTTTTGAATAAAACATTTTGGGATCTCTAATTCCACGTAATGTGTCAATTTTTGTTTATGTGTATGCAGATGAGCTGAAAACCGTGTCATCAGGTAAAACAATGGTTGAATAGGGTAGCTGCTTGGGAAGCCATTAGTAGCTATGGAGATGACTTTCCAAAAACAGTGTCATAGCTCTTCACAAACAGAACAATCAAAGACAAAGACTACCGTCGTCAACTAATAGAGAAGTCAATACCATAAAAAATGTAACTTATGTTTTTTCGGTTGAAACCATGATTATTAACAACCTTCTATAAAATATAGACAATTGTGAATAATCAAAAATACATGCATTTTCCATAAGAATTATCATTAGATGTTGAAATTGTGTAAGTATTTGAACAAAACGAAAAAAATAAAAAATTTGTAACAGCAAGATTCGAACCACCGACACTGGGTTTGTTACACCAGAACACTACCAATAGTGCTACACTGACAGATGGTGTTTGTTCACTTACTGATTGATGTTTTACAAGTAAGCGTAAGTACCAAAGTCTAATTTCTCAGGAATTTTTGAGAGTTGCATTGAATGGCTGTGGTTGATTGTTATTCGAGTTCTGAACGTCTCATACTTAAATATCAAAAGATTCTGAAATCTGATACCCATGTGGTCTCCTTCCAAGTGAAAAAAAATGCTGATGTGAAATATTCTTTTACAGTACTGTTTCTGCTGTCAATTTTTTCATTATAATGACAAGTGTCCATTTAATTACACAATTGTAAGCATGAGGCCTTAATAACTGTACACTTGAATTTAGCTCAGTATCAGTCAGCAAGAGCAAGTTAAAAAAATCTTTGGAATTGGTGTAATTTTTTCCTAACAATAATAACAATAAGCTCAATTAATAGGTTAGTAATGCCACTCAAGCATGCACTTTTTAAAATAGGAAATGCGTAATTAGTTTAGTTTACCTTTTGTAGAACTAACATCACCCATTCCAAGATAGTGAAGTTCCTCTAAGAGTGGTTTCAAGTTTGTGTCAAGATAACTTCCTATTTTTATCACAGATTTCGGTTTTTTGGTAGTTTGTGTGTGCCACACAAGAACCTGTAACAAATTTGTCAGAATAAACAAGAGTTGTCAAGCTAATGACCAATGAACATATTACGACAATCAGAAATGCTGGATGACAAACTCCTATACCACGGGTGGGCAAATACACTAATGCAAGCACGACAGCCCGCAAGCATTCATACTGCTTTGCCTGTGGGCACTGCCAGCAATGAGTCCCCCTCCAAATTCCTGCTAACATTGCTCGGTTGCTGCAGCAAGCTTGCTAAGGTGGGCCTGTTCACTTCGTGTCATTAGATTAGTATTATCAGGTTCTAAGCCTGCTTGGTATTATTGTACAACAAAATTAGTGAGAGAAAACTGAAATATTTTACAAGAATGTACCTCATAAAGAGCTCCGGCACCATTTACACTAGCTACTCAGGTCTGCATTGTGTTTGGAACAAATTTTTTGTTGTTAATAAAATGATGTTAACAAAACTGAAGGTCAAGAGTAATCTTACTGATGTTCAACAAACTGAAGGAATGTGGTTAATGACCAGTAATCTTACTCCAAATATCGATATGCTAATAAAAATAACATTTAAATAGAATTAGTGTGTGATGAAAATACACACTTCTTTCTTTTTCATATCAAGTTAATTATTTTTTAACAAAAATGCATGTATTCTTTGTTACTCTCAGAATTAACAACTATTAATTATGTGAAAATTACATTGGAATAAATAAAAATAATTTTCCAGTTGAGAACAACTCTAGTGATACGGTTTTTTGTTATGCTATTCATTTATTTTTCTCTGTAACAGTCACAACAAGGTTTTATCAAAGAAAAATTGAAAAATTGGCCAGAAAATTTAGGAAAACTTAAAAGTGGGATTTTAGTATGAACTCAGGACCATAATTAACAAAAAATTATAGATGTGCATAATTATTTTTTTTACATTTTGTTCATAATGGTTCTGAAAAAGTTTTCAAGAAAAATTAAATTAGGGTGATTATAAATGAAAGCTGGCAAATTTTGACAAGCTGCAAAAATCATGGGTTTTGAATGCACTATTATCCTCACTGATAATAGGAATAACATCTAACACTGGGTAGTCCAGGTCGGAAGGTTAATAATTATAGGAATGACATATTTGACATATCACAATGATAGTTGGCATGTATATGTATTTTTTTCATAGGGGAGATTTCTATACTCTACAAGACACCATGTGTGCATGGTGAAGCGTACATTACAATATATCTCAACAAAGATTGATCGATCATGATTAAAGTTGGCAAGTCTATGTATGCTCTCAGGAGGAGGACATAAACAGAGACGGAGATGATAATTAATGCAATGATCGATGCCTGCCTATTCAAGGACGTAACTCTGGGAAAATGAAAAAAAAAAAAAAAAAAAAAAAATGCAACGATGCAAGTGAATAAGACCTGACTTACTTGCATGGGACATTACGAGAGCGCAGTGCATGCAATGATCAAACACACTGTGCTGCAAACACACCACAAACTGTGTTATCAGCCGTGGAATGTTGCAAGTTGCAAAGCAGTTGGTCAGTGGTAGCCAGTTTACCGTGACATAAGGAGCACTGTGTGTGTCTCCAACATTGTTGGCATGCTGTGACAACGTGTACATGAGCCATTTGTGCAAATGACAGAGTCTGAGTGAGAGCGTATAATTGGTCTGTGGGAGACCAGGTGCATGTACCACAGAAATGCATAATGCATCAGGTGAGAGGTCACCACAGTGCACTGATGATTTCACCACTGGTCAGAAGAAGGTGGTGCATATACACTGAACTGGAGCTGAACAGTGGCAACACGCAGATGCAAAGCAAGACTGTAAAACCTTCCATAGTGCCTTACTGGACCTCACCATCACTTCACAGCAAATTAGGGACACTGATCCTCCAGGAGTATCAGCAAGAACCATTTGCAATAGTCTCCTTGAAGCAGGGCTACAATCCTACATGTCCTTGAGGCGTCTTTCACTCATGTCCCAACATTGTTCAGCCTGCCTCCATTTGTGTCATAATAGAGACATGGGGAAGAACGAATGGAGATGTGTCGCCTTTGGTGATGAATGTCTCCTCTGTCTTGATGCCAATGATGGTCATACACATGTGGCATCGTGCAGAGGAGTGCAAAAATTTGTAGTGCAGAAGACAGAGGCCAACAGGGTCAACACACGGTATCACGGTGTGGGGAGCCATATCCTTACACTGGCCGTTCTCCTCTGGTGATCGTTGAGGGGACAGTGAACAGTGCATGGTACATTCAAAACATCACCTCAACCAGGTATGCTACCCTTCATGCACCAAGGTCAAATGATTTTCCAATAGGACAATGCATGACCAAATGTATCTTGTGCCACCCAATGCACTCTTCAAGGTGTACATCAACTACCCTGGCCAGCATGATTCTCAGTTGTCCCCTACTGAGAATGTTAGGGGGACCAGGTGAATCATCATCTTGAGCAGTCTGCATGATGGGTATGAAATATAGCCCAACTGAGGCACCCAGTTGAAATTGCATGACAGACCATTCCACAAGACTACATTCAGCACCTCTACTATCATCTCCATGGAAGAACTCCAATCTGGATTGTCGCAAAGAAGGGTATACACGGCACTAATGTCGACACTGTGCATGCTCTATGGTCTGTACTCACATGCATATGGTTCTGACTGTGCGATTGTGTGCTGTATACAGCCTCAAGAATACGTCATTAAAATTTCCCTCTGCTGGGTTGACAAATGCATGATGTTCTTTTTTTCATTTTCCAGGAGTTATTTTAAAGACCCTAACTCCACAAATAACCAGAATAATGGTGGGACCACAACCAAATATCATGAGTCTAACCTACAGATATTAACAATAACCATTTACTGAGGATAGTTATTGTGGTTTACATGTAAGAAGGCAGGTGGTGAGGTGACACATTGTGGCAAGAAGCAGTGCACCATCACATTGCTGCTTCTGCCTGCAGAATGAGCATCAGCATGCAAGTTGAACATTAGCTTTGATTTTATTGTTAGTTTAGGTTTAGTGAGGAAGAATGGAGGAGTGGATGCGAGAGAGATCATTAATGTCAACACTGTTTCTTTACAAGACCAAAAATTTTTTGACGTGCCATTACAACCATTAGTGAAGTTCTAGTAGAATTCATATAGAGGAGATGTCATATTCCCTCAGAATATAGGGTCTGGTAAAAGATACACAGGATGACTGAATAGGTCAATAAAAATAGTGAAATGGTAAATTTCTAGATGATATTCTTGTCTATACATTCACTCCCACCTTCAAAAGTGTTACTTTTGACTTAGTTGAGACTATTGGAAGAGTATTGTATAATCTACATTAGAAACCATTAGATCAGAAATGGTAATAACCAGTGTACTTGCAATTTATTTGTGGTTACTAAAATAAACTCTGAAATACACTACTGGCCATTTAAGTTGCTACACAAAGAAGAAATGCAGATGATAAATGGGTATTCATTGGACAAATATATTATACTAGAACTGACATGTGATGCCCATGCAGCTTCAACACGATACCACAGTTCTTCAAGAGTAGTGACTGACGTATTGTGACGAGCCAGTTGCTCGGCCACCATTGACCAGACATTTTCAATTGGTGAGAAATCTGTAGAATGTGCTGGCCAGGGCAGCAGTCGAACAGTGTCCGTATCCAGAAAGTCCCGTACCGGACCAGCAACATGCGATCGTGCATTATCCTGCTGAAATGTTGGGTTTCACAGGGATTGAATGAAGGTTAGAGCCACAGAACCTGGATTCATCCAAAAAAGTGACTTTTGCCATTAGTACACCAAGGTTCATTGCAGGCGTTCCTGTCTGTGATGCAGTGTCAAGGCTAACTGCAGCCATGGTCTCCGCGCTGATATTCCATGCTGCTGCAAACATCCCCATCTGTTGACTCAGGGATCGAGACGTGGCTGCAAGATCCGTTACAGCCATCCAGATAAGATGCCTGTCATCTCGACTGCTAGTGATACGAGGCCGTTGGGATCCAGCACGGCACTCCGTATTGCCCTCCTGAATCCACCAATTCCAAATTCTGTGAACAGTCATTAGATTGCGACCAACACGAGCTGTAATGTCGCAATATGATAAACCGCAATCACAATAGGCTACAATCCAACCTTTATCAAAGTAGGAAACATGATGGTACGCATTTCTCTTCCTTACACGAGGCATCACAACAATGTTTCACCAGGCAACGAAGGTCAACTGTTGTTTGTGTTTGAGAAATCGGTTGGAAACTTTAGTTGTGTCAGCACGTTGTAGGTGTTGCTACCAGGGCCAGCCTTGTGTTAATGCTCTGAAAAGCTCACCATTTGCATATCACAACATCATCTTCCTGTTGGTTAAATTTCGTGTCTGTAGCACGTCATCTTCGTGGTGTAGCAATTTTAATGGCCAGGAGTGTAATTACTGGCAAAAATCATACAAATCAAGTCACATTTACCGTTTCATAATACTAATAATAAATAAAATATAGAGACACTGTTTGTAACCCCTCAAAAAGAGTTTAAAGAATGAAACTTAACCCAGATAGTGCTGACGTCCTTCCAGGACGAGGACGGCAGCTTACTTTATTATTCTTGTCTGTAAGAATTCGTGCACAGTGTCATATTTTATTTCTTTGAATATCCTGCTCCCATTTCACATCAATTTTAGCTTGTATAGTCGATTACAAAGTGGTTGGATACAGCTGCAAAGTTGAGGTTCCTACAGAAGATATTTAAGGCTTCCTCATGGTTGGGTTTAGATATCTTGAACTTTCTTCCATTTTTGAGACATTTATATGTATATACTTCATCTTAAATGTTGTTTTAATAATAACGATTCATGAGATTAAGATTATAGAAAATTCATTTTGATGTCATTCCAAAAAGAAGGGCAGTATTGCAAAACTAATGGTGTGATTGTGAAAAAAATCCCTTATAACGATCTCGTGCAGTCATATGAAGGTAATTAAATGCTTTTGAGAAAAAAAAATTGAACCAAAAATAATTCCGCGCTATCTGGGTTAAACATGCAAATGATAGCAAGCAAGAAGGAAGAAGAAGGGAAAGACTCTCGCTACTACCAGGGCATTGAAAGAAATGAAATTATATGTATATTCAAAAGAACAGACACCACACCACCTATATATGTATATCTATGTGACGATGGTGTAAGGTTCATGGCATTACTGCTGATGCTATAGTTTCCTTCAACCTTGTGAGAGTGGATATGAATGATGGAGCACTAATCCCACAGTGTGCTACTTGGGGGAATTTTGGGTTGACGGGGGCACGTGCAGGTATCCAAGATGGTTGATGTGACTGCTGTCATCAAGTGGGACACCTGGCACAAATTTTCATGTCACCATTTATTTCAATGGCCTATGGTATTTCAATGGCCGTTCTTTCCTTCCTCTTTCTGGGGGCTCCCAGACAACAAGTGACAGTGGGAGAAGTTGGGATTCATAGCAGAGAAACTGCATTTAAGCTGGGATTGTGATCCCAGTTCTGTTGTGGGAAGTTGAAAACCCCTCCGAGAAACATCACACAGCTATCTTCATGTTCAGAGAAGCTGTGAATATACACTGCACAACCGAGCAGCAGCTGTTGGCACCTAATCCATAATAGATGGACAACAGCTTCTATCAGCAAATTTGTATTCCTTCAAGAAAATACCAGGGTCACCTACAGGGAACTGTCATCCATAGAAGTGTCGGATCTTCGCCCAAACCTGCAAAGGAGAGGTGCCTGGTCCAATAGTAGAAACATGCTGTTCCCAAAAACTTGGTATTTTATTCGGTGGCAGGCCCTGTACAGAATCATTTAAAAGCAATGTGATGTACCATCAATTGACAATGTGTGGCAGTGGAGACACTGTCTGCAATTTCTACAAGCAACGATAATTTCTGAACTTCACCAATGTACTTTTCTGACTGTGCGATCCTGAGAAACAGTAGATTGCTAATAATGCTGCCAATAAAATGGATGAAGTTGTATTCTGGACAGCCAGATCAGTCCCCCATGTGATGGTGTGCTAAAGAAGATTGCAGAGCTGAACACATTCTTCAGCCACTGGCTGGTATCTGGTTGCAGAGCACCACAAGCCTGGGAGGGGGAGTGTCTTGTGGGTTCCCTTCCAGGCGAGGCAAGCTGGAGGAGGGTGATCCACCTCCAGTGTGGTGCCCTAATGCTCCCAAAGTGGGTGTGGGAGATGCAAGAGGAGGAAAGCCACAATCTTCAGAAGGGTGGGCATAGTTGAACAGCCCCAAGGACACACAGTAAAAAGCATGATGGGTGGCCATAGCCAGAGGGGCGCCATCATCACAGCCGTACCTCACGTCATTGTTATGTTAACTAAGATGTGAACATTTGTGGTATGTTAATACATTGACAGTCTTGTATGTCTGTATTTTCTTCTCCCATGAATGATGGTACAGACTGGTGAACATAAGGGACTGTGTTCGCCACAGCTGGCACAGATATGGGAGAAACAGAAGTAGTCAGAATGAAACTTTCACTCTGCAGCGAAGTGTGCGCTGATATGAAACTTCCTGGCAGATTAAAATTGTGTGCCGGAACCGGGACTCGAACCTGGGACCTTTGCCTTTCGCGGGCAAGCGCTCTACCACGAGGTACTGTTTTAACAGAAGTAGTGTTCGCATGCAACGAACGTCCACATGGGCCTGTTGGTATAACGCAAAGACATGCCCTGATTTCATACATTTGAAGTACAGCATGGGAGGCAAAATATATTGTTCCATATGATATCAGTATACCATCACCTTGTCCTAAGAATCAGTCTCAAGTAGCAATCCTATTACCCTTTGGTCCCAGAGTGCACACCCCATTACCCCAAGTTCGAACATAGGCAGTCATTGAACTGAAAAGGTTCATGGTGGAAAATGATGCCCTGAACCATGTTAAGACTAAGTGTTGTTTGGGTACAAGGCCCAGCTTCTCGCAGGCAAGCAGCATCAACAACTGAGCAGGAGATGCTGTTTTTATCAAGACTGACACACTTCCCATTTTTGAGATCGTAGCAACTTCTCCATACTTGTAATCTATGTGCTCAGCAAATAATAAAGGTTTTGTTGTCAGAATGGGAGCACCTCCGATCTGTTCTTGAACAGACTAAGTATTGGGGGGAGGGGATGGTATTTTTCCTTGTCACTTAGCCCTATTTTTTCCCCACAACACAACCAGGAAAGGAAACATTTTAAGGCCTTATCTTTTTGCCTTTTAGCTGTTCTTACACTGGTGAGAGGCTGCTGGGATTGTACAGCCTCCAGCATAAGGAAGTTTTATTCACTTCAAACGCGAGTTGTCTGCCATAATACCACCCAGCTCGAGCAACAGCTACTGGGCCAGTAATCTATCACCAGAAGTCCCAATACCCAGTCATGACAGCCACACACTTCTTACAAGGGAACCTCCCCATCGCACCCCCCTCATGTTTAGTTATAAGTTGGTGCAGTGGATAGGCCGTGAAAAACTGAACACAGATCAATCGAGAAAACTGGAAGAAGTTGTGTGGAACTATAAAAAAATAAGCAAAATAAAAAGCTGAATGATCATGCTAAAGATAGGCAACATCGAGCAGATTGTGGTCCCATGGCTAATGTGAGGCTCTGTAGCACAGTGGCAGAGTGCCAGACTACAAATCCAAAGGTCGTGGGTTTGATCCCCACCAGGTCCTAGGATTTTTATCTTTCACTTTCCACTTCTTTCACCTCTTGCAGTGTTGCTGCTGTGAAAAATAGCAAGTAGCACCGTGGTTCGGAACCCACGTTAAACTATAGGTCCCCCTACAACTGGCCAGGTAAGTCAGTTCGAAGGTCGGAGGAAGGCAATGACATATTACCTCCAAACAGGACCGTGCCTAGTAAAGCACTGTGGAGTTCAAACCAATCTTCGGATTGTTGATTGCTTTACTTTTTTTTTACCATACGATAATCACTCCCAAAAAAGTAATGAAAACAAGAGTTTGTCACATAAACTGCAACAAATGAATGCAACAATTCCACAGTCGCACAATTTTCCCTATGATCTGTCAAAACATATGTTTTTAACGTTTTCGAAGTTTTCCATGTGTAGACTGTCAAATCCTGCGTATGTCCAAGCAAATCTGAACATGTCCTGAAATTTCAGAAAGTGAAGTTGATTATGTGTGAGAGCCTGAACTTCGATAATAGACACATGATCACATAAACAATATTGCTCTGTGTACATTGTGTGTTTATAAGTTTGTTTAGGCATAGCGTCACAATACTATGGCACAGTTACCTCGCATCGGACAGACGGACGGACAGATAATAATTTTCTGAAAATGAAAAAATTAAAACTTTCACCTTTGGCAAGGCTCAAACCAAGGACCTCTCACTCCACAGCTCCTCAAGCTAGCCGCGGGACCACGGCGCTCCGGTGCTCAGGATGTGCTCGGCGTTGCTCATCTTTCGCATGGACTGCTCAATTTTTATATTTTGCTTATTTTTTTCATAGTTACACACAACTTCTTCCTGTTTTCTTGATTGATCTGTGTTCAGTTTTTCAAGGCCTATCCAATGAGCCAACTTAGAACTAAATCTGAGGGGGGGGGGGTGCAATGGGGAGTTTCCCTTGTTAGCATACCTTGAGAATTTCAAGCTCAGGCACCAACAGTGTGAGCTCTGGTGCATCAGAATTGAACCAACCTGCACTGGAGAACTAGCAGTCAGTGGCTTTAACCACTGTGACATGCCACCAACTCAATCACTGCTGAAAAACTTTTCACAACTGACACGAAAATGTTGAGAGAGGATTTTGCTTTTCCTCAGGAGAGATATTCTAGGAACTTCTAGTAAGTCATATACATACTTCTACTCCCAAAATTTCAGACAAATCAGTGGGGGCCATCCTGTTCCCTTCTCTTGTAAGAGGACAAAATTACTTGATGTATATGGAAAGATTTGAAGAATGTGACTGAAATTAAAGTAGGGGGGAATATTGTTACTTTTGACATGGATAGGAAGGAAAAATTAATAATGCTGAAATACAGGGATTGACCACTAAAGTGCTATGTTAAGTATGATCTTATTGGAGGTGGTACACCCTTGACTTCTTCCAACTTCAAAATTGATTTCCCCTAAAAGTTATGAGTGTTTAATGGAGACTCTTGACATGATGCAACTACGCAAGGAACCAACTGTAAATCAGGCCCATTCAAGTTGTTATGAGTGTTGAGGGTTAGGCTGTTTAATTTTACGGAATTCAGAGTAGGTACAGAAAAATATTTTCTCCAAACAAAGTTTCAGATGTCTGGGTGATAGTGTGACAAGTGCTCATGTGTTATTCTAATTATATTTATTTGCTTCAATGTGTAACTCACACATAGATTAAAAAAACTACCTACCATATATACTCGAATAATCCGTGCATGGTTTTTCCCGAATTTTAGGATGAAAAACTGGGGTGCGCGCATTATTTGAAACATTGTTGGTACTGCTCCGCCTCCAACAGTACATCCCATTATACTATTGCATTGTTGCGGCCTCAGTCTGTGACGCATCATTAGCACGTTAGGAGTGAAGTATTAATATCTTCAAACTTGTTAATTATGGCTACAAGTTCTCGTTATCACTTGTACACTGCTAAAGAAAAACTGAAAATTATTGAAGAAGCCGAGAATATTGGAAACCGTGCAGCAGGAAGAAAGTACGTCGTGAGTGAGAGTTGTATTCGCGACTGGCGAAAAAATAAAACACAGCTTCAGGAAACTAATAATAATCGCTGAGCATTTCGCGGCCAAAAAGCGAAGCATCCAGACTTCGAAAAAAGGCTCTGCGATTATGTAGATGAGAAGCGACAATACGGATACGAGGTGACGAGTGAAATGTGCGAACTTAAAGCATTGTCTTTAGCCAAAGAACTAGGCATTACCAGTTTCAAAGCTAGCCGGGGCTGGCTATCGAGATTTTTCAACCGAAATGGTTTAGGATTCCGGAGGAAAACTACTATCGCTCAGCGGCTTCCAGGAGATTATGAGGAAAATATAGTGAATTTTCATCGTTTTGTGATAAATCTGCGCCGTAAACAGTCCTATACATTATCGCAAATTGGTAATGTGGATCAAACGCCAGTCTGTTTTGAGATGCCGCTCGACAACACAGTGAACAGGAAAGGAGAAACCAGCATAATGATACGAACTGGTGACAGTGAGAAACAAAGATGTACAGTGATGATGTGTGTAACTGGCGCTGGACGAAAGCTACCATCTTACGTTATATTTAAAAGGAAAACTATTCCGAAAATATCAGTAAAAGGCGTATTAGTGAGAGCGAATCCGAAAGGGTGGATGGACAATGAATTTATAATTGACTGGGTGACACATGTTTGGCAACGTCGTACTGGTGCGTTACTGAATTTACACAACATGTTGGTCCTGGACAGCTTCCGCGGACATACAACTAAGGAAGAGCGGGAAAAATTACAAAAAGGGAAAACTAGGCCTAACATCCATCCTACAACCACTAGATATGTGTATAAATCGGCCATTCAAAGCTGCAGTTAAACAGCGATATACACAATAGATGGCTGATGAAAACCATAAGTTCACACCTAGTGGAAAAATCAAACGGCCAGATTTGTCCCAGATTTGTGAATGGGTGAAAAGTGCATGGGACTCCATTCCGCAACCACTGGTGGAAAAATCCTTCAAAAATTGTGGAATCACAAATTCACTGGATGGCACAGAGGACGACGCTCTATGGGAAGATGGTGAAGACGACAATGATTCTCCCGCTAGTGATGACGATGAAAGTGGTAAGGGAGGAAACGTATTGACTAAAATATTTTATTGCACACATTAACAAATTCTTAAACAAGATAATTCACATTTCATTTTTTTTTTTATTGTAGGTACGCGTAGAGTTCCGGCTCGGCTGGCGGGGATAATGTTCCCCGGCCGCCCGCCTGTCTAATGGGCCAGCCGGCCAGCTGCACGCTGTATCAACCTGTAGAGCAGCGTTGCTTCAAACCAGTAGTTATTATGCATACTTTGCAACAATTTTTTAATATTTATAAATAAAACAAAGCGAAAAAAATTTTTTTTTCCTCTTCATCAAAATTGGGGTGCGCGGATTATTCGAGTATATACGGTATTATCTTTGTAATTCAGGAAGTTGACACAATATTCCCAGTCTGTTTCAACAGTATTCAGTAACACAGCCTGCAGTGAAAGTTACAGTCACTGTCTTTCATTGCATTAGTGCTGGTAGTTACACCCGCAGACTTTGCAATTCATTTGCCATTACTAGGGTTGGGATTTTTTGGTGCAAATTTCAGATAAAATAATGGTAAAAAAAAGGTGGGATGTGAACAGAAGACGTCTATCACAGTAACAAACATTTATGAACAACAGGCTACTGTTTCTGATTCTGGTGGGATAGAATCACTCAATGTCAATTGCAGTACTGCAGGCTACTTTATACCAGAAAAGGAAGAGAAAAAGTTGTTGTCAAACAAAATTATTTTCCATTATTGCAAGTGTCTTTTCAACTCCTGCATGGTATTTTCTGAGGGAGGTAGGCTTACTGTTCACACATACACACCATCCCGAGGAGTCGCTGAATGAAAGTTAAATATTTTATATTAATCGCGAATCTTATAAAATAAATTGGAACAAAACTTAAAGCAGGATTATGGGCATGGTTGGGGGAAGGAGAAAGGTCTCAATATTCATAACTGTGTGATACATTAAACTGTTTGTAAAAAATAAAAAATAAAACCAAACTACACCATCACACATTTCAAAACAGACCAGTAAAGCAGTTATATAGGCATCGATGCAAAAGTCAGAGACATAATGTTTTCATATGTTAATTACGATCAATGTGCAAAAAAGGATTATGGTAAAGTAAAAAGCTACCTCAATCAATGTTTAACTTATGGAAAAGGGAAATTAACTTATTCCCCACTGAAACTATCTTTCCTGAAGTAAAAATGATTAAAATCTATTAAATACAAGCCTGCACTTTCTACATATATTACCTGAGTGCAAGAGTTTCCTTTGGGTTCAATATCTTCCAGTTTTAACTGAAGACTTCGAAGAAAGTGGTCCTCCTCATACCCAGCTTTGTATGGCATGGTTGCATTTGGATGCTCCAATAAAAACTCAACATTCACAGCAAATCCAGCCATATCTACTGGGAACTTTCTCTTGGATGGCCATGAATCAAAAAACCCTACAACTCTTCCCTGTAAAAAGTAATTAAAAATCAATTAATTGCTTCATTGCCTTTATTGGTGTAGTAACTAAACTATGTTAATAATGACAACAAGAGTCACTTAAAGAGTGAATAAACCTACATAAAATGGAGATCTACCAAAACACTTATCTTTAATAGTGCATGTATTTCACACTATAAGCTGCTCAATTTGGCAGAGCACCATCTTCAATTATAATATCTGCAATATATAATTTGCCATAATTTTATGCAGAAACATAAACATAACATTATAACCCAATATTCTGAGTAGCTGCTGTAGTTGTTATTGTGATGAATTAATTTTTACGATATAATTTATCTTGTACATTTATTTTCTAGGGCTTATTTGCAAGATATTTATTATTATCCAAAATTACAATGTTTTGACAGCTATTTGATAACTCTTCAGAGATATAATATGGTTAGAATTTTCACAAAGAGAATATATCTTACGAGTTCTAAGGGGAGAGTATAATTTTGTCCTTTTTTTAGCACTTGTTAGATATATTCTCTTTGCAAAAATTCTAAACATACTACATCTCTGGCTGCTAAACCATCATTAGTACGTACCGCAATAAATATCTTGAAACAGCTAAAGCAGCTATTTGGAATACTGTATGTATAACATCACATTTATGTTTCTGTGCATTATAATGGTACATTTCCATATAAAAATATATGAAAAATTATGTATTGCAGGCATTACACCTGAAGATGACACTATGCCAAAATGAGCAGCTCATAGTATGAAATACCTGCAATATTAAAAGTAATGGTGGTCTGGAATATCCCTTTTAATTATGTTAATAGACAAGATCTTTAACATCAAACTGATTCAATATTTTGACGGTACAGCTGTCCGCCATCTTCAGGAAACTGCTGCTGCTGAGTCCCGCTGAATACTCAGTATTCAGTGGGACTCAGCAGCAGCAGTTTCCTGAAGATGGCGGACAGCTGTACCGTCAAATATTGAATCAGTTTGATTTTATTATCCGGCAAAAAACCCACAGAGACTTCGCAGATTTGTCACGCCGGGAAAGCCTACGAAGTTACAACATCTTTAACACTGTGGGACCAGAAGACAACAAATTAAACCTACATACAATGATTACCGTATGTGATATATACAGTAACTTCTGTGGTGTCAGACACATTAAATTTTCGAGATAATGAATATTTATATGAATGCTATTGAAGAAGTGTGTATTTATTTCTTTTCTCCATCTCATGGGGAAAGTAAAAGTTCTTAGTGGAATACAGAAAGTGACAGATAACACAGCTGACCAAGAAAATCAGAATCATTATTTAGCCACTTAACTTTATGGATTGTTATTTTTATTTATTTATTTTTTGACACTAGGCTTTTGCAATATGAATAGATCATTAACCATCTAGATCATTAAAAAAATTATATTCATTACGTTGTTTTGACATCAGCTATCATCAGATTAATACATAATGAAAATACAGAGTAACCGGTGTTTGCTTTACAATTTCAATCTCCAAAGAAAGATTAAAATTACAATATTATTATTATTATTATTATTATTATTGCTGTGGTGTCTCTATCGATTGCAACGCCTGCTAGCGTATCGAGATGCAGTGCCTTCTATGGGCGCCACTACAAGGAGCCATGCATGGTCTGTCTCGGCCAGCCAGAGCCAGGAGGGCATGTGGGCGAGCTCTGGACTGCAAGTGCCAGGGTCGGGACACACTTCTGTTTGTGATGCCTACAGCTTACGACTGTTCAGTTGGAGACAACTCCAGATACAGACTAAATGTATTATGCCGTTATATTGCACAGTTCTGTTAATGAGTTATTGTGACTTTAGTACTGCGATGAGTACAGTTAAATGTTACTGTTATTTGTGTGTACTTTGTGACTGAACTGTGGAATCCTGTCCGTTACGTTAAGTTACGCACCCACGCCAACTCAGGCTATCTCACTTTCAGAAACAGGGCACGATTAAGTTGTAGTGGACTGTTTTGCAGTTAGAAACACCAGTACAACATTAGGCGACAAGTATCCTTTTTGTGCGTTTTGCAATTAGTAACTGGATTGTCCATGTTCCTGCTTACATGTGCTTCTTGTGGTTGTTCTAAAGTAGACATTATGCCGTGTCAAAATGGCTCACAGCAGCCTGCCTCTGAGACAATATCGGTACAGGAAATGGTTCAGTTTCAGAAACAACATTGCGGCTCTAATACAAGCCGTGACACAGCTGGTAACGTGGCAACAGCAGCAAGCAGCTATGGTGCAACAACAGGGACAGCAGTCACCACTAGCAGGAACAGTTTAACAAGAGGCACCAAGCCGCTTCAGCGCTGCCGTTTCATTCCTTCGTTGCTGTAGACCAGGACTGGACTGACTACCAACGTCAGCTCGAGCATCACTTTGCAGCATACAATGTCAATGTCTCAGGTGCAGTCCGCTCAAATTATTTCTTTTATTTCGTGGGGAGTACAGTATTCAAGTTAGTTATACAGTTGTTCCCGGTGTCATGGGTTGAGTCTATCTTATGAGCAGGTTGTTGGTAAACTTGATAAGTACTTTGACAGTCAAGTGCGTGTTGCAGCAGTGCGGTTTAAATTTTTTCGGCTTAAATGACGCCCAGATCAGTCTAACAAAGAGTGCATTTCAGATTTACAGGGTTGGTCTAAGGAGAGCAAATTTGTGTGTGAACATGGCTCTAGTTAAGCTGATGACATGTTATGTGATGCTATTATACAAAATGTTTCTGATTCTCGTGTGCGGGCATCCATTCTTAAACATACCGATCCTAGTTTTCAAGAGGTCATATCAATTATAGAGGTTCAGGACTGTAGTGATGCTACAGTTGCAGAACTGTCAGAACCAGTGGTTCATTCGTTGTCAAACAGTAGTAGGGAGGCACGGCCCTCAGCGGCCGGCTGGGCAGCATGGCGTGCAGCCACATGACCATAAACAGGTTACGGGCTGCAGCACCGCACGCCAACAGCGTATGTCGTATGGGAGTGATCAGAACAAAGTCAAGTCATGCCCCCAGTGTTACAGTAGGCACGACAGCCGTTGGTGTCCCTTGCATAATGCTACGTGTTTTGTGTGTGGACGTTCCAGGCACATTCAATCTGTATGTGGTAGTCAAACAAATGTAGTCCGGCTCGCCACAGTCAATCTCCTATGGGCATAGATTCTGTTGCAAACTGCCACAATGTTCATGTAGTTAATGCTGTACACCGTGCTTCTAAATCACATCGACAGGAAAACTGCAGCCCTATCGAGCATACAGGCTCTAAACAATTTGCGGTTGTTAGTGCTTATGGCAAAGTTACTGTTGCTGGATTACACATGGCTAGTGTTCCGGGTGCCGACCCTGTGCCTAGTAAATCACTTCCGTCAGGGTATTAGCCTGATTTTTGCTTCTAGTACAATCTGTAAAGTATGTCGAAAAGCACGTAGTAAGACACAGCAGGAATTGAAGGACAATTTTGGTGGTTCAGAAATGCGCCATGTTAACAATAAGCTGCTTGTCACTGCTATGGTTGCCCGACACAACGTTCAGTTTCAACTTGATACGAGTGCATCAGTTTCACCGTTAAACCAACGCACATATCAGTTGTTAGGCACTCCTACATTACGTGCATCCAAGACTGTACTTTCAGCTTATGGATGGATGGTTTGATTTTGAAAGGGACTAAACGACAAAGGTTATCACTCCCGTGTTCCAAGTGTAAACAGTACAGGGATGATCGCTAAAAAGGTGTATAAAGCTATGTGATAAAATGTACCAACAAAGGCGTTAACAGATCAAGGAATAAAAGCAGCAAGGAAAGAACACCGAGAAAGGAGAGGAAGAATTAAAAACGATACCCGAGGATCTGGGCTGGGTGATCACAGTAATAAAAGTAGAACATCTGGCCACTCTGTGACACAGTAAAACCACCTACCTGAAAGTGCTAGGTAAGCAGAGGATAGATAGATAGTGAAAACTCAGTAAAATTCAGATGGAATTATATTATCCAATAGCACGGATAAAATTGAAAACTCTATCAACCACAGAGGCATTGTCTGCTAAAACTGAGCTCAGGGCGTCAGGGAGGTAAAACCCCACCTCTGGGCAGCGAGGTGAGTGCATCCCAATAACATGTGGGCAACTGATAAATCAGCACTACAGCGGCACTGAGGTGGGTCCTCGTGACAGAGAAGGTGACCATGTGTCAGCCAAGTATGGTCGATACGGAGCCGACAGAAGACGACAGCGTCCATGCGAGGGGAGGACCTCCAGACGTTCGTCATCTCCTTTATAACCCGTAACTTGTTGGGGATCTGGAGGGTACGCCATTCTGTATCCCACAAACCACAGGCTCGACTTCGCAGCATTGAACGTAGTTCAGGAGAGGGTGTACCGACCGTCAGAGGAGGTTTAGTGGTGGCGTCTTTGGGATTGCGGGAAATGAATTGGCAGACAGGTCAGCCAATGTGCCCCGGAGTCCAGATAAATACCACTGACCGCCCGCATTGTTCGGCGGCATGGAGGGACTCTTGGATGGCTACAACCAAGGGATCGCGGGAAAGCATTGATCAAGAGCTATAAGTCTGATGAGAGAGTCACTACAGATGACGTAGGACTCCCCAGCAGTGCAGGTATGACGGATGTGGTCAAGTGCACGGAAAATGGCTATTAACTCTGCAGTGAAGACACTGCAGCCAGCCGGCAAGGAGCACAATTTGTTATGCCCTGCATGTGTGTAAGCGTAGCCAACACGACCACCCACCATCGAGCCATCAGTGTAAATCACTTCTGAGCCCTGTGACACGTCAAGGAAAGACAGGAATTGGCGACAAATGATCTCTGGGTGAACTGAAAGTTTGGGGAACTGTGACAGTTTGAGGTGAAGGTGCGGACAGTGTACACACCACAGTGGATTATGCGATTGGAACTGGAAGAGGGGATGGAGTGGAAAAGATTCCGGTTCACAGAGGAGTAATTGGGCACGAACAGCAACTGTTATACCTGACCTCGGTTGCCGTTGTAGAATAGGTAGTGGCCTGATTGGAAAAAGGAGACAATGGTTGGGGTGATGAGGCAAGCTATGAACACGAGCAATATAGTTACACAGCAGCTGCTGGCGTGTAGCGGTGGAATTACAGCTTCCGCAAGGAGACTATTACCAGGGCTAGTTCGGAAAGCTCCTGTTGCCAGCCGAATCCCTCAATGGTGGACTGGGTCCAGCATCCGCAGGGCTGAAGGTGATGCTGAACCATATGCAATGCTCCCGTAGTCCAATCGTGACAAAACGAGAGCCTTGTAACAATTTAGCAGAGTATGACGGTCTGCTCCCCAAGTAGTATGTCTAAGACAGCAGAGAGGATTCAGGTGCTGCCAGCACTTCTGTTTAAGCTGACGAATATGAGGGAGCCACATTAGCTGGTCGTCAAACACTAGTGCCAAGCAACAATGTGTATCCACCACATTGAGCAAGCTCTGGATGTGGATGGGCTGCCCGACGCCAGCAGAAGTGCACAACGCAGGTCTTGGCAGCAGAGAACTGCGCCTTGTGTATGGCTCCCTGCAGCTGTCGTTCAGCAACATGTATACTGCAAGAGCTAAAATATAAACAGAAGTCATCAGCATACAACGAGGTGGAGACTGAGGAACCTACTACTGCCGCTGCTAGACCATTGATTGCCACTAAAAACAGAGGAACACTCAGGACAGAGCCCTGGAGTACCCCATTCTCCTGTATATGCAAAGAGCTACAATAGGCACCGACTTGTACATGAAACGTACACAAAGATAAAAAATTCCAGATAAAAATGGAAAGCGAGCCCCGGAGTCCACACCCATGTATTATAGTAAGGATATGACGACTCCAGGTCTTGTCATAATCCTTAGGTAAGTCAAAGAAAACTGCCACCAGGTGTTGGCGGCGAGAGAAGGCTGTCCGTATGGTGGACGCAAGGTGGACCAGGTTATCCACAGCTGAGCGCCCCTTGCGGAAACCACACTGGCTTGGAGTTAGGAGACCCCTAGACTCAAGGAGCCAGCACAATCGTTGACCCACCATATGCTCCAGCAATGTGCAAAGAACGTTGGTGAGGCTGATTGGTCCATAGCTGTTCAACTCATGTGGCTGTTTACCAGGTTTGATCACTGGGACTATAAGACTCTCTTGCCACTGTGATGGGAATGTACCAGAACTCCAGATGTGTTGAAGATAGCCAGAAAATTACGCTGAGAGTCGAGTGACAGGTGTTTCAGCATCTGATTATGGGCACGATCTGGCCCAGGAACTGTGTCAGGGTAGTGTGCCAGGGCATCGAGGAATTCCCATTCGCTGAATGGAGCATTGTACAGTCGTGAGTGGCGAGTCGAGAAGGATAAGTGCTGTCTTTCCCCCCACTCTTTCAGGGTGCCAAAGGCCCTCGGGTAGCCAGCAGACGCAGAACTCTGAGTGTAGTACTCAGCAAACAGTTCAGCAACTGCATCTGGATCTGTGCAAACTGCTCCATTCACGAAAATCCTGGGCACACTAAGAGGACATCGGTAGCTATACAAACGTCTGATCTTCGCCCACACCTGGGATGGAGAGGTACATGATCCAATGGTAGACACATACCTTTCCCAACACTCCTGTTCGCCTCGTCTAATCAACTGTCGGGCTCGGGCACAAAGCTATTTAAAAGCGATGAGGTTCTCCATAGATGGGTGCCGCTTGTGGCGCTGCAGAGCTCGCCTGCGCTCTCTAATCGCCTCAGCAATCTCCGGCGACCACAAGTACACTGTCAGCCGCCGGGCAGATCCTGAAGAGCGAGGGATTGCACTCTCAGCCGCAGAAATAATGGATGAGGTAATGCTGTCAATTACTGCATGTATGTTCGAGTGCGTAGGAGAACCAACCATGGCAGCAGAAGTAAAAACGTCCCAATCAGCCTTATTCAGCGTCCATCGGGGTGCGCGTTCTGGGGCCCGACATGGGGGTAGTGACAAGAAAATAGGGAAGTGGTCACTACCACACAAATCATCGTGTACACTCCAGTGGATAGAGGGGAATAGGCTAGGGCTACACACTAAAAGGTCGATGGCCAAGTAGGTACCATGTGCCACACTAAAATGGGTGGGGGCACCATTATTCAAAAGGCAGAGGTGGAGTCAAGATAACAATGACTTGACATCTCTAACACGGCCAGTAATCATGGTACCACTCCACAGTGGGTTATGGGCATTGAAATCGCCCAATACCAGGTAAGGCAGGGCTAGTTGAGCTATCAGTGCAGCCAGGACATGTTGTGGGACTTCACCATCAGGAGGGATGTATACATTGCAAATGGTAAGGTCCACTGCAGCCCTTACCCTGACAGCTACAGCTTCCAGAGGCATCTGTATTGGAACAGCTCCGCTGTAAACAGAGGTAAAGACATAGGTGCATACTCCACCTGAAGCCGTGTCACAGTCTGCGTGGTTCCTAAAATAATCCCTATAGCTACGTAAGGCAGGGGTGCACATCATGAGAAACCAAGTTTCTTGCTGGGCAATGCAAAAGGCAGGTGAAATGCTGAGCAGTTGGCGTAGCTCAACTAAGCAGGGGGGAGGGGGGGGGGGACCACTGCAATTCCACTGGAGGATGGTGTTATTGGCTTTAAAGGCCATGATTGGAACTATAAAAGAAAAAGGTTACTCAATAGGTTCACTTGTTGCTGCCAATTTGGAACCTACCAAATCAAGATCATCGACTCTGGGGAGTCAGTGGGGGGCGAGATCCTCAGGTAAAGAGAAGATCTCTAACTCATCTTCTGAAGTAGAAGATGAGGGTAGCTGTGGCTTTTGAGCCACTAAAGAGTCCTTTTTCTTCGATTTCTTGTCTCTTCCCTCTCGCTGCCCCTTTGGTTTGAGAGGCTGGGAGGGCTTCTCGGAAGTGGCGTCAGGTGTGGAAGAAGAGCAAGAAGCCCTTCGAGCAGCAGGTTTGGGATCCTAGGGCCTTCGGCCAGGATCCCCTGAGACACCAGGAGAAGCCTCAGAATGGGGTGTCCCGAGGGACCCCTTCCGAAAGAGAGGAGCCGGAGGAGCAGGTGACCATGTTGCCATCATCAGGAACACTGACGAACTGACTGTTGTGAAGCTGGTGTCTGGCTTTTATCCCCACCCCCTTCCACTGCGAGTTATATACACAGTCTTCACCCTGGTGTGGGGTGTCCAGCATCTCCTCTTCTCCTTTTGCCATCATCAAGTCGTTCTGACTATGGCCTGTGCCCAGGAGCACACGGTGGTGGTATTTCAGCTGTCGCTTTGCGTGTCCTCGAAGTCAATTCATCATGAGGTGTCTTGTTCCTCTTCTTGATCAGATTCAAAGCAGGTTTCCAGGCCTTACTAAGGATCTAACCATTATCTCGACTGCTCAGCAGTCCCCTTACTCAAATCTTGATAGATTCTTTAATGACACACTCCCAGTAGTTAGGCATCTGTATCAGAATCTTGGTCTGGTCGTAAATCATTCCATGTAATTCAGAAAGACAATATTCAGTGATCGCCAACTTGTTGGGCTCCTGCAGTCTAGTGTGCCAATGGTGTTCTCGGCAACAGCGTGTCCTGATGTCGACATAATTTCTCTTTGACAAGGGAGCTCTGAACTTAGCACAGAGAAAACCTACCTGTTTTTTCCACTATGGTGACAACATCTTTGTCATATGGACACATGCTAGAGACAAGCTGAATGATATCCTCATACACCTCAATTCCATGCACAGGAACATCAAATTTACTATGGAAATTAAAGTGGATGTTGCACTCCCCTTTCTAGATGTCCTCCAGGATCATCCAGATCTAGAGCACCATCAGTGAAAAGTCTTATAGCACTTCCAATGTGACCTCCTACTCAATTATGTATATTGTAATACATTATGGTGCTATAATACTTCCTTGTAGTATGCCAGAACTTCACATCAAAAGACTACTCTCCAGTGACAATGACATGTTGTTTACTGCTGACAAGAAACTCTACAATCCAATCGCACAGTGTGGTACTCCATATGCTTGTATTTTCTTCATTAGTTGACAGTGTGGAATTGAATTGAATGCCTTCTGAACGTCAAGGAACCTGGTGTATGTCTGGGAACCTGTATCAACTGCTTTCTGGGTCTCAAATATGAATAGAGTGAGCGGGGTTTGCGCATCTCTTGAAAATAGGAATGACCTGAACTTTTCTCCAATAATTACAAATACTACACTCTTCTAGAAGCATATGGTACACTGAAACTGCTTGAAAGGGGTGGGGGGCAGCAAGTTCCTTTCTATATTACACCTAGAGTTGAAGTGGTATCCTGTCAGGTCCAGTAGTGGCAACACAGCTGTGGAGACACTATGTAATGGCATCTACTATTGTTGCTGATAGCACAAATTGTTGACATACCTACCTTACCTCCAAGCAAATGGACTCACCCGTCCCATGTCGCCAGTGTGCACACAATCGAGGGGAAAACAGTCACTTGTGAGTGAGCGGTCTAAAGAAATGGTATCAAAACTGGAACAACAGAGACCGTCAAAGCATAGTATTACTGTTCATTTTTGGAGCATCAACCGTGATCAGCTTTGTGAAACAAGCGGCCACACTTTCTGCGCAACCCACCCATCATTTTTCATGACAATGTGCGGATGTATACAGTGCAAGCTGTGGCTGCTGTGTTCGGTTGATGGGAGTGGGAAATACTGTACCATCCACCATATTCCCCCGACTTAAGTCCTTTTTAACTTTGACTTGATTCCGAAGATGAAGGAACCACTTCATGGTATTTGCTTCAGAACTCTTCCAGAGATTTGACAGTCAGCAGAATGCCCCATTCACACCAACAACAACATAACAGGCTCTGCTAATGGTGTACTACGTCTTCCACATCGCTGGGAACAGGTTCTACACAGTGCTGGTGACTACTTTGAAGGGCAGTAACAGGTACAAATATTTAACACTTTTGTATCAGTTGTGAATAAATAGTTGCCACTATTTAACTTCCAACCCTCGTACAATGCTATTGAACTTTGCCCAATAATATTCAACATTGTCATTGATGAAATTTTCAGGTTGAGCTGTCAGGTAATCTGAAATTGTCTCTTGTCGCTCTTGCTAAACAGAAAGGTCTTGTGTTTCTTGATATTCCTACTTACAGCTATATACAGTGATATAGTAAAGGCTTTATAATAACTAAGTCTCTGTTCTGTGCTAACTGAATTGAAAAGCTGGGGTTTGTTGGCCACTAACAGGTCCAAGATGTTAACTACATGAATCAGTTCTCTGTTTAACTGCTTTAGATAGAGACATACAAGATTGTTAACATTTTAACATATCACGCGTGTTCACATCTAGTTAACATAATGATGTGAGCTACGGCTGTGACAGTAGTGCCCCTCTGGCTATGCTCTCCCATCATGCCTTCTACTGTGAGCCCTGAGGCTAGCTCAACTGTGCCCACCCTCCTGAAGATTGTGGCTTTCCTCCTCATGCTTCCCCCACACCCACTTTGGGAGCATTAGGCAACCACACTGCAGAAGTCAAACTCACAACTGGAGGTGGATCACCCTCCTCCAGCTTGTCTCACCAGGAAGGGATCCCACAAGGCAGTCCCCTCCCTGCAACTGGAAACCAGCCAGTGGCTGAAGAATGTACCCTGAGCCTTTATTATATGATTATACAATTGTTTAACAATCACTGGAAGTAATTACTTCAATAAAATGTATGGGAGTATGCACATGCAGTAATTTGGTGTAGAACAACCATATAAAATTTTGAGTAAGGCATAATGCCATACCGATTCATTGGAAGAATCTTCAGGAAGTGTAATCCATCAATGTAAGTACCTTCAAAACACTGTACAACCAAACCTTGAATACTGCTTGTGAATGTGGGATTCGTACCAGGTGGAAATGAGTTAGAGAGGATCCAGCAGAGAGCAGCATGTTTCACTACAAGTTCATTTAGCAGATGTATATAAGTGTGTGTGTGTGTTGACCATAAGCAAATGGAATAGGAAAAAGAGGAAGTGACAGTGTTACACAAAGTACCATTTTACATACACTGTGATGTGGTTTGTAGAATATAGATGTAGATATGAAAAAGCTTGACTTCAGTGGCAAATTAATTGTTTTTGTTGTTTTTATTATTGGAATTTTTAAAGGGGACTAAACTGCTGGGTCATCTGTCCCCTATTACCAGCTAAGAGGTCACATCATATGCTCGACAAATTAAAATCAAGTGCTCCACATCCAGTACACATGATGTACAAAGAGACAATAAATGCTAAAATTACAACTGAGAAAGAAAAACACAAAAGTGGTAGCCCAAATAGTCAACAGAGCTAAAAGATCACAGCTGAAGATTTTAGCTGGCTGATCACGAGGATAATGAAGGATGAACCAGCCACCCTGCTCACAATGAAAATCCCCAGTGATATAACAAGATATAAAGTGTAAAAATAACAACCAATTAAAAGTTATGGACGAGTGGGGCCCTGAAATACCAGGTGATGGTACCCACCACTAAACAGAATGATAAAATCTAGCTGCGCGAATAAAACCTAAAACATTGTCTGCCATCAAGGCATAGTCATCTAAAATTAATGGAAGTGCAGTTGGCAGATCAAAGGAGTGCCGCAGGGCGGCTAAAACTAGACAGTCCAAGACCAAGACCAATGTCAACAAAGCACAACAACAGCACTTTGGTTGGTTGGTTGGATGGATGGATGTTTAAGGGGGATGAAACTACAATGGTCATCAGTCCCCCATTTCACCACAAAGTGTTCAAAGAATACTGTGAGCGTGAAAGAGTTAGGCCCAGAGTTAACGTGTAAAGTGGGAGAGGAATCCCACTTAGTCCATAAAACATCATCTAAAATGACAGGAAACAAAACGAAAGGAGACCATCACACAAAGACTGCTTACAACAAGGAAGCCGATAGCTGTGGTTGGCCGACCATAAAAATAAAATAGGAAAAGTCAACCACTTGACAGTACAAGGAAATCTCTAGTTAGAGAGAATGATAAAAAACCCCTGCTCGACTAAAACGTAAAACGGAATCTGCCATTGTAGCATCGTCACCTAAAACTTCTGATAAAATAGCAGGGAGGTTAAAATTTCTCCGCAAGGTGGCTAAAACGGGGCAGTCCAACAATATGTGGACGACTGTCAAACAGGAGCCACACCAACATTAGGGCGGGTCCTCACCCCGAAGGAGATGTCCATGGGTGAGCCATGTGTGCCCAATGTTGAGGCAACACAAAAACACCGAGTCCCGGTGAGAGCCACGTATTGAGGAGCACCACGCAGCCATAGTCTCCTTGACAACCCGGAGCTTGTTGGGCGTGCTCAGGTTACGCCACTCAGCATCCCAAAGCTGATGTACCTGGCGGCGCAACAAGGAACGGAGATCTGGAGCCGGGAGGCCGAACTCTATGGTAGGGGCATTAACCGCCTGTTTGGCAAGCCCATCGGCACATTCGTTGCCTGGGATGCCGACGTGTCCTGGAGACCAAAGAAACACCACAGACCTACCAGACCGACCAAGGGCAAAAACAGCCTCTCGGATGGCCATCACCAATGGCGAACATGGGTAGCCCTGGTCCAGGGCGCATAAGCTGCTCAGGGAGTCACTACAAAAAAGGAAAGACTCACCTGAGCAGGTATGCATATGCTCAAGAGCACGGAGAATGGCCACCGGTTCCGCAGTATAAATACTGCAGCCCTCTGGCAGAGACTGCTGCTCAACGTGGTCGCTGTGGACATAGGCAAAGCCAATGCGGCCATTTACCAATGAGCCATCCTTATAAACAATGTCGTAGCCGGGGTGCTCATCAACGACAGCAAAAAACTGGCGACTGAGGGCCTCAGGGGGAAGCAAGTCCTTGCGCCCGTGGGCCAAGTCTAAACGAAGACATGGCCGTGGCAGGCACCATGGAGGTGTGCGTGAACGGGCCCGAAATGGAAGTGGTAGAGGATAGGAGTCAAGCTCCCCAGGAGGGACTGCACGCGGACGGCTATTGTATGTCCTGACCTGGGTCGCTGCTGCTGGTGACGAACGGCCACAGAGGAAAATAGCAGGCGGTAGTTCGGGTGTCCTGTTGAACTATATACTCGGACTGCATACGCTGCCAACAGTTGTTGGCGGCGGACCCATAACGGGGAGACCCCGGCCTCTGCTAGTAGACTGGCCACAGGGCTGGTTCGGAAGGCACCCGTCGCGATGCGGACCCCACAGTTGTGAATGGGGTCAAGGAGATGCAGTGTCGAAGGTGCCGCAGACCCATAGGCAATGCACCCAAAATCGAGACAGGACTGCACCAGTGCCGTGTAAAACCGCAACAGCGTTGAACGGTCAGCACCCCAGGTCGTATGACCCAGGTGTCGGAGAAGGTTGAGGCGGCGCCAGCAATCCCGTTTCAGCTGATGAATGTGGGGGGGAGCCACGTCAGCCGGGCGTCAAAGACCAGTCCTAAAAACCGATGCGTGTCCACTATGGTCAGTAGTTCGCCGTTAAGATAAAAGTTCAGGGTGAGGGTGAACTGTCCGACGCCGACAGAAGTGCTTCACTCTGGTCTTGGTGGCAGAAAACTGAAAGCCATGAGTAAGCGCCCAGGACTGCGCCTTCCGAATAGCACCCTGCAACCTACGCTCAGCAACTTGGGTGCTGCAGGAACTAAACGAGATACAAAAGTCATCAGCGTACAGAGAAGGGGAGACCGACGATCCAACCGCTGTCGCCAGACCGTTGATGGCAACTAAAAATAATGGAAGCTTAAAACCGAGCCCTGAGGAACGCCATTCACCTGGATATGAGAGGTGCTCAGGGAGGCACCAATTTGAACAAGAAAGGTACGGACAGCTAAAAAATTCTGGATAAAAATCGGTAGGGAGCCCCAGAGGCCCCAGTCATGTAAAGTGTTGATGATGTGTCGTCCCCAGGTTGTATCATATGCTTTGTGCTTATCGAAGAAGGTGGCAACAAGGTGGTGGCGCCGGGAAAAAGTTATGCAGATTGCAGACTCGAGGTACACCAGATTGTCGGTGGTTCATCGACCCTGGCGAAAACCGCCCTGGCATGGAGCCAGTAATCCCCGAGTCTCAAGAATCCAACACAACCACCGACTGACCATCCGCTCCAACAGTTTACATGGAACGTTAGTCAGGTTAATGGGCAGATAGCTATCCAAGGAAAGAGGATGTTTGTCGGGTTTAAGCTCTGGGATGATGATACTCCCGCCACTGTGACGGGAAAACACCATCACACCAGATGCGGTTATAGACCGCAAGTAGATGACGCTGACTATCTGCTGAGAGATGTTTCAGCATTTGGCTATGGATGCTATCAGGCCCAGGCGCCGTGTCAGGACATTGTTGAAGAGCACTGAGGAGCTCCCACTCAGTAAAAGGAATGTTGTAAGATTCAGAGCAGTGGGTAGTAAAGAAGAGAGACTGGCATTCTACCCTCTCCTTTACTGTACAGAAGGCTGGTGGATAATTGGCAGAGGCAACAGCACGAGCAAACATCTCTGCAAGTGTGGCTGGGTCCGCACATATAACTCCATTTGTGGAGATCCCAGGGATTCCCACTGGTGTCTGTAATCCCTGTAGCTGCCTGGTCTTACTCCAGACCTGCGAGGCTGAGGTGCCTGTCCCAATAGTGGAAACATACCTCTTCCAGCACTCCTGTTTCCGTCTTCTTATAAGCTGGCGAGCACGAGCGCGAAGCCGTTTAAAATTGATAAGCTGCTCCTGAGAGGGGTGCCGTTTGTATCGCTGTGAGGCCCGCCTGCGGTCTTTAATGGCCTCAGCGACCTCCGGCGACCACCACGGCACTGTCTTACACCGTGGGCACCCTGATGTACGTGGAACAGTAGCGTTCGCAGCAGAAATAATAGAATATGTGGTGCTCTCTACCACCATATCTATGTTCTCGAGTGGGTGAGGGCCATCAATGGCAGCAGAAGCATAGTCTTCCCAGTTAGCCTTGTGCAGAACCCACCTGGGTGGGCGTGCTGGAGACTCGCGTTTTGGGAGTGACAAAGAAACAGGGAAATGGTCACTGCCACACAAGTCGTCATGGGTTCTCCAGTGAACAGATGGTGGAAGGCTGTGGCTGCAGATAGATAGATCAATGGCCAAAATGTGCCATGTGCCACACTAAAATGTGTGGGGGCTCCTGTATTTAAGAGGCAGAGGTCGAGTTGAGTTAGTAAATCCTCGACAACCCTGCCATCTCCAGAGATCGTAGAACCACCCCACAAGGGACTGTGGGCATTAAAGTCGTCAAACAGTAAGAAAGGTGGGGGTAGTTGAGCTACGAGAGCAGCCAAAACGTTCACACATACGTCACCATCTGGTGGCAAGTAGATCCTGCAGACGGTAAACTCCTGTGTGGTCCTCACCCTGACAGCCACTGCTTCTAATGGTGTTCGAAGGGGCACGGGTTCACTATACACAGAGGTGAGGACATACACACTCCACCTGAGACCCTGTTATATATGCTACAATTGCAGTAAAATCCCCTGTAGCCACGAAGGGCAGGGGTCCGCATTGCTGGAAACCAGGTTTCCTGGATAGCAATGCAGAAAGCAGGTGTTGTGCTCAGAAGCTGCAGCAGCTCAGCCAGGTGGGGGAAAAAACCGCCGCAGTTCCACTGGAGGATTACATTGGTTGAGTACTGGGAAGACATGAATCCAACGAGTCGGTGGGCTACAGCTCAGCATCACTTGCACCCACCGGTGTATGCGTATCATCTGAATTTTCCGTTTTGTCAAGAGCTTCCCCGAGAGCGAGGTCCTCGGGTGACGCAAGAATCTCCACCTCATCCTCAGAAGTAGAGGTGGAGGTAGAGGCGGAGGGAAGTGGTGGCACGGAAGCCACCGTGGTCTCTTGTGTTGTGCCTTTCTTTGGCCTTGGTTTACCCCTCTGTTCCCTCGAGGGCTTCGCCGGTGGGAGGTGCTTCTCGGACTCAGCCACAGGGACTGAGGAGGAGCGCAAAGCCCTGCGACCAGTAGTCTACGAGCGCGCCTGCTGCTGGTTAGTGTCAATATTGACACTGGCGGAAGGGAGTGTCCCAAGGGACGCCTTCCGTGTGAGGGAAGCTAGAGAAGGTTGTTCTTTCTCCGGCAGAGAGGTGGTAGCTGAACCCGAGGCTTTCGCCTTGGGAGCTGTGGAATGATAACCCCCAAACTCCGTGGGGGCAGGCTTAGGTTGGCGGCCCTGGGGGCCCACAGAAACAGAGGAAGTAGGATATACTGCCGCCGCCAAGGAGAGTGGTGACTACGTTACTGCTGCGAACGAGTTTTTCATTGTAACACGGTGCAGATGGTCAAACTTTTTCTTCGCCTCATTATATGATGTACGGTCCAGGGTTTTATACTCTGGAATTTTCCGCTCCCGTTGAAGTTCTGGACATTGTGACGAGCAGGGAGGATGGTTCTGACCACAGTTGATGCAGATGGGAGGCGGAGTACATGGGGCGCCCAGATGTGCTGGATTGCCCGCAGTCCCTACATGTAGCACAGGACGTGCAACGGGAAGACGTGGCCGAACTTCCAGCATTGAAAGCACCTCATAGGGGGAGGAATATAATGCCGCATGTCACAACGGTATATCATCACCTTGACCTTTCCGGGCAATGTATCACCCTCAAAGGCCAAGATAAAGGCACCAGTTGTGACCCTATTATCCTTTGGGCCCCTATGGACACGCCGGATAAAATGAACTCCTCGTCGTTCAAGGTTCGCCCGTAGCTCGTCGTCCGTCTGGAGCAACAAATTGCTATGAAAAATTACACCCTGAACCATATTCAGGGACTTGTGGGGAGTAACGGTCACCGCAACATCACCCAGCTTGTCACAAGCGAGTAGCGCCCGTGACTGGGCGGGGGATGCTGTAAGGATGAGAACAGAACCGTTGCGCATTTTAGATAGCGAGTCCACTTCCCCAAACCTGTCCTCCAGATGGTCCACAAAGAACTGAGGCTTGGTCACTGAAAATGAGTCCCCATCAGTCCTGCTGTACGTGAGATATCTAGGAGCATAATCTTCACCCTGTTTTACAGCCCAACGTCCCTCCCAAGGTGCAGTCAGGGAGGGGAATGTTTGGGGGTCGTACACAGAAGCATTAAACTTTCCCTTCTTTGAGACAGCAGTTGTACATCCACCAATGTCACCCGATTTTTGTCTCTTCATTGCGGGTGATCCGCGCAGATGCCACAGCAATGTCACCTGGCAGGATGAACGTTGCCGGGAGTCCTGATGCCCCACAGAGACAAGCATCTACTCCTTGGCTTGCATGAGGAGTATTCAGCTCTGGCATCGGTAGAGCGATCCCTGTGTTGTCAGGGGGCTACAGCCAAGAGGGTACATGACGACCCCACCACAACGGGCTGGCTACCGTGCTGCCTTTCTGGCGCAGTGTAAACCATTATGACTGGGGTGCAAGGGTGTCAGTGCACAACGGACATGGCTTGCGCTGAAATGAAATAACCTGCCCGACGGTTACATAAAAGCCGCAGCCATGATGCCGTTCCATAATGGGTGCATAAGATGGAATTGCACAATAAATACTTATTGCACCACGTAAGGTGTCCTTCCCCAAATGGTTCGCTCTTCAGGAAAATTTTGACAAATGAAAGGTCAAACCCACATAGGGGACCAAAGATATATGGCCGAAACGTATGAAGACTCCTTTTGGTCACCTCTTACGACAGGCAGGAATACCGCAGGCCTATTCTTACCCCCGACCGAATCCGCAGGGGAAACAGCACTTTGGTGGGTCCTCTCAGCAAAGGAGATGGTCATGCGTTAATCATGTATGGCCAATATGCAGTCAACAAAGAACAACAGAGTCCCAACGAGAGGCCCTCAGGGAGGACTTCCATGCACCAGTGAGAGTTTAACAGCACAGAGATTATTCAGTAAGCTCAAGTCGGCCCTTTCTGAATTCCAAAGTCCTAGGATCTTGCGATTCAACTCCGTTCGGAGATCCCCTTCCTGGAGACCAATCTCCAAAGGCCGCAAAGTGGTGGCCTGCTTGGCCAACTGATCAACCTGTTCATTGCCTGATATACCAATGTGGCCCGGTGTCCAAACAAAAGCGACAGATACAGCCTGACTTACCAAAGGTGAAGACTGCATCCTGAATAGACCGCACCACAAGATGTTTAGGAAAACACTGGTCTAGCGCCTGCAAGCCACTCAGGGAGTCACTACAGATGACAAACGTCTCCCGGGGGCAACCTTGGAGATGTTCTGGAGCTCATAAAAAAAAAAAAAAATGTTCAAATGTTTGTATAGTCTATGGGACTTAACTACAGGGTCATCAGTCCCTAAACTTACAAACTACTTACGAACTAGGACGGCACAAATATCCATGCCCGAGGGGGGATTCGAACCCCCGACCGTAGTGGCCGTGAAGACCGTGACTGGAGCGCCTTAGTCCCCTCGGCCACCGCGGCCGGCCTGGAGCTCATAAAATTGTGACCAGCTCCGCAGTGAACACGCTACTTCCAGAAGGTAAGGATCGCTGTTTGCTATGGTCACCACAGACAAAGGCATACTCAGCACGGTCACCAACGAGAGAACAGTCTTTGTAAAGAACTTCTGTGTTGTGGAATGATTCAATAGTGCTCATAACTGGGGACGGAGATTCAACAGTGTTACTGAGGTTTTCGAGTCCCAAGACAGGTCCAACCTAATCTGCAGGCGAGGGATGCAACAAGGAGGGGGATGGGACGAGTAGTGGAAAGTAGGAGTGAAGGGAAGGGATTCAAGAGACAAGGGAAGGGTCTGGACATGAACCGCGATTGGGAGACCCGACCTGGGCCATCATTGTGGGGACGGGAGTGCTGAGGTCGGAAATATAAGCCTGCGATTTGGATGGTGGGGCAAAGTGTGAATATGGGCAATGTACAAGGGCAACAACTGTTGCTGGTGGAGGGGGAAGAACCCCACCCTCAGCAAAGATGCTCGTCACTGGGCTTGTGCGAAAAGCCTCCATTGCTAAACAAACACCAGTATGAAGAATGGGGTCTAAGATCCGCAATGCAGAAGGAGTTGCCGAATCATAGACCAGGTTCCCATACTCCAGGGGCAGTTGTATGAGGGTCTTATAGAGCTGCAAAAAAGTTGAATGGGCAGCTCCCAAAACAGTATGGCTGAGGCAGCGAAGAATGTTGAGATAGCGCCATCACTTTTGTCACAGTCTACAAAGGTGTGGCACCCAAGTGAGCTGGGCATCGAAGAGCACACCTAAGAAGCAACGCATCTCTTCAACATGCAGTAGTTCGCTCGATGGCAACAAAAGTGCATAACTCCGAGTTTCGGAGGCAGAAAACTGGAACCCATGGTCCATGGCCCAGGACTGCAACTTTTGAATGGCTCCCTGAAGTCGCCTTTCAATGACACCAATGGTAATAGAACTAAAGTATGTACAAAAGGCATACAGGGAAGAAGAAATTGATGACTCCACTGCCACAGTGAGACCACTGATGGCAATTGGAAACAGCGGAACAGTAACAACAGAACCCTGTGCACTCCATTCTCCTGGGTGTGGGGAGAGTTGAGATAGGTACCTAAGCTAACCCGAAAAAAGCGAAGCGAGAGGAATTTCTGGATGAACAGCAGAAGTGGAACTCTCGAGCCCCAACCGTGTAGCGGAGCCAGAATGTGATGGTGCCAGATTGTATCATATTCCTTCTGAAAGTCCAAAACGGCGTGACCCCGTGCTCACGCCTGTTGAAATCACCGAGGATAGCTGACTCCAGTGAGACTAGGTTGTCTACAGCAGAATGGCCTTGGCTGAAGCCCCCCTGTTGTGGGATGAGGAGTCCCCAGTCTTCAAGAACCCCCATAAGCCGCTGACTCACCATAAGGTCGAGAAGCTTACACGGAACATTAGCCTCACCAATCAGGTGGTAACTATAAGCTAACTGCGGATCGGTGACAGGTTTCAACACCAGAATGATTATGCCAATAGGATGGGAAATTGCCTTCTGCTCAGAGACGGTTGTACAGGGTGAGGAGTCTATGTTGAAAGTCAGCTGAGAGTGACGTAGGAACTGGCTGTGAATGTGGTCTGGTCCTGGGGAGGTACGAGGACATGCAGCAAGGGCACTTTGGAACTCCCACTCACTAAACAGGGTATTGTATCTTTCCTGGCGACATGAGTGCGGAATTCCAGACTGTAGGTTGCAGTCACAGAATGATGCACATAATGCTCTGCCGTATGTTCGGCAATAGAGCCGGGGTCAGTGCAAAGTGAACCCTGAATACGGATATGGGGTATTCCTACTGTCAGGCGGTATCCAAAGAGACACTGAATCTGAGACCACACCTGGAAAGTTGAGGGACGAGTACCAATGCTGGCAACATACCTCTTCCAGTAAACCTGCTTACTTTGCTGTATCAGTCACCGGGCTCAGGCCCAGAGACGTTTGAATACAATTACATGTTCAATGGAACGATGGTGCCGGTGGCATTGTAGCGCATGCCAATGGTCCTGGATGGCCTCAGGGATCCCCAGCGTCCACCAAGGCACGTACTTGCACCAAGGTGAGCCAGTGGTGGTAGGAACAGTAGCCTCAGTGGCAGAAACTATGGCAGCAGTGACCTGCTGAACGACCGTATCTATGTCAGCTGGCCACAGCAGATTAGCCGTGCACACTGGGGCACCGTACTGCAGTGTGCGCGGCCTTTTGCCATCGGGGAGCGAGTCCCCCCTCGGGCATAGGTGTTTGTGTTGTCCTTAGGTTAGCTTCCCTTAGTTTAAGTAGTTTGTAAGCTCCCCCCCCCCCCCCTCGATAACTTTGTAAAATGAAAGTATCTGAAGTTTGTATAGTGCGATATTTTATAGTTATTTTGTTCTGTCATTTCATTTAACTTGGAAGTAAAGTTTCATTATATTTTGTTTACCAAACTACCACAATTTTATTCCAAATGTCTATTTTATTATGAAGTATGATTTAGTAACAAGGACTTTTAAACAAGACAAATGCTACAGTCATTCTTCATTCCCAACAGTAGAACACATGAAACAAAAATTCAAGTAACTGTATTATGGCAATTTTGTCTGGAGAAGAATTAAAAGTGTTCTGCATTTAATGAAACAAACCTTTAAACTGGCTGTTACTGAATAAAAACAAATGAGTCACTGTTCCAATTGGAAAGTGATCTACCACACCAAGCAGAGTAACGACATTCACTTCCAGCCTGCTAGTTACCATTACTGGCACCCACGTCCTTTATCCAGATATTAAGTAACCAAGTTGTTATTTATATTAGACCATGGCGACAGTCCACTATAGGACATGATGGTCCTGGTATAAGCGGGTAACCACCGTGGGAGGAGCAACACAGTTTGAAAACACCTGTGTTAAATAATGGATTGTAAATCGTCGAGTCCAGTGCATTAGTTACTGAATTAATGTCAAAACAGAGCAGAGTAATTTTGCATTGAACACTAGGTACTCAAGTTATATCTGCTGATTTATTGAACTAACCATGATTACCATTACTATCATCTTTGCAAAGAACAAAGGCCTTCTGTAAAACACAACTGAGACTGGTTACTTTTTACAATCTTAGAGTAATACGCACACAACACCCTAACTGTTCATTATTATTTCTAAAAGCATACCAATCTTTCAGTCAACAATAAATTGTAAGTTTGAGTTTTCAATTAGCGGCTTGATCTACCTCCCCCCTCCCCTCCTGTAACGAATTACTAGCAACAATTGTAGTTAGTCATTACAGTCCGAATAAGCGAACACATGAGGTGAAGAGTGTCACACCATGTGCGTGCATTATTGTGGTGCAGTTCTGTCATCAGTTGTTTGAAAAACAATTGTGTGAAAATCCTCCATTTATGACAGTAGCTAAACAATCATCCTGTGCAATCCAGCATTTTTGGATTTAAGAACAATATGACACTTGCTTCACATACAGCTAAGAGAGACAAGGTTGTTCTGGTCTGCCTTACACGATGACAATATTGTCAGTGCTTCAGAAAAGTGCAAGCCAGAAATTATAACATCTTAAAACAAGACTAAATCTGATGTGGAGAAAGATGACAAGATGAAATGTACACACTCTGTGACAAGAATTACCATTTATAATTCTTCCTCTCTTAAGTATTGCTGGAATCAATGGATACGAAATTTACAAAAAGAATTCAGATTCAACAATTCCCAGAAAGGACTATCTAAAAATTCTTGCCAAAAAAATGTTGCATGATTACATGACAATGAAGGTCAATACTACAGTGAACAGGAAGAATTGTATCACAGAAATTTTGTAATTACCCACAGCTGAAGCTATTCCTACAGCTCAACAGACAACTACTCAAGGAAGATGTAACTTCAGTGACAGGAAGAAAAACAGACCGACGGGATTTTCCTGCAATCTGTGCAATAAATTTGTATGCCTGGTATATGTTGATGCATATAAGTGAACCATGAGAGCAGTGAAAATAGCAACCACCATGATTAATTTGTCTGAATTGACAGTGAGGCTGGTAAGTATAGTTTTCAGAAAAATTTTCTGAACTAATTTATGTAAGGTAACTTTTGGTTAGTGTACATTCGTAAAAACAGTGAAAAACCAAATTAACATTAATTTCAGTGGGTACAGTGAATGTTCTTATTGGTTTAAGGGTAAATTATGAGTTAAAATACTTTATGTGCACTATCGAGGGTCATAAACATAATGTTTACAAATTCAGTGTTTTATTTGTATTATTCCGACTCTAATGTATTATATTTCCAAACCATAATGTCAGAATTGTTCATGTAAATGGTATGAAATGCAATGCGGACTCTCAGTCTGCACATGTATATTGAAAATTAAAAATTTAAAAAATAGCACGTGTAGTGGAAGATTAAAACAGCTGCTCAATAAACATGTTGATATGTAATAAATTTCTTGTTGTTTCCTTTTCCATTTAGAAGTACAGGCAATATGAAATTCAGAGGCATTCTCAAAGGTACAGTAAAACCCCTTTTTAACGAATCTCAGGGGACCGAAATATTTATTCCTTAAATAGGGGTTTTCCTTAAATGGGGGTTTTGCCTAGGTACACAGAAGGAGTGACTCAGAGACATAATTCAAGCATGTGTAGGTGTTATAGGAGCTATTTAATTACTAACATACCAGTAATCTGCTACAATTTTAAATACATCACACTTTCTGCAAAAAATAATAATAATAATTATTAAATCGAAAAGAGATGACTATTTTGTTTTCCCAGCATACTGTAATGACCAAAGTTATCACTATGTGGTTGATGTTTGTTTTTATTGACTCAGCTACTTTAAAAGAGGTGACTACAGGTGCAAAAATTGGTGCCGTATATCAGACTTAAAAAACACTATACTTGAGAACCGACTGATACTCAATGTACTTTTTCTAAAGTTCTCCAGCGCTTTCTTTTCTGCAGAATATGCAATCAGTAATTTTTACTAATGCATAAATTTCAAAATTTTCGTCATCGCTTTCCCCCTGTTTCGAGGTATAAATACCTTTTTAACAACCTGTACCTTCTTCAAAATTATTTCCATTGTTAATTCGTCAAAAACATTTTCTAAAATTATTGATCTATAGGGAGTTTGGGCGCACGACAAACAAGTCTTTAGCGCTTCTACAAATATGTTAAGATTTTCGATTATGTTGTTACGCCGGTAACTACAATAACACAGCTTTTCTTTTTGCAAGCTAAAGGAGCAGCAATAACATTACAGTGTAAATTCGTCAAAACTTAAACGTATCCTCTACAAGTGTGTCACGATTTTGCGATATATTACTCGTAAAAAATAATCCACAACATCAAATTGCTTACAAAGAGAAAAACGTAGCCTAAAGACGTTATTAGCTGTTAGGATGCCTTCACTGCGGGATCATTATCGCGCTAACACTTCAATCGGCGGCCACCGACAGTTAATCTGCTTTTTTAACCCACCCGTCTTTGGGGCTAAATACTTGACAATTCTCGAAGTCATTCAGGCATTTGATGTATGAGGTAATTTTTTAAACGCATTGCAGTTTTTAATTACGTAGGGGTAACTTAATGGCTGGCCTTATAACATTTTATTAGTCGTAATGTTTTCTCCACTGGTTCAGTTTCCACACTTAGCACTTACTATGAAACGAGAGATTATTAAGTTTTCTAAGCAGTTCGAAAACAGTGCATTTTCCACACTAATCTAGCAAGGCGATTTTCGAACCTGTTTTGCATAAATTTTCCGCTTACAGGAATGCAGCTATGTAATTCGCACGCCTTCAAAACATTTAATAAGTACAACTGAACATTGTCACACGAATATTCGTCTTTTTGCAAACCAAAGGTACCGCTAGATTCGGCATTTAACAATGTTCCCTGTTTTTAAAAGTCGCACAAAGAAGACGCGCCAAATCGTATTCTTTGCCATTGTCACACACCCTGGTTGGTCGTCACCTTCTCTCCACTCCTACAATTCTGAAAAAGTGAATCTGAAATAAAACATAAGACAACATTTCACAGCTCGCGCTTCGTAATTTTCGACTGACGTCAGACCACGTGACCATAACACATGGAAGACATGCGGGAAATAGGCCAGTATTACACTATCAAATTTTCTTTGACAAAGATTTTTTGTCAAAGATAATTGGATAGTGTAATGTGGAACTTTGGTCAAAGTTGCCTTTCGTCAAAAATTCTTTGATCAAATCTAGCAGCTCACCGTAGATTTGATCAAAGAAAGCGTTCGTCTTATGTTAACTGTGGTGAGAAATATGACCGCTTTAAGCGCTAGCATCGCTGTAGCAGTTTTTGAAGTACTGTTTGAAAACATAACCGCGTAATTCGTATTGCGAGTCGTCGCAACAACTAAATTTATGCAGTTGTATAAGGTTGATTATAAAAACCGGCTGCATCGAGCCGAAAGCTAGATAATTGCGGTATTCATTAGCGATCAAGTGAGTACTGTTTGCACGGCAGACGACGTAAAAATGAAAATTAATTGTCTCTGCACCAGTTTTGCAGCGGAGAAAGCAAAAGTACATAATGACACTTTAATTCCCTACATATATTTAGCCAGACAAATGCTATTTACACGATACATAATACGCAAAATATAAATGTTTCAAAAGTTTTGTTTACTGCAATATTTAGAGCAAAACACCACTGCAGAAGCAAGTGAAGCGTCACCATTGTCAGTCTTCCAAACGACGAGAAGAACCGTTTTCGAGTGGTACAGCGGCTCTCTCCTCAGGTGTATCGGGTAATGCAGCCTAATATTACATATTTGTAGGAAACGACGAAGTACTTTGACAAGCTACACTGTAGATGTCTATTATGATTAAGAAAAGAACTTCACTTTTTTTTCCAAATATTTCTTCAGAGTACAGCTTAAATTGTTGTGAGTGAACAAGGAGCGATGATATCTACAGTCTAGCTAGAAAAAGTACTTCGCTCTTTTCTACAAACATCAGATGTTAGGCCTTATTATACGATACACCTGAGGCGAGAGCCGCGGTACAAATAAAAACGGGTTCTGTAAATAAAGGCACGCTTCCAGATGTCTAGTCGTTGCAATTGTTGTACGCGTACATGCAATCTAAGTGTATAAGTAGATATTTGTAATCTATGTAATCAACAACTAAGGTTAATAACAAATATTCATCCGCCATTTTCAATGCACTGTGACAGATTCTTTGTCAAAGAAAATTTGATAGTGTAATGTCACCATTTTACTACGTCAAAGATTCTTTGTCAAAGAATATTGGACAAAGATTCTTTGTCAAAGAAAATTTGATAGTGTAATACCGGCCATAGCGAGCTGATTCGTCAAACGCTTTCTCCGGTATCGCTGCACTGGTATTCGATACGTTAACCTATCGACGGAAAGAATCGATTACGGCTGCTTATACCGGTATCGCTGCAAAGATGTTCGATCGATAACCGACTTAAAGAATCGAAAATTCTGCGGAGAAAACGAAACAAATTAACTTGCCCACAATTAGGAATTGCGTAAAAACAAAATTTTAATTTCCAGAATTTCTCATGTTTGTTCCTTAAAAGCGGACTTTTCCTTAAAGCGGGGTTCGCTAAAAGCGGGGAAAAATAACGTTATTCTAATGGGAGTTTCGCCGGGACCGACGGAAATATTCGTTAAAAGCGGGTTTTCGTTAAATGGGGGTTCGTTAAATCGGGGTTCTACTGTATCTTTTAATGGTTCAGGAATAAAATACAAGCCTCTCTTTGTGCAAATATGCAGCATACTTTGCTAACTATAATGTTAATGCACCAGAAACAAAAAGAGTGTGGTAACTGATGACATGGTTTTTCAAGAATCTTTAAACCTTGAGTGCAATTAAAAAGAATTATTTTCTTTAACAACTAATTTTACAAAAAGATTCCAATGGCACATAAATGTAAATTGTGAATGACACCAGAAATACCTTTTTTAGCACAGGAGAACTAACAGCATAGTCACCAATGAGACCAACTGGGAACATTGAAACCCGCTTCGTACTGCGAATTTCTTCAAAGAGTTCTAAATCAAATGTATTATCATCATCACCAAAGTATATCACACCACTCTTCACATGCTTTCTTATCCAGTTGAGGGAAGCTCGTCTATTGGCTACACCTCTTGGAACAATATTTGCTTTGCGATATACTTCTGGCATTGGACTTGCAATGTGGGTGAAAGGAATACCTGCAACAAAAATCATAATGAATTTAATGTTTTAAAAAATTGCAATGGTGTGTTTTATTGGCCACTTTGGGTTTTCTTGTAGTTTTATTTTAATTTATTTTTTCCCCAAATATTTTGGACAAAAGTAATATCAATGCACTCAACATGTAACATTCTCTGCCCATATTTTAAGACACAGCCGAACTTACTTGATATTTCAGTGTTTCACTTTGACAAACATACTCTTTCTTTGAACTTTTAACTCTTCAAACTATTATTTTTATATCTTTTTCCATATCTACCTTTCTCCATTAAAACATTATCATCTGGCTTACCATGTCCTCTTTTTCAAATTTATTGTCTTTAGAGCTATATGAAATTATCATATAAACTTTGAAAATTTAGCATTACTCACAACTACATCTGTAAAATTTGGTAGCAACTGATACAATGGCACAATCTAAAAGGTGAGAACACACACACACACACACACACACACACACACACACACACACACACACACAGGGCTTCTACTTGATTAGTAACTTCCCTCGAGTAATCACATCCATTGACTGTACTCATATACTGATTCTGTCTCCTGGTGGTCACAATGTGAAAGTTTTTCACAATAGAAAGTCATATTTCTCCATTAATGGGCAGACAGTTTGTGATGCTAGCCTACTAATTAGGAATACAGTAGCTCGCTGGCTACGGTCATTCCATGACAGTTTTATTTTTGAGAACTCAGAAATTAGAATGTTATTTGAAACAGGGAGAATTCAAGTGGGATACTTACTTGGTGACAATGGATACACACTTACACCATTCCTTCTAATGCCATTTTTGAATCCAAGATATCAAGGAGAAGAAAATTATAGCAGAGCGTACATTAGTACCAGAAACACTGTTGAATGGCAGTATGGAGTTTGGAAAAGGAGATTCCCGGCTCTGTCATTAGGATTAAACAGATCAGTAACAACATTGCTCATTATTATTGTGACCACTTCTGTACTACACAACATTGCTGTACAGACAAAGGAAGAAGAGCCATCAGAAGATCAAGAACCCCACCACTATCTTGAAAAGACGAATTAACAGAAATTATTTGGCATTTGAAGAAATATACGAACATGGTGTCCCAATTCCACATGATTGACCTGCAGTTGCCAATCGGAACAAAATCATTGAAAACTATTTCCTCTAACAGAAGTCTGTTAAAATGTGGTGAATAGTGGACGCTTATTGAAATTTCTGTAAAATAAAAATACTAACGCATCATATATTCCGGCAATAGTCTAATAGTCTACATGAAAAGAATTTTTCATATACGGTACCTATATGCTGGAAAAGCCATGGATTGTGATTGCTCCAGTTCCATTAAAGAAGCTGTCTTATATTGCAGTAATTTATTTAAGTATAGGCCTACTTGAGAATAAGCACAGCAATATTAGTGTGTCCCGTATTGATAATTAAGAACTAAAATATAATAATAAAGCTTATGCCGCCTAATCTGAAGAGGGAGGATTCTTCAGCAAGGATACCGTCAACAGGGCTGGTCTAGAAGGCACCCAAAGCCAAGCGGACACTACAGAGATGAACTGGGTCTAACAGTTTCAGGGCAAAAGGAGCTGCTGAACCACAAACCTGGCACCCTTAAGATAATCAGGACAGAATCAGAGTCTGATATATATGAAGGATTGTTGCACGATCTGCCAGAATGCCTGGGCTAGGAAACGGAGGGTATTAAGCTATCACATGCAACGGAGGGTATTAAGCTATCACACGCAATTAGTCTTCAACTGGCAAATATGGGGTAGCCAAGTCAGATTTTTTTCACAAAAAAAAGGACCAAGAAACAGTGCTGTGCCATAACTTCCAGGTGCTGAGTGCCCAAGAAGAGTTCTGAATCAGGGTGGACTGTAGTACAATTACAGAAATGCATTAACCTCATTCTGGAAGGGAAGAATGTGAGAGCGCCCATGTGGAAGCCTGTCGAATGGCACCTTGCAGCTGGTGTTCAGCCGAGGCTACCGAGTGGGAACTGTACCATATGCAAAAGTCGTCTATGTACAAAGCAGGGGTGAGAAGCGACTCAACAAAGCTCACCAACCCATTAATGACGATTAAGAAGAGTGTAACACTTAACACAGAAACCTGTGGAACACCGTTCTCCTGGATCTGTGGGAAGCTGAAGGAAGAGCCAACCCTCACACAGAACATGCGGCGGGATAAAAACTGACTGATAAAAATTGGTAGGGAGCCTCGTAGGCCCCAGTCATGGAGGGAACACATAATATGATGACGCCAAGCGGTGTTATATGCCTTACGTAAATCAAAGAAAACAGCAACAAGATGACGTTTTGAAAAGGCCTTTCTGACTGCCGTTTCCAGTCGAAGTAGGTGGTCAATAGGAGACCTGCCCTCCCACAACCCACACTGATAAGGTGACAAAAGTCCACGTGACTCGAGTACCCAACATAGTCTGCGGGCAACCATCTGTTTGAGCAGTTTACATGGCACATTTGTCAGGCTAATGGGCCGGTAACTGTCCAGGGATGATGGATCCTTACCAGGCTTAATAACAGGGACCACTATACTTTCCCTCCACTGTGAGGGGAAAATCCCTCGGAGCCAAATGTGGTTAAATACCTGCAGTAGATATTGCCATTGTAGCTGAGATGTTTGAGAAATTGATTGTGGATGGAATCAGGCCCAGGTGCAGAGTCATGAGAAGAAGAAAAGGGCCAGACGTAGTTCCCATTCCATGAAGGGTTTGTTTAAGGTTCCTCCCAGTGAGTGGTGAAACAAATTTGAGGCTTCAGCCTGTTGTTTCTCGAGAGGAAAAGCCACTGGGTAGGAAGTCGTCGCCGATGCCTTCGCAAAGTGAGACACAAGGTGCTCTACGATAACCAATGGACCAGTAGAGACCCGATCTGGTAAGGCAAGGCCAGGGATTGAAGACGGCCGCTGGCAACCTTGGATGGAGTGGAGCATAGCCCACACCCATGACAAGGGTACAGAAGATCCCAAGGAGGACAGAAAACACTCTCAGCACACCTGCTTGCTCTGTTCGATTACATAACGAGCCTTGGCACGAAGGTGTTTAAAGTTAACAAGGGCAGCACGGGACAGGTGGCGCTCAAGATGTTGCAAGGCTCGACGGCTCTCACGTATCGCCAAAGCAATGGTTATCCACCACAGAACTGGGCGGCGACAAGGACCAGTCCACTGGGGGACAGCCATGCTAGCAGCTCGAGTAATCGCATTAGACACATCACTGATGACCTCGTCTATAGAGTCAGATGGGGATGGTGTGAAAACCACCTGTGATGTATACAAAGGCCAATCAGCATGATGGAAAACCCAACAAGGTATCCTGTCCCTCGTCCAATGTGAGGGAAGTGAAAGAATCAACGGAAAGTGGTCACTGTTGCAAAGGTCGTCATGCGGCGACCAGCGAAAGAAAGGGAAAAGGGGGAGAGAAGTGAGTGAAAAGTCTATGGAGCGGCACTAAAATGGGTTGGGGAGCCATCATTGAGAAGGCACAGGTCGTGATCAGCAATGAATTGGTCGACAAGGCGGCCCCGACTAGTTGTATAAGTACTGCCCCATGAAAGATGATGGGTATTGAAGTCCCCAAGAATAAAGAAGGGAGGAGGGAGCTTCTGAAGGAGTGCTGTGAGGGCAGCAGACATAGGTGGCCTGTCAGGAGGGAGATACAGATTACAAATTGTCAATGGGGTGTGTAAGTGGATCCTAACAGCAACCACTTCCAGTGTGGTACAGAGAGGGATCCATGAACTAACAACGTCCGTATGAACTAAGGTGCAGACTCCACCAGATGCTTGTAGGGGGCGAACATGGTTCCGACAGAAAGCACGGAACCCACGGAGTGTTGGTGAATGGCCATCAGTGAAATGCGATTCCTGCAAAACAACACAAGCTGCTGAGTAAGAGGCAATAAGATGTTTAAACTCCAGGAGGCAACAGTAGTAGCCATTACAGTTCCTTTGGATGCGAACAGATCGAGGATCCATATGACAGGCGAACAGACTGATGCATGTCACAAAGATGGGTCAACGTCCGTCACTGAGGAAGGAGAAACGACATCCATAAACAGTGGATCAGACAAGTTCAGTGAGGTTACTTGGCTGTGAGGACAAAGGTGGTACCTCCGGGAGTACTGGAGGGGCCTTGTCCTGGGACTTTTGCTTCTTTTTCCTATTCTCCTTCTCTCTCTCTTTCTCTCTTGCAGGATGCGAAGGACAGGTTCCAGAGAGAGAACTAGAGTCAGTCAGGTCTGGCACCAATGAGGACCGGGCGACCTCGGTCGTATTAACCTGGATGTCCAGCTGCCGGCTTGAGGCAGAGGACCTATCTGGTGGACGCCGGGAAGAGGAACCCTGGGAGGGGGCACCTTCAGCGGCAAGTGCCAGAGAAGGGGAGGAGGAAGGGGGAGGCTGGGAGGGGGGCAAGGATGGTGCAGGAGTGGGAGGGGGAAGAATAGGGCGGGAATGGGATGAGGAAGGGGGAGGTGTAAAGGATGTAAACGAGGCACAAGTAGTAGATAGTTGCACAGGGTGCAGATGCTCAAATTTTCGGCGGGCCTCATGGTATGTAAGGCAGTCAAGGGACTTTTACTCTTGGATCTTCTTCTCCTTTTTATATATGGAAAATTACTCCCTGAACCACGTTCAGTGACTGATGAGGGGTTATCGACACTGGGACGTCGCCAAGATGGTCACAGACAAAGCTGCAGACTGGGCAGCAGAGACTGTTTTAATTAGCAGTGATCTGGTGTGCATCAAGGGGTAGACAGAGATGGAAAGGTCCTCTTATCATAGCTAGGAGCATTATTATTATTCTTCCTGCCTTCTGAGATGGCCGTATCACAAGCATTATCTAATTTCACACGTTTCATCGTGCAAAACGTCCGCCCTGGTACCACCCACTCCGATCCGGGGCTCTCCCCATGGGCGCCACTCAGCCACATCAAAGGCCACCTGGCACGATGGCCATTGCCGGGAGCCCTATTACCCCACGAGGATGGGTATCAACTCCTTGGCCTGCATGGAGAGGTTGCAGCTCAGGTACCAGCAATGTGATCCCTGCATTGTTAGGGGGCTCAGAGCCATAAGGGTACATAACAGCCCCCCCCCCCCACACGGACTGGCTACATGTGCTGGGGACCTAGCGGGGGAGGGTGCTATGGCGAGGAAGGAAGTGGGAAAGGAAAGGATTGGGATCCATGCCATAGGGGCTAGGTTGGGAGTTCTTCCCCAAATGGCTCACACTAGTAACTGTAAATTTTTGTGGAGGTCAAACCCCAAGGGGGACTGAACTATGCCAAAAACAGAGGAAAACGGCTAAGATCAAAATTGCTACAACCATTATCGGAACCATTGGAATAGCCATGCCATCTTAAAGGAAACCACCGAGAGAGGGGGAGGGGGGGAGTGAGAGGAACGGGGAGGAATTAGGGTGAGGAGGAGGAGTGGATCTAGGGGAGGTAAAGCAGCCCAGGAATGTAAGAAGAAAGGCTGCAATGGCTCGAGGACCTGTGCACGCCACACACGTACCCACAAAAGAGCTGTGGACCCCCTGGGGGGGTTCAAAAAATTCACTGGAGGCACATTTAACCATAATCCTTATGCATCAATGTATATTTTACTAGTGATCACCATCATTGTACTTCTGAGTACAGGTGCCATAGTCATCATAAAATTTACATTACTAGAGAGTGGGCAAAGACTATAATATTGCAGAATGAATAATGAAATGGAAGACAGTAGCAGGTGGCATTAAATTTTTGGTACAATCTCTAATATGAAATTTGAAAGTTCAGTCAATATGAGAGCAACAGAATCTTTGAATAGTCTGAATCTGCCAATGAATTCTTAATGTAATAGACTGATAATTCACTCACAGTAAATAATTATTTTCTGTTAGGTGCTTCTTCTTCTTCATTTTTATTTTGTATTTTGTATTTATTTATTTATTTAATTATTATTATTATTATTATTATTATTATTATTATTTTAGCACTGATTAGCAAAGGAGAACCTAAATGGTGTCAAAGCATTGCAGTTCTTGCCTTAATTTGTCATATTTGGAAGTTTGCCAGAAGTTTCTCACAATTTTTCAGGTGCGACATTAATTAATCAAATTTTTTTTATGGAGGAGTAGTAATTTAGGTTGTCATACAACAGAGTGAAGCCAATTTTCAAGTGGAGAGAGAGAGAGAGAGAGAGAGAGAGAGAGAGAGAGAGAGAGAGAGAGAGAGAGAGAGAGAGAGAGAGGTGGGGTGTACATATATCATGATCTTAACAACTGATTTTATAGCAAATTCATGCAGCAAAACAACAAAATATTTCAGTATTTATTGCAAAAGATTATGCAGTTGAATATACAAAATTAATAATACTTCAAAGATGATGATAAGCTCTACATCAACTCACCAAATTTTGTCAAGAGTTTTGTTACCATTTCACTGCAAACCATGTTATCATCAGCAACAATCCAATGCAGGTTAGGTATATGCATCAATGTTTGCCCTAACCTTGTAAGTTCTGCTGCTTGTTCCCTCCTTGGATATGTGGGTGTAATAAAATAAATTGTGGGTATATTATCCACATTTTTATTTCTACTGTCCTGTGATAAGAAAAAAATTACACAGGTTAGCTGAAGACATGTAACAGTCAAAAAATTATCCTAGAATATGATTTTATTATGGACATGTAAAGAATCATTACAACTAAGAAACAATATTTATGGTACAAGAGCATCTATTAACTAGTTACCCAATCTAGAAACTACTGATTATAGATAAATTTAAAAACATACAAATACTGATATTTCAGAATGTATGGTGACAAAGGAAAAGATTACTAAAAGGCACAAACAAATACTTGACACTCTGGATCAAGGAAAAGACACGGGTGATTGTGGCGCTTTATTAAAATACCTGAAATTTTAACCATCATTTATATGTACAAGATAACGTAAAATTTCAACTGGGCCTACTATGTTTTCAAACTCGATTATACAGTACAATTACAAGCAAGTTAAAAGGTCTTAAATTTTAATTTAGCAAATAAAATTTTTATACAAAATCAGTAGATTGATTAGTTGGGATACTTAAAGTGTTGTTTTGACAGTGAAGCATGGTGAAAGCTGTAAGAAAATTACTTTTTTCTGAAAAAGTTTCCAATTTTCATTTGTTTTCCTTTTATTTCTAAAAATTCAATGATGTAAGGCGTGTACAGTTGGAGTGATATAGGATCCCCTATACACCTAGATACAACTCTGATACAGTTGAAACATGTAGTGCACATCTGACAGATCTTTCTATGTATTTTAACTATGGAAAAAAATTAGAAAATTTTATGCAGTGTACATGAGTCCCTTGACTTGAAACTGCACTGAGGATATTTATTCAATGAACAAAAACTGAATGCGGCATTTTTAAATGAATATTTCACATCAAACCACCAAGGGGAAATTATTATTATTCTGACTTATGACATGTACATTCGCATTCTAGCTATTTACTTGCAACCTCTCAAATATATTGTGCATTGGGACAGACTTGGGCAATTTCAGCAAGACAATGTGACACCTCACACATCCAGAATTGCTACAGATCTTTTCTGCCTTACCTGGACCCATCAACACCGAGACTGGACTGTTGATGACTACAAACAAGTTGCCTGGCCTGATGAGTCCCGTTTTCAATTGTATCGAGCAGATGGATGTGTATGGGTATGGAGACATCCTAATGAATCCATGATATCTTGAGTATAAACACCTCTGCTGGTGACTAAACTCCCCAGACATGAACATTATTGAGCTTATCTTAGATGCCTTGCAACATACTGTTCAGAGGAGAGATCGAGCTCCTTGTACTCAAGGATCAGCTCTACAGCATGCATGGTGCCAATTCCCTTCATCACTACTTCAGAAATTAGTTAAGGCTTTGCTATATTTACTGTCACACTTCTGCACACTGAGGGCCTTAAACAGTAATAGGCAGGTGTACCAGTTTCTTTAGTTCTTCATTGTAAATTGGCAGCAAAGTATTTTTATTAATTTATACATAACTGAAAAGCTTACTCTTTTGCTATTTTTCAACATAATCTCCTTTGAAGACAGTGCTCCAGCTTGTGAATCACTAAGTCAAAGAAGTCTCCTGCTAACCCATTGAGTAAGCATGTGATCTCTGCTCGTACTTTGTCATCACTCTTGAAGCATTTGCCACCTAAGTGTTCCTTTAGCTTGGAGAAGAGGTGAGAATTGATGGGAACTGAGTCTAGGCTGTACAGGAGATGGGGAATAACAGTCCATCCAAATATCTTCAAAAGTTCCTGAGTTTGACGGGCAACATGAAATCAAGCACTTCTCCCTCCGTCAGTTGTCTGTTACGGTGATTCTGGATTGCTCGCTGGAGTTTGGCAATCAGGTATTTCGCAATACCTGACTGAGTTAATTGTTGTCCCAGTTGCATTTAAACCAATGAGGAGTACCCCCTTCAGATCCCAAAACACAGTGGCCATAACCTTTCCTGCCAACAGCATTTGTTTGAATTTCTTTGGTGGCGGTGAACCTGAGTGATGCCAATGATGAGATTGTTGTATTGTATTTGGGGGTGTAATGGTACACCCATGTTTCATCTCCTGTGACAATAGAGTCCAACAACATCTCATTGCTGCCTCCCCCTCACATTTTTGAAGAAATTTGCGAGCATAGTCAAGGTGTTGCTCCTTGTGCCTGTAAGTCAGCATCTGGCGGAACCAATGAGCACACACCTTGCGATAACACATCGTTTCTGTTGAAGTTCTTTCAACTGTGCCGTGGGCAACTTCAGAAATGTGTTCAGCAAGTTCATGGGCAGTGACTCTCCAATCATTGAGCAGTGCACTGTTGATCTTCTGGAAACTGCATCTGAAACTGGTGGTCTTCCACTCCGTTCTTCATCATGAACTTCTGTGTAACCCTCAGCAAAAGCCTTGCATGATTTGCGGACGTGCTGAATGGACATGCACTCTTCCCCATAAACCTGACTCAGCTTCTGACGAATCTCCATGGCCGGTAACTTCCTTGTGAGGAAGAACCAGATTACTGCTCATACCTTGCACTTGGCAGGAGCGGTGATCAACATTTCCATCTCTGATAGCTGCCAAGTCAACACTGAGGGATGTAGGAAATTGCAGATGAGTGGGATCGAGTATGGGGGAACCACTACACATAACACTGTTGTTGGATTTAGCCTAGCACCTTCCCTCGAGGCTGTAGCTCATTCGGAACCTTACTTTTGGTGCAACTCTCAATCATCATCTTCTCTTTAGGGATTACCATTCGAATTTATGAAGCATCTATGCACCTCTTGTATGTTGAGTGAACCTATCAGTAACAAATGCAGCAGCCTGCCTGTGAATTACTGCTATGGCTTCTTTTAATCCAATAAGGTGGAGATTCCAAACACTTGTGTAGAATTTAAGAATGGGTCCCACTGGTGTTCATACACACTCTCCTTTAAAAATGACCCACATCTCTCCAAAATTCTCTGAATACAATGACGCCAACCATTCACCTTCACCACAGCTGCCCTTAAAAGTTGGTTCCATTTCACGTCACAGTGAACTGATATGCCTGGATATTTAATTGACACAACTGTATTTGAAGATGCTTGTTTTCCCTACTAATCTGCATTAATTTACAATTATCTTCTTTTAAAAGTTTATGCTACTCATCAAATCAGCTAAAAATTTTGTGCAAGTCATCTTATATTCTACAGTTACTCAATGATGACATCTTCCCATACACCACATCTAAGCAAATTGCATGCTTATGGAATATCGCCACAGTTGTGCAATTGGATTCATGATTTCTTGTCAGAAAGGGAACAGTACATTGTAATTGATGGTAAGTCATCGAGTAGAACAGAAGTGATATCTAGCGTTCCACAGGGAAGTATTATAGGGCCCCTACTGTTTCTTATTTTTATAAATGATTTAGGAGACAATCTGAGTAGCTATCTTACACTGATGATGCTGTCATTAATCAGTTAGTAAAGTCACCAGAAGATCAAAAGCGACTGCAAAATGATTTATCTAAAATATCTGCATGGTGCAAAAATCAGCAATTAACCCTTAATAACGATAAGTCTGAGGTCATCCATATGACCACTAAAAGCAATCAGTTAAACTTCATTTACTTGATAAATCAGTCAAATCTACAGGTCATCAATTCAACTAAATAGCTAGAAGTAACAATTACAAACTACTTAAACTGGAAAAAACACACAGAAAATATTGTAGGGAAGGAGAACCAAAGATTATGTTTCATTGGTAGGATATTTAGAAGATGCAATGGTTTTACTAAAAACTACTACACTACACATGTGCATCATAGTTTGGGATATAGCTGTGCATTGTGGGTTCGACACCAGATGGGACTGAAAGATGATTTACAGAAAATTCAGAGAAGGGCAGCTCGTATTATCGCGATATAGGGGAGAGTGTGTCATGGAAATTATGCACTTATTGGGATGGAAATCATTAAAAGAAAGGTGAAATTTCTTTCACCAACTTTCTCTTCAGAATGTGAACATATATTGTTAGCACTCTCCTACATAGGGAGACACGATCACCATAATAAAACAAAACAAAAAATTAGATCAAAAACAGAAAGATTTAGGTGTCCCTTTTCCCCCGCAAGCTATTAGAGAATGAAACTATAGAGAAATATCATAAAAGTGGTTTTGATGAAGCGTCTGCCATGCACTTCAATGTGACTTGCAGAGTATCCATGTAGATGTAATAAGCAACCAGATGAAGAGTGGTACCCAACCTGATCACGTCATCATTTATACAGATAGAAAACAATAGCAGTCCTAGCACACTTCTCTAGAGTACCCTGTCTCAGATAGGCACTCAACATTGGGCCACACATTTGCTATAAATGAAACAATGTGAGGGGGCCAATGATAGTGAGTATCCTTGAATGGTTCACGGGAGTACCGTTGGATTGTACTGTAGTAATCACACAATATTTCAGCGAGACAACGGCTTGCCATCTTCAAGTGAACTGCCACAGTTGCTTCTCTGCTCCCCAATAAATATGGTGGCTAGTTACCATGGCGCAAGTGCTTGCACTGCTGTGGCATCATTGTAGATCAGAAATCAACAGCATAAACACTGAAAGTCCCCTACTGGAGGACCACTGGTGGTCTGCGATACATATTTTGACAGCCTCTTTAATTATGGAGTCCCAGTAGGTGAAAGTGCAAGAGAGGACCTTGGTCTCTTCATATTTCATGCAGTGTCCCGAATCAAGATTGTTCATCCACAGCCATTTTTTCTGGCTGACACAATCTTGTCTGACATTTATGTTCATCGTATCTCTATTACAGTGCGACATGTCTGACCAATGTAAGACATTCCACACTGGCATGAGATTTAATATATTCCTGATTATATATATATATATATATATATATATATATATATATATATATATATATATATATATATTCTGATCAATGTTACACAGGACCAGAATTTTCTCAAGTTTTCAGCAAGATCTTTTGCTGATAACTTCACAGTCGTAATGAACTTTGATCTCAGTAGCAACAATGAACACATGTCCGCTTATGGTGCCTTTACATTCCACGTCTCAATAAATATTTCAAGCCTCAGGATTCAGTGAGCTCTTGGTCCCAAGAATACTTTGAGCACATTGTAGTAAATTCAGGAATTTGGTTCGAAATACTTTGAAAATTTACTAACAACATTTTAATAGTTGAAAGCTACTCTTCTCTGAATGTGGCACAATCCCACGTTCTGCAGAAAGACAGACATCATATCAATAGTTTTACATATACCTCAGACAGACATTGGTAATATAAGTGTGGCTGCACAATGTAACTCTACTCCTTGCACAAATACAGGTAAGGCTGCATTCAACTTGGAATAACAAGACTGGTTGCAAGTAGGGGGGTGGTGGCACTACAATAATAGTTTACACTAAGTTAGCAATTTGCACAGGAGTAGAAGTGTGATCAGATAGCCTAATGGTGGACCACAGTGGAAAATCCAGGTTAGAGTCCCAGTCCAGCACCTATTCTCAACCTTGCCATTGATTTAATTCCATACCCCGCAACACCCAAGACGTTAAGATATTTCTAATTATGAACTGGGGATGGTCTCAGGAGCCAAAGTGAAGGGCATCATTGGTTGGTGGGTGGGTGCTGATGTGATGCAACCCGTCTCCCTAGTGCTCCCCCAGATATGCTCTCTCTGGTATTCAAATCACAAGAGTGAGCAGGCCACAAAATGTGTGATATATCTTCTGGACATCACACATGCAATATCTTCGATTTCCAAGAAAACATGAACCACACATCCTCTATGAGGTCCAGTATTATAATCCATTAATCTAAAGTATAGGCGCACAACATCTAACAAGAACCACATATTAGGTCCTAAGATCTCATCACAATACCAGATAGCAGTTAAACCTCACTGATTAAGCTATACAATTTCATGAAGAGGTGTTCGAGTGGTCAAAATTATCCCTGCTCACAACATTAGTGATTCTCCTTGATATCTGTCTCTTTTGACAATTTATGGGTCCCACAAGTGTGTACCTCGGTCCCTCTGGATACTAATCCATTGAAAATCACTCCCATGGTGGGGCCACCTGTGCACTGTTTGCCTCAATACCAGGCCAGATACCAATTGCTGAGCAGTACTACAGCGGTGATGATTTTGCCTTACAGTTAAATAACGGTCCTCTCATTCTGAAGTCATAAGTGGTTGGTCCTGCCCTCGTCTTCGGGATACGGTTTGTCTCTATAAACTGTCACCACATCCAAAAAACAACAGAACAGTTCAAATTAAGCAATTGGGCCACATAAGTTTGAGAGTGCTTCCATTCTTCCTATGGCCCTCCTCTGCACAGAGTGAGGTAGGCATCTTCTCTGTGCCATACTGTTGTGTCTGTGAATGTGTACACACTGACTGTGGACGTGGGACTACTCAACAAAAACTACCCCTTGTGATAAGTGTCCTCAGAGATTATCATTGGCATGGTTGTCTGCTGACCATAATGCCAGCTTACATGCAGTTTATAATTGTATGGACATCTGTTGGAAGTTTATAAAGGGTGACAATTATTGAAACTATATGAAATAAAATCATCATAAATTCTGAATGGTTTTTGTTAGGACATTCAAACTGCATGGTCGGTCGCACGGCATGGTGGAAATTAGTATGCATATGCACACACGCCTTCTTGTTGTCACAGTATGGTGTGCATGAACATATATGGCTTGTAAAGGCCAACTATGTGAGCAATAGCAGCCCAGCTGCAGCTTGAAGGAAGTTTGCAACACAGTTGAAGCTGAAGACACCGGGTCCAAACATGCTAACAAGAATTTGATTTGCAACTTTGAGAGAACGGGTCGTGTTCATGATGACAATGTTGGCAATGACATCTCACAAAAATGGTGAAACATAAAGAAGACACACACTGTATTTCAAACGAAAACCAAGAAATTGATCAGATGAGCTGCACAACAGGTGGGAATCAACCAGGACACAAACTGTTGTTGAAGACCCTTTCTTTTCCCAAAGCCCCAGAGCCATGAAAGAGCAGTTATGTTTCCCCCAACAATACGGTCCACAGAATTCTCAAACAGGACTTTGATGTGAATATGGTTTGGTTTAGTGACGTAGCTCACTTTCATTTGGATGGATTCATCAATTGCATATTTTGAGCATTTTACGGAAGGAAAATTCGCATTCTGTAATCAGGAAGTCTCTTCACCCTCAACAGGTGACTCTGTGGTGTGCAATCTCCTGTCACAGGATAATCGGTGCAATATTCTTTGATGGCACTGTGACTACCAAATCGTACTTGAAGGTTCTGAAAGACAATTTCATCTCCATTATCCACAATGAACCCAACTTCGATGATATGTGGTTCATGGTAAGTGGGGTTTAACCGTATTGTAGGAGGAGAGTGTTCCATTTCCTGGAGGGACACTTTGGGAACCCCATCCTGGCTCTGGAGGTACACAGAGGCCACTGGCATAGGCTTTGATTGTCAGCAATATTCTCTGGATCAGATCACATGACTCCTTTTTGTGGGGCCATGTTGCCACGAGTCTTCTGAAGGAACACATGGTGCTGTGGTTAACATTGCAGATCGCTGTGCTTGCAGTCCCCAGTTCAAATCCCGCCACGTGCAGAAAAAAATTTGTTTGTTTGTTTGTATTAACTGTTTCTAGAACGTTCTACATGTTTCTTATATTTGATGTACTTGTAAGTTCCAGAAAATTCTTTCTATGTATAAATAGTGGAGCACTCCAAGCAGGAGTCAGTCTGTACTGAGTGTACTCTCATGTTAACAATAAACGTGTTGTAAGTGTAAAGTAGTGTGATCTATTAATGACCAGTCTTCAAATTCTGGACCACCTGCAGTTTTCAACGTGACACTTTATGGTAGAGGCGCCGGGTATCCTGTAATACATTTGCATCATCATGGCTCTGATTCGATTGCCGCTCACATAGACAACAACCAGAATACAAATGGTGTACTGACTACCTCCATCCGAAGGTCCATGTCATCAAAAGAACCATGAACGCCAAAACAGCGGTAAGCAAGCTGCACATCGGACACCCATTGGTGTTCTCGGGAGACACTAGACAGTACACAAAAAAACGAGTCACCATGTATAATAGATAGGATCACATTATGTGTTTGGCAAACATATATTTCTACTTGGACGGGATGGCCCAGCAGTGGTTTGAAAATAACAAGGTCAAGCTCGATAGCTGGGAAAAATTCCAGACAGAACTTAAGAAGACGTTTGGAGACCACTAGTGGCAAGTCCATTTATCAGAAGAGCAATTGAAAAACAGGGCCCAATGACATGGTGAGTCAATGCAGTTGTATATAGAGAGTGTTTTGGCCCTATGTCATATAGTTAACCCAGATATGACGGAGACCATTAAAGTTTCACACCTGATGAAGGCATTGCAGAAGACATGTATAGAGCTCATCTGTTAAGACACAAGAGTTTATACAATGGTGTCAGAAAACTGAAGAGATGCAACAGAGGAGGATTGGATGAAAGAAGTATGACAGACTCACAAATGTTGTCCCTATGGCCATTGCGAAAGACGAGCATGACTTTGCTTCTCTCATACGACAAATTGTGAGAGAAGAATTACAACAGTTTATGGCAGCCAGGACTGTTGCACAAAGCAAGTACCAGATTATGGCCATCAATGTCAGTCCTATATGTCATGTGGGAGCCGACACTGCTGAGAAAAAGGTATTTCAAACATTACTGCCTGTCAGCCCCACCAATCACACCTGACGTGAAGAATGACCTCGCCCTACTACGACTTATGCTGCAGCTGCCAAATGGCAGCTTAGGAACCGACCAATGAGACCACAAACAACTCCTCTGGCAACTGTGAAGCATCACAGGAGGACAGATATCTGGAGGACAGAAGACAACACGCCAATGAGTTTTCACTGTGGCCTTCCCAGACAGGTCATATGGTACTGTAGGGAGAGAAGAAGAGTATTTGAGAATTATTATGCCATTGGAGCAGTCCTTTCAATGGCAGTCAACTACAGATGATTACTGTCGACCTATGGGACGAAACCTGTCACTGTATCCTGAACATGGTAGCTCTCTAACACGCCACTACCATTCACCGTCGCCTTACAGAGATACCAGCCGCTCCCCTTGCAGCCTTGTTCAGAAAAACTAGGCAAGGCGATCATCTACAGAGGTGAGGCCGCCGCAAATGAAAATCCTCCACGGTCAACAGTCACTAAGATGTTATAAAATCTCATTGACGTCGTCATCGACGGCCAACCTGTCCGGGCACTAGTCAATTCAGCAGCTTCCTTCTCTGATTTGTTAAATGACTACCACCGCAAACTCAAGAAGATAATGTTCTGTGATACAACAGCAACTGTGCTGAAGGTTGCAAATGGGAAATACGTCCAGCCGGCAGGAACATCTATCGCAAGAATAACAGCCATTTGAATTTGTCTTTTTAACAGAATGTAGTCATAATGCAATCCTCTGATGGGACTTCCTTCAGACATAGCAGGCTGTCATTTTCTGTGGTAGATCTGATCAACAAATTGAGGTAGCCAATCCGTCGAGTACACATAACACGAGATCCCGCCATTAGCAATGAGAAGAGTTCCAGTCAGCAGCTGAGATGACCAGATGAACTGTGAAGTGCTTGTCGATCGCAAAAAGCTAATCAGTATAACAAAGGAAATCTACATACCAGCAGCTATGACAAGCATTACAGGTGGTCGAGGAGAACTTTGGATCGCTAATTTTCATGAGCAATCACACCTTACCCTAAAGGAATGTGTGTTGGAAAAGTCAAAACAGTTCAGGACAGTGATCTCAATGTCATCGACAAAGCCTCATGCTCTGCTGTTACTGCCAACAACGCACTAGAGGAAACTACTATGGAATTGCATGTAGGGTCCAGTCTGACCCAGGAACAATGTCAGCAGGTGTTAACCACACTACACCATCTTTCAGGTGTATTCCGGGCCAGGCAGGAGAAGAACCAGATGAAACAGCCCACGATAAAACACCATATCAATACTGGGAAACATCCACCAATTAGCCAGTGTTTGTACAGAGTGGTGCCAGCTGAAAGACGGATAATTTGGGAAGAAGTAGAGAAGATGTTGCACGATGACATTATTCAACCTTCAGCGATTCTGTGGTCATCTCCGCTGGTCTTCGTGAAGGAGGAGGATGGCATGTGGCATTTCTGTATCAACTATCAGGGGTTGAACAAAATCACAAAGAAAGATGTCTACCCATTGCCATGCATTGACAACACCTTAGACTGAAAGAAGCTACAAACGTCTCAGCCATGGACAAGCAGACAGGTTATTGGCAAATCGAGGTTGACGAAGCTGACAGGGAGAAGATGGCTTTTATTACACCTGGCGGCCTCTATGAATTCAAAGTAATACCATTTTGACTATGTAATGCCCTGGGCAGATTTGAACACATGATGAACAACTTGCGTTGACATCTAAAATGGACAACATGTCTTAGTTATCTAGATGACATTAACCTTTTTGTCAAGGACATTTGCAAAACATCTAAGCCGCCTGTCCACTGCGTTGAAGTGTGTTCAGACAGCAGGACTCCACCTCAACCCCAAGAAGTGGCTCTTTGTTGCCTAAGAGATACAAATCCTGGGCACCTAGTGAACAAAGATGGTGTCCATCCTGATCCAGATAAAGTAAGGAATTTCCAAATCCTCAGCACATGTGTGATGTGAGAAAGTTTTCTCGGGCTGTGCTCATACGACAATAGTTTCATAAAAGGCGAAGGGGCACAGGCAGTAATAGCAACAAATAAACACACAGACACACACACACTCAAAAATGCTAGCTTTCGCAGCCTAGCTGCTTCATCAGGCAGAAGGGAAGGAGAGGGAAAAGGAAATGATGAGGAATTTAAGGAAGGGGGTAAGGAGCCATTCCAATCCCGGGACAGGAAAGACTTACCTTGGGGGAAAAAATGGAAGGTAAATAAATGCACATACACCCACACATTTACACAGACACAAGTACACTTAGGCAGACATACTGTAGACAGTATGTCTGCCTAAGTGTACTTGTGTCTGTGTAAATGTGTGGGTGTATGTGCATTTATTTACCTTCCATTTTTTCCCCCAAGGTAAGTCCTGTCCCGGGATTGGAATGGCTCCTTACCCCCTTCCTTAAATTCCTCATCATTTCCTTTTCCCTCTCCTTCCCTTCTGCCTGATGAAGCAGCTAGGCTGCGAAAGCTAGCATTTTTGAGTGTGTGTGTGTCTGTGTGTTTATTTGTTGCTATTACTGCCTGTGCCCCTTCGCCTGGTAAGTGTTCTTCATCTATTTTTTACGTATATTTTTTTCCTGTTAGGAATTTTTCCTCTATAATATAGTTTCATAAAAGGTTTTTCTTGACTAGAACTTCTCTAGGGAGAGGCCACATTCTACTGGGATGAGACAAAAGGGAGAGCTTTCCCGGCACTTAAGGAGGCTCTAACTTCTGCACAAGTTCTAGCCTTATATGACGAAAATGCAGCAACCGAACTTCACACAGATGCTAGCAGTTATGGGATTGGTGCAGTGCTCGTACAAATTCAGTAAGGTGCTGAAAAGGTGATAGCCTATGCATGAAACATTCTCTCAAAGTCCGAGAAACTATTCAACAACTGAGAAGGAGTGTCTCACCGTTATCTGGGCTATCAACAAGTTCCAGCCATATTTATTCGATAAACCATTCACTGTTGTGACAGACCATCATATTTTATGTTGGCTGACCAGTTTGAAGGATCCATCAGGTCGACTAGCAAGATGGGCACTAAGACTCCAAGAGTATGATGTCACAGTGGTATTCAAAAACGGGTGCAAACACAAGGACACCTACTGCCTTTCGAGAAGTCCATTAGCTGAACACAACAGTATGGATCAAATTTCAGCCCTCACTGAGTTAGGTGACATTACAGCTGAACAGAGGGAAGATGCATCATTATTACAAACCATAGAGGCTTTGGAGAAAGGAGAGTTTCAACTTATAAACAGAACATTGTATAAGAGCAACTATGATCCACTGGGCCCCAAATGGCTACTGGTTGTTCCAGCTTACCTCTGGTCTGCTGTTCTCAAGTATTTCCACGATTCTCCAATAGCCGGTCAACTGGGATTCGTGAAGACCCTAGACAGAATCAGACGCATGTATTACTAGCAAGGTCTCTACTGATCTGTCAAGCACTATGTGAGTCACTGTAAAGAGTGCCAGTGACGGAAGCATGTGCCGCAATTACCTCCAGGGCATCTTGTACCAATCCCACCTGCAGCAGCTCCCTTCCACTGAGTTGGGATCGATCTTTTTGGAAGGTTCCCGAAGTCAACAACCGGTAACCGATGGATAATAGTCTGCACTGACTACCTCACACGCTACGCTGTCACCAAACCTGTGCCGACTGCAGAAGCTCCAGAGATAGCAAAATTCGTAGTAGAAGAAATTATTTTGAATCATGGTGCACCACGTGTGATGATATCTGATTGAGAGAAAGTATTCATGTCAAAACTAGTATCAGAGGTAATGTCATGTTGTGACATTATCCACAGACCAACAACTGCCAACCACCCTCAAACAAAACGTTTTAACAAGACGTGAGCAGATATGCTGTCAATGTACATCAATGCTGAGCAGAAGGATTGGGATACAATACTACCAGTCCCCTGTGACATTTGCTTATAATACAGCTAGGGAACACAACACAGGCTTCACACCGTTTTTCCTGCTCCATGGTCATGAAGCTGAGATGACAATGGATACACTGTTCCCGTTCCAACCAGAAGACACTCAGGATGACGATGTGAAACAGCACATCACCAGAGTCAAAGAAGCAAGACAGCTGGCTCGCATATGGGCAGTTGATGCCCAGGGAAAGGACTGCCAGTGGTATAAAGACAAGCACCTGTTGTGTGCAGCCCAGGAGATCTGATATGGATTTTTACCCCTGTATGGAAAGTTGGGCTATAGGAAAAGTTACTGAAGCAATACTTTGGTCATACACTGCCTGTCAGATATCATATATGAAGTCGAGGATTATGAATCATCCTCAAAACAACAAAAACGAAGATACATTGTGCAAGACCTCCTTATGAAGCTTTACCACGATCCCAAATAACAGAGAGACAGAAGCTGCCTCTTGTTCAAGGACTCTGAAGACTGTTGTGATAATGATGAAGCCATCACAGGACGGTCTGGCTCTGGTCATCATCGTAAGAAAGGCGTGCAGTCAGAATGGAAGGATTCTCCGAACCTGCCATATAGAGGACCCATGACAAGATAAAGGAGACTGCCGCTGGCTTCAAAGGGAACCTAACAGTGGGTTGCTGTTCTTTCAGGAAGGGGAGCAATGCCACGAGTCTTTCGACAGAATGTGTGGTGCAGTTGTTAGCAGCGCAGATCGCTGTGCTCGCAGTCCCCAGTTCAGATCCCACCATGGGCAGAAAAAATTAATTTGTTTGTATTTACTATTTCTAGAATGTTCTACATGTTTCTTATGTTTGATGTACTTAAATCAGTTTCAGAAAATTCTTTCTATGTATAAATAGTGGAGCACTCCCTGCAGGAGTCAGTTTATACTGAGTGTACGCTTGTGCTAGTAATAAACATGTGCTAAGTGTGAAGTGTTGTGCTCTATTAATGGCCAGCCTTCGAATTCAGTACCACCTGCAGTTTTCAACGTGACAATATTAAAGACAAGGTGTATAGCAATAACCCTGAAACCATTTCTGAGATGAATACAGCCACTGAGGATGTATTGACAGCATTGATGTTCTGACAGCAGGTCATGCAAAATTTCACAATTTCTCTGTTCCAAACCATCACCACGAAGGAAGGCATATAGAACATGTCACAACCTAAATCCGAATATCTGTAGTGAAGTTTAAACGCTGAATAAAGTGTGTGCATGCAGTAGTTTGTAACTAATTTAAGTTCTGTTTCATATAGTTCAGTAATTGTCACCCTGTATCATTATATTGTAAATTCAACACATGATGTGGGAAATAACAGTTTGTTGTTTTAATTTTGAACACCAGTGTATTTTTAATAAAATTACAAATGCTTACTTATTTTTTCATTAATTACATTCTATTTCATAGTATCACAAACTTCTGTAACAAAAACAAAAAAAAAGAGAGAAGAAGAATATAGAGTTGGATTTGAACATGGGGCACAAAATTTGTAAGCTAACACACCAACCTTTGTGTTACTAAGTAACATACAGGTAAGACAGTTCAAGACATGTTCAAGTAGACGGAGCCATTTCAAAACATTGACTGTCATTTTTCTTGGAAAATATTTAGTGTTGGCATGTAAGCCAAAATAGCTACACTCTTATTTTCGCCCTTCTTTAGCAGTACTAACCTGACAAATTTGTTCCTAACCAAACAGCACAAAAAATGTGCATAATGATGGGAAAAGTAACAATGGTGCAAGATTAATGTACATATACAAGAAATTAATCTGACTCAGAACTGTAACTGGACAAATGCACACTTACCATCTAACCTTGGATTGTTTTGTTAAGGAAGGGGAAGGAAATCAGAAGTGCCCTTACAAATTAACAATCCATGCATTTGTAGGAGGTGATTTGCGAAAATCATGGAAAACTCTTAAATCTAGTTGGCCAGTGGCAAATTTGAGCTACTATCCTCCCAAATGAAATTCCAGTTTGCTGTTAGGTAGTGTTTGAGAAAACAGGCCTTGTAACATGAGCCTAACAAAATTCAAGATGTTAAGGGCCCTAAAGGAAGATATAAATTAACAAAGGTTAGGTTTACAATCCCTTTGACAAAAGCATTAAGAATGGACTTCCCATTCAATTACACAATAACAGGGAATGAAATAGGCAATAGCTGTGTCAAAGGAACCATTCCACAATTAGGCTCAGAAATTTAAGGAAGGATTTGAATCATGTTCTGACTGAATATGAACCAAATGCTTTATTTACTGAAGGGGTTTGAATATTATCATTTTGGATTCTTTATCCAAGGAAATCAATCTTGCAAATATCAGACCATACAATATCCAAATACTTGTAATATGCTGAATAAGGACATATATTGTTTGCCCATAAAAACAACAAACAAATCACTTAAAGATAAAAGGTAGATACAAGTAAAGAGTTTAAGGGCGCTACTTCCTTCTAACTACTGTAGATTATTAAGTCATGTGATGCGGCCACATGGTTACAGGAAGACTAACAGAATGACCTCCCAAAACTAATGAGTGATGAATGAAGCAAACTTTAAAAGTTGGAGTAAGTATGAATAAAATTATTCTGTGTTGTAGATCAAAGCAGATAAAAGTAAGAACCCAGTATTTCAGATGCTACTGAATACCACAGTATGCCAGCAACATGGACCCTCCAATCCTGACCACTCTCCTGCTTCAATTACATTCTAACACATGTAACAAAAATTAGAGGTGGTATAGAACACAGGCAGCCAAAACATTCATTACATGTTAAACTCCGAAACTTCATTTTTGATTACACAAATATCGACATTACCTGCATAGATTTATTTTAAATTTATTGTGCTGGTCCAGTACTGGACTACAAAATCATCTTCAGTGACATTCTATGTAAGATCAGTCAGAATTTTAACCATACAATTAAATTAAGACACCATATGTACTCTCATATTATGGAATCATTGTGTTGGCAATTGTATAAGGTATGACTATCATTAAACTAGAAATGAAACAATTGTCTTCAAACAACTGATATTCATGTGATTCTCAATAATAATTTTACTCATTTTATCATGTAAGTACAAAATAATAATTGATTTCATTGATGCTTAGTTCAACATGCATAAGCAACTGTCAGCTGAAAATATTTTGTTTAATTTCCTACCTCAGCTGACATGTGGCACAGGAATACATGTTCTCGATGATCGTAACGTCTCCCAAATTCCTTGCCTTGAGAGCTCCATACAAAATATAGAACTATAACAGTCATAGCAATTGTAAAAAGGAACATGTTCTTAAGTGGGAGCATTGCTTCCAACTTTGTTAGACATTATCCAATATTCAACCTGCAACAAAAAATTTAAAAAAAAAGTTAAGAATGGAGAACATTCAACAATTATTCTTCATAGGTAAAAGTTTACTTGGCATGTCGTGGTATACTGTGGCAATATTGGTAATGGCCGGAGGTGACCAATTGTGGCACAGGTGGAGACAGCCAATCAGATATTTGCCCATAACAGATATTTTGTCTTCATGATAAACAATATTATTTCCATACAGTTTTTAACAAAAACTCATGGGATGTGGCCATATCTATATTTTATTCTGTTTTTGTTACTTTTAAGATACTTATGGAAGAGGGTTTTTCCCTCCCCTCCCCCCCCTCCCGATCATGAAGTAGATAATTAATGCTGTTCCTGCTCTGTGGTTGATAGGTTCTTGTATGTACCCTTGTCCACTAAATAAATTAACTGTAATCATAGTAAGTAAATTTCATAAGAAAACTTTTTTTTTTTACTACGAATGTGATGCACAGACTTTTTGAGGGCACACAATGCACGGCCGCAACAGCAGTGCCATAAGAAAGAAATCTGAGCAAAATAAAATTAAATATGTTATTCCGACCACGGATTCGAGTTGCCAGTAAAATTACAAACTCCCCGATATGAATATCAGACCAGACGGGAGCTTAATTAAAAAGTAGCAAAATTAAATCAATTAATTTAGGATGGTTTATTAAATTTTCACCAACCAAGGAGCTTCACAGAATGATTGCTTACTTAGAGGACAATCAAATGGAAGGGACAGGGTAATTTCTAGATTACCCATTTAGTTAATCTAGAAATTGCTCAAAATGGAGAATTTCCTGTAGCCGTTAAATTTAAAAGTGACCGGAAGCGACGCCATGGTGGAGGCATACCAGCTTTGTCCTGTGCTCCAAAGAGGTGTCCCAACCTGAGCATCCCGAGACACAGTGCCGCCCACAAGGGCTAAGCTTCACCAACGGTTTCTCTCCCCTACCTGTAACGTTGGCTACAGGGACTACTTTTGAACAGTGGAAGCACACTGCAGTGCTGTGCCCGGCGAACAGACACGTACCGCCATTTAGTTGCAGAGCTTCAAAGTATCCACCTCGCGAACAGTCTAGGGCGGAAGTTACCGCCGTATTAGGAAAGTGTGACTTTGAAGACCATCTGCGTCTGTTACAATGATGGGCGAGTGGAAGCATCCGGTACATTTACCATGCAGTTTATAGTGAGGTAAGCTCAGCCATTTGGTCCCTGCTCTGAATTTTAGTATTATGACTTCATGGCTAGCAACATTCTCTCTGTTTCAACCACTCTCCGGTCTTTCTAGGGACTGCAAATGTATCTGTATACAATGTGCTTATTTCTTGACTATTGTTAGTAATTCCTCATCCTACAGCAAGGTGGTTTCGTGGCAGAATAGTCTTATTTGTGATAATATTAAAAATGGAACAGGGCTACCTCACATTCGTCATATCTTTATGAATACAGATTTCACCACAATTCTGCCTATTTGTTCTGTAACTTTCCCACTATCTCTTTTCAATTAATAAATCTTCAATAAGTCCGACGCCTTTACGGTCCAAGGACAACAGATCAGCAGGTGAGTGTAACTTCCTGACTGAGAGGAAAGGCAATAGGCAGCAACCCTTCTTGCTTAGTCTTCTTTTGCACAAAGACACATTGGAAGACTGGAAGATGGCAAAAACAAATCATGAATGTCACTGGCTGCTTTGTACTATCACCAGACTGGCTAACATGACATGCAGCAGCCATTGCCAATATCACCACATACCACACTACACCATCACACGACAAGTAAACTTTAGCCTTCTTGATGCATTAAAAAATAAAACTTACAAAATAGTTAAAACAGCATAAGCGTGGCAAAAAGTAAGAGCTATATTATTATTATTATTATTATTATTATTATATTTGTATTATTGTTTTGAGGCTAAAATTACATCAGAAATTTTCATTCAGCAGCTTCCTTAAAGTACAAGCAACAGAATAAAATCAAGATGAGAATGAGAATAAAAATACTGAGCCCTTCAAATAAAAGTGCATCCCTAAGAAACACACAGATCATAACAATTAGGGGATCAAGTGAGATATCATACACAATATACATATGGTAACGTATTTTATTCAGATACTGGTTACAATTGTAATTTGTGTGTCATACAGTATAATATTTTGGTGACTCAATTTGTTACTTGAGGTTCAGCTCACTTTTACTTAGAGTGAGACACCATGGGGCTACCATAATAGTGAAAAAATAATTCTTGTTGTCCTCTAATATGGTGTGTGATCACCTCGGATGGCCAGTTGCACATCTGAGTGGCATGGATATTTCGTCATTCTTCCATGGGTGCAATATCCAGCTCTGCAACCATTGTGGGAGGTGCTGGTCTGGCTGCAATGTGTCTGCCAAGTGCATCCCAGACAGGCTCAGTTGGGTTTAAGGCCAGTGAACAAGCTGGCCACTCCATTCGTTCAATTCCCTCAGCTACGAGCACGTTGTCCACCAATGCAGCTCTGTGGGGACGAGCGTTATCATCCACCGTAAGGAACCCATCTCCTTTGGCACCAGTGAAGGGCACAACGAAAAGTCAAAGGATCCTGTCTTTATACCTCTGAGCTGTCAAAGTGGCAGTCCGAAAAACATAGAAGTCCGTATGTCCGCCAATACTGACTCCTGCCCACACCATCAAGCCATCTCCATGATATGGTGATGTTTCCTGACACGAGCAGGATTGTTTCAAGTTCTACATTCTCTTCAGATGAGAGGACAATGATTTTCCAGCTGAATACCAAATCTTGACTGATCTGTGAACACAACTCGGTGCCATTTGTTAACCATTAACTACTATATGCAGTCTCTCAGACCGCTACGACTTTTTGAGTCGAGATATCTCACACACCCCTGCCAAGCTAAAAGGACTCGTCCGTGTACCTTCCTGGTGACCGACAAGGTCCAAGTGCCAGCATTCTTGCAGTGTTGCTGCTCTTTGTTCCGTATTTACGAGCCTTGCGCGGCCTCACTGACCGACCACAGTGTTAGCGTGCCGCTGGCGCAGGCTCTGTCTCATATCGCCTGGCCAGTCGGCTTGTTCCGTGTTGTTTCTCCATGGCAGGAAAAGCTGAACGTTCTATGCAACGCATAGAAGCAGATGTGTGTGATAAAGAACGTTTCAGTGAATGCTCAGATGATTTTGATGACAGCGATAATGACCCTGATTTTAGGTATTTAGTGAACATGATGCTAATTCAGAGCAGGAACCTGAAAGTGATGAAGATGTGACACCTGATGACGAAGCAGCTTACTTCTTCAGTAAGAACAGATGTTTTTGATGGCGAAAAAAGCAGCTAGCAGCCAATGTAAGAACAAGGCAACACAACATCGTCTTACAGCATCCTGCGCCAGACGGCTCAAAGGATATCTTTAGTTTGTACTTTTTGTTTTATAAGGAAAATGTGGCAACCTTTCTGGGAGAATCGTAAACGGAAAGGAGATTTCGCATACAATTTATTATAATTCAAATGGGATTGTTGCATCTAATCATGCTGTGAATTTGTAATATAATCTCTATAATGATAATCTGTGGGTGTGTAGAGAAATAATTACTTGCTGTTCTTTTCGTAGCACAAAAAATAAAAATGTACTGCAAATTGTGCTGTGTTTTACTTCTCGTCATGTTAAACTACATTGTTTAAAAAGTCAAATTTCTACTAATTCCACCTCTAACACGTGTAATGAACGACAGGAAGCCATGAAAACATATATTTAGCAAAACACTTAGTTTAATATATGGAAAATAAGCGAGCGGTCTGAGAGACCCCTCCATAGTAGTTGCGTTCCTGTCAACGTCTATAGTAGTTAAGGGTTAAGACTTCAATCCTGATGTTCCTCCACCCAGTTTCTGTGGGATAATGGAGTCGTGGTTTTAATGAAACACACATCGTAAACCTCCGTACATAGAGGCCGCATTCCTGAAGGCAAATTCAGAGTGTTCGTGTTGATACTGCGCATCCTGTTGCTGCCTGGATGGTGCATTGCAGCAGAGTTGCATTTAGTGTACTGTCTTGATGGGCTGTTAACCAGAGATAACGGCCATCTCTTGCTGACGTTACCCATGATGACCTTGGCCCTGCCTTATTTTAACTCTTTCCGTTGTCTGAAATCAGGTCATGGAAATTACGCTTTGGGAAACTCCAATGTTGCAGCCACCTCCCTCTATGTCTGTTAAGCTTCCAACCTTCCTTTGGCTGTCCATGCCATAGCTTCAGGTAAGTCACGTTGTTGTTGTTGTTGTTGTTGTTTTTGTTGTTGCTGCTGCTGCTGCTGCTGCTGCATTACAAAACCTGCTCACTACACTATCTTAACCCAACCACTTGTGTAATTCGTTTGGTAGAGTGAACATAAGTCAACACAAACCCCCTCTGCAGCAACTTTCTGTTATTACCACTATCTCGGTTGCCGTAATGTTGTTGGCTCCATTCTGTAGAACTGACAGAAAGTCATCAAACCATTTTAGTTAATTCTGGCAATGACAATACTTCACAACATAGATATCTCAACTGCCCCCCCTTACTTGTTTTGACCAGTGTACATTACTGTAAGTAAACACTTTAAGAAGTTGCACATATGAGTGTGGGTCAGTGAGAGAATGGCAAGTACATACGTGCTGTTTGTTAGCAAGGTTCTATAAGCAAACCTTGAAAATTGACTTGATTTTTTAATTTGCCACTATATCTCCTAATCTATTCCATACTAAAAATGGCTCTCACGATTATCCTGTAGGACTAAAACAGCTAAGATATAGAAACTGTAATAATACAGCCTCACATTTATTAGAACATGTCTACTTCAGGTGAAGTACTTGAAGAAATGGGACAGTCTGGTCATGCCAACATGGAAGAGCACAGCTTATGAAATTTAAGTATCTAAGGTCATTCCATGTCAAATGTACAGTTTTAAAACATCAGTCTCTGGCAAATAAAGTATTTTTGCCTGCAGGACATTATCTCACTAACATTAAAAGCATCAATTCTGGGCCATTGAACAAACTGTATCTGTCAAATGAAAACCATACAGTATTAAAAGTTTAAAAAGTTTTACAACTACAGACCTCGTAATTGTAGTGCCCACATCACACAGTCTATGAGCCACTGCACTGAACACTCCAGTGGCATTGGCATTTGCAGTAATAAGCAACTGCACCATTTTGAGAAATCCATTTCCCCATGCAAGTTTGAAAGGTAACAATTTTATCTCAGAAGATACATTTTAGGTACGGCCACCTTTTAATATCTGTAGCTGTAAGTAAAGAGATTGCATAAGTGGATAAGGGTCTTGGAGGTGCAGTCCAGATAGATTTTTGGTATTCCCACAGGCCTCTATATATTGTCATTATTTCTTATTTTAAGATCTTTTATTTTTGATCTTTTCCTCTTCTTTAATGTTTGTACTTGTGCTTTTCCATGAAATATTAATAGCAACTTCTGCTTGAATTTTATGAAGTCATGGTACACATTTTGCAGTAATAGTCTGTCCTCCTCAGGATAAAAGTGTGTTGGTTGTTTTCCAGAACACTCAGTTTTTATGCAAAATATTCTTAGAATAATTTCTCCAAATGGAGTGCTGTATGACTTCAGAGATAAACGTAAGTCACCTGACAATCTGTCATTTCAAAGAAATCTTCTCAGCAATTTTTAGATATAAAATTTTCAAAATACCTCGTCACCATTTCCATTAGACAAGAAGAGAGGGGGGGGGGAGGGGGAGATGTGGGAGGAGAGAAGCAGAAGAAATGTTTGTTTGCAACTGAAATCCCCCAATCTCTGTATGTAGGTTGGCATTACAGCACTTAACTATTTATGATATGATAGGACTTCAATTTCCACTTCATAAAAATGAGTGTAAATCATTCTTAGTCATGTGAATTACCGCAGAAATTAAGCTTGTCACGTATGCTTGCTATCGTACATTGTCAATGCATCACAGTTCTTTCATTGATGTGATATCTGTGATGGCAAAGCAATTTTAATTTTAGCACACAGACCTTAGGCTTCTTAGTTGTTCAGTTTGTATTCTGTGTATTTCCTGTGGGAAAACTATCTTCATAATTTTTTTCCTGTTACTCAGTAAGTCAATTTATCATAATGATTGGTTAGGAGCAGAATATATTATAAATTTGTAAATATAATTTGGTACATGTAAGCCAGTGAAGCCTGTATAATATCATTTGATTTGGTTTTCCCTTATACTAAACATATTTCCCAACAACTAAAATACCAAAGAAAAATTTCGAAATATCAAAGTGAAAAGATAAAAATTCAGGTCATAAAGGGTTAAATCTCATACATTTCAAGCACTGCATGAGAGGAAGAACTTACGGTTTCATATCACGATACACCATCACCTTGACCGCTTGACAGCATCGGTGCCTGTGGAAGTAGTCGACACATGAGATATAATAGGAACTGCTGGTCTGACAGAAAGTGTGAGCGATACAGAGTTTTGTTTAACATTGTTTGTATTTACTTTGGTTATGATTTCTTTCTTATTGCCAAGGTACCTATGGTGGTGACACTGAAATGATAGTTGAAGATGCAATAATGATGGGTGCAACACTGCAGACTGAAGCTGAAATGGAAAAAGACCACATCTTCAGCTACACTTGAAAGTATGGATACCAACATCAGTTGGAAAGATATTTGTTTCACATAACCTGTTTTTGACATGTTGAACTTCCGCCATTTGGGCTCAGCTTATCACTGACGTGTTTCACACATAAAGAGCTCATCTTTCAACATCTTGGACTGCACACTCACGATGAAATGTATGTCACTGCAGTTGCACATTTGAAGGAGCAGTGATGGAAGAATGGAAGACATTTATAGCAACATTACTATCCCCACCAGAGGACACCCTGGTGTGGCTAGAATGACAATCGAATAGTGAAAGCAGCCAAGGAGGAGCGCCCAGGACAGTTGCATGCAGCAAGGATCATCGATCGACAGGGCCTTTCCAGTTAGTATTGTATTGAATTCCCCAAATGTGCCTACATCACACGCAGACACACTAATATGAGATGTGATCCCCCAAGGTTCAGACAAGTGCAACATTGCTTAGACTGCAAAATTGCATAAACCTATGGTGGCAGCGGTGGCAAGAGACGTCCTTTTCAATAACTGACAAGTGGATAAATTAGAGGTGCATGATATAAGCCCAAAACATCCTGCAAAGCCTAGCAGGTTGCCATAGTTCCCACCAAGTGAGATTGTGTCGACATGGGGGATGAGGCCAATGTGGGGATATCATAAGGCCACCATTTTCTTCAGCTGCGAGCACAGCAGATTGACATCCAATTTCTTGCCCGCAGCATGTTTCGAGTTATTAGCGGCATTCTCTTTCTGACCACTGGGTGAGTAGGCAGTCATGTCCTGAGTGTCATCCGTGACATGTCCACCAAGATTGCACACATGCAGTCATGTGTAGGGTATGCTGCAAGATAGGTCATTTAGCAACTGTCTTTTACAGTTAGCAAGCCACGAGTCAGTAGTCAGACACTACAGTATTTTTACTAAACCCAGGCACAGTCTCAAACACCTTGCAAGAGTCACTATGGTTCATTTTTCTGGCACTGGTAGTGGATGCTCAAATTTCACAGGAGTGACGGCAAGTCTCATTAACAAACATTTGAACTGCTGGGTGTTGCAATGACCACTGTGTCAAATAGTGTCATATAATAAACAGAGCGTGCTATTAAGAGAGCATTTCACAATCTCGGTGTGTTATAAAAATGTTGAACAGCAACTTACATTTTTTGTGGTCAATTCTTTGTTGGCTTAGAATATTTTTGAATTGGACGCATTTTCTCTTTATGAAGTTCATTTAATATCTTAGGCCGTACCCTTCTAAGATTCGGATACACTATTGCAGTCATACAAATCACTGTTTGATAATACCTAGGATAAGCCAGAAAATTTTGAGGCACATATCCCTCTCAAACTATCAGCAGTAATTAAATTTTGCCGTCCTCGCCCCATTCCTTTGTCCATGCATTACAAGTTCATGGAAGTGCTGCAGCATTGGCAGGATCAAGGGTTCGTTTCTCCAATCTCGTCAAATCAGTGGCCATGCCTTTGGTGGTCATTCTGAAGCCTGATGGTGCCATATTCCTGTGCAACACTTTTAAACAGACAGCCAACATTCAGTGTGTGGCAGACTCTTAACCCAGTTTTCGAACGGAGGAGTTGTTGGCAGAGTTCTCAAGGGGGCACAATTTTTCACAGATTGACTTGTGCGATGCATACCTTTTGTTATCACTGGATGCAGCTTCCTGAACTACTTTGGTCCTAACACCCCTTTTGGACTTTGCCAATTTAATTGGTTGCCTTTTGGAATATCCTTGGCCCCAAAAATTTATCAGTGATATCAAAATGTTTCAAATGTTTGTATAGTTTATGGGACTTAACTACGGGGTCATCAGTCCCTAAACTTACAAACTACTTATGAACTAGCTAATACTAAGGACGGCACAAATATCCATGCCTGAGGGGGGATTCGAACCCCCGACCGTAGTGGCCGTGCAGACCGTGACTGGAGCGCCTCAGTCCCCTCGGCCACTGCGGCCGGCTCAGTGATATCTACTACAGGTGAATCAAGACATTCCCTGATGCGTAAATTAACTGGATATGTCGGTAACAGGTCCTACACAGAAATTGCATTTAAGGAACAAACAGGCGGTCCTCAAATGCCTCTTGGAGAAGTGCCTCAGTTGCAAGATGTAAAAATGCAGTTTCTTTTCCCTGAAGTTGCATGTTTTGCGTCATGTGTTGAATAAAGCTGGCCTCGTTCCTACAAATGACCACATTAAGGCCATTCTCAACTTACCAGCACGCAAGAACCTGGAGGAGCTCCAGTCTTTCTTAGGTATGATCTCATACTACTCCAAAGTCATTCCCCAATTGACACATATTTCCCAACCACTGAATAGCATTCACCAAAAGGGTGTTAAGTTTGTCTGGTTGGTACTGCATCAACAAGCTATTCAGTCTCTCAAGAATTATTTGTGCTCTGCTCTCTACTTGGCTTCATACACACCAAATAAACTGTCAACACTAGCCTGAGACATGTCCCAATTGGTTCAAAGACTCTCCACAGCTCAGAGAAATTATTCCCAGGTACAGAAAGAGACTGTGACAATTGTCTTTGGAATTAACAAATTCCATTTGTTTTTGTATGGGACAAAATTCATCCTCATCACAGGCCATAAGTCGTTCGTTTCCCTGTTTGGACCTCATTCAAAACTACCTGATAAGACTGCCCACCGGCAACAAAGATAGGCCCCCTTTCTGAGCAGTTACCAATATGATATTTGTTACTACTCCACACCCCAGCACTGCAAAAGTGGATGCAGTATCATTCCTGCGGTGGGGCCCAACACAAAGATTCATCAACAGGAGGTGCTTGTGTTTGTGTTGGAGGGCACTCTCCAGCAAGCCTTGATGGATTTCCCTTTGACAGCACAGTAGGTCACGGCCAACACAGGTACTGACTCACTTTTCAGGAAGATCATTTAAGTGGTTCAAAACAGTTAGCTACAGTGTGTATCTTCTGGTGGAGACCCAGTTTGGTGGACTTACTTTCTCCTTCAAAGTCACCTCAATGTGGTACAGGGGGGGGGGGTCCTCAAGCTGGGAATGGAGGACCAAGTTTGTGGAGTGGTTATTCCACCAGTGTTGTTCCAGTGTACCTTGCAGCTACTGAATATGTAACACTATAGCACGATGCGCATGAAGGCATTAGAATGACGGTGCATCTACTGACCACCGACAGATTGGGACAGAGTATCTGGTCCGCACTATGGGGCCTGTGCACAGAACCAGGCTGCCCCACAGCCCAAGTTCTTCCCTTGGCCAGAATCAGAACACTCATGAGACAGAGCACATCGACTTCGTGGGTCCGTTCTTGGGCAGCATGTGGATGGTGAACGTTGATGCTTTGTTGAATTTCCCACATGTCACCAAGCTATCTTCCATGTCATCGACTTACACGGTTTGTGTTTTGTCTCTCATCTTCACGATAGAAGGCTCGCACAGGTCTCTAGTATCTAATAATGGAGGTAATTTGTGTGGAGGGTGTTTGAAGACTTCTGTGTGCGCAATGTCATTCAACACCTGACAACCAACCCATTTCATCACCATCAAACTTTAAGGTCAATGGCTTTGTGCGCACATTCAAGGCCTCAATGAAGAAGGTGGTAACTGCCTCCCAAGGTGACGAGACATTGGTTAGCTTCCTGGCAACAAACAGGGCAACAGCAGAATGACTGCATGGGTATCAGTCACAGGGTCTGTTGGATTTGTTGAACGTAACATGACATCACATCCCCCCCCCCCCCACCCAAGAGGGATCGTGGCGTTTCACCACTGGCACAACAGTGTGGGCTCAATCTTTTGGCTGGCAGCAGAGGTGGCTTCCAGGTGGTGTTGTGTGCCACAAGGGTAGGCAACTGTGTCTAGTGGATGTTGGCAGGGAGCAGTTGACCTGTCATGTGAATCAGCTATGCCCAGGCTTCAGACGGGGAATTGCCACAATCAGAGGCATCCCTGTAAGCTGCCCAGGACCACTCTCTCCCCCCCCCTTATCATATTATAATTCAAGACCTCTGCCACCACTTCTTTGATGGCGGCCTAGAATTCCACTCAGGTTCATACCAGGACCAACAGAGCAGACTTTGACCTGCATGTAACCCACAGCTCTGCTTTGTCTATGCCAGCATATGTGGCTCCACAACTGCCATTATCAACAAATCAAGTGGAGCCTCAGACTCCACAGCTGCTGGTTCCCCCCGACAGAGTCAACAGCATCTGCCCATCTGACAGAGCGAAAAGCACAGATACTGTCCCCAGGATCCGTTAGTCAGCAGATAGGATCACCACTGCTCTCTCTGATTCAGTCTTGGAGGTCGTAGCCAAAACTGGGACATTTATGATCCTATGTGGTCTTTTCATGGGGGAAGGATTTACTACCCCTAGCATAGGACAGCCCAAAGGAGGTGGAAGAGCTGGCACGGCTACAATGGCAATCAAAAGGCAAAAGCTGCCAAGGGGCTAGTGGCATGTGCAATGGCATGAACCACCGATAGCTGTGTTTACACCTGGACAGTACTAGGCCACCTGGGCAGTATTGTGAATTCAAGCAAGTGTGATGAACCACACCTTATAACAACCAAGTAGTGTGTCCAAGAGTGGCATGACCGAATTCAAATATACGTCCTCCTCCCCCTACAAGCACGTTTACCTTCAGTCGTCTACATGGTTTTGGACTTTTGCCCTTCCATACATTGACTCTCAAAGTGAAGAACATATTTTGAATGTGTTTTGTGACACTGCCGTTTAGCCCCACCAGAGCAGAGCACTGTCCAATGGCTGTGACTACATCTTCTGCTGGTGAAACTGGCAAATACAAAAGCAACATAGCTATATTTGACTAGAGGAGCCATTTGTATAGTGCTATGCATTGTTCTCAGAGCTTTAGCTGCAGAAAACTTTCAATTACGAGCAGCTAGACAACACATTCCGATTTGAAATTTTGCAACGTGCAAGTGCTTTAACTGTTCCTTTTACCAGTTCCGTGAACAGTCACTATGTATGTGATCGCTTTTTGCTTTACCAGCTGGTCACAGCAACAATCCTGAGATAATAGCAAAATGGATGTAAGAGAAAAGTAGGACAGATTAAAGTGGGTGGGCCACTCCACCTAGAATGCAGCTGGAGGCCCCAAGGGTATGATATGTAGTGAGAGACTGTGCATGTAAGGTTGGTTTCACGATCAAAGGAACCAAATTACTTTGACAACAGTTCCTCTAACTTAGAACAGGAATTCAGCAAACCTATGAACCCAACAAGGACTTGTTCCACAAAATTCAGTCCACTGGAGGCCAATAAGTCCTATGATAAAGAGCAGAGAAAGAAAAGGTATGAGAGAAATGAAAATCACTTATCTAAGTAGCAGTCTGAGGCCCCCAGAGGCAAAGAGTGGTATGAGGGAGATATAACTCCCTGCTCACCCAGACATGGGGTGGAGGGAAGGGAGGGCGGGGACAAAGGAGCAGGTAGGATGAAGACCAGGGAAGATCATCCTGAACCCAGTCAGCCAAGAACAAATAAGAAAAGTGAAGGCGACAGGATGTTCTGTCAATTCCTCATAGGTAATTAGGCTGAACTACACACCCTTAGGAGTGGTAAAAACCACCTTGACAAATGAAATGACATCATCCACTGAGGCATCATCTACTATCAGCAGGGAAAGCAAGTCAGGAACTCTTAACAGTCCAGCACAAAGCGATTCAGTTAGGAGAGTCCAAAATGTGGACCACCATAAAATGGGCACCATACCTACAGAGCGGGGTGGGGCCTCATGATGGAGTAAATAATCATGAGTCACCAATGCTAATGCTGAGCTACAGAGGATAACGGAGTCCTCGTGGGATGCTTGCTTTGAGCACTTCCACAAATTCATGGTCTCCTTTAACACCCTTAGTTTATATGGCAAAGTTGGTGCATAACATTGTGTGTTCCAGATCCCTATCATCTGATGATATAATTTTGATCAAAGGCCTGGTTCTGGAATATTACCCTGAAGGGTTGGCTTGCCTGTAGCCAATTTGGCCAGCATGCCAACAAGTTCATTTCCTAGGATTCCAACATGACCCAGGATCCAGAAGCAGCTGCTCAAAGGAAGAGTCACAATCCCACACATCCTGTCCAAGAGTCAGAGATAAAATCTTATAGATGAGAATAAAAACCACTTTGATGGAACAACCCAAAAGACCCGGCCAACCATTTGTGAATTATCCGCCAAAACTAAAGGCAATGAGTGCGGAATTACATATTTGGCACGGAGGTCCAAGAGCTGCAGACATTCCACTAAGATATGAGCCACAAATTGTAGGGCTCCACAACCTCAATGTGGGGCAGGCTCATTGCACAAAATAAAACTATGGGTGAGCCTCTAAAGTCTGATAAGGAGTCAGCAAAAGACTGTGGATTCCCTCTGAGCAGAGTTTAAAGAAGAACTCAAAGCTGCAGTGATCGCCTTGACTGAGTGGAGTTTATTACATTTGCTTTTCCAGTTTTGTATGAGCGGAGATCTTACCTGTACCCGCAAATCCACACCTGGGATTGTCAAGGCAGAATGGGTAGTGAGCAACTGTTGCTCTCGCTAACAGGTCAGCCCATTCATACTTTAGGACACCCATGTGACGAAGACCCAGAGAAAGGCAATGGAACAGGCAGCAAGCCGAAGGTCAGCGAGGAGATCTGGACAGTAGTGACCAAAGGTTGGGAAGAGTAGCATCAGTTGATTGCCTGCATGCTGCTCATTGAGTCAGTACAGATTAAACATGGTTCAAGGCAGCCTGTTTGATAAAATGAATGGTGCTACTAGTGGCCATCAATTCTGACGTAAACACACTACATGGTTCTGGCAGAGAATGTCATTCCATACTGATGGGAGATGTAAAAGCATATCCTGTGTGACTGGTAGCTTTCAAGCCATCAGTGTAGAAATTGTGGCACCCTGAAACTCTTCAAGTACTGGGTGCAACAAACGCTGGAAGATTATAGGGGAGACTGAAGCTTTTGGACCTTGGAAGAGATCCATGCAGATTTGTGGCCAGGGAACTATTCAAGAGGGTGTGCACAGTATAACACAGCACGTAGAGTCATAGTGCAATTCGAAGGATCATCCCACTTGAGGGCAAGTATCAGGAGGTCAAAACCCATCACCTGCAAAAAGAATATGGTGTGTGTAGTGAGCAGGGAATTGTCGAATGGCAATACTGTAGGACACCAAAAGCTGATAGCGCCTAATCTAAAAAGGAAGGATTCCCACTTCGGTCAGGAGACTGTAAACAGGGCTGGTCCAGAATGCACCGATAGCCAGACAGACACCACAATGGTGAAATGGGTCTAACAGTTTCAGGGCAGAAGGGGCTGACAAGACAAACCTGGTACCCATAACTTATTCGGGACAAAATCAGTGCCCAATAGTTATGAAGGAGTGTTGCACGATCTGCACCCCAGGACAAATTGGCTAGGAAACCGATGACATTAAGCTTCTGCACACACCTAGTCCTCAGCTGGTGAATATTGGGTAGCCAAGTCAGTTTTTTTTATCAAAAAGAAAGCCCAAGAAACAATGCTGTGCCACAACTTCCAGGTGCTGAGTGCCCAAGAAGAGTTCTCAATCAGGGTAGACTGTAGTACAATGACACAAATGCATTAACCTCATTTTAGAAGGGGAGAATTCAAAACCATTGGAGACAGTCCATGTAGAAGCCTGCCAAATGGCACCTTGGAGTTGGCGTTCAGCTGAGGTTACCAAGTGGGAGCTGTACCCTATGCAAAAATTGCCGACATGCAGCGCATGAGTGACCAGCAGTCCAACAGAGCTCACCAGCCCATTAACGGTGATTTGGAAGAGTATAACATTTAACAAAGAACCCTGTGGAATGCTGTTCTGGGTCTGTAGGGGACTGAATGAAGAGCCTACCATAACCCAGAACAGGCAGTGGGATAAAAACTGAATAATTAAAATGGAAGGAAGGAAGGAAGGAAGGAAGGAAGCTTAGTGTTTAATGAAAATGGGTGGCCTATCATGAAGGGAACATAAAATATGATGACACAAAGCAGTGTTGTATACGTTACATAGACCAAAGAAAACTGCAATAAGATGTTGACATTTAGGGAATGCCTGTCCGATTGTTGTTTCAAGTCATAAAAGATGGTCTATAGTAGACCATGCCTCCCAGAACCCACACTAGTGAGGTGACGGAGTCCCTGTGATTCGAGTACCTGGCATAATCTGTGGGCAGCCATCCTTTCAAGTAATTTACAGAGTAGGCCTACATTCATCAGGCCAATCGGCCAGTAACTGTCTGGGGATGATGGATCCTTACCAGACTTAAGGACAGGAACTACTATATTGTTCGTCCACTGAAAGGGAAAACTCCTTAGAGCCAAATATGGTTCAATTACCTGGAGGAGATATTGCTGTTATGGTGGATTAAGGTGCAGTTAATTATGGATAGCATCAGGGCAAGGTGCAGAATCATGTGAATAGGGAAGTGCCAAAAGTAGTTCTTATTCAGTAAATGGGTTATTGTAAGGTTCCTCCTGGTAAGAGGTAAAACATAAGTTGGATGCTTCAGCCTGTCATTTCTTGAGAAGAAGGGCTGCCGTGTAGGAAGCCGTCACCAGCGCCTTTGCAAAGTGAGCCACAAGGTACTCTGTGAGAACAGATGGGTCAGTACAGACCCCATCTGGTAGGGCACAACCAGGGATTGAAGACGGCCACTGACAACCTTGGATGGAGCAGAACATATCCCACACTCGTGTCAATAGAGCAGAAGAGCCCAAGGAAGTGAGAAAACACTACCAGCACACCCATTTGTCCTTTTTATTATATAATCAGTTTTAGCATGAAGGCAATTAAAGTTGTAAAGACCAGCTTAGGACAGGTGCCACTTAATATGTTCTAAAGCTCGACAGTGCTCATGAATTGCCGTAGCAATATTTGTGTTCCACCAAAGAACTGGACGGCGGCTAGAAGGGCCTATTGACTGGTGGATAGCGATGCTAGTAGCTCAAGTAATCGCTCCAGACATATGAATGATATCATCAGTACAGTCAGATTGGAGGGTGTGAAAACAACCGGGATGTATACAGAAGCCAATTAGCACAATAGAAAACCCAACAAGGTAGCCTGTCTCTCATCAGGTGGGAAGGGTGTGACATAATCTATGGGAAGTGATAACTATCGTGGAGGTCATCATGCTGTGACCAGTGAAATGAGGAGGAGAAGAGAAGAGCAGAGCAGAGGAGAGCAGAGCAGAGGAGAGGAGAGGTGACATGTATGGTGGAGAAAGTGCCGTGAGCGGTGCTCAAATGGGTTGGAGAACCATCATTGAAAAGGCACAGGTCATGGTCTGTAAGGAACTGTTCTACAAGGCAGCCATGGCTAGATGTTTAAGCACTGCCCCACAAAGGATGATGGGCACGGAAGTCCCCAAGGATGAGGAAGGGAAGGGAGAGTAGCTGAAGGAGGGCAGTTAGGGCATAGGGCAGCAGACATAGGTGACCTGTCAGGAGGGAGGTATAAATGACATGTTTTTAACGTAGTGTCTATGTGAACCTGGACAGCAACTGCTTCAAATGCAGTATGGAGAGGAATCTGTGTACTAACAATACCTATATGGACTAATGTGCTAACTCCGCTCAAACCCTATAGAGGGCCAAACTGGTTCCGACAGAAAGCACAGAACCCATAGAGGGTCAGTGAATGCGCATCAATAAAATGTGATTCCTGCAGAACGACACAAACTTCAGGGTAGAAGAAAATCAGTTATTTTAACTCCAGTAGATGACGGGAGTACCACATGAGGATCCAGATGGGAGGCAAATGGGTGGTAGCCCGTCACGCCATTGGGCCAACGTCTGTCACCAATGAGGCAGGGACAACATCCATAAATAGTGGATCAGACACAAACTCAATTTTGAGATTGGCACCTCAGGCGGCACTGGAGGGCCCTTGTCCCACAATCCTTGTTTCCTCCTCCTCCTCCTCCTCTTCTTCTTCTTCTTCTTCTTCTTCTTCTTCTTCTTCTTCTTCTTCTTCTTCTTCTTCTTCTTCTTCTCCTCCCCCTCCTCCTCGTCCCCCCTCTCTCGCATGATGGGAAAGGCAGGGAGGGAGAGGGAGAGGGAGAGAGAGAGAGAGAGAGAGAGAGAGAGAGAGAGAGAGAGAGAGAGAGAGAGAGAGAGAGAGGTCTGGGACTAACAAAGGACGGGTGACCTTGAAACTCACTGACTGTGGGGACAGCAGCTGACTCGAGGTAGAAGACCTCTGATCTGGGGACTGCCAGGAGGAGGGGCAATGAGAGAGGGCATCTTCACTGGCCAGTGCCAGAGAAGGGGAGCACTTCTCAGCCTGAGGACGGGCTTGGGTACTGCAGGAGAGGGACAGGGAAGGGAGAGGTGGGAGTGGGATTTTGTTGTTGTTGTTGTTGTTGTTGTTGTTGTTGATGGTGTTGTTTGAATGTTTTAGGGGGACAAAACTATACGGAGGTCATGAGTCCCCCATTCCATCATTGGGCGTCACAAGAAGAGGTGTGAATGTGTAAGAGAGCCCAGAGTTGAGGACAGCTAGGGGGAGGAATATCACCCAAGTCAGGAAAAGGACAACAAAATCCGCAAGAGACAACGCAAAATGTGACAATCACACAAAGTCACTGAGCAACGACAAGAAATGGAATGTAAAAGCTAACGTCTGTGGTTGACAGACTGTGAGACTACAAACAAGAAAAGTCAACCACACGGAAACACATGGAAACTTCCAATTGGAGGACATGAAAGGACAAACACAGGCAGAATACTGAAGAAAAGCTTTAAATGGAGAGGTAAAAACCACTGTCCCAAATAAAACTTAAAACACTATGAAATATTTTGGCATCGTCACTTAAAACATCGGATAAAAGTGGAAGAAAATTAAAACTCCGCTGCAGAGTAGCTAAAATAGGGCGTCCTCCAAGATGTGGGCCACCATGAGGTGGGCGCCACAGCGACACTCAGACGGGTCCTCGCCACGAAGGAGATGGCTGTGTGTCAGCCAAGTACGGCCAATGCGGAGCCGGTACAGGACTACAGAATCCTGGCAGCAGGCCCGCACAGAGGAACGCCACACAGCCGTGGTCTCCTTTATAGCCCTGAGTTTGTTGGACATTGTCAGGCTATGCCACTCAGTAGACCAAACCTCATGCACTCGATATCGCAGCACTGTCTGGAGAATCCAGGAGGTCGATCTCTAAAACATGCGCATCGACAGCCTGCTTGACCAGCATATCAGCACGTTCGTTGCCTGGAATATGGACATGACCCGGAGACCAGAGGAACACCACTGATCCCCCCTGTCAAGGGCAGATAGGGTCTCCTAGAGTCCTAACACCAGAGGAGACCACAGATAGCACTGGTCCAGGGCTCTAAAGCTGCTCAGGGAGTCACTGCAGATAAGGAAGGACTCACCTGAGCAGGACCGGATGTGCTCGAGAGTGCGGGAAATTGCTACCAGCTCTGCAGTATAGACGCTGCAGACATCTGGCAGAGAGTGTTGTTCAACCTGGTTGTCATGAACGTATGCAAAACCAACCCGGCTATCAACCTTCGAACCATCCGTGTAAACCAGGTCACGTCCAGCGAATCTAGCTACAACCACTAAGAATTGGCGACAGAGAGCTTTGGGTCCACATGCCAAGTCCAGACAAATACACGGCCTTGGCAGGCACCACGGAGGTGTGTGTGTGTGTGTGTGTGTGGGCCCCGATACAGAGATGGTAGTGGGTAAGACTCAAGTTCCTGCAGCAGCGACTGGATTCTAAAGGTGATCATATGACCCGACCTGGGTGGTCGTCGTTGGTCATGGACGACCGTGCGAGAGAAACGGATATGGTGGTTTGGGTGGCCTGACGAGCTATACACGAAAGCTGCATAGGCTGCAAGCAGTTGTTGGCGGCGGATCTGCTAAGGTGGTACACCGGCCTCCGCAAGTAAGTTGGCCACAGAGCTGTGCGACAGGCACCTGTTGCAATGCGAACCCCACAGTGGTGAATGGGGTCCAGCAAGTGCAATGCCGAGGGTGATGCAGAACCATAGGCGACAACCAAAATCCAGACGGGACTGCACCAGAGCTTGATAGAGCTGCAACAGGGTGGAGCAGTCAGCACCCCAGGAGGTATGTCCCAGGTGGTGGAGAACATTGAGGTGGCGCCAGCACTTCTGTTTCAACCAACAAATGTGGGGAATCCACATCAGCAGGGAGTCAAAGACAAGCCCTAAAAAACGATGAGTGACCACAACCTCTTATAGGTGGTCACCAAGATACAGTTCGGGCTGAGGGTGAACCGTTCAAAGACAACAAAAGTGCACGACACTTGTCTTCGCAGCAGACAACTGGAAGCCATGGGCAACAGCCCAGGACTGCGCCTTTCTAATGGCTCCCTGCAGCCTACGTTCAGCGACTTGAGTGCTGGAGGAGCTAAGAGAGATACATAAGTCGTCAGCATATAGTGAAGGGGATACCTGACGACTCAACTGCTGTCGCTAAGCCGTTAATTGCTACTAAAAATAAGGGGACAATCAAAAATGAGCCCTGAGGAACCCAGTTTCCTGCACGTGAGAGGTGCTATGGAAGACACCAACTGGAACACGAAAAGTACGACCAGCTAAAAGGTTTTTAATAAAAATTGGGAGTGAGCCCCAAAGACCCCAACCATGTAAAGTGGTAAGTACGTGGTGTCACCAGGTCGAATCATATGCTTTGTGAATATCAAAAAAGGTGGATATCAGATGTTGGCGCCTGTAGAAGGCAGTGCGGACAACGGACTCAAGGTACACCAGGTTATTGGTCGTAAAGCGACCCTGATGGAAACTGCCCTGGCATGGAGTAAGTACACCCCAAGTCAAGAATCAAACGCAATCGGCGACTGACCATACGTTCCAACAACTAACAGGGAGTATTGGTTAGGTTGATGGACCGATAGCTATCCACAAGAAGAGGATTCTTGCCATGTTTGATCACTGGGACGATGACGCTCTCCCGCCATTGTGATGGAAAAACGCCATCGCACCAGATGTGGTTGAAGAGCGCAAGCAGATTACGCTGGCTCTCTGATGACAGGTGTTTCAGCATTTGGCTGTGGGTGCTATCAGGCCCTGGAGCCGTGTCGGGTCATTGCTTAGGAGCACTGAGTAATTCCCACTCTGTAAATGGCGTGTTATATGCCTCCGAGTGGCGCGGCGGGTAGTAAAGGAGAGGGGCCGGCGTTCCACCTGCTGCTTTCATGTACGGAAGGCTGGTGAATAATTTGCAAAGGCACGAGCATAATGCTCGGCAAACATGTCTGCAAGCGTGGCTGGGTCCGTACATACAACTCCAGGGATTCCTGTTGGTGTTGTGTATCCCCTTAAATGCCTGTTCTTGCTCCAGACCTGGGTGGTGGAGGTGGAGACGTACCACTCCAAACACTTTTGCTTCCGTCTCTTAATGAGATGTCTAGCACGTGCACGGAGCACCTCCGTGAACCTGGCACCAGACTGGACGAAATTGCTTTTTACTTTATATAATCTTGAAGAGTTCGTTTGTAGTGGATTGTGGTACCAAAATTTTTGTTTGTAATTTTTCTAAAAAAATTGTGGGTCACTCAAAAAATGGCCAGCACGACACTTTCAGACAATTAAATTTTTATAGATGATATGAGTAAGAAATCGTTTGTAGAGGTTTGTAGTGAACGAATTTTCGTTTGTAGAAACTTGTATAACCCACCAAACTTATTCGAACCCAAGGCGCCGAGGGCCGTACTGCTGTCCACTATGTGGTGTCGCACAAGTATGAAGTGCGCGCCACGTACTTTCGCCGCGCGCCGCCATGCACGCACGGCGCGGCGTTCTTACGACGTCAGCCACGAGCGCCCTCTGCTGCAACTCCGCTCCTGGCCACGACTGCTGCATCGGCTACTTGGTAATGAGATAGGCACCAGTTAAGACTTGGCTATCGGATAGGCACTAGGAATCATCAGTAGGCAGGCCTCTATCTAAAATATGTATCAACATTCTACTAGTCTGCTGCTCTCCAAGTTAAGTAATGTATTTCTATGAAATATATCTCTTAAACTAATCTATCTTAGTGTTTCTAGTTTCTGCTGTCCCACTGGCTGGTCACCTCCGTACCTGCACACGCGTGCATCCCATTTCCCTGTGTCTGTCTCTCTCTACTCGGCCACCGACACCCACGACAACCGGCGGAAACGAGACACAAAAGTGGCGACGAGGATGGGACACAAAACACTACACCCACTGCCAGCACCCCAATTTCAAGAAATTTAATTCTAATGGATGAAATATGTAGCAAATCGTTTGTAGAGGTTTTTAGTGAACGTATTTTCGTTTGTAGTAACTTGTATAAACCGCAAAACCTGTTCGAATCACTAGGCTCAAGAGCCACTTTGCCTGTGCCATGCTTTATTGGCTGCTGACTCCCTACTTGGGGAAAAAAATCGGTTAATTTTTTCACACTGTAAGAGCTTCCTTTTTACTTGATAGTAGCTGTTACAGTTTTTGTTTGTAGTTTTATGGGAAAAAAATGTGAGGCTCAGAAATAGCCAGCTTCCTATTTTGAAGAAATTATTTCTAATGTTTGATATGTACTTGCTTGTAGTGATCGTATTTCTGTTTGCAGCTCTTTGTTAATTGTTCAGTCTTTTCTTCTATCTCCTTAATACGCTGTGTGCGCTGGACTCTTCTCAGCAACAGAGACTGCACCGGAATGCTTGTAGGCAATGTTGAGGATTTGGGGAAGTTTGCCTCCTTCATTGGGTAGCGGGGTTCTAGAAATGGGCTAGCAAGCTCTTCGTATTAAAGATTTAATTTGTAATTAATTTTGTAAATAGCTATAGAACGTTTGGCAGTGGATTGTATAGATGTTTATAGTTCATGAAAACTCTACAAATATTGGTAGCTCAAAATCATTTGTGGTTGTTTGTGTTTGCAAAAAAACACTTTGATACCATTAACAAGTTAAGGAATTGGTGGGAAGATTTTTCTCATATTTCGTTCTTCAGCCATCAGTTACCAAAGTTTTCGTATGGTGGATCGTTTTGAAATAGTTTACCTTTAAAATTTTTCGCATTTGGCGATTCTCAAAATCGCCTTAGAGCCATGCACTAGCCATATAATCGTTTGTAGATGTTAGTTGATTGGTTTATCTCGGTTATTGTTCCATAAGAATCCACTAAAAACGTTTTATTCGCTGTGGAATCATTTGTAGCAATCGCTCTTAGACGATTAGCAAGAGGTAGAACAATTAGTATGGAGATTGTTTTCATTTTTTCTTAAACTTTCAGTTACAACCGTTTTCTTATGGTGCAATCGTTAGAAATAGAACACAGTGACAATTTTTCGCGTCTGCCTTAATTAAAACATTAGTAACATAAAAGTGGATCTTCGCGGTCGCCTTTTGAAAGCTCGAAATTAAAATAAAATTACAGCTGAACCGTTCATCTGACACGAAAATAGAATAAACATATTTGTAAAGGAGAAAATTCTCAATAACTTTGCTCTTTTACGTTATTTCCATAGCTCGCACCGTATCAGAGATATTTGCAAAAATATCGGCAATTTGACACTGCCGCTTGATTTTGCGTTAGCTATTACAGGCAAAGAAAATAAACTTTAAAAAGAAGACAAACTAGCACCGCAAGACAGGTGATAATATTTTAACGGAAAAAGGTAATGAAAATAGGGGAGAGATATGAAAATAATATGAAACTTCCTGGCAGATTAAAATTGTGTGCCGGAACCGGGACTCGAACCTGGGACCTTTGCCTTTATGAAAATAATAGTTTATAGGCAAAAGTCAAAGATAAATGTTTGTCAAAGCTAAACATAAATATCTAATAATTTAGACTTTTTATTAAAATACGGCCAGAGGGATCATGAAGTCTTGAGTGCATACACATTGTCACAATAGTAGAGTCGTGATCGTACCGTACATATTTTTATTATTTCTGTCCTAAATGTAGTGATGCGTCACCAACCGAGCTCCCTTGATGCCGCGTAAATGCGACTAGTATCGACTGGCGCGAATAATAGTAATAATGAAAATAAAAAGAAGAAACGTAGAGGAACCAGGTCAAAACAATTGGGGGATCAGTTCAGATATCGGAATCCTCAAGTACTGTCGTCGGTAGAATGAACTAAAATGGTTCGACGTCTTTCTGTTGGTTCTACGAAGTGGAGGCAACATCACAGTATCCGAGATAGTGGCAATAACAAAGTTGCTGCAGAGAAGGTTGGTGTTGACTTGTCTTTACGAAACGAATTACTCAAGCAGTTGGGTTTCAGATGCTGTAGTGAGCAGCTAGTGCAATGCAACAACCAAGCGACTTACCCGTAGCTATGGCATGGAGAGCCTTAACCCATTTCTTCCCAAAAACAGAACTTGTGAAAAAGTGTTATATTTAGTCATCAGGTTCTCTTTAAAATAATTGAAACAACATTACAAATATTACAAACTGGCAGTATGTGTTGTAATTTACACCATCCACAATGTTGCGCTGTTTCCTAGTAAAAAAATAGAAAAATTTAGTTTTTATGATCACATTCTTCTATTTGTTCAAACTGTGCAATATTGTCTATTATATGATAACTCTGACTTACACTGATGGTATCACTCATGAAATATTAAAAAAACACTCTGTGTGAAGCTGAACTTGACATTTCTTGTGTATGTAGATCGTATGACGTTTGTAAATCTTGCATCTTTTTACGAAGTATTAAGGTAATTGTGATACTTTATCACATGTAGAGAGAGCTCGTGAATGCCTTTTAACACACGTGTGGTGAGTTTTGTAAAGTAAGTCCATTTGGACTGCATTTTGTAAGGCTAAATTTTGTGTTGTGTGTACGCAACACTGGGAAGAAATGGGTTAAGTAGGTTGGTAGCGAAACACCTACAGATAAGTGGTAGCTGCAACCATTGGAGGTCTCAAAGTGTAATTTCCAGGACCTGGACGCGATTTCAGGCAACGAGAACCGCTAAGACTTACGCCAAGGTCGTCAATGGGTAATTTCAGCTAGAGATGACCATTATCTCCAGTTAACAAACAGCCCGTCCAGACAGGAGGCTGAATGCAATTCAGCTGCAAAGCACCATCCAGACAACAACAGGACGCACAATATCAACACACAGTCCGAAAATATGGCTTCTACACACGGAGGCCTGTGGTGAATGTCCTATTAAAACCACGACACTGTTTAGCCCGCAAAAACTAGGCGGAGGGACATCAGGATTGTAGTCGTAACGAGGGGCGCCGAGTTCACAGATGAGTCAGGATTTTGTGTTCCGCCGGAAAATCGTTGTTCTCTCATCTGGAGAGAACGTGGAACCTGGAACAATCTTACTTATACGAGGCGCGTCCAGAAAGTAAACTCCGTTGGGTAATAAAATGAAATTGTACACAGATACAGAAGAAATTTTTATTGCACAAAATTCTATAACTCTTAAACTACTTTTCCACATAACTGCCGAAATTTTGTAGCCACTTTCCATAGCGTGCCACAAGTTTTTGCATGCATACAGAAGGTTGCCGCCTGTGTATTCAATCATGTGCTAACAGCTCTTTATCATCGTTGAAGTGTTGACCACCAAGGACAGATTTTAGGTGTAAGACGAGATGAAAGTCGCTAGGAGAGAGGTCCGAGCTGTATGGAGGATGATCAAACAGGTCCCATTGAAATTTCCGTAAGAATTGTTTGGTCACATTCGGTGTGTGTGGTCAGGCATTATCATGAAAGAAAAAAATCTTTTGTCAGTAATCCTCTTCTTACACCTAAAATCTGTCCTTGGTGGACAACACTTCAACGATGATGACGAGCTGAAAGAACATGTTACCAGATGGTTGAATACAAAGGCGGCAACATTTTATGAACAAGGCACACAAAACCTTGTGCCAGGCTATGACAATTGCCTACAAAATTTCGGAAGCTATGTAGAAAAGTAGATTAACAGTTATAGATTTTTGTACAATCAATATTTTTTCTGTATCTGTAGCCGTTCGTTTTATATAACCAAACGGAACTTACTTTCTGGACGCGCCTCGTATATAGGGCGAACGGTGTCGGCAGGAGTCAGTAATGGCGGACGTACGGACCACTATGTCGTTCAGAATCGCGCTTTGACTGCTCAAAGGCATAGATAGAGACGAAATCCTTCGCCTTTTTTGTTCCCTACACTGGTGCCATAGGAGAAGGGTTCCTTCTGGTGGACGATAATGCTTATCTCCACATAGTTACACTGGTGGACAACACTTTGAAACAGAGAGAATTGAACTAAGGGAGTAGCCTGACTTGAACACGAATAAGCGTGTCTGAGATCACTCGGATGAATTGCAGTCAAACCAGCACCTCCCACAACGGTTGCAGAGCTAGTTATCGCGCTCGTGGAAGAAGGAACAAATATTCCTCAAGTGCTGATTGTTGTTGTGGTCTTCAGTCGGCAGACTGGTTTGATGCAGCTCTCCACGCTACCCTGTCCTGTGCAAGCCCCTTCATCTGGAAATGAGAATGGCAACCTACATCCTTTTCACTCTGCTTAATGTAATCGTCCATCGGCCTCCCTCTACGATTTTTACCCCACCCACGTTCTTCTATTACTATGTTGAGAACACCTGTAGGTCTCAGTATGTGTCCCACAAAGTAAACGCCTCTCTTAGTCAGGATATGCCAGAAACTCCTTTTCTCCCCAGTTCTGTCGTGCACCTCATTAGTTACGTGATCTACCTATCTAATCTTCAACATTTCCTGAGCTATCATATGTTTGTCTGAACTCTTTATCGTCCATGTATCACTACCATACAATGCTACACTCCAGAAATTACTCCCTAACATTTAAATTAATACTGGATGTCAAAAAATTTCTCTTCTTCAGAAATGTCTTTCGTCCCACAGCCGTTCTCAATTTTATATCTTCCTTATTTTGGCCATCAGAAATTATTTTGCTACCCAAACAACAAAACTCATCTACTACTCTTAGTGCTCATTACCTAATTTCATTCGTCCAGCCGGCCGCGGTGGCCGAGGCGACTGAGGCGCTCCAGTCACGGTCTGCACGGCCACTACGGTCGGGGGTTCGAATCCCCCCTCGGGCATGGATATTTGTGCCGTCCTAGTTCGTAAGTAGTTCATAAGTAGTTTGTAAGCTTAGGGACTGATGACCACGTAGTTAAGTCCCATAAGTTCTACAAACATTTGAACATTTTTGAATCATTCGTCCAACAAAAATGTTTCAAATGTTTGTATAGCTTATGGGACTTAACTACGGGGTCAGCAGTCCCTAAGCTTACAAACTACTTATGAACTAGCTAACACTAAGGACGACACAAACATCCATGCCCGAGGGTGGATTCGAACCCCCGACCGTAGTGGCCGTGCAGACCGTGACTCGCGCGCCGCAGTCCCATCGGCCATTCGTTCAACACCGCCAGATTTCCTGACACTAGAATTCCATTATCCCTGTTTTACTCTTGTTAATGATCATCTTAGACCTTCCTTTCAAGACAATGTCCATTCCGTTCAATTGCTCCTCCACGTCCTTTGCTGTCTCTGAAAGAATTATAATTTCGTCGGCAAACCGCATAGTTTTTATTTCCTCTCCCTGAATTTTAATTCCTTCTCCATATTTCCCCTTGCATTCCTTCACAGCTTGCTCAATGTGCAGAATGAATAACACTGGGGAAGGGCTACAAACCTGTTTACTCTCTTCCCAACCACTGCATCCCTTTCATGCCTTTCGAGTAACTGATGTATGGTTTCAGTAAAAGATGAATATATTCGCTCCCTATATTTTTCCCCTGCTACCTATAGAATTTGAAAGAGTGTATTCCAGTTAACATTGTCAAAAGCTTTATACAGATTTACAAATGCTGAAAACGTAGGTAGTCATAATGTATTACCTCGCGTGTTCCTACCTTTCCTCTAAATCCAAACTGATCTTCCCCAAGGTCGAACTCAATCCGTTTTCCATTCGTCAGTAGATAATTCGTGTTAGTATTTTGCATCCATGACTTATTATACTCTGATAGTTCTTGTAATTGGCCGAACGTGCTTGCTTTGGAATTGGAATTACATTATTCACGAAGGGTGAGTTTATCTCCCCTGTCTCATATATCTTCAATACCAGGTGGAACAATTTCTTCGTAACTGGCGCTCCTAACGATATCAGCAGTTCAGAAGGATCATCATCTACTCCAGGGGCCATTTTTCGATTTAGATCTTTCAGTGTTCTGTCAAATTCTTCTCGCAGTATCATATCTCCTATCTCATCTTCCTCTACTTCGTCTTCCGTTTCTAGAATACTACCTTCAAGTTTACTTCCTTTGTATAGGCCCTCTATATATTCCTGCCACCTTTCAGCTTTCCTTCTTTGCTTAGTACTGGTTTTCCATTTGAGTTATTGATATTCATGCCGCTGCTTTTCTTGTCTCCCCTACTTATACATTCCTATACGGAATTGTATTTGTCATCTAACCACTCCTGCTTAGCCAATCTGCAATTCTTGTCATTTCTCTGCCGTCTATATTCCCTTTTACCTGCTTCATTTACTGCATTTGTACATTTTCTCTTTTCATCAATTACGTGTAGTATCTCATGTGTTATCCAGGGATTTCTATTAGGCCTTGTTCTTCTGCCGATACAATCATCTGCAGCCTTCACTACTATATCTCTCGGAGCTACCCATTCTTCTTCAACTACTGTCTTACTCTCCTCGTTTCATTAAATCGTAGCGTAATGCTTCCTCTGAAACTCTCAGCCACCTCTGGTTCCTTCAATTTGTACTGGTTCTATCTTCTTAATTTTACTGCCTTTCTGCAGTCTCTTTAAGTTTTACCCTACCGTTCATAACCAATAAGTTATGGTTAGAGTCTATATCTGCCCCTGGGTATGTGTTACAGTTTAAATTTGTACTACTGTGGTTGGTGTTGGCCTTATGTCTATCTTTGCTGCGATAATGCGTTAAGTTACCCGCATTCCTATTTTCTTATTCCTTATCAGACCTACTCCTGTGTTACCACCAACTGATTTTGTACTCGCCTGATCAGAAATCCTATTCATCATGCCACCGAACATCACTAATCCCCACCATATCTGACTTTAACCTATCCGTTTCTCTTTTCAAATTTTCTAACTCACTTGCCAGATTAAGAAATAGAACAGTCAACACTCCGATCAGTAACATGACTGTTTCTTCTTGATGACATCATCCTGAGTAGCTCCCGCCCGGAAATTCGAATGAATGGGGAACTATATTATATCAAGAATATTTTACCCGAGAGGATGCCATCATATATTCATACAGTAGAGTTGCATATCCTCGGGAGCGGCGGCGGAGCGGCCGAGCGCTTTGAGGCTCTATGCTCCGATGCGCGAGGCCGTTCACTGTCGGGGGTTCGAATCTCCCCCCCCCCCCCCCCCCCACACTTCGGGCATGGTTGGTTGTGTCGCCTTCAGTATAAGCTAGTTCATAAGTAGTTTGTAAGTTTAGGGACTGATGACCCCGCGGTTAAGTCCCATAAGCTTTACAAAAATTTGAACATTTTTTTGTCCTCGGGAGAAGTAACAGCTGTAGTTTCACCTTGCTTTCAGCCTTTCGCAGTAACTGCATGGCAAAGCCATGTTAGCTGATGTTACAAGGCCAGCTCAGTCAATCATCCAGACTGTTGCCCCTGCAACTACTGAAAATGCTGCTGCCCCTCTTCAGGAACACGTTTGTCTGGCCTCTCCACAGATACCCATCCGCTGTGGTTGCACCTACGGTACAACTATCAGTATCGTTGAGGCACGCAAGTCACCCCACCTCGACCACGTCTGTGGTTCATGATGGTGGTAGCTGGTTAACCTCATAGTGTCCATGACACGCAGGTGTGCAACGTACTGGCCGTTCGAGGGGATCACACACCGAATTAGAGAGTAACGAGAATGACTTCTCTGTTGTTTTAGCCCCATGGTGCCTCGCTCTAAGCAAATGGTATTTGAACCTGAAGTAAAGGGTTGACACAGTAAAATATCTGTCTGTATCACAAACAAATTACAATGATAGCGAATATCTGAAAAAGTAGTTATCATACGTATATTGTATATATCTCTCGTGTCACGTTGTTTGTCCCCGATGAACTTTGAAATTACTCAACTGATCTTAATGAAAATTTTGGTTTGATGCTGGAAATGACATGCATCTGAATCCACGTTGAACTGTAGGTCCCAAATTCACGGTTTTGAAAACTAGGAATGCGTTGCGGGCATTTGGACACAGAAGTAGCAGCAGATTTGCAGCAGGTCACCGTGCCTCACGGAAATATTATACTCGTCCGCCTCCATGGCTGAGTGGCAGCGTCGCTGACCGCCGATGCAAGGGCCCTGCTTCTGTGTGTTTATCAACACTTTCATCATCATCAAAAATGTTCAAATGTCTGTAAATCTATCGGACCAAACTGCGTGGTCATCAGTCCGTAGCTTACAAACTACTTAAACCTAGGTAAACTAATCTACGGACAAACACACACAAGGGAGGACTCGAACCTCCACGGCGAGCAACCGCGCGCTCCGCAGCGAGACGCTTTAGACCGCTCGGCTACTCTACCGCGGCATTCATCATCATCATCGACATCAAGTCACCGAAGTGGCGTTAACAGAAAGACTTGCAGTAGGCGGCCTAACCCCCTGGGTTTATCCCGGCCACGGAAAGCCATAGCCGGCCGCGGTGGCCGAAGGGACTGAGGCGCGTCAGTCACGGTCTGCACGGCCACTACGGTCGGGGGTTCGAATCCCCCCTCGGGCATTGATATTTGTGCCGTCCTTGGTGTTAGCTAGTTCATAAGTAGTTTGTAAGTTTAGGGACTGATGACCCTGTAGTTAAGTCCCATAAGCTATACAAACATTTGAACATTTTTTTGGAAAGCCATATGATCATTTCATTTTCATTATTACAGCCGAGTTAGGACTTTAACTTGCTACAATTTATTCCACATTGTACATATTTTCAAAATTTACATAACGCTTAACAGTATGTTTTTTTAATTTTTCGTGTATTTCATTTTATTCTAATTTTTTTTATGTATTACCTACATGTATAAAAATAAGTTGCAGTGCGTTAGTTTCGTTAAAACGGCTACACCGTTTTGAATGTTTTTGTTTTATTCGCCTTAATACAAGTATGTTTAGAAAAAAAAAGGGAAAACTCAAAGGAACAACTAAGAAATCGCAAAAAAGCGAAATTAGTACTTTTTTACGGTGACCACCGGCACTTGGATTACTTTCGTATTTTCTTGCTGCCATACCGTTGATACAACTGAATAAAAGTTTGTACACCAGAGATGAAAAACAAGTGGAGTATCACTGCCTACGTAAGATTTCGAAAGGTGCATGGCGGAGGGTCTCCCGACTGACACCGTTTGACTGTTCATCATGAATTTGGCGGGTATTCTAATTTTTCATAAACAGGACAGGGGGGACAGAAAAAGATTGGCAGAGGGCGGGGGAGGTAATGACAGAGGCAGGGGGGATATAACGGAACAGTAGGAGGAGCAGGACGACGAAGATGGCGACGAACGTAGGCAGAGCTAAACAGAGCAGGGAGGAGGAAATGGTGTGTGTGTGTGTGTGTGTGTGTGTGTGTGAGAGAGAGAGAGAGAGAGAGAGAGAGAGAGAGAGAGAGAGAGAGAGAGAGAATGTTGGAACGAATGAAGCCCAAGCAACAGAGGTATTTTCAGGTAGCTAGTAGTGAGAAGCCTAAGAGGACAAAGAGGTAACACAAAGGCATGGAGGTGTGGGAAGTGATGGACTGAGAGGTTAAGGAAAGGAGTGTAGCATGTATATGCAATTGCTTCGCATACTTAGTAACTGTAAAGTATATATGTATTCAATACCATCTCATGTCCTCCCACTTTGCCCCTCCCCCCCTTAAAAATATTATATGGGGGCCATTGATGGGACTTGACTGATTTTTCATATAATATTACAATAGATGATATGCAGCTAACACATTGTTAACTGTTGAAACTACTATTCATATTTAGGAAACGTATATAGATTTTGATTAATAACTCACATCATATAACAAAACTATTGGCCCACTTTAGGTTACGGTAGTAACACTAAAAGTGGGCCTTTGCGATCGTTTTTTGACAGCTCGAAATTTAAATAAAAATAACTGCTTAACCATTCACCTGACACGAAAATTGAATAACCGAATTTGTAGAGGACAAAATTATCTACAATTTTGCTCTCTTATGTTTTTTTCATATTTCGTATCGTTTCAGAGATATTTGCAAAAATAACGACGATTTTGGGATGTATGTCTGTCTGTCCGTAACGTGTTCCCCGTTTTTAAGACGAACCGTTCAACCGATCGGCACCAAATTTTACTGAGATAATTGTTGGCTACCAGAGACCAGAACCTCGATTTTTCAAATATTTCTGACAAGAAATACGTTAGTAATACCAAAAAAAGGCCGATTGTAATGTAATTTTAATTGCATATAAACCGTTCATCTGACGCTAAAATTGAATAACCGAATTTGTAGAGGAGCTCTACAGCTTTGTTGCCTTATGGGTTTATATATATCTCGTATCGTTTGAGAGATATTTGTAAAAATAACAGAGTTTTGACACCCTGCACTCAATTAACGAAAACCAGCCGTTCGCAGATGTCACGTGACATTCATCGCCCAGAACTCTCTCTGGCATAAGCCATCTTGCGTTGCGTATTTGATGATTTTTCTTATTTTAACTTACACGTTTTCATTCCAAAGCAATGGCGCTCTGAAGAATTAACAAAAACACGTCGTTCTTCGTACGATACATGATAATCTAGTGTCTACAAATGCCATATTAGCATCAGTTAACAACGGCCATGAACTATAAAATTTAAGAACGTAACTTCCAAGTGTTGGCTGTAGCGTAGTGGGCAATGCGTTGGATTTTTTTCCCTAAAAGAGTTTCAGACTCCCTTATTAATTAATTTTTTATTGTTTACTTTATTATTTTGGTCCAAAATGTTTGCAAAAACTTATAAAACTACAAATCTAAAGTGAGCCGTAAAACACGTCAGTGCGATTTTTTTTAATGTCCGAGTTGCTGGTAACATTGTTTGATTATTCGCATTAGAAAATTTTTGGCAAACGGCCTTGGCAAAGTGAGTACACCGTTTCCCGCTAGATCTCCGAGGTTAAGTCGCGTACCATTCATTCATGCCGTGTGCTGTTGGTACGAAGACAAGCTATGGGACAGTTAATCGTCGCTAATGACCTTAGGTGTTGACAAGCCTTAAAATCAAAGCTTCTTTTCTGAAATGGTTTCCTATGCATTGTCACGACTTATAATCAGGAACAAAAACAATTTTTATAACTGTTGAAATCCCTATACAAAAATTAATATTCTAGCGAACATGTTCTGTCACTCATTCCAGTGATAACATTTTGTGGTTGCAACTACTTCTGCCAGAGTCTCATTTTGTTATGTTTTGTTTACAGTACATTGGCAACCGTTTCTTTACGTACTTTACTTTTATTACTGCAAAGGGCTTGAAACGTTTAGGCCGATGCAGAAACACATGATTTATTGCTTTTTAATATGAAAAATAAATGGTGGGTGAACACCCTAGCACACGTGAAATTTCATTTAAAAAAAGTTCGTTTTGTGGAAACCATTAAAACCTCTCTCAAAAGAAAGGCAGGAAAAAGTAAAAGAAACTAAATACGAATTCTTTATCAACAAAGTTGTAAGGTGTTTAATTTATTGTTTTTCCAAGGAATCTCATTCTAAGAGAAATCCCATCAAAATCCCAACATTAACAAATTAACATTAATTTTCCAGCTCTGAACAGATATGGTGGGTACTGTGGAAATAAAGCTCGGAAGGAACCAAAACCAGTAACTGCTACCTTGCAGAAATAGAGGCTCCTCAGAGGCTAAGTGAGAGAGACCCGAGAGACTTGGAGCAGCCCTCCCGTCGAGCTGTGGTTCATAGGCCAACACCCTTTTTAACAGACAACAACATATCACAGAAACAAACAGAACACCAATTACCGGTCAGATCTGAAGATACAATCCTAGCAATGGGAAAGGAGAACCGAAAAGAGTCCTAAAATGTTAGAACACAGTAAACAGAATAAAAAACGTAGGTGATATCAGAAATTAAACAAACTAGATTATAAATAAAAGGATTAAGTAAGGGATGAAGAAAAAATAACGGTCATACCCCCCTGTATTCTTGAAGATAAGAAAGAGTGACAATAACACTACATCAGGGAGCAAAGACCTCTTGGTTAGAGTGGCATCCAGTTAGAGACCAACTGTCAGTTTTCCGCAGAAATACCACCAGACAAGTTTTAAAACATTTTTTGAGGATCGATCAAAGCGAAAAAATGTTTCTAATAACTATTTCTATTTCTTGTAATATAAGAAACGTTAAGTTCGAATCTAAAAACTTAACATTCATGAATCTTAATAAAAACGATTCTAGATTTTATTAATCGTATTAGAGAAGTTTTTAGCAAATTAATCACCACCACTAAGAATTCTATAGCTAAAAACTTTTTTTTATAGCTTCCTGCGAACTGAAACGGAAAACGGTTCTCTACAAACGATTTCCTGCACATATAATGCATTAGAATCAAAATTATTGTGAATGGGGTTTGATGGTGGTTGCAACACACTGCAGTATAAATCTCGCGCCATGCGTTTAAACTCGTTTTGGGTGTTGTACAAGTTACTACAAACAAAAATTCGTTCACTACAAACCTCTACGATCGATTTCCTACACATATCATCTATTAGAATTAAATTTCTTGAAAGTGGAGTGCTGTCAGTGGGTGCAATGCACAGCAGTATGGTCCTCGCGCCTTGCGTTTCGAACAGGTTTGGTGGCTTATACAAGCCACTACAAACGAAAATTCGTTCATTACAAACCACTACAAACGATTTCCTAGACATATTATCTATAAAAATTTAATTTCGTGAAAGTGGGGTGCTGGCCATATTCTGAGTGACCCATTTTTTTCCCTTCGAAAAACTACAAACAAAAAATTGGGAACTTCAATCCACTACAAACGATGCTCATGATTATACAAAGTAAAAAGCAACTTCGTCAAGTCGGGTGTCAGGTTCACAGAGGTGCACGGAGCCATTTGAGAGCGACGAGGTGCTCCAGAGACGGGTACCGCTGTTAGGCCCGTCTGTGATCTTTAATAACCTCTGCAACCTGTGGTACCACCATGGCACTGTCTTACGCCATGGGGCCCCAGATGAGTGGGGAAAGGGTGGATTCTGCAGCAGAAACAATGGAGCGCGTGGTGCACTCGACCGCCACATCAACGTAGTCTACTGGGGGAGGGCCATCTCATATTGACCTCTGCCTGTTGAATACGGGTGCCCCCACATATTTTAGTGTGGCGCATGGCACATTCTCGGCCACTGATCTGTCTATCTGCAGCCATAGCCTTCCACCATCTGTGCACTGGAGAGCCCCCGATGACTTGTTTTCCCATTTTCCTGTCACTCCCACAATGACAGTCCCCAGGGCGCCTGCACAGGTGGGCCCTAAACAAGGTTAACTGGGAAGACTTTACCTCTGCTGCCACAGACGTCATTTACCGTCTAGTAAAATCATCTGAAGATCAAAACCAACTGCAGAACGATCTGAATAAGATATCACTATGGTGTAAAAATTGGCAATTGACTCTAAATAATGAGAAGTGTGAAGTCGTTCACATGAGTACGAAAAGAAATCCGTTAAACTTTGTTTACAAGATAAAATCAATCAAAAGTGAAGGCCGTAAAATCTACTAAATACCTAGGAATTACTAGTACTTCTTACAAATTGGAAAGAACACGTAGATAGTGTCGTGGGAAAGGCGAACCAGAGACTGCGTTTTATTGGCAGAACTCTTAAAAGATGCAAGAGAACTACTAAAGAAACTGCGTACACTACGCTTGTCGGTCCTTTTATGGAATATTGCTGCCTAGTGTGGGATCCTTATCAGGTGGGTTTGACGGAGGACATCGAAAGAGTCCAAAGAAGGGCAGCTCGTTTCGTATTGTCACGATACACGGGAGACAGCGTTACGGAAATGATACAGGATCTGGGATGGGAATCATTACAACAACGGCGCTTATCGCTGCGGCGTGGGCTGCTTATGAAACTCCAATCGCCAACATTCTCCTCCGAATGCGAAAATATATTGTTGACTCCCACTCACTTAGGTAGAAATGATCATAAGAGTAAAATACGAGAAATCAGAGCCCGAACGGAGAGATTCAGGTGTTCTATCTTCCCGCGCACTATTCGATAATGGAATGGGAGATAAATAGTATAATGATGTACCCTCTGCCAGGCACTTAAATGAAATTTGCAGAGTATCCCATGTAGATGAAGATGAAGAGATCTAGGTCCTCAGAGGACACTAGTATCTTCAACTCGTCCTCTGAGGAAGAGGTCTGGGGTGGTAGTGGGGCAACCACCAGGGTCTCTTTATTCTTCACAACTTTCTTTTTCTTTTTAATAGCCTCTCGCTGTTCTTTTGGCTTCTCATGTCTGGAGGGCATCGGTGACTCAGTCCCTCTGACTGAGGAGGACCTTGCGGCCCCACGACCAGCCTTCGTTGGCACTGTTTGCCACAGGCTGGTATCTTTAGTTCCAGAGGAGGAAGCCGAGGAAGGGTGGGATTCAACCAAACCCTTCCTCACGAGAGGAGCCAGAGAAGGCTGTTGCTTCTCAGGCTCAGGGGTGGGGACCAGCGTCCCTGTTGGTTGGGGTGGTATTGCTCCCAAGGTAGAGGGTTTGGGAGCAATACAGGAAGATCCGCCCCCAGTTGTCAATGGGAGGGGGGGAGTGGATGATTGGGCCTGTGGGCCCACAGAGATTAGCTGAGCAGATGGGGTCAGAGATGACAATGTCGACATTGGATGAACAGCAGTGGCAAAAGTTTTAGCCATGGTCACAGGGTGCAGCTTGGTATATTTGCGCCGTGTCTCTGAATAGGTCAGTCTTTCCAGGGTCTTATACTCCATGATTTTTCTTTCCCTATGGAGGACCGTGCAATCTGGTGAGCAGGATGAACAGTGCTGGCCACAGTTAACACAGACCGGAGGAGGGACACAAGGGACGTCTGGGTGCGATGCACGTCCACACTCCCGACATGTGGGGTTGGCTTCACACTGGGAGGACACGTTCCCAAACCTCCAGCACTTAAAGCAGCGCATAGGGAGAGGAACATAGGGTTTTACGTCACACCGGTAAATCACCACCTTGACTTTTTCAGGTAACATGTCACCCTCAAAAGCCAAGATGAAGGCACCAATGGCAAACCTGTTGACCTTTGGACCGCTATAGATGTGCCGGATGAAATGCACACCTTGCCGCTCTAGGTTCGACCGTAGCTCATCATCAGCTTGCAGCAACATATCTATGGAAGATTATACCCTGGACCATGTTAAGGCTCTTGTGAGGAGGTACCCTAACAGGAACATCACCCAGCTTCTCACAGGTGAGCAACGCCCGCGACTGTGCTGGGGATGAAGTCGTTATCAAGACTGATCCAGATCGCATCTTGGACAGACCCTCCACCTCTCCATACTTGTCCTCCAGATGCTCAACTAAAAACCTTGGCTTAGTTGACGCAAAGGATTCCCCATCATTGCATGAGCAAACTAAGTATCGGGGGGGGGGGGGGGCATACGACTCACCTTGACTTCTGGCCATACATTCCTCCCATGGCATGGCCAGGGAAGGGAACGAACGGGGGTCATATCCAGCAGCATTAAAGTCTCCTCTTCCTCTCTTAGAGACACCGGTTGTATGTCCGGCAACGTTACAGGGTCTTTTCATGGTGTTCCCAAGAGTAGCTAGGGATCTGTAGGTCTACCCAGGCAGAGCCCCACTTGCCTGGGTAAGCCTTATACAACTGAGGTGCGGCAGGTTCTTCAGAGGTTGCTCGCTAGTGACTGTTCAACCTCAACAGCCATGCATCTCCTCGGTATGTAGCACACCTTGAGATTAAGGGTTGTTGTTGTTTTTTTTTAATAGAGATTTGTACTATCCTCACGACCCGGGCGATTAAGTCAAGAGCCTGAGGCTCTGAAACGTACAATGTTCCACCGTCGCACCGAACGATGGTCGTTGAAGCATGCACAGAGCTTACGGTGTAGCAAACTGTTGGCGCGATGAAGGCACACCTCAGGATCCCAGGTTCACCAAGCCCGTTCTCAGCAAATTAATGCTGAGCCACTGAAGGGGAGGAGTGGGATGAGGAGAGGAGAGGGGTACTGGTTGTAACGAGGCAGAAACATCTGCCCTGATACCACCCACTCTGCTCAGGGGCTCTCCCCATGGGTACCACCCAGCCACAGCAAAGGCCATCTGGCACAATGGCCATTTCTGGAAGTCCTGATACCCCAAGAGGACAGGTATCAACTCCTTTACCTCCATGGGGAGGTAACAGCTCATGGTACCATCAGTATGATCCCTGTGTTGTCAGGGGGCTCAACCAGAAGGGTACCTGATAGCCCCCCCCATCAGACAGGCGACATGTGCCGCAGGACCTAGCATAGGTAGGGGGCTACACCGAGGAAGGCAGGGGGAAAGGAAAGGATAGGGATCCATGTTGTAGGGCTAGGTAGGGAGTTCTTCTCCACTGGCTCACACTAACTGGAATTTATTTACGGAGGTCAAACCATGCAGGGGACCAAACTGAGCCAAAAAATAAGGAGAATGGCAAACAGAGCAATATCATGAAGACCACAACCAGAACTGTAGGAACAGCTGGGCTGTCTTAAATGGAAACACCTTGAGAGAGGAAATGAGCAGTGAGTGGAGGGGGGGGAGGGTAAACAGAGTCAAAAAATATGGGAAACAGCAAAACCACTGAAACCACAATCAGAGCCATAAGAATGGCCACATCTTAAAGGAAAACACCTAGAGGGGGGAAATGAGCAGGTAGGGATTGTGACTGGAAGGAGAGGAACCAGGAAAGGTAATAATATGGGAAAATAGGAAGAAAGGCTGCAATGACTGGGAGACCTGTGCACACCACACGTGCACCCACAAAATAGCTGTGGGCCCCTGGGGGGGGGGGGGGGGGTCATCAGGATGAACTCACTCTTTCGGAGCTTATAGTAGATCGAGACAGGTCATGAGAAGGGGATGGAAAAGGAAGACCGAAGATCAGAAGAGGGTCTGGATGCTAATTGTGATTGTGACCCCAGACCTGGACCACTATTGTGGGAGGTGGATCTGTACATCTGGAAAGAGGAGACAATAGTCTGGATGCCCTAGGAAGTAGGAGATGTGTAGAGCATATTTAATCAGCTGCTGTTGGTGCAAAACCCTCAACAGTGGGATCCCTCCCTCAGCTAGGAGGTTGGTCAGGGAACCAGACTAACACCACAGTGGTGAATCAGGTCCAGTATCTACAATGTCAAAGGTAACACTACACTGTATGTGAGGGTCCCATAGTCCAGACAAGATTGGACCAGTGCTTTGTACATTTGTATTAGAATAGATTTGTCTGCACCATAGGTGGTGTTGCTGAAGCATCAAAGAGTATTGATAAGTGACCAACATGTCTGTTGAAGTTGAAGATGGGGAAGCCATGACAACGAGGAGTCAAAGACCAGTATAAAAAAAAAAAACAATGAGTGTCTGCCACTTTAAGAGGCTGGCCATGGAGATGCTCAGGTACCACAGATACAAAAAAATTATGAAAAGATATGCCAAATAGTCGACAGATACCGGTACCAAAAATCGTGGATAGAAACAGATGAATATGTATACTTAGATAAAATTACTTAAGGCCACATACAAGCACATCAACAACATGCAAAATAATGTAAAATGCATATCAATATGTGTGAAAGTGGAAAAGGATTTACAGAAGGAATTGAAATTAAATGCTTGTTTGAACAGAAAGAGAGAGGGCTTTGATTGGTTTGTCACAAGTTGGGTGCAAGGTAAGTAGGCAAATAAATATAAAACACAGGTAAAAATATGAGTGGAAGAGGAAGGAAATTGTATATGGGGTAACTAACAGTGGGGAAAATTAGATGCTGAAGCAACAATCCACGCAGTTACACAACCGTTTGTTGTGTGCGGATGGGACCATTAACATAGATAGGCTCGGAAGCTGGAGCATGAGCAATAAAAAAACACACACACACAGAGGAAAATACAAAGAATTGGCAGGTAAACAAATGCTTTACAGAACAACAGCAAAGGGAAATCACAGGCTTATGGCTTGGAAGAAAGACCGGTAGGCAAAGCCTAACAATGGAAAGTCCACATTGGAATTCAACAATATAATGAAGACATGTTGCAGTCACACAACATCGAACAATTTGTAGCCAAAAGCCACAGAAAGGCATGTAAAAAACACACACACACACATATATATATATCTGTTGAAAATCACATGTTGCATTCTGTCAACTAAAAATGCTTCTATCTAGTCACACAGTTGGTCTGATATTCCATATGCTTGCACTTTGTTCATAAGGAAATGGTGCAGAATGGTACTAAATGCCATGTGGAAGCCAAGAAACACGGCATCTACCTGGAATCTTATATCAACTGCCCTCTGGATATTGTGGATGAATAGCGTGAGTTGTGTTTCACATGAACTTTGCTTTTGGAAGCCATGTTGATTCCTACAAAGGAGATTTTCAGTCTCAAGAAATAACGTAATATTCAAACGTAAAATGTGTTCCAAAATTCTGCAACTCACTAATTTCAGAGTTATAAGACTATAGTTTAACACATCTGATTGATGACCCTTTTTGTAAATTGGAATGACCTATGTCTTCTTCCAATCCTTAAAAAGACTTCATTCCACTAGAGGCCTTCAGTACACTGCTGCTAGAAAGTGGGCAAGTTCCTTATCATACTCCATGTAAAATTGAATTGGTATCCCATCAGGTCTAGCGGCTTTTCTATCCCTCTGACAATTATTTCAATATCTGCCATTTTATCATTCTTGCTATGGCTTAGAGGAGGCACTACAGTGCAGAAAAAGGCATTTAGTATTTTGGGCTTTTGGGTATCATCCTCTGTCTTAACACCATTATGGTCACAGAGTGTCTGGGTATCTGGTTTAGACCCATTTATCAATATGAAGTAGGACCAAAATTTCTTAGGATTTCACTGCCAAGTCGCTACACAAAACATTGCTCTCTTAGTCATTGAATACCTCTCACATGGCAGCCAATTTTGGCATCGTTTAAATTCAACTCGTCAGCAAGACTTTGGCTACATTTATATTTGTGGTGAAGTTCTCTTTGCTTTTGTAACAGTTTCCTAACATTGTAAACTTATACTTCATCCACAGTTGATCAACACTGATAGTGATAGCAGTTAGTGTTGAGCAGCCAAGTACTCTGAAATCTGACCCCTTTTTGTTTCTGCTAAATAAGATCTTCCTATGCTTATTGATATTTCTGTTTACGGCTGTATTCATTGATGCTGTAATGGCCTTGTGATCACCGATCCCCTGAGCTAGGCTAACCGAATTGAAAAGTTTGGGTCTATTTGTGAACATCAGGTCTAACACATTATCTTCCACGAGTTGGCTCTCTATTTAACTGTTTGAGGTAATTTTCAGATACAGCACTTAAAATAATGTAGCTCAATTCTCTGTCCCAGCCATATGTCTTGAACACATTTGACTCCCAGTCTATAACAATAAGTTAAAATCTCCACCTAAATCTATAGCATGACTAGCAAACCTAAGGGATATATTTTCTAGGCTATACTCAGATATTTCATCCCTACTGATGTTGAAACAGTGGTCTATAAAAACTTCCAAAGGCCATGTTTGAGCCACTTTTCATGCTGACTTTCGCCCAAATTATTTCATACTCCAAATCTGTACTAATTTCACTCGATACAATCATATTCTTTATTGCTATAGATACACCTCTGCCTTCAGTGTTCATCCTATCTATGCAGTACACATTCCAGACTGAGTTTTGGATTTCATTACTATTGACATCTGGTTTGAACCAGCTTTCCATCCCTAGAACTATGTGAGCATTGTGACTATCTAAAAGTGAGAGCAGTTCTGGGATCTTTCCATAGACACTCCTACAGTTAACTATTGCTATATTAAACTTTTCTTCCTCTGTTCTATTGTGCCAAGTGCTGCCTTGACCAGAATCAGTAAGCATCTTAATGGGCTTTTGGATGGATTTCTCTAACCTAAAAAGCCCATATGTGCTCTCCACACATACTCTGCTACCCTAGTCGCCACATACTGCACTCAGTGATCCTACATTTCTCCACACAATAGCACAGGTCAAGTAATTTTCACTCGAGGGCACCACAGAATCGTCTGAGCCTCTGGTTTAAGCTTTCCACACAGCTCCAAACCAGAGGACTGTGACTGGTTCTGGGAAAGATGTTGCAAATCAAAAGCTCTGCTTCTACTCCAAAAGTGAGGCTAGCTGTCTTCAGAAAATCTGCCAGCTGCCTGAAGGAGCTGAGGATGACATCTGAATCCAAGTGGCAGGAGTCATTCTACATCTACTACATGGGATACTCTGCAAATCACATTTAAGTGCCTGGCAGAGGGTTCATCGAACCACGATTATACTATTTATCTCCCATTCCATTCTCTAATAGCACGCGGGAAGAAAGAACACCTGAATCTCTCTGTACGAGCTCTGATTTCTCGTATTTCATTCTGATGATCATTTCCACCTATGTAAGTGCGAGTCAACAATATCTTTTCGCATTCGGAGGAGAATGTCGGCGATTGGAGTTTCGCAAGTAGCCCACGCCGAAGCAGTAACCACCATTGTTGTAATGATTCCCATCTCAGATCCTGTATCATTTCCATAACGCTGTCTCCCCTGTATTGTGACAATACGAAACGAGTTGCCCTTCTTTGGACTTCCGATGTCCTCCGTTAAACCCACCTGATAAGGATGCCACACTGGGCTGCAATATTCCAAAAATGGACGGACAAGTGTAGTGTATGCAGTTTCTTTTTTAGTTCTGTTGTATGTTTTAAGGGTTCTGGCAATAAAACGCAGTCTCTGGTTCGCCTTTCCCACGATATTATCTATGTGTTCTTTCCAATTTAAGTCTGAAGTAATAGTAATTCCTAGGTATTATGTGGAGTTTACGGCCTTCACATTTGATTGATTTATGTTGTAAACAAAGTTTAACGGATTTCATTTCGTACTCATGTGGACGACTTCACACTTCTCATTATTTAGAGTCAATTGCCAATATTTACACCATAGTGATATCTTATTCAGATCGTTCTGCAGTTGGTTTTGATCTTCAGACGATTCTACTAGACGGTAAATGACGGCGTCATCTGCAAACAACCTAAGAGAGCTACTTAGATGTTCCCCTAAATCGTTTATGTAAAAAAGGATGGAAATTGGTGCTAACATGAACAACTATATGCAGCCAGGTGCAACCAGCATTCTCTATCGCTGCCTGCAAATCCTCCTCCACATTTCAGATGAGACCCCCTCCAAGCAAACATAGTGCGCTCTGGCATTCTGTTTTGACATTCCCACATTTTCCAAAGGGGCTCTATCATCTGCCTAACATTAGAGCTCTCAATGACTAAAAATCCCATTCTCTGTGACTGTCTGGACCTCGAACAGGTAAGGTAGCCAAAGCTGGCTCGTAAGTATCATCAGCAGCAGACAATACCTCAAACCTATTACTAAAGCCCGAAGGGACAGCTTTACGGCCAGATCCCAGTTTTGCCTTCTACCCACAGTTTTATGACCCCTACACAGTTCGCCAATAACTCTCCGGAAACTGTTGATTCGTGGGGACGTCGGAAACTGTAGCCGCAGTGGCATCAGAGATTGGAGACACCTTTTTCTTTCTTCCTCACTTTTTTTTTTTTTTGTGTGGTTTTTAGGGCGCACAACTTCTAAGGTCATTAGTGCCCAGATAAGAACAGAGATTTGCTACATCTCGAAAAAATTGGTAACTACCAGATAGAGTATCAAGAAACGGCTAAAAACAAAAGATAAAAACAATTAAAAGGGTTAAATATATTTTGATAGATTGGCCATGTTGATAAAGCGCAAAACTCTAGCAGCTGCTCGTATGTCATCGGCTAAAAGTTCCTTCAGAGTAGACGTAAAGTGAAGGGCTACACGGAGATGATTAAAATTAACACAAGACAGTAAAACATGTCACACCGTCAGCAATTCACCGCAGGAGCACAGCGGTGCAGGGTCGGCGGTTAGCAGATGACGGTGGCTGAAACGGCAGTGACCGATCCGCAACCGGGCCAGGATGACCTCCTCTGGCCGAGAGGGGCGTGACGAGGTTCTCCACGCGGTCGGGATCGGTTTTACAGTTCTCAATTTATTGTTGTGGAGTGAGAACCATGCACTGTGCCAGGACGATACAATACTCCGGCGAAGAGCCCGTTGAACATCGCCCGATGGGACGCAAAAAGTAGCCATGCGAGGTAAAAGAGTTGCTGCCTTGGCTGCTATGTCAGCGGTCTCATTCCCAGGCACTCCCACGTGCCAGGGACCCCCAGAAAATGAACGTGACAGCTGTTATCCGCTAGCAACTGGAGGGAGCGTTGGATTCGATATACGAGAGATTGGAGACGCCACAGGCACCCCGGCAGTTGCCTCGGGTGCCTGAGTGACATTGCAGCAGCCTGAAGACTGTTGGCCATATTCAACAGACCCTCCAGCTGCTTATGGACAGTGGCCAACTCCTCCCAAATCTGCACTCGGCCACAGTCCCTAGCAATCTCTGTAAAGTTACTTAAAATTACCATATGTAGCAAAACACACAAGACTACAGCTCTCAAAAACAGAAAATTTAACAAAAATAAATATGTTAAGGAAAAATAAACCTACATTTTTAGCTTCTGCAGATTTAGAGAAAGCTTTTGATAATGTTGACTGGAATACTCTCTTTCACATTCTGAAAGTAGCAGTATATATAGTTAATGAAAAGTTGCATCCAACTTGTACAAAAACAGACCACAGTTATAAGAATCATAGGGCATGAAAGGGACACACTGGTTGGGAAGGGAGTAAGACACAGTTGTAGCCTTTCCCCAATGTTGTTCAATCTGTACATTGAAAAGCTGTGAAGGAATGCAAGGAGAAATTTGGAGAAGGAATTAAGGTTCAGGGACAAGAAATAAAAACCTTGTAATTTGCCACTAACAATGTGATTCTGCCAGACAGCCACAGACCTGGAAGGGCAATTGAACGGAATGGACACTGTCTTGAAAGGTGGGTAAAAATGAGCATTAACAAGAGTAAAACAAGGGTAATGGAATGCAATGTAAGAAAAATAGGTTATGCTGAAGGCATTAGATTAAGTAATGAAGCAAAATAATGTAGCAAAATAACTGATGATGACAGAAGTAAAGAAGATATGAAACGGCTATGGCTATGGGGAAGGAAAGCATTTGTGAAGAAGCAAAATATGTTGACATCAAAAATTAATGTAAATGTTAGTAAGTCCTATCTGAAAGCATTTGTCTGGAATGTAGCATTGTCAGTGATCGAAACTTTGACGATAAGGAGTTCAGATAAAAGGATGATAGAAGCCTTTGAAATGTGTTGCTACATATGAATGCTGAAGATCAGATGGATAGAACAAGTAACTAATTAGGAGGCAATGAACAAAATTTGGGAGGAAATAAATTTCTAGCATGTCTTAACAAAATGTGATATTTTCTAAGACATCAAAGAATCATCACTTTATCATTGGGGGAAATGTTGTGAGAAAAAGTCGCAGGGGGGGGGGGGGGGGGAAACCAAGAGACAAATATGGTAAGAACATAGAAATAGATGAAGAGACTTTCACCGAATAGGGTGGAAAGCTGCAGCAAACTAGACTTCAGTCTAAAGACCGCAACAGGAACATAAACAGAAGTCACCTGCACTTTTGTCTAGTCAATTGGGACTTTGGACTGGAACAAAGATACCTGATAAATCCATGCTAATTAAGGGGCCAATGTTGTATGTCTATGTCTGCCATTCAGTTGTCCGTGCAATGGTAAAAATGATATTATATTTGTATGTTCTTCCTGTGTGAACTTCATCTTTACTTTTTCTGTCTTCCATCAGCACTCCAGAATGAACAATGAGTGATTACAGAAAAACATTCAATCTGCTTACAAATTTTACATAGGACTAGAATTGGTTGGATTCTCAACAAAATCTTTTGTTAAGCTGTCACAGTGGTAATTATAGTAGGCTTCATACATATACCAACTTTTGACTGTCTTCATTCGCTTGTTCATTTTTGATGCAAGAGTGAAACCATCTTTGATACCTCATGACTTCCAAAATATTATTATTAAACCATGGTGTTTTGTCCCCTATCCTCAACCCATTTAGTCAGCACATATATCTCCAGAACTTCATTTGCAATGCACTTAAATTTTGCCCATAATTCCTCTATATTCACTGTACTGTAACTAATGAATGTCAATACAGTCTCCAAGTGGGACGTTAACAATTGTGTATCACCTCCTTCTTCTAGCAATAACACAGTCCTAGCCTTTTTGAATTATTTATTAACTTTTGATAACCATCATGATCACTAACCCCTGTCAGGCTTGATTCCATGTTGGAATTGGTGCTCCACGACTGTATTTGATTGGTGGTAATTCTTTCAGCAATCAGTCATAAAAAATATAAATTTTTTATGACTGATTGCTGAAAGAATTACCACTAACCCCTGTCTTTGCACTTACATCATTGATAAAAATCAGGCTTATTTGTAACTATGAGGTCTAAAACATAGGTTCCCAAACTTCTGTTTTGTCACACCCCCTTACTGCCAAAACTGGAAACTCTACTATAATAATGGAGTATTACCTACAGCACAAACATGAAAATTTGAGTTATGTGCTTATTTTTAGAGAGTTTGAAAGGGAAAGTAGTAAGGACTTGGGGATAAGAGGAGGTTGTGAAAGGGAAAATTCATATGAACTAATTTCTCTCTTGGCAGTTCCAACATAGAGGTGGTACCAATCAGCCACTATGGTAGGTATAAATACCACACAGAATAATGTGGATTTGCAACGACTCTAATAATGAGTCCCAATTTACATGCACTATCATATCTTGAACATATGTGCTTTCAGATCTGTCTGAAGACCAAATTGGACAATGAAGTCGCCGGGCGAAAATCTACCAAGTTTTCGCACGGGATCTAATGTACTTGTACACTATGAATTCCAGCAGTTGGATTGGCTACAGTCAATTAATGCACTTACACTAAGGCTGACGATCTAAGACAAAAAAGGAATTTCAGAGAACACAGAAAATACCATACCCAGTAGACAGTTTGTCATATAAGTACTAACTTGACTGAATTGCTACTTTTTTAATAATGCAATGAATTGGTACCGCTCGCCCAGCCTGGACCCCCTTATATACGTCCCTACCGCCCACTACCCTTGGTGGTGGTGGTGGGGGGGGGGGTTGACCACTTCGAAAACCAAATGCCTAAAATATTTCCACCTTGCAAGAGCTATTTATTTAGCTACTCAAGACAGTTTAGGGAAAACTGTATCCAGAAGTAGTACACAAGAATCACTGACCGTACCACCAGCTATGAAAGCATAAATGTAGGGCCATGTTGGGCCCAACTAATACTACATGGTTCGGATATCTTCACATTACTGAGAATAGGCTTTATTGAATGACTAGAACTGTGACAGTGGAATCAGGCAGTTGGTAAAAACACCCAAGCATTAACTTGTCTCCTGGACCTGTTATATTGCCGCGAGAGACCACGTACACCGACTGCCGGCGTGGCGTAGGGGATAGCGTCACTGACTGCGGTGCTGAAGGTCACTGGTCCAATCACGCCCACCGGCAAAAATTTATTTCTTTGTAATTAACAATTCCAGAATGTTCTACATCTTTCTTATGTTCACTTGTAATTTCTACTTGTTTCTTATGTTAACTGTTCTTCTAATTTCTGGTACATTCTGTCTGTGTATTAATAGTAGAGCACTCTTCCCGAGAGGTAGTTAGTGCTGCATGTATGTAAAGTTCGTAATAAACCAGCTTTCAATATAAGTGCTGTGTTCAATTGCCTTTGAAGTCAAGCCTGCTTCCATTTCAACGTGACATTGTTTGGTGGAGGCACCGGGTACCCTGTGCAACAGCTGCATCACCGTGGCTCTGATTAGGCAACGTGAAAGCCGTCGCTTACACGGACTAGAACCGGACTACAAGGCATATACTGAGTACATCCTTCTGAAAGTCCATATTATCAGAAGAACGATGGACACGAAACCAGCAGCAAGCCAGCTACACATCAGACACCCGTCGGTGTTCTCTGGAGATGCTGGACAGGACCCCAACAAATGGCTTTTTAGCTTTTCGACTGAGTCACCGAGTACAACAGATGGGATCATATAATGTGCTTGGCCAACGTTTATTTCCACCTGGATGGAACAGCCTAGCAATGGTTCGAGAAAAACGAAGACAAGCTGAATGACTGGGAAACGTTCCAGGCGGAACTTAAGAAGACGTTTGGAGACCACCAGCAACAAATCCGCTCAGCGGAAGAACAGGGCCCAAGGACATGGTGAGCTGACACAGTCGTACACACAGAATGTTTTGGCCCTGTGTAACATAGTCAATCCGAATATGACTGAGGCGGACAAAATCACACACCTGATGAAGGGTATTGCAGAAGACATGTACCAAGCTGTTCTGATAAAAGACATCGATTCGACGGAAGAGTTCATTAAGTGGTGTCAGCATATTGAAGAGATGCAACAAAGGAGGGTTGGGCGAAAGAAATATGACAGACTCCCCAATGTAGTCCCTATGGCCATTGTGGAGGACCAGCATGACTTCACTTCCCTCATACTACAAATTGTGAGAGAAGAATTACAACAGTTTATGGCATCCCAGACTATTAGACCGAGCAAGCAACAGATCATGGCCATGGATGTGAGCCCTGTAAGTGACGAGGGAGCTGACGTCACTGAGGAAGAGGTATATCAGACAATAGCTCCTGTCTGCCCCGCCAATCGCACCTGATGTGAAGAATGGCGTCTCCCTGCTATGACTTACGCTGCAGCCGCCAACAGCAGCCTATGAACCGGCCGATGCGGCCACAACCAACTCCCCTGGTAACTGTGATGCCCCGCTGAAGAACAGGTGTTTGGAGGACAGAAGACAACACGCCATTGTGTTTCCAATGTTGGCGCCCTGGACATGTCGTACGCTACTGCAGAGAGAGAAGGCGAGTATTCGACGATTATTTTGCAGCAAGACGTCAGCCATCAGAGCAGTTCTATCCTAGGCAATCACCTGCTGATGAGCCGCTCTCCTAGCTGCCACGCCCAGGAAAACTAAGTGAGGCGAGCATCTACAGAGGTAAGGCCGCCGCAGATGAAAATCCTCCATGGACGACAGTCGCTAAGATGTCCGGACACTTGTTGATTCGGGAGCTTCTTTTTCTGTATTGTCAGATAATTACCACCGCACACTAAAGAAGACAATGTTCTGTGATACGGGGGTAACTGAGCTGAAGGTCGCGAATGGAAAGTACGTCCAGCCAGCAGGAACTTGTGTCGCAAGAATAAGTATCAACAACAGGACCCAGCTGTTTGAATTTGTCGTTTTAACAGAATGTAGTCATAATGTCATCCTCGGATGGGACTTCCTTCAGGCATCCCAAGCTATCATTGACTGTGGAAGATCTGAGCTGCAAATTGAAGAAGTTGTTCCGACGGGTACACGTAATACAGAATTTCCTGGGAAGTTATTTGCCGTTGACAATGTTACGATCCCGCAGTTGATGATGAGAAGAGTTGCAGTCGCAAACACAGATGAGCGATTAAACTGAAGTGCTTGTAGATAGTAAAAAGTTTATCAGGCTCACCAAAGAAATTTACATACCAGCGACTATCATAAGCATTACCAGAGGTCGAGGAGAGATTTGGATCACTAACTGTCACGAGCAGTCGCAACTTATCCCCAAAGGAATGTGTATCTGGACAGATGAAGCAATCCAGGACCGTGAGCTCAACGTCATCAACGAAGATCCATACTCTGCTGTTATACTCCGTTCACTCTGAAGTGGCAGCTCAAGGTCACGCAGCTGTATCCCCACTACACCCTCCCTCCCCTACTCCCTTGCCAGCACACTGCGCAGGCAGCCCGCTTACACAACGCGCCAACAATAATAAGCACTCCCGGTTTTTTTAATTCATTTATCACGTTTTAGTGACCTTCATTTCGTTCGTTGTGATATGTATATAATGTACATCACTCCAGAGGTTATTACCTGAAAATAATTACATTAATAAAGAGAAATAGTGGAAACGTTATATGTAACTCACCAAACAGAAACTACGGTGGGCGGACATCAGCTTCAATATCTTCGTCATCACTGGAAGTCTCGTCACTATCGTCACGTAGATTTATTAAAATCCTCTGAATTTGTTCACCTCCAAGTTGTTCCTTCGCAAAGTCTTCTTCCTGCAATCGCTCTGCATGGCCAACGCATTTCTGCCAATCTTCTATTGTCACGTTTTTAATGGCGTCCTCCAGTAATTTTCTCACATCTCTAATTTTAAATGTAGTATTCTTTTCTGCTACCTCTCGCTTTATTTGAGCCCATATCAGTTCAATGGGATTGTACTGACAGTGATAAGGAGGAAGCCGTATTACTTCGTGTCCCATTTCTGTAGCTAGATCATCAAGCTCATATCGCCTAAAACTGCTGCCGTGTTGCCTGACAGTACAAAGCAATTCGGCTATCATGTGTGTGGGATCACGAGGTTTGCTTTTGCTTTGCAGCCATTCCAAAATATTGGCTTTCTTGAAACTTGAGTTGGGATTTTTTTTTTTTTTTTTTAAGCATGGAATGATAGCTTGCAATGTCCATGACAATCACACATCCTTCTTCCAGGCTTCGGAGGAGATCAGTAAACCATTCCCTAAAGACTGTATTATTCATTTCTTGGTAGTAATCAACACCGCTTTTTGACTGGAGCACCAATTCTGCCCCCTCTATGAAACCATATTTGGCCGATCCGGCATGGCAGATTATCAGACGTGATCCTTTACCTAAGGGGACCTTTAGACCACCCTTTTTTTTAGAATCCTGCCAGATAAAACTTTTAGAATGGTTTTGATTTACCCATGTTTCGTCGATGTAAATGATAGGTCCAGGATGATCTTCATTACTTATTTCAAGCATTCTTCTTAAAAATGAGGTTCTTGCGGCTACAACATCTTTTCTCTCCATCAAAAATCTTCGACCATCATTAGCTCTTCTGTATCTGAAGCCAAGTTTTCTCACAATTTTATGCAAAGATGTAATACCTCCTGCATAGTCTATCTTATCTTTTAAAACATCTTTAAGTTTTTTAAGTGTTGGGTATTCACCAGCGGCGGATTACGTCTTTTTGGAAATCATTCTTACGACACCAGACAGGCTTCTGCGGTTGATTTTTGAGTATCTCTGAAAAAGTCACAAACCCTTTCCTGTCAGGTTTCCAACGCTTTCAAAAAATTACATACTTTATACACAATATCCTTCGATTGACGCCTAATATCACTCAGACTCGACATTGTAACAAATTTAAATGTAAACGCAAAGAAACTCTACCACACTGTTGTAGAACTGCAGAAGGGATGGACAGCGCAGTGGGGAGAGGGGAGAAGGCACTGTGGAGGGGGTGATCACGTGACGTGCGGAGTGCCAGCCGAATGACCTTGAGCTGCCTCTTCAGAGTGAACGGAGTATGGTACAGTCAACACGCTGGAGGAAACAAACTTGGATCTGCCAATAGGGCCTGGACTGACCAAGGAACAACGCCAGCGGGTGTTAGCTATACTACATCAATTTTCGGGAGCTTTCACAACTCAGCAGGGGAAAAGTCAGACAAAACAGCCCATGATAAGGCATCGTATCAATACTGGGGATCATTCATCAATTAGCCAGCATTCATATAGAGTGTTGCTGAAAGACGGATAATTCGGGAGGAAGTGGAGAAGATGTTGCACAATGACATTATTCAACCTTCGGAAAGTCCTTGGTTGTTTCCAGTGGTCCTTATCGAGAAGAAGGATGGCACGTGGCGATTCTGCGTCGACTATTGGCGGCTGAACAAAATCACAAAGAAAGATGTCTACCCATTGCCACGCATTGACGACACCTTAGACTGCTTGAAAGGAGCTACATACTTCTTAACTATGGACATGCAGACAGGTTACTGGCAAATCAAGGTTGACGAAACTGACAGGAAGAAGACGGCTTTTATTACACCTGACGGCCTCTATGAATTCAAAGTAATGCCATATGGATTATGTAATGCTCCGGCCACATTTGAACGCATGATGGACAACTTGCTTCGACACCTTAAGTGGATGTGTATCTGCTATTTAGATAACATTGTCGTTTTCTCGAAAACATTTGAAGAACATCTGACTCGCCTGTCAACTGTGTTGAAGTGTATTCAGACTGCAGGTCTCCGCCTCAATTCAAAGAAGTGCCTCTTCGTCGCCAAAGAGATAAAAATCCTGGGGCACCTAATGCAGATGGTGTCCTTCCTGATCCAGATAAAGTAAGAGCAGTCACAGAATTTCCAACTCCTCAGCACATTTGTGATCTGAGAATTTCTCTCGGGCTGTGCTGATACTACCGATGTTTCATAAAAGGATTTTGTAACAAGGCACGTCCATTACAAGAACTTCTGCAGGGAGACGCCAAGTTTTACTGGGATGAGACAAAAGAAAGAGCTTTCCGGGAACTTAAGGATAGATATGAATTGGCGGCGAATGATCTCTGGGTGAACTGTGACAGTTACAGGCAAAGGCGTGGCCAGCGAATGCACCATAGTGGTGTACATGATTGGAACTAGAAGAGGGGAGGTAGTGGAAAAGATTCCAGTTCACTAAGTAGTAATCGGGCATGGACACTGTCATCACCAACCTCAGCTGCCACTGTGGAATAGGAAGTGGCCTAATTGGAAAAAGGAGACTGTGGTTTGCGTGATGAGGCAAGCCAGGAACGTGAGCTATGTAATACCAAAGCACCTGTTGGTGCCTAGTTCATAGTGGCAGAACCCCAACTTCTACAAGTAGACTTAACAGGGCTAGTTCTAAAAGCTCTTGTTGCCAGCCGTACTCCACAATGGTGGGTTGGATCCAGCATCTGCAATGCTGAACCATATTCAATGCTCCCGTAGTCCAATCGTAAAAAAAATGAGACCCTTGTAACAATGCAGCAGAGTACTACAGTCTTCCCCCTCCCCCCAAGTGGTACTGCTAAGGAAGCGGAGAGCATTAAGGTGCGGCCAGCTTTTTTTGTTTAACCTGACGAATATGAGGGAGCCATGTCAGCTGATCGTCAGACACTAGTCTCAAGAAATGTTGTGTTTCCACCACATTTAACAAGTGGCCATTAATGTAAAGTTCGGGACGTGGATGGACTGTCCGACACTGGCAGAAGTGCAGAACCCGTCTTGGCGGCAGAGAACTGAAACCAAGGGATGAGGGCCCATGTCTGCACCTTTCGTATGGCTCCCTGCAGCTGGCGTTCAGCAACAAGTATACTGAAAGAGCAAAAATATAAACAGAAGTCATCAGCATATGAAGAGGTGAACACTGACAATCCCACCGGTGCTACTAAACCATTAATAGCCACTAAAAATAGAGGAAAACACAATACAGAGCCCTGGGGAACCCCATTCTCCTGTATATTCAAAGAGCTATGAGAGGCACAGACTTGTACACAAAAAGTATGCAAAGACAAAAAGTTCTGGATAAAAATACGATGCGAGCTTTTGAGACCTCGCCCATGTAATGTAGTAAGGATGTGGTGTCTCCAGGTTGCGTCGTAAGTCTCAGATAAGTCAAAGAAGACGGATACCAGGTGTTCGTGTCTGGAGAAGGCTGCCTGGATGGCAGACTCAAGTTGGAACGGGTTATCCACGGCTGAGCGCCCCTTGCAAAAACCACCCTGGGATGGAAATAGGAGACCTTAGACTCAAGGAGCCAGCACAACCGTCGACCCACCATTTGCTCTAGCAATTTGCACAGAACAATGGTAAGACTGATCCGTTGGTAGCTGTTCAACTCGTGCGGGTGTTTGCCGGGTTTGATCACTGGAATGATCAGACTCTCTCGGCACTGTGATGGAATGTATCATCACTCCAGATTTGATTGAAGATAGCCAGAATGTATCACTGAGACTCGGGTGACAGGTGTTTCAGCATCTGGTTATGGATGCAGTCTGGCCCAGAGGCTGTGAGAGGGAACTGAGGAATTCCCATTCACTGAATGGAGCACTCTACAGTTTCATATGGTGAGTCTAGAAGGACAATCACTTTCTTTCCTCCTGCTCTTTCAAGTTGCGAAAGGCTGATGGGTAAGCCACAGATGCAGAACTCTGAGCATAGTGCCCAGAAAACAGTTCAGAAACTGCATCTGGATCTGTGCAAACTCTTCCAATCACAGAAAACCCAGGCACACTGGAAGCCTTACACATGTCTGATCTTCGCCCACACCTGGAATGGAGAAGTTCGTGATCCAATGGTAGACACATACATTTCCCAACACTCCCATTTACGTCTTCTAATTAGCTGTTGGGTTCGAGCATGAAGCTGTTAAAAAACTATGAGGTTCTCGATAAATGGGTGCAATTGTGACACTGCAGAGCTCGCCCATGGTCTCTAATCGCCTCAGCAATCTCCGGCGAGCACCAGGACACTGTCCTCTGCCGGGGGAATTGCACACAGCCACAGAAATAATGGTCGAGGTAATGCTATCCATTACCACATCATTCGAGAAGCAACTGTAGCAGCAGAAGTAAAAATGTCCCAATTAGCCTTATTGAGCACCCATCTGGGCAAGCATTCAGGGGACTGAAACTGGAGTAGTGACAAGAAGATTGGGAAGTGGTGACTACCACACAAATCATCATGCACTCTCCAGTGGATATATGGAAAGAGACAAGGGCTACACAATGAAAGGTCGATGGTCGAGTAGGTACCATGTGCCACATTAAAATATGTGGGGATACTATTATTTAAAAGGCAGAGGTGGAGTTGAGACAGTAATGACTTGAAATCTCTACCACGTTCAGTAGTCACAGTACAACCCCACAATGGGTCATGGACAATGAAATCACTCAATGCCAGGTAAGATGGGGGTAGTTGAGCCACCAGCGCAGCCAGGACATACTTCACCATCAGGAGGGAGATAAATGTTGCAGATGGTAAGGTCCACTGCAGTCCTCACCCTGACAGCCACAGCTGCCAGAGGTGTCTTGAGTGGGACAACTTCGCTGTAGACAGAAGTAACGATGTAGGTACTTACTCCACCTAACATCCTACCACAGTCTGTGTGATTATGATAGTAACCCTGATAGCCATGTAAGGCAGGGGGTGCGCATCATGGGAAACCAGGTTTCTTACAGGGCAATGCAAAATGTAGGTGAAATGCTGAGAAGTTGTTAGAGTTCAGCTAAGCGGGGGAAAAAAATCACGGAAATTCCACTGGAGTATGTGATTGTTATTGGCTTGAAAGTCACGATATAAAGGATAAAATGAGAAGGTTATTCCATAATAGGTTCACCTGCTGCCACCGATTGCAAAGCTACAGAATCCAGGACCATTGGCTCTGGTGAGTCAGTAAGGGAGAGATCCTCAGGAGTGCGAGGATCTCTACCTCATCTTCTGAAGTAGAGAAGGGCTCCTCGGAAGTGGTGTCAGAGGTGTAAGAACAGTGAGAAGCCCTTTGACCGGCAGTTTGGAGATCCTTGAGCCTTCGGCCAGGATTCTCTGAAGCACTCTGAGAAGCCTCAGAAGGCAGTGTTCCAAGAGTCCCTTACCAAGTGAGAGGAGCCGGAGGAGGCTGCTCCTTCTCCGGCTGGGAGGTGGGGACTGGTGTCCCGATGGTTTTGGGGGAATTGCACCCACAGCAGGTGTTACAGCAGTGAATGGAGGAAACTGCCCCCATCCATCGAGGGAAAAGTGGAAGATTGGTGGCCCCTAGGGTCTACAGAAGGAGACGGCCACCTCACCATACTTGTCCTTGAGGTGGTCCATTAAGAACTGTGGCTTGGTGGAAAAGAAAGAATCAGCATCCGTGCGGGAACAAACAAGATACTGCGGCGAGTACGGCATTGCGTTCATCCCATGGCACATCACGGAAGGGAACAACTTAGGGTCATATGCTGTGGCATCAAAATCTGACTTCCCACACTTAGAGACGGTGGTTATACATCCGCCAATGTTTCGTGATCTTTTCACGGTAGTCCCGCTTGCCTGGGTAAGCCTAATGCAACTAAGGTGCGGCAGGTTCCCCAGAGGTTGCCCACTAACAACTGATCAACCTCAACAGCCATGCATCTCCTCGGCACACAGCACACATTGAGATTGAGGGTTTTATTATTATTACTATTATTATTATTATACAGTTCTGTACCATCCTCGTGACAAGGGCAATTAAGACAAGATCCCCACCATCGCGCCGAACAATGGTCGCTGAAGCACGCACAGAGCTTATGGTGTGATGGACTGTTGGTGAGACACAATTTACAGCTTGGGACCCCGGGTTCGCCAAGCCCATACTCAGCAAATTGATGGTGAGCCTCCGAAGGGAGCTCTCTGCTATAAAAGAAAATGAAAAGTTTGTAAAATTCATTTCAGTTGTGTAATAAATACAGGAACTGTTTTCAAATCATTTTCAGGATACTGCCAACATCACATCTCTATTTCAGACGGTTTCAAGACTATTTGCTGTATCAATTGAAAGTGCCCCCTCCATTTGCAGATAGAACTTATGGATTTGCAGTGAAAGTACCAATTACACCAAAACTGTTCAGGAACCCTGCAAAGGATTTCATCGAAAATAGTTTCTACATCATCTTAATGAGACTGAAAAAGTTATGTATCTCTATTTGGCTAAACTTACATGTGTGCAAAACATTTTCGCCCCCCCCCCCCAAATTATGAATGTTGGTCAGTCATAAATACAAGGCACCTTGAGTGACGAAAAACTGATAAACTGTCTCCTCTCTTGCCACCTGTTTGTACCAAACATAAATTTTATTACACCTTCAGCAAATCAAAGGTAATTAACACTTATATTAAAAATAGTAATCATAATACTGTTGGTAGGGAAGTGCTACGTAGTCCCCCCCCCCCCCCACACACACAGGATTGATAATTTATTCTATCACTAACATCACTCTAGAGAACCTACATTTTGTATTTGCACCTATTCCTATTCCTCAGTTAAAATGTAAGTATTTTACATGGAACAACATGGCTCATACAATATTATTAGTGTAATGCAGCCTTTGTGTGTGTGTGTGTGTGTGTGTGTGTGTGTGTGTGTGTGTGTGTGTGTGTGTGTGTGAGAGAGAGAGAGAGACCTCTGATCAACTCGCCATACTTGTCTTTGAGGTGGTCCATGAAGAACTGTGGCTTGGTGGACAAGAAAGAATCACCATCCGTACGGGAACAATCAAGATATTGTGGTGAGTACGGCATTGCGTTCATCCCATGGCATGTCACTTCCCACACTTAGAGACGGTGGTTATACATCCGACAATGTTTCGTGATCTTTTCATGGTGGTCCCGCTTGCCTGGGTAAGCTTAATACAACTAAGGTGCGGCAGGTTGCCCACTAGCGACTGTTCAACCTCAACAGCCATGCATCTCCTCGGCACACAGCACACCTTGGGATTGAGGGTTTTATTATTATTATTATTATTATTATACAGGGTATAGGTTAACAGGGGTTTCTTTTTGCATGTGAGTGCCGAAGGTGCGAATTTTTGGGCTGAGACCTCTGATCGTTGTTACATCCTGATATCTGTAATTATGTATTATCTACAATATCCAGTACACGGTTTTTCCGACACGCTGATGACATCATGGGTCAAAGCTGATAGCTGGTATCCCAGTCTTCAGTTATGCCACTGTGGCCAGCCCTGATTTATGGTACACATAATTACTCTGACATATATTTGAGGGGAGGGTAAGATGGAAAATTTGAAAAGAGACATGAATAGGTTGAAAAGGATTAGATATAGTTTGGATTACTGAAGTATGGTGGCAAAATGAACAGGTTTATAAATATAAAATCAGTTGGGGCAATGCAGGAGTAAATCTAATAATAGGGGAAACAGGTAAGTTACTAAGAACAGCATAACAGTATTATGAACGCATTATAAAAGCCAAGACAGAGATCAAGGCAACACTGAGCGTTTCTGCCGAGACTCAGATATGATATCATTGGTCAAAGCCGACAGGTTGTATCCTGGTCTTCAATTATGCTGAATTATCTAAAAAAGGTAAAGCAGTGAATAATCCGAAGATTGGTTTGAACACCACAGTGCTTTACTAGGCATGGTCCTGTTTTGGAGGTGGTTTGCCGTTGCCTACTTCCAACCTTCGAACTGACTTACTCAGCCAGTTATAGGGGGACCTACAGAGCACAATTTAATCATCACAAAACACTTGGTTTGCGATTCATTAAAGAAGGCTGCATAGCTGAAAGAGACCAGGAGATACAAAAAGGTCCCAGACTGATTTTATAATAACACATAGATTGTTAAACCAGGTTTTAAACTGCAAGACATATTCAAAGGCAGATACAGCATCTGACCATAACTGATTAGTTATTAAGAAGCTTCAGAATCATAGAAAAGGAAAAAAGAAATCTGATAATTAGCATTCAACATCCTTTCGGCATCATGGACAGAGTAGACACAACATTATTTTTGTGAGGGATGCAGTCATTTAGGTATATCACAACATCAGTCTAACAGGTTGAAGTTGGATTTGACCACCATCCTAGAGAATGCGAGCCTAGTGTGTTAGCACTGCACCAGCTCAATAAAAAGGTTGAAAAATAAAGAAATGGAACATGGATAAATTTAAGGAAATAAATGTCGAGTTGGAGCATTAGGCAATGACTGAAATGGGATAAAGTACTGCAGTGGAGGAGATGTAAAGTGGTGAAGGAAACAGAGGATCATATAGTTTATGGACAACACCCACAACACACAAGATACTGGACTTCATTGATGAGGAGAAATTACAAAAATGAAGCAACTGAAGCAGGCAGAAGGGAGTACTGATGGCTAAAAAGTGATGAAAGAGTGGGCACTGGACAAATGCAAGTGCATATAAGAATGTATATGCTATGGGACTGATAGATACCACCTACAGGTAAATAAAAAGAGATTTGAAGACAAGAAAAGCAGCTGTATGTCTATGAAGAGCTTAGATAGGAAAACAGAAAAAAGCAAAGAAATGAAAGCTAAATCGTGGAAAGAATATATATAAAGTGGTTCTAAAAGGGAAATTAACTTCAAGGCAGTACTGTAGAAATGGAAGAGGAATTGGATGAAGATGATATAGGAAATACAATACTGCAACAGAATTTTGACAGGGCACTGAAAGATTTGAGTCAAAACAAAGCTCCAGGAGTAGATGATATTCAACAGCTGACACCATTGGAATAACCAGTCATGAAAAAATAACCTGACTTTAGGAAAAATATAATAATTCCAATTTTAAAAAATGCAGACAGATGTTAAAATAACAGAATTCTCAGTTTAGTAAATCATGGTACAAAATACTAATACATGTTATTTACATGCAAATGGAAAACCTGGTAGAATTAGACTCTGGGAAAGATCAGTTTGGATTTAGGAGGAATGTAGGAGCACACGAGGCAATATTCACTTGACAACTTATCTCAGAGGATAGGCAAACTTATGTTTAAACCTTTTGCAGATTTGGATAAAGGTTTTCAGCAATACACTCTGTAAAATTCTCAAGACAGTGGAGATCAAATGCAGGGATTGGAAAGTTACATACAACCTGTAGAGAAACCAGAGTACAGATACAAATAAGAGTTGAAGGGTATAAAGAATTAGTTGGTAAAGAGATAAGACAGGGTTGTAGCCTGTTCACCATTAAAGGTTAAATCTAACTTTGGCACAGAAAGGAGTGAATTATGCTGCCACAAAAGTCACTTATCAAATAGCATCAAAAGTCTGACAGATAGCCAACTAATATTTAAAAAGAAATTAAAGGAATTTCTGAATGGCAACTCCTTCTACAATGTAGACGAATTTTTAGATAAAACTTAAACTAATAACAATAATAAAATAAATGTAAATAAAAAATCTTTAACATATTGAGTGTCATGTAGAGACAACATTTACTAAATGGACACATTCCACATCATTACGAAATCTCGTATATATGATCTATGGAACAAGTATTAATCTAATTTACTCTATTATTCAATTTGTGCATTGAGCAAGCTGCGAATAAAATCAAGGAGGAATTTGGAGAAGTATTATCAGTGCATCCCCATCTGAAGATGGGGATACCGCCTGTCAGTGTTCACCCTTGGCCTCAGTGGGCATAACTGTCGACTGAGATACCACCCGTCTGCTTTGACCCATGACATCATCAAGATGTCGGAAAAACCAGTATACGGGATATCTTAATACTTCTGTATTGTAGATACAAGTAATCTGTAGTTCTTTTAGGTAACAGAATGTACCATCGATCTCAAGTCTTAGCCCAAAAATTTGCGCCTTCAGTGCTCACATACAGATTTAAAAAAAAAAAATAGTCTCAGATAACCTACACCTAACCATCAGGGAGAAGCTACAGATAACAGATTGATATTTTGAGTTTAAAAAGTTTTTTTTTTTTTTTTTTTTTTTTTTTTTTTTTTTTTTTTTTTTGTAAACAAACTATTGTCTTTAACTCAACCACCACATAATTATTCACGCCTTCTACAAACATGCACGCACCTCAAAACTACCACACTGCAAAGACGTCACGGGTTAAAGCTGACGGGTGGTATCCCCGTCTACAGGTGAGCCGCCTCGGTGTTGTCATATACATGCATGTTTGTAGGTGGCGTTGAAGTATGTAGTGGCTGCGTTAAAAACAATAATTTGGTTACAAGCATGACATAGATTAAGAGTTTGCTTTTAAAAAGTGATTAGCTTCACTCTGATATAGGTCAATGGAGAGTGCCAAAGGCACAAAGTCTTGGCTAAGCCCTGTGATGGATGGTACAGTCTGTTGTTGAAATCTGTAATTTACGAGGATAACCACAGATTATTTATTATCTACAATACATAAGTATTAAGATATTATCCCGTATAAGGGTTTTCCAACATGTTGATGATGTCATGAGTCAAAGCTGATAGGTGGTATCCCGGTCTTCAGTTATGCCTTGAGATTTGTTGAAGACAGCAACAATTGAACTGATTGGACAGTGTCATGAAAGGAGGATATAAAACAAACATTAACAGCAGTAAAACAAGGACAGCGGAAAGTAGTCTAAGAGGAATTAGATTAGGTAATGAGACAATACAAATAGGAGACGAGTTTTTCTTTGAGTAGAAAAAAATTTTCTACTAAAGACGATGATAAAAAAAAAAAAAAAATCATAATGACTATGGGAGAAAAGCACTTTTGTAGAAGAAAAGTTTCTTGAGATCCAATATTAATTTAAATGATATGAAGTCTTTTCTGAAAGTATATTTCTGGAGCACAGCCTTGTACAGGAGTGAAATGTGGGCGATAAATGGTACAAACAAGAAGAGGACGGAAGATTTTGAAATTTGGTGTTACAGAAGCATGCTAAAGATTAGACAGATAGATCGTGTAACAAATGAGAAGGAACTGAACTAGGGAGAAAAGAAACTTCTGGCATAGCTTCATAAAAGAAGATATTGACTGATCTGTACTACATTCCGAGGCATCAAGTTGGCATTAAAGGGAAGTGTGTATGTGTGCGTGTGTGTGTGTGGGGGGGGGGGGGGGGGTTAAATCGCAATGGAGACCGAGAAACGAATACAGTAAGTAGGTTAATAGGGGATTTGTGTTGCTGTTCTAATTCGGAGATGAAGAGGCTTGCACAGGGCAGGGTAGCGTGTAGAGGAAAGTAACTATCATCTTGCGCGACTTAAACTGAATATGTAACCTGAGAAAACTACTTCACGTAAACAGCAGAACTCATAATGGTGTGTTTACAATGCATTATTTGTTTATCTATTCATATAATTAATCGCTTACGACACATAGTTTGTTACCTATTTTCACAACATTAAAAGAGTTACTCTATCGACACTTACAAATCGTAATTTACTTTTATTGGCAATCAAGGTTAACAGTACTGTCACCACTTGATGGAACGTGATAAGATCGTATCAGTTGGAAACCATTTTCTACGAGATAACAGACGAGTCGTCACAGATCCTCAATAGCGCTAATTGATGACAGTAAGTACGCAGAAATGAATATGAACAACAATGAGTTGTTTGCCCGTAGAATGTCATCACTCCAAATTACGATACAGTAGAGCAACTAATAGAGACTGATCTGCACATGCATCACAATCTAAGTTATAAGGTTCATACTTACATTAAATGTCTGTCGCTATGTAACTCTTTCGTTACATATTTCTTATCACATGTCAACAACACCCCCACCTTCTCCTCCTCATCACTTCCCCTTCCATCACAACTGTGAACTGATGTATACATACATACCAAGGATATTACAATCGATGGAGTTGACATCTGTGGACATCAGTGATCTCAAGTTTATCTTCCTTGAGCTCACTGGTGGAGATGCTCAAGGATATTAGAAGTAATCGTGTAAAACCATGGAGCTCCATGTGTAAAACAATGGCGGTGCAAAACCATGGAGGTAAATTTACCTCCATGTGCAAAACAGAAAGAAAATTTCTTAAGCAGCCCAACTGTTACCACAAACAGTGAAATAGGTGTTTGAATCAAGTGATGAAGACCTTGCATAATAAGATCTGCATAGATGAGTATTCAAGAGATCAGTATATGCAGCAGATGACGGTACTGTATGCCAAATCAATTTGCTAAGGCCGGTATTACACTATCAAATTATTTGTCAAAGAATTGGACAAAGAAAAATTGGACGTAGTGTAATGGGAACATCGTCCAATATTTCATCCAATCTCGGCCTCGGCCTAGATTTGATCAAAGAAATCGCCGGTCTTCTGTTTCCTGCAGTGAGAAATGTGACCGCTTGGAGCGCTAGTAGTATACAACTTCCTTGCCACTACAGCTGTTTTATTTGGAGGTTAAATATCTGTCATTACTTGGACATAACGTTCGTATTCGTAAACATGGCTAGTAGTGGAATGTTTGTGTAGTGTTTTCTAGCAACAACAAAATTTTAAAAAATCAGATGGGGTGTTGTATAACAGGTGACAAGGCCAATTCAAACTGTCCGTCACGTCAATTCGCGTAGCCCAATACCCAGCGGCAAAAGTGAGGTTGAGTTACAATCCGTGATGTAAAAAAGTCATTATATACTATCGGAATTGAAGAAGTAATACCCCTAAATCTTAATACGGCCGAAGCAGATTTTAGAATGTATGAATTTGTTAACGTGGTGTGCAAAGTTCTGGAAAATGAAACAACTTTCAAAACATCGACATCTGTTTGCAAGCGAATCTATGTACATATAAATACGTCAGCCAATTTTTGTAAGGAAATAAATAGAGCCTATTTACTTTGTCAGCGATGTTTCCCCCCTTACATTGTTAATAACGTCATAAACCATTTAGATTATCCTCTTTGTCAGTGCTCACATTTTCCATTTAAAACGTTATTTAATGAAACTTGCTTTATCAACTTAATCTTATTCGTATACACTGTTTGAGTCAGTCTTTTTGTTACTCTATTGCAAACTGTGAAGGATGAAGAGCGACAAAATAATTGGCAGTGAACGGCCTGGCTGTTCTGCCGACGGCATAAAAAAGGAAAAATCCTCCTGGTACCGTAACAAATTTTATTTATATCGCTCTGACACCCACGGTTTCATCCAAGTGCGTTTCCTTTTCTTTTTTCCCTCTTTCTCTTCTAAATGCAGACACAACGCAACTGTAGTATAAACAATAGCTGAGCATTACACCGCCATTTTGAAGCAAATTTGACAAAATACCCCCTTTTGCGTTTCATCCAATTTCTTTGTCATAAAATATGACCAATATTTCATCCAATTTTTTCGTCCAATTCTTTGTCCAATAATTTGATAGTGTAATACCGGCCTAAGAAAAGGCGTGTCTTTTTTTTTTTTTTTTTTAATAAAATGTGGATCGGTTTTCGGTACTAACACGTAACGTTTATTCTACATGAGCCAATTATTATGTCAAGCTTCTATTTGATACTTGGTAACCACATTCTAGAAAAATAAGTACTAACAACGTGGGGGAATCGGGATTTACAGGTATGAGTAGATTAGGTTAGATTAAACTCGACGTTAAAGGGCCACTCTCTCTAATTCGAGGCGGTGGGAGTGGGAAATGTGCGCAACATTTGCACATTGTAGGATATGGCCCCGTGCAGACAGGCACGGGATTCCCCACAACCTGCTGCGTCCCAGACACAGTTCGCAGCGCGCACGGTACTTCCCGCGTTCCGCATCTACAGTATAGTAGGCTATGTTGCAAACCGAGGAACCAGGGCCGTATTTAGGGTATGCGACGATCCTGTGCATTAATTTATTTTACGCCTCCTCCTTCCGGAATCTTGGATCCAATATGATTTCTAAAAATTATAAAAAAGAAAGAAAAAAACACCTCTCTGGATACGCCACTACTATCAATATGAGTGACTATGGAGTATGGACAGACCAAACATTTGGCAACTCGCTAGCTGTCAGCCAATGAGTTGCTGCATGCGCTGTCAGCCAATGAGATGCTGCGTGTATCTTAACCGGAGATTCGGGCGCTACGCACCCTCATGACGACAAAAAAAAAAAAAAAAAAAAAAAAAAACCTACTTCTTCTTTAACCTATACTTAACCTTCTTAAATCTTAAGGCTATGATACAGATCACTTACAAGCGAAAGTTAGCTTAGATATAGGTTAAACAAGAAGTTTTTTTAGTTTGTGAGGGTGCATGGCCCCTGAATCTCTGGTTAAGAAATGCACAGCATCTCATTGGCATTGGTGTTATTTATGAAACTTCCTGGCAAATCAACCTCATTTTAAGCTGTGAGGATATTTCGTTTCGTTATTCTCTCCATTGAAAATTTGGAATTATTGTGCAGTAGCTGCAATTGGTGTACACAAGTCTTTTCATACATCTGTATTGAATAGTTTCATACAATATAATTTTGTCATTTTTATTAGAGAATAAAGATTCACAATTGTTTATTATAATTTTTAGATGACATAAACATATCATTGAAATAAAAGCAAGTAAAATAATTTCCTTGAAGGGAGTCTTGAACATAAGAACTTTAGTTAGCATTATGTAACCAGCATTAGCTGCATTACAATCCTATTGATAAGTTAATGTTATGCAATATCGCATATATTTACTTTTCTTGAAGTAAAATTCATGTCATGCACTGTCTCATCAAACAGCAAATGTATAAGGAGTGTGTAGCAAATCCAACAGTTTCTAAAATACACTGTACATATTTCCCATCATGAAGAGAAATGCTCATTGCACCTGACATTTAGTGGCAGCGCTTCATACTTGCAACTCTCGACTGCAACCCTCACCACTCAAGAAACGTCACGATTTAACGTCCAGTGGTGCATTAACGCTATGATGCTTAAACATATCTATGAGAATTCTATGATTTACACAATCAAAAGCCTTTGAGAGATTACACAAAATCCCAACGGGCGATGTCTGGTTATGCAAAGCATTTAATATTTAATCAGTGAAAACAAATACAGCATTTCTATTGAATTTCCGTGCTGAAAATCAAGTCGACATTTTGTTTTTAGGCTACTTTATTTTTACAAATATGGGAAGCTATTATTGAATATATAACTTTCTCAAGAACATTGGCCAAAGCTGTTGTAAGTGAGTTTGGGTGATAGTTATTGACATTGGACTTACCTCTTTTTTTTATAATGGTTTAGCAATAACATTTTTTGTCTATCTGGAAAAATACCCTACTTTCAGAGAGCTATTACATAAATCCCTGAGAGTCGTACTTCTCTGTCGGGAATAAGCTTTGAGTACTCTGCTAGAAATGACATCAATACCATACAAGCTTTTACTTTTGAGTAAAAGTAAGGGAGAGTTTGGTGGAATTCCAGTTCTATCAGATTGCATAGGTATGGCCTCTTCCATTAATAGCTTTGCCTCTTCCATTGAACATTTAGATCCTATTTTCTACAAGACATTTAAAAAATGATTATTAAAAATATTTTCAACTTCTGATTATTTGTTTGTAAACTTTTCATTCATTTTAATGGTAATGCAGTGTCCCTGTGCTCCTGGTTGCCCTGTTTCCCTTTCAACATACAAGTTCGTCTGTTGATTTGAACATTTTTCACTCAGGAACTAAATATAGATAACAGTCAGTAGCATACTGTAGTTGTATCCCATTTATGTATTTACCATGCAACAAAAGGCTTAAGTTGATTCTACTTTGTTTCGCCACTAGCTTCCTTCAACTACTCCTTGGTGGATATAATTTAACAATAGAATTCTATCATTGAGTTCATCTGCTTATGCTATTAGGGTTATTGCAAATTTTGATGATAGACATCTCATTAAATTAGCATACTATCTCTATTTTCTTTCTTCTCTCTCTTATTGCATCATATTTTGGAGTAATTCATTATAGAGTAAAAAGTATTCATCACACAAAAGCATGTAATCAGACTAACAGCTGGTGCCCACCAAAAATCATCCTGTAGACATTTATTTAAGCTTCTAGGAATCTTCACAGTAGCATCACAATATATATCTTCATTTATGAAATTTGTTATTAATAAAGGCCTATTCATAATCTCGAAAGTGAGCTACCTTCTGTTGTGTAAAATGTCATCGTTTTTCTGGAATTGAAGAACAAGAACTTTTAATGACTGCCAAAGCTAACTTTATAATCTATGTTTTTTGCCAACATAAATAAATTGCTGCAAAGTGAAACAACATTTCGAAATATCAACATCTGTTTTCATGCTAAAGTATAAAAATACAAACACATCAGACAATATTTATGAGAGAATAAATAGAGCCTGTGTACTTTATCTGTTACAATTTTCACCCTTACATTGTTAATAATGTCTTATACCACCCAGTTTTTCACCTTCATTAGCACTGACTTTGTCATTAAAATGTTATTTAATGGAAACTGCTACATCAACTTACGATTTTATTCATATAAACTGTTTGCATCATTCTTTTCTGTTACACTATTGTAAAACTTAAACTATTTCTGGGTTTCAAATAACCGACCTCGCTTTTAGAAGGACACTCGATTGAAAAAAATGTCTAAGTCAGCATGTAACATTTCCAATTTACCACTAAAGAAAATATAGTAATAAACTAAAAATTAAGAAGTCACAGTTGTGTATAACCCATCTAATCAGTTTCTATAATATGAGTTAGCATGACGAAGATCCTCCTTGATTCTATTGTAGTTAGCATGGAATAACTACTAAATGCACACATTCTAAGCTTTTGGGACTACAGGAACCACATACCACATTCTGACAAACAGTTTTGTTCACACTTCTACCACCAGAGAATGCATTTCATCACATGATCATGATGTCATGGGGTTTTCCCACCAGGAACCAATAGGAAAACATAATCCAGTGACAATAGATGATATAATGTTTCTAGCTGCAGTTATTTACTACAAGGATCTTACACGCCTTCTGAGATATTCTAGTGCTTCCCAGCCACAGCAACATCAGAAGAGAAATAAGTGGAAAAGTAAAAAATGAAGGAAGGAAGCTTAGGGTTTAACATCCTGTCAACAGCTTGGTGCCGCAGTGGAGTAGCCGAGTGGTCTAAAGCGTCTCGCTGCGGAGCGCGCGGTTGCTCGCCGTGAAGGTTTGAGTCCTCCCTAGGCCATGAGTGTGTGTGTTGTCCTTAGGTTAGTTTACCTCGGTTTAAGTAGTCTGTAAGCTATGGACTGATGATCAAGCAGTTTGTTCCAATAGATTTAAAAACTTTGGAACAACAGCTTGGTCATTAGAGACAGATCTAACGCCCAGAGTTGTGTGTAGGGATGGGGTAGGAAATTGGCCGTGCCCTTTGAAAGGAACCATCCCAGCATTTGCCTGGAGTGATTTAGGGAAATAATGTAAAACCTAAATCTGGGTGGCCGGAGCTGGATTTGAACCACCATCCTCCCGAATGTGAGTCCAGTGCGTTACCACTGCGCCACCTCCCTCGAAAGAAACGTAAATACCACTGCTTAAAAGTAATAACAATACATGTCTCTGATTAATATGCATATTTCTGTGGGGAGGGGGCTGTCGCAATTTGTGCAAGATTGCAATAGTGTTATGTAGTGATTATTTACTGAGTATGTGATATTTAGCCTACAGGTGTTGGAAGCTAGGGTATGCACTCCAACCATGAAATCAGAGAGACAATGCAGGGCTTCGACAATTGGGAAGTTACGATTTCACTTAGTGTACCAAAACAGGAGCAGCCTACAAATTTGCAGACACCCTTGTTAGCCATCTCAGGGAAAGAATTGCAGTTTTCAGAGTTAGAAAACAATTCCATCCAGTGTTTTCCTGCTTTTGTAAGGTGTTACCATAGACCATGGTTGAAAAAGAGCCCAGTGTGAGCTGAGATGGCAAGTTAGATACCCCCGAGAACTTGAATGTCACCAGTTTCGCAAGTGTCAGAGAGAAACGAAAAATGTCACTAACTGCTATAACAACGCCCCTTCATCCACAAGGCAGCACCAAGTGATGTAAAACAGTGTTGTTGTTAGCTATTATAGGAAGATCAGTGAAATTTCGCCTTCAGATGAACACTGTTGGTATCTAACTTGGAGTTTGCCAGTGTAACATCCCAGAACACATTTCCATACGAAGGTAGGGGGAGGGGACAGAGCGAAAACGTGGTTGGCCAGAGGCACTTGGGAGGCAGTAGAGCTTCATGTTAGAGTGGTTAATGCATAAGAAGTGCAGATGGGAACAATGTGCTCATCGCAGGTAGATACAACCTTAGTCCTTACAAAATCCTGTCTTTTGACATTCATTCAGATTATAAGTCAGATGTGTAGGAGGTCGACTCCTTGTCGCCTGTCGACAACCTCTGAAAAATCTGTTTATGTTTTTTCTCACTTGGAGTGTTACTGTTCTCAATGTCTGATTCACTAAGCTGCCACAAAGACTGTCCCTAAGTGTTACCTTTCATTGTTTCTCTCTTCACAACGTATCCTGTGGGTTCTGTTGTAACATTGTAGCCTCTTACTCTACTTCTAATTGTGAATACTTGTTTTAATATAGTAGCCAGTCTGACTGTGATGAGAGTGCTGTTCAGACACCTGTCATTCCTGCAGAGAGTACCTTACCAGTCGCCGGCCGTGGTGGCCGAGGGGACTGAGGCGCTCCAGTCACGGTCTGCACGGCCACTACGGTCGGGGGTTCGAATCCCCCCTCGGGCATGGATATTTGTGCCGCCCTTAGGATTAGCTAGTTCATAAGTAGTTTGTAAGTTTAGGGACTGATGACCCCATAGTTAAGTCCCATAGACTCTACAAACATTTGAACATTTGAACCTTACCAGTCCCAAACCTAGCACCTCTAGCAGGTGCCTTATGACAGTCATTGCCACTATCCATTTCATTTCCTTAACTGAACAACTGTCTAGAGCAGCTTTTCCTACCGCTTGAAAATCGCAGATTGATCTGAAACCTCTACTCCCCTTTTTCATATGCCTAGACACGACATAGGTAAACAAAAGCTACAGCCAGTTGTGGGATTTCGAAAACTAGTTTTTGATATAGATAGGTACTTTGTATTCATTCAGACCGACATCATTAGTATACTGGCAGCCTGGAGACACACAAACAAAGCAGCTCTTGGACTGCAATGAGAACAGATAAACCGAGAAGAATTGTTCCTTGTCTCAACCATGGGTGACAGAAGACATGGCCAGGGCAGCACGACAATTTAATGATCAGGGTAAGCAGTCATTGGAGAGGACCATTGTGCTCAGGGCCACATAGGCAAAAAGCTTTCTCGGAGACAATGTATGGCTGATTTATCATAGCAGTGGATTTGGCGCCAACACCCACTGAATCTCTGTAGAGTCGTTTCATAAGACAGTTGTCCCTTTATTACTGGCTATGTCTCGTTTTTCTGCGGTGTGGTCTGCAGTGTGGTTTAGTTAAATATCCCAGAAGGACTGAGCAGTGGATGCAGCTTGTGCTTTACACCACTGTTTTATACAGGGTGTTTCAAAAAGGTATGGCCAAACTTTCAGGAAACATTCCTCACACACAAAGAAAGAAAATATGTTGTGTGGACATGTGTCTGGAAACGCTTAATTTCTATGTTAGAGCTCATTTTAGTATTTTTCTTTAAATGTAAATTGAAATAATTCGTGGAGACAATTGTCAAAATACCCAATTGTTTCGTTAGTATTTTCTGTACTTCCTCGATTCACCGCTAGTTGGCCCAACTGAATGGAGGCAATGTTGACTTCAGTGCTTGGTCGACATGCGACTCATTGCTCTCATTGCGACTCATCTCTGGAGCAAGTTATCCTGATTTCATACGGAATACTCTACCTGTGCTGCTAGAACATGTGCCTTTACAAGTACAACACAACATGTGGTTCATGCACGATGGAGCTCCTGCACATTTCAGTCGACATGTTCGTACGCTTCTCAACAACAGATTCGGTGACCGATGGATTGGTAGAGGCGGACCAATTCCGTGGCCTCCACGCTCTCCTGATCTCAACCCTCTTGACTTTCATTTATGGGGGCAATTGAAAGCTCTTGTCTACGCAATCCCGGTACCAAATGTAGAGACTCTTCGTGCTCGTATTGTGGACGGCTGTGATACAATACGCCATTCTCCAGGGGTGCATCAGCGCATCAGGTATTCCATGCGACGGAGGGTGGATGCATGTATCCTCGCTAATGGAGGACATTTTGAACATTTCCTGTAACTATTTGAAGTCATGCTGTTACGTTCTGTTGCTGTGAGTTTCCATTCCATGATTAATGTTATTTGAAGAGAAGTAATAAAATGAGCTCTAACATGGAAATTAAGCGTTTCAGGACACATGTCCACATAACATATTTTCTTTCTTTGTGTGTGAGGAATGTTTCCTGAAAATGTGGCCATACCATTTTGTAATACCCTGTATAATGTGTTCTCCGCTTACTTCTCATGTATAATCCAAATTCATATTATTCATGTCCTCTCCTTACCTTAGATTCTGCCAGGAACAGAAGATGCAAGCTGTTTCTTGCCATTGTACCACAGGCTGATCCATGCTTGTGTTGAATTATCGGGAAATTCTGCCTTACTAATTTAGTGCAATCGAATTCTGAACATTGGTTTTCCCAGTTATTTTATTACATATTCTGCGTATTTTGCACTATTAAGGCCAATTAACACTGTCTGTCATGTCAACATCATGTCACGGCAGCGTCACGTCAAGTTGTATTCACACTGTCCGTCAGTGTCCGTCATGTCAATTAGCGCATCTCAATACCCGATATTGAAAGTCAGGTTATGAGTGGCGATCTGTTATGTATAAAGTCATAGTTTAATACTAGAATTGAGGGAACAACAACCGTACCTTGCTACCCTGTAAGGACCTCCGTGCCAAGTCAGTTATTTTCGCCTTTATACGTTTTATTTCCAAAATATTAGTAGCTATGGAAGAAGGTCTACTTTACAGGTCGCGTAAGCAATGGAAATAGTATTCCGATGTGTGCTTGTTCCAATAGGATCGGTCCTCGGAGTACCAGATGACACATTTTTTGAGTTGTGGCTTCGCATGTTGAACCCACCAAGTGAATCGGTCCCTGTAGCGTGATTTCAGTCGAAGACACTTGGTCCACGTCTCTTTAACCGCCAGTTTCAGTCCGTCTTCCAGCAGTAACCATGTGTTTAACTGCCAGGTGCCACGCCCACGAAATGTTTGTTGTCGTGTTTGCCGGAATGTGACATGATAGGCAACATGGCCGTGACAGTGCCGCTCACGTCCACGACTACTACCTAAACTCTACCAGAGACAACCGGTGGATGAACCTCGCCTTGATATCTACCTTGTAGCACTGAGCTGTCGTCTGTCTCCGGAGGACAAAACAAACCTAGAATCGGCTTTTACAGAGGATGAAATAAAGCTCGCAGTTCACGGAGCAAAGAAAGGAAAATCACCTGGACCAGACGGCATCGGTGCCGAGTTCTACCAACGCTACTGGCACATCCTCGGACCGACGCTTCAAGAGTTGACAAACGACGTATGGAAGATGGGAGATATACCCGAGGCACTTAAGGAAGGCATCATAATACCCCTGCCGAAGAAAGGCAACAGCCATAAAGTTGAAAACATGAGGCCCATCACGCTACTGAATGCAGATTTCAAAATCATCACAAGATCAATCAAACAGCGGATGCAACCCGTCATGAACAAGATACTATGTCGTCATTAATATAGCGCAGTTCGGGGGCGCAGTGCGATCTCTGCTGCCTGTGACATGAGGGACATTATCTTCACGTACGCCGATAACAAAGCCCAAGGCGCTCTCGTATTCTTAGATTTCGAAAAGACATATGACCGCGAATGTCACACCTTCCTCTTCCGCAGCATGTCGAAATTGGGATTCGGAAGTATATTCATCGATCTCATCCGCAAACTCACCACCGACGTTTCCTCCAGAATTCTCCTTAATGGACACTTTACTAAGGAGGTAATAATAGAGCAGTCTATCCGTCAAGGATGTCCGCTTTCTGTCATGCTATATGCCTTGGCAGTTGAGCCTCTACTGAGCAACTTGGAACAAACTGGCATCGGGATTCACATAGGCTCTCACACTGTGCCGTGTATTGGTTATGCTGACGATATTTGCATTGCTGTCTCTTCGATAACACAACTGACGGCCGTTGGCAATGAGTTAGCAGCATTCGCGTCCGTTTCAGGAGCAAAATTGAATAAAATTAAAATCACAGCCCTACAAATTGGCCGTGAAATAGGAGATATATCGGCCATTGAATGGTGTACACAAAAATCGTGTCACAAAACTCTCGGTGTTTCATTCGAGTCTGAACCAGACAGGTTTCTGACGAAAAACTGGAAAGACATGCTAAACGAATTACGTGCCACATTGATACAACATTCTGATCGTGACCTGAATCTCATGCAGAAAGTCAGAATTGTACAGATTTCCATTACAAGCCGGATGAATTACCTTGTGCAAATACTGCCAATATCCGACCACCTCGCGAGCAGCATACAACGAGCTCTCTGCTGGTTCCTCCTCAGAGGCCACATCTTTAAGGTGCAATATGTCACTCTCACCTTACCCACTTCCAAAGGCGGCTTAAACCTCATAAATGTATCGAAGAAATGCGCAACGCTGCTTGTCAACCGAATCAGGAAGGAAGTCTACAATCGCAACACCAGCATAATCAAATACCTCACCACGCGCTGGAAACCACACAGCCTCGATGCTCCGATCAACATCAGCAATATTCCACTTGTTTACCGTCACGTGAAACGATACTACACGGACATGAGCTACATTCGGCACTGTGTCGACAATACCAGAAACTTAGATAACAAAGGAACTGATAACCCGTAGTTAAGTCCCATAAACTATACAAACATTTGAACATATAGATAACAAAAAAGTGTATGAACTCCTTACGGTAACAAACCACAGAAATCGTATAGAAGCCAAGTACCCATTGACGCAATGGAATATCGTTTGGAGAAATGTACACCACGATGTACTACCGTCATACGTAACAGCTGACTGGTATCTTGTCGTAAACGACAAAATAGCGACAAACGAAAAGCTACACAAGATAGGTCTTCATCACGTACCATCTTGCACTGTATGTGGACGAACCGACACGCTATTTCATAGATTCACGTGTGGACATGCAGAAGAAATTTCAAACTTTCTTCGTCAAAGATTATCGGTGCTGGACCGTACGACACCAAACCGCGTCGACCTTGAAGAGGTTCTTCGACCATAGAAACTGCGATAACGTAGCAACGTGGATCATCGGCCACACAGCATCCTTCGTCATACGCAATAGAGAAGCAACTTTCCATGGCTACTACAGATACATAGCGAGAGAACATATGAAGATATACCTGCATAAGACTTACAGACTCACATTTCGCAATATGTTAAATATTCTAATTAATGGTTAAATGATGGAAGTCAAACACAATAATTAAATAACTCGACACTGACGGCAATCGACCTTAACTTAGACCCACAACAACAAGATCATCCTAAGATTCTTTCAGCGGACATAAGAGATGGCAACAAACTGAAGACTCGTTCCAGAAATTATCTTTTCTTCATTCAGGAAAAATGATTTTGTTTTCATTCAATTTTTATTTTTGAATCCCAGTTAAACAGATGTGTCAAAAATACACATCCATCATGGAATGATAATTTCTACATTAAATGTGGTCCCTATCCAATCAATAGAACAGAAACTGAATTATTTGTTTTTTATTTTACCTTATGAAGAAGTGAAACTGCTACCAGGGTGGCCTTTATGTTATGTTATTTGTGCAATTTACATTACTGTGGAGTTAATAATAATTTTACACTGTTATATAAAGCCATTACAACCTTTAGCAAGGGATCAAGAAGATTGGAGCACATAGCGACATGGCATGCACAAAGAAAAGTGGCGCTGTGCTTGCATTACAATTTTCATGAATCAACTATACATCTCTATTCTCCTTCCAAACATGAAACTACACTTAGAGAAGTTTGTTTTCTACTCAATTGATGCTGGGATTGATTTGCCTGTTTGATAGAGCAAAAGGAAGATATTCCGTTTCTACACAGGCTGACGAGAGCCTGCACCGACGAAGGCGAAAAGTGGCGAGCGTAAGGGAAAAAAAAAAAAAAAAAAAAAAAAAAAAAAATCCCCGAAGTTAAGGAACGTTGGGCCGTGTCAGTACTTGGATGGGTGACCGCCTGGGAACCTGCGGTGCTGTTGGCTTTTGTGTTTTTCTTTCTCCCTCGCACTCGAAAGCATTCTTTCACTGCTTAATAGTAAAAAAAAAAAAAAAAAAAAAAAAAAAAAAAAAAAAAAAAAAAAAAAAAAAAAAAGTGCTGTGTTCAGCTCCTCCAAGTAAAAATATTTGTTTAAATCTAGAAGTTATTTATCCACATTATTCAGTAATTTTATGTGCTGTCTACAGGAGTTAGTAACATCGATTTGGGGACTTATGTGTGACTGAACAACGGAGAATGAAATTACTGCTGCAAGTGGTACGATCAGGAATGACATTGTGTTCTTCCTTCTCACAAATATTTGACTTTGTTCCAAATATGTTGAGGTTTTCGAGACTATTGTTGGAGAAAAAACTATGCGAACGTTTAAATTGCTGCTACAGTAAGTGAAACGAGTCAAAATGACATTTAGGCCTACACTATTGGCTAGTCAGAAAGATTTGGCTATTAATTCCGAATATCTCGTGATTTCCGAGGGTATGGAAAGGCTGATATTTCTTGTTTTTCCCCAATATTTTGCTGCTTAGTTTCGAATATATCGCATTTTCCGAGAGTGTGCTTAGCCCGATATTCTTTACTTGTCACCAATATTTGGTACTTTGTTTCTGAATATGTCACGATTACAGTGTGTGAGGTTAACTAAGATACTATGAGGATAAATTTAATTTCTGTTTCAAGTGTATACAAAATACTCAGAACGAGGTCGTCTGCTGACATCTCTACATCCGTACTGCATGAACGTTTTAGATCTTTGCCTAATGCCAACAGGTAGTATCTCCGGGAAAGATTTTTTCGCCTGGGATATAATCGCACGTGCAGCCTGCACCTGCGCAAACACCAATACTGTAGACCAATTACTCTACATACACGCCCAATACGTTTCCGTGAGAAAGTCAAATACCTCGGTGTCTGGCTGGACCGGAAACTCACATGGGGGGACCACATACAACACATGACCAACCGAGCAAACGCGAGGCTCAAACATCTCTACCCGATGCTCAACAGAGAACGCAAACTGAATAGCCGGGTGTCGAGGAACCTCTACATGACACATAAGTTCGGCCGAAATTTTTTCAAAGGGCCAAATGGTCTTCAGAAAGGATAGAATAAATAAAAAAGGGGGTGGTGTGTTTATTGTTGTTACAAACGGTTTATCCTGCAGCGAAATTGAGACAGATACTTCCTGTCAGTTGGTCTGGGTAGAGGTTATACCTGACAACCGGAATAAATTAATAATTGGATCTTTTTATCGGCCCCCTGACTCAGACGATGCGGTTGCCGAAATGTTCAAAGAAAGCTTGAATCACATTTCAAATAGATATCCGAAGCATACTGTTATAATCGGTGGCGACTTTAATTTACCCTGGATATGTTGGCATAATTACGTATTCAAAACCGGCGGCAAATATAAAACATCGCCCGAACTAGTTCTGAATGCTTTTTCTGAAAACTACTTCGAACAGTTAGTTCATGAACCCACTAGAATAGTAAGTGGTTGCGAAAATACCCTTGATCTCCTAGCAACAAATAATCCGGAGATAGTAAAGAGCATCAAAACAAATACAGGGATTAGCGAACATCGAGTTGTAGTAGCGAGACTAAATGTCGAAATCCCCAAATGCACAAAAAATAAACGAAAAATATATCTATTCAATAAAGCAGATAAAAATTCGCTTAACGCTTTCCTGAGTGATAATCTCCAGTCTTTCAAAACTAAAAATGCGAGTGTAGATCAGTTGTGGCTTACTTTCAAAGACATAATATCAGTAGCAATCGAGAGATTTATACCAAATAAATTAATAAAAGAGGGGGCCGACCCCCCGTGGTACACAAAACAGGTCAGATCACTGTTGCAGAAACAAAGAAAAACGCATGCAGAATTTAAAAAGACACAGAATCCACAAGACTGGCAATCTTTTACTGAAACACGAAACCTAGCGCGGACATCAATGTGAGAAGCCTATAGTACTTACCACAACGAAATCCTGTCTCGTAATCTTGCAGAAAACCCAAAGAAATTCTGGTCATATGTGAAGTACACTAGCGGCAAAACACAAACAATACCTTCACTACGCGATAGCTATGGTAATAGTACCGACGACACTACTGCTAAGGCACAGCTTTCCGAAATTCGTTCACCAAAGAAGACGAAGTGAACACTCCAGTATTCAATCCAAGAACAGATGCCAGCATGCGAAACTTAGAAGTAGATGTTCCTGGAGTAGTAAAACAACTTTAGTCACTAAACAAAAACAAATCTTCCGGGCCGGATTGTATACCAACTAGATTCCTCTCAGAGTATGCTGATGCAATTGCTCCGTACTTAGCTATAATTTACAACCGATCACTCAGCGAAAGATCTGTACCCAAAGACTGGAAAGTTGCCCAAGTTACTCCAATATTCAAGAAAGGCAATAGGAGTGATCCCCAAAATTACAGGCCTATCTCATTGACGTTGATTTGCAGTAGGATTTTGGAACATATACTTTGTTCGAATATTATGAACTACCTCGAAGAGAACGACCTATTAACCAATAGTCAACACGGATTCAGAAAGTATTGCTCTTGCGAAACACAGCTTGCCCTTTATTCACATGAAGTGTTATGTGCCATCGACAAGGGATCTCAAATCGATTCCATATTTCTGGATTTCCGGAAGGCTTTTGATACTGTACCCCACAAGCGGCTTCTAATGAAACTGCGTGCTTATGGAATATCTTCCCAATTGTGCGATTGGATTCACGATTTCCTATCAGAAAGGACACAGTTCGTTGTAATTGACGGTAAGTCGTCGAGTAAAACAGAAGTGATATCTGGCGTTCCACAGGGAAGCGTTGTAGGTCCCCTACTCTTCCTCGTGTTTATAAACGATTTAGGAGATAATCTGAATAGCTCTCTTAGACTGTTCGCGGATGATGCTGTCGTTTATCGGTTAGTGAAGTCAACAGAGGATCAAAAGCAACTGCAAAGCGATTTAGACAAAATTTATACTTGGTGCGAAAATTGGCAATTGACACTAAATAAAGAAAAGTGTGAAGTAATACACATGACCACTAAAAGAAATCCACTGAACTTCAATTACGCGATAAATCAGTCAAACATTAAGGTCGTAAATTCTACCAAATACCTAGGAGTTACAATTACGAACAACTTTGACTGGAGAGAACACATAGAAAATATTGTGGGGAAGGCGAACCAAAGGTTACGTTTCATTGGCAGAACGCTTAGAAGATGCACCAGTTCCACCAAAGAGACTGCCTACATCACACTTGTGCGTCCTTTCCTGGAGTACTGTTGCCCCTTGTGGGACCCTCACCAGGTGGGACTGACGGAAGATATTGAGAAGGTTCAGAGAAGGGCAGCTCGTTTTTTTTATCACGTTACGGGGGGGGGGGGGGAAAGCGTCACGGAAATGTTGCACGAATTGGGGTGGAAATCATTAAAAGAAAGACGTTATTCATTGCGGCGTGATCTGTTTGCGAAGTTTCAATCACCGACTTTTACTTATGAATGTGAAAATATTTTGCTAGCACCCACCTACTTAGGGAGACATGACCATCCCAATAAAATAAGAGAAATCAGATTGAAAACGGAACGATTTAGGTGTTCTTTTTTCCCGCGCGCTATTAGAGAATGGAACGGTAGAGAAAAGTTATGAAAGTGGTTAGCGAACCCTCTGCCAGGCACTTAAATGTGATTTGCAGAGTATCTATGTAGATGTAGGTTAGACCTCTGATGACGTACGGTGCTCAGTGGTGGGCATACGCGGCGCCAACACGGCTGCGCCGCCTGCAGCTCATACAGAACAAGGTACTACGCATCATCAGCAACGCTCCACGATACACAGGCACCGTGGATCTTCACAATGAATACCGCCTAGAGCGCCTCTCGGTGGTATTCAAGAAACTCGCCACATGACTGTACAAGAACTCGAGGCACTCGACCACCCCCTTGATCCTACGCTTGGGGAACTACGATGACAACCATAGGTGGAAACATAAACGCCCCAAAACACTTCTCCTCGGAGACTAACCACCTACGGTCGTAGGGAACACCGACTCGCAAACACGATGAACATGGCAAACCCCTGCAGAATAGCAAACTGACTGGCAATGCCAGCTGAGCCCAGAGCCGACCTTCAGGCAAAGCAGGGAAACCATATTCAGCGCACTAAACACAAACAAACCTAAACAGTCCCACACACTTAGCCAGTTCTATGACCGAACTGCCTAACTACCATGACAAACTTGGCTATGTTACAGGTATTCTGCCACAGCCGATGTTCACGGGTATTCTGCAGCAGCCGACCCAGGAGACTTCACAGGAGCTCAGCTGCAGCAGAACCTCGCATCAAACGGACTGATTCTTTATGACGAACCTAGCAAAGTTAACGGTACTGAGATATACCCATTACTAACATTACCAAACCTTGCATGATCTGCCTCAGATAGCATACCGCTACTGCCCTTCATACCTACCCCACTGTCGCAGAGGTTTTTTTCCCTTGGCACTTTTTTTCCTCTGCACTTACATACCTTTACCCTTCGTATACCTTTCGACCAATTCTATCTCCAGATGCACCGTATTAATGGGTGATCGTGCCCATACGTACGGATAACATCGCGGATCCCACATTCCGTAATCCACCTTAGCAAACTAACCTAATTACGGAGGTGACAGTAGAACTTTTGTGATGGTCACCACGTTGGTGTGGGCATGGAGGGGCCCCATCCTTGACTGCAGCTGCGCGAGCACGTCGGCGGCTACGGCGGCATACGTCACCGGCTGCCCTGTGTCGGTCCTGTCAACAGGGGCAGACCGCGGCAACTGCGCCAGCGCCTTTCGCGGACACTCGGCCCGCAGGTGGCCGGAAGCGTTGCAGCGTGAGCACGTGCGAGGCTGCCCCTCGTACACAACTAGCGCTTTGAAGCCCATGACGTTAACGGAAGACGGGATGTGCGACTTTAAATCAATCCTCATAGTCCTGACACCATTGAATACAATAATAATAATGTTTGTTAAGCTTATGGGACTTAAGTACGGGGTCATCAGTCCCTAAACTTACAAACTACTTATCAACTACCTTATACTAATGACGGCACAAATATCCATGCCCGAGGGGGGATTCGAACCCCCGACCGTAGTGGCCGTGCAGACCGTGACTGGAGCGCCTCAGTCCCCTCGGCTACCGCGGCCGGCCGTTGAATACATTGAAGTACTTGTTCATACACCGGTCGTTAGTTACAGTGTACACGCTACCAAACTTAGCGAGCACCTGTTGTATGCGTATGTTTTCTATTTCAAACGGCAAGTTGTGAACTTTAACCGTCCGTAAGCCCAAACCAGAGAATGATATAGTAACAGGACTCACTTCTCCCGACAACGCCTTCAGGGCCGGCGCAAGGCACGTGCGAAACGTGCGGCAGTACGGGGCGGCAAATCGGCGACAACCCCCGCCCATTTTTTTTTTTTTTTTTTTTTTTTTTTTTTTTTTGACAAATTCAATATTCTTGGCCAAGAGGGGATTCGAAACCAAACCTCGGAGGGGCCGGCTTCGGGAACTGTGGCATGGCGCCTCGACTACCTGCCGGCCGCCCTTGTTGAACATGGGTAGGTAAAGGTAAATCCGAAGATTGGTTTGAACACCACAGTGCTTTACTAGGCATGGTCCTGTTTGGAGGTGGTATGCCGTTGTCTTCCTCCGACCTTCGAACTGACTTACCCAGCCAGTTATAGGGGGGCCTACAGTTTCAAATGTTCAAATGTTTGTAGAACTTATGGGACCTAACTACGGGGTCATCAGTCCCTAAGCTTACAAACTACTTACGAACTAGCTAAGACTACGGACGGCACAAATATCCATGCCCGAGGGGGGATTCGAACCTCCGACCGTAGTGGCCATGCAGACCGTGACTGGAGCGCCTCAGTCCCCTCGGCCACTGCGGCCGGCGGACCTACAGTTTAACGTGGGTTCCGAACCACGGTGCTACTCGGTATTTTTCACATGAGCAATACTGCCAGAGGTGAAAGAAGTGGAAAGTGACAGATAAGAACCTGAGGACATGGCGGGGATCGAAACCGCGACCTTTGGACTGGACTTGTAGTCTGCCACTCTACCACTGTGGAACGGAGGCGCACCCATGGGTAGGTAGGAGGACTAATTTCTTCCTCACCACTGTGGCAGCTCCGTCGTGTTTACGCCGGAGGAACAGAGAGGGGGAAGCAGTCAGGCGTACACGCCAGTATTCTTGAGTGGAGTGCTGCCAGCCTGTTACGCACCGTGCGTTTACTCACAGCTAATTTTGTAGAGGACGAAATCTAATATGGAAATTCGAATTAAATATTCGATACTGCTGTTACACGTTAAGCTTGAAGCAATTTTGCTAAGCCCTTCAATGGCAGTTTACGAGTGTTTTATTCTACCCGCATTATGGGGAAAAAATGGTTGAACATTGCTACAGTCAAACATGTTCAACATCTACAATGGCTAGAAGTATTCCGAATGGTTAAATACGCTGCGAGGAATTACAAGGGAGAAATACATTGATAGTAAGCCTGGCATAAGTTGGGTTTCGACGTATTTTTGAAAATTTTTGCTATCCGTTTCTGAGTTATAGTTGGGCGTTTTGGTTTCTGAGCCATGAAACACCTGTCTCCGCATGCATGAACAACAATTAAACTGCCGGCCGCGGTGGCCGAGGGGACTGCGGCGCGCCAGTCACGGCCTGCACGGCCACTACGGTCGGGGGTTCGAATCCCCCCCTCCTCGGGCATAAATATTTGTGCCGTCCTTAGTGTTAGCTAGTTCATAAGTAGTTTGTAAGTTTAGGGACTGATGACCCCGTAGTTAAGTCCCATAAGCTCTACAAACATTTGAACATTTGAATTTGAACAATTAAACTCTGACCGGCAGTTTTGATTGACAATACAACTAGCACACTATCACTTTGTCAACATTTATTTACCGTATAATGCATGTGATTCCATGTTTCATCTAAGTAAACTACTGGCCGCTTTGATTATGATGAAAACCTGAGAAAGTATGCACTTTAAGAAAGAATGCCCTATCGTCCGCACAAAACAAAACGTTACTTTTGACGCCTTCTAAAACGAAAATCCATAGACAGAACATTGCTTCTGAGGGTTTCATTGCTAGATTTGATGCTCATTTCTGTTTGACAATAGTTGTGCAATTTTTTGCAACGTTCGTATTTCTTTCGATTGTTCGTAATGCCATAGAAATTGCTGCCTTATAATACATTTATCCATATCATCGGTTACATACTTATTCTGAGCTTCTTGCTTCTCCTTCTTGGGCGTTAGTTTAACCGTAGCCTCAGTGTACCTCGTTACTTGACCTAGTTCCTGACACTTCGCCTTTCCAAGCAATAGGTATTGTTGCGTTCTCTACAAAGAAAAGTACAGAATTCATTTCGGTATTTGGCCGAGGGAGTTAAGATTGGTCAGAAACACTTTCACTGTGTTTCGTAAGAACGGAAGAATTGGTGCGTCTGAATTTCTTGCAACTTGGGATGTAATAGGTGAGTGTTTTTCATATAGGGCCTAACGTACAATTAGTATTGCGCATGCACATTACTCATAGATTAGAATATTTCTCCTTCGATTGCAGAATAGGATTTTCTTCTAATTTATTTATTTATTGATTTATTTTTAGCATCTGTTCTTTCAAAAATTGACAGGTCCACAAATAAGCACGCGTATTCCCAATAGCTAAAATGAATATAAAGCGAAGAAATGTAAACTGATATGGCGATGACTAACTTGTCACCTCTTGCTTTGAATTATGTTTTCATCTATACCGTCATGCTGAAAGTAACTGTAAACATGACGGTTTAGATGGAGGCACATATTAAAAGCTTTGAGACTGGGCACTCTGTGGCCGAAACTTAGGTAGATCTGAAAAGTAAAAACAAAAATTGCGGTTGATTTCTGACATATCCTGCAGATATATTTTATGAAAACGGGGGGAGGGGGGGGGCAAATTAGCATCTCGCACGGGGCAGCACTTGGGCTTACGCCGGCCCTGAACGCCTTGTACGTAGCTTCTCCGTTGGTTTCTTCCATAATACAGTCGCACACGTCATGTCGAGTGAACTTGACTTGGAATGTATTTTCGATGAAATCATACTGCATTCCATACACGTCTTCAACATGTAAGCGGAACTGATCATGTACCCATATGTCGAAATCGTACACTTCCGGACGCGAAAAATCGTGTCTAAAGGTGAATTTGAGTGTCAATTTACGAACATTCGATTCCATTCTCACAATAAAGAAGGCAAACGCAAATAGCACAAGCTGCCGCAAGAGCCGCACGCGAAAGCGTCCGACCACGAGCACGACCAAGCAGTACTAGATATCTTATGATCTACAGCAGACACCTCATAATGACCGTCTATATACAGCGCACAAGAGTAAAAGGCGCATAACACAGAGGGAAGAATCCCAGGTGCTAATACCTCACTTCCCACATCGCGATAAGGTACTGTGCTTCGGTAGCTTACAACATTATATATATATTCTTTATTATGGCTTTTGGTTACAGTGACCATACAGCCAGCGGTTATTACATTGACAACATTACAATAGAATTGAGATTCTTACAATGTATAGCACAATATTAATAAGTATCTCACATCATACAGCCTTAAAATAAAAGTAGAAAAATCATATGTACCAGACGTAAAACAATACATATTTAACAGTACGAGTGACATATGTAATACAATGAAGGTGCAAACAGCATAGGACCATATGAGAGGTGCAAAGACAAAAATAAGTCAAAATATAATATAAAATTACTTATGCAGTTTCACGCTGTGCATGTTCAAGGTAAACACACTAGCTCTAAAATTAGAGCTGTATGCCGTTGACTTTGAGTTATTCCTTCAGTAAACAGTACTTAAACTTGTCGAATCCATGAAGGAGAACTGTGACACTTGTGGGGAGTGGGTAACCCCTCGCAACCATCGTTCGGTAGAAGACACTTTGTGCGGCCGTGTACTTGGTGCATGCCAGTATGGTGTGGTTGAGATCCGCCACTGCCGTTGCATCTTTGTCACAATGCCGAGAAGCGATGATTTCCGAACGGTGTAGGTGGGCAGGGTAACATCCATGTCCCAGTCTCATCCGAATGATAGACGTTGCATGACGTCTACTAAGCGTCATCGATGAAAACCATGGTCGTGAGGAGACATTTGGTTGTATAGATGCCAGGTGTCCTCCATTAAACGCTTGAGAGAGGTGCCATTCGTGGTCCCAAGTGCGATAGGCAGCTTTTCGAATCGTCGTTCGGAAGTCTGTATATGGAATCGGCGTAGGGCAGTGTTGTCCTTCCGTAATACTTCTCTTGGCGAGGCGGTCTACTGTTTCGTTATGGGGTATACCTTGATGTCCTTTAATCCACTTACAAAACAATAGACCCAACTCTAGCCGTTTTTAGGACCAAGCGAGCCACAGATCAGAGAAAATGTTCAAATGTTTGTAAATCTATCGGACCAAACTGCGTGGTCATCAGTCCGTAGCTTACAAACTACTTAAAGTAAGGTAAACTAACCTAAGGACAACACACACACCCATGCCCTAGGGAGGACTAGACACTCCGACGGCAAGCAACCGCGCGCTCCGCAGCGAGGAGCCTTAGACCGCTCGGCTACTCCACCGCGGCACAGATCAGAGAAATTCACATCAAAACCACCGGATCCTTTCCTAGTAAGACACCAGGATATTATTCGAAATATGGTTTTTGCGTGATCATTCTATACGAAGAACCATTTAAATCCAAAACCAGCACGTTTTTGTTCGACTTTTCTGACCCTAACTAAATCTTTTTGTACCCCTATCAACCCACTAGCCCTGAAAAATCCCGATACATCACACGCGACAAGTTCTAAGCCTTTACAGCATTTAAATGAAAATCTCGAACTGTCAGCCACACGTGACTGCCTGGTAGTTCAGGTAGCCAACACGATGAACGATTAGCTACTCATCCCGTGCGAGCTGCTAAATTGCCGCCCCCTTTCTTTTTTTTTTTTTTTTTTTTGCGGAACATTTGTGAAATTTTATTTAATCAAATCTACAACTCTATAGAAAATGTCAGCAATCAACCGTAATTTTTGTTTTTACCTTTCAGATGTACCTAGGTTTCTGCCACTCATTGGCCAGTTTCAAAGCTTACATCTAAACCGTCATGTTGACAGTTTACGACGGTATAGATGTAAACATAACTCAAAGCATTGAGAATAGCCACTCTGTGTAAGAAATCCATGAATATATGGAAAATAAAAACCGTTGAAACGGCCAAAGAGTGGGGTGGAAGGCAATGAAGAGAGGAAGAATAAGGAGATGGAGTAACATAATAATGCAGTAAATACGTACTCGGGAATCGACAGGTACTGATGCTAGTCGAAATATGGTGCGAGGTGCATTCAAGTTCTAAGGCCTCCCATTTTTTTTTCTCCGGACTGGAAAGAGATAGAAACATGTGGGTTGTTTTAAAAACGAGGCCGCATTCATTGTCAATACGTCCCAGAGATGGCAGCACCGCACGGCAGATGGAATTTTACCGCCAGCGGCGAGAATGAGAACTATTTTAGATACTTGAAATGGCGACGTTTTACTTACTTGAACAGCGTGCAATCATTCGTTTTCTGAATTTGCGGGGTGTGACACCAATTGAAATTCATCGACAGTTGAAGGACACATGTGGTGATGGAGTTATGGATGTGTCGAAAGTGCGTTCGTGGGTGCGACAGTTTAATGAAGGCAGAACTTTTGGGTCCCAGCCTCGTCGTCGCTTTTGTGTCTCGTCCGCCGGTTGTCGTAGGTGTCGGTGGCCGAGTAGAAAGAGACCGACACAGGAATAAAGGATGCACGCGTGTGCAGGTACGGAGGTGACCAGCCAGTGGGACAGCAGAAACTAGAAACACTAGAGTAAATTAGAACGAGATATATATTTCATAGAGACTTAGTAATACTTAACTGCCGGCCGCGGTGGCCGAGGTGACTGAGGCGCTCCAGTCACAGTCAGCACGGCCACTACGGTCGGGGGTTCGAATCCCCCCTCGGGCATGAATATTTGTGCCATCCTAGTTCGTAAGTAGTTCATAAGTAGTTTGTAAGTTTAGGGACTGATGACCCCGTAGTTAAGTCCCATAAGCTTAACAAACATTTGAATACTTAACTTTTACATAGTTCTTGATGGCAGAATGCTGATACATAGTTTAGATAGAGGCCTGCCTACTGATGATTCCTAGTGCCTATCAGATAGCCAAGTCTTAACTGGTGCCTATCTGATTCCCAAGTGTAAACTGGTTACTGTCTCAGTCCCAAGTGACCGATGCAGTCCAGTGGTGGCCACGAGCGGAGTTGTAGCAGAGGGCGCTTGTGGCTGACGTCGTAAGAACGCCGCGCCATGCGTGCATGGCGGCGCGCAGCGTAAGTAGGTGGTGCGCACTTCATACTTGTGCAACACCACAAGAACATCGAGTGACAACAAAACCGAAACAACCTCGGGCTCGCACAAGCCGGTCTGACGACATGATCGAGAAAGTGGAGAGAATTGTTTTGGGGGATCGCCGAATGACTGTTGAACAGATCGCCTCCAGAGTTGGCATTTCTTTATGTTCTGTGCACACAATCCTGCATGACGACCTGAAAATGCGAAAAGTGTCATCCAGGTGGGTGCCACGAATGCTGACGGACGGCCACAAGGCTGCCTGTGTGGCATGTTGCCAAGCAATGTTGATGCACAACGACAGCATGAATGGGACTTTCTTTTCGTCGGTTGTGACAATGGATGAGACGTTGATGCCATTTTTCAATTCAGTAACTAAGCGCCAGTCAGCTCAATGGAAGCACACAGATTCACCGCCACCAAAAAAATTTCGGGTAACCACCAGTGCTGAAAAAATGATGGTGTCCATGTTCTAGGACAACGAGGGCGTAATCCTTACCCATTGCGTTCCAAAGGGCACTACGGTAATAGGTGCATCCTACGAAAATGTTTTGAAGCACAAATTCCTTCCTGCACTGCAACAAAAACGTCCGGGAAGGGCTGCGCGTGTGCTGTTTCACCAAGACAACGCACCCGCACATCGAGCTAACGTTACGCAACAGTTTCTTTGTGATAACAACTTTGAAGTGATTCCTTATGCTCCCTATTCCCCTGACCTGGCTCCCAGTGACTTTTTGCTTTTTCATCCATGAAAGACACTCTCCGTGGCCGCACATTCACCAGCCGTGCTGCTATTGCCTCAGCGATTTTCCAGTGGTCAAAACAGACTCCTAAAGAAGCTTTCGCCGCTGCCATGGAATCATGGCGTCAGCGTTGTGAAAAATGTGTACGTCTGCAGGGCGATTACGTCGAGAAGTTTCATCGATTTCGGGTGAGTAGTTAATAAGGAAAAAAAAAAAAAAATCGGAGGCCTTAGAACTTGAATGCACCTCGTATTAACACACTGCACTGCGGTAATTCATTTCAAAGCTGACACTCGTCATCTGTCGTAATTTGCTTGTGTCAGTTCTGTCGTGTCTGATTATGAAATAAGGGGTAATAAATTAGTCATCGCCGTATCACGTCACTTTTCTGCGCTTTATTTTCATTCTAGCTATTGGGGTGACGCTTGCTTATTTGCAGAGTTGTCAATTTTTTAAGTAACAAATCATAAGAAAAATAAATTTTCCTATTCTGCATTCTGGAAGGAGAAAAATTCTAACTTATGAGTAACGTGCATGCGCAATACTAATTGTAGGTTATATGAAAAGTAGGGTTGCCAGATCTCCAGGCGCCGCCCGGAGTGCCCGGGTTTGGAATGAATTCTCCGGGTCTACGGGCCAATGACTCTCATCTCCGGGCTTGAATGTAACCTTCATCTTAACTCTTTTTATCTCTCATAGAAAGGACAGCACTATTACCTTTAATCATTTTATGCCCTCAAGTTTACTTCTTTATGCGGCAGCAAGTGGTGGTAACAGGGAGCAGACGGTAACTGTGCCCCTTCACATGGAGCCAGTGAGAAGCGATCCTTCACAGTGCGCGGAGCCGCAAGCGGCAACTCTTGGAAGGCGCAGCTGTTGATGTGAGCAGCTTTGATGCCGCCACTTCTGCCACGCCGACTGAAGTGTGCCGATTGTTGAGCCACAGCAACTGGCGGCCTGGCCGGTCAGCTGCGGCATGTGAAGGCCACCCCTAGCAATGTTCCACCGGGGGGGGGGGGATTTTTTTTTTATCATCCTGGTTGAGGGGGGAGGAGTCATTGGCCAAGGGGGAGAGGGGCACGTATGGTCTCCGGGCCTGCCTCGAGTTCAATCTGGCAACCCTAATGAAAAGCACTTAGCTATTACATCCAAAGTTGTAAGAAATTCAGACGCACCAATTCTTCTGTTCTTGTGAAACGCAAAGAAAGTGCTTCTGGCCAATCTTGACTCTCTTGGCCAACTATCGAAACGATTTCTGTAGTTTTCGTTGTAGAGAACGCAACAATGCGTATTGTCTGGAAAGGCGAAGTGGTGACGTGGCAGTGCCAGGAACTAGGTCACGTGACGAGGTACAGCGAGGCTACGGTTAAACTAGCGCCCAAGAAGATGAAGCAAGAAGCTCACAATAAGTATGTGACCGATGATATGGATAAATGTATTGTCAGGCTGTAATTTTATAGCATTACGAAGAATAGAAAGAAATACGAATTTTGAGAAAACTACACAACTTTTGTTAAACAGAAAAGAGCTTCAAAGCTAGCAAGGAAACCCTTAGAATCAATGTTCTGTCTATGGATTTTCGTTTTACAAGGTATCAAAATTAACGTTTTGTTTCGCGCGGACGAGAACACGTTGTTGCTAAAAGACCATACTTTCTCAGGTTTTCATCAGAATCAAAGCGACCAGTATTTTACTTAGACGAAACATGGATTCACGCGCATTATACAGTAAATAAATATTGGCAAAGTGATAGTGTGCGAGTAGTATTGTCACACAAAAGTGCTGGACAGAGTTTGTGTTCATGCAGGCGGAGGCAGGTGTTTCAGGGCTCAAAAACCAAAACGTCCGACTATCACTCAGAAACGGATAGTAAAAATTTTCAAAAATACGTCGAAACCCAACTTATGCCAGACTTACTATCAATGTCTTTATCCCTTGTAATTACTCACAATGTATATACCCATTCATAATATTTCTAGCCATTGTAGGTGTTGAACATGTTTGACTGTAGTAATGTTCAACAATTTTTTTTTCCATAGCGCGGGAAGAATGAAACACTCAATTGCCATTGAAGGGCTTAGCAATATTGCTTCAGGCTTAAGACGTAATTGCAGTATCGAACATTGCACTCGAATTTCCAAATTAGATTTCGTCTCCTGCAAAATTAGCTGTGAGTAAACGCACGGCGCGTAACAGGCTGGCAGCGCTCAATTCATAAGAATAGTGGCGTGTAAGCCAGACTGCTTCTCTTCCGGCGTAAACACGACGGCGCTGCCACAGTGGAAGCAAGAAATTAGCCCTCTTCCCTCCCCTTGTTCAACAGGGGCGGCCAGCATGTAGTCGAGACGCCATGTCACAGTTCCCTCCGAGGTTTGGTTTGAATCTCCTCTTGGGAATGAATGTTGAGTTTCTTCTACAGATTTGCCGCCCCTCCCCCTCGGAAAGTGCCGCCCCGTGCGGCCGCACGTTTCGCACGTGCCTTGCGCCGGCCCTGGCAATGGATGTGTAGAGGATTCGGCAGATGTCAAAATGCAGCTCAATACTAATCAAAATAATACTGACAGTTGAGTACGTGTTCTAGTAATCCTGTCACACAACAGAGCCAGTACCATCTGTATTATTTTCTCCAGCAAACAAAAAGTATAATTTATACACTCGAAACGTAAAGTTTAAATTCAAATGTTCAAATGTCTGTAAATCTATCGGACCAAACTGCGTGGTCATCAGTCTGTAGCTTATAAACTACTTAAACCTAGGTAAACTAAATCAGTCTGTAGCTTATAAACTACTTAAACCTAGGTAAACTAACCTACAGACAAACGCACACACCCATGCCCCAATGAGGACTCGAACCTCACGGCGAGCAACCGCGCGCTCCTCAGCGGGATGCTTTAGACCGCTCGGCTACTCCACCGCGGCTGTACAGTTTACATCTGCGTTCCGTCTAGATAGTTTATACGGTATATCATCTCCTGCTTCGCGAAAAATGTACAGAGCTGTGATAACTTTGAACACAAAAGCCCTGCTTCTATCCCTTTGTAAGGTAAAAAGACCCACAGATCAAAGAAATACACAACACATCCTTCTAATCCTTTTCTAGTAAGACACCAGACTGTACTTTGAATTATACTTTTGTGTAACATTTGTAGGTAAGGAACCATTTAAATCCAAGTCCATCAAGATGTTGTATGACTCTTTCTCCTACCAGGGGCACAAGTGGCACAGGCCCAGGGTCCCCAGCCTGATGGGGGCCCCGAGAAACTCGTTCCTTTCTCCTAGGCAATGCCTTTTTTAAGTGAATTTTTGTCGCACTTATTATAAAGACCCAGAAATTTCAACTTGTATAGATGGGCAATAAAAAAATTTACTGATATACCTGTGTGGAGAAGGTACTTTACTTAAAAGACGTATTTTCTCTTATTCCGAGAGAAGTGACTTCATTGTGGGACGCTGTTTGTCATGTGGAAGTCCACACAAACGTAAGAACTCTTCTTTTTATTCCCACATTTTCTCTCACTTTCTTTATACTTCATATCCTCTTCAGTCCCAGTGCCAAGGTTAATTTAAAATTTTGAAAATGTCAATATTTTTTTTTTGTTCATTAGGTTGCTTAGGCACCATATTTCTCTCTTTTGCAATTTGGAAAATTTTCATTTTTTGAACGTGAATGGTACACAATTGTGTACCTTGGGTCTTGATCGTAAACATATTTCTTAAATTTTCTTAAGGGAACATACTGCATTTAAGGGTAACATTAATTACAGTATGTTGTATTTGTACAACCTACATATTTTATTTACAATAAGAAATTTTACAACACATATTTACAAGTATTTGTTACTGCCAGATAGTTTTGTATGAGTCCCCATGACAAATTTATCCCCAACATGATGCAAAATTTCTGATGCGGTTGGTTTGAAGCTACGTGAACTAGTCTGCACAGATTTGAGGTTTGTCTAATACGTCACAACCTCTCGGAATTCAACTGTCACAACCTCTTGGAATTCAACTGGAAAGAATTCAGTGAAAGATTCCAAGTCTCCTTTGGGTCCACTGGAATCACTTTCCTCTCCAGAGATGCGCCATGTCAGGCATGCAAAAAAGTAACGAACAAACCATGGATAGGCACCAAACCTACATTTTTCTTAAAATTTGATGTGAAAATTTACACATTTTCTTACAAGTAAAGAAAGAAACAAAAATACATTTTTCAAAGTATAGCAATACCAACCAAATAGCCCTTCACGTCAAACTTCTTATGGATTTTTTAAATATCACCATTCATTAAATCTTCAATGTTTTGAGACTGAAATTCTGTAGGAGCATCACGTGGGAGTCAGAATTCGTACGCTGTCGATTCATTACAGCAAATAAATCATCCTCAGATACAGAATTTGAATATTCTGCAACACTTCCCTTTAGTATGCGTGATATATCTTTATCACTTAGCACATGAGCTGCCAAAATATGCTACGTTATGAAGTACAGAGCTATTGTAAAAGTGCACATTAAGAACCAAGGTACACAAATGTGTACTATGAAAACATCGGCATTTATTCCCCAGAAAAATTGAAATAATTCACATTTGCTGTATTCCATATGATTCTTCAAACTTCACTTATCACTCACTACAACAAAGATAAATACATAAAGCTTAATGTATGATTTACTTGTTACATTCTGTCATAACGACGCTGCCGGGCTGCCAGCTTCACTAATATCAAACTTGTGATTCGTGTAGCTCCAGAAGTACTGCTGCAAGGGCTATGCAAGTGGCGTCATTTGAAAGCAAAAAGGTACACGATTGTGCACTCGCGGTCTGAGCACACAAAATACGCCACAGGCAGAGAAAACAGTTTACGAACCAAGGTGCACATATGTGCACTTATAGACTGAAGAGGTTATAGTCCCAAGTGAAGCGCCAGTAACAGCTTGAACTTTATCAAGGGAAGTGTTTGATGCTATTTTTTCCTGTCTTTTACGTCTTCCGGCATAAACTTAATTACGTTATACACAATATCTCGTCTGTGGTTATGCAGAACCCTTCCTCCACCAACTGGTGGAGACAGTAATGACGCGCTATGTATGACAGTTTCTTTTTATTTTTATTTGGCTTCAGGCAGAGCCCATTTAATCAGATGCAAATCTTTAATATAAGGAAGCGGAAATACATGAACTTCGATAACTAGAAAGGTCTGGAGCAGACTGATGCGGCCTCCCCTTAGAACAAAGTAACGGACTCGTCCGGCGCATAGGACGGCAATGCGCAACGGCCTCCCCTACGAAGAAACCAATGGACTCGCCCGGTGCTTAGGACGGCACTGCGCATCGGCCACTACATCCAGTCCCGGTGAATTCGACATTGTTGGAGTTTCTACATTACGAAGCGATAATTCGTTATCGGGGTGCTTCGAAGCGCCATATGATTGTACACGATTTATGCGATTCACTCTCTACTTGGCAGGGACTACTCGATATTTTTGTAGTGTCTTTCAACAATGTCAAAAAGAATATACTTAAGTGGTTCAGAAAAAAGGAAAAAACTTGCTATTCAAAAAGAAACCGGCAGCAGACTACCTAAACTTACTTCATTTTTCACTGTTGATGAAACTAACAGGCAGAGTGCTTCATCTATCTCATCATCTCAAGATATGTCTAAATCTCAAAGCTTAGAAACGGTGCCTATGTTTAACATAGACATTTGTGTTTCGAGGTCATCAGGTCCAGTTATGACGACGGCTGCACACACATCATAACATGCTTCTTCCATCTCAAGCCACTTGGATTCACCGGACAGAAGTATGTTAGAATACATATCTCACGACCCTGGTAGTACTATGATGAAATTTTAACGGATGAAGTCCGTGATATTTGGATTGACAAGGGCGCAGAGTTTTTCCAAAACAAAAAGAGCGACTTCTCAGAAACCACTGCACATTTTGCTGATGTAAGTGGTAAAACAAAAACCAGAAAATTAACAAGGACTGTTTTCTCTCGCAAACTGACGAATGGTGAGTGTGTAGAAAGAAAGTGGCTTCGCCGGCCGCGGTGGCCGAGGAGACTAATGCGCTCCAGTCACGGTCTGCACGGCCACTACGGTCGGGGGTTCGAATCCCCCCTCGGGCATGGATATTTGTGCCGTCCTAGTTCATAAGTAGTTCGTAAGTTTAGGGACTGATGACCCCGTAGTTAAGTCCCATAGACTATACAAACATTTGAACATTTTTTGAAAGTGGCTTCTGTATTCACCATCCATGAAATCTGTGTACTGTTATTGTTGCCGTCTATTCAATAACACTGTCGGTAATAATTTGAGTTCTTCCAGGGGATACAAAGATTGGAAGCATATAAAAAACTTATTAAAGGAGCATGAGAACAGTTTACGCCACAGGGAATCAATGATGAATTATGTTGCAAGAAGCAAAATTGTTGGTCGAGTTTATACTGGATTGCTTTTCTAGTTTAATGTTAAGGTCAACTGTAGGAGGAGCATATTGAAAAGAATTGTTGCAGTTGTGAAATTTTTGGCGTCAAGGGGACTAGGGTTTCGTGGACAAAATGATATTTTGGGGTCTGAAAACAATGGAAACTATTTGGGATGCTTAGAATGTCCTTTTCATGCTGATCATTTACGAAAGTATGTCAATACATCATATTTGTCTACAAACATTTGCAATCAATTTATTAATGTAATGGGACAGAAAGTGTTAACGACGATTGTCAACGAATTAAAAGCAGTCAGATACTATTCAATAATCGTGGATTCCTCGCCAGATCTCTCCCATGTTGACCAGCTAACTTTCATCGTTCGGTACGTAAAAGATGGCCAGCCTGTTGAGAGATTTTTTGCAATTTGTGCCTATGGAGGAGCATAGGGCTCCAAGTATAGGAGATACTGTTATCAAGTTTTAGGATAGCTTTGCCATTTCTGCCACACGATATTATTATTAATAAAAGATTGCCGCGGACAGAGCTATGATAACGCAGCAAATACGTCTAGAAAGTATTCCGGTCTTCAGGCAAGAATAAAAGAAAAATGTGAATTTACTATTTTTGTACCATGTGCCACACATTCAGGTGTTCAAGCGGCTGCAGGGTGTTTCTGAAGCAGTTGCATACTTCCAGTTTGTCCAAAAATTGTCCACCTTTCCTTCTGCTTCGAACAATCGTTGAAAGTTTTGAAAGAATGTTTAGGTGCAAATAAAGTTCTGAAACCCCTCTCTGAAACCAGAGGGTCTGCTCGCACTGACGCTCTTAACGCTTTGAATAATGGCTACAATGATATTTTTGAAGTTTTAAAGTCAGTTAGTAGCAACACTGATCAGCCAGTGGAAACAAGACATGAAGCTCAAAGCCTTTGCAAGAAAATGAAAAAACTCGAGACCATTCTACTAACGAAGATATGGGATGACCTTCCGAGAACTATCAACTCAAATGTAACTTTACAAACTAGTACCATCACAACAGACTTGCAACAAAACTTTTTGCATCTATTTCGGATTTCATCAGTTCTGCCCGCAGTAGATTCGATCAATATCAATCTTCAGCCAAAGAGAAAAATCCAGTGCTGACTATAAGGGTAATTCCCAAAGGACGAGAATTTTCAGGACGCATATCACTTTTTCCGAAGATTCGTCAGAAACTGTCCAGCTGAGCGCCAAAGAAGCATTTCGTGTAGATTTTCTGCCTGTAATCGACACATTGGATTCTTGTTTGAAGCGACGTTCCGAAGCATACGTGAAAGTTAGCAAACATATTTGTTTCCTTCCTCAGTTAAAACAAATCGATTCTGAACAGTTGACAAACAAGCGCAAAAAAATTGCAGACGTTAATGCTGATGAACTCCTATCAGGCTGTTTTCATTTAAAACAATATTTGAAAAAAAAAAAAAAATCCAAATGAATCTCCAGAGCTAAGTATATCATCCTTAAATTCTTTAATAAAAGCAGATAAAATAGAAGAAACCTTTCCGAATGTAAAAGTTGCTACCCGGATATTTCTTTGTCTAATGGTAACCAATTGCAGTGGAGACCGTTCATTTTCCCACTTAAAGAGAATCAAACCTGAAATTACGAACGACTATGCTACAGGAACGACTTACTAATTTGTCAGTCATGTGCATAGAAAGTGACACCCTCCAACAGTTGGACTTTGAAGACGTAATAGAAGATTTCCATTTCAGAAATCCCCCCCCCCCCCGCCCCCCCCCCCCAAAAAAAAACACAGCAACGTAAGTCCAATTTGCAAAACAGTAATCACTAGTCTTTTATTTGTGTATTTCTAACCAATAAATTCACTAAACAAATGTACATCATTCTGATAAGTTCATTCAAAGGAAAATTCTGTTTTGTTGTAGGGTCCCCTAATCTGTGTGCCAGTTTAGAAAGAGACATACTCAAAAAATGTATATTTTTTATTCTCGAAATCTTTAAAGAAATCATTAATTTGAATAAAATACTAATTTGTGGAACTAATCATTAGTATTTGGTTTGAAATATTTTAACCAATTAAGTCACTAAATAAGTGTACACCATTCTGATGCATTCATTTAGTTTTTTAGTTTTTTAAGGGCCCCAAAATACTGAGTGCCCAGGGGCCCCTGCATGGCTTAAGATGTCCTTGACTCTTTCGACTAGTCACTTTCTGTTTAAGAAGAAATCACATCGCGCTCCAGTCACGGTCTGCACGGCCACTACGGTCGGGTGTTCGAATCCCCCCTCGGGCATGGATATTTGTGCCGTTAGTCTTAGTTAGTTCATAAGTAGTTTGTAAGTTTAGGGACTGATGACCCTGTAGTTAAGTCCCATAGACTATACAAACATTTTGAACATCAAATGTTTGTAATTCTATCGGACCAAACTGCGTGGTCATCAGTCCGTAGCTTACAAACTACTTAAACTAAGCTAAACTAGCCTGAAGACATCACACACACTCATGCCCCAGGGAGGACTCGAACCTCCACGGCGAGCTACCGCGCGCTCCGCAGCGAGACGCTTTAAACCGCTCGGCTACTTCACCGCGGCAAAACCCTCTAGTTCGGACCAGTACTGTAATAATCATAGAATCGAACCAATCATCGACTATGTTTTCCAGATAGAAGGCAATGCAAACGTTAACGATCACACAATATACCACCGAGAACCAGATAAAAGCGGTGGCAGAGTGGCTGAGAGCATTGAGGCGCTATGCTGCGATGCGCGAGGCCGTTCCCCGTTAGGAATTCGAATCACCTCTCGGGCATGAGCGTTTGTCCTGTCTTTAGTATAAGGTAGTTCATAAGTAGTATGTAAGTTTAGGGACTGATGTCCCCGCAGTTAAGTCCCATAAACTTTACGAACAATTTTTGAACCCGATAAAACACACAACAGAAAGACATAACAATGTCATCGGTATTCAAATTCAAATGTTTGTAGAGTCTATGGGACTTAACTACGGGGTCATCAGTCCCTAAACTTACAAACTACTTACGAACTAGGACGGCACAAATATCCATGCCCGAGGGGGGATTCGAATCCCCGACCGTAGTGGCCGTGCTGACCGTGACTGGAGCGCCTCAGTCTCCTCGGCCACCGCGGCCGGCTCATCGGTATTAAACTCTTGTTAGATACATCATGTATTCCACTATCACCTTATAGAATTTATCCATAGTAGCAACAGCTTACAGTATTATCAGTCATCCAGGCATGTTAACTTAACATCGTAGAAAACAAAGAATTAAATATTTTAGATAATCATATCGATGACTGCAGCTGCATCAGCGCACATTGATAACACTGCAAAACAGCATAACATATCTTATGACGCCAATAGAAAACTCGTAAGGGGCATCTGCACATACCACAGAAGGGTAAAACGGTCTGTCAATCAGTGATGGATAACGCCCTGTGTAGGCCGATAGGCAATCCAAATCTTGGAGCGGGGGCCCCAACTCCAAACTCATCCCTTAATAAGTTAATAATTTTCCACCAAATAACAACAATATATTGGTAATAATAATAACAAAAATAATAACTCTGCGGTATTCCACAACTGAATCATTCATTTTAAGTAATTAACATCGTGTGAGATACCCGCTTACAAGCTACAATAAACTCAAATTTGGATATAAGAATAATAATAGCAAAGTGAAATGAGACATTTTCGTAAAACATGTAAATGTATTTATTCAACAAAACAAATAATTATCAATAGATTAATATACGTTGATTACAATAATATTCCAGAAATTATTTAACAAAAATATAGAAAGTAATAATAATTAAGAAACGCATTAAACATTTACTTTCCTCAATATTTTCCAGCAATTTTTTTCAAAATATCTTTAAAGTCTACATTCTGCAAGATATCGTATTCTGTGGCCATAATGGCAAGTGAGTTCAAACGTTCTTGGGACATTGAAGACCAATGACAATTTTTTATAAGTTTTACATTCGTAATCATGAGACACCTGTAAATTTTTAACACAGACATAACGTTTGGGAACGTTAATTGCATCATATTTTCAAAAATGAGTTTGTATGATCGCTATGCTGGAACTGCTTGGTCAACTTTATAATATTCTAGTTGTGATGTGAAGAATTTAAAATGAATCATTTCGTCCACAAATTGCTCTTCGATGTCCTCAAAATGTCTCTAAATCTCTGGGTAGCTTCTTTAATCTCATCATCAGACTTCAGTGGAAACTCATCAAGGAACCAAAAGACAATTAACTTTATTATAAGCTTTTATACGACAAGAAAGCTATATATATATACAATTTATCCAATGTTGGTAGGTAAGCTTCAGTTTTGAATTTCTCGTTTCCGTGAAGCACAATCTCTTCTGCATTGCCATCGTCTTGACATCTTGGTTTATTGCGAAGACGCTTGCCTTCATCGGTGTATTGTGCGCAGATTTTCTCATCTGCCTTTTTCTCGCAGTTATGAAACATGTCCCTTTGTGATGGTACGAAACTGAGAAGCGATTTTAAGAGTTCCACAGCCGTCTGAAGCTCTCCTGTTGCTCTTCGTAGAGACTTATTAACTGCATTTATCCGGCCTACTATTGCAGCCAGACGTCTACCAGGATGACGGTTTCCTTTTTTGACAATGCATTTACTCGTGTTCCTCTTGAAGAGTCACTGATGTGAATTAACGAGAAACTAGATATGGAAATGACGAAGCTTTGTCGCCATGTACTGACGTCCACCTATTTCTTATTCAATGACAAGTATTTTGAACAGACTGACGGTGTGGCTATGGGGAGTCCTCTGTCCCCTATACTCGCCAACCTTTTTCTGGAGGTCTTTGAAGAAAGGGCACTGAAAACATCTTTTTTAAAGCCGACTTGCTTTTTTAGATATGATGACGATATATTTCTTGTTTGGCCACATGGAATAGATTCTCTGCACGGTTATTAGATCATTTTAACTGTCTCCTTCCTAACATCAAATTCACGGTGGAAATTGAAAAGGACGGCAAGTTACCATTTTTGGATGTGTTGGTCTATAAAAAAGATGACGGATCTCTTGGACATAGAGTTTACAGGAAACCGACGCATACTGATAGGTATTTACATGCGACCAGACTTAAATTGGAAAGAACACGTAGAATATCGTGGGAAAGGCGAACCAGAGACTGCGTTTTATAGGCAGGACCCTTAAAAGATGCAACAGAACTACTAAAGAAACTGCATACACTACGCTTGTCCGTCCTTTTTTTTTTTTTTTTGGAGTATTGCTGCCCAGTGTGGGATCCTTATCAGGTGAATCTGACGGAGGACATCGAAAGAGTCCAAAGAAGGCCCGTTCGTTTCGTATTGTCACGATACAGGGGAGACAGCGTTACGGAAATGATACAGGATCTGGGATGGGAATCATCACAACAACGGAGCTTATCGCTGCGGCGTGGGCTACTTGCGAAACTCCAATCGCCAACATTCTCCTCCGAATGCGAAAATATATTGTTGACTCCCACTTAACATAGGTAGAAATGATCATCAGAATGAAATACCAGAAATCAGAGCTCGAACAGAGAGATTCAGGTGTTCTTTCTTCCCGCGCGCTATTCGAGAATGGAATGGGAGATAAATAGTATAATTGTGGTTCGATGAACCCTCTGCCAGGCTCTTAAATGTGATTTGAAGAGTATCCCATGTAGCTGTAGATATAGATGTAGCTGTCACCCTCCTTTTCAACGTGCAGGAGTCCTACGGACCTTGGTAAAAACAAACATATGCCATCTCTGACGCTGAAAATTTACCTCAAGAGCTGCAACATCTCAAGAATGTGTTCCACCAAAATGGCTATACAGACAGGCAGATTCGACGGGCTTTTGAGTTCGGACCACCACGTGAACCAGCTGAAGTTCTGTCGTTTTCCTTCCTTATGCTGGTAACGTGTCTGCCAAGATAGGAAGGATTTTGAAGAAACACAAAATAAAGTGTATTTTTCGTCCGCCAGCTAAGACTAGAGCACTTCTTGGCTCTGTTAAAGATGATTTAGGGCTAAGAAAGCCTGGCGTATATAAAATACCTTGTGAGTGCGGCAAAACATTCATTGTCCAGACTGTTCGCACCGTCAGTGACAGGTGTGTTGAACATCACCGCGATTAATGCAGCCTGAAAAATTCGCGGTGGCTGAACACTGTCTCTCAGAGGGACACAGCATGCTATACGACGATACACAAGTTGTTGCAAACACCTCACACTACTGGGATTGTGTTTTCAAAGAATCAATTTGAAATCAGAATAACAGATAACACAATTAATCGTAACAGTGGTTATTTTCTGGGTAAGTCGTGGAATCCTGTGTTATCAGACCTAAAGAAACATCGGCATTTGCATCAGATAGCAGCGAATGACAATCTATAACGATCTATCGTTTTTTGACATTAGCCACCGCTGGAGGCGCTACAACTTCTCTCGCGCCAGGGGTCAGTAGCTACGAGTAAACTCACGCCCTCTGTACTTAGCAAATGCGCCTTCGTACTTTCGTTGTGTATATAGAGCCAGCCGTTCCACTATAGCTGGGTTTGAACATGACTCGAACTGTTCGAACAATTTACGTCACGCTTCGGGAAATGTTCGAACTTTCGATCACGACGCTATCTAGCAATGTCAGGAGGTACTATCTCTACGATTTACAACGATGATATTCATAAATATTTTCTGTGCTGTGCAGTATACGATTTATAACGAAGATAGGGTGTCATTAATGTACTAATTCCGACTATAGTAGCTTCTAGGGTGCAGGGCATAAGTAAAAACAGTAGCGAATATTGGCTATAAGTAAACGATAGCAATCGCGATTAAAAATTATAGTGCTGCGATCTGGCGACTCCTGTTGATACTACGTACAGAGCAGTTCGTCCACCGTTTATTCTGACGTTACAATTAAAGTTTATGACTTATTTCCGTTATTGGGTATTAAATTTCTAATGTTTTCACTTTTTCATCTCTTTGAATTTTGTTTTCAAGGCGATTAAAAGGTGATAACATTTTTATCTGTTACTGTACCACATTAACAGGGAATGTAATGGTCATTTGCAACCTATCTCTTATAATCACATTAAATGTAATTTCTACTTATGAAGGATTCACATTTTTTCCTTTGAATGTTAGCCGTCAGTAATGAGGTACAGTAGTTCTAGTAGCAGATATTTTGTATATCAATGGATCATATCTTGCAATGACACCAGACACGTCACGTATGCAATGTTTCAAACAAAATATACAGTTTTTTATAATGTTGCCCTTCTTTTACTTTACACATACTTGTACTTTGTATGAAATTATTTCTGAGCAAAGCCATAGCACGCTAACTTCAAAATCTACCGCGTATCGTAGACAGATAAGCAGCGCGTCATTTATTATCTGTTCGAACAGTTGGATACTGTATCGAGTTCTCTGCTGTATCGGGAAATCCCGAACATGTTCTAACGCGAGTATCATTTGCTCAGCCCTACGTTCCACATTCCACAGTTTCACTCAGTCACGACGGAGCAGCTTAGCTTCCTTACCTGATGATGGCGGCCAGCTGGACCGCGGAAATATTGTGTTCAGATGACAGAATAATCCGGCTGGAAACCCGTGAAGAATTTGATCATTTAGTAAACAGTTAGCTTCCTGAATTGTCTTAAGCTTCTTATTCCTTTCTTCGGCAATGTCTTGGAGAGACTTGCGGAAGCTGCTGAAGCCTAGGGATAAGGCCTTTGTTGCATCAGCTCTTGCACACCACCTTGTGCTAGTCACTCTTTTTAAAACTACCGTACTGCAATACTTTGTTGACGTTTACCATTTACTCCTTTAAGATACTGAAGCATTTTTCCCCATCGATAGGATGCTTGTACTAGCCCGAAGAATGAGATCACACCAGGACAACTCTCCACAGCACATACTCCAACCAGGTTGAGTGAATGTGCTGCACAAGGGATATAGTGTACTAAATGATTTATCTTAGCAATATGTGCTTGGAGACCGTTGTAGCATCCTGACATAGTTGGTGCATTGTCATAAGATTGTCATTTCAGGTAGCTGAAAACTCGGCGTTGCCCGGGTATTTATTATTTATTCCTGCCATTTTTCGGGTGTATATTCATTTGTATAAGGGCTGTATGTAAAATCTCTTGGGAATACAATTAGTAGTAAAGAAGTAATACATTAAAATTTGGTGCATGATAGGGCGGTTTTCCATGAACGTTATTGTTTATGTGCCCATATCTCGTGAACTACGTCTCATACTGTCATAAAATTTAGAAGGTACACTCAAGTATATGTGTGTATACTGTCTATAAAATTTCCTGCGGCTACAGTTTGTAGTGTATGAATTATAAATTGTAACGTCATCCGAATGCCGTAGTTTTAGTCCATGAACAACGGAACATTACAATTTATGTGCTCATATCTCATGAATTATGTGTCGTACTGTGATGCAATTTAGATCGTACATTCAACTATATGTGTGTATACTGTCTGTAAAATTTCCTGTGGCTACAATTTATAGTATACAAATTATAAATTGTAACGTCATACCGAATGCCATAGTTTACTCCATAAACAGCGGAAAAGTAGTAAGCGAGAAACTTTTTTCCTTTCATCATTTTACTATGGGTGTCAGAGAGAAAAAGTGTAATAAAGGTTTGAAATTAAGTTTAAAGTTTGTTGCAAGTCGTTAAGTACTCTTATTCTCATATAGCGTATTTATAAAGTCTCGCCGCATTATGTGGCAGTTTTCTGCGATTCCTATTGTTTACGACGTTATATCTCCTGAACCAAGTGTCGTATGTGGTTCGTACTCGCACAGAAATTGTTATCTGGCGACCGTCCTCGTGGATTGAAGCTTACGTGTACAAAATTTCATAAAGATTGGAAGAAAACTGTAGATTTGTATGCAACACGTACAAATATATGGACACTCTGCTTTATATATCAGATATAAATGCCACATTTACTCAAGAATGTCAGAACAGCTGTGGCAAATGTTCCTCCCGCATGACTTGTAATTGGGATGAAGGTGAGAAAAAGTTCTGTCACTTCGCCATCTGACACTCGAACATATCTAAGAACAACAGTCAGTTGGTCAATGCGAGAGATATCTGGTGTCGAATCAACACGCATAGAGAAGTATTTGGATTGCTGAATTTCTTTCACAATAACTTGCAGAATCTTGTTTCCCATTATTTCTCTAATTTAATCGCAAATTGTGGAAGACAAATAATAATTTTTTTCGTCGACCTTCATTGCTGTATTTGGATAAATGAGAGCTTAAAAAAGGGATGGTACTCCACTATCAACTATTACACTTACCTGCTGCAGCTTTTCTTTGGTGTGGACAACTTCCGCTGAAGACTAAGAAGAGCCCCAAGTGACCGTCTTGTACTCCTCAAACTTTTCAGAACTATCAGGATCCATTTCTTATCATATATATTTTCTTTCTCTCGCCTGCAGACAAACAACGAAAAGGCAACTCATTTTATTTAAAACGCAAAAGTCTTTCTAGAAAATTGTCATTGTTATATCGGTGCACACAGGGTTCCTAAAATGCACGGGTCCCTAGGCAGCTGTCTACTCTGCCTTATGGGTAATCCGGCACTACTCTCAATAGAAAAAGATTCCTAGAAAGCTTATAATCACATCCAGCAATACGAAAAACTTACATTGCAACAGACCAACTTCCATCTCTTTTTAGGGTAAATCAAGCCAATCAACACAAAATTCACACCACAACAGCGGATCCTGTCCTTGTAAGCCCCAGGATGTTACCCAAATTATGCTTTTGAGTGTGTTTCAGACTACTGTATGTGGTGCGAGAAATAAGGTTTTAAGCCTGTGATAGTTCAAAGACTCAACGTGAATGGTTTTCCACCAATTGAGTGTGTGTGTAAATTTAGTTTCAAAGGAAAACTCGTAGCGGCCATTTACATTTTTTTTTTCGTCTAGTATGTCTGACAGTCGTGTGCTTTTTGTGAATTTGTATCTTATAGAAGTTGGGTGGGTACAGGAATGATCTTGATGTTCAAGTTATGATTGGAGGATACTAGTAGTATTGTACTGGTGTTTAGTTGCACTGATGAGCTGTACTCCCGTTAGGCGTTTTTATTATCAAAAATATGTTCGAGCTGTATTCCCGTTAGGTGTTTTTATTTTTAAAAATATGTAATTCCCTTGGTCGTGCGTTGCTCTTGGTTACATATTACCGTTTCTGCGGTGTCTATCGCACGCAAAGAGAGAAATTGTTTAAGGTAATAATTTCACCCACCTATTTTCGCGTTTCCTGTGAGTAAATTAGAATGTTTTTATAGACAATGTCTTCTGTTGTTGTTATAGCTGCTGTGATACACGCGATGACCTCGAAAGAGTGTTTGTTAAGATGGACACAAATTCGCTTTTTGACTTGTGGAGGTCGCTACCATTACAGCCTATCTATGATATAATGTGCACTATTTTCTAAACACGTCCGTCAATTCTCGCATACGTTGTCTATTCGTGAAGAAGTGTGGTTGGTGGCATTGTAAGTACTGTGACAGATGAAATACTTTATTATGTCTCACCTGCATTTTTTTCATAGCATACGAGTTGTAATTAAGATTCGTTGCATTGCATTACATGAACGAATACCAAGAAGTAGTATACAGTTGTGCCTAGAGACACTAGGTGGCGAACGAATTCCAAAAACGAAACACTTTATTTTTGGATAGTCCCAAATATTTCACTTTGGTTAGAATTTTTCAAAATAATTTTTGGTGAATGTACGTAGTTTTTTATCCACCCATTCCTTTGCTTTTCAATTTAATGACAATTAGTGGTGAGAATTATAAATTTTTCTTCCCACCAAAGAAAATTATGTGATGGATGGTTCTGACCAGGTTTCGAGCCCAAGACTCCAGATTCAATGCCCCTACCTGATCCCATCATCACGCTTCCGCCCCTCCCAGTCGATCTACCGCAAAACTCGCTTGAATTTAATACACATACAATTCCCTTGACATCACGGTAATTGTTTATAAACAAATGTTGTTATTATTAAGCATTACTTATGAGCTGCATGGCAGATGCTGCTGCTCACTGACGATTTACGAGAGAAAACGAAATGTTATTTCTGGAAAATTGTTAATAGGTTGTCACAATGAAATTGATTTGCAAATTAAGATTTTTTTTTTTTTTTTTTTTTTTTTTTTTTTTTTTTTTTTAATTGGGGCCTGTTGGCAGTTGTGGGGGCGGACTCACGGATGTTGGGGGCAGTCGTTCCCCAGGTGAGCGTATGTGGGGACGGTCAATTGTACTTAAGTTGTTTAGGAGATTTCAAATTCTTGTGTTAAGTACAATTTCACAATTTATGTCAATCATAGATGGTGGCTTCCTTTGAATAGAGGCGAGATCCATTGTCTAAGGGTGGAAGGGGGGGGGGGGGGTTACGTACCTGGCGCCAATGACAAGCAAAAGACGGGCGATTCACTTTGGGGTAGAACGCCCATTACTGCAATACTACTTTGGACTGCGAAAATTTAAAGTTTACTTGTTTCCTAACTTGTTCATGGTATAAAAAATAATAAGTGCAGTGTAATGATAAACTCGGGTACCGTATTTAATTACAGTTTCAAATTGCTCTAATGTCTGTAAACTCATTGGACTAAATTGCTATGGTTATCAGTCCCTAGACTTACAAATTACTTAAACAACACACACACACACACACACACACACACACACACACACACACACACACACATGTCCTAGGGAGGACTCGACCCCTGATGGCTATCAACCATGCGCTCCACGCTTATAACACTCATACACGTCTCTGAAGCTTTACATTTTCTTTAGGATTATTGAAAAGGAAAGGAAACACTTGTATGTAGGACATCGCATAATCTGTTTTTAATTAATCATACATACAGATCAATCAAAGCTGAACTCCAGAGCGTGAGTTGCAATAATTACGTGTATCAGTTGAAAACTTCACCCCCATGGCCCACAGACGTTGCAAAGTTGGGGTGGCTTGCGTGCCTCAACTATACAGATAACCGTACCGTAGGTGCAACCACAGCGAAAGGGTATCTGTGGAGAGGCCAGACAAACGTGTGGTTCCTGAAGGGGCAGCAGCCTTTTCAGTAGTTACAGGGGCAACAGTCTGGATGATTGACTGAGCTGGCCTTGTAACATCAGCTACCATGACTTTGCCATGCTGTTACTGTGAACGACTGAAAGCAAGGGAAAAATACAGTCGTATGTCCCGAGGACATGCAGTTGTACTGTATGAATATATGATGATGGCGTCTTCTTGGGTAAAATATTCCGGAGGTAGAATAGTCCACCGTTCGGATCTCTGGGCAGCTACTACTCGGGAAGGTGTCATCATCAAGAAAAACAAAACGCATTCTACGGGCTGGGGCGTGGAATGTTCTAACCCTTAATCGTGTAGGTAGGTTAGAAAATTTGAAAAGAGAAATGGTACGTTAATGTTAGATATGGTAAGGATTAGTGAAGTTCGGTGGCAGGATGAACAGGATTTCTGGTCAGGTGAGTACAGGGTTATAAATACAAAATCAGTTGGTGGTAACGGAAGAATAGGTCTGATAATGAATAAGAAAATAAGAATGCGGGTAAGTTATTATGAACAGCACAGTCCACCTATTATCGTAGCAAAGATAGACACAAAACCAAGACCAACCACAGTAGTGCAAGTTTATATGCCAACTAGCACGGCCGATGATGAGGATATCGAAGAAATGTATGAGAAGATAAAAGAAATTATTCAGAAAGTTAAGGGAGACGAAAACTTGATTGTGAACTCGTAAATCGGTAGTAGGAAAGGAAAGAGAAGGAAATGTAGGTGGTGAATATGGACTGGGAAAAAGGAATGAAAGAAGAGATCGCTTGGTAGAATTCTGCACAGTGCACAATTTAATGATCACCAACACTTGGTTTAGTCACCATGAAAGAAGACTGTATATGTGGAAGAGACCAGGAGACACTGGAAGGTGCCAGGTTGACTTTATGATGGTAAGAAATAGATTTAGAAACCAGGTTTTAAACTGTAAGACATATACAAGGGCAGGTATAGACTCTGACCATAACTTATTGGTTATGAACTGCAGATTAAAACTTAAGAGACTGCAGAAAGGTAGAAAAGTTTGGAGATGGAACCTGGACAAATTAAAGGAACCATAGGTGGTTGAAAGTTTCAGAGGGAGCATTAGGCAAGGATTGGCTAAAATGGGGGAAAGTAATACATTAGAAGAAGAATGGGTAGCTCTGAGAGATAGGGTAGTGAAGGCAGCAGAGGATCATACAGGCAGAAAGACAAGGCCTAATAGAAATCCCTGGATAACACAGGATATACTGAACTTAATTGATGAGAGGAGAAAATATTAAAATTCAGCAAGTGAAACAGGAAAAAGGGGGTACAGACCTCTGAAAAATGAGATTGACAGGAAGTGCAAACTGGCTAAGCAGGAGTGGCTACAGGACAAATGCAGAACCGTAGAAGAATGCATAACTAGGAGAAAGATAGATACTGCCTACAGGAAAATAAAAGAGATATTTGGAGACAAGAAAAGCAGCTGTATGAATTTCAAGAACTCAGGCAGAAAACCAGTACTAAGCAAAGAGGGGAAAGCTGAACTGTGGAAGGAATATATAGAGGGCCTATACAAAGGAAGTAAACTTGAAGGCAGTATTCTAGTAATGGAAGGCGAAGTGGAGGAAGATGAGATAGGAGATATGATACTGTTAGAAGAATTTGACAGAGCGCTGAAGGACTTGAGTCGAAACAAGGCCCCTGGAGTAGATGACATTCCGTCTGAACTGCTGATATCGTTAGGAGAGCCAGTCATGAAAAAAATTGTTCCACATAGTATGCAAGATGTATGACACAGGGGAAATACCCTGTGACGTCAAGAAGAATATCGTAATTGCAATTCCAAAGAAAGCAAGTGCAGACAAGTGTGAAAATTACAGAACTATCAATTTGAAAAGTCATGGTTGCAAAATACTGACACGAATTTTTACACACGAATGGAAAAACTTGTGAGATCCAACCTCGGGGAAGATCAGTTTGGATTTAGGAGAAATGTAGGAACACGGGAAGCAATACTCACATTACGACTTATCTTAGAAGAAAGGCTAAGGAAAGGCAAACCTACGTTTTTAGCATTTGTAGATAGCTTTCGACAATGTTGACTGGAATACATTCTTTGAAGTTCTGAAGCCAGCAGGAGTAAAATATAGGGAGCAAAGAGTTATATTCAACCTATACAAAAACCAGACAGTAGTTATCAGAGTCGAAGGGCAAGAAAGGGACGTGGAGGTTGGGAAGGAAGTAAGACAGGGTTGTAGCCTTTCCCCAATGTTGTTCAATCTGTACATTGAGCAAGCACAGAATGATCGCAAGGAGAAATTTGGAGAGGGAATTATAGTTTGGGGAGAAGAGATAAAAAGTTTACGGTTTGCCGATGACAGCAATTTTGTCAAAGACTGCAAAGGCTCTGGAAGAGCAATTGAATGGAATGGACAGTGTCTTGAAAGGAAGATATAAGATGAACATTAACCAGAGTAAATCGAGGGTAATGGAATGGAATGTCAGAAAATCAGGCGATGCTGAAGGAATTAGATTAGGTAATGAGACAATAAAAGTAATATATGAGTTTCGTTATTTGGGTAGCAAAATAACTTCTGATGGCCGAAGTAAAGAAGATATAAAATGCAGAATGGCTATGGGAAGAAAAGCGTTTCTAAAGAAGCGAAACTTGTTCATCCAATATAAATTTAAATGTTAGGAAGTCCTTTCTGAAAGCATTTGTCTGGAGTGTAACATTGTATGAGAGTGAAACGTGAACGATAAGGAGTTCAGGCAAAAAGAGTATAGAAGCTTTTTAAATGTGGTGCTACAGACGAATGATGAAAATTAGGTGGGTAGATTACGTATCTAATGAGGATGTACTTAACAGAATTGGGGAGAAAAGGAGTTTCTGGCACATCCTGAGTAGGAGATAGACTAGAGATAGATTGGTGGGACACTTTCTGAGACATCAATGAACAGTCAACATAGCATTAGAAGGAAGCGTGTGTGGTAAAAATCGTAGAGGGAAACCGAGGGACGAATACAGTAAGCAGATTCAAAAGGATGTATGTTGCCGGTCGTATTCTCAGATGAAAAACATTGCACCGGACAGGGTAGCATGGAGAGCCACATCAAACCAGTCTGCGGACTGAAGACCACAACAACAACAGTTGAAAACTCTATACGGATCTCCTTCACTATGCACAATGCACTGATTACCATGTCTTCTTTAACAATGTAGAATACCTTTCTCAGCTAGTAACCCAGTGTGACTGTTTTTGTTTGTTGTGAACAGATCAACAGCTTGTCTTGATCCTTTCCAATGTTTAAGGTATGTGAGAGTGGCAATCTGCAGGCGAATTTAAGGTTGTCCTGAATCAGTTACTAATGCCCAAATGAGAGCAAATTACACATACTACAAATGTGAAATTAATTTGAAGTTGAGCGATCTAAAAGTTCACGCTAAAAGAGATAAACATAACAATTTGGGATTTCCTCTGTAATAAGGTCAGAAAAATAATAGATTTCATTCCTGCGTCCTCTTCATTACGAAGACGTGAAACAGAAGCTAAGATGCCGATGCTTGTATGTGAATAGGGTTCCCTGCTAATGTGTGACCATTTATTTGAACTTTCATGACACTAAATGTTCTGGAATTCACTTACATTGTACCAAGTGTAGTGAAACAATACAGTATGTACTTCTATCAGCTGCTATTTGGTACTTCAGCCATAGCAAAGGCAAAATTATATTTATGGTACTCTGTTTGCAGTACCGGTACTGGAACTTAAACAAGGAGGTGTTATTAGCGTATCATAAATCATCAAGCAATTACTATCAGAAAGTAATTTAGATAAAAAAAATGTTCATATTGGAACTGACACTGCAATTCTGATGATAACAATGAACTGAAACTTCCTGGCAGATTAAAACTGTTTGTCGAACTTTGCCTTTTTCAGGCAAGTGGTGCACCCTCTGAGCTATCCTGGGGCGCTTCACAGTCCATCCTCGTGGCTTCACATACCACCAGTACCTTCCCTCTTACTTCCAAAATTCACAGAAGTTATCTTGCAAACGTCAAAAGACTAGCATTCTTGAAAGAAAAGCTAAGGTGGAGACATGGCTTAGCCATAACCTAGGGGATGTTTCTAGAATGGTATTTTCACTCTTCAGCAGAGTGTGCACTGTATGAAACTTCCTGGGAGATTAAAACTGTGTGTGGGAATCGGGATTCGAGTCTGGGACCCTTGTATTTTGCAAACTAGCGAGACCATGAAACTTCCACAAATGAGCAAATGTGCTGGATTTCGATAGAACCTCTGATTCGGATTCCTGATCATTGGAATGAATTGAAATTACATTTTGAGCTGTCTAATTAAAAGGAAAAGTGTTGCACAACGGAATTATTTTTTTCGGTGTATCCATACTGCAAAACCTCCTATGCCTTCTTCACTTGAAGCTTATTCTAGAAGGAGAACAGTGAACTAATAAAGCATTTGAATTACAGACAACAGAACTCGGAGACGGATCGTTCTACAGTGCAATGGAGCACTGAACCTCCCACAGAAATATTTGCCTCTGAGAGAACTTTACAGTCATAATGATGTTAAACTTTAAATAACGTACTCTCCCTCCTTGACGGATAATTGTTTAGTAACGTATATGAACTGCCTGCTTCGACTGTGGTGCAAGATCAAATTCTGCACTCCCAGCAACTGCATTCCAGCCACCGAGTTCCATGGTGAGGGGTGGAGAAGGGAACAGGGGCAGGGGGTGTCTCCTATCCTGAGCATTGGAGCAACGCCACATCATGTATCCACCAAAGCCTCCATTTCCCCTCTGTAGCATGTTTTACCGAGCTGTGACTGACACCATAATTGTCAGAGATGGCATTCTCTTGTGGAACATGGACTCACTCGACTCATAGGGAGAGGGGTGCGGAATAACACAAGACTCCAAGTTTTGACATTTATTTAACATAAGTTTTACAACATTTCTGAGGGCTTGAAACCCCTTATTCTTGCAGTTACACAAGTGACATGCTAAACAGAACTCTGTACTTGAACGAAACGGTCTGGCTGTCACAAAGGAACATTTATGTTGAGAGAATAAATGACCTACTGTTGGACACCGTTGTGGTCCGAGACTCGTACTGCAGGAAGCGCTGAGTGAAGATGCTGGCACAGCGGAAGCCGGCGTCGTCTGACTGCGCGGAAGAGGCCCAGTGCTGCTCGCCGTGCACTGTGCAGACAGTAGGCCTCAGGGCCCCGTCACAGAATAAGGAGTATACAGAAAGGAAACTCCCGCTGCAGTCTGTCGTCCAAAATTTAGTGCGCATGCGCGGAATCGGCCATCTTGAAAAGCAGTAAACGCGTGGTCTCTCCCTACTCTGTGGCGTGGTAATGCGCCTTCTTTGTTTGTTAATTGTGTGTTTTAACAGCCTGAATCGCATAAAAGTAAACAAGTATTTGGTGAAATGAAAAGAAAGAACTGTGTGTCAGTAGGTGGAGCTGTTCCGTTTTCATTACGAGCAGTAATGAAAGTAAAGGCGGCCGATGGGGGCGCAGGATCCATTCCTCCCGCGGTCAGAAAAATAGGACTGAATCCTCCCGAGCCTGCAAGGGCGTGGAAAAGGACGGGACTGAATCCTCCCATAACCTGTTTCAGCAGGTAGTTTGTGGCGGCCCGAGACCAGAGTGTGTATGAATATTCCAGGCAAGCAAAGCTATCTAGCATATGTTCCAGTGTATGTTCCTATATTGTACAGTAAAGTAAGATTGAGAATTAAGCCCCAGTTAACTTTAGAGTCAGAGTAAACGTACAGTAATATCACTTTGGTTCTAACATTCAAAAGATTACGTTTTACTCGCAATTGATAAATCTGTGCAATGTTTTCAGCAGTTGGTATACACGTTTATTTGATACAGCGTTGAATTTGTAAACAGAGGACAAGGCAGGCTAATTTTTTTCATAAGGAAGAATAAATTCTTCTTTCAACGGGAGAGCGGGACATGAGTCTCATTGAACTGGCTTGACTTAACGTGAATAGAAGCAAGTTATGAACATCTGTAGTTTCTAATAAAACTTCCCTTAATAGGAAATCGGAAAATAGGAAATACTCCTGAAAGACGTTCACGGATATTGTATGTATTATGAGCAATACTCTTAAATGAGGTGCTGGGGCATTGTAGGTAAGCGATCAGACTGCTATTTTTGCGACTCGGGTTCGATTCCCACTAGAAGCTTTATTTCATTTATTAAATTTCTTGCACTTCTGCTGGTTGTGGTCTTCATGAATGTCCACAACATCCAGCTGCTCAACAGAAATTGATTTAATAAAACTTTTGCAATCCTTAATGTTGCACGTCCATCGCGCTAACCACTGTACAACAATTTCTGAAATCCGAAAGTGTCACCTTTCAGAAGTAACACTTCCCCTTCATTTCTACTGACTGAAACTCCAAGGGCGTCGGAGAACATCATTTTTAAGCGATCTGCCGTGGACTGAAGCACAGAGTAAGTATATTTGTCTGTGACTGAAGTGACAAGTACGGCCGGAAACGGCTTGGGACGGGGGTGGGGTCTGGGGGCTGGTCCCTGCTGGAGGTGCCATTGTGCTAGTTCGGGAGGATTCAGTCCTGTCCCCTGATCGCCTACCTGCCGTTGGGAGGATTCCGTCCTGCGCCCGCCGATGGTGTTCGGCACCTAATTGCCGCAATAATTCTCATACAAATAAGGCTATAAGCTTCTTCACCTTCCCAAAAGATGTTGAACGGTTAGTGAACGTTGCTATATGTGTGGCAAAAGTTAAATGTTACCAGTTTCGAATGAGAACAATGTGTGCCTAATTATTAGAAGTAGCCTTGCTTCTTCACTTGACAATAACTCGCTGTTGCTGTAGCAGTTCAACAGCATCGAAATGTTAAAGTACATTTATATTTTGTAATTATAAGTTTAACGTCGCAGGGAATAATATAAAATGAAAGACAAAGAACATTGCGTAAGTAGCGGGACTTGCGCGTGCGTTCCCTTTTCCGGTTGCCCACATAGGCGAGATATTTCAGGAATTTTTAAGGCTCATCTACCTGCTCACCTTCACATAATTTGATGCAAGCGGTAACATTTTACTAACGGCAACGGAGGCGTAGCATGCTAATGTTAACGACTGTTGATCCTCTTACAAGGGGAGGTCGTCAATCGGGACCCGCCGATTTCGCCCAAACTGCGTTTGTAGAAGGAGATTGGTCTCCCTATAACGTGCCTGAAATATTTCGTCTGAGTGGGCCTTAGGAAAGGAAAAAAAAATGCCCTAGAAAATTTTTCCAATAGTACTGTACTTTTTTAATTTTATTGTATTTATTTATTTATTTGGCCCATTACGCTACGCCGTTTATTCACGAACAGAGCGCTGAATGACATGTACAGTGCTATCTAAAAACTTTCGAGAGCATTTCCTCCTTTCCTAAGGCCTACTAAGGCGAAATATTTCAGGCACGTTATGTGGAGACCCACCTCCTTCTACACACGTAACTTGGGCGAAATCGGCGGGTCCCGATTGCCGACCTCCCCTTGTTACGATATTCAAACAAATGGAATAAGGGAATAATCTTGCTGTTCTATCTCTATGGCTGGCTGTTTCTTGTATCTACCTTTCTCTGGTCGGTAAAGTAATTGTCCTCGTAAAACAAATATTGTGTTGTTGTTATGGTCTTCAGTCCGGAGATTGGTTTGATGCAGCTCTCCACCCTACTCTATCCTGAGCAAGCCTTTTCATCTCATAAGAATGGCAACCCACATCCACTTGAATCTGCTTACTATACGCGCCTCTTGGTCTCCCTCTGCGATTTTTACCCCACACACTTCCCTCCAATGCTAAATTTACGATTCCCCGATGTCTAAGAACGTGTCCTACCAAGCGATCCCTTCTTTTAGTCAGGGTATGCCAAAAATTCCTTTTCTCACCAATTCTGTTCAGTACCTCTTCATTAGTTTTGCAATCTACCCACCTAATCTTCAGCATTCTTCTGTAGCACCACATTTCAAAAGCCTCTATTCTCTTCCTGTCCGCGCTGCTTATCGTCCATGTTTCACTCCCGTACAAGGCAACACTCCACACAAATGCCTTCAGAAAATACTTCCTTACCCTTAAATTAATATTAGATGTTAGCAAATTTCTCTTTTTCAAAAATGCTTTTCTTCCCATTGCCATTCTGAATTTTATATCCTCTGTACTACGACCATCGCATGTTATTTTACTACCCAAGTAACAAAACTCATCTACCACCTTCATTGTTTTGTTACCTAATCTAATTCCTTCAGTATCGCCTGATTTTCTAAGACCGCATTCCATTATTTTTGTTTTGCTCTTGTTAATGTTCATTTTGTATGCTCTTTTCAACACGCTGTCCATTCCATTCAACTGCTCTTCCAGGTCCTTTGCTGTCTCTGACACAATTACAATGTCATCAGCAAAACACAATGTTTTTATTTCTTCCCCCTGAACTTTAATCCCTAGTCCAAATTTTTCCTTGCTTTCCTTCACCGCCTGCTCGATGTACAAATTGAATAACACCGGAGAAAGGCTACAACCCTGTCTTACTCCCTTCCCAACTGATGCTTCCCTTTCATGCCCTTCGAGTCTAATAACTGTGGTCTGGCTTTTGTACAAGTTGTAAATAACTCTCCTTTCCCTGTATTTTACCCCTGCTGACTTCAGAATTTGAAAGAGTGTATTCCAGTCAACATTGTCAAATGCTTTCTCCAAAGGCTCTGTCAAATTCATCTCTCAGTATAGTATCTCCTATTTCATCTTGATCTACTTCCTCTTCCCTTCCTACAACATCGTCTCTAAGTTCATTTCCTTTGTAGAGCTGCTCTATGTACTCTTTCCACCTTTCAGATTTCCCTTCTTTGCTGAGAACTGGTTTCCCATCTGAGTTCTTGATATTCGTAAAGTTGCTTTTCTTGTCCTCAAATGTCTCTCTTATTTACCTGTAGGCGGTATCTACTTTTCCCCTTGCTATACATTCTTCTACAGATTTGCATTTGGCTTCTAGCCACTCCTGCTTAGCCATTTTGCACTTCCTGTCAATCTCATATTTTAGTCGTCTGTACTCCATTTTGCCTGTTTCATTTAATGCATTTTTATATTTTCTCCTTTCATCAATTAACTGTAGTATTTCCTGTGATATCCATGGATTTTTTGTAGGTCTTGCCTTTCTACCTATTTTGTCCTCCGCTGCCTTCACTATTTCATCTCTCAATGCTACCCATTCCTCTTCTACTGTTTTATTTCCCCATGTTTCTGTCAATTGTTGCCTAAATCTCCCTCTGAAATTCTCCTGAACTTCACTTTCCTTTAATTTATCTAAGTCCCATCTCCTTATTTTCCTACCTTTCTGCAGTTTTTTCAGCTTCAGCCTACAGTTCATGACTAACAAGTTATGATCAGAGTCTATATCTGCCGCTGGGTATGTCCTGCAGTTTCTAACCTGGTTCCGGTACCTATGTCTTACCATTATAAAATCTATCTGATACCTTCCGGTGTGTCCTGGTCTCTTCCATGTATATTGTGTTGCCAACATTAAACCATTACTACTCCACTGCCGTAAGTAAAACTAAACCAGTCAAATCGATGACACTCATCCTGCCTCCTCCCATTGTTCTACGCTGCTTAGGCAGGTAAAATTTTACTTGCGGCAATGGAGGCGTAGTGTGCTAATGTTGGCAACGAATGCTCTTCGGATACTCAAACAAATAGATTAAGGTGAATAATTATTTTATGCTATTCCTGCTCTATGGTTGACAGATTTTTCTATATGCCCTTCGCCGATCAGTAAATGTATTATCCCCCTAAAGCAAATACAACTTTCCCAACATTGAAACACAACTACATCACTGCCATAAGTAAAATATAACATATAGGTATGTTTTAAAGGCAATATTTATTTCCAATGCTAAGAAACGGACTGTGAATTCAAGGAGAGCTGATTTACTTAAAAATATATTTTCCAGTATTTAGTAAAACTTTTTGTAAGAGTGCGAATTTTCTATTTCTTGAAGTTCACAAACAGAGATTTGAAATATAAAACCAAAATCGAATTTTTTTTTTAAAAGTTATAAAAGTGACCCATCTGTGAGGTACAAATGGTGTGTAATGTTCTAGTGAATGCATATTGACAAGGAAGATAAGAGGAAAATGATAAACACTTTTTTCCTTTGCTATAATTGAAAAAATATGTGCCACAATATGACAAGTACAGAGTAAGTGTGTCATGTAGTTTTACGCTTCCGCTACCTGTCCTTCATTTATGTGTAATTTAACAGTTTTATATATGCCCAGACGTCATTACTTCTGTGTAATCACGTTTTACTGCTAAGTCTGACTCAATATTTTGTGCAAATTTATTCGTGTCAAATAAAACCTGGCAGTTGCAAAGTCACTTTCTTGTTTATAACTAATTTCCCAAACATAACTTTGCGTTACTTGGGATTTTTCTGGAGATAAGCACCAAATAAAACTCTTTGATTCCATCGTACATTTTCGTAGTTGTATTAAAATTTAGGCCTACTTTTTTTTCGTTGGATTACAATTAGGTGCAAGAACAGGGCGCAAAATAGAGGAGAGCATAATGAAAAGCCGTTTCCTTTCTTATAAGTCGGTGAGGTTAGCTGCAGTTCGTAAAAAGTCCATTTCCAGCCACAGTACTAAGTGGCTATAGTTCCGCATTTACTGCTTTTCAATATGGCGTCGAGCGCAACGCTTGGTAACACACAGATCAAAGGCGCCGCCTCCAGCTTTCCGTTCTGTATGTTCCCTATTCTGTGGCCCCGTGGAGGCTGGACCGTGCCACTCTGCACAGGATGGCGTGTGACGGTTACAGGCAGCGAACTCGCGTTCTCCGCCGGGCGATGACAGGAGGCTGTGCCCCACCCAGGAGATGAAGGTAGCGCTCACCGGAGCCCGGAGCCGGCGCCCCGGAGCTTCTGGTGGTTAGGTCCGAACTCTTGACCGTCTTCCGATGACTCTGCCGACCCGTGCTTAGAGGGGTCCGTTTATAGTCGAAAAGTTGCTACTAGAACGTTCTGGTCGCTCCAGTGACCTGCTTACGTTAGTGTAAGACAGTTTAGTAAGATGACAAAGTCATGCTCAACACGTAGCCTGTGTTGTTGCAAGAGTTCCCCTTTCAGGCGCACACTTGCCTCGGACGAATAACACTCCGGCCACTACTGTTTACAACTAATTTTCGTAACCGCTGCTGCTACTAACCCACTGTCTGTCTGCTATTAAACTTCACTTGTCCATTCAAGTACAATTCCCATAGTTATTTTATAATTAAATATTATATCCTCACACTCTCTACTGATTTATTTTACACTTTTCATTAGTACACTCTACACCTCCTACTGCAGCACCTCACCAGCATGCAATTCCTCTTCATCCCCAGTTCTTCAGCCAGTGTTGCAAGACCGAGCGAGGTGGCGCAGTGGTAACGCACCGGACTCGCATTCGGGCGGATGGTGGTTCAAATCCACCAAATCCATCCAAATTTAGGTCTTTCGTGATTTCCCTAAATTACTCCAGGAAAATGCCGGGATGGTTCCTTTCAAAGGACACGGCCGATTTCTTTCCCAATCCTTACCCAAAACTCCGAGCGTCAGCTCCGTCTCTAATGACCAAGCTGTCGACAGGACGTAAAACCCTAAGCTTCCTTCCCTTCCTTCCAACGTTGCACACAAGTAGCAGAATCCGAAAATAATTCATATCTTCATTCTTCTGTAGCATTATAATGTCTCTTCTTGTCATTGATCCCTGTTAGCAGTTGAGTTTCTCAAATGTCAATAATAAGTTACAAGCACTGTGGCCATGCATGATGGCGAAAGTATTCGAGATGTAGGACATGAAGTTGTTAGTTTTGTAGTGTATTAATTGTGAAGATAATATGTGTGATAATACAGGACAAAGGGACACCAGCACCAGATATCGAATTAATAAACAATAGAAGCAAAGAAATTGTAAGAACTTTCAAAGCAGACATTTATGGGAAAGTAGATTGGATGTGTGGCTGTAAAATTAAAAACAAGTTGTACTGTTTTTCATTTTTATTGTTCGCCACAGAAAATTCTGGCCGTGAAACAACTTGGATGCGTTGACGATCACGGACATTTAACATAGAAGATAAAGAAACATGAGCGTTCTGCATCACCTATAACTGAAAAGCTAGAGCATGACATTTTAGGGGAACATGTTATAAGACAACAACTGGACATGCTAACAGGCAGTCAGATGAAGGGCTCAATAATGAGATTCGCAAAAGTCGTTATGTGCTCTCTAAAATTATGAATTGCATTAAATTTTGTGGTGCTTTTGAACTCGCATTTCGTGGATATAACGAACACAGTCATTCATCAAATACAGGATCTTTGCTGTTGCAACACTTTACGTTGACACATGACAGGAGGATTATTGAATAAGTACTCAGATTCCATTAAACCAGTAGGCAAGTAGATTGTGATGTAGGTCTACCGGGAAAACCACGTTAAAAAAGAGGGACAAAAAAAAGAAAAAAAAAAGCGGCAAGTACACTACTTCATAGATGGCATGGAAATGTGTGCATATAATTGAGAGTACAATTATAAATTGGCTTTTTCTCAGAAACGATAAGTATTAGGAAAGAAAGTATCAACATTTTTGTAGATAATTACACAATCTACAATTCTTGTCTGGCCTATTTTCATCATAAAAATAATCGTTTCGTCAAAAAATAAATAAAAACGAGCCTTGATCTTGTGTAATCTTTAATTTTTTTAACACATGTGTTTCCCAGGGACTTTTCACCATTTAATTATAATGGTATTCCATGCGTTTATGCGAATTACCAGCTTGCTGGGAATTAATGCAAGGGTGAATGACTGTTTTGATCGGGATATTATTTCTGTATAGCAATTATTTTGCTACCCCCCTTTCCTCTTTTTTTCTTCTTTTTTTTCGCTGTTTTGAATTTTCTTATCCATCTTCCTCTGAACCCCCTAGTAAAAGCTACACGAACCGCCACTGAAGGAACTGACTGAAATTATATATGATTTAATATCATTACAGGTAGTAGAATCAGTTAGCAGACGCCGCAGTGGAGTGGCCAAGCGCATTGAGGTGCTATGCTCCAATGTGCGAGCCCATCTCCATAGGGGGTTCGAATCCTCCCTCGGGCATGAATGTTTGTGTCGTCTTTAGTATAAGGTAGTTCATAAGTAGTTTATAAGTTTAGGGACTGATGAGCCCGCCGTTATGTCCCTTAAGCTTCACAAACATTTCAACATTTTAGTTAGCAGATAGATGTCAAATCTTACTGCAAAAATTAATCCCGTTGATAAATTAAAATGTATATTATGTGGATCCTACGTGATATCCAGGCTTCAAATTTGAATCTGCTATTCCTACAACCTGCCAGAAAGTGTTCTTTTACAGCCTCCTACAACACGTGGTTCTTCAAATAATTTTCATCATGGATAACTACATATACCTCTACATTCTCAGTAGAAGTTAACGCAGAGAAGGAGGGAAAAGAAGAGAATATATTTTTTGACATTTTGTAAGTGAGACTTTATGTGTATAAATATTGAGCTTAGTTGCGGCTTCGGTTTAGTTACTTTTTGGGTTCATTTTGTCTTTAGTTTCTTTCTGTGCGTATGCGTTGGCCACCCTGGATCAAACTGCTTGCATAAAATCTTTGATGTTCAATGTAAACACTAAGTCTGAGGTCATTGGTGTTGTGGAGAGCTATGTTTGTATTGAAACGATTGGTGAATTTAAGGTTTAGTGCTTTAAAAATAATTGGGAGGACGATGGCAGAAGAAAATGCGTTGAGTAGCTTGAAAACAAATCCTCATTTTGAAAAATACGCAGAAAAAATAAAACAACTTCAAAAGTAAGTTACCGGTTTTTTTTTTTTTAATGTAACAGAGTTAACCCACGCTTCTGAAGAATCTGGTAATGCATATAAATTTGACAGATCAATGCTGCGAAAATGGTGTCACAATTTGCGTGGTTCAAAAGTAACATTTGGCATAGACTTATATCGCCTCGGAATAATCAAGTTAAAAGTGGATGCAGGCAGTAGTCGCAGTACCAATAAAGTAGATATGGGAAATAGCCGCTGTTGTTTGTTTACTAGCGAAATAAATAATTGTAGGCAATGAAACAAATCTTCTTGATGTGCGTTAGTAACTTGGTAGACTATGATAGCCCGCATATGATGTGGTTTCAAATATTTTGACAGTTTGTCGTAGAACACACACTAATGGGCCGTTGTGGTATAGCCGTGGTCGCCCAGAAAATATTTTATTGTTTTGTTTATAATCTACGTACAATTATTGTCGCACTGTAATTTCTGAAATTAGAAAATGTGAAGAACTGGAATAGTGTCCCTTCTTGTGTGCAGTGTGTCTAAATGAAAGAAGGAAGATAAGCAATAAACTTAACTTTGTAATCTTTGAGATGGAGTAATAGGTTGTCGTGTATACATGTTAATGATTGTGACGTTTTTACCAAAGCGTTGGAAAATCTGAGTGTAAATGGCTGAATATAAATTAGGATGTAGACTCTTCAACAAGAACCTCTTCGCTGTACTTCACAAAGCGGTGTATGAATCTGTTAGTGAGCCTGCCTATGTAATGTTATGCATGAGTAGAGTACATTACATATTTTGTAATTTTTTTTTAACCTAGAGCTCCTTACAGACACAATTTTGGACTCCTGTTATACAATTATAATTGAATCAAATCTTTTCTTGGTAAAATGTGAATAAGATGTATTTAAGATTGAACTCTACAAAATAAATAAAATCATCTTGAGTCATACTATGTACAAACAACATAAACTCGAAAAGTAACTCTACACCTGTAGCTCATACACATAAAATGCTTCATATAAGTGTACTTCAGCCTGTCACTGACCTGGACAACTTTCGGTACAGGCACTTTGCATAGAATAATCCTTCATATATGCACAACTGACACATCATTTACTTTGATTTTAAGAGTTTGATTTGGTGCATTCACACTTGTCATTGTTGTCACATCATTGTCAAAAATATTTTGAACTGCACACAAATACTGACAATTTTACATTGCCTTTTTATGCCCTTGTAGCATACCAGAATATAATCACCACAGTTTGAATGACTCCAAGTTTTCCATTTGTATGAAGTTGTCTTCTTGTTCTATGGCAATGTCTACATCACCCTATATCCAGTCATCATCATCTCTAGATTTTTTGGGCTCCTTTCTTTGCATGACTAGCTTTTTCTTTTTCCTCTTCAGGGCATTTGCCATTTCAATATGATATTTAATTTCTTCAGGTGTACCGTAATCACCCTGGAATGGACATTGATTTTTCTTCTTGTTGCATTGGCGACACTAGTGTGTTTGATTTTCTGTAGAAGTTGGAACTCAAAATTACTCCAATAGCAGGGTCTGAAGGTGGTGGCATTTTAGGAGCAGTGACGTGGTCATTTGTTTCAATACGAAGATGAGAACTATAGTGACTCATAATTCCCCCAGCCACTGTATCATAATTCCTATGCTATATTTACACCTAAAGTTTGAAAAGCTAGTACTCAAACCTAAAATGTCACGAAGAGTTTTTATTATTACATCATTTCAATCAATAAATATGCATTTTGAATTTTTAGCTATACCATTATTCTCAACAATGTAATTCTGGAGTAAAATTAAAAGTTTTGAAAAGTGGGGGTAAATTACAAAGACAAGGAAAGAAAGATGTTCTTCCCAAATCTCTGTTGTTTTTGCCTCAAAAACAACAGAGATTTGGGAAGAACATCTTTCTTTCCTTGTCTTTGTAATTTTCATTCATAATAGTAGACCCCAAATTAGATTACGGGTTAGGTTCATTATATTACACAACCAACACAATTCTTCCTTAATGCATGAAGCATGGATGGAACAACATAGAGAGATGCCAGCTGGTAAATAAATATAGTCTTGTTGAAGATTGCTGTTTTTCCCCACACAGGCCACAATAATTGTCCTGAATGTGGTAACGCATTCAACAGCACTTGTGTCCAACTACTAGGTGCAGCTTCACGGTCTGTCACAATCACACAACTGCAGTGCACATCCTACATGCTGCGGCTGAGCGGGCACGTGATTGGTGCCTTGGAACATATTGTGGTCGCTGCAAGAAGCCATGGTTGTTGATGGATCACGTGATGGCTGCCCTGATACTGCGACGACAATGGTGCCAATAAACACCAATACATGATCCCTTCCCCCGAAGTGCCACACTGTCATTGTGGAGAGCTTGCTTGATGACAAATAGGGGAGGGACCTGCCGCCAGACGATGCTGCTGGGGCTGGGAGTGAGACTTGTGGGCAGTGCCAACTACCCCGCACTCCAGTATGCAGCTTGCAAGTCCCCTGGGAGACGCCTGCCAGAAAAACCGTGGACAAGGTGCTCCCAGTGGCAGGTCTTTGGCATGCACCCGATGGCATAAGCGGCATTTGGATGTGTGGTTGGTGAAGGTTGCGACGTCATCTTGTCAGCTTCCATAGGAGTGGCGCTCGGTGGTGGCTGATCCTCCTCCATGTGGGTCGAGTGTAAGGCATAATGCACAACACCAGGTGGTGCTGATGGCTAGCCGCTGTCGGGGGAGCAAGCCGGAGGTGTCACCATGATCCGTATAGGTGGCCCAAAGGTGGACTTGGCAGTCTGTAGAGGACTAAGGCTAATGCTGTCAGGATCTGTGGAACGAAAATTCACGGCAGAATCATTGGCAAAGCGACAAGACCGCGAGCACAGTTTGTTAATATGCTGTCCAGTATGTTCATCCCATGAAAAACAGAACCTTATAATGTGCTCAACCATGTATGCCTACAACTGTGCCTGGTTCTCATAACAGTCTTTGATTATAAACTTGTGGGGGTGTCAGCACAGAGAGGCGGTGCAAAAGACTTAATAGCGTCTAGTGGGCGCGTCTGTAGAGCAAGTCTGCTGGCAACTTGTCTGGCGCTGGAATGGAGCATTAAGAGCTAAGAAAAATCAGTAGTGTGTCCTCACATTAGTGTTCACTGTGGAGCTTCATCATCTGAGTCTTAGAAGGTTCTTCTGAAGCATTTCACTTTCCCATTGCTTTGCAGAGAAAAACGAGCTGATGTCATATGCTTGATGCTGTTTGTGATACAAATCTTTCAAAATTCTGCAGAAACAAATTGTGGTTCATTGTCTGACACAATTCACTTGGGCAACCCTTCCATACAAAAAGTAGTCTCAAGTGCATGAATGATGTGCAACAAAGTCATAGAATTCCTGGGAACACAGAAAGGGAACTTGCTGTCACATCGACCACAAGTAGCCAGTGGGTATCCGAGAATGGTCCACAAAAGTCAATGTGGTGTAGGTCCCATAACGACATAAGATTAGGCCAGTTGAAAGTTTGCTGATGTGGTACCACGACATTCACTGAACAGGCAAGACAGTGCAAGGTACGGCATTCAATGTCAGAGCCAAGTCCATACCAAGTGCAGTGGCAGTGTGCCATCTGCTTTGTGTGGATCATTCCCCAGTGTCCGCTATGCAATCATTTCAAGGGAGTGGCTTGACATTTTTGTGGCACAATGCCTTGAGTAGAGCCATTTGTTGAATGCAGCAAAATAACAAAATTTTGAAGTGTCAAAGCATGGTGTTACAGAAAAATATAACAAACCACTGGATCAAAAAGTCGTGACTTGCTTGAGGTCCATCAGCGTGTAACAAACTGAGAAATGAAACTGAGTTCTGGATCCTGCATTGTAGCTGACGCGATGCTACATGTATCCAAAGGAAGACTTTGCAAAACATCTTGCTCTGATTGGTCCAGGTAGCAACAAGAAACATCTGATAAATCGAACTCTGGATCAGCAGGAAGGGGCAAACAAGATAGGTTGTCTGCATTGGAATGTTTACAAGTTGGATGATAAACAATATTGTAATTGTAGTTGTACTGTATGAAAGCCCATCTCTGAAGCTTTTCTGCCGTCTGATCCAGAATCTCTTTTGTCGGATGGAACAATGAGGTTAATGGCTTATGATCCATAACCAAAGTAAGTTTGCAACCATAGAAATACTGCCTGAACTTTCAACTTCACTGTAATTTCTTTGGGTGTCATTCAGAAGATTAGATGCGAATGCAATTGGACGTTCGCCAGTGCCCACTATGAGAGAAAACCGCTACTGTGCCAATAGAAGATGCGTCCTTAACCAAATTCAAAGGTTTGGCTGGGTCATATGGCATAAGGCATGGGGCGCTGAGTAAAGCATCTGTAAGTCTCTGAAAAGCATTGCTACATTCATGTGACTACGAAATTCGTCATGCTTCTGGCAAAGGCAATGCAGGATAGCGGCAGTTTGAGCCGTATTCAGGATGAACTAGATATAGTAAGACAATTTTTTGAGCATCTATTGAAGCTCACACACATCTCTAGGCACAGGAAGTTGCGAATAGCATCTAATTTGGTTTTGAACAGGGCAAATGCCAAAAGTATCAATCACATGCCCCAGGTACTCGACTCAACATTTCACACAATTCCACTATAATCCATTTGTGGTGAGAACAGAAAACACCTTCCTGAGATTGTGCAAATGGTCTTCAGCTGATGAACCTGACACAAGAATGGCATCCAGATACGAAGCACAATTGGGGTCATTGCACAACAACTGTTCTAAATAATTCTTAAAAAGTGCTGGTGCGGAAGAGCTTCCGAAGGGAAGTCGCAAAAAAACAAAAAAGACCAATGTGAGTGTTGATCAGCATAAACTTTTGAGACTCTTGATCAATGGGAATCTGAAGAAAAGCATCTTGTAGCCTGCAGTTTGTCCAGTAAATCTTCAGGATGTGACATCGAAAAGTGTCTACAATAGTTTATGAATTCACAGTTTTCTTCAAATCAATGCACACACAAATTGAACCATTTGGTTTGCGAACAAACACATTAGGAGAGGTCTACTGACTTACCATAATATGTTCCAGCATACCTAACTGTTGTAGACAGCATAGTTCAGTGGCAACTTTATCACACACTGTGTGTGTGTGTAACATACTGCATCCAATGGAACTTGGGATGTGCATCTGGGCGAAGAGTAATGTGTGCAGCAAAATCTTTTGCACAGCCTAACAAACCATCAAATAGAGTCCTGAATTCATTGCACAATTTATCAATGTCACTCAGTGATGGAGGGGTAACAATTTGCAATACATTATGTTCAATTTCCAACCTAAAGAAATCAAAGGCATCTAAACCAAAAATGTTTTGAGTACTAGCTGCCCGAATGACTGTTACAAGAACTAATTTTGATGTGTTTCTGAACATGACATTCAGAACACATGTGCCTAACACATCTGTGCAGTCACATGATGATTTGGATGTTGTAATGGCGGTGCACTGATCAATTTGTATGTCTCATGGTTAATGAATGTCAAAGAGGCACTGGTATCTAATTGAAATTGCACAACATGGCCATTGATTTGGAGAGGAGTGAAAAGTTTGTTAGAATGCCGGATAACCTTCGACTGGTCAGCAACGTTGGAAATGTTCACATTGGAATTAGTATGCGAAGCACTAGAATTATTTTTGCACAATCTAACCTTTTTTTTTGTATGAGAATTTAATTGTGACAAGCAGTATGTTTTCTATGCCGTGGGTGGAAGGCGCGTGTTTTCTGCGTTTCTGTTGACAAACTTGCTGAATATAACTTACCTTATGGCGAAAATAGCGTGATGCTGATCTTTACAGACACAACTGACAATAATACCGAACGAAACACTGAGGACAAGACATAAGGTGTGCTCGAGCCTGCACGGAAAGTTTGTTTCTCTGCGACTTGTTGTCTGGCGAGTGAGGCGGACGTTGGGACCGGCTGCGTGTAGCTGTATTCAGCCGCTGTAACTACCGGTAACTCCATATCTACAGCAGCTGATTCAAAAGTCTCATGCAGCTCCAAAATTGAAACTGCTGAAGTATTTTTGATCGTACACATTTGTCAGTGACATTCTGAATCACTGCATCATGTAACGTGACATCAGTGTAAGAAAGTCCACACTGACATTGATATTTAAAAAACCTTGTCTGCAAGCCACTGTTCATAAATCTGATCCAGAATTTTACACATCTGAAAAGCTTGTAGTAGGCCACTGCAATGTGTATTTGCGAAGCATAGTAACTTGTTTTGTCTGTAAAGAAGACTATATTTCTCTGAAAATTAGATTACAGCTTAGGTTAACAATATTGCACAACCAACACAAATGACAATTCATTCTTAATGCATGAAGCACGGTATGAAACTACAAAGAGAGATGCCAGCTGAAAAATAAAGTTTTATCGAAGCTTACTGTCTGTCCCAACACACTGGCCACAATACATCTGTTCTCAATGCAGTTATGCATTCAGCAGCACTTGTGTCCAACTACTAGGTGCAATGTCTGTCACAAACACACACTGAACTGCCTGCTGTAGTGCGTGTCCTGCCCGGGCATGTGATTGGCACCTCGTGACATCTTGCGGTTGCTGCAAGAAGTCGTGGATGTCGATGGCTCACACAGCAGCTGCCTAGATCGTACAATGACAGTGGCACCAATAAACACCAATACATCAATTAATTTACACAACACCTCGGCCAGTAATCCACATAGTTGCAAAAACTGTTTTACATCCAACATACTGTCTCCCACTGTATCACACAAAGATAAGATTTGTTCTAACATCTGTCCTAAGAAAAATAAACCAGTAAAACACACAAGAATTAGAAACTAAGAAATAAACCAGAAAAATACCAAAACTAATATGCTTACTGACACACTCTCTTCCAAACCACAAAAATTAGCAACACCACTGAACAACCAACCAGACCCTACGGCTGCAAAAGTAAGAGTAACAGTACAATCACAAACTGTTCAAATTCCAGCACTAGAGAGTGCCACAACATAGTTGTTCATGCTACCTACAAACATGCACACACCTCAAAACTACTGTGCAGTGCTGACATCACACACACCGCCATACTGATGTCACGGGTCAAAGCCGACGGGTCGTATCCCGGACTTCAATTGACCTATGGAAACTCTTATTCAGGCAGTAAATGAGGTAAGACAAACGAAAATTTCTTTAAACTGCACACTTAGTTTACATGTAAATGTGAAAGAATCAGGGACTCCTCTTACACAGCATGGTAGGCAAAATGCTCAGGGTGCCGACAAAGTGTCTGCTATGTGATGTTATAATTATAGCATCCAGTTGGGGATTTCCTCAAACTCGTGATGATTTGAGAAATGTAACAAAAGCCTATTTATCCAGGGAAGGAAAAATAATTCCCAAATTCTAAAATAATTTGCCTGGGGATGACTGGACAAAAGCATTTACGAAAAGGTACAAAGAGAAGTTAACAACAACAAGATGTACAATCATTTCACCAAATATGCATCTGTTGATGAAATTGCTTTAAACAATTATTGAGAACCTTAAAAAATGTTAAAAGATTATTTATGTGAATGAAAACAAGCAGCTCCACAGGTTGCTTTCTAATAAATACTTTAACCAGATTTCGACACTGTATATTCATGTTTACATCAGAAGTATAAAATTATGACATGCTGCCCATAGCAGCTAGTAACACATTTTTTAATGTTTATAAACCCTGCTAGTATTCATCTGGTATGTACGTTTTCTTATGAATAAACTTAGTTATTTTATATGGCTTCAGCACATGATGTTCTAATTTTGTATGCCTCATGTCATAATTTAATACTTATGATGAAGACACCTTTAGATGGTGCCAAAATCTTGGTAAAGTGTATTTATTAGAAAGTAAATTGTGGAGCTCCTTGTTTCCATTTACAGTAAATAAACTGTTATGGTTGCTGATTTTAAGTAAGCTATGTTCAGTATCACAAATTTAAAAGACATACCACCTACAAATATTTTCAGTTCTTATGAAACAAATCTTACAAATAATCCTAAAAGCAATAAATGTATTTTTAAGAGGGGGTTGAAACACCCAGAGTGTCTAATGGGATACACTAAGACCTCAATTTCGCTCATGTTTTGTGGAGCAGCAGTTGGTAAGCTACTTCCAATGTACACAGTGTATAAAGCAGAAAACATGCGGTCCACGTGAGTTGAAGGTGGCCCACCTGGCTGTCACTACAATCAAACTTCTCATGGGTAGTTCAACAAATGTACTTTTACTGACTGATTCAAAACTATCTTCCTTTCAGAAGCCATATTTATCTTGGGGGGGGGCAGGGGGGGGGGTGTTGATAGGAGACAATTTATCCAGTCACTTTTCTGCAGAAGTGTTACTACTATGCAACAAACATGTGGACTCTGTATGTTTTCCACCACTGAATGTGGCCATTTTTGGTTCTTTTATTAAATTACAAAGTCCAATGTACCCATACATCAAAGCTCAATGCATAACCCACAAAACAACTATCAATATACAATAAAAATTAAAACTCATTAATGAAAATGTGAACATTTTGTTCATCTTGACCCTTGTTTGTAGTAATTAATATGTGAAGTAGGCATATGCAGACACATTTATGAATTACAAAACCTGATTTTGTACTAATAAGACACTGAAATGTTGTACTGTCTCATTATTACCCCAGTTATCTATAAATAAAAACATTGAAGGTGCCATCCTACACAATATAAAACTTGACAATTCAAAGAATGGGTGTTATTTTCCCACAATTTGAATTGACAGTGAGAAAAAGAAACAGCAGTTCCAACCACCTATTGCCCACACGGAACAGGGTTTATTGTACAGTTTCATACCAGGTTATTCTACTATTGTCGGTTGGTTGGATTTTGAAAGGGACTAAGCTGCAACAGTCATCAGTTCAATTCTACTATCGTCAAACAGTACTCTTTCATAGTAGTAGGAAGCTTTTTAAGAAATCTCTATAACACAATTTGGTAATCTGGGAGAATGCTTGCAAGCAATATATATCTAAGGTGCTACTATTTCAGAGTAACATAACGATTGCGATGGGAAACTAAGATGGCGGATAGCTATTAGGGATGAGCTTTAAGCTGCTTGGCTAATACCAATGTTGATTTTGCTCGACATTCTATAAAATTTCTTGGACAATACAAATTGCAACTAGATTGTGAATCGGAAAAGTACATTGAGAACCAGTCACTAAAGGGCTGAAACAGTTTGTGTTACGTAATGTAAATAGACCGCAATTACTCAGTAAACAACTTTTATTCTTCGTTTGCATGGCCTATCATTGGTTCTACCATTAGTTGCCATTAGTTATATGCCTACAGTTAAAGCTTAGTTTCCCACAACTTCTCTTATTTCATAGTTTTGTTGGATCATAGTCCAATATTCTGTGTTCTGCCTTTTGATGCAGCTTTGAAGTATTGATTCAACTATCACCTCAATGATGTTTAGTATAGCCTCTGGTACCATAAATTCAGTCAGCCAGCTAACTTTTTCATTGCCACTGATTCTTCAGTGATCAGGGACCGCTGCTGGAATAACCTGACGCTTTTTCCTAGTCTCACAAGAGCTCTGTGGCATTCTGCAAAGATTTTTGATCTCATTGCAGATGCTGCTTCTGAGTTCAGTGGTGCTTGGTTGTCTGACAGCTAGTTCTCTGTAGTCTAGGTTGTACGCCGTACACCCAAACCCCAGTGCCTAGGCCAGTTTTTGGGGCATAACCGTAGAATGGGATACCACCCAGCTGCTTTGACCCATGACGTCATCAAGATGTCGGAAAACCAGTATACGGGATATCATAATACTTCTGTATTGTAGATAACAAATAATCTGTAGTTATTATAGATAACGGAATGTACCATCGATCATAGGTCTTAGTCCAAAAATTCTTGATTATACATACAGCTTCTTCCCCACATTACCCCGAATAATTGATGGTATACTGTACTTACTTTTTATGTTGTAAAAACATGGTTCACCGTTACATGGAATATTACAATGGTGTGTGACTAAAGTGCAGTGGTAACACACTGGACTCGCACTGTGGACGGCGGTTGATACCTGCCTTGGGCCATCCTGATTTAGGTTTTCCATGATTTCCCTAAATCACTCCAGGCAAATGTAATGACCACAGTGTCAACTAGATGTTGAACCCTAATCTTCCTTCCTTCTTTTTACAATGGTGCACAAAGCTTAAGATGAAAGTAACTTTCACATGATGTGTGACCGTCACGTAACATATGAGTGTGGTCCCATAAGTACCAGACCCAACAAAAAAAAGCATTTATTTAACAACATAATCTTGTTTCAGCTCTATCCCCTTTCCCCAATGACATACAACAAGTTTGATACCCATTTAATACTGAGAACAGTCTAGCTCTTCAAAATAGCCGTTAACTACCAAAGTCAGTTTTTCATTTTTTGAAAATCTTCAACCTCTCAGCCATTTTTTCAAGTTTGGGAACAGAAAATAATCCGAGGGGGTCTAATCCTGGCGAATAGGGTGCATGAAGTAGCAATTCAAACTTTAATTTATGAATTTTGGCCATTGTAATAACGAACTTGCGAGCTGATGCATTGTTGAAGAAACAGCACTTTCTTCTTGGCCAACTTGATTTCCTTGTCAAAACATTGCAATAAACTTGCCATTGATAGTTTTTTCCTTTTTTGAGGTAAAAAAAGGAAATTATCCCACATGCATCCTGAACAACTGATGCCATGACTTTACCTGCAGATGAAATAGTCTTCATCCCTTTGGAGTTGGTTCTTCAATTTGTGTCCATTGTTTTGATTGTTCTTTTGTCTTGGGAGTGAATTGGTGAACCCATGTTTCATCTGTAGTTATTAAATTGTGCAAAAATCAGCTTTGTTATGCAAAACATCATGGAACACTCAATTGAAACATCTTAATGAAACTGTTTTTGCTCAAGTGTGAGCAAAAATGGCACAAACCTTGCACACAGTTTTCTCACGTTAAAATTTTCAGATAAAATGTGATGTACCACACTTTTTGAAATGCCTACTATGTTTGCTAGTTGATGCACTTTGTTGATGATCATCCAGTACCTCTTTATGGATTTTCTTCACCATTTCTGGAGTTGTCAATTCATTTGGTTGATCACTGTGATGCTCTTATTGGGAGATTGTATGGCCTCGTTTAAAGTGAACATAAATGACAATTTTAATAAAATGTCAAAGTTTTTCATAAGCTTTTTTAGTTAGCAGTAACAGATAGTGCAAAAATTATTCTTGTCCTCAATGTTCGCACACTAGTGTACTTAAAGGGAAAGTGATACTTCTTTTTGCTTTACAAAACAATCCTTATCACTTATGAAATTTTTGTACCCTGTAATAATTTGTAATTTTTTTTACTCAACTTTTAACTGGTCATACTTATAAAAGAAGCAAGCTCAACCAATAGCATTAAAAACAGGGCCAAGTTAATTCAATTAAAATGGCAGCATTTGAGCTCCAATCAAAATTAATAAGTTCTAGTTCATGTTTTTGGAGGTTTGATAGTATCTAGCATTGGAGGAATTGGAACCAAATATTCTCTCTTTTGAGCAAATATTAAAATTCGTTATGGTTAATTCAGGGGGAAAAACTATTATTAAAATTGAGTGTGAGCAAATGTCTTTTTATTGGCTTGAATTGACAGAAAATTCCAGAATGATATTTTCTCTCTGTTGTGGCATGTGGGCCAATATGAAACTGCCTTCAAACCTGGGACTTTTGCCTGTCATGGGCAAATTAGATTTACACAAAATTGTCCCACATGGAAATGTCAAAGAACCCATTGAGTTATGATAGATTATTGGGCAAAATAGATGTTTCTTGAAATTTTGAATAAATGTGATAGAAAGTTTTTAAACTGAATTTCATGTATGTTCTACACAAAATCTAATTCATCTGATGGAAATTCTCCAAAGAAATGCGAAAGATTATACCCAAGATAGGGAGCAGTTGACTAGTACTTGGCTCAGCGCAGTATTGTTGGCATGAAGGGTGATGGGTGAAGGATTGACCTCCACCTATCACCCCCATCCTTACCACATGACCTAGGTTATGAGTAACTCTTCCCTTCCATCCCCTTTATCCTCTCTCCCCTCTCCTACCTGATGAAGGAAGTAACTGGAAGGCTTGTATTACATGTTTATTTTCGTCTTTTTTTGAGTAACTATAAGTGGTAATAGTCAGCTGGTCTCTCTTTTGAAAAATCTCTTCACATAATCCAAGCATATTGTGAGTCTTCAAGTAGAAATATGCTTAATGTAGGTGTAATTGGATAACTTATGATCAGTTTTGTTAAACTTACATCACCAGTTTGCTTCTTGCTGTTATACTAGTGACTTCTAGAATTAGCAGCCTGCTCTAATTTGAAGGTTTATTCATGTACAACAGTTTTTACAACCATTTTTCATTATTGTATACATATATAACTTTTAAACTGCTGGGTGAAGCTGAAATGTGGCAGCTTTCTAGAAGTTGTCGTTTTTGTTGTGAGTGTAAGTGCTTTGATGTTTCTGCCATTTACTGTGTTCAGCATAGCATTGTTTATCAGATTCTTGCTGAGATACACACACTTGTAATTCTTTTGACAATGACCCCAGATTAAATTTATGTATTGTTGAGTCCTTGAACTCTTGACGCAAGTGTGCCCACATGATGTGTTAGACTTCTGCATCATTTGAAGATTACTGGTGAACAGTAAAGTAATGGAAACATTATGAACAGAAGTTTTAAATAAATCGTCAGCTAGTGAGTGAAATATTATCACTCACACCATACTTTTTTCCTCACACAACATGTCAGTGATGGCATTTTGTGTGCTCATTGATGTCTCTTACCATCTTTGGTTTGTGGACAGTGGGTAAAATGGGATTTTGTTACCATTTTACCCTACAGTATTAAATTGGTGTTACAGATAGTCCTACATGGACATATTTAGGCCTAGGCAGACTGTACTTCTGCCTAGAGTTGTGAATTTTAAGGACAGGCTTATAAAGCTGTGTCCACACTGGCCGCACCCTGTAAAACTGAGAAATGAGCTTTGGCACAGTGCATGTGGCCAATGAGAGTGTAAACCATGCTGCTGTGCACTACAGCAAACAAGTTCTGTGCAGTGTCAGTACATTGGAGGAAATAGTTGGATTGCGTACAGCTCTGGACGGTGTTTCTCATTATCTATTTTTATTGATGTGCATGTGCCTTCACTTAGGTTAAATTTTACTTACTGTGTTGGCAGCCCAGTGTGTTGATGTTTGCAGCGGATGAATATAACAGGAGTTGTGTGACGACATTCACCATTGGGTGCCTCATTTCTAGCCATTCTTATCTGTCGCCAACACTGACACGCTAGGCCGCCAACATGGTAACTAAAATTTAACTCACATTGGAACATCTTGTATGTTCCTATGAACATTTTGCTCCATTCTTTGCATTTGTGAACTCCTCTGCACTGTTCCGCATTGCACAGTGTGGCATTACCAGAGAGGACATGGCTTAAGCTAGAATTTTTTTAACATTCTATTCACATCTCTTGAAAAGAACTACTGCCATTGAGAAAAGTACAGGCTTTCTTTTAGTAGTGCCATTATGTCATAACAGCGTGATTATTATTAAATTTATTCAGTATTTCCTTCTCCTATGGTATAGAGAGGAAGGAAGATCAGTGTTTGATGCCCCAGTGACATTAGAGGCTCCTGCTTGGATTGTTTGGATAAGGATGGGGAAGGAAATTGGCTGTGCCCTTTCAAAGGAACCGTCTCGACATTTGCCTGGAGTAACTTAGGGAGATCATGGAAAACCTAACTCTGGTTGGTTGGAGGTGGATTTGAACCACCTTCTTCCTGAATGTGAGTCCACTGTGTTACTACTGTGCCACTTGATTCAGCCATGTGGTACACATTGTTGTTGTTGTAGTCTTCAGTCCGCAGGCTAGTTTGATGCAGCTCTCCACGCTACTCTGTCCTGTGCAAGTATCTTCATCTGAGAATATGTTCGGCAACCTACATCCTTTTGAATCTGCTTACTGTATTCGTCCCTCGGTCTCCCTCTATGATTTTTACCCTACACACTTCCTTCTAATGCTAAGTTGACAATTCCTTGACGTCTCAGAATGTGTTCTACCAATCTATCCCTTCTCTTAGTCGGGATATGCCAGAAACTCCTTTTCTCCCCAATTCGGTTAAGCACCTCCTCATTAGTCACGTGATCTACCCATCTAATCTTCATCATTCATCTGTAGCATCACATTTCAAAAGCTTCTATCATCTTTTTGTCTGAACTCTTAATTGTCCACATTTCACTGCCATACAATGCTACACCCCTGACAAATGCCTTCAGAAAGGACTTCCTAACATTTAAATTAATATTGGATGTTAACAAGATTCGCTTCTTTAGAAATGCTTTTCTCCCCATAGCCATTCTGCATGTTATATCTTCTTTACTTCGGCCATCAGAAGTTATCTTGCTACCCAAATAACAAAATTCATCTACTACTTTTATCGTCTCATTATCTAATCTAATCCCTTCAGCATCGCCAGATTTTCTGACATTCCATTCCATTGCCTTCGTTTTATTCTTGTTAATTTTTATCTTATATCTTCCTTTCAAGACACTGTCCATTCCATTCAATTACTCTTCCAGATCCTTTGCAGTCTCTGACAAAATTACTATGTCATCGGCAAACCAAAAACTTTTTATTTCTTCTCCCTGCACTTCAATTTCGTCCTCAAATTTCTCCTTCCATTCCTTCTCTGCTTGCTCAGTGTACAGATTGAACAACAATGGGGAAAGGCTACAACCCTGTCTTACTCCCTTCCCAACCTCTGCGTCCATTTCTTGCCCTTAGACTCTAATAACCGTTGTCTGGTTTTTGTATAGGTTGAATATAACTCTTTGCTCCCTAAATTTTACCCCTGCTACCTTCAGAGTTTGGAAGATTGTATTCCAGTCGATATCGTCAAAAACTTTCTCCAAATCTACAAATGCCAAAAACGTAGGTTTGCCCTTCATTAGCCTATCTTCTAAGATAAGTAATAATGTGAGTACTGCTGCCTGTGTTCCTACATTTTTCCTAAATCCAAACTGATCTTCCCCGAGGTCAGATTCCACAAGTTTTTCCATTTGTCTGTAAATAATTTGTGTTAGTATTTTGCAACCATGACTTATTAAACTGATAGTTCTGTAATTTTCACACTTGTATGCACTAGCTTTCTTTGGCATTACAATATTCTTCTTGAAGTCGGAGGGTATTTCCCCTATCTCATACACCTTGCATACAATGTTGAACATTTTTTTCTTGACTGGCTCTCCTAACGAAATCAGCAGTTCAGACGGAATATCATCTACCCCAGGGGCCTTGTTTCGACTCAAGTCCTTCAGCGCTCTGTCAAATTCTTCTCGCAGTATCATATCTCCAATCTCCTGTTCCTCCACTTTGTCTTCCCTTTCTAGAATACTGCCTTCAAGTTTATTTCCTTTGTATAGGCCCTCTATATATTCCTTCCACAGTTCAGCTTTCCCCTCTTTGCTTAGTACTGGTTTTCTGTCTGAGTTCTTGATATTCATACAGCTGCTTTTCTTGTCTCCAAATATCTCTTTTATTTTCCTGTAGGCAGTATCTATCTGTCCCCTAGTTATGCATTCTTCCACGGTTCTGCATTTGTCCTGTAGCCACTCCTGCTTAGCCAGTTTGCACTTCCTGTCAATCTCATTTTTCAGAGGTCTGTACCCCCTTTTTCCTGTTTCACTTGCTGAATTTTAATATTTTCTCCTCTCATCAATTAAGTTCAGTATATTCTGTGTTATCCAGGGATTTCTATTAGGCCTTGTCTTTCTGCCTGTATGATCCTCTGCTGCCTTCACTTCCCTATCTCTCAGAACTACCCATTCTTCTTCTACTGTATTACTTTCTCCCATTTTTTAGCCAGTCCTTGCCTAATGTTCCCTCTGAAACTCTGAACCATTTTTAGTTCCTTCAATTTGTCCAGGTTCATCTCCTAACCTTTCAACGTTTCTGCAGTCTCTTAAGTTTTAATCTGCAGTTCATAACCAATAATTTATGGTCAGAGTCTATATCTGCCCTTGTATATGTCTTACAGTTTCTAAATCTAGTAATTACCATTATAAAGTCAATCTGGTACCTCCCAATGTCTCCTAGTCTCTTCCATGTATACAGCCTTCTTCCATGATAATTAAACCAAGTGTTGGTGATCATTAAATTGTGCTCTGTGCAGAATTCTACCAAGCGATCTCCTCTTTCATTCCTTTTTCCCAGTCCATATTCACCTACTACATTTCCTTCTCTTCCCTTTCCTACTACCGTGTTCCAGTCCCCCATCATAATCAAGTTTTCGTCTCGCTTAACTGTCTGAATTATTTCTTTTATCTCCTCATACATTTCTTCGATATCCTCCTCATTGGCCGTGCTAGTTGGCATATAAACTTGCACTACTGTGGTTGGTGTTGGTTTTGTGTCTATCTTTACTATGATAATGTGTGCACTATACTGTTCATAATAACTTACCCGCATTCCTATTTTCTTATTCATTATCAGACTTATTCTTCCTTACTACCAACTGATTTTGAATTTATAACCCTGTACTCACCTGACCAGAAATTCTGTTCATCCTGCCACCGAACTTCACTAATTCCTACCATATCTAACATTAACCTATCCATTTCCCTTTTTAAATTTTCTTGTTCGCCTAAGCGATTAAGGGTTAGAACATTCCACGCTCTGACCCGTAGAATGCCTGTTTCGTTTTTCTTGATGACGACATCCTCCTGTGTAGTCCCCGCCCGGAGATCCGAATGGGGGACTATTCTACCTCCGGAATATTTTACCCAAGAAGACGCCATCATATATCCAGACAGTAGAGCTGCATGTCCTCAGGAAAAGTAACGGCTGTAGTTTCCCCCTTTCAGCCGTTTGCAGTAACTGCATGGCAAAGCCACGTTAGCTGATGTTACAAGGCCAGTTCAGTCAATCATCCAGACTGTTGCCCCTGTAACTACTGAATAGGCTGCTGCCCCTCTTCAGGAACCACACATTTATCTGGCCTCTCCACAGATACCCCTCCACTGTGGTTGTACCTACGGTTCGGCTATCTGTATCGTTGAGGCGCGCAAGCCACCCCTCCTTGGCAATGTCTGTGGTTCACGGGGGTGGTGGTACACATTAGGAAAGCAAATTCACATTATTCCAGATTATGAAACTAAGGAGGCTTCAGTAGATACCAAGAAATTGGAATATGTAACAGTCTACAAAGTGTTGAAACTGCAATAATGTTAACTTTTTGTCAGTGATGTTGAAAATTTTAATGCTGCACATAAATTGTTGCACGGAGCTGATACCAATATTGGGATTGTAAAAAGTTGTATGATTCTTATCTTGCATATATTTGTGAGTTTTGTCATGTAGCACACATACAAGAAATCTGGTATAAGAAAGAGTTAGATAAACATGTAAAAAATGGTGACTTGGAGGGAAAAGGCAAGGAAATTGGAAGTGGACTGGACAGCCAAACTTCATACTACTTTTTAGGGCAAGGACGATTTTTGGATGAATACATTTCTGGTTTTTATAGACAGAGTGATATCTGAATTAGAGAAAATAAAATACTGTTTGGAGGATATATATCAATTTTGAGTTCCTAATTTTTGTGGATGAAACACCACCTACTATTGAAATGAGCTAAAGAACTGCAACACCATTGCAAAGGTGACTTGGAAGAATTTTTGACTGATGATATTATTCATGTGATAGCACACACGAAGAGCAACAAAATAAAACCCTCGTCCCTTGGTAATTTGTGATAGTGAGTTGCATGAGAAACCATGTTTAAGAATTGTTTACTGATTTGCTGATTGCATTCCAAATGTTTCCATTAACCGCTACAACCATTTGTTTAGCCAAGTGCTTCTTCTCATTCAAAAGACACAATAATTATATTTGCAGTCATTCCTGTTGCAGGATCGAATCAAGTCTTGGTCCTCTCCATGAAGTTTGACAGCACACCAACTAGACTATGTAGATGTGGTCATTGAATTTGTTACAAAGCAAGCATGCCGTGAACAGCTTTGCCTGGTGTGAATGTGGTGACTCCAACAGGCATGTATCATCACTGCCATCAATCATTAACAACAGTAGCCTTAGCACCAACAACAGTTACAGTATTGTTATGTAGAGACATAAGTTACTGGGTGGTATGTTTATGTTGATATATTGGGCAGATATATTATTCTTTTGCCCAATTTCTTTGCAATGACATTGGTTTGTCAAGTATTCACTTGTCCCTGTATAAGGTCCTCCTTTATACTCTGCTTCAATACTCGTATACAAAATTCTCATAGACACATTCCTCTGTAACCAATATGATATGGTAGGCCTATCCATATGCAATTCATGCAGACTGATATTCAGCTCTGTTCAAACTCACTTCCATACAGATATAGCACATTTTGAGGCTTTAAGTATCTTCTCTCTGATTTCTGGATTTTGATTACTCTTCAGCGACTGTTTTGGTACAACTGACCTTTGTTGTTGCACAAGAGATTATGTCATGGAAATCTAACTGTATGCCCTCTTTCTTCCATGTTAACCAGTTACTGCTAGCGCACAGAGTTGGTTTGCTTTGGGTTAGTCTTATGGATGTTAAAGTAGTCACAAACTTACTTATATATTACATGTTATTGTTTGCTAATAAGTTTTATTGTTGTAGATCATCTCCTGAGGAATTTCTGGAGCGAGTGGAAGCTCTTCAAAGTAAAAGTAAAAAGGTGAAGGATGCTGTTAAAGGCAGAGAGTTCTCGGCTGTTTCGGCACCGAAAGAAACATTGGACACTGGTTCAGTAACCACATACAAACAGAAAGTGAGCAGTTTTATGAACATTGGTAAGCTAGGCAGCAAATAGTTCAAGTGTTTTCTATCTTGTTCTGTTTATTGCCTTGCTACAATTAGACAGGAAAGATAAAATGAAGTAAATACTGCAAAGCACATTCGTCTAATTTTTTATTAGTGTTACAGTTTTCATATATCTTCTCAATTTTTATGACACTTGAGCACAAAAATTATTTTCTATATATATATGGGCAACATTAATATAATGTATTTATTTACTGTCAACAATTCTTGATCTTTATCATCTCTTTGGACAACTTATGAATATTTATTAATCAGTGATGATGAGGGAAAAATTCCACAAAGAGGCACTGTGGTATATATCTAATAACTGTCAAACCACAGGATGTCGTGTCTAGATTGAATTGTATCAAAATACTGATTTCAACTCTGACAACTTTTGGGACCAGTTATACATATACATGAGAGTAGTTTGTTATTCATTTCTGTTTAAACAATTAATGTGTTTAAGTTTTAATACATGAAATCCATTTTATCACAGAGTGCTCTTTCTCTGTTGGATCTAGTATCTACATAAAGATATTTTTCCAGAGTACATAGGTAATATGATTAACTATTTAACTTTTCTGAGTATTTCTGTTCTTAACAGTGAAATCTCTATTGTTCCAGAAATTATCTGATATTATGAAAATGGAATTGATTGAAAATAAAACTGCAGATGAAGTGAGGCAAGTAAGTATAGCAATAGTAATAGTATTTGTTCTTGTAAAATATTAAAAGTTAATGTATGAGTGGTTTTTGGAATTACATTGTCTAAATGAGTAGTATAAATTCATTGCACCAAGATACAATAAAATCAATATAGGTTGTGAAAGCTGTCTCAGATTGGATGTAAGTTGAGCCAAAATTTTTACACAGGATCTAATGCTGATCAGAAAGGATAGATTAAATGAAACAGGTAGTGGTGCGTTTGTTGCCAAAACAGAAGTGATCTTTGGCATTCCTCAGAATAGTGTTATACGGTCCCTGCTGTTCCTTGTCTACAAAAACGATTTGGGGTCATTCCATGTCAAGTTTTGTTGTATCCTAGTTACATATTCATTTTAAATGCCTCTCTTGAAGGAGAGATTCTTCTTTATCATCATAGTTACTGTTGGTTGTATAATGAAAGTGACACACTGTGATGGTCTTGGAGCACCATTCAAAAACTTGTCTGGTTGTCATACTATCACATGATCCTTTACCATGTAATGTAGCAGAGAAATGGCACTCTGCAGACCCATTAAATTCAACCCAATGAAAAGTTATTCTTGCAATTCTTATACTAGGTTGCAGCACCATCTCCATAGTAACCTACATACTTGGGTGTACTATGGAAATAGGATCAGATGAAGCTAACCAAGTGGCAGTGAAAAATATGATCTGTCATGTTTAAGGTATTCTGATATGAGGTATGTCCACAAAGTAAGTTCCGTTTGGTTATTTAAAACAAACGTGTACAGATACAAAAGAAACATATTTATTGTACCAAAATCTACAACTGTTAAACTACTTTTCTACATGTTGTTGTTGTGATCTTCAGTCTGGAGACTGGTTTGATGCAGCTCTCCACAATACCCTATCCTGAGCAAGCCTCTTCATCTCCACATAAGAACGGCAACCTACATCTGTCTGAATCTGCTTACTGTATCCATCTCTTGGTCTTCCTCTGCGATTTTTACCCCACACACTTTCCTCTAATGCTAAATTCACAATTCCTTGATGTCTAAGAATGTGTCCCACCAATCTATCCCTTCTTTTAGTCAACATATGCCAGAAATTTCTTTTCTCTCCAATTCTGTTCAGTACCTCCTCATTAGTTACGCGATCCACCCACCTAATCTTCAGCATTCTTCTGTAGCACCACATTTCAAAAGCCTCAATCCTCTTCCTGTCCGCACTGTTTATCGTCCATGTCTCACTCCCATACAAGGCAACACTCCATACAAAAGCCCTCAGAAAGGACTTCCTTAGGATTAAATCAGTATTCGATGTTAACAAATTTCTCTTTTTCAAAAACGCTTTTCTACCCATTGCCATTCTGCATTTTATATCCTCTGTACTACGACCATTTGTTATTTTACTGCCCAAGTAACAAAACTCATCTACCTCCTTTATTGCTTCGTTTCCCAATCTAATTCCTTCAGCATCACCTGATTTTCTTACACTGCACTCCATTACCCTAGTTGTGCTCTTGTTAATGTTCATTTTATATGCACCTTTCAACACACTGTCCATTCCATTCAATTGCTCTTCCAGGTCCCTTTCTGTATCTGACAGAATTACTATGTCATCGGCAAAACACAATGTTTTTAATTCTTCCCCCTGAACTTTTATTCCTTCACCAAATTTCTCCTTGCTTTCCTTTATAGCTTCTTCAATGTACAAATTGAATAACATTGCAGAAAGGCTACAACCCTGTCTCACTCCCTTTCCAACCACTGCATCCCTTTCATGCCCTTCAACTCTGACAACCGCTGTCTGGTTTTTGTACAAGTTGTAAACAACGCTCCCTATGTTTTACTCCTGCTTGCTTCAGAACTTGAAAGAGTTTATTCCAATCAACATTGTCAAAAGCCTTCTCCAAATCTACAAAAACAGGTTTGCCTTTTCTTAATCTATCTTCTAGGATAAGCCGTAAAGTGAGTATTGCCTCCCGTGTTCCTACATTTCTCCTGAACCCAAACTGATCTTTCCCGAGGTCGGGTTCTACCAGCTTTCCCATCCTTCTGTATATAATTCGTGTTAATATTTTGCAACCATGACTTATTAAACTGATGGTTCTGTAGTTTTCACACCTGTCTGCACCTGCTTTCTTTGGAATGGGGATTATAACATTTTTCTTAAAGTCTGAGGGTACTTCGCCTGTCTCATACATCTTACACACCAGGTGAAACAGGTTTGTCATGGCTGGTTCTCCCAGAGACTTCAGTAGCTCTGAGTGAATATCATCTACTCCAGGGGCCTTGTTTCAACTTAGGTTTTTCAGGGCTCTGTCAAATTCTTCTCTCAGTACAGACCTCCTATTTCATCTTCATCTACATCCTCTTCCCTTCCTACAATATTGTCTCTAAGTTCATTTCCTTTGTAGAGCCCCTCTATATACTCTTTCCACCGTTCAGCTTTCCCTTCTTTGCTGAGAACTGGTTTTCCATCAGTGTCCTTGATATTCATAGAGCTGTTTTTCTTATCTCCAAATGTTTCTTTTATTTTCCTGTAGGCTGTATCTATTTTTCCCCTATTTATACATTCTTCTACATCCTTGCATTTACCTTCTAGCCTCTCCTGCTTAGCCATTTTGCACTTCCTGTCAATCTCATTTCTTAGTCGTCTGTACTCCATTTTGCCTGTTTCATTTACGGCATTTTTATATTTTCTCCTTTCATCGATTAAATTTAGTGTCTACTGTGATATCCAAGGATTTTTTGTAGGTCTTGCCTTCCTACCTATTTTGTCCTCTGCTACTTTCACTGTTTCATCTCTCAATTTTACCCATTCCTCCTCTACTGTTTTATTTTCCCTTGTTTCTGTCAATTGTTGCCTAAAGCTCCCTCTGAAATTCTTAAGAACCTCAGGTTCCTTCAATTTATCCAGGTCCCATGTCCTTATTTTCCTACCTTTTTGTAGTTTCTTCAGTTTCAGCGTACAGTTCATAACCATCAAGTTATGGTCAGAGTCTATATCTGCCCCTGGGTATGTCTTACACTGTAAAACCAGGTTCCTAAAGCTTCCTCTTTCATTCCTTTTGTCCAGACCATATTCACCTACAATCCTCCCTTCCCTTCCTTGTCCTACTACCGAATTCCAGTCTCCCATAACAATTAAGTTTTCCTCTCCCTTAATTGTCTGAATAATTTCCTTTAGCTCCTCATATATTTCTTCGATTTCCTCATCATCGGCAGAGCTAGTTGGCATATAAACCTGTACTACTGTTGTCGGTGTTGGCTTCGTATCTGTCTTGACAATGATAATGCGATCACTGTGTTGGTCATAGTAGTTTACCCACATTCCTATTTTCTTATTCATTATCAATCCTACTCCTGTGATACCCCCAATTGATTTTGTGTTTATAATCCTGTACTCACCTGACCAGAAATCCTGTTCATCCTGCCACCGAACTTCACTAATCCCCACTATATCTAACTTCAACCTATCCATTTCCCTTTTTAAATTTTCTAATTTTCCTACTCTATTAAGGGATCTAACATTCCACGCTCCGACCCGTAGCATGCCAGTATTATCTTTCCTGATGATCACATCCTCCTGAGTAGTCCCTGCCCGGAGATCCGAATGGGGCACTATTTTACCTCCGGAATATATTACCCGAGAGGATGCCATCATCATATTTCGATACAGTAGAGCTGCGTGTCCTCGGGAAAGGTAACGGCTGTAGTTTCCCCTTGCTTTCAGCCGTTCGCAGTAGCTGTGTGGCAAAGACACATTAACTGATGTTACAAGGCCAGCTCAGTCAATCATCCAGACTGTTGCCCCTGTAACTACTGAAAAGGCTGCTGCCCCTCTTCAGGAACCACACGTTTGTCTGGCCTCTCCACAGATACCCCTCAGCTGTGGTTGCACCTACGGTACGGCTATCTGTATCGTTGAGGCACGCAAGCCACCTCACCACGGCAATGTCTGTGGTTCATGGGAGTGGATTTTTCTACATAGCTTCCAAAATTTTGTAGGCACAAGTTTTTGTATGCCTTCTTCATAGAAGGTTGCCACCTATGTCTTCAACCATGTGGTAACATGTTCTTTCAGCTCGTCATCATTGTTGAAGTGTTGACCACCAAGGACAGATTTTAGGTGCAAGAAGAGATGAAAGTCATCTTCAATTGTGTGAATCAATTCATCAGTAACCACAGACGGCGTCAACTTCGTTCTTCATCATACATTTGATTTCGTCCTTCATTGAAAAGTCTGACCCATCTTCTAACCATAGCATTTTGACCATAAACCTTGCAGATTTGCCTATGAATTTCCTTTGCTTTAACTTTTTTTGTGCATTTAGAAAATGAATCACAGATCTTATTTCACATGTGGTGGCATTTTCAATTACAACTGACATTACAAAAAAGCACTACAAAGCACATGTCGGCAGCAGTAATCTGAAAATGGTGTACATATCTTCTCCTTGAGTCATAGTAACTGCTGCGCGTGCTTGGAACTGGGATCGTGGCGCTGCCGCAGGTAGGAATAGAAACAGAACTTACTTTGTGGACGACCCTCGTATTATAACAAAGAAAAAGTGATCATTTGTACTGTTTTCTAGATGTCTATAATAATGGATGATGGTGGCCTGTGCATTGCTTCAATGAAATCCCTGCACTGGATCCTGCAGGACAAATGAATATATTCTGCAAAGTCACATATTACAATGCGGAGGTGCCCCGCCCCCCTTGGCCAATGACTCCCCCCCCCCCCACCCACCAAAAACTGCGACCAACCTCCCCCCCCCCCCCACATCCAAGATATTAGGTTCTGGATTCAGAAGATAAATTTATTTTGTATATAAACATTTGTTTGTTGTTTTTTATTTCACATTTTGTAAATTTTTTATAAAGCCCCTCCAGGCTGACAAAAGTACTAATTTTTCACCCCCCCCCCTTTCCCCACCCAGAAATTTTAATGACACAGTTTGCTTCATGACCCCCTCCCCCCTGTGGGCACCGCTGTCTGGAGAGTTGTTGTACCTTTATGTGTCCAAAAATTATATTTTACTCAATCAATTCCACTTTCATCAAACAACTCTTGCAGGTGTGTCATGATAGAACGTGTACTTGTGCAGTTCTCACATGTGGTCATACACCATTTTGGCTGTGCAGAATTACAGGTGATATGAACAAGACAGTTTTTGTAGGTTCAAAGATGACAGTCTGCATCACATTTCAGTTTTTTAATCTGGAATCTTCCAACACGAGCTTCTTCTTATCTTGGTGAACGTACACTATAGATACCAGGTGCAGCACTCAAAACATAGTTCTTGGGTCTCAACTGAGGATAGTAAGCCTAGATGATACATTTGTCAATTGTCATATCTGTTTCTGTGAATCTTAACTCATTTTCTACGCCTTACCAATATGTAGGGCTATATCATAATTATTTTGTATCAGTGAACGTCAGATGTGACCTTACATGTCATAAATACTTGCTATGGCCCTGTTAACTGTACTAACTTAATGTGGTATATTATGAAAACACATTTTTAACAATGAATGTGTTTTTCATTGCTTTGTGTCATACTGTTGGAATCTGAATACAATTTTCTTCCATTAATGCAACACATTGCTGTACATATTAATTTATATCTCCTAATTCTGTTGTCATCCGAACTCGATGTAGTAGTGTGTGTGTGTGTGTGTGTAACTTCTTCATGTTTACACTTATATTTTCCATCAATTTTGAAGGTGACATGTTTTGAGATATTCAAGGTCAAAGGTCAAAGTCGTTGACCTCAACTGTGCACATTCTTTGAATATGGAAAGCTTGTTTCAAGATATTTCCAAAATTGCCTGGTTCACTGTTCTGTCGCTATTAAGACAGTAGTTACAGCCGTTTTTGTCAGCAGTGTTTCTCAGATTTTCTGCTCATTTTTAGAACTTCTAGTGGTCATTACTCTGGTCTTCCTTGGGCTAAAATTCTGTAATTTGGTATTTTTCTTTTTCTTGTCATGTGCAATGAACACGCAAAATTTTATGAAAATATGAGAGGGTCAGTTTGGCACCTGTGTTGATTTGATGTTGAATGACACTTTGGGAGAAAATCTGAGCCGCTGTCTTAAGTTTATTTGTAGATGATGCTGTCATTTATGACCTATTAAAGTCAACAGATGAGTAAATCCACTGACCCAAAATAATGCAAAGTGTTCGGTTATCCGCATGAGTACTGTAAGGATTCCACTAAACTTGATTTACAAGATGAATTAAATCTAAATGCTGTAAATTCAGTTATGATTATGATGGTCTTAAATTGGAAAGCACACACACAAAAGGTTGTGGGAAAGGCATACCAATGACTGTGCTTGATTGGCAGAAGATGCAACAGAACTACTAAAGAGACTGCCTACACTACACTTGTCTGTCTCCTTTTGGAGTATTGCTGTGTAGTGTGGGATCCTTATCTGGTAGAATTGACAGTGGAGTTTGAAAGAGTACAAAGAAGGGCAACTTGTTTTGTGTTATCATGATAGGGATAGTGTGGGATAGAAATGATACATGAGTTGGTGCGGGAATCATTGCAATTAAAGCAGTTTTCATAGCAGCAAAATGTACATATGATATTTCGATCACAGACGTTCTCCTGTGAATATAAAAATACCCTGCCTGACAAAGAATTGGTGCACTTGGAAGGAGTGACTGGAAGTTAATGAAACTACATATGATGAAAGACCATGTGACTTCCTTGAGCTATTTATAATGTGGGAGAAAGAGAGGTTACTAGCAGTTACAGGTGAAACATTTGCTATCACACCCCCTCTTACCTCAATCTGTGTTCTTATGTGACTCAGAATGTTGTTAGACAGTCTTTGGATCTTTTTCTGAGGCAAGTCGACAGTCCACAGTCGTTGCAGTTGTTCTTCCCGGTCCCATGGGATAGTACTGGGACAAAGGCCCTTCCAGTGTCATCCCACACGTTGGCATTATCTTGCTGGAACACTGTCCCAAGGTATTGTGCCATCAGCCGTGGGACGTGCAGATGCAGAATGCCTGTGATAGAGCATTGTGCCATCAATGTCTGCTAAGGCATAACTAAAGGTGACTTGAGCATGTATCTTATGGCTCCCCACACCACGGATGCTAGGGATCATGCCTGTTTGTATGTCCGCAGTATTGACAGGATGTACCCACTGCCTTGAGAAGGAAAACCTGAACATTATGGTCATTGGAGGTTACGTAGAAGTGGAACTTGTCATTTAACATGATACCACCCCACTTGTTATCTGTACGTGCCTTCTGGGCACAGCACGGCACCACTCCTAACAGTGGCGGTGTTGTTCTGATGTCATTGTCAATGGCAACCGCTGCACGGAGTGGTAGGACCCCAATTTGGCAGATGCAAATCATCGAGTCTGTGCAGAAATGCAGGATGTTACAGGGTCTTCGATAGATGTCAACCGATGGCAGCTGCCAGGCTCAACAGTTTCCACATTGCTTGGTACACCATATGCCGGTCCCACCTTGGGTTGGTGTTTTGTAGTTGACCTGAACCTGCATGTCCCTTTTGCACTCCATGATTCCACATCTGAATGGTCAAAATGCCTGGTAATTTCACAGAACAACCACCCTGGTTCACAGAGTCCCACAGTGCAGCCTCTGTCAAATACATTCAGTTGGTGGATAGGATGTCGAACAAGGCAGATTGTGGGTGCTTTATGCTGCATGTAAACAACTTGTTTCACTGACTGACAGCAGTTTACTGGTGCCAGTTACACAACAGAAGGCCAGTGACATCAAGATTGCACTCAAGTGGATAGTCTACACATTTCAGAAGCATGTAAATCTAATCATTTATTCACACACCAATGGTATGCATATATATTGGAATAAGATAATTTTCAACCACTCCTTCTGCGTGCATAACTTTTTTAGTCACGCAGTGTGTGTTGTTGACTCCCCTCTACATAGGGAGAATAAACATCATAATAAAATTCGATCAATCACAGCGTTAATGGAGAAATGTAGATATTCTTCCTTCTCATGCTGTTTGAGAGTGGAATGGTAGATAAATAGTATGAAAGTGGTTTGATGAACCTTCTGCTAGGCACTTGAGTGTGAATATCGGAGTACCAATGTAGATGTAGGTGTATATGCACTATTCATGTAAGACCTTAACTTTTCCCAGCTGTTCAAACAACTTACAGGATCTTAAGGGTATGCTGCCAGGTGACGTCGTTGGCCACCGCCAATATTTTGACAGGAGCCACATGTTGGGAAAAGCTGTTTGTAGGACACCTACTCACACTGATTCTGTGAGATGATAGTTGTCACCATCCAACTCAGTATGAAGGAGTACTTCATACCTTGGTACTTAGAGCCCATGTCATTTCAGACTCTGAAAGTTTGTCAGCTGAGTTATTCTTTCTCATGCTCACCTTTTGTCAGTGTGGTTGTAGTGAGAGGCAGATAAAACATGCATTTTGCTATCATCCTACTGTGTTACAGGTGAGTGATGATAGTAACAAAGTGGCACCTAAATCTGTGGCCTTTTTGCCTTTTGCAGAAAGAATTTCCAACAGGATTGGTAAAATTTTGCAGAAATATGATGTGAAATGTGTTTTTTTGACCATCTTCTAAGATAAAGACCTTGTTGGGGCCCATAAAGGATGATCTTGGTTTGTGTAAGCCTGGTATCGGTTATATTCCTTACACTTATGGCATATCATATATTGGTCAAACAATCAGGACTGTGGAAGACTGGTCTATTGAATACAAGCTTACAACAGCTGAGCAAATCTGCTGTTGCAGAACATTGTCTTGGCACCGGTCATCTTATGGAGTACAACACAGAGATTCTGGCATGCACTTTGATCTATTGGGATAGTGTTATTAAGGAAGCTGTTGAAATTAAACTAGCAAGTGACATTATAAATAGAAATGGTGGTTTTTGTTTAAATTCTGATTTGAATCTGGATCTCCCTCTTGTTGAAAAACAGAGGGACAGAATTAATGCTGCCTCACCTGTTGATTAATAGTCACTATCGACATTTCTGAAGTTGGCCAGCTTTGGTTGTTTTGAGTCTGCAGTTACTTGTACTGTGTGTGTTATCTTTCTTGTTTACCCTTGGCAAACTGAGGTATTAAATTCCCATGCACATTGCTTCCTGAGTGCAGTTGTGCCTTGAAAATGGAAGGGTGTGCTCCTGTTGAAATACTGGCAGTGATCAACGACGTCACCCAGCAGCATACTCATAAGTTGTTTAAATATTCATGTAAGCTTTAATGATTGTGAGATGTATTTGCCAGCAGGGTGTTAAATAACCAATCAATTATAGATTTTCTGTAGATCCTGTAGATTAATGTAAGTGAATATTGGGATGGTTTCTTTGATAAAGCCAATACCAAACCTTTCTTAAACTGAATTTGTACTCCATTTCTATTGACCCGAATTTTACACTTTAGAGATTTTTGAAATGATATGACATTTTCTTAATTTGAAAATACATAACAAATCATTCAACTTTGTACTTTCAAATCAGGATGTAGATATTGGTGTGCTAGTTGTAGATGTTGGATGATGTAATATAAAATTACTAGAGAGACTTAAGCGATGGGAAAAGTGGAAGTGATTTATTTCTCAATGGATTTGATGTTTGAAAAATTAGAGGAGTTGATAACCTTGTCTAGTGGTTCCCAACTGTGACCAACTTATTTTCTAAACTAGACCTTAAAAGCCCAGTTATTGAACATATAAGTGAAAAAAATATAGAGACTACACACTCACATATTACTTGTAATGCAGCTACACATTCCAATTTCCTTTAAATTCACATCTGCATGCAGAAGATCCTGGCCTTAATGCTTCCTCTGCTAAAATTCCACACCAAACTATCGAGAACAGCAAATGATCAGTAAGGTATCAAATCTCAACAAAAACATTGCTTAAATAATATGAAGAGTGATTTCTGATGTATTCTGAAGTTTAATGATGGAAGTCACATGAAATAGCCAGAACCAACTCAATCTCCTTCTCTCTCACTCTTTTTTGCAGTGACTTAAGGTATGACAAATTATTGTATTTGTTGAAATGCCAGTTTGTCAGTATGTCCTACAATCCCACAAAAATACAAATAATATTAGAAGCCAAATATGAAGAAACTCTGTGAATACAAATTCAGCGTTATATCTATGGGGACTGAGTGAGGTGGTGTAGTGGCTAACACACTCAATTCCCATTTGAGAGACCAAGATTCAGGTCATTGGTTGGCCATCCAGATTTCAGTTTTCTGTGGCCACCCAGATCACTCCATATCACCAACTGTTTGTTTTGTGTTAAGAGTTGACACTTCACTCAGCTCCCAACAGATTAATGTCTTGGAAGCTTCAACTGCTGTTAAACTGTTGGATCCGGTTCATCACTATGGTGTATGCCTAGCTACTGGTGCCTTTCAGACTAGTCCTGATGATAGTCTCCTCGCTGAAGCAGGGATATTTTCTCTTCATATTATGTGGCACCAACTTTTGGTTTCTTATACAACCTACCATACACCTGTACTTGGATGGTGCCAAGGCCACAGATTAGGATTGATCAGTTCTAATATCCTAAAGGTTCAGTCATCCCCATGATCTTTCAGCATTTGCTACAACTAATACTTCAAGACTTCCAAGGTGTTACCATCTTCTACACTGATGACTCAAAAATTGTAGGTCGTATGGGACATGGCTTCACATCTCCTGTTGATATGGAATTCCATTCACTACCAGTAACATGTAGTGAGTTCACTGCAGAACTGATAGCCATTAGCAGAGCCCTCTATTTTATTAAATGGACCTCCCTTGGCTGTGTTTTAATATGTACTGGCTACATGAGTAGTCTGTTGACCACTGACCAACTCTTACTACAATTAGGTCTCCCCTATCCATGACTTCATGCTGCACTTAGTCATGCTGCTTGCTCAGTTTTCTTCTCTGGTCTCAAATTGTGTCGGTATCCTGGGGATTGAACTAGCAGGCCATTTAGTTAGAGGAGCAGTTGCTCACTCCTCATATATTTTGACAATTTCAGGTGCAGATTTGCAAGTACAAATTGTACCCTCATCGTCCAAATGTGGAACAACAACTGGCAGGCTACTACTCTATCTCTACACAATCAAGGAGACAACTGCAAAATGGTGCTCCTGATCTTTCCAGAAGGAATCCACTGTCCTATGTCATCTCCCGGGCAAACCTCCAGGCTGATCCTTAATTTTATTTTGTACAATGAGCCTTCTGAATGGATTGAATTACAGGTGGTTCACCTGGTTCTCTCTCTCTCTCTCTCTCTCTCTCTCTCTCTCTCTCTCTCTCTCTCTCTCTCTGTGTCTGTCTGTCTGTGTGTGTGTGTGTGTGTGTGTGTGTGTGTGTGTGTGTTTCTCTGAGGAAAGTGATTTTTATTCTCAGTTGTGCTGGTGAATCCTATCTCATTGCCTGGGCCACCCTTTCTCTGTTTTTACTTCATTTTAGTTGCTTTTACATTTAATTTCCATTTTTCCACCAGCATCTGTAATTAAAAGTATATATCCTTGGAGTAGCATATAATCTTAAATCATTTTACCAAAGTAAGTCTTCTGGTCCATGTTGTATGCCAGTTAGGTTATTTTATAGTACCCTGATGCAATAGCTCCATGATTAGGTATCGTAACTGTTATGGCCTAAGGGCCGTTCATATCGCGCGCGCCGTCATTGGGTTCCGTGGCAGGCGCGGGCCCGGCCGTGGTAGTTCCAGGCCGTGCCACAGGAGGGCACGGTCGGCCTAACAGCTGACGCGAGCTGCGCGCCGTCTGCTGGCGGGCCCCGTCGAACGGCCGACGTGACAGCCGCGTGATTCGCCTGGTGTACGCCGAACGACACACAGTGTACCTGGACGAAAGTGTTCACTTCAGTGGCGACGAGGATATTGGTTGCGTGGTCTTCCTGCCGCAGTCATCGCAGAACAGCTTAGCGCGTTGCTAACGAATCTTCAGTCGTTACCATAAGTTTTGGCTCAACAGAATGCTTCTCTCACGGCGGCTATTGACACATTGACGAGGGCTGTGACACAACAGGTCGGGTTGCGGTCTTCGGTGCCCGTTCCTCCGTTTCCTCCATTTGACGACTTTGCCGAGGATTGGTCCGACTACGAACAGCGTTTACGGCAACACTTCGTAGCCTTCCAGGTGTGTGATGAATGTAAGCAAAAAGCTTATTTCCTTTCGTGGCTCTCGCCTCGTCTTTTTCGTTTGCTGGGCGATTTAGCGCCGCTTCAGACGCAGGCATCCCTGTCCTTTCAGGATATCTGTTCTCTTTTTGCGGCGTATTTTCGCCGCCACTCTCACGTGGTGTCGGCCCGCATATCTTTCTACCGTTCGCGGAAACAGCCGGGTCAGTCGTACCGCGCGTGGGCCACGGAACTGCAGGGGCTAGCCCGTCGTTGTCTGTTTCGGTCCGAACCGCACGGTGATTCGTATGCGGACTCTATGGTCCGCGATGTTTTGGTTTGTTTTGCTCCCGACCTGGACGTTCGCAAGCAGGCTCTTCAGTCTGACGATCCCTCATTAGCGGAGGTTTTGCGTATTGCGTGCGCATTTGAAGTTTCGGAGGCCGTGGGGAGTCAACTTTCCGCTTGGGGGGAGGTATCCTCAGTTGACGATTCGGCCCCGTTATCCGCGGCGCCGGTTTCTTCGGTGGCTGTTGTTGCGTCGCCCTCCCCTCCCTCCCTTCGGACGCCGCGGCGCTCGCCTGCGTCGTATGGGCGGGGGGAAAGGCGGCGCGCGTCGCCCGCTTCAGAGAGCGAGCCGATGTCATGTCTTTCGTGCGGGGCGTCCCATTCTCGGGAATCGTGCCCGCACAGGCGGGCCACCTGTAATCGTTGTGGCAAGTTCGGACACCTCGCCCGAGTGTGCCGCTCCTCGGCTAAGGGCCGCAAAAGGACCTCTTCCCCTCGCGATTTCGGCGCAGCGCCCATGGATATTAATAAGGTTGTTCCCGTCGGCGTTCAGCCGCCGAAGTTGTTTATAGACCTCCGCATTCTGCGGAAAACGGTTACGCTTCAAGTGGACACAGGCGCGACGACATCGCTTCTAAGTGCTGCAACTCACCACGCTTTAGGCTCCCCCACTTTAAGTCCGGCGCCTCGCGCGTTGGTTGGCTACGGCGGCCACCCTATTCCACTATTGGGGTCGTTTGTCGCCGAAGCTACATATCAGAACGTTAGCCGCGCGGTACCGTTTGTGGTAGTAAACAGTGCAACGGCTACGAACATTTTCGGTCTCGACGCTTTCCACGCTTTTGGCTTTTCTATTACCGAATCTGTCTGCTTGGTTTCCGATCAAATTCCGTACGAGAGTCTCAAGCAGCTTCGCGCGGAGTTCTCGTCCCTGTTTGCGCCGGGTCTTGGGTGTGCTACGAATTTTCGGGCCACTATTACACTTAAAAATACGGCTCGCCCCGTCTTCTGTCGGGCTCGGCCTCTCCCGATCGCCCTCCGTGGCGCTGTTAAATCGGAATTAGATCGCCTGACGGCGGAAGGTATATTGCGTCCTGTCACAGCAAGCGAGTGGGCCTCCCCTCTAGTTGTCATACGCAAGCCCTCGGGGGCCCTTCGTTTATGTGGCGACTTTAAGAAAACGGTAAATTCTCAATCCGTCATTGATTCTTTTCCCATGCCTCGCCCAGCGGAATTGATAGATCGGTTGTCCGGGGGCCAGTATTTTTCGAAAATAGACCTGGCAGAGGCTTACCTCCAGTTGCCTTTAGACGATGCCTCCAAACAGGCGCTGGTGATTTCTACGCCTTTTGGCCTATATCAATATCAGAGATTGCCATTCGGGGTGGCCAGTGCCCCCGCAATCTTTCAGCGTTTTTTGGAGCAGTTGCTAGCGCCGGTCCCCTGTTGCGTGAACTACATGGATGATATTGTGGTGACGGGATCCACAGCTGCTGACCATATTGCCAACCTCCGTTCATTGTTTTCCGTTCTGGAGGGGGCTGGCCTCCGCTGTAATTTCCAGAAATCTTCTTTCTTCCAACCGACTATCGAGTACTTGGGCTACGAGGTATCCAGGTCGGGGGTACGTCCCGTGGCCGAGCACGTGCGGGCGGTCGCAGAGCTTCCCCGTCCTTCTTCCGTTCACGAACTCCAAGTATTCCTGGGCAAGATCGCCTATTATCATCGCTTCCTCCCACAGGCAGCCACCGTGGCTTACCCCCTGCATCAACTGCTGCGTAAAGGCGTCCAGTTCCACTGGTCTCCTGCGTGCGAACGAGCCTTTCAGTCACTGAAAAAGGCCCTCCTGGAGGCTCCGTGTCTCACTGCATACACCCCGGGGGTCCCACTTGTGGTGGCAGCGGACGCCTCCCAGCATGGTGTGGGGGCGGTGCTGGCACATCGGTTTCCCGATGGGTCAGAGCACCCATTGGCGTTTGCATCTAAAACTCTTACGGATGCGCAGCGCCGGTATTCCCAGGTGGACAAGGAGGCCCTAGCCATCGTTTTTGCTTTAAAAAAATTTTACGTTTATCTCTATGGGTCGAAGTTCACGCTTTACACGGACCACCGCCCGTTAGTGTCGTTGTTCCACCCGTCAGCGGCTCTTCCGGACAAGGCAGCCCATCGTCTTCAACGCTGGGCCTTGTACCTCTCTCGTTTCAATTATGAGATACAGTACCGTTCGACGTCTCATCACGCCAATGCCGATGCCCTATCACGCCTCCCGGTAGGCCCTGATCCAGTCTTCGATGCTGAAGAGCTTTTGTGTTTTGCAGTTGACGAGTCGGCTAAAGATGTAGTCTCCGGTTTTCCTATCAATAGCTCACGGATCGCGGAGGCTACCGCTGCTGACCCAGTCCTCCGGGTCGTCCTTAAACGGGTGAGGCAAGGTTGGTCAGAGCGTCCTCCGGGCCGGGCATCAGACCCTCTCCTCAATTATTATGCTATTCGGCACCGCCTTAGCACCTACGAGGTTGTTTTACTTCTGTCCACGGAAGACGGCTCCCATCGAGTGGTGGTTCCTGGGTCCTTGCGCCGCCAGATTCTCGGTCTTCTCCATCGGGACCACTGGGGTGTCTCTCGCACGAAGATGCTGGCTCGCCGACATGTATATTGGCCGGGTATAGATGGGGACATCACTCGCCTCATTGCGGGATGCTCTTCTTGTGCATCCCAACAAGCGGCTCCGCGCTCATCTCTCTCTCCATGGCCCACTCCGTCTGCACCTTGGGAACGACTCCATGTCGATTTTGCGGGGCCCTTCTTAGATAGCTACTGGCTTTGCGTCCTTGACGCATACTCCAACTTCCCATTTGTTGTTCGCCTGACCTCCACGTCTGCGGAAGTTACCACACGTTCCCTGTTAAAGATATTTTCTATTGAGGGTCTCCCGGCCGCACTGGTGACGGATAACGGGCCACAGTTTACTTCACAACACTTTCACGATTTTTGTTCTACCCATGGGATCCAACATGTCCTGGCCCCACCTTTCCACCCGCAGTCCAATGGGGCGGCGGAGAGGTTCGTCCGCACTTTCAAGACGCAAATGCGCAAGTATGTGGCACATCTTTCAGTGGAGGAGGCCCTCCTTCGATTCCTGACATCTTATCGGTCCACTCCGGCAGGTCAGCAGAGCCCCTCAGAGCTCCTTCACGGCCGCCCTCATAGGACACTGTTATCCCTCGTGCATCCAGGCCCTCCCGCACCTCTTCTTCGTTCTCGGTCACGTTTCCCCCCAGGCTCGGCTGTCTGGGCTCGAGGCTACGGCCGCCATCCCCGTTGGGTCCCGGCCGTGGTCGTTCGGGAACGTGGCCGACGTCTCTGTGAGGTCCGTTCTCCTACCGGGGTCCTCACCCGCCACCATGATCAGCTGCGGGTCCGCCACCCTCCTCAAGCACCTACAGTCCCTTCCTCCTCTTCGAGGTCCAGCCCCCCACTGTTGAGGGTGCCATCAGGGGACGGTTCTCTCCCGACGTCCGCTTTGCGGGCATTGGCTGGGGGGCAAGGGGATTTCCCGTCACCGTCGGGGTCCGGGGCCCGCTCCCCCGCCGCAGTCCCAGCGGCCTGCTACAAGGAGTGGACAGCTCCGGTCGCCGGCGGAGGGGGCACCTTGCAGCCTGCCGACGGAGGCCCCGAGTTTCCAATGGAGGAGCCACAGGAGGGAGGAATGGAGGACCTGCCGCCATCGCCAGTGCTGGGAGCGGCAAGACAGCGCTCGCGTGGGCGAACCCCTCGTCGCTCGAAGGGGTTCCGCCCGTATGAGGTGGTTCCGGCTAGGGAGTGGATGGAGCCGCCAGACAATCGGATGGAGGTGGAAGAGTCCCAGCAGCCAGACCTCTGCACCGCCGTTCAGGGGTCCGGCTCCTCACCCCAAGGGGGGAGGGATGTTATGGCCTAAGGGCCGTTCATATCGCGCGCGCCGTCATTGGGTTCCGTGGCAGGCGCGGGCCCGGCCGTGGTAGTTCCAGGCCGTGCCACAGGAGGGCACGGTCGGCCTAACAGCTGACGCGAGCTGCGCGCCGTCTGCTGGCGGGCCCCGTCGAACGGCCGACGTGACAGCCGCGTGATTCGCCTGGTGTACGCCGAACGACACATAGTGTACCTGGACGAAAGTGTTCACTTCAGTAACAAATGCTTGCTTGACAAAAGACCCATAACCAAAGACTGGAAAGTTGCACTAGGTCATCCCAGTATTCGGGTAAGGCAATAAGAGTAATCCACAAAATTTCAGGCAAATATCATTAACATCAATTTGCAGCTTGATTTTGGAAAATCGTTCTTGTGAAACATGAAGTGATTATTGCTGTCAATAAGGGATCTGAAATTGATTCAATATTTCTTGGTTTCTGGGAAGGCTTTTGACACAAGTGGCTTCTAATCAAATTACATGCTTATGAAATATCATCTCAGTTGTGCAGTTGGATTTATAAGGATACATTACATAGTAACTGACAGAAAGTCATCAAGTAAAACAGAAATTATACGTGACATTCTTCAGGGAAGTGTTATAGTGCCCCTACTGTTCCTTGTGTTTGTAAATGATTTAGGATACAATTGGAGCAGGTCTCTTGGACTGTTTGCAGATGATGCTGTTGTTTATTGATTTAGTCATCAGAAGATCAAAAGGGTTTAGATAAGATATCTGCTTTGTGCAAAAATTGGCAATTGATCCAAAATTATGAAAAGTGTGAAGTCATCGATGAGTAGTAAAAGAAATCCATTAAACTTCAATTTCTTGCTAAATCAGTCAAATCTACAAGGCTTTAAATTCAGCTAATACCTATGAATTACAAATGACTTGAAATCATAGAAAATATTGTGGAGAAGGCAAACTGAAGGCTGCATTTCATTGGCAGAACATTACAAAATGTAACAGTTCTACTAAAAAATAAAAAAAAAAAAAATAAAAACTGTCTACATTATATTTTTGGAGCATATTTGCTCTGTGTGGGATCCTCACTCGATGGGACTGATGGAGGACATAGATGGGGCAGCTTGTTTTGTATTATTGTGTTATAGGGGAGAGAGTGTCATGAAAATGATGAATGAGTTGGGGTGGAAATAATTAAAAGAAAGGCATTATCTGTTACAGTGAGATCTGTTTATGAAGTTTCTTCCACCAACTCTCTTTCAAATATGAATGTGTTTTCTTAGCACCTACCTACATAGGGAGACTTAATTATCATAATAAAAGAAGAGAAATTAGATTGAAAACGAGAAAATTTATGTATTCCTTTTTCCCCCACATGCACTGGAACAGTAGTGAAATGTTAAGAAAGCTGTTCAATGAACCCTCTGCCATCCACTTAAATGTGATGTGCAGAGTAAATATATAGGTGTAGATTCATTTTTATTGTAGGGTCATACTCTGTTGAATATTAAATGCTTCTGGCTGTAATGAATTGGGGATTGGATGTTTCCGGATGCATGCAGAGTCCCTGAGTGCCCACTGCTGATTTCCTTATTCTACATTAATTGTATTATTTATGGTACAACAGATTATGCCTGTACCTCCCTTCCCCCCTTTTACTAGGCACATTCCCTAAGTGCTAGCTACACCATTCTTGGCTCAATGGATTGATGAACTAACAATTTGGTCCCTTAAATCTGCTTCTCCCCATTTCCCCAACCAACCATTTGTGCCCTTTGCACCTCTATTAGAAATTAGCCTGGGTGTGCGACATATTTCCAGGCTCGTCTGTCCAGTGTCTGGTTTCTGCCAAGCATGTCCTATTCCTGTATCCCTACCAATGTTTGCCCAAGTGAGCAAGTAACAGTTTAACAAAGTGGGATGATTGAACTTGTTAAAACCAGTTTGAGTTAGAGCAGAATAGCTGGTTCAGCTAGTTAGAAAGATATCTTTCAGTTACTTGCAGGCTCTGTTTTCAGTAGACCAACAGTCCAAGAAAGTCGCAACCATAGGTGGGAGCCATGTACTATGCTTCATTACCAGGCCCCAAAGCCAAAGAAACCATGGACATGGAACTCCACATGTTGTTAGCATTTGGGCTTCATTGTGTGGATATGTCAATATGGGGGCTAGGCTCTCGTGGTTGCTGCCCATGGGTGGCACCTGAAAACAGTGAACACTCCAAAGGATTTAGAGTACGGTCATATCAGCGAAATCCATCCCCCCAACTGACCACACCTTTTTCAGCAGCTCATTCAGAGTTGGTATGCCCGCCCGCCTTTGTGATTTCCACAACCACATGGGTACAGTTCATTCTCCAGAGCATTGGGGGCAGGTCTTATTGATGTGGACACCGAACCAGTACCTTGGTGCAGCATCATCCCTTTTGGTGATCGTCACTCACTCAGTCATTTTCTGATGCAATGCCATACCTCCTGGTTCATTTTACCACCTGACTTTATTCACTACCATGACATGTAACTGTACCACCAGTTCACCTTCTGAATAATCGTCCGGGATGATTTTGACCATACACTCTCATTTCAGGTGAGAGAGAACTGGCGTCCTGCACTGCTGAGTTTGAAAATCTACTGGATGGCGTGGAACTTGTTGATAGCTGCTAGATCACTGTACAATCACTTTCTCTCCAGTCATGTTTTCACTGCCCTTTTGCATTGATATCAGGGTCCATTACTGTTTGGTTTTGGATTCACTATGTATTAGCCTCAGATCTTGGTTTGCCCACTGGACTTGTTTTTCTGTGTGTTGCCTGCCCCCCCGCCCTGTGCTGCCCCCCCCCTCTGCTGCCCCCCCCCCTCTGCTGCCTCCCCCCCCTTTCTGCTGCCTGCCCTCCTATGATGTCTCTGGTGGCTCACAGTTGACAGCCCGAGTCAGTCAGCCGGTCTCTGCAGACCATCAAAATGTTCTCGGTCTTGTATTGCACTTAGTATAGTGTTCAAATTTTGTAGTTTAATTGGAATTCTTTTTAAACGTATAAGTTATGGGACAGTTTTGTTATTCAGGTAGCAAACGTAAAGGTTAGTCCAGCCACCCTCATTTACGTTTTATGCACGAATTGTACTTTGTGATTGGGATCGTTCCATAGATTAAGAAATGCAGTTCATATTTCAGTTGCCTCTGTTTGGAGCTTCTGTTCAGTGTCTTATAGTAAATGTGCCAGTAGTTTAATGTTATAACGTAAATATAAAAGTGCACTTAGTATCTTAGTTGTAGTAATATTTATAATTAACTGCTATATAACATTCTGATAAACATATGCATTTTAGTTTGCAGTTGTTCATTAGTGTGACATTTGTAGGTAAAGTGTCAGTTTCATTACATAACAGAAGTGTTACCATAATATTAGAACTGATTTTAGCAATAGGATTAGTGACTCCAGTTCTTCAAATTAAATGTTACAAAATAGCAATTAATTTGACCACGTAGATTTCATGATTAAATCAAATGCTGTTAGGTTTATCACATTCACACTAAACATACTTTCCTTGATGTTCTGCAATGCTGACAGCAACATAATCACTATAAAGTGCTTCATAATAAAGTAATAGTATTGCATAACACTAATAAAATTGTTTTCTCTTTGTGGAAGTTTCCATGTTTTGTATTGTTTGCACATCTTCAGGGTGTGGTCTGCTTTGATGATGAAAATGACACCAAAGTTTTTTTTTGCACAAATAGTTTCAGCAATCTAGCTGCCGTCTTCAGATGCCTCTTCATGAAATCATCCTTCAGGACAGCATAGATATCTTCAAAAGTGTTGGAGATGATTTCACTCAATGCTTGCTTAGAAATTGCTGTTCAAAAATTTGAAGTGTTTGTAACTTCTTCCTATGGCCTGAAATCTAAGGCCACTTTCAGCCACTCATGTGGAGAAATTGCTATCTTCATATACGTATCTTTACATACAGTATTATTCGAGGCGGTACCAGTGTTAAAAGATAATAATTTAGTTTCCACATCATACGCAAATAATTGCGCCACTCTTCAGGTCCGCCATGCAGGTCATGAAGTAACATCATATGTGACAACTGCCTTCACTTAACCAGCCACTGCCTAGGACATTTCATTCAGCTTTTCTGTTTATAACTTTTCTTTGCATTTATTTATTTTCTTTGTTATGACTTTTGTTATGTTCATTGTTTTGCAAGAAAAAGTCATAACAAAGAAAATAAATAAATGCAAACAAAACATCATAAACAGAAAAGCTGAATGGCCTAGGCAGTGGCTGCTTTAAGTAAAGGCATTTGTCACATATGATGTTACTTCATGAGCTGCAGGGCGAACCTTATAATTGACGCAATTATTTACAGATGATTTGGAAACTTAATAATCATCTTTCGACACTGGTACCTCCTTGAACAATACCATCTGTAAAGATACGTGTATGAAAAGAGAAATTTCTCCGCATGAGCGCCTGACAGTGGCGTTAGATTTCAGGCCACAGGAAGAGGCTACAAATACCTCAAATTTTTGAACAGCAATTTCTAAGCAAGTGTTGAGTTAAATCATCTCTGACACTTTTGAAGATATCTATCTACACTGCCCTGAAGATGAAGATGGCAGCTGGACTGCTGAAACTAGTTACAAAATCATAAAAAATTATAAAAATCGATTTTTGGAATCATTTTCACCATTTTCATGTTTTGTCAAATCAATGAAATTGTTTGAAGTTAGTTAATACATTAATTGGAAATGATTTTCCCAGTCAGTAACAATTTGAATTGTTTCAGATTTGGGAGGATTACCACAAAACAAAAGATGTAATTGCAGCTGTGATTCCAGTTGAACTGTATACAAAAATATATTCCAGAAGCAAGCAGTACCCAGTTGTAAGTAGAAGAGCTGTTAAAAGCATTTTCTTATCTGCTCTTAGACTGCTAGGTCAGAATGGGAAGCACTGGTCTGGCCTGGGAGAAGCTGAGTTAAGCTAGAGTGTTAATACTGTACTCTGGATGGCTTGTAGAAGGGAGAAAATACACTTTCTTGATTTTTTATATAAGACTATGCCACAATCACATCTGGACTTAGATTTTTAATAAAAGTTGCACTTCCTACAGGTTGTTGTGGTTTTCAGTCCAAAGACTGATTTGACACATCTCTCAACACTACCCTAACCTGTGGAAGCCTCTTTATCTCTGATTAAGAAAGGCAACCTACATCATTTTGAACCTGCTTGCTGTATTTGTCTGTCTGTCTCCTCTGCGATCCCCCCACACAATTTTCTCCAATGGTACATTGATGATTCTATGATGCCTCAGAATGTCTCCCACCGATAAATCCCTTCTTCTAGTCAAGATACTTAGGAAATTTCTCTTCTCTCCCCCCTCAGGGGCTCAGCATTAATTTGCTGAGTATGAGCTTGACGAACCCGGGGTCCTGAGCCATGGGCAGTGTCGTGCCAACAGTCCACTACACCGTAAGCTCTGTGCATGCTTCAATGACCATTCTTCGGCGCGACGGTGGAACGTTGTACGTTTCAGAGCCTGGCGATCTTGGGGTAATCACCCGGGTCGCAAGGACGGTACAAACCTCTATATATATATATATATATATATATATATATATAAAAACCCTCAATCTCAAGATTTGTTGTGGAGGAGATGCATGACTGTTGAGGTTGAACAGCCGCTAGCGAGCAACCTCTGAGGAACCTGCAGCACCTCAGTTGTATAAGGCTTACCCAGGCAAGCTGGGCTCTGCCTGGGTGGACCTTTAGATCCCTAGCTGCTCGTGGGAACACCATGAAGAGACCAATGAGCAATGCTGGTGGGCGTTTAACCACCGTTTCTAAGAGAGGGAGAGCCAACTTTAATGCGGCCATGTATAACCTACGCACATTCCCTTCCGTGGCTACCCCTTGGGAGGAACGGAAGGGTAAAGACAGGGACGAGTCTTACTCTCCTAAGTATCTTGTTTGCAGTAGAATGGATGGGGAAACCTTCATGTCAATGAAACCACTTTTCTTCATAGAAAACCGTAAAGATAAGTTTGCTGAAGTCTCAGGAATGTCCAAGATGAGGAGCGGTTTGGTATAGATCAAAACAGCGTCATCCGCCCAATCGAGAGCATTGCTTGCTTGCGATAAGCTGTGTGATGTTCCAGTCAATATAACACCCCACAAATCGCTAAACATGATCCAGGATCTGATCTATCACAGGGACCTTCTTTTACAGTCAGATGAAGAGTTACGCACGATCTAGAGCGACTGGGTGTCCACTTCGTCTGGCACATGCATAGCATCCGAATGATAATAATTTAGCCACCGGCGCTTTCACGTTGGCCTTTAATGGCAATACATTGCCCGAAAAGGTTAAGGTCATAATCTACCGGTGTGACATAAAGTCTTATATCCCTCCCCCTGTGCGGTGTTTCAAATGCTGGAAATTTGGACATATGTCCTCCAGATGTAGCTCCAGCCCCATATCTAGGGAATGCGGTCGGCCATCACATCCGGACGCCCTGTGTACACCTCCACCTATCTGTGTAAACTGTGGGCAGCAAAATCCACTCTGTTCTTCAGACTGTACCGTGCTCCGCAAAGAGCAAAAGTTTATGGAATTCAAGGCCCTGGATCGACCTGACATATACGGAGGCACGTAGAAAATATGAACAGCTTCAACCAGTTTCCATGACGACGTCTTTCGCTACAGTTACATAGTCGCCACCTCTTCTGATGACAACACTTAACGTGCACCAACCTTCTGTGGGCCCGAAGGGCCGTCAAAGCTCATCTGCCTCCATCAAGGGCAAGGGCACTCCTCTCACTGCCCCCCCCCCCCCCACACTACCACCTGTGGGGGCAACTCCACCCGCACCATCAGGGACACCAGTCCCCACCTCCCAGCTGGAGAAGGGGCAGCCTCCTCCAGCTTACCTTGCTCTGAAGGGGTCCCTCAGGGCACTCCCTTCTGAGGCTTCTCCTAGTGCTCCAGCAGATCCCAGCCAATGGCTGAAGGATCCAAAACCTGATGTTTGAAGGGCTTCCTGCTCTTCTTCTACCCCTGACACCATTACAGAGAAGCCCTCCTGGCACTGCAAACCTAGGGGGTGGAAAAAGAAGAAGACAAAAGACTCTTCAGTGGCTCAAAAGCCACACGCTACTTCATCTTCTACATCGGACAATGAGGTGCAGATCCTCGCATCACATGAGAATCTCGCCCTCACTGACTCCCCAGAAAGAAGGGTCCTGGATTCTGTAGGTTCTCAATCGGCTGCAGCAGATGAACCTATGGAATAACATTCTTTGTATCTTGTATCATGGCCTTTAACCATCAAATTCTCCAGTGGAATTGTAGCAATTTTTTCCACCACCTGGCTGAGTTGCAACAGCTAATGTGCCAATTCCCTTTGCTCTGCATTGCATTACAGGAATTGTGGTTTCCTGTCCAGAGGACCCCTGCCCTATGTGGCTACTGGGCTATTTCAAAAATCGGCCCTTCTGTGACAGTCTCTGGAGGTGTGTTCCTCTATGTCCTTGCCACTGTCCCTATTGCTGCTGTGCCCCTCACCACAAATCTTGAGGCAGTGGCTGTTAGGATCAGAGTAAGGCAGGAACTAACAATCTGCTCTCTTTATCTTTCTCCAGATGAGGTTGTTTGTCTTGCTGACCTTGGTGCCTTGGTCGCTTAACTTCCCCTGCCATTTCTCTTTTTGGGTCATTTGATTGCCCACCATCCTATGTGGGGTGGGATGCAGACCTCGTCTCCTGACACAGCGGAACCTTTGCCTTCTCAATACGAGTGCTCCGACGCACTTCAGCATAGCTCATGGCACATACTCGACCATTGACTTGTCTATCTGTAGCCCGAGTCTTCTCCTTCATCTGAATTGGAATGTCCATGATGATCTCTGTGGCAGCGACCATTTTCCCATCTTTATGTCACTCCCAGAGACTCAAGCCGCAAACCGGCTACCTCATTGGTCGCTCCATAGGGCTGACTGGACAGCATATGCTTCAGCTGGAGTGGTTATGACTCCGCTTCCAGCTGGCATTTAAGTGGCTGTCCAGCAAGTCATGAAGGCCATAGTTTCCACCGCTGAGAAAACTGTCCCAACCATATCTGGGTCACTTCGACGTAAGTTGGTCCCTTGGTGGTCATGGGAAAGTCGGCGCGCACTTCAGCAACACCCTTCTGTAGAACCTAATCGCATTTATAAGGCTCCATGCACGAGGTCGGCGATTGATTCGGCACAGTAAGAAGTATTCCTGGGAGATGTTTGTAGCCTCTGTCGGCTCTCGTGCCTCCACTTCTCGGGTCTGGACCCAAGTACAGCACCTCTTCGGATGTCGCCCTCTGACAGGAATCCCATGGTTCACCATCCAGGGTACACTCTACAGACCCACAAGCCATAGCCGAGTACATGGCAGAGCACTATGCACGTTGCTCTGTAACTGAAACATACAGTGCAGACTTCTGCACCTTCAAAGAGAGGGTCGAGCGGAAGCAGTTACCGTTCCGCACATGCCGCTAGGAACTTTACAACACCCTGTTTAGCAAGTGGGAGTTTGAAATGCTCTGGCTGCATGTGGGATCACATCGTATACACAGCCAGTTCGGCTGAGTTTCAACACCAACTTCTCTCCTTGTTTAACCATATCTGGGCAGATTGAGTTTTCCCATCACAGTGGCAGGAAAGCACTGTCATCCCGGTGTTGAAACCTGGAGCAGATCCATTTGTGGCTGACAGTTACTGCCCAATCAGTCTCACCAATGTGCTCTGCAAGCTACTTGAACGAATGGTGAGTCGGCAGCTGATGTGGATCCTTGAAGACCAGGGACTTCTTGCCCCACAACAAGGGGGATTCCATCAAGGCCATTCCGCCATTGACAACCTCATAGCACTGTAATCAGCTATTCACACTGACTTCACCAGGCACAAACATCTCATTGCGGTCTTTTTTGACCCGTGAAAGGCATATGATACTACCTGGTGCCACCATATTCTGGCTACACTCCACAGTTGGGGCCTGAGGTGCTCACTTCCAATTTTCATACAGAACTTTCTATCACCCCGCTTTCTTCAGGTTCGTGTAGGCACCTGTCTCGTCTCTCCTCATATCCCGGAGAATGGTGTCCCACAGGGCTCTGTTCTCAGTGTCTCCCTCTTCCTGATTGCAATCAATGGTCTCGCAGTAGCAGTTGGGTCATCAGTTTCCTCCTCCCTATTTGCGGATGATTTTTGCATCTACTTCAGCTCAGCCACTAATGGTGTCACTAAACGGCGGTTTTAGGGAGCCATCAGAAAGGCACAGTCATGGGCCTCAGCCAATGGTTTCCACTTCTCGGGCTCTAAGACCTGAGTAATACACTTCTGTCGCCATCGGGTGCTTCAACTCAATCCAGAGTTGAACCTGGGCAATGAACTCCTTCATGTTGAAGAAACACACCGCTTCCTAAGTATGATTTTTGATGCCCGGCTGACTTGGCAGCCGCACCTCCGTCAGCTGCGACAGAAATGCTGGAAATATCTTAATATCCTTCACTGTTTTGGCTACACGGCTTGGGGAGCATCACGCCCAACACTCCTGCAACTCCACAAGGCCCTCATACAATCGCGCCTGGACTATGGGAGTATAGTGTATGACTGCAGCACCATCAGCACTACAGGTCTTGGAGCCAGTCCTCCATAGTGGTGTCTGTTTGGCGACGGGGGCCTTTCGTACAAGTCTGGTGACCAGTCTGCTAGCCGAAGCAGGGGTTCCTCCCCTGCGGTTCCGCCGGCAACATTTGCTTGCCTCCTATGTTGCCCATGTCCATGCCTCACCTCACCACCCAAATTACAGGCTTCTCTTTCTGGATGTTGCCCTTCCTTCCCCACGACGACGGCCAAGGTCAGGTCTACCGATCTCGGTTTCTGTTCGTTCCCTTCTCTCATCACTGGACTTCCTTCCTATCCCTCTCACTTTCCACTACCCTTTCCGTGCCCCTCCTTGGTCCGTACCTCGTCCGCAGCTTCGGTTAGACTTGTCTCGTGACTCTAAAGCCTCTATTTCACCGTTGAATCTCCACTGCCAGTTTCAGGCAGTACTTGGTTCTGTCCACGGCGCGGAAATTGTTTACACAGACTGATCTCTAGTTGATGGCCGTTGGGTATGCCTACACCCACGATGAGCACATTGAACAACACTCATTACCCTGTGGGAGTAGTATCTTTACTGCGGAGCTGATTGCTATTCATCAGTCACTTGAGCACCTCAGAGCCTGTCGTGGGGAGTCGTAGGTTATCTGTAGTGACTCCCTGTGCAGCTTGCAAGTCCTTGACCAGTACTTTCCAAAGCACCCCTTGGTGAGGTCAATCCTGTTTACCTTCTTGTTCCCTCTGGCCGCATTGTGGTCTTTGTTTGGATCCCGGGACACATTGGAATTTCGGGGAACGAACGTGTGGATTGGCTGGATAAGCAGGCAATTACTTCAAGCTCCTTAGAAATTTGACTTCAGGAGAGGGACCTCCGATTAGAGTGACACCAGAAGGTACTTGGGCTTTGGAACACTGAGTGAGTTGACTCACCTGCCCCAAACAAGCTCCGTGCAGTGAAGCTTTCTACAGCTCCATGGAAGTCCTCCCTGAAAAGGACTCAGTTGTCCTTTGCCACCTGCGCATTTGTCACACATGGATGACACATGGCCATCTACTTCAATGGGAGGATCCTCCACAGTGTCACTGTCATTTTGTTGACAGTGGTCCACATTCTGTTGGACTTTCCCCTTTTTGCTGCCTTACGACAGTCTTTTGACCTGCCAGCTGCGCTTCCTTTTATGCTTAGTGACGACGCTGCTACAGCTGATCGTGTTTTACGTTTTATCCGTGCAGCTGGGTTTTATCATTTGATCTAAAGGTGGGTACCTCAGCCTGATTTCTCAGGCACTCACATTTCACAGATTTTTACTTTTCTTATTTTGTGTTGTCTGACCTGCTTTTACGCATATGTTTTAGAATGTGCAGAGTGGCTGGTTCATCCTTTATTATCCTCGTGATCAGCCAGCCACAATATTCTGCTGTAACTTTTTAGTCCAGTTATGTTTATTTCCTCTTTGTGTTTTCTTCTTTGAGTGTTCCGAGCCAAATGTTCCTTATAATTGTGGACCCATTGTGCGTTTCTCTTCTGTGTGATTGCGAGCTCATTTTTTCAGCTTGCATTACACTGTACTGTCTTTGCTCGCAACAGGGGACTGATGACCAAGCAGTGTAGTCCCCTCTAAACAACAACAACCACAATTGCTTCTCTCCAATTCTGTTCAGTACCATCGCATTAGTTATATGATCTGCCAATCTGATCTTCAATATCCTCCTGTAGCACCAAATTTCAAAAGCTTCTGTCATCTTTTTGTCTGAACTCCTTATCGTCTATGTTTCATTCCTGTATAATGATACACTTGAGAAGAATGCTCTAAGAAAGTACTTCCTAATATTTAAATTAATATTGTATGTCAATAAATAAAGAAGGAAACTTATAATTCCAATTTTGCTAAATTTTTTTAAATCATAAAATCTTCCTAAATCAATTTTAAAGAAATTTTTAGGCTAAAAAAAATCTTATTTTTGCATATTTTTATGTAGCATTCTGGCTTTTTATTAAACTATTTACCTTTCTAATAATTTGTAATCAGCATTGAAATGATGCTGCTTGTCAAGTACATGCACTTGATTTACAAATCTTGTATTTAAAAAAAAAAGTGCGATAGTGTGTAGCTTACCATTCATTACATTTTTGACAATGCATTATTGTGAATAAAAATAGCTAAAACTAAAAAATACTTTCACAAGTAAATGTGAGTTATTCGATGGCATCACTGGTCTGATCTTAAACCGAATGAATTGTAGCAATTTGAGCATTGCCTCAAATACTTTAGGACAAAAAACAGTTACTGCTGATCAGTGCTGACCAGTGCTGTAACTCCGAAATATACACGAATTATTCAGATATCAATGACACTGTAAACTTAGTGGTTTTACTGCAGTTCACACTGTATAAGACAACCATGTAGTTATTGTCCATGTCCTACAATTAACTGTAATGTACATTTTGTACTTCGAACCAGAAGTTTTATTATTTCCTGAAACATTTGACAGAAAGCATTCACATCATGACTATAGCTTTTCATTGTTTGGAAGTCATTCAAAAAGTATGTGGGTCTGTCAGACCTAGCCCAACTGTTTACATTACTAATTTCTGCCAGTGCGACCCCATTGTTATATGGTTTTCATTGCATTATTAGTTAATTTGTGACACCTTAACACTGAATTAGCATTGTCAATTGTTTACAATATAAAATTGCAAGAGAAAGCCTTTCTTAAAAAAAAAAAAAACAGAAGAAATTGTGATGATGAGTGAAGTAAACGATTCTGATGCAGACACAGACTACGAAATAAACAGTGACCACAACAACAATAATGATATTTAGCAGTGATGAAGAGGAAGATGTTCAGCCTTCTGCCAGCACCGATGATACTATTGTTGATACATCTTTTATAAAGGAAGGAATGGAGTAACTAAATGACAAAAATCACCACAAAGCATTCAAACAAGACATCACAACATAGTTACCATGCATTTGCCTGTAAGTATTTGAATGGCAATGGACACACATTTGCCATTACAATCATGACAGTTACTTCTTAGCAATGCATTGATTTATGCAGTTCTTGAATCAACCTATAGCTATATAGATTCAATTTGATGGCTTCAGTTTTGGAACACATTTTATGTTAGAAGAGTATGATAATTATGGATAACTGAAATCTCCTCTGTTGGAATCAACATGGGTTGCGAAAATAACAATCATGTGAAACCAAGCTCATCCTATTCATCAATGAGACACACAGGGCAGTAGATATAGGCTACCAGCCAGATGCCTTAACCAATATTGTCACGTTGCAATGGAAGTAGGCTTGACTTCGAAGGCAACCAAACACAGCACTTATACTGAAAGCACGTTTATTACGAACTCAACATACACGCAGCACTGACTGCCTCTCAGGCAGAGTGCTCTGCTATTTATACACATACATAATTTACCAGAAATTAGAAGAAGAGTTAACATAAGAAACAAGTAGAATTTACAAGTGAACATAAGAAAGATGTAGAACCTTCTGGAATTTTAAATTACAAAGAAATAAATTTTTGCCGGTGGGCGGGATTGAACCGGCGACCTTCTGCTCCGCAGTCCGTGACGCTATCCCCTGCGCCACGCCGGCAGTTGGTGTTCGTGGGCTCTCGCGGCATTGCTCCCTCTCCTGGAGAAACAGCGACCCGCTGTTATGATCCCTGTGGAGCCAGCTGCAATGTCCTGGATCTTGACCGTGTCATGGGTCCTCTGTATGACAGTTCAAGAGAATCCTTCCCTTCTCCGCGATTATCGACGACGGACGTTCCTGTCGTGGATTCATCAGGAACATTACTGTCCTTAAAGTCCTTGAACAAGAAGCCATTGTCGTCTACCTGTTCTTCAGGATCGTAGTAAGGCTTCATGCTCAGGACGTGAACAATGTCTCTTCGTTTTTGACGTTTCGACGACGGCTCATAATCCTCAACTTCGTATGTGACGTCTGACAGGCGGCGTATGACATGATACGGACCAAAGTATCGCTTCAATAACTTTTCTGACAGTCCAACCTTCCGTACAGGGGTAAAAATCCATACCAGATCTCCTGGGCTGTACACAACAGGTCGGTGCTTGTCGTTATACCGCTGACGGTCCTTCTCCTGGGCATCCAGTGTCCGTATGCGAGCCAGCTGTCTTGCTTCTTCAACCCTCGTGATGAGCTGTTTAACATAGTCATCCTGAGTGTCGTCTGGTTGGAACGGGAACAGTGTATCCATTGTCGTCTCAGCTTCACGGCCATGGAGCAGGAAAAACGGAGTGTAGCCTGTGGTTTCTTGTCTTGCGGTATTGTAAGCAAATGTCACGACTGGCAGAATTGTATCCCAATCCTTCTGCTCAACATCGACGTACATCGACAGCATGTCGGCTAACGTTTTGTTAAAACGTTCCGTAAGACCATTTGTCTGAGGATGGTATGCAGTTGTCATTCTGTGGACAATGTTGCAACGTGACATTACCTCTGATACTAGTTTTGACTGGAATACTTTTCCACGATCAGATATCATGACACGTGGTGCTCCATGCTTCAAAATAATGTCTTCTACAAGGAATTTTGCGATCTCTGGAGCTTCTGCGGTCGGCACAGGTTTGGTGACAGCGTAGCGTGTGAGGTAGTCAGTGCAGACTATTATCCAACGGTTACCGGTTGTCGACTTCGGGAACCTCCCTAAAAGATCGATCCCAACTCGGTGGAATGGAGCTGCTGCCGGCGGAATCGGTACAAGATATCCTGGAGGTAATTGCGGCACATGCTTCCGGCGCTGGCACTCTTTACAGTGACTCACATAGTGCTTGACAGATCGGTAGAGACCTTTCCAGTAATACCTGCGTCTGATTCTGTCTAGGGTCTTCACGAATCCCAGATGACCGGATATTAGAGCATCATGGAAATATTTGAGAATAGCTGGCTGGAGATGAGCTGGACCAACCAGTAGCCATTTGGGGCCCAGTGGACCGTAGTTGCTCTTATACAATGTTCCGTTTATAAGTTGGAACTCTCCATTGGTCGGTTCTCCTTTCTCCAAAGCCTCTATAATTTTTAATAGTGTTGGATCTTCTCTCTGTTCAGCTGTAACGTCATCTAATTCAGTGAGAGCCGAAATTTCATCAATGCTGTTGTGTTCCACTAATGGATTCCTCGAAAGGCAGTCGGCATCCTTGTGTTTGCGCCCGTTCTTGAATACCACTGTGACATTGTACTCTTGGAGTCTTAGTGCCCATCTTGCTAGTCAACCTGATGGATCCTTCAAGCTAGTCAGCCAACACAAAGAATGGTGATCTGTCACGATGGTGAATGGTTTGCCGGAACTTGTTGATAGCCCAGATAACCGCGAGACATTCTTTTTCAGTTGTAGAGTAGTTTATCTCGGACTTTGAGAGTACTCTTGACGCATAGGCTATCACTTTTTCGGCACCTTCCTGAACTTGTACAAGCACTGCACCAATCCCATAGCCACTGGCGTCTGTGTGAAGTTCCGTTTGTGCATTCTCGTCGTACAAGGCTAGCACTGGTGCAGAAGTTAGAGCCTCCTTAAGTGCCCAGAAAGCTCTTTCTTTTGTCTCATCCCAGTAAAATTTGGCATCTCCCTGCAGAAGTTCTTGTAATGGACGTGCCTTGTTACAAAATCCTTTTATGAAACGTCGGTAGTATGAGCACAGCCCGAGAAAACTTCTCACATCACGAATGTGCTGAGGAGTTGGAAATTCTGTGACTGCCCTTACTTTATCTGGATCAGGACGAACACCATCTCCGTTGACTAGGTGCCCCAGGATTTTTATCTCTTTGGCGATGAAGAGGCACTTCTTTGGATTGAGGCGGAGTCCTGCAGCCTGAACACACTTCAACACAGTTGACAGGCGACTCGGATGTTCTTCAAATGTTTTCGAGAAAACGACAATGTCATCTAAATAGCAGAGGCACGTCGTCCACTTAAGGTGTCGAAGCAAGTTGTCCATCATGCGTTCGATTGTGGCTGGAGCATTACATAATCCAAATGGCATTACTTTAAATTCATAGAGGCCGTCAGGTGTAATAAAAGCCGTCTTCTCCCTGTCAGCTTCGTCAACCTCAATTTTCCAGTAACCTGTCTGCATGTCCATAGTTGAGAAGTATGTAGCTCCTTTCAAGCAGTCTAAGGTGTCGTCAATATGCGGCGGTGGGTAGACATCTTTCTTTGTGATTCTGTTCAGCCGCCGATAGTTGACACAGAATCGCCACGTGCCATCCTTCTTCTTTACGAGGACCACCGGAGACGACCAAGGAGTCTCCGAAGGTTGAATAATGTCATCTCGCAACATCTTCTCCACTTCCTGCCGAATTATCTGTCTTTCAGCTGGCGACACTCTATACGAACGCTGGCTAATTGGCGGATGATCCCCAGTATTGATACGGTGCTTTATCGTGGGCCGTTTCGTCTACTGAGGTGTGAATGCACCCGAAAATTGGCGTAGTATACCTAACACCCGATGGCGTTGTTCCTTGGTCAGTCCAGGCCCTATTGGCAGTTCCACGTTTGTTTCCTCCAGCGTGTTGTCTGTACTAACAGCAGAGCATGGGTCTTCATTGATGACATTGAGCTCACCGTCCTGGATTGGTTCAGCTGTCCCAATACACATTCCCTTGGGGATAAGTTGTGACTGCTCGTGACAATTTGTGATCCAAATCTCTCCTTGACCACCGGTAATGCTTATGATAGCCGGTGGTATGTAAATTTCTTTTGTGAGCCTGATAAACTTTTTACTATCAACAAGAACTTCACAGTTTAACCAGTCATCTGTGTTTGTGACTGCAACTCTTCTCATTGTCAACGGCGGTATCATCACATTGTCAACGACGAATAGCTTCCCAGAAAATTCTGTATTACGTGTATCCGGCGGAACAACTTCTTCAATTTGCAGCTCAGATCTTCCACAGTCAATGATAGCTTGGGATGCGTGAAGGAAGTCCCATCCGAGGATGACATTGTGACTACATTCTGTTAACACGACAAATTCAAACGGCTGCATCCTGTTGTTGATGGTTATTCTTGCGACACAAGTTCCTGCTGGATGGACGTACTTTCCATTCGCGACCTTCAGCACAGTTGCTCCCGTATCACAGAACATTGTCTTCTTTAGTGTGCGGCGGTAATTATCCGATAATACAGAAAAAGAGGCTCCTGAATCAACAAGTGCCCGGACAGGTTGGCCGTCGATTATGACGTCGATGAGATTTCCCGACATCTTGGCTACTGTCGTCCATGGAGGATTTTCATCTGCGGCGGCCTCACCTCCGTAGATGGTCGCCTCGCTTAGTTTTCCTGGGTGCGGCGGCTAGGGGAGCGGCTGGTACCTCTGTACGGCGACTGTGAACGGCTGCGGTGCACCAGGGAGCGACCTCGTCTAGGGTACAGCGATGGGCTTCTTCCCATAGGTCGACTGAACTCATCAGCAGGTGACTGCCTTGGATAGAACTGCTCCGACGGCTGATGTCTTGCGGCAAAATAATCATCGAATACTCGCCTCCGCTCTCTGCAGTAGCGTACGACATGTCCAGGGCGCCCACAGTGGAAACACAGTGGTGTGTTGCCCTCTGTCCTCCAGACGTCTGTTCTTCTGCGGGCGTCGTAGTTACTGGGGGAGTTGGCTGCGGTCGCGTCGGTCGGTTCATGGGCTGCCGTTTGGCGGCTGCAGCGTACGTCATAGCAGGGCGACGCCATTCTTCACATCGGGTGCGATTGACGGGGCAGATAGGAGCTAATGTTTGAAATACCTCGTCCTCAGCGGCGTCGGCTGCCTCGTGACTTACAGTGCTCACATCCATGGCCATAATCTGATGCTCGCTCGGTCTAATAGTCCCGGCTGCCATGCACTGTTGTAATTCTTCTCACGATTTGTCGTATGAGAGAAGCCAAGTCCTGCTGGTCTTCCACAACGGCCATAGGGACTACATTTGGGAGTCTGTCATACTTCTTGCGTCCAACCCTCCTTTGTTGCATCTCTTCAATACGCTGGAACCACTTGATGAACTCTTCTGTCGTAGTGACATCTTTTATCAGAAGAGCTTGGTACATATCTTCTGCAATTCCCTTCATGAGGTGCGTTATTTTGTCCGCCTCAGTCATGTTCGGATTCACTATGTTACACAGGGCCAAAACATTCTGTATGTCCCCCCAGGGGGCCCACAGCTCTTTTGTGGGTACGTGTGTGGCGCGCACGGGGCCCCGAGCCGAAGCGACCTTTCTTCCGTCCCAGGCCGCTTCCCTCTTTCCCCCCCCGGTTTGTGCCTTCGCCCGGAGACGGGCGTTTTTCATCAGTCAAAGGTTTCTTTTTCGCTTCCTGTCTTCTCTTCTTGGTCCTCTTCCTTTCTTGTTCTTCAGCCTTCTCCTATTTTTCCTTTCTCCTTGTTCTTGACTCACCCTTTAATCTCCGCCTCGGCGTTTGAGATTCTCCCTCCTTCATCCCTTTCTCTCCTTCCTCCTTTCTTTCCTCCCTGTGCGTGTCTGAAGGTCGACCCACACTCTGCGTAGCCGGTGACGGGGTAAAGCGTAACTCCCCGCCCCGGGTAGACATGTAGGGCACGTACGTACCCCCCGGTAAAGGCCGGGCCCAGGGAGGGGTGATTACCCGAGCTGATACCTTCCGAACATGCCAATTGGTCCCTCCGTCCGTTCTCGGGAGGTGTGACCTGAGGTGCGAACAGTCACCTAAGGCGGGTGCGCCCTCAGTGAGGGCCCCCACAAGGAAGGAGCGCGCCATCGGAGACGCCGGTAATCATGGGGGACACCTCCGCTATGAAACCTTCCACATCATCTATAACCCTGACCCATAAGCGGAAACATGATTCTCAGCCACAGAAAGCATTGCCTAACATTCCTAGGTTCCTGGTGGTATCACGTACCGACGATAAGGATTTTTCTGCAGTAAATCCGTTCATTATTCAGAAGGGTGTCGATGCGATCGCTGGTCCCTTGAAGACCTGCTCTAGGCAGCGCAACGGGACCTTGTTGCTCGAAATAGAAAATGCATTCCAGGCGCAGAAGTTACTTCGAGCTACCCTTGTACATACTTTCCCTGTGAAAGTGGAGGCTCACCGCACCCTCAACTCTTCGCGGGGGTAGTGTTTTCTAGATCACTGGATGGGTTATCGGACGAGGAGATATTGAACTATATGTCCGATCAGGGAGTCACGGATGTTCATCGCGTGATGAAAAAGATTAACAATGAACTCGTGCCAACCCGTACTGTCTTCTTGACTTTTGACAAGGTTGACCTGCCATCGAAAGTGAATGCGGGCTACGAGGTCATTTCCGTCCGCCCGTACATACCAAATCCTACACGCTGCTTCCATTGCCAAAGGTACAATCATACCAGTAAATCTTGTCCAAATGCAGCCAAGTGCGCCACCTGTGGCAGGGATGCTCATGAGGGTGAATGTCTACCTCCATCCCCTCGCTGCATTAATTGCATGGGTGACCATGCTGCTTCTTCACGGGACTGCCCCGTTTATAAAGAAGAGCGGGTCATCCAAGAGATTCGCGTGAAGGAGAAGGTCTCGACCTATGCCGCTCGGAAGTTATTAGCTAGTAGGAAGCCCGCAGTACTCCCATCAGGTACTTTCAGCCAGGTCCTCGCCTCCCCTCGACCAACTAAGGAGGTGGGCATTCAGACTTGCGATTTAACGTTCAGTGACACTGTCGTCAGATCGGCTAGCCCGAAAATTGCTCGTTCCACCTCTCCGATGCCTTCTACCCGTTCTACACTGAATTCGTCGACCAGTTCACACACATCCCGGGCACCCAAATCTGCTGCCCGGAGTTCAAAAAGGGAACCCGTCCGCGAAGATTTTCTCAAGACTCCGACTTCTCAATCGTCAACCGCTTCTTCAACCCGTCATGCTTCTAAGAAGGCTTCCAAAAAAGAACAGCCCCCACCTTCCCCGCCGCGGCGTGACTCGTCCGTCACGCCATCCAACAGTTGCCGGACTCGGCCGTCTTCTGTTTCACCGGGACGCTCTGTTTGCCGGGCACCCGGCCGTCTACCGGCGGTGGAAGCTGCCCCTCCTGATCAACTCCGGGAGGTGGCAGACGCGTCGATCGAACCAATGGAACATGACCCTTTGCCACTAGATGGCGATAGCAGTGCTCCCTCGAAATCCGGTCCTCAGGGGCCGTCGAGGTGACCCCGCTTGCTAGTTGGTTTTTATCCTTATTTCTTATTTCATTTTTATCATGGCACTCCTTCAATGGAACATTCGCGGCATTCATTCCAATCGGGAGGAGTTAAAACTACTCCTTCGGTTGCACTGCCCGCTTATCGTCTGTCTTCAAGAAACTAAGTTGCGTCCACGTGATCGTGCAGACTTTCCACACTACACCTCTGTGCGGTTCGACCTGCCACCCGTGAAAGGTGTCCCAGCCCATGGAGGGGTTCTGATGCTCCTTCGAGACGATGTCTATTTCCATCCCATTTCCTTGCACACTCACCTACAGGCAGTTGCCGTCCGCATCACCTTATCCACATTTACCTTCTCCCTCTGTAATATCTATTCGCCATCGTCATCTGCCCTTACTAGGGCGGATGTGCTACACCTTGTTGAACAGCTCCCTTCACCTTTCGTAATGGTAGGCGACTTTAATGCCCACCACCCCCTATGGGGCTCTCCGGCACCTTGTCCGAGAGGCTCCCTTTTGGTGGACCTCCTCCAACACCTCGATCTTGTCTGCCTCAACACCGGTGCACCGACCTTTCTTTCCGACACAACACACACTTACTCCCATATAGACCTCGCAATATGCACTCCTCAGCTTGCCGGTCGGTTTGAGTGGTATGCACTTTCTGACACGTACTCAAGTGACCATTTCCCTTGTATCATCCACTTCCTGCATCATTCCCCATCTCCTCGTCCCACCGGTTGGAACATTTCTAAAGCCGACTGGGGGCTTTATTCTACCATGGCTGTTTTTCACGATCGGGATTTTCCCACCTGTGACAGTCAGGTCGACTACCTCACAGAGGTTATTCTCACCGCTGCTGAACGTTCCATACCTCGTACTTCCTCTTCTCCACGTCGTGTCCAGGTCCCTTGGTGGACTGCAGCCTGCCGCGACGCGCTTCGAGCCCGGCGCCGTGCTTTACGCACCTTCCGCCGCCACCCAACTTTGGAGAATTGCATCAATTACAAACGTATGAGAGCGCAGTGCCGTCGTATCATAAACGACAGCAAGAAAGCTTGCTGGACTGCTTTTACTAGTTCTTTTAACCGTTTCACTCCCTCCACGGTTGTCTGGGGTGGCCTCCGCCGTTTGTCCGGCATCAAGGTCCACTCCCCGATTCCTGACCTGACCATAGAGAACGCAGTCCTCGTGGACCCCGCTGATGTTTCAAACGCATTGGGTCGTTTCTTTGCGGAGGTTTCGAGCTCTGCCCATTACCACCCTGCCTTTCTCCCTCGCAAACAGGTAGAGGAGGCACGGCCGCCTTCTTTCCGCTCTTTTAACCGTGAAAATTATAACGTCGCCTTCACCATGCAGGAGCTAGACCATGCTCTCGCCCTGTCCCGTTCTTCTGCTCCCGGGCCCGATTCCATTCATATTGAGATGCTGAAGAACCTCTCTCATGCGGGCAAGTGCTTTCTTCTTAGTACCTACAATCGCATATGGACTGAAGGTCATGTTCCCACAAGTTGGCGTGAAGCCATTGTTGTCCCCATCCCCAAACCAGGGAAGGACAAACACCTTCCTTCCAGTTATCGCCCCATTTCCCTGACGAGCTGCGTCTGTAAGGTGATGGAACGCATGGTTAACGCTCGGTTGGTCTGGCTCCTCGAATCTCGCCGCCTCCTGACTAATATCCAATGCGGTTTTCGTCGACACCGCTCTGCTGCTGATCACCTCGTTACGTTGTCGACCTTCATTATGAACAACTTTCTAAAGAAGCGTCAAACAGTAGCAGTGTTCTTCGACTTGGAGAAGGCATACGATACCTGTTGGAGAGCGGGCATTCTCCGCACATTGCACACATGGGGCCTTCGGGGCCGCCTTCCTCTTTTCATTCAAGCGTTTTTGGCGGATCGCAAGTTCCGGGTACGGGTGGGCTCTGTTTTGTCAGATACCTTTTGCCAGGAGAATGGGGTACCACAGGGCTCCGTCTTGAGTGTGGCGCTCTTTGCCATTGCAATCAATCCGATCGTAGATTGCCTTTCAGCCGACGTCTCCGGATCTCTTTTTGTTGACGATTTCGCAATTTATTGTAGCGCCCAGCGGACGTGTCTCTTGGAGCGTTCTCTCCAACGCTGTCTTGACCGTCTATATTCATGGAGCATCGCAAACGGCTTCCGATTCTCCACTGAGAAAACTGTGTGTATCAATTTCTGGAGATACAAGGAATTTCTTCCACCTTCTCTACGTCTCGGCCCTGTTGCTCTCCCTTTCGTGGAGACTACGAAATTCTTGGGACTCATGTTGGATCGGAAACTTTGCTGGTCCACACACGTGTCCTACCTGGCTGCCCGTTGTGCCCGATCCCTTAACGTTCTTCGTGTCCTCAGTGGCACGTCATGGGGAGCGGATCGTACCGTCCTGCTTCACCTTTACCAGGCCATTGTTCAGTCGAAGCTCGACTACGGAAGCCTTGTATACTCTTCAGCACGGCCGTCGATTCTCCGCCGTCTCAACTCTATCCACCATCGGGGTTTACGTCTTGCGACCGGTGCATTTTATACCAGCCCTGTTGAGAGTCTGTATGCCGAGGCTGCTGTATTACCCTTGATCACTCGACGTGACATACTCTTGTGTCGGTACGCATGCCGCCTACGGTCGATGCCCAACCATCCATCTTACAGATTATTTTTTGACGACTCACTCGATCGCCAATATCAGTTGTCTGCGATTGCCTTGCTTCCACCGGGAGTTCGGTTTCGCCGCCTGCTACAGCGGCTCGATTTTACCCTTCCTTCCACCCTTCGGTTGAGCGAAAGCCCATTGCCACCGTGGCATCAGGCCCAGGTTCACACACACCTTGAACTTAGTTCGCTCCCCAAGGAGAGCACTTCGGATTTGGTATACCGCTCGAGGCTTGTCGAACTCCGTTCGCGGTTCGATAATGCCGTATTTATTTACACTGATGGTTCCAAGAGCACTGCCGGTGTCGGATCTGCCTTCGTCATCGGGGACAACCGTTTCCAATACAAGCTCCCTGACCGGTGCTCGAACTTCACGGCTGAGCTTTTCGCCCTCCACCAGGCCGTTTTGTATACCTGCCGCCACCGCCAACCTTTCTATGCCATATGTTCGGACTCCCTTAGTGCCCTGCAGAGTCTTAAGGACCGTCTCTCGAACCATCCTCTCGTATATCAGATCCAACGCTCCCTCCGGTTGTTAGCAGATGACAGCTGTCATGTTTCCTTCCTGTGGGTCCCTGGCCATGTGGGTGTGCCCGGGAATGAGGCCGCCGACATAGCAGCCAAGGCAGCGGCTCTTTTGCCTCGCATGGCTACCTTTTGCGTCCCATCGGACGATGTTCAACGGGCTCTTCGCCGGAGTATCGTGTCGCAATGGCACAGTGTGTGGCTTTCACTATACAACAATAAATTGCGAAATGTCAAACCGATCCCGACCGCTTGGAGGACCTCCTCACGCCCCTCTCGGCGGGAGGAGGTCATTCTGGCCCGGTTGCGGATCGGTCACTGCCGTTTCAGCCACCGTCATTTGCTAACCGCCGATCCTGCACCGCTGTGCTCCTGCGGTGAACTGCTGACAGTGCGACATGTTTTACTGACTTGTGTTAATTTTAATCATCTCCGTGTAGCCCTTCACTTTCCGTCTACTCTGGAGGAAATTTTAGCTGATGACACACGAGCAGCTGCTCGAGTTTTGCGTTTTATCAACTTGGCCAACCTATCCAATGATATTTAACCCTTTTAATTGTCTTTTATCTTTCGTTTTTAGCCTCTTGTTGATGTTCTGACAGTCTCCATTTTTTTGAGATCATAGCGAATCTATGTTCTTGGCTGGGCGCTAATGACCATAGAAGTTGTGCGCCCTAAAACCAAAAAAAAAAAACATTCTGTATGTACGATTGTGTCGGCTCACCATGTCGTTGGGCCCTGTTCTTCAGTTGTTCTTCCGCCGAGCGGATTTGATGCTGGCGGTCTCGAAACGTCTTCTTCAGTTCCTCCTGGAACGTCTGCCAGTCATTCAAAGTGTCTTCATTGTTCTCGAACCATTGCTGGGCTGTTCCATCCAGATAGAAGTAAACGTTGGCCAAGCACATTGTATGATCCCACCTGTTGTACTTGGCGACTGTGTCGAACCCTTTTAGCCATTTGTTTGGGTCCTGTCCAGCATCTCCAGAGAACACCGAGGGGTGCCTGATGTGTAGCTGGCTTACTGCTGGTTTCGTTTCCATAGTTCGTCTGATGATACGGACTCTTGGAAGGACGTACTCGGTGTATCCCTTGTATTCCGGTTCCAGCCCGTGTAAGCGACGGCTTTTACGTTGCCTAATCGGAGCCACGGTGATGCAGCTGTTGCACAGTGTACCCGGCGCCTCCACCAAACAATGTCACGTTGCAATGGAAGTAGGCTTGACTTCGAAGGCAACCAAACACAGCACTTATACTGAAAGCACGTTTATTACGAACTCAACATACACACAGCACTGACTGCCTCTCAGGCAGAGTGCTCTGCTATTTATACACATACAGAATTTACCATAAATTAGAAGAAGAGTTAACATAAGAAACAAGTAGAATTTACAAGTGAACATAAGAAAGATGTAGAACCTTCTGGAATTGTAAATTACAAAGAAATAAATTTTTGCCGGTGGGCGGGATTGAACCGGCGACCTTCTGCTCCGCAGTCCATGATGCTATCCCCTGCGCCACGCCGGCAGTTGGTGTTCGTGGGCTCTCGCGGCAATATCAATTTCTGCAAGGTCTTCTATATAGATCTGCACAAACTGTGAGCATATGGAATATCAGACCTACTGTATGATTGAATTGAAGAGTTTGTAGCTTACTAAATGTAGCATGTTGTTCTGAATGGAGAGAAGTCTGCCGCTAGATATCCCCTTCAACAACTTTGATGCTCCTTAGCGTTGTTGGATGATTTTTCTAGGCATGGGCTTCTATGCTCATTTTGTTCTTCAATATATATACATATTCACACTCTTGGGCTTCATAGATAACACTGGAAGTTCAATAGCAAAATGCAGGAATATCTGTAGTGTATTGACGCATGGTGCGAGAATGACTATTGATGCTCAACATAAACAAATGGAAAGTGTTGTGTTTACATAGAAAGAAAGATCCTGCGTTAGATAATCATGCAATATCAACACAAACACTGGAAGCAGTTACTTTCTTAAAATATCTGGGAGTAGACGTAAGGAGCAATTTGAAATGGAATGGCCATATAAAATTAATAATGGGTAGGGCAGATGCCAGATCAAAATTCATTTGAATAATCCTCAGATCCAACAGTGAACAGTATGCTTTGTTACAGGCTTATTTAGTAAGTGCAAAAGCACCATAGAAATGACCAGGAAACTCCAGTGGCAGACACTGCAAGAGAAGTATTCTGTATTATGGTATGGAGAAATGTTCCAAGAATATACATTTCTTTAAGTGCCAACCAATATATTACTTCCTCTTCAGATTTCTTGTGAAATGACTTCAAGGATAAAACTCAGAGATTAGAGCCCACACTGAGGCATATTGGCACTAGTTCCCCCCCCCCCCCCCCCCCCGACAAACCTTACTTGGCTGAAATAGGAGGAGGCAGTAACAATGGTACACAAAGTATTGTCTGCCACACATGGCGTGTGGAGTATGGAGGTAGAGGTAGATGATATGTGGTCTTGAAAGTCTGACATGTCGAGGCCTTTCTCAAAGACACCCTGAAATTCAGCACACGGAGATTCCATTGACTGGTAGGAAACCTTGGCAGAGACATATTGTATAAGAGTCTGTGATGGAAAAACCAAAGGACTGAAAGAGAGGGCCGGCCGCGGTGGCCGAGGGGACTGCGGCGCGTCAGTCACGGTCTGCACGGCCATTACGATCGGGGTTCGAATCCCCCCCTCGGGCATGGATATTTGTGCCGTCCTTAGTGTTAGCTGGTTCATAAGTAGTTTGTAAGTTTAGGGACTGATGACCCCGTAGTTAAGTCCCATAAACTATACAAACATTTTTTTGAAAGAGTGTGTGATGGAAAAACCAAAGGGTGGAGGCATCAAACCTGAATTGGATTGCCAAATTAGCATTGAGGGTAATAATAAAGATAATGGCTAGAGTTATCGAGTGAATTGGATATGCAGGGTAATACACACTCTACCATATTCCTACAGATACTTGTTTACTCATAACGAGTGATTATACCTTTCAGTGTTCAGCAGGAGTGCATGATAATAAAAAGGCATGACATATCTCTTCATCCTGACCATGAAAGGTTTGACACTCCTAGCAAAGCAGTGTTCACAATCTACTGCCACCTTGTCATAAAGTGGAAAGGGTGGAGGAAATGGGGTTAGTGATGAATTTTTGGAGAGTAACACATGAAATGTATGTTGCTTATCTGTGATGAGATCCTTCTTTTACTGCATCAGTGCGTGAATCAGAACCTCCAAGCCAAGAAAAAAAAATGTTAACAACAAAGTGGCTGAAGGAACACAGCTCAGTGCCAATATTTCTCTAACTCCAGCAATAAAATGCCTTAACACATACAGATTTGTTACACTACATTTGCTGTTTGTCTGTACGCCCCGAGAGGTCTAAATATTTATAGTTTGAACACTGCTCTGCAAAACAGTTGGTTTAAGTCCTCTGTGTGCACACTGCCTTTTATACACTGAGAAGTGCATAAACATAAGTTTGAGAAGTGTAAACTGGCAGCAAGTACATCTCATATTTAGACACTGATAGCTTCATTGTGCTTACCTTCCACCACTTCCATCTGTTAGTCCCAGCTGTTCAGCTAGTATTGGATGGATGTAAATACAACAAACCCAGACATCTTGAGCAGTGGAATAGCAAGAGCAGGTAGTTGTTTCAAAATAAGTTTGATAAAATAACTTGGGATTGTAAAATAAAACATGTCAACTTCAAGTCAAGTTTGTTGTTAAGACTACTGTAATTTGGTCAACCAGAAACTGTGAAAGAGGTTGCTAATATAAATGCATATTTTAGAGATGATGTAAGTGATGAGAAATGTTAACATTGTAAATCCATATAAAATTTTCATTTCTTGCTATTTTTATTTAATCTGCTAACTGTTATTGCTTTTGTTTTTACAGTTTCTATTTCCATTACCGCGTGGACAAGGGTACGAGTTCATTGTATCAGAAATGTCTGGACATGAAGTACATTTCACTCCACTGATATCATACCAGGTCTGTTCTTAAGTAACTTACACTTGATCTATATAACCTGTGATTATATGAAATTACTTAAATATGTATGTACTTAATATATGCTTGAAACCTGCATGTAGAAGAGAGTTTGAGTTCCAGATAGATGTATAGACTGATTACTGTAGTTCACATCAGTTACTGCCTTTCCTTGTACTACACTGCCAGGAAATGGGGGGGGGGGGGGGTGAAAGGAAGGGGGAGGGAAAATTAGTACACCTGGAAAGATGACATAAATTTTGATCTGATGCTGGCAGATGCCACCTGAAGACAGGAGTTGTACTGATAATGGTTTCAACATCCTCTGTCAACAGATAGCTTAGTGACATAGCTGCCAGAGTGCCATCTGTGTTTGCTCCTTAATAGGGAATGTTGCAGCCATAAGGCTCAGTGTGATATCGACATGTGAAGCAAACAGTGCCATGCCATGAAGAGGCTTTCGTGCCTCCTACAGCCAACTGAGTGAGTTTGAAAGGGGTCAAATTGTGGCCTTCTGAGTAATGGGACGGTCTTTTCGGAGAATTGCCACACAAGTTGGATGTGCTGTCAGTTCTGCAACAGTGCTGGTTGCAGTGGTCATGTGAACATTTTCTCCCCCACAGATAACATTTTGGACATCCATGTAGCACAGATGTCTGCCAAGATCATCATATTTTAGAGCAGCGGCGGCAGATCTTACAGCTACCGCTGCACAGATAATGGGGGGTTTGTAAAAAAAAAAAGTGTCAGCACAAACTATTGCCAACTAGTTACTAGCAGTGAGACTATGGGTATGCCCTCCTCTAGCCCATCTTCCCATCTGTCAGTCACTCCTTAGCATTGACATGCATAACTTGACTGGTGCCATCAGATGATCACTTGGAAGATAGATTTGTGGAACATGGTCTTCAGCAGTGAAAACAGATTCTACCTCTGCATGCAAGTGATGGTCGTTTGCAGATACAATATAGACCTGGTTAGAGGTATTTCATAGAGTGCATTCGTCCAAGACACGGCCCACCTCAGGTCTTGTGGTCTTGGATGCAATATGCCACAACTATTTCACCTTCGGTGTTTCTGGACAGAATACTGACCATAGCATGGTATGTGCAGAATGTTGAGAGAGCTGTTCTTTTGTTCTTGCAACAGCAAGGTGACATGGTGTTCCAACAAGATAATTCTCACCCACATTTTGCATGTAAAACTCTACTTGCTCTGTAAGACATGAAGCAACCTGCCTGGCCAGCATGATCTCTGATCTTTTTTCCAGTTAAGCAAGTGTTTGATATGGTTGGTAAGTGGGACTCCTCAACCTGCAACTCGTCCAGAACTACATGACTGATGGAGCAGGCATGGAATAATGTATCCCAAGACAGTATTTGCCACCTGTATGATTGAATGGATGCCAGAATCAGCATCTAAATTGCCACCCTCGGAGGCAACACCACATACTAATATGAGTGTCCCACCTTGGATCGACACCTGGTACCTCAGTACTTCTTTAGCTCTTGATCTGTAAATGTAATCATTTCGTGTTCTCCATAATCACTGTTTCAACAGTAAATCTTGAGTGAATTGGAAAACTGTAAGAGGGTGTTCTAATTTTGATTTCCGGCAATGTACTTATATTCCACTAAGGGATTACATAATGTTCCTGGTGTGTAACTTTTAAATAGTGAATGGTTTCTTTTACAATATTCCAAAGCAATGTGCCAAGCAATTTATTGATGCATGAATATAGTACTGTAGATATTAGCAAATATTTGGATTTTTTTATGGGTGCTGATGACCTCGACATTGAGCGCCCTAAAACACCAATCATCATCATCATCATCATCATCTGGTATGTTTTTAGATGAGAATAATAACTCACCCAAATTATCATTCATTTCCTTCTTTGTGAAACCTTTTTCTTTTTATAGGGCTTTGCATGGTTTGCTTTTGTTGGGTTGCTACATAATTTGCATTATTGTAGACTACTGATTATGTAGTTTGCTATAAATCTTTGTACATGTATGTATATTAGTTATGTATTAACACAATGTGATAGTTGTTAATGAACTAAAGAGTGATTTGTTTTCATATTATGCTCGACTCACTTTTATAGCCAAAGTTATTGATGCCTGTGCATGGAATAATGTATCCCAAGACAGTATTTTCCACCTGTATGATTGAATGGATGCCAGAATCGGCATCTAAATTGCCACCCTCAGAGGCAACACCACATGGCATTTTACTTGAAGGCCAAGTGGTTTGAATCTTGGTTGCAGAACATTTTCCATGCTGATATTTGGCCAGTAGACGAGGAGAGGTGATGGTGTGAAGTTCCTGATCACTATGCTCTGGGTTAAATGCTAAACATTGCTCAGTATCTGAAGTAACTTCTCAATAGCGCCTGCAGTTGAACATAAGCTACAGATGATAGTTCACTTTCAAATGTTCAAATGTTTGTATAGCTTATGGGACTTAACTACGGGGTCATCAATCCCTAAACTTACAAACCTACTTATCAACTAGCTAATACTAAGGACGGCACAAATATCCATGCCCGTGGGGGATTCGAACCCCCGACTGTAGTGGCCGTGCAGACCATGACTGGCGCGCATCAGTCCCCGCGGCCACCGTGGCTGGCGATAGTTCACTTTATATAGGGCATAGAAGAAAACACACATCACTTCATACTCCTAGAGCAGTGTATACATCGATTGTAGCACTTCAGAACACTGAGCTGCATTGCAGTTCAGTCACCTTTCTGGTTCTGGCAGCTGCTAGATGGCGGGTCGCCCAAGGCAAGTGCCACTGTCTAGCAGCCAGCAGCATACTTACAAGTAGTGATGCGGAGTTTGGCTCGCCTTGCACCACAATATATAACAGTATCTGTTGAAGTAAGGGCAGTGTGACACTGTTGATGGGGATAGACCTGTCATGTGGGCACATTACCCCAGTGAATCCCCCAATCCGCCTCCACTTTGTGTTATTGGAGAGGAGTAGGTGATGTGCCAGCTCTGGGTTCCACCGTTTCAAAGCACCTCCACTAAAACGTTGCCTGGAACAGTCCTGCATTATTCCTACATCTGATCCCATACATTGTTCCCCTGAATGTGGGACTACTCTGACTTTTGATGCTGTACACTACCCTGTGCCATATATTTAATTTTATTTTGATTTAAAAGAGGGACCTCATTGAATGTTCATTTTTCTCATAACATTGTCTAGTGGTGATCAGTTTTGTCTTACTTAAGCTGTTGATGACACTGCATCAACTGCTCCACTGCTGTAGTCTACATCATGTCTAAAGGCCAAGTTTGAATAATAATAATAATAATAATAATAATAATAATAATAATAAGAGAAGTTATCTATACTCATCATCAGCTGTTTGTAGTGTTGCACAGATGAGTGAGGCATTCCACAAAAAAAAAAAAAAAAAAAAAAATTTCACAACTTACCCATGAAGTAAAAAATCTAATGAAAAGCAAAAAGCAAAATTGTCCTCAAACACAAATTGAAATCTTATTTTCTTGACAACTTCTGCATAATTTTGGGAGGGGGAGTAACTACTTAGGACGAAATGTGTCTGATAAGCACCTTGGAAATAGATACGCCAACAGGTAAACCTACCTTTCCTAATTTGTGCCTTAAAATTACATAGTTATTTGTGGAATTATCAGAGTCTTGCCTGTGCATGTTCGTAGAGCATAGCCAAGAAAAGTTTAAAATCTACAACTTACAAATTAATCTTTTTCCTGAGCGATATATCGAAAATTACAGTTGTCACCCACAACAGGTGCTATTTACCGGTATGCAGTTTAATTTTTGAAAAACATTTTTTTAAACAATGAGTCTTTCCAATTGTGAACTATTTATCACCTTACTTTGTTGCATAATCTATGCCACAAGAATATCATCTCTGCTATCTTACTCTGTGCCTGGCCAGTCTGATTATAAATTAACACTCATAGGTCTGAGGCTTATATACATATTCACCTTCCTATTAGACTCCTCTTCCAGAATTTTTAAATTATTTTGCCCATAGTCTGGCTACACTGAAGGAAAATGTTGTCTATTGCTTCATCCACAGGTGATTGAGTGCACATTTTTGTGAATGTTTTGTTATTTTCTGCCACTTAGCCTTGCACATGTGCCCAAATTAATTCAATTTAATTGTCCTATTGGTACGGTGGTACAGAATATACGAAACTTAGAGACCACATTCTAATGGAAATTAGTCAAGTTTGTACATTTCTCGCAAGGCTTGTTCACAGTAATGATTTTACAGGAGCTTGTCATAACTCTGGGTTATACTCCATGTAATATTTTAAGCCTGAGAATAATATCTGCTTTCCTGGTGGTTGTAATATGTATTTTCTCTTTAACAGCTGCATGATAAACTGGAATTGTCTACTACAATGACTGAGTTTGGAGCAAGGCATAATAAGAACTATCCAGATATTGGTGAATTATTTTTTGAATGCGAATGGTAGACACTGTTGTTTTTCTTACATCTAAACACAAGTTTGCTCTCTGGTTAAAAACAAACAGAAGAGGAGTCATTGTGTAGAATAATTACACGAACATCTTGTCACATACCATATATTTCCGCAGATAAGACAACCTTCAAATAAGATGAGGTACAAATTTTCATCAAAATTTTATAGTTTAAGCATATATCTGGCCCCCAAATTACCGTATTTACCCGAATGCATGCCACACTTTTTTTTTCAGCTTTCGGGATTAAAAATACATCTGTGACTTAGAATTTGGAGGCAAAGCTTCAGGAAGTTCCAAAAAATGCTCTTAGAAGCCGCCATAAGTAGTTTTTGTGATTGGTACACCTGGATTTCACCCTTTGTTGCACTGTTTACAGTTTGCTTTTGAACTTTTGTGTGTGTAGTGCTACTTTGTATCCGATTGTGAAGAAGCATCTATTTTTTACACCGTGAAGTTTCAAATGAAAACACATGAAATTGCCCGAGAACAGAAGATAAGGGATTTTGAAGAAGCAGCAATCGTTGCGTATAGATACAAAATATTATAACACTTTCACTGCTCTGAATGTAAATATACTCTAATCATTTTAGTGCGACTCAAGATATATTGAGAAATTACTTTTGACAAGCAACTTTGTAAAATCAAGCTACATTGTAAATAATTAATTCTATTCCTGCTTTATGGCGTATAGGTTATCGTTTGTTCACTTGTCCAATCAGTAAATTAATAAAGCTCGAAAACCGAATATTAAAAAAAAGGGCAAAACTTTGTTTTCGTGAATCTTTCCTCCACGATGTAAATTTCATCAGGGTAATATCGCAGATGTACTGCATAGTGCGGCTATAGCGAGGCTTCAACCTCCAAACGATATATATCGACTCAGTAGTTTGAAAATGATATGTATGGAATAAGCGAATGTTTCTAAACCGGAGATTCGCGCGCTACCGCTACGCGCCCTCACATACTTAAAAACACCTTTTGTTTGTCCTATATCTAATAGAACTTTCGCTTTTAAAAAAATTATCTTAACATAGCCGTAAGAAGGTTAGGTATAGGTTAAACAAGAAGTTTTTTTAGTGAGTGAAGGCGCGTAACATCCAAATCTAAGGTTTAGAAACACTAAATTGATTTACAGTTGTATGTTCGATATATATCATTTCAGGCTGAGCTACTTCGAATGTAACCTTTCTTGTAAATTACCCAGAAAGCAGTCACTCTCAGGTTCCTGCCTAACCACATCATTTAAAATCTCGACATATTAATAAAAATCATAACTTTCGCCTGTTCAATATGTATCGTTTCGATACTTAACCGCTTCGATATATTTCATTTGGAGGTCAAAGCTGTGCTATGCTGCACAACTGTGAAATTACCAATTTCAGACTAAATTTGAATCTAATTGTTTTTGTACCGTCCTATAAGACGACCTCGGATTTTGGGACCCTTTTTTAATGATGCAGCCATCGTCTTATCTGCGGAAATATGTGGTATTTGAAACCGATGTCTCTTAAAATTCTTTGCACTGATGAGGTGGTATATTTCAAAGACAATTTTCTCATCCATAATTTTGTGACAGTTGAATATTCACCACATATGTTGATATGTTTCAAAGACAGTGTCTCTTTAAACATCCTTTATGAAACCACTAATAATTTATTTGACAGTAGTCTTGCAAAGTGTATGTTTCCTGAGAAACACAAAATTAACTTTTCTGGGTGTTTCCATAGTTCAGATACTGTCATCGACAAAATACTCTACATTTGTTTTGCTGACACCACATACTTCTACAGTTGCTTAACATATTTCAAAATATCTAAAATTGTAGTCCTACTGAATCTTGTTTGAAGGAGTTGTAAGCACACTAAACAGCTATTTGCATGCTTCTCAAGCACTTCAAATTTATTGCTGTCACCTGACACTTAGTTGGAAAACACAGTAATACAATATTGGATACATATTTACAACCACCCTGTTATATGAAAATAACACCAAGAATTGAATATATAATATGGTTGCTCTATGAATGACAGTGCTTTATTGTCAACCACTACAACAGCGGTGCCTATGGGAGACAGGTTCTTATAACCTGTGGATAGCCGCTCAGAAATAGAATTGATAATATTGGCTATTGGTGAAGTCATGGAGGGGGATGTACAGAGTTGCCGCAAACTGGACCATCTTCGTACGTGAAGGTTTATTTTACAACACACAATTTGGAGACAGGATACAACATCCAGAGTTAAGTCTTGTACTGCATTGACAGAAATGTTGTGTAACATGATTTTTCTTGATTACATGTAAAATACGTGCAAGAGGAATTATTATTTGATATATTACAGAAGAAGATGAAGAAGAAATGTGGTACTTTCTTTATTCTGAATTTGTTTCTAGGTGACACAAGGACTACTGCAACTAAAATACACCATTATTAGTTATTGGTACACTACATAGATTCCTAACGGGGGTCATTTTTGCTGGTTGTGAGTGTAGCTGGATTGCCAACCAGTATGCTTTCTGTGTAAGGGTGGTACTTGGGGGGGGGGGGGGGGGTCAGACATTTGGTTTCATGTGTTGCAACAGAGTATTATTTCTTCTTTTCTTCCCTGTAAGAGGCATAAACTTTACAAAAAAACCTCTCTATCTTCTGATGATGTGAATTTGTTTTCAGATTGTAAATCTATGATGCTACCTTGAGGTCATAAATATGATTAAACTGGTGACAATATTTGATGCTGGCAATGTCTCATAGAAAGGCAAATATTATCAAAAGCTGATTATTTAATATAGTCAACAGCAAGAGAACAAACTCTTCAGGTTTTCTTATGATTATGTTATTGAATAACGGGAAAGGGAGGCTATATATATTGGACAATCCACCTACTTCGATGCATTTGAACACACACAAAAGAAACTTGTATAAAAGGGTTCAGATCACTATGAATTAGATTTTGAAAAAAATGTATACTCATAATATACATTATTTAATATTATTATTCATACAGCCTTTTCTTGAACTTTGTCTTGACAGTCTGTCCTTTGATAAGTTTTGTACATGCACTGAAAATGTTCAAAATTTCTTCATACATACTGAATTAAAGTCACTTTGGTGCATGATACATGTAAATTTATTTTGCATGAAAGTTTCTGGAAAATAAATGTGGATTATATTATTGAAAATGTCTCTTTGTATAATTATAAGGAGCAATCAAAAAGTTTCCATTTGAGGGTGCTTCTGCAGTGTATATGTATTGTAGTTTGACACCAATTTGGATATGTAAGCACAAACATGTAGGCAAGGAATTAGTGTGGATTAATGTCTTTCTGACTTACATGCAATAAAATTTGAAATGTAAACATGGAAATGCCTTTTCAAATGCATCGAAATAGGACCAACATGCTGTTACTCTTTCCTTGGACACTGAACAAACAAAGGCAGACTTCTATTGGAAAATGAAGACTTTTTATGATGCAGCATGTCTGTAGAAAACCACATTATCAAATTGTGTGCCAAGTTCCATGCTCATTGTTAAAGATTCTGGTCAACTGGGAGCCCAGCCTAATCCATTAAGAACAACGAGTAAGACACATTTGAGCACTCATCCCATAGTTCTGATCTCTCCCCATGTGATTATCATATATTCCACTCCTTGAAAATGGTCTAGAAAGTTCGACAATTCTTATTGAATGAGGATGTGCAACAGGTAATTACACACAGCAGGACATAGTGTTTCACCAAATGGGTATCCGCAATGGGCTACAAAGCCTTTCAACATAAATGTTTGAGAGCCATTTATAGTTAATTCTAAGAGACTGCCTAAATGAATATACAAAATGGCATGTATTATGACCATATGTAACTACATATTCATATTTACATTACTGTGTTATCCTGTAATTATTAAGTAAAGGCGACATCCAGTTTTATTAACTACTTTTAATTATCTGTGTGGGGAAACCTAAGCATGGGCATTTTTATCCATGACAGTCTGGTGCATTACTAGAATAACATAAAACATATGTAGCATTAAATAGATTCAAAATTTGATTGGGTATAGTATATAATAATACTTTCTATGGAAATCCTAGAAATAGATACAAAATATTGTCAACTCATTCTTTTTTCCTTTCACTTTGTGCAGCCATACAAGATTGTCTTGCCATCTATGTGCTTCATACATTCTATCTTTTCAGGCCTATAAAGAGAATGCGCCAGAATGTCTGACACTTGTCCATTATACTGAACTGCAGTCTAGAGGGATTATACTAATGCGCGGAGACTACAATAAAGATATTTTGGTAAGTATCAAGAAGTCTCATGTTCAGGTTTAAACATTAGTGGGTGACCACTTACATGATAAATGAGATAATTTTTAATCACTAATTGGGAGACAATGAAGGATAGTTTAGCTACATTTTGGAAAGGTTAACATTTGTGTTTGTGGTCACATGTGCCTTTTCTTTAAGAACTGTGTGTTACTAGTGAAGTTGACTGCCAATAATATGTAGTTTAGTTCAGAAGGACAGTGTGACATATGACGATAGCATGTAGTTTGTTCTTCTCAAATAATCCTTCCAAGCCTGAACTCCCCCTGTGACAGAGTAATATTAACTTTGTATTATGTCCACTCATCCATTTGTTACTGTGCGAGATGGTGCAGCGGTTGAGGCATTCCCGTTCAGGAGCATTAAGGTTTAAATATCAACCTGGTAACCCAGATTAAAGTTAGTCATGGTTTCTTTTAATCACTTGTCTATAAAGAGTGACCAAAAGGCGGGGGTATGATGTTGCACCCTAATTAATCACCTGTTGCTCATGTTTGATACACAGACCACTGTACTATGTTTTAGTAACTAATCAGAGTTAAAACTAAATACCTGCTTACAGGATGAGGTAGAGTGTTAAATAACAGTATTTGACACTTGCTCTATTGAAGTTAAATCAGGGCTCAATCATTTAACACCTAAGTTTATTTGTGCAGTTGTAATAATTCCATAGTAGAGCAAATTCTGTACACTGAGGCAATGTTTTAACTCCTGAAATTAACCCAGTGGGTGATCCTGTGAAGTAGTTTGGTAACAATCAGAACAAGATATTTATTAATGTATATGAATAAGTTTACATCTGACTCTGGAAATGACAGTTGCTACCCATGCGGAGGAAACACCAACTGTTTGTGTCATACCATTCTTGTGTAACTGCAGTGGTGCTGCTTGAAACTCTAGCCTTGCTTCCGTGACTTCATGTTGGTAGTCACTCTATGGTTGACTCTCTCTCCACCAGGGGCACTAATGTCATTCCAAGAGTCAGATGTAAACTTTTACATTATAAGTTAGACTGTGATATTAGTATATAAATATGAATCAAACATGCTGAGGATTGTATAAGCATAGTATGCATTATGTTTAATTGTATTACTTAGCAACCAGTAAATGCGTCTATTTTTATAGATATAGAACATAAATTCCATCTGTGCATAGCCAGGACGGGTCAGTAGTATTCCATAAATATTTGTTGGGATTCATGGTGGGTGACCTGGGTGGCCGGATCATTTTCTGAAATTGCCCAGAATACTTTTTTCAAACCAATGACAATCAAATGTAACCCAGTAGAATGGTGCATTGTCATCCATAAAATTCCTTTGTTGTTTGGGATCGTGAAGTCCATGAATGGCTGAAAATGGTACTCAAGTAGCTGAATATAACCATTTTCAATCAGTGATTAGTTCAGTTGGACCAGAGAATGCAGTCCATTCCACATAAAACAGGCCACACCATTAAAGAGCCACCACAAGCTTGCACAATGCCTTGTTGACAACATGGGATCAGCACCACACTTGAACCCTACCATCAGCTCCTACCAACTGAAATTTGGACTTACCTTAGCAAGTTGCAGTTTTCCAGTATTGTCCAACTGATATTGTCATGAGCCTATACGAGGTGCTGCATATTGTATTGTATTGTTAGCAAAGGCACTTAGTTGGTCATCTGCTGCAGTAGCCCATTAACACCAAATTGCACCACATTTGACCCTGTGCCACAGCCAGGATTTGGTTCGGGGGTGGGGGGGCTAATTTTTTTATTAATTTATGACTTAATTTTACACTTTTTACAATTTAACCAATTATACTATGAAAACAGTTGCACAAGAAATAAAATAAGTAGGCTCGCATTAATTTGAAACTTGAAGCGAATAACACTAAGCACAGAACACCAAATCACCAATACACAACAACACAATGAACATGAATGAAATTTTGTCTCAACAGAAAACGATGTATCAGAGTCGTTTCAAATCGATATCGATACGCTTTCATTGTGGCAGCAGGTTTGTCAGTGCAGCCAACGATGTCAACATTAGTTACCAGACGACAATACTACTGTATTTTATTATGTTACATATACTGAGAGGTGAATTTCCGCGGTTTCTTTATATCATAATCACAGGGCAAAGTTAACAATGAAAAATTATGGCTACAATATTGTAACCGTAGTACACGTTGTAGTTGGTCGCGATGAGAAACAAATGAATGTGTGACCAAAGTCGCAACTTCTCCGATATCTATCAAAACCACTACACAAATTTGTCGTTATATGCCCCTACACATGCTCCGATTTATCGTCCAACCAACAAGCTGTCCAACGAACCAACCAATTGGTAGGAGCCTACACACTTTCTGACCAACTGCACGCAGAACCTTCTTGTTGTGGTGTCTGTTTGTCTAACTGTTTCTGTTTTCGCGTGTTCGCTGTGCAGACGATCGCAGGCAGGAAGTTGGTGGGGCAGTGCTACATACGCATAATTTGTCGGGTGAACCGGTGGGGGAATCAGAGATCAGGCGGTCAGGCACAACCAACCGGCCGACAAGGAAAGTTGGTCAGGTAGTGCCTAAATCCGCCCAATTCATCGGGTGACCAACGAATTGGTCCAATAAATCGCATCTGCTAGGTACAAAGCATTATAGTGCAAAAAATTAACCCCGTATCATTTGTAAACACTAGGCAACTTGAAGGCCAGCGAAATTTTGTCAATTATGGTTGTTTTTTTTTTCTCCACGAACACTATTTCACAAAGCGTATATCGTGGGAAGATCGCAAGTATGATGACGCAAAAATGGGTGCAAATTAACATTGTTAACATAGGAAATTTGAGGGGACCGATGAAAATGTTGTAAACGGCGGGAAAACGTAAATTCCGAGAACGTAAAAGCGGGATTCTACTGTAATTGTAACACGACTGAGTACATCATTTAATGCTATTACCACTGTGAAAGTCTAACAATCGCTGTTAAGTCACTGAAAATACAAAAAACCTCACATAAAATTAAGTTGAGAATTTAGCCAGTCTTTGTGCACTCTTTAAGCACACACACAGTGCTCCACAAGCACTTGGATGCACTCCTCAACTACACCTGAAGAGAAATAAACACAGTGACTTGTTCAGCCCAGTATGCTTATATTGTACTTAAAGCCAAAGACAGCTGTCAAATGCAATATAAAACTGTGACAAATGTCTCCAATGCACATAACTTCAAATAAGGGCCTAAACCTTAATACAATGGTTAATGCAGAAACAAAATTCCACAGTGGCTGAGCTGAACCCTTAGTGAGCTTTTGCTCAAGCTTGAATTCTAATTTTATTACCAGGCTGATTTTCCAGCATACAAACCTTAAAACCTTGTACTGACATCCACCTGCAAACTTAGTGTAGGTAGGAATGAAATGTGGCAGCTTCCAATGGCAGAAAGAATTGTAAACAACTTGGAGGTGCCAATGGTGTTCTTAGCTCAACCAACATCATAATTGAATAACACAAACCCACTTCCACAGATGCGCCAGGATAAGGATGCCAAGCCTTGCCCAAATTTATCGTAACACGGGGATAGCCAAGTACTGAGCCCTTGCACTTGCACTCGACACCTACCGTCTTTACAGCAATGGCTATCATCTTGGCTATGCTAAATCCAAAAGCCATGTAGAATTGTGTGTCATTGGGCACCACTTTGTTAGTAGCTCAAATTAAGATGTGATCAAAACCCTGATGTGATACAGGTAATTAGGGTAAACAGCAACCCGAAGGATTCTAACAAGAAGTAAAAGCACTTCAGTCTGTACTCACCAACAAGAAATGATTTCAACATTCCAGAAAATGACATAGAAATATAAAAACATCCACTCTATGGAATATCATTTGCCACAAACGCCCACATGAAACAATTTTCACATATAATAAACAGCAATTCTGACCTTTATAAAACCAATCCTGAGTGGCTACACAGTAATAATATCCACTGCAATGCTCACTAAACTTTGTAAATATGGTTCTCCAGTCATAGACTTGATGTTTATTGTTGTAACTGGACAATATTTCATTGTATACCTGTATGGGAAGGAGATAATGAAATAAATGCACCTAAAAATGTCGGTCAGTTGCACTGATGAAATTTTGGGCACTTATGTAATAACATCTGGTGAATGTGTTGAGAACCATATTTACAAGGAATCTATTGGGATAACCTCAAGCAACTCACTAAACTTGTTTTAAAAGTTCAAAGGAATTACAGGAGATGGGCAAACTCAAACTGATCAGAACCTCAAGTACTTGAAAATACTTGCACAGTATGGCACCATTGTATTTTACAACACTAGGTCTTGTTAGTTAACACATGACAAAAAGCTGCAGTACCATCCACAGTTCAACAACCTGGTGACTTCAATCACAGAAAACCGTTGCCACCACTATAACCACACCATTACCACTTCTTTGGAAAATCTTCCAGACAGAAAACCTATTGATGCCAATGTTGCCTCTTCTGTCTGACAACACTGAAGACTAGCTCTCCAGTTTCATCACTGTTCCCTGCATAGAGGCAGAGAGAATTCATATTCCAAGTGCCACAATGAGTGCCGTGGACAGCAGGACTGGGACACCACCATGTTAAGCAGTGGGAAACATGAACAATTTCATACAATCGAAACTAAAATTTCCTTTTAATATTGATATACTTTTTATTGACTTATTTTTATGAATCTGATAAGACCCACATCAATAAGCAAGAGTCCCAAGTGAACGTTATTAAATTTTCAGTAAACTAATTTTAACCAACAAGATAGACCCATAGTCATAAACCTAGAAGTATTTTTGTATAGATATAAATAAATGCAAGATATTTTAATAAATGCTCATCATACCAAATAATAAATACGAATAAAATGTTATGATAATCATATCATACCTAACCTAGATAATTTACAAACCATTATTACTGTCCTTCACACAACAAGTTGTCAATAATAAAATATATATATGTCAGCATGACATTATCCCATTATCAAGTTCTGTTAAACAAGGAAACGTAGAATAATAAATTGGTGAGACTGTTTAAAAAGAGAGACATTAAAATTGCTTTTAGAGCAGACAATAAATTAGAACATAGGCTGAAGCATAAGATTGATGCACAGATATCGTGTTTAACTATCTTCCTAGCAGCAGATGAATGGAAGGTAGGAGGTTAGTTTCATTGGAATATTTGTGGTACAGTCATTTGTATATAGTGCCCTTATTATTCTACGTTTCCTTGTTTTACAGAACTTGATAATGGGATAATGGGATAATGTTGTCCCGAAACATATTGTTTTGACATACATACTTTATTATTGACAACTGGTGCATGAAGTACAGTAATAATTGTGAAACAGTTGTGTGAAGGTGTCAAAACAGATGATTTACAAACCATTACTAATAATAGTTCATTCAAACCATGGGGTCATTTGTAAGGTCAACACTTACGCTTGCTTCTTGTATGTAGATATTTTTTAGGATTTTGATCTGAATATTTGCTCTTCTTATACATGTGCTGTATTGAAAGTAGCAATGTAAGAATAGTAAAACTTTGTGCTTATTTTGTGAAGAATGTCACTGTATATATTGTTGCAGAATGGCACGGAAGCCCAGTGTCTGGCCAACCAGTTACAGATGTACTATGGCCAGGACAATGAGAAAAGGCTGAAACTGATGGAGCGCTTTACTGCAAGACCAGATGACTTCAGACACATGGATCTTATTGCAGAACTTGAATGTCTTAGTCTGTAGCGTAACTGTGATAATATCACATGTAAATTTCTTTTTATTTGTGACAAATAAATTAAGTATGTAATTAAAAATACTGGTTATATATATTGTGCTTCCTAGTGAAATGGAAATGTTAGCTGGTCTGTTGTGCCATTTTGGCTTAAATTTAACATTAACTCAGTAACATAAGGATTCCATTTAATTAAATGATGCACTATTTTTACCACAAACTTAGTAATCTTGTAACATACAAAAGAAGTAATGCTATGTTAGTTGGAAGCTGGCTGTAAAATGTAGGCCATAAAACACTTCACTCTTTCATTTAGTGCCATGCTCCACTTGTTAATGCAGTACGTTTTTACAGCTTATACAATAATTGGGGTGATGAAAATATTCAAATATTTGTGTTTCTACTTTGATGTGTGTTGAAGTTGTGGAAAATCTCAAATTCCACTGTGGTTTAGGATCCGTGGTACACTGTAGATCCCCTTATAACTGGCTGGGTAAGTCACTTCGAAGGTCAGAGGAAATCAACAGGACTGTGCCTAATGAAGCTTTGTGATAGCTAAACCAATTTTTGCATTAATTCCTACTTTACCTTTATGGTATTTCTTGTGCGTGGTGAACATGCATTTGTGCGCATTGTATGATAATGATACAGTTAATAGGAGCAAAATTGCACAATGGGTAAAGAAAGTTACAGCCTCAAAAACTTCAGAAACAGATCTCCATGCTCAGCCATGCTCAGGACATCCTGTCACAGCCACTACTCCAGCCATGCTGAATGTGTAGAAGCAATTATTTGTGCGAACCAGTGCATGACAACTTGACAATTGGCTCAATCAGCATTTGAAAGGCACTGCAATGATCGAGACTCTTGGCTATTCAAAGAGGTGCTCACTATGGGTTCCACGTATCATCATAGTGGACCACAAGATTCAAAGAAAGGCCATTTCATCTAAGTTGTTGGAGCATTTTGAGACCAATGGAGAGGCCTTTGTCACAGATCATTATGGGGGACAAAAGCTGCATGCACCACTTAGCACCAGAAACAAATAGGCAGTCCGTGGAGTGGCATCACCCTCATTCACCACAAAAGAAGAAATTCAAGACAACCCCCTCTGTCAGAAAAGTCATGGTGACAGTCTTCTGGGATTGTGATAGCACCATTCTTGTGGATGCCAAGAGGGTCAATGCAGAGGTGTATGTGAATACTCTGAATAAACTCAAGAACTGTTTCTGATGTGTTTGATTGGACAAGAATCCAGCAGAAATCTTGCTCCAACACAATAATGCACACCCACACGCAAGTCTGAGAACCTGGGAACACATCGCCAAATTGGGTTGGACATCATTGCCTCATCCACCCTACAGTGCAGACCTGGCACCCTTGAACTTCCATCTCTTTGGGCCACTTAAAGATTCTCTACAGGGAACACACTTTGAAGATGACAAGAGTGTGAAAATGTGACTACGTTTACAGGATAAGAGCTTTTACCAGCACGGAATACATGTTTCCCCACAGTACTGGTGTACTGTCATAGAATGTGATGGAGACTACATAGAAACATAGGATATGGACTACACATTTTGATGTATATTGTCACCAAATTCTGACTCTTAACAATAAATATATTCTGAGAAAAAATGTAGGGTATTTCTTATTGAATGACACTCTTATTATTTAATAATGGGCTAGTTATTTACAGAAAAATGTTCCAAGTTTCAGTTGTTCTGTGTCACTTACGTGGTTGATGCATGGCTACCTTTCACGTCAAGAGGACCCACTGAATAGCCGTTGTGGCAATTTGTTGACAGTGGTCCACATCCTGTCGGGCTGTCCGCTTTTAGCCACCTTGCGGCAGTCTTTTAACGTACCTACTGAGCCTGCCTTGATTTTAGCTGACAATGTCTCAATGGCTTACCATGTTTTAGCTTTTATTCGCGCAGGTGGATTTTATCGTTCTGTTTAGTGGTGGGCTCGTTCGCCTGGTGTCTCAGGTCCCCACCCCCTCACCTTTTAATCTGTTTCTATCTTACTTCTACCCTGTTTTTTACCTCCAGGGTTTTAGTCTGAGCAGTGTGTCTGGCTCATCTTGTATTTGTTTGTGATCAGCCAGCCATTGTTCTCTCTATTTTAGCTTAGTTCATCACTTGGTGCCTCCTATTCCTGTTTTCTCCAGTGGTGTTGAGAGTGTCATGTTCATTGGCACTGTGTGCCCCCTTATGCCTCTCTTCTGGGTGTTGAGCTCTATTTTACTTTTTTCCTAATTGGCAGTATTGTCTTTGGTAGGAACAGGAGATTGATAACCATGTAGTTTAGTCCCCTCAAAACCCCCAACACAACAACAAGCTTCCAGTGATTGTTCTGCTATTGCTTATTTACACAGTAGAGGATCTTTTTTCCATGCATTTGCAGTTTGTTTGCGTTAAGATTTAATTGCCATTCCCTGCATCATGTGTTGATGTGCCGCAGAGCCTCCTGCATTTCGGTACAGTTGAAAACTGATCAGTATCAATCACTGTATGTTTCAGAATATATATATGAAAACACCTGTCAGGTGCACATCCCACTGAAGTTGATATAAACATGCCGGGTACATGGCTTTTTCTCATTTTGCGTCTGAGATGTTTGTGCTCTTGCCTGTAAAGCTGTTTTACAAGAATGATGACTGTCCACAAGCTGCTATGCAGAAGTTACTGACACTGAAGGGTTTGAAAAAAAGGTGTTGGTCCAATGACAGCCTTGGGTCTGGAAAAAATGATTGGAAATTTGAAAAAGATGGGTTCCTTTGGTGTGCAACCTGGTAGACGGCGGAAACAAATTGAGTCAATGTCATTGGAAGAAGTGGCCACAGCATTGCAAGAGGAGTGGAGTGGTGGTGTGTACAAACGTTTAGTGCACAGAGAATTGCCCAAACATTGGACAAACCTGTGAGCATGGTGTGTAAAATCCCATGAAACATCGTTCTTTTAATATCTATTCAAAATTACCCATGTGCATGAATTGCTTCCTGTTGACCTTTGAGTAAGAGAGACTTTTGCTATAGAATTTTTTGCCCACATGGAAGTGGATTACAAATAGCCATGGAAGATTTTTATGGACAGACAAAGCCCACTTCCATCTGACAGAATATGTCAACACAAATAATTGTCGAATATGGGCAACAGAAAACCCACATGAAAATCAGCCAGTACAGTTTCATCCTGAGAAGGTAACTATGTGGTGCAAGATTATGGCTTAATTTATCATAGGGTCATATTTTTTCGAAGAGACAGGTGCTTCCGGTCCTGTTACCTGCACCATCATTGGTAAGCACTATGAGTGTCTTTTGCGCAACCATGTCATTCCAGCTCTCTAACAGTGTGGATGGAGTAATTTTTCTGCTAGAGAGCACACCTCTGAACATTGAAAATCCAGTTAAGCAGCTGCTGAAGTGCAATTTTGGAAATGCCAGGGTTATCAGCTACCATTTGCTAACAGCCTGGCCCTTCCAATCATTAGATCTTAATCTGTGTGTCTTTTGGCTGTGGTGTTATCAGCAAGATGTTGTGTTCAGTGTTCTGATTGCTAACTTAGAGATGTGGTAAAGGCACACATTGTGCAACACATTCTGAATGTGACCCCGGAACACTTTGATCAGTTATGGAACATGCTGCTTCTCGATGTCAGCTTGTTGCAGAAAATGGTGGACAGCATATTAAACACATTTTGCATCAGTCCCTCAGAAATTAAAAATCTGGTATGATTTTGATTGATGCTTTTTTGTGGTTTTTGGTGTCAGGATAATTAAAATCCAGTGTGATTGATGTTTTTATGTAGTTTTGAGTCTCAGGAGAATTAAGAACTGATTTTTCCCATCCAGTGTGCTATGACCTAGCCATGGGCTTATGTAACTAATGGTATCACACCTGCAAATCCATGCACACTGAGTAGTACAGTTGTACGATACATTTTTAGCCGACCACTATTAAATTATGATGCTTACAGAGCCATGTGTTGGTCAGTTGTCACACTATTAATTTTCTTCTGCCATACTTTTTTCCTCTTCTCCAATAATATTCCATTGCAATTTGACATCATTCTGACTAGAGGTGTTTATGTGCATATCCTTTTGGTGAAGGCTGTGGCAGCAAATTAAAAGTTGTGAAAATGTGTTTGTCTGTTCTATGTGCCTGTGAGTTGCTGACTTAATTTTCAGTGACCAGGAGTATCCACTTTATATAGCTATATTTTCAGTTTACACTTTTCTTCACCTTATAGTTTACAAATTATTGGCAGTCGAAAATTGCTACACTGTCACTCACTCACTAATCATAAAAATTCTAAGGTACTTCCAGCAGACATAAAAAGTCAACTTTCGTATTTAAATAGTGTTCAGTTTTTAATGGAACAAAAAATTGAAACATTTGTAAATATCAATCCCATTTTGGAATGTGTTTTTACTTAAGTAAAGAGTATCTGCTAATGTGTCTTTATTATTAACATGTTGGTAGTGGTCTAGTGGTAAGGTGCTGGCCTCCTATAGGTAAGGTCATAGGTTTGGTTTCTAGTGGGATAAATATTTTTCACTTTTAATTTTAACCTTGCTGTCATGTTACTACAATGTGAGGAGTCATCAGAAATCACACATGGTTCGAATTCCGCCTTAAACTGTATGTGCAATCAGTGAACTGATGGATTCTTCTGTGTTCACATACGATCAACTGTACCTAGCACTTTAGAGAGTGAAAAGTTGGGCGGATTACATTTAACGAATGTTGACTTTATTAGTATCAAAGCTTGATAGCCTACAGTTGCTGAACATGATTTACCTAGATGCATTTGCCGAAGTTTTATGAGGACAACTGATAAATTGAAAATATTGTTAGAAAAATTGAGCTATTACCCTTTTGACACTACATTATATGACAAGTTAGATGTTTTTTGGGGAATAACCTGGAGCCATATTATTCGCATAAAGCCTACAAAGTGTATGTAACTAAAGATAGCAAATTAATAATCAGCCAACCAGTTGCAATAATTAGCAGTTTAACATTTTCAGCACCAAGCTGGTAGATTTCACGGGCTTGTGCGCCTTTTGTGAAGTGCTAAAACAGCAGGTTCTACAGGCCAGTGTGTTTGTTGATTATAAAGTGCTGTCCACTTCTGATCACAGATACATAATGTTTATACTGTTAGTAATTGGTTTCGCTCATAAGTAGACTAAAATTCGTGGATTCTGCGGAGATAGACAAGTACTGGGTGGTGCTGAGAGTGTTAACAACCTGACCAAGGTTTCGAGGGATATAAACCTGTCTTATACAGAAATACATGTGATACCTACAGAAAATATGACAACATAAATTACAATTTATAATCATTATGTTTGATATATGCATCATACCAAGCCTATTGTCTAAAATGTTGTGAAATACAGTTATCAGCATAAAAATGTCATCATGTTTTTAACAATAGGCTTGGTATGACATATATCAGACATAATGATTATAAATTGTGATTTATGCTGTCACATTATCTTCAGGTATCACATGTATTTCTGAAGAAGACAGGTTTATATCTGTCAAAACTTTGGTCAAGTTATTAAACTAGTACTGGTTCGCTGATTATTAATTTATTATCCTGTAACCTTTGCTGATATGTTTAATACACACACACACACACACACACACACACACACACACACACACTATAAAAAGATCATCATTGGCCACAGATGATTGTTGCAGTGTCTTAGTGGTTATGAACTACATTTTTTCGAATGGCTTATCAGGCCAATGGCAGCACAGCATCTCTTGATGCATTTGCCACAAAATATATTTAGCTATTGAGGTAGGAGCAGTGGTAGTATTGCAAAGCTTTTCTGCCTTAATCTGTCTAACATGCCTTCATCATGCTTAGATATTCTAGATGACATATATTGACACCATTTCTCTCATGCTAGCCTTTGCCTCCCACCTGTTGGTGTTGATGCCAAAATTCTCCATATCTCGCTTACAGTAGTCCTTGGCTCTCACTAAAGGACGTCCTGTGAGTCTTTTGGCTACAGAAATTTCTCCAAGCATCACCTCATTTGATAATCTCACGTGGTCCATATGGTAGGTGTGTCCCCAACCAGTGGAGTCGTCTGCTTCAAGGTAGCTGAAATGCTGTTGCAGTTAATACTGCTTCTTTGGTCATTCAGTCCTTCCAAGGATGGATCTTAGGCACCACATGTGGAAAGCATTAAGCTGTTTGGCATAAGTAGTCCATGTTTCCAATGCATACGGAAGGATGCTGATGACACAAGTTTGATACACAAGAATTTTGATCTTCAGAAAGCCTTTCTTGTTTTTCCAAACACATGTAGAGAGCCTGCCGAAAGTTGTCACAGGTTTACCAAAGCGAGCATCAATCTCCTCATTAATAGACATATTTGATTTGTTAGTGAATCCGAGATAGCAGAAGTTATCCACAACTTGCATAGTATTTCCATCTAATGTGATATTTGGCTTTGTATTATAAACCTGGACCATAATTACAGTCTTACGGCTGTTGATACTCATCAAGAACAGGTGACACATGAATAATTCTTGATACCAGCCCTTGCAGCTCTTCTGCAGAATCCGCAACAGTTGCAGCAGCATCATCAGGACGTAGGAGTTCATGAGCGACTGTGTTGTACCGCTCTGTCTTACTCTTCACAAGATTGATGGTGAAAAGCCTTCCATCTTTCCTACCATGCAGATGTACTCCAACATTGCAATCACTCAAAAGCCACATTGAGCAGAGCTGAGAAGAAAATTCCGAAAGGTGTAGGTGCCAGTACACAGCCTTGTCTTATGCCACAGTTCATATTGAATGGTTTGATGTAGTACCATCAAAGATTACAGAACCATGCATATTGTCATTAAAGCTATGTTACAAAATATGTCCCAGTCTAATTCTAGTTTGGAAGCGAACCTGAACTTTTGCTTTGCTAAAAGCATTAGCTATTTGCTCAGAGTTAGGGCCAATATAGGACAAAGAAATATGTGAACAATGTCTTTATTTTGAACTCTTAGTTTGGCTACCTTTTTAAATATTTTATTACCTAGAGTGCAGATATCTTTTTCAGGAAAGCTGCTGTTTAAGCCAACTTGTACAATTGTGTTGATTTCTTTATCTGTAGAATCTTTTATCAAGACCTATCTTAGCAATACAGTGGAACTCTGATGCCCATTATTTACAATATTCTGTATAGTTCCTCTCTACTGATTGTGTCAAAGGCTTTGTTGAAATTGACAAAAGCAACTTACAATGGCATTCTATGTTTGTGGCACTTTTCTTGTACTGTAGTTGGTACAAGGTGAATATCATATCGCTTGTGGATCTGCCAGCTTGAAATTGAGGGTGAAGGTGCAATAAGAGGCTTATACATCTACCTGAAGTAGGAGTTATTGATCTGTATTGTATAAAATGTGGGGACTGAGTTAGGGAACTAATACAGTGTGCCATATACTGCAAGTTCGCTAAATAATAGTGCTAGAATAAGCTTGTTGTAACAAGTCATTTTCATACCATACAATTTTGTACACTGAAAAATAAAGCTTCTTTTTATCAACTAAATAATATAGTGAGGACAGTTACAACTCACCGCAAAGACGTGGCGATGAGATGCGACAGGCACATACAAAAGACACACACATACAACACATTCAGCTATCGGCCATGGCCTTCCTCAGAAATAGAGCACTCACGCAATCACACAGGCACACAACACAGTCATACAACCATCACCTCCGACTGCCACAGTCGGAGGTGATGGTTGTATGACTGTGTTGTGTGCCTGTGTGATTGCGTGAGTGCTCTATTTCTGAGGAAGGCCATGGCCGATAGCTGAATGTGTTGTATGTGTGTGTCTTTTGTATGTGCCTGTCGCATCTCATCGCCACGTCTTTGCGGTGAGTTGTAACTGTCCTCACTATATTATTTATTCCAACCTGGACTTTCCATTATTATATTTTTATCAACTAAAACACTTAAATTTGAACTACTAACTGTTGTATGAAATAAATTGATCATTCAATAGATACCATGCAAAATAACAACTACTACTTTCAGTTATACATGAAAATATACCATATCTGTAACTTATGTGTGCTCTGAAGTTCACAAACAAGACTTGTTGGTACTTATATAGTTATACATCATAGGTTGTAGTACATGTGCATGATGAATGGATTGAACATTAACAATATAATTGACTTTCCAAACTTAACAAATATTATGTAACAAATGTTGTTACAGCAAAGACTCTGAGATAAACAAAGAAAGACAGGGGATGAGTTTTAAGAAAATTGTGGATGATAGAGAAAAAATATTACTCAAGATGAAAAAAGGATTATCTACAAAAAGAAATGAAATCCCATTGAAAGTGTAAAATGTACAAAAAATGCAACTCTCCGACAAATTACTACCACCTTAAAAAGTTTAGATCACGTGGGAAACAGAAGTCGGTTATTTTAGCTAGTTCAGTTACAGACAAAATATTCTGAAAAGGCTGAAAGGTCACAAAGTATTAACAGAATGTTTCTGAATACATTTATCTTGCATTATGTGTGTCAGGCTCTGATGAGAAACATACGAAGTGAAATCTTACAAATTTTCCACAATATTTTAACATATGACAAACAGGTGTTAAAAGGAAACAATACAAACTGACAAAATATACAAACAGTAGGAGAAATCTGTAGGCAATATGCCATAATAAAAGAAAGTGAGAAGCATCATCAGAATTGAACAAAGTACAAAATAAAAAGATCTTTCTTTCAGTAGTGCTAAATGCCACAAGCAGCTATGAATGCTGTGCAGGTAAGGGACTGTCCCACTAAAGGGTATACCCATACAGATGCGCATGAACGTCAAAGTTTCAAATATTATCCTAGCATACTTTTATGACCCCAAGAAGTGCGTGTGGTGATTGTGGTTACTTAAAATCAATCTATTCAATTTCCATTGCTGTCTACAATGAATTTCTTCGTGTTCATACCATAGAAAATTACACTCTATGCTCAGTACCGTCTCTACCATAGGGGCTCAGGCCCAGGGCCCCGAGCCTGATAGGGCCCCCGAGAAACTCGTTCCTTTCTCCTGGGCAATGAGCTTTCTTTAAGTGAATTTTTGTCGAACTTATTCATTATAAAGACCCAGATATTGTCTCGTAACGTGTCATAAATGGTGTGGCAAGTGACTTGGTTTGCTGTCTGCATGCAAAATCGTAGTTATTATTGCCGGCCTTAGCTACAGAACACACGACGACGCTGTTGTAGTAGACCTTGTGGCAGTCTTTCAGATATAACTTGGCGGAACATTGTATCCAATAGCGGCGTTCACACGACGCCACACGGGGCTGCTGTTGATTGGCCAGGCAGCGGGCAGACGCTTACGCCACGTTAGCGCAGACAGCCCCAGTAGTGGCGGCATCTAAGTTGCCCACAACAATACAGCAAGCTGCACCGTTCTCAGTAGCTGCATTTGGCGCCGCGCCATGGCAATGCATGAGCGCCGCAGTGTGTAGTGGGGTCCTAAGGAGAGGGAAGTCCAGCAATCACACAGTGATGTACACTAGAGACGGGCTATCCGTTAATTTTTGGGACCTAGTTCACTGATGATCGTTTCTTTTTTGCAACCGTTCCTTTCCACTCGTTCACCGTTCCTTTTTTTATCCAGTTGTCAATGTCTATGGTTTTCATGACAGTCGGAATTGCAAACAAGTAGCATTGGCTCTGTACTCACCGACTCCGTTTTACAAATTTTACAGTTAATTCCCTATAGTCGATGGAGCACTGGTATAAATCGCTGTTCCTTCCATAACAATGAGCACGCTGCTTCACCGTGGTCAAAGTGACTTTACTGTGGGACGCTGCTTGTCACGTGTAAGTTGCGTGTCAGTCTCTCCATAAATATAAGAACTCTTCTTTGTATTCCGCTTTTTTCCTGGAGTAAGGAAAAATCAGCTAGCGGCACCTACTTTTCCTCCCACTTTCTTTACTCTTCTTATAGCCTCAAATGAAACCTCAGTAGTAGCTTTAACTCTTTTATGCGATTTTATCGTGTCTTTTACGTTTTCTGACATAAAATTAATTGCGTTATACACAATATCTCGTGTCTGGTTTTGCAGAAACCTTCCCGCACCAACTGGTGGAGACTACAATGCCGCGCTATGTATGACAGTTTCCATTTCTTTTATTTGGCTTCAGGCAGAGCCCATTTAATCAGATACAAATCTTGAACATATGGAAGCAGCAAAACATGAGTTTCGATAACTAGAAGGGTCTGAAGCAGACTGATGCGGCCTGCCCTTAGAACAAAGTAATGGACTCGCCCGGCGCTTTGGACGACATTGCGCAACTGCGGCTAATGCATCCAGTCCTGGTGATTTCGGCTTTGTTGGAGTTTCTACCTTACGAAGCGATAGTTCGTTATCGGGGTGCTTTGAAGCGCCATTTGATTGTACGCGGTTTACCCAATTCACTTTGTTTACTTGGCAGTGTCTACTTGATATTTTTGTGAAAAAGAAGTGGTTTAGTAAAAAGAAAAAAACTGCTGAAGAAACTAACAGGGAGAGTGGTTCGTCTACCTCACCATCTCAAGATACCTCTAAATCTCAAAGGTTGGAAATGGTGCCCAAGTTTAACATTTGTGTTTCGAGTTCATCAATTCCACTTATGAAGACAGCTGCACACACACCACAACATGCTTATTCCATCTCAATCCACTTGGATTCACCAGACAGAAGTATGTCAGAAAACATATCTCACGAACTTGGTAAGTACGGCGATGAAATTTTAACGGAAGAAGTCCGTGATATTTTAATTCACAAGGGACAAAGGTTTTCCAAAACAAAAATAGCGGCTTCTCAGAAACCACTACACATTTTGCCGATGTAAGTGGTAAAACAAAAACCACTGATTAACTAGGACGGTTTTCACTCGCAAATTGACGAGTGGTGAGTGTATGGAAAGAAAGTGGTTTCTGCATTCACCATCCATGAAATCTGTGTACTGTTATTGTTGCCGTCTATTCAATAACACTGTCGGCAATAATTTGAGTTCTTCCAGGGGCCGCGCGGGAGTAAGTGAGCGGTCTGGAACACCACGTTAAGGATCACGCGACCTCCCGCGTCGGAGGTTCGAATCCTCCTTCGGGCATGGATGTTTGTGTTGTCTTCAGTATAAGTTAGTTCATAAGTAGTTTGTAAGTTTACGGACTGATGAATCCGCAGTTAAGTCCCATAAGCTTAACAAACATTTGAACATTTCTTCCAGGGGATACAAAGATTGGAAGCATATAAACAACTTATTAAAGGAGCACGAGAACAGTTTACAACACAGGGAACCAATGATGAATTATATTGCAAGAAGCAAAATTGTTGGACGAGTTGATACTGGATTGCTCTCAGAGTTTAATGCTGAGGTTAACTATTGGAGGAGCATATTGAAAAGAATTGTTGCAGTTGTGAAATTTTTGGTGTAAAGGGGACTAGGGTTTCGTGAAGAAAATATTTTGGGGTGTGAAAACAATGGAAATTATTTGGGATGCTTAGAATTCCTAAGCGAATTTTATCCTTTTCTTGTTGATCATATACGAAGGTATGGCAATAGTGGCAAACGAAATACATCATATTCGTCTGCAAATATTTGCAATGAATTTATTATTAATCTAATGGGACAAAGTGTTAACGACGATTGTCAACGAATTAAAAACAGCCAACTACTATTCAATAAGCGTGGATTCCTCGCCAGATCTCTCCCATGTTGACCAGCTAACTTCCATCGTTCGGTACGTAAAAGATGTCCAACCTGTTGAGAGATTTTTTGCCTATGGAGGAGCATATGGCTCAAAGCATTGAAGAGACTGATATAAAATTTTTGGATAGCTTTGGCATTTTAATGAAAGATTGTCGCGGACAGAGCTATGATAATGCAGCAAGTATGGTTGGAAAGTATTCAGCTCTTCAGACAAGAATAAAAGAAGAATGTGAATTTGATATTTTTGTACCATGTGCCGCACATTCACTCAATTTCGTAGGTTTTCAGGGGGCTACATGTGTTTCTGAAGCAGTAGCATACTTCCAGTTTGCCAAAAAAATTGTTTGCCTTTTTTACTCTTCGAACAATCGATGGAAAGTTTTGAAAGAATGTTTAGGTGCAAATATAGTTCTGAAATCCCTCTCTGAAACCAGATGGTCTGCTCGTGCTGGTGCTCTTAACGCTTTACTTAATGGCTATAATGATATTTTTGAAGCTTTAAAGTCAGTTAGTAGCCAGTGGAAACAAGAAATGAAGCTCAAAGCCTTTGAAAGAAAATGAAAAAAACTCGAGACCATTCTCCTAATGGAGATATGGGATGACCTTTTGAGAACTATCAACAACCAAATGTAACTTTAAAAAGTAGCACCGTCACAATAGAAGTTGAAACAAAACTTTTTGCATCTCTTTACGATTTCATCAGTTCTGCACGCAGTAGATTCGATCAGTATGAATCTTCAGCCAAAGAGAAAAATCCAGGTACTGACTTTTTCCGGAGATTCGTCAGAGACTGTGCTAAAGAAAAATTTCGTGTAGAAATTTCTACACGAAATTTTTCTGCCTATAATCGACACATTAGATTCTAGTTTGAAGCGACGTTCAAAAGCATACGAGAAAATGAGTAAACATTTTAGTTTCCTTTCTCAGTTAAAACAATTCGATTCTGAACAGTTGAGAAACACGTGCAAAGAATTTGCAGAATTTTATCATGCAGACGTTAATGCTGATGAGCTCATATCATAATATTTTAATTTAATACAATATTTGAAAAATATTCCAAATGAATCTCCAGAGCTAAGTATATCATCCTTACAGTCTTTAATAGAAACATAAAATAGAAGAAACCTTTCCGAATGTAGAAGTTGCTACCCGGATATTTCTTTGTCTTATGGTAACCAATTGCAGTGGAGAGCGTTCATTTTCCCACTCAAAGAGAATCAAAAGTGAATTACGAACGACTATGCTACAGGAACGACTTACTAATTTGTGAATCATGTGCACAGAAAGTGACGTCCTTCAACAGTTGGACTTTGAAGACATAAGATTTTGCATTTCAAAAATCCCGAAAGAAATCTTTAACAGCAACTTAAGTCAAATTTGCAAAACAGTAATCACTAGTATTTTATTTGTGTATTTCTAATCATAATAACCAATAAATTCACTAAATAAATGTACATAATTCTGATGAGTTCATTCAAAGGAAAATTCTGCTTTGTTGTAGGGCCCCTAATCTGTGTGCCAGTCATCTGTATAGAAAGATACATACTCCAAAAATTGTATATTTTGTATTCTGGAAATCTTTAAAGAAACATTAATTTTAATGAATGACTAGTTTTTGTAACTAATCATTAGTACTTTATTTGTAATATTTTAACAAATTACGTCACTAAATAAATGTACGCCATTCTGATGCATTCATTTAGTTTTATAAGGGCCCCCAAAGCAATGAGTGCCTAGGGGCCCCTGCATAGCTTAAGACGGCCCTGAATGTTACTATGGAATAACTGGAGAGAATGCATAATACATTTTGTATTACTATATTTTTTTACAGAAAATTGTACGGAATTAAAATTATTTTGCAAGGTAATAATTTGGTTTTGCGGGTAGCTGATAAAAATACATTTGCTGTTAATACTAAAATCAAAGAAATTAAAATATTGAGGTACAGGCTAATAACTAAAAGGAAGATGTCCCCACTGGCAGGATGGACGCTGGTGTAGATTTGTCATTCACCCTGCTGAGCCTTAGCTTGAGTAGTAGATGAAAACTGAAAATTATTCAAGTTTTCCTTATAAATGTACTGTGTGACGACGTATATTTGCGCGATACCTATCCATTTCAGCAAACGCTGTGGTACTGTGACAAAAGCGTGAGTGTACAATGCGGCCGGTCGCAGTGGCCGAGCGGTCTGCGGCGTGCCAGTCACGGTCTGCAGGGCCGCTGCGGTCGGGGGTTCGAATCCCCCCCCCCCCTCGGGAATGGATGTTTGTACTGTGTTTAGTATAAGCTAGTTCATAAGTAGTCTGGAAGTAGTTTGTAAGTATAGGGACTGATGACCCCGTAGTTAAGTCTCATAAGCTCTACAAACATTTGAACATTTTTGTAGAATGCGGAGCCACGTGCGTCGATCGTTTACTGTCGAGTATTGTCGGATGCCTTCGGCCCTCTCTAGCCGTAAAAAAAGTTTGGTTCAGCGCGCTGCCGTCGGCAATTGTAAAGTGAGTAGGAAGTACTAGTCGCGACGTAACACGGCAGTTGAGTGCCCGATCTCGCTTTGCTGCATATCACTGGCAGAGCGAAAATGACCGACTCTAGGGATGACGTAGCCTCTAATGAATCTGTTAGTTTTGAGACCGTAGAGGATGCGAAAAAAAAAAAAAAAAAAAAAAAATGATGGAGTGTACGTACTTGCAAATATGCTGAAGAAGAGAAAGGGTGGCGCTTAGGAAAAGTTTGACGCTGTAGTGAACGCTGCAGATGGAAAATATACGAAGCATGTACACTGCAGAGAAAACGGTTGTATTCTTGTCTATTCTACCTCTTCCAGGAGAAGACATAGATGCTCCGTCGAACAAAAACACAGTCCACGGAACGAAGTGTCGAGTAAGCTACCACCGCCCCCCTTAACGAAACAAAATCTTATACATGATGGTACCCCTGTTATGATTTAGTAGAATTCGTAAGTGAAGTACTTTCCGTCATGTACCAGACACATCTTATGTAGACCTTCCGCTAGAATTCTTAAGTACCCTCCGCCATGTACCACACGAATCTTATGTAGACAGTGACCTTCCGCTAGTCTTGAACGTCAAGTGCGCGAAATTTTATCAAGTAAGAAATAACACTATAAATTTTGTAAACTATATACGTGAAGTGTGCGCCTCGGTTGCACAGTGGTAGAGTGGCAGACTACAAGTTCAAAGGTCGCGGGTTCGATCCCCGCCAGGTCCTAGGATTTTTATCTGTCACTTTCCACTTCTTTCACCTCTGGCAGTATTGCTCATGTGAAAAATACCGAGTAGCACCGTGGTTCGGAACCCACGTTAAACTGTAGGTCCCCCTATAACTGGCTGGGTAAGTCAGTTCGAAGGTCGGAGGAAGGCAACGGCATACCACCTCCAAACAGGACCATGCCTAATAAAGCACTTTGGTGTTCAAACCAATCTTCGGATTGTTGACTGCTTTACCTTTTTATACGTGAAGTATCCTCCGCCACCCACCACGTAAATCTTATGTAGGGTGTGACCTTTATTTTGAATGTCAAGTGTGCTAATTTCATCAATATCATGATTAAAACGTAGATTGTAAGAAATTCTGTAACCATACCACCCTCTGCCATGCACTACACGAATCTCTGCAACAGTGACCTTTCTCTTGTTTTGAAAGTGATGAGTGATCATTTCATCAAGTTTGGAATGAAGCAGGCGTAAGTAATACAAAATCATAGGTAATTATCACATGTAAGTTGTATCTGTGGGGAAAATTCTGCTCATCTTCTGTTAAGAGTCACAGGCTAGGCGTGGCTCGCCAGGCTCGTTGTACCCGCTGCGCCCGCCGGCTTGGCCCGTTGCACCCGTAGGCTCGCCGGCTCGGCCCACTGTGCCCGTTGCGCCCGCCGACCCGACCCGCCGGCCTCGTTGGTTCCGTGTAACCGACAGCGCGGCTCGTGAGTCTGCTGCTGCTGCGGGGACCGCCAGGCCCGGCGAAGGCGGCGAGACGTGTAGGCAAGGCCACGAGCGCAGCGGGCCGAGCCGGTGACGTCATAAAGCCCGCTAGCGGGTCTTAATCAAAATTTGGAAGCCCGTTTCGGATCTCTACTACGTTTTATGTTTGTTAAACTTATGGGACTTAACTACGGGGTCATCAGTCCCTAAACTTACTAACTACTTATGAACTACTTACGAACTAGGACGGCACAAATATCCATGCCCGAGGGGGGATTCGAACCCCCGACCGCAGTGGCCGAGCAGACCGTGACTGAAGCGCCTCAGTCCCCTCGGCCACCGCGACCGGCTCTCTACTACGTAAGCATGTTACTTCACCGAGTGCGCGTACTGAAGTCACTTGTTACTCTTCCGAGTGCCTGTTCTGAACTGAAGAGTGGCGGCTCGATGCAAGACTGCCTTTGTTCCGCAATTTTGCGCGCAAACATGGGTGCCGTGCATCGTCCGTCTGAAATTAATTGTTTTGTTTATAGAATTAGCAATTATTAATATGTTTTACCTACGCAGGGCATAGCTTAGCTTTGAGAGGTTTTTATGAACTGAGTTTGACATTGAATATATTATTAGTTTATTAATTATTAATAAAAATATGATTGCGTTTTGGCGCGTGATCGCCAGCCAATCGGCGTCCAGTGCCTGCCGCTCGGGGACTTCCCTTAGAATTCGGGGAGATTTGCCAGTGCTCTTTCCCATGAGAACCCGACCTATTGTACCATCTGTCGTGGTTCTCACCAGCTTTTACCATCTGTCGCCTACTGGTCCTAACCGGCTGCACTGAAGCAATACTCCGATCTTAATATTATGACTTTAAGCCAGAAATATTACAAGTGATTGAAATACCCTAAATATGCAATGCAGTGTCTGTTTCCAGTTGTGGAAGATGTGTTGCGATAGAGCCCTTTATAAGTCGATATAGGATTATGTTCATGTTATTGTAAAAAAAACTTGGCACTGTGTACGTTACGAAGCATTGCCTGTTTGATCGTGTGTTAGTGGTGTTTATGACTGCTGCCATTTATGTATCACAGATGTTTTACGGTGGTAAATTATTGCTGATCTTTCAACTTATACCTGCCTAGTGAATTCGACAAGTCTGTCATTGCAACCCATGGAGATAAGGCGAAATCGCGAGTACCTACCCGTGACTTTCACCTGGAAGGAAGCTGTACGGGGAATAGCAACATGGTCGTGGACAATGGTAGGGCAGTTGGAATTGATTGTTTATTGTGGTTAACGTCGAACTGCTGATTAAAAATAAATAATAAATTTATTTGTCAAATCACGAGTTCTGGTGGCAATAAAATTACCGGTAATCACTTTATCGGTTTTATAAAGTGTCCAGACAGCTGTTTGCAGGAGACTTTTACTGCTTCCTGTGGTCGAGAACATGACATTATCTAGCTGGCGGCTACAATACACAATTACCGAATTAATCGTGGTTTTGATCCTCTACAATACTGTATAAGTTTTTGGCCCACTTTAGGTTACGGTAGTAACACCAAAAAAAGCCGTTTGTAATATAATTGTAAACGAACCGTTCATCTGACATGAAAATTGAATAACCTAATTGGGAGAGGAGAAAATTCTCTACAACTTAGCTCCCTTATGTTGTTTTTTCATATCTCGTATCGTTTGAGACATATTTGCAAAAATAACGGAGATTTGACACCATTGAATTAACGAACACTAGCCGTTCGGAGATGTCACGTGACATTCCTCGCGTATTTGATGATTTTCTTATTGCAACTTACACGCTGCGATTTCAAAGCAACGGCACACTGAGGAATTAACAAACACACATCGTTCTTCGTTCGATGAATAATAATCTAATGTCTACAAATGCCATATTAGCATCAGTTAACAACGCTCATGAATAGTATCAGAAAAAGAACTCATGTTTTGATTTATAGTCGTACCGTAGTGGGCAACGTGCTGGACTGTGACGCGAAAGGTCGGTGGTTCGAAACTCTCCACCACCTACATTTTTTTCCTAAAGGGTTTCAGACACTCTTATTAATTAATTAATTATTATTTATACTAATATTTTGGTCCAAAATGTTCGCAAAAACTTATAAAACTATAAATCTAAAGTGGGCCGTAAAACACGTCAGTGCGATTTTAAACGAGGATAGCCAATATTTAGAAAATCCACTCGTTAGAGAACAGTTGTGATGTGTTTAATCGTGTTTTCAAATTGTTTACTGGGTTAATAAGAAATCCGAAAATTGACTGGAGTGTGTGTAAATTTCTCTAACTCCTATGTCCGATAGGACGTTTGTGGTCTATGTAGCGTACTTAATTGTTAGCTGATTAGTCATTGCGCTTGAATGGTAATCAGCATAAAGTGTAGACATATGATGTTCGATGTATGCGTATCTGTCAGACGCCCGTCGCATTTTCCTGGGGTGCGACAGATACATTTGCGACCATTACATTCCACGTATATAGTTGTACTGTAACCAAAAAAGTGTAAACACAACATGCTCGATGCCTGTTTACCTGTCGATGAGCTGAAGCTCTTTTCGCACTGTATGCTGTCGTTTGTGAGGCCCAAGGTGTACTACTTTCGTCGATAAGTTGTTGGTTTAAACGTTTTTGTTTGTGTAATACTATTCCGAGAGACGATGATAGCACAGACGGCCTCGTTAATGAATGTTTTGGCCCTAGAGGGTCTACTAAATTTGTGTTTAAGCACTGTCTACTATTATTAATAGGATGGATCATCTATCATCGTCTGTACTTCGACACAGGACGTCGAAATATGTGAGGTTTGTTGGTGTTTTGCGGTGATGCCGATAAATTTTTCTTTTAACACTCAGGTGTTGCAGTGTGTAGGTTAGCATCCTAGTTTATTGAGTAGACATCCTCGTTTGCGGTAGACAGAAACTTATAATTATAGATTAAAAAAGAAAAAAAATTCTAGTTCGGTTTAGTGGATTGAAAAAAGAAATCTTACTTAACACAGAAAATAAGCTTGATTTGTGTTTGGAGTACGAAAATTTTGTCTCTCTCAGTCTACATTTTGAGTAAAGGTCTGGTCGATCTTGCTCTACAGAAATGAAAATCAATTGAAGTGTGTTGAATCCAAGCTTTCGGGCAGGTAAAGTATTACTATTATGTACCATAGGTTAGGGGGGAGGTGTTTGCGTAGTGACTCATCAGTTTGCGGTTCCTTGGTTGTTGTATTGGCGAGTCTCATTTCGAAGAAGGGTGTTGTTAGGACTGTGCTTTCGAAAAAAGAAAAAGAAAGAAAGAAAGAAAGAAAAGATTTAGTGTAGATGGTCGGAACTCGGTAAGCTGCTGATCTTAAATTATTTCATGCATCTTTTATTCTTTATTGTGAATCTCAAAGGAAATAACTTTGTACAATAGGGTTTAGTTTTGTTTAAACGTAGAGAAGAAACAATTTTAACCGTCTTATAGACTGATCGAGCCGCAGCGGAGTGGCCGAGCGCATTGAGGCGCTATGCTCCGATGCGCGAGGCCGCTCCCCGTCGGGGGTACGAATCCTCCCTCGGGAATAGATGTTTGAGCTGTCTGTAGTATAAGTTAGTTTATAAGAAGTTTATCGGTTAGTGAAGTCAATTGAGGATCAAAAGCAACTTCAAAGCGATTTAGACAAAATTTCTGCATGGTGCGAAAATTGGCAATTGACACTCAATAAAGAAAAGTGTGAAGTAATACACATGACCACTAAAAGAAATCCACTGAACTTTAATTACGCGATAAATCAATCAAACCTTAAGGTCGTAGATTCTACCAAATACCTAGGAGCTACAATTACGAACAACTTTGACTGGAGAGAAAACATAGAAAATATTGTGGGGAAGGCGAACCAAAGGTTACGTTTCATCGGCAGAACGCTTCGAAGATGCACCAGCTCCACCAAAGAGACTGCCTGCATCACACTTGTGCGTCCTCTCCTGGAGTACTGTTGCCCCTTGTGGGACCCTCACCAGGTGGGATTGACGGAAGACATTGAGAAGGTTCAGAGAAGGGCAGCTCGTTTTGTTTTATCACGTTACAGGGGGGAAAGCGTCACGGAAATGTTGCACGAATTGCGGTGGAAATCATTGAAAGAAAGACGTTATTCATTGCGGCGTGATCTGTTTACGAAGTTTCAATCACCGACTTTTAGTTCTGAATGTGAAAATATTTTGCTAGCACCCACCTACTTAGGGAGACATGACCATCCCAATAAAATAAGAGAAATCAGATCTAAAACGGAACGATTTAGGTGTTCTTTCTTCTCGCGCGCTATTGGAGAATGGAACGGTAGAGAAAAGTTATGAAAGTGGTTAATGAACCCTTTGCCAGGCACTTTAATGTGATTTGCAGAGTATCTATGTAGATGGAGATGTAGATGAAGTTTAGGGACTGATGACCCCGCAGTTAAGCCCCATAAGCTTAACAAACATTTGAACATTGTTTGGAGAGCTCGATTATCGGTATTTGTAAGTTTGATCTGTGTCAGTTAAATGTTGTAAAGATTGGAGCATTTCGAAAAGAATCGTTTCCAGTGTCTAATATTGTAGCAGGGTATGGTCGTAAGTGAGAGAGAGATTCACTTTGCGATGTTTAGTTTCAGCAGGTATACGCAGGAAGGTATGTCGTCCTCTGCCTTTCTGACTGAGCCCAGGAAGACAGTTAACAGCAGTTGCAGATCTATATTTAGACGCATTTGTCACAGTGGCCGCAGGTATAACGGCCTTTGACTGACAGACTGGGCAGGTTGGGGGCTCTCATCACGTGTTGCGGATGCTCGGTAAAATACTGTGTGTGGCTGCAATGTTCGAAATCTACAGTCTCTATGCAGACGTTGTGCTTCAATTATTAGATGTCCTTGCCGATTTTCGCTACTTCCGTCAGTAAATTCGATTTTTTTTTATAAACATTATGTCTTATGCTGCTGTTGTTCTTCACATCTGGACATCGAAAGAGTGTTTGTTAAGATGGACGTACAAGTTCGTTTTTGAGTTGTGGCGATCGCGATTTTATTTTGAAAATTGTTACTTCAAAAACATAGGAAGTCGCAATTAATTTTATATGCAAATTATGAATAAAATATAATCGGGAGCGGTGGTGGACGACTTGGCGGATGCAGGGGCGATGATAGCCCAAGTGTCCACTTGTGGAGGCGGTCAAGGTGTTTACGAAACTCTTGTGTTTAGTGCTCGTACATGTTTGATGGTATCAGTTATTATTCCAGGTATAATTGTATTACACTTGCGTATAATAGTTCGCGATCGGGGGCGCTCTCTATAGTTCGCGGCTCTGCCGCGAACTAGTTCTTTCTTTTAGTTCGTCCGCTCCCAGTGACAGCTGAGCGGCGTGGTCTGCGCATGCAGGTGGAGGGAGAAGTTCCCCCATCTAGCTGCTTCATGCGCTTGCTGCTTCAGCAGCTAACGATAAAGAAACAGTTTGTGGATAATTTCTCGCGTTTAAGTTAGAGTTATCTCTATATCTTGGCATTGTGGAATTTATTACTCAGATATTGCACAGTGCAAAATACTTTAAGACAGAAATTTTGTAGCACTGAACTATGTAATCTAACAGGCAGACGCTCACCTAGAAATGGCTCTCATCAGCAGAAAGCAAACACGTGATTTTTAATTCTGCTGCGCGCCCTCTCGCTATTGCCCGTCGGTCTTCGGAAAAGAATTCAACGAACTAAGAAGCGAGATACGTTTTGCATAATAGTTCGCGACCGGTAACGCATGTTTTAGTTCGCGACCGATCGCGCATATTTTAGTTCGTAGCTCGGCCGCGAAGTAGATCGCTCTTTTTAGTCCGTCCGCTCTTTTAGTTCGTCCGCTTTTTTTAGTTCGTCCGCTCTTTTAGTTCGTTCGCTCTTTTTAGTTCGTCCGCTCTTTTTAGTTCGTCCTCTCTTTTTACTTCGTCCGCTCTTTTTAGTTCGTCCGCTCTTTTTAGTTCTTCCGCTCTTTTTAGTTCGTCCGCTCTTTTTGCCTTTTGCTACCGCTACTAAAAAGAGGTCTTTCTTTTGTGATGACAGCTTATATATATATATATATATATATATATATATATATATATATATATATATAATGATCAGTGTTGCCCAAGCGTGTGCTATTACCCGTATTTTTGTGCAATTAGACATCAAATACTTAAGCAAATAAACCAGTTATTTACACGAATGGCCGGCCGCGGTGGCCGAGGGGACTGAGGCGCTTCAGTCACGGTCTGCACGGCCACTACGGTCGGGGGTTCGAATCCCCCCCGTCGGGCATGGATATTTGTGCCGTCCTTAGTCTTAGGTAGTTCATAAGTAGTTTGTAGACTTAGGGATTGATGACCCCGTAGTTAAGTCCCATAAGTTCTACAAACAGTTAAACAGTTGTTACACGAATGGGTGATACAATGGTATTCAACTACTTTGCATACAGATTACTCGTAGTAAATATTATTTAGACACTGCTGAATACCTTAGAAAAGAAAATTTGTGGCAGTGAACTCTGAAACTATAGCTGAGCTGCATCTCAGCTCGAAATGACGGTAACTGGCAGAAGGGAATCACGCGATTCTGCGCACTCTCGCGTCCTCTCGCTGTTCCCCGTCAGACTTCGCAGAAGGAGCGGACGAACTAAGAGGCGAGGGATGTGCGAACTAGTTCGCGTAGTTTGCCTGTGGGAGCGCTCTTCCGAACTAGTTCGTTCGCGAACTACACAAGACTAAATTGTATTGTTCGAAATGCGGTTTCTTGTTATTTGTCATTCATCTTTGAGAGAGTCATTGTCTTACTAAGTCTAGGTATATATTCGATGTCAATCATCCTCTCCTTCTGGTAGTGTGCTATTGTTCGAGGGTGGTGACGTCCTTTGAACAGTGATCGTGCAAGTGGCCGAGCGTGGAGGGGTGGGGTGGGGGATAACGGTACCTGCGCATTGCATTATGGGTACCTTGCGCGCACTAACAGTCTAAGAGAGCTACTCACATTGTTTCCTAAATCGTTTATAAAAATAAGGAACAATAGGGGCACTATAACACTTCCCTGTAGAACGCTAGAAATCACTTCTGTTCTACTTTATGACTTCTCGCCAATTTCAACTTACTACGTCCTCTCTGACAGGAAATCATTAATCTAATCGCACAACTGTGGCGATATTCCATAAGCACGAAATTTAATTAGACGCTTGTGAGGTACAGTGCATTCAGGAAATCGAGAAATATGGAATCCATTTGAGGTTCCTTGTCCATAGCACTCATCACTTCTGGTGAGTTAAAAACTAGCTCTGTATCACAAGAACGATACTTTCTGAACCCATGTTGACTAAGGGTCAATAGGTTGTTCTCTTCGAGGTAGTTCATAATGTTTGAGGAAAGTACTGTATATGTTGTAAAATCCTAATGGAAACCGACATAAATAATATAGGCCTGTAATTTTGCGGATCACTGATATTAAGTTCATTTCTATGGAAATTTTATATTCACTCAACACCATAATTCACGATTCCAACTATGGGTATGCATGATTCCTTTTGTTGTAGTTGTTGTTGTGCTCAGTATGGCCGTGGAACAGTTTTCAGGAAATAAAGCGGACAGTTACGAATTAAGTTTTGAATGCACTTTCGAGTATAACTGATGATAGGAATGACATATTTGGTCGATAAACATGATATTTGGCGCACATATGTCTAGAGATCTTCTTTACAGTGAATTGTTATCTACCCTCCATTATTGACATTCTAATGGGATTTTTCATTGTTAAATAAATACTCACACATACACACACACACACACACACACACACACACATTATGTATATAGTGTCCCATTTTAATATACTCCGGCCAATATCTCTGGGGTGGCACGGTTGTGTAAAAAAAATTCTCAAGTGAAAGTGTAAGGTTTGAAGGGGATCGTGGAATGTTACCTCGAAATGACCTTGATCCCAGTTTTCAAGGTCAAACCAAGGTCAGGATCATTTTTTCAAATGGTCCGCTGGGCACCTCCACGTGGTTTCTAAGTCCAAAAGAGAAAGATTGATGACAGCCACGCCAGTCAAGAATCATTCCAAGTAAGCACAGACGAGAAATTTTCAAAGTCTCCAAAGGTAAATAAAATTTCTCTGAACCCCAGTCATGATTTCCGATTCCCCGACAATGACGCTTATTAGCTAGCCTCGAAGCTCCACCCTTCTCTTAATGTGTTGGCATAAGCACGATGCTGGTGTCTGATTCGGCACCCTGCAATTGGTGCACATTGGGTTTCACTAATGCCAATGGTATTTACTTTCATGTTAATGCGTACTGAAGAATTTCAAGGTCATTTCAAATTCACGAAATTTTCAACAGTGGACAGTGTTCAGAAACCACACAAGTATTTCATTGAAAATGTTTCTCAATTTTGCTTCCTTCTTGAGATTCTGGTGACCTGGATAAGTTACAATGAAGTGCCATTTGGCGACAAATGATTGGATTTCCGAAAAAAGTGTTCCTTACAAAAATGCGTATTTTTCATGTAGAATATTAATATGGAATAAAACAATAAAGGGGTTGCCATTTGAAAAAATTTGCTTGAACTTGGTTTGACCTTGAAAACAGGGTTCTAGGTTATTTCGCGGTAACCATTCCATGACCCTCTTCAAACCTTACAACTTTCACTAGAGACAATTTTTGCAGAACTGTGCCACTCCAGAGATATTGGCCGGAGTAGATTAAAAAGGGACACCCTGTACACCGGGTGATCAAAAAGTCAGTATAAATTTGAAAACTTAATAAATCACGGAATAATGTAGATAGACAGGTAAAAATTGACACGCATGCTTGGAGTGACATGGGGTTTTGTTAGAACAGAAAAAGTTAAAAAAATATTGCTAGACACGTGGAAGATCTCTTGCACACGTCGTTTGGTGATGATCGTGTGCTCAGCTGCCACTTTCGTAGTGCTTGCCTCCAAGGTCCCCAGAGACCTCAGTCCGTGCGATTATTGGCTTTGGGTTACCTGAAGTCGCAAGTGTATAGTGATCGACCGACATCTCTAGGGATGCTGAAAGACAACATCTGACGCAATTGCCTCACCATAACTCCGTACATGCTATACAGTGGTGTTCACAACATTATTCCTCGACTACAGCTATTGTTGAGGAATGGTGATGAACATATTGAGCATTTCCTATAAAGAACACCATCTTAATTTGTTATGCTAATTATTGCTTTTCTGATCAGATGAAGCGCCATCTCTCGGACATTTTTTGAACTTTTTTTGTTCTAATAAAACCCCATGTCATTCCAAGCATGTGTGTCAATTTTTACCTCCCTATCTACACTATTCCGTGATTTTTTAAGTTTTCAAATTTATACTGACTTTTTGATCACCCAGTATATTGGAAAATATGATTGGAATGGAGGATAGGTTACAACTCACCGTAAAGATGTCAACTGAACCACTACAGGCATGACAAATAGACACATTCACACAACTAAAATTGTTAGCCACGGCCTTCATCTGCAAAAGAAACACATACAATCACTCAGACACATGTTTTCTGAGTGATAGTTTGATTGTATGTGTTCATTTTTCTTATTAAGGCCATGGCCAAAAATTTAAGTTATGTGAATATGAATGTCTATTTTTCGAGCTTGTCAGCGGCTCAGAGAACGTCTTTTTTTCTTCTTTTTTTCATGGAGAAGTTTAAGACACGGCACGCTGTCATTGTATTCATCAAAATTGTCTGACAATGAGTCAAGAAAAAATAGAATCAATGATTACGATTCTCTCAATAACAGGATTAATGTGAAGTGTGCCTATTACCATTTGAAGATTTTTTTCTTTCAGCAAGAGACGAGACTGTTCTTTAGGCAAAGTAATACATGGGCAGCGATCAGTCTGCCCCCCCCCCCCCCTTTCGCCCTCAGTTTCAGGCCCCCTCAATCGCGGTGCCCCCAGCAGCATCGGTTCTTGTGAATCCCTTACACGGCCCCTGGATCTACTCTGCTGTATCTGACCCATACTACTAAAATACTAACCTTTAGGTGGTGGTCGTCTGTTGCAAGATAAGCCCAGACGCAGCCATATTGCATCAACATGTTTGCTTTGATGGTTAAATATTGCACCGAGACTAAGATAATTAACTCAAACACTTTCTTGGGTGACCTATTTTCAACTACACGGATATCTTTATAGAAATACAGATTTAGAAATGTTATGAAACTGTTCTTCTGTACAGAAGAAATCCTCGGAGACTACCAGTGTGGTTTTCGACGGGGCAGATCAACAACTGACCAGATATTCATTATAAGGCAAATAACGGAAAAGTGTCATGAATATAATGTGGATGTGCACCAGCTTTTTGTGGACTTGAAACAGGCCTATGATAGTGTTAAAAGGAAAAAGCTATACGAGACCTTAATGGAGATGGAATTCCCAAGTAAACTAATCAGACTGGTACAAATGACCCTCACCAGCACAAAATGCTAGGTAAAAGTAGAAGGAAAACTTTCTAAAGAATTTGAGGTCAACCAGGGGTTAAGGCAGGGTGATGTACTATCCATGCTACTCTTCATCATAGTGTTAGAGAGAGTAATGAGAAGGGTGGAGATTGATAATCAAGGTGGCACTCTGTTTAACCGCATGCACCAAAATCTAGCTTATGGCGACGATGTCTGTATGCTCGCTAGAAGCTTGAAAGAACTGGAAGAAGGATTTGGCAGACTGGAAAAGGAGGCAGAACAATTGGGACTTAAAGTAAATAACACCAAAACTCAGTATCTCTTTGCTTCCAGGAAAAATGCTGTTTCTAAAGAGAAATATATGAAATTGAACAGAGGAAATTATGAGAGATGTGAGAAGTTCCAATACCTGGGAGTGCTGGTTATGGAGGATAGCAGGATAAAAGAAGAAACAAAATCAAGAATTATCCGGCCGCGGTGGCCGAGGGGACTAAGGCGCTCCAGTCACGGTCTGCACGGCCGCTACGGTCGGGGGTTCGAATCCCCCTCGGGCATGGATATTTGTGCCGTCCTTAGTCTTATCTGGTTCATAAGTAGTTTGTAAGCGTAGGGACTGATGACTCCGTAGTTAAGTCCCATAAGTTGTACAAACATTTGAACAAAACCAAGAATTGCTGCAGGAAATAGAGCTTACTGGGCCCTGGTGAAGATCCTTCAATCATGTAGCCTGAGCAGAAAATCGAAGGTGACTGTCTATCGAACAGTCATAAGACCTATGGTAATGTATGGCTCAGAAACATGGACAATGACTGTAGCAGAAGAAGAGCTCATGAGAAGATGGGAGACGAAAATATTAAGAAAGGTTTTTGGGAGCCGTGTTTGAGTCGGGGCAATGGAGGATAAGGAGAAACAAGGAATTGGAAGAACTGTGTGGAAATCCTGACTTGGTGACTGAAATTAAGTGTAACAGATTGAGATGGCTGGGCCATGTAGAGCGAATGTCGGAAGATCGAACTGCCGAAAAGGTTTACACAGGAAATACAGGTGGCAAAAGAAGAAAAAAGGGAGGCATCGGAAACGATGGCTGGATGATGTAGAAAATGATCTGAAAAAAAAATAGGAGTCAGGAAATGGAGGAAACGAGCAGAAAATCGTCAGGATTGGGCTGCGATCGTCAGAGAGGCCAAGGCTCTACGTGGGCTGTAGCGCCAAGGAGTAGAGGAAAGGTGCCTAATATGAGACATACTTTTTTAAAACCATTTTAAAGACCTAAAAGTAAGTGCAAATATATTATTTATCATGGTAATAGTATCTTGCATGATTTAATTTTATCATACAATGATCATATTTGCAATAATAAATAATCTTTCAGAGTAATTATCAGATCTTCACAAACAATTCATTTCGTAGAAATGAGCTCAAGTTTTCCTAATATGAGACAGTATTGATATGTTGGTTTAATGATTTTATTACAGAATAATTACATATGAATACACAAATTAAATACGTCTTCATCCATTTCTGTTCTCCTGCACTCATTTAACACTACTTATATTTACGACACCCGGGGCAAACAAAATTGTCCTCTGTGACACAGCAATCTTTGTAAGCCCAGCGATAACATTTCGTACACTGTGTCCAGATTTCCCCGTGTCTTGGGAAAAGCGCCAACTACAGAACAGACACTCTGCGTCATTGTCATCACTCCTGTCCGAATCCTCACTGTCATCCAGATGGACATCGGATGACGAGTCACTAGACGATTCTTCTAGCTTACGTCTCTGATTTGAAGATTTTCCACTCTTAGACCTATTCCCAAATAACATTCTGGCTGCTTTCTTCGCTTCAGCCTCTGATCTCTGCTGTTTAGATTCTTGTAAACGTTTCGCGTAAGGAGTTGAAGTTAGCAACGCAGCAGTGGACGAACGTGATTTTTGACCTGCTTGACTATCCCGTGTTGTTTTTCGATGTGTGGAAGAGGTCTGATGTCTGCAGGGCTGACATTTTGACCAACATCACTTTCAGCAGTTTCACTTTCGTTGTTGGCATCTCTTCCTTGAAGAGCGTCAGCATGGCGGTGAATTGAAAATTCATGTTCCCTAAATGTGTTCTGTTGCATGGATGATGATGATGATTGGCGTTTTAGGGCGCTCAACAGCGAGGTCATCAGCGCCCGTTCTGTTGCATGGGATAAGACCTGTTTTTCTGAAGATATTCACAGATGCTTCCATTGTTGCTGCTCGGTTATAAGCTGCCCCAAATAATCTGGCTATTAAAAATGGGGTGATAACACGACCTGGGTTACTTGCCAACCACTTTTCTATCTCTTGGGCATAGTAGGATTTCAAAGGCCCCATAAATCCGACGTCAAGTGGCTGCATTTTATCCATTGAGTGAGGTGGAAAACATACAATATTAACATTGTTTTCACGTGCTTTATCTAAGACATCGAGATTCCTTGTGTGGGAATAGTTCCCATCGAGAATAAAAATGACAGGGTCATTTGAAGATGGCTTTACATGGCTCACAAAATGATCAAACCACTGAGTAAAAATGTGAGTTTGTAACCAGCCACTTGGATGACAAGCTGATACTGATCCTGCAGATGCACCGTCCATCAATTCCTGCTTCATATTCTTCCGTGGGAAGATGATTAGTGGTGGAACATAACTGCCAGAAGCGTTCATACACGTCACAATTGCGATGAGGTTTCCTCTTTCTGCTGAAGTCAAGGCAGTAACTTGTCTCTTCCCTTTCATAGCAATAACCTTGTGTGATGTACAGACATCACCCCAGTTTCGTCAACATTGAAGACTCAATGTGGGTTATGGTTGACTTTAGAGAGCACAGATTCGTAAATATCAAAAAATCTCCCCACATTTTCTGGAGTAAAGGCTTTCACTCTTGCTGCTGAAAGACCCTGAGGAGTTCTCATTGATAAAATGGAATGTCTCTTAAGGAAAGCTCCGAGCCATTTCTATCCTGCTGAAGCCTTTTCTGAATTGAAGGGATTTTTCAGCCTATTCCTGACAGCTAACTGGAAGGCCATGCTTCGTAGGTCCTTACATTTAAGAGCATAAAATCGCTCCTCCATTGCAAGGCAGTATTTCACTAGTTCATCTTCCAATTGAGATGATAGAACAAGCCTTCTGCCAAGGCTAACACCAAACCAGCTCCTCGGGTGTACGAGTTTTATCATTCACATTCCTTTCCAAACTACGTTTTGGTACAGCAAAAAGTTTTGAGGCTTTTAAGTACCCCATCTCGCCATTTTCACACATGAAATGGCACGAATCATAGCGTCTCCACGTTTTCCTTTTTGGGGCCATCTACAAAGAATAAATACAGTAATCAGACATATTTCTTAAAGGACTTCTATGATTTCATTTGTTAATTTGTACATTGAGCAAGCTATAAAGGAAATAAAGGAGAAATTTGGAGAAGGAAGTAAAGTTCAGGGTGAAGAATTAAAAAAATTGCGTTTTGCCGACGACATAGTAATTCTGTCAGATACAGCAAAAGACCTGGAAGAGCAGTTGAACGGAATGGACAGTGTGCTGAAAGATGCATATAAGATGAACATTAACAAGAGCAAAACTAGGGTAATGGAGTGCAGTGTAAGAAAATCAGGTGATGCTGAAGGAATTAGATTGGGTAACGAAGCAATAAAGGAGGTAGATGAGTTTTGTTACTTGGGCAGTAAAATAACAAATGATGGTCGCAGTACAGAGGATATAAAATGCAGAATGGCAATGGGTAGAAAAGCGTTCTTAAAAAAGCGAAATTTGTTAATATCGAATATTGATTTAAGACTAAGGAAGTCCTTTCTGAAGGCATTTGTATGGAGTGTTGCCTTGTAGGGGAGTGAGACATGGACGATAAACAGTGCGGACAGGAAGAGGATTGAGGCTTTTGAAATATGGTGCTACAGAAGAATGCTGAAGATTAGGTCGGTAGATTGCGTAACTAATGAGGTGGTACTGAACAGAATTGGGGAGAAAAGAAATTTCTGGCATACCTTGACTAAAAGAAGGGATCGTCACTTTTGTGTCTCGTTGCCGCCGGTTGTCCTGAGTGTCGGTGGCCGAGTAGAGAGAGACCGACACAGGGAAATACGATGCACGCGTGTACGGGTACAGAGTCTGAGGTGACCAGCAAGTGGGACAGCAGAAACTAGAAACACTAAGCTACATTAGAACAAGTTATATATTTCGTAGAAATATGAGAATACTTAACTTTTACAAAGTTCATGACTGCCAACTAAGTGTACTGCTGAGACATAGGTTAACTAGGTAGAGGCCTGCCTACTGATGATTCCTAGTGCCTGTCCTAATCCCAAATGACCGATGCAGTTCAGAGGTGGCAACGAGCGGAGTTGCAGCAGAGGGCGCTCGTGGCTGACGTCGTAAGAACGCCGCGCCGTGCGTGCATGGCGGCGCGCGGCGAAAGTACGTGGCGCGCACTTCAGACTTGTGCGACACCACATCTAGTGTAAGTCTAAACATTTAGGGAGGGGGTCTACAGGTAGAGGACATGAAAGCCACACTCCTGTGACATTTCAGTGTCCTTGCCAATAGGAATATCTGAATGCCACGGCATTCCCACGATAAGGCTTGGAGTTAAAAGAATCATTCCTCAGTTTCATTTAAAACAGCGAGCTATAACATTAACTGACATTTAGCTATGTATCTGAACTAAATTTCATCACCCCAAGTGACCTAAATTACTAGAACAAGCAATATCTACAGATATCTAACTTTTTTGCTGAGGTTATAATCTAGGCCTACAAGATTTTACCTACATGGCATACTACATTTTAAGTACAGAATGATGCTGAAATGCCTAGACAGCCACAGGACATCAATAATGTTCTTCAGTACTACAAATTATTATTAAATTCTTAGGTTGTTCGAAACTCTCGACCTGCGATAAAGTATCCGTTTGAGACTACAAAGTAAAAATTATATCACTGTTAATCTTCTCATCTACAAGATGCCACAAACTTTTTACTTGTACTACACTTAAAAATTTCTCACAATCTGTTTTTCGCCGGTCGCGGTGGCCGAGGGGACTGAGGCGCATCAGTCACGGTCTGCAAGGCCACTACGGTCGGGGGTTCGAATCCCCCCTCGGGCATAGATATTTGTGCCGTCCTTAGTGTTAGCTAGTTCATAAGTAGTTTGTAAGTTTAGGGACTGATGACCCCGTAGTTAAGTCCCATAAGCTTAACAACCATTTGAACATTTTGAATCTTTGTTTTGATTGTAGGTATGTCGCCTGACCACCCCCGTGAACCACAGACATTGCCGAGGTGGGGTGACTTGCGTACTCAACGATACAGATAGCCGAACCGTAGGTACAAACACAGCGGAGGGGTATCTGTGGAGAGGCCAGACAAACGTGTGGTTCCTGAAGAGGGGCAGCAGCCTTTTCAGTAGTTACAGGGGCAACAGTCTGGATGATTTACTGAGCTGGCCTTGTAACATCAGCTAACGTGGCTTTTCCATGCAGTTACTGCGAACGGCTGAAAGCAAGGGGAAACTACAGTCGTTACTTCTCCCGAGGACATCCAGCTCTACTGTATGAAAATATTATGATGGCGTCTTCTTGGGTAAAATATTCCGGAGGTAAAATAGTCACCCATTCGGATCTCCGGGCGGGGACTACTCAGGAGGATGTCGTCACCAAGAAAAACAAAACAGGCATTCTACGAGGCGGAGCGTGAAATGTTCTAACCCTTAATCGCTTAGGCAAGTTAGAAAATTTAAAAAGGGAAATGGATAGGTTGAAGTTAGGTAAAGTGGACATTAGTGAAGTTAAGTGCCAGGATGAACAGGATTTCTGGTCAGGTGAGTACAGGGTTATAAATACAAAATCAGTTGGTGGTAACGCAGGAGTAGGTCTTATAATGAATAAGAAAATAGGAATGCGGGTAAGTTACTATGAACATCATAGTCAACGCATTATCGTAGGAAAGATAGACACGAAGCCAACACCGACCACAGTGATGAAAGTTTATATGCCAACTAGCATGGCCGATGATGAGGATATCGAAGAAATGTATGAGGAGATAAAAGAAATCATTCAGAAAGTTAAGGGAGACGAAAACTTGATTGTGATCGGGGACTGGAACTCGGTAGTAGGAAAGGGAAAAGAAGGAAACGTAGTAGGTGAATATGGACTGGGAAAAAGGAAAGAAAGAGGAGATCGCTTGGTGGAATTTTGCGCAGAGCACAATTTAATGTTCACAAACACTTGGTTCAAACATCATGAAAGAACGCTGATTACGTAGAAGAGACCAGGAGACACTGGAAGGTACCAGATTGACTTTATAATGGTAAGGAATAGATTTAGAAACCAGGTTTTAAACTGTAAGACATATCCAGGGGCAGATTTAGACTCTGACCATAACTTGTTGGTTATGAACTGCATATTAAAACTTAAGAGACTGTAGAAAGGTAGAAACGTTAGGAGATGGAGCCTGGACAAATTGAAGGAACCAGAGGTGGTTGAGAGTTTCAGAGCGAGCATTAAGCAAGGATTGGCTGAAACGGGGGAAAGTAATACAGTAGAAGAAGAATGGGTTGCTCTGAGAGATAGAGTAGTGAAGGCAGCAGAGGATCATATAGGCAGAAGGACAAGGCCTAATAGAAATCCCTGGATAACACAGGATATACTGAACTTAATGGATGAGAGGAGAAAATATAAAAATTCAGCAAGTGAAGCAGGAAAAAGGGAGTACAGACGTCTGAAAAATGAGACTGACAGGAAGTGCAAACTGGCTAAGCAGGAGTGGCTAGAGGAGAAATGCAGAACCGTAGAAGAATGCATAACTAGGGGAAAGATAGATACCGCCTACAGGAAAATAAAAGAGATATTTGGAGACAAGAAAAGCAGCTGTATGTATATCAAGAACTCAGACGGAAAACCAGCACTAAGCAAAGAGGGGAAAGCTGCACTGTGGAAGGAATATATAGAGGGCCTATACAAGGGAAATAAACTTGACGGCAGTATTCTAGAAAGGGAAGACGAAGTGGAGGAAGACGAGATAGGAGATATGATACTGAGAGAAGAATTTGACAGAGCGCTGAAGGACTTGAGTCGAAACAAGGCCACTGGAGTAGATGATATCATGTCTGAACTGCTGATTTCGTTAGGAGAGCCAGTCATGAAAAAAATGTTCAACCTTGTATGCAAGATGTATGAGACAGGGGAAATACCCTCCGACTTCAAGAAGAATATCGTAACTCCAATTCCAAAGAAAGCAAGTGCGCACAAGTTTGAAAATTACAGAACTATAAGTTTAATAAGTCATGGTTGCAAAATACTAACACGAAGTATTTACAGACGAATGGAAAAAATTATGGAATCTGACATCGGGGAAGATCAGTTTGGATTTAGGAAAAATGTAGGAACACGGGAGGTAATACTCACATTACGACTTATCTTAGAAGATAGGCTAAGGAAGGGCAAACCTACGTTTTTGGCGTTTGTAGATTTGGAAGAAGCTTTTGACATTGTCGACTGGAATACACTCTTCCAAACTCTGAAGGTAGCAGGGGTAAAATATAGGAAGCGAACAGTTATATCCAACATATACAAAAACCAGACAGCGGTTATTAGAGTCGAAGGGCAAGAAAGGGACGCAGAGGTTGGGAAGGGAGTAAGACATGGTTGTAGCCTTTCCCCAATGTTGTTCAACCTGTACCTTGAGTAAGCAGTGAAGGAATGGAAGGAGAAATTTGCAGAGGGAATTAAAGTTCAGGGAGAAGAAATAAAATATTTGCGGTTTGCCGATGACATAGTAATTTTGTCAGAGACTGCAAAAGGATCTGGAAGAGCAATTGAATGGAATGGACAGTGTCTTGAAAGGAAGAAATAAGATGCACATTGACAAGAATAAAACGAAGGTAATGGAATGTAATGTCAGAAAATCAGGCGTTGCTGAAGGAATTAGATTAGGTAATGAGACAATAAAAGTAGTAGATGAATTTTATTATTTGGGTAGTAAGATAACTTCTGATGGCCGAAGTAAAGAAGACATAAAATGCAGAATGGCTATGGGGAGAAAATCATTTCTAAAGAAGCGAAACTTGATAACATCCAATATTAACTTAAGTGTTAGGAAGTCGTTTCTGAAAGCATTTGTCTGTAGTGTAGCATTGTATGGCAGTGAAACGTAGACGATGAGTTCAGACTAAAAGATTATAGAAGCTTTTGAAATGTGGTGCTACAGACGAATGATGAAGATTAGGTGGGTAGATCACGTGACTAATGAGGAGGTGGTTAATCGAATTGGGGAGAAAAGGAGTTTCTGGCATATCCTGACTAAGAGAAGGGATAGATTGGTAGAACACATTCTGAGACATCAAGGAATTGTCAACATAGCATTAGAAGGAAGTGTGTGGGGTAAAAATTGTAGAGGGAGACCGAGGGACGAATACAGTAAGCAGATACAAAAGGATGCAGGTTGCCGAACATATTCTCAGATGAAGATACTTGCACAGGACAGGGTAGCGTGGAGAGCTGCATCAAACCAGCCTGCAGACTGAAGACCACAACAACAACAACATGTCGCCTGATTCGACTGAAGAAAATAAACTGATTTTAATCTCACTGACCGTCGTCCGAAATCTATACCCTCTGAAGATGAGCTCGGTTGCAGGTATATCGCAGACATTACGTAGTCGAACGATGTCGGCCGTCGTCGGAATTTCTAGATTCCGGTATCAATGTGACGGCAGACTAAATCTATTAACATTAAGTTCTACAGGACTGCTAAAAATTAAAAGCAGATAAAACAAACTAACTAAAGCACAAACTCCAGAATTTATACTGAACAAAACTTAACGTTTTGCAGCAGCTATCAAACATTTTTCGTACCTGTTGTAAGATACCTGCTATGGGAAGGTATACATTTAATATTCTGATGTACTGCGAATTTGAGACCAGTGTCAAGCTAGTCAGGCATGGGTTGTTTATCTTTGGTTGCAACCTTGTTTTTCGATGGCAGTAATATCGATATTGGAGACGATTATAGTATTGTTGCCGGGAAGTAGGGTTGTGATTATTGAGAGTGCAGACTTTGCTAGGCGCGCGGATGAGATTGTTGAAGCGTGGGGACCGTGGTTGTGTACAGTTGTCGTTCCGGTGGGATAACCGAGGAGATGAGATTTTGAGACTTGAATGCTAAGCCAAGCTGTTTGTTTAAGATATGGAGACGAAAGGAATAGATGACGTTGGAGACACGATCTTTTTAAGTTTTTATAAGGTAAGGTTTTTCATGAAATACTTGGCATGTTTCTATGGCACAACTTCGCATTGTTAGGTTGAACTGATGGTAACAGTAACGATCGGGAAAGATCTTTCTGTCAGCTTGTGGTCTCACGATTAGTCCTAGGGACCCCTTTCTGTGTTAGGAAAAGTATTTATTGTAATACTTTAGTTTTGAGATTGCGTTTTTCATGAAATAGGAATTTCATGGGTAGTGTACTTGAAATATGGTATTGTTATAATATTGTTTGTGTAAAACGAGTTAAATTTATTAACAGTAAAGAAATGTTTATCTTTATTTAAAAATAATTTTGCAGGCAGATTAAATATCTGAGTTATATTTTTCTCTGAAAGATTTTAAAATCCAAAACTTGACGTTGTTAGTAATTTTCATGAAGTTATATCAGTTAGAAAATAAACCAGATATTTCATTTTTAATAATTCGTTCGAGTTTCTTAAACAGATTACCAGTTTATCCCTACTCACATTTTTATTAAAAGTGCCATAGATGTTTCCTGTAGTTAGTTTTCCAGTAGTTAGTACAGAAGGATTGGTGTTGCGCAAATTTATGCAGTGTGGCTAAAATAAAAAAATAAAAAAATAAATAAAAATAAAAACAAAACAATCCAGGTTAGTAAGTGAAAGTAATCGAAAAGTGAAAGTGAGAAAGAATCAGTTTTTGTCAAGCTTACAGTTCAGTATGATTTACAGATTTCAGGGTAGGACAATCCATACAGTGTTCAGGTTAACAAGTGTGTACAATGAACATTAACAAGAGCAAAACAAAAATAATGGAATGCGGTCTTAGAAAATCTGGCGATGCTGAAGGAATTAGACTAGGTAACGAAACAATGAAGGTGGTAGATGAGTTTTGTTACTTGGGTAGTAAAATAACATGTGATGGTCGCAGTACAGAGGATATAAAATATAGAATTGCAATGGAAAGAAAAGCATTTTTGAAAAAGAGAAATTTGCTAACATCGAATATTAATTTAAGGGTAAGGATGTCTTTTCTGAAGGCATTTGTGTGGGGTGTTGCCTTGTACGGGAGTGAAACATGGACGATAAGCAGTGCGGACAGGAAGAGAATAGAGGCTTTTGAAATGTGGTGCTACAGAAGAATGCTGAAGATTAGGTGGGTAGATCGCATAACTAATGAAGAGGTACTGAACAGAATTGGTGAGAAAAGGAATTTTTGGCATACCCTGACTAAAAGAAGGGACCGCTTGGTGGGACACATTCTTAGACATCGGGGAATCGTAAATTTAGCATTGGAGGGAAGTGTGTGGGGTAAAAATCGCAGAGGGAGACCAGGAGATGCGTATAGTAAGCAGATTCAAGTGGATGTGGGTTGCCGTTCTTATGAGGAGATGAAAAGGCTTGCTCAGAATAGAGTAGGGTGGAGAGCTGCATCAAACCAGTCTCCGGACTGAAGACCATAACAACAACACTGAGTCACATTTCATTGATAAATATAGTGTTCGTTACATTTCGTTAAAAATTGTTAGTTCAGTCAGAAACAATTTTGTAGGGCCGGAATGATTAACGCAGTGATTTTTAGTATATTTTCAGATAGTTAACTTTGTTACGACATTTTCATACAGAAACAATTAGCAGTTTGTGTCTCATTATAATAAACATTACGCAGTCAGATAGCTTTTGCAATACATTTACATTCACATAGAATACAGTTAAAAATACGCAGTCAGAATAACATAATGTTGTACAAAGGCATTCAGGTAGAACAAGTTTAAACACATTCAGTTACATTTCATTCAAGTAACTTGCACAGCAGGCGTAAATTTTGTAAGAGGGAAGGACAAGCAAGAAACTTTCACAGTTCGTTGGAGCATAATGGCTAGTACTCTGGAACGCTAAAGGCCTTAGACTCCCAGATAATTAACTTGAGTTTCATAGCTCACTGAGGGTTTTTACGTTTTCCCCTTCTCTCTCATTACGGGATAACCTTTTTATGTGAAATGAGTCTCGCGTTCTTTAAAGGAATATTACGATGATATTATCTTCAGTCCTTAAACCTCAGTTCACAGTCTTCGGCAGAAACTATTGCAATTGTCCCTCCTCACTTCGAAATGGGTATGGAAAGTGATACATGTTAAAAAGGTTTTCAAGCATGTGGAGATTGCTGCTTCAAGTGATTTAGTATATGTCACTTGGGCGATAAGCTTCGAAAAAAAAGTTCGGTTGAGGTATATATCTCAGTGTTAGCGTACATTATAGCTCGCTATTTTAAATGAAACTCAGCTCATAGCTAATTGACAGAAATTAAAAAAGCAACACACTGTTTTTTACGGTGTTGTTACTTTTCAAGGAGTTACAAACTGAGAGAAGCTGTCATCGGTCAGCAAATGTCAGGCCAATTTTATGGCGTTCCCTGACTCAGCGATTCCGTTGTATCAAATTATAAACTTTGCACTTCTTCATACGGTAATACTGCAAGATGAGTAGATTTACGCTCTATAAGGCAGGATGAAACTATAGCAGATTCTTAATTCAATATTGAGAACCAAACTAGTTCGTAAAACGAGCAAAACCGACCACCAATTTTGGCATCAGAATTTCTTTTAATAATCACTCAGTCTATTTAATTTGTAATTAATTTTAAATCCTTACTGCCATATAAGCAGTGACGCGCGTCAGAATAGCTCGTAATAGCAGCTGACAACACGATATTAGAGGGTAATTGCAAATAATGATTTTGTGCTGTGAGTTGTCATATGTCGTTTTGAAGCAAGCCTAGAAACTCGAAACGTTTAGTGCTCGTAAAGTTCAAGCGACATCCTGGCTGATAACCGAAGATTTCAACAGTGAAATCAGTAGAAACGCTTTCATTCGCATATAAGAAAAATCTTTCATTTGAGAAAATATGTTCGTTGATTCGTGCTAAACTGCAATTTAAGTTTTTTGCATTTTGTACTTATACAGTAACAAACTTCATAATTTGGTTGTTGCAACAAAGAGAAACATTTAGAAAAAGATCTGGGTACTATACCAATTTTTAGAAGAATTGTTAATGTCTGCAAAATTTTCTTCTTAGTACAGCTAATAAGTAATTTAAAATAAAAATCTTTATTCTAAGAAAAAACTGGTAGCTGATGTGCTGTCATGTGATCTTTGGGCTACGCTAGATGCTGTTACGTCGTCGTTGAGGGAAACTTGTAAAATTCCGAACTCATTTCCAGATTATGTTAATTAATGCGGCATAACTGCCTCAAAGACTGTAAGAATGGGCCCATTTTAGTGTTGTTGTTGTGGTCTTCAGTCCAGAGACTGGTTTGATGCAGCTCTCCACCCTACTCTATCCTGAGCAAGCCTTTTCATCTCCTCATAAGAACGACAACCCACATCCACTTGAATCTGCTTACTATACGCGTCTCTTGGTCTCCCTCTGCGATTTTTACCCCACACACTTCCCTCCAACGCTAAATTCACAATTCCTTGATGTCTAAGAATGTGTCCTACCAATCTATCCCTTCTTTTAGTCAATGTATGCCAGAAATTTCTTTTCTCCCCAATTCGGTTCAGTACCTCCTCATTAGTTACGCGATCCACCCACCTAATCTTCAGCATTCTTCTGTAGCACCACATTTCAAAAGCCTCTATCCTCTTTCTGTCCACACTGCTTATCGTCCATGTTTCACTCCCATACAAGGCAACACTCCATACAAATGCCTTCAGAAAGGACTTCCTTAGGCTTAAATCAATATTCGATGTTAACAAATTTCTCTTTTTCAAAAACGCCTTTCTACCTATTGCCATTCTGCATTTTATATCATCTGTACTGCGACCATCATTTGTTATTTTACTGCCCAAGTAACAAAACTCATCTACCTCCTTTATTGTTTCGTTACCTAGTCTAATTCCTTCAGCATCACCTGATTTACACTGCACTCCATTACCCTAGTTTTACTCTTGTTAATGTTCATCTTATATGCACCTTTCAGCACACTGTCCATTCCGTTCAATTGCTCTTCCAGGTCCTTTGCTGTATCTGACAGAATTACTATGTCTTCGGCAAAACGCAATGTTTTTAATTCTTCACCCTGAACTTTAATTCCTTCTCCAAATTTCTCCTTGCTTTCCTTTATAGCTTGCTCAATGTACAAACTGAACAACATTGGGGAAAGGCTACAACCCTGTCTTACTCCCTTTCCAACCACTGCAACCCTTTCATGCCCTTCAACTCTGACAACCGCTGTCTGGTTTTTGTACAAGTTGCAAATAACCTTACGCTCCCTATATTTTACTCCTGCTTGCTTCAGAACTTGAAAGAGTTTATTCCAATCAACATTGTCAAAAGCCTTCTCCAAATCTACAAAAGCTAGAAATGTTGGTTTGCCTTTTCTTAATCTATCTTCTAGGATAAGCCGTAAAGTGAGTATTGCCTCCGTGTTCCTACATTTCTCCTGAACACAAACTGATCTTCCCCGAGGTCTGCTTCTACCAGCTTTTCCATCCTTCTGTATATAATTCGTGTTAATATTTTGCAACCATGACTTATTAAACTGATGGTTCTGTAGTTTTCACACCTGTCTGCACCCGCTTTCTTTGGAATGGGGATTATAACATTTTTCTTAAAGTCTGAGGGTACTTCGCCTGTCTCATACATCTTACACACAATGTGAAACAATTTTGTCATGGCTGGTTCTCCCAGAGACTTCAGTAACTCTGACGGGATATCATCTACTCCAGGGGCCTTGTTTCGACTTAGGTCTTTCAGTGCCCTGTCAAATTCATCTCTCAGTATAGTATCTCCTATTTCATCATCATCTACATCCTCTTCCCGTCCTACAATAGTGTCTCGAAGTTCATTTCCTTTGTAGAGCCCCTCTATATACTCTTTCCACCTTTTGGCTTTCCCTTCTTTGCTGAGAACTGGTTTTCCATCAGTGTCCTCGATATTCATAGAGCTGTTTTTCTTATCGCCAAATGTTTCTTTTATTTTCCGGTAGGCTGTATCTATTTTTCCCCTATTTATACATTCTTCTACATCCTTGCATTTGCCTTCTAGCCACTCCTGCTTAGCCATTTTGCACTTCCTGTCAATCTCATTTCTTAGTCGTCTGTACTCCATTTTGCCTGTTTCATTTACTGCATTTTTATACTTTCTCCTTTCATCGATTAAATTTAGTATCTCCTGTGATATCCAAGGATTCTTTGTAGGTCTTGCCTTCCTACCTATTTTGTCCTCTGCTGCCTTCACTATTTCATCTCTCAATTTTACCCATTCCTCCTCTACTGTTTTATTTTCCCCTGTTTCTGTCAATTGTTGCCTGAAGCTCCCTCTGAAATTCTTAAGAACTTCAGGTTCCTTCAATTTATCTAGGTCCCATCTCCTTATATTCCTACCTTTCTGTAGTTTCTTCAGTTTCAGCGTACAGTTCATAACCAACAAGTTATGGTCAGAGTCTATGTCTGCCCCTGGGTATGTCCTACACTTCAAAACCTGGTTCCGAAATCTATGTCTTACCATTATAAAATCTATCTGGTATCTCCCGGTGTCTCCTGGTCTCTTCCACGTATACAACCTTCTTAAACCAGGTGTTTGTTATAACTAAATTATGTTCCGTGCAAAATTCTACCAGGCGGCTTCCTCTTTCATTCCTTTTGCCCAGACCATATTCACCCACTATCTTCCCTTCCCTTCCTTGTCCTACTACCGAATTCCAGTCTCCCATAACAATTAAGTTTTCCTCTCCCTTAATTGTCTGAATAATTTCCTTTAGCTCCTCATATATTTCTTCGATCTCCTCATCATCGGCAGAGCTAGTTGGCATATAAACCTGTACTACTGTTGTCGGTGTTGGCTTCGTATCTATCTTGACAATGATAATGCGATCGCTGTGCTGGTCATAGTAGTTTACCCGCATTCCTATTTTCTTATTCATTATCAATCCTACTCCTGTGATACCCCCAACTGATTTTGTATTTATAATCCTGTACTCGCCTGACCAGAAATCCTGTTCATCCTGCCACCGAACTTCACTAATCCCCACTATATCTAACTTCAAACTATCCATTTCCCTTTTTAAATTTTCTAATTTTCCTACTCGATTAAGGGATCTAACATTCCACGCTCCGACCCGTAGAATGCCAGTATTGTCTTTCCTGATGATCACATCCTCCTGAGTAGTCCCCGCCCGGAGATCCGAATGGGGGACTATTTTACCTCCGGAATATTTTACCCGAGAGGATGCCATCATCATATGTTCACACAGTAGAGCTGCATGTCCTCGGGAAAAATAACGGCTGTAGTTTCCCCTTGCTTTCAGCCGTTCGCAGTAGCTGTGTGGCAAAGCCACATTAGCTGATGTTACAAGGCCAGCTCAGTAAATCATCCAGACTGTTGCCCCTGTAACTACTGAAAAGGCTGCTGCCCCTCTTCAGGAACCACACGTTTGTCTGGCCTCTCCACAGATACCCCTCCGCTGTGGTTGCACCTACGGTACGGCTATCTATATTAGTATGAAACAAAATAGTGTTTATCAATTCATTGGGTTCTTCTACAGAATCATTAATCACGGAACAGTGAAATCTTAAGGTACGAGTATATGACAGGCCTCAATATACTATATTACGTGTTTTGGACAGTTCTAAAACCGAAGATATACCGCAAAAACATAACAAGACCGGTAGATATTGCTCAAAACAAGAAAATAGTTTCTTGGAAAGGAAATGTTGTTATCTGTAACTATAACATAAGCTGGTCTATGGACGGTGTGCACTATATGACGTTGTTAAAGATGTCGCACTGATTCAACTTCGCATAAAAAGTGGTATGGAAGTCTGGAAGAGTAGCCTACTTAGAGACGCCTGCCGAACTGCAAGCTATCTCCCATCGTCTGTGGGACTTACACCCTTTCTCTCAATACCTCATCTATGTGCCTCGGAAATTTAACTGTATTTCATGACAACAGAGACGCTGTCAAATCTCTTACGCTCGTCCATTGTAACAAGACTCCACAACCAATAATTTGGTTTCTCTCCACCATGCTTCTCTGTTAGGACGGTTACTACTTACTTCTAGACGAATATGTGACTGGAATCGTTGTGAAAATAGAAGCTGAATTAACCTCTAAGGAGCATATTTTTTCCATTAGTTCGTTTTATATCTTTGTTTCATCGAGGTCTTTCGCGGTGGCGTGCTTCAGTCCCTACAATTACAGACCACTTAAACTAAGTTAAACTAACCTAAGGACAACACACACATCCATGCCCGAGGGGGATTCGAACCCCCAACGCGGGAGGCCGCGCGTTCCGTAACGTGGCGCTCCAGACCGCTCGGCTACTCCCGCGCGGCAAGTAATTCTTCTCGTTTTACAAGTCTCTTTACTTGGAATAAAACACTCGAGCTTCCGACAGCTGTTTCCGCCATCGTCATCAGGAGTTACAATCGCTGACTGGCACGGTATTTCGCGTACACCTTTCTATCTGCATAATAACTAGGTCCATCTTTGCAGTACCGTGAAGTGGACACACACTACAGGAGGTGTAGCATACAGACTAAATGCTCTAAGGTTTGTTACGAAACAGAAAGTCTTGAGGTAGCTCTAAGCTCTACGGGCAATTGTCTTGCAGATATCGTTTGCTTTCGTTATGCATTTAAGGCCAGATGTCGTTGCTGTGATAAAGAATTTGCTCTAGATCGACATTGTACTAGCATTAGATGAACATTTCCCGTGTCTCGCAATCGTTGCCAAAGCCTTGAAGGGATACTTTGTGGCACCTTCAACGCTGCTTAGACTGCAGCCTGTATCTGAAATGCCCAAGGCGTTCAAGAATTTCCTGCAGAACAGAGCACAAGTGATGTCTTTGTGGAATTACACTGTACCTATCGAAAAGGTTTTCCGTAACGGTCCTGCTCACGACGAAGGTACTATCACGAGAGAATTATGGGTTCTATGCACTACTGTTTATCTCTAAATCATATATTTTATCGTGGCTGGGACTGCCTGTGTCAGTTACGATTACGAAATTTCGATTTGTGAGCAAATCATGCCCTTTCTCCAAAAGTTATTCAAATTTTTGGAAACATAAAGGACCAAACTGCTGAGGTTAGCGCTCCTTGGACTTAATTATATGATGGTAAACGTAGTTCACAGTAACATTCCTAAATCGAGTATTTGTTACAATCTTCCATTAATCCATCTCCTTCTTCCCCTTTGTCTGTTCAGCAACTGTTTCCCCTTTCTCTATTCATTTACACCTCGCACTTATCCATCATTTCGACCCACTACTCTCTGTCACACATCTTTTTCTCTTATCTTTCTCTGTTCATCTTGTCCTTCCTTAATACATCTGCCAACATCCATAGCGATCGGTGTAACGATGTTGAAGTTTAATGTTAGAGACCCTTCGCCATGTACCATACGGTGGCTTGCATAGTATAGAAACCTTCACCGGAAAAGCTAGCACACATGAGCAAACTTTCATGCTGATCATTCAATCGGTCTGGAAGTCTGTTGTAAGGTACCCTCCACAACGCACCATATGAAATCTTATGTAGGCACTGATCTTCCTCTAGTTTTGAAGGTCAATTGTGTGAAATTTCATCAAAATTGGATAACCAATAAGGCAGTGAGGTGAATCCTTCCAAGGTTTGCAACCGAATGGCGGTGCGTAGCTGTCAGCCGGGCACGGCACCGCAGTGCGCCTCCGCTGTTCAAAAGTAGTCCCTGTAGAGGACAGGAACCGTTGGGGAAGCTTCGCCCCTGCGGGAGGCACTGTGTCTTGGACACTCAGGTTGGGACACCTGTTTGGGCGCGGGACAAAGCTGGCATGCCTCCGCCACGGTCTAGCTTCCGCTTGCTTCTAAATTTAACGCCAACGAACGACTAGGAAATACTCGTTGATTGTGGCCATGATGGCGAAGTTAAGTAACCGTGACTGTCTCAAATCTATATCTATAAATGTGAATGCCTGTTCGGTGTACGTTTATCACGTCTGAACCACAAGACATAAAGAGCTACAAATTTGTACAGTTACTAATGTCTAGCCGGGGAAGGCTTTAGGCACGGTTTTATGGCGATCGGATAGCTACTTATCTATAAATATTAATGTGAATGTCTGTTCGGTGTACGCCTATTCGTCCAACGACAAGAAAAAAAATTCAAATCTTTGTTAAGCTTATGGGACTTAACTACGGGGTCATCAGTCCCTAAACTTACAAACTACTTATGAACTACTTACGAAATAGGACGGCACAAATATCCATGCCCGATTGGGGGGGGGGGGGTTCGAACCCCCGACCGTAGTGGCCGTGCTGAGCGTGACTGGAGCGCCTCAGTCACCTGGGCCACCGCGGCCGGCTCAACGACAAGACGCAGAGACTTAAATATTTGTACAGTTACTAATTTATACCTGAGGAATGTTTCAGACACGGTTTTATAGCGATCTGATAGATATTTGGTAATCGGAAGAATATAACGCGAAATGCGGAACAATAATTACTCTTTGAAAATTATATTTACTCTTTGAAAATGGTTTTGTTGGTTGCATTGTTGCTTGAGGTTTGATAATTATAAAAGGATGGAGTATATTGGGATGGAATGTTATCGGTGCATATAAAAATCTACGCGCGCGCGCGCGCGCGCGTGTGTGTGTGTGTGTGTGTGTGTGTGTGTGTGTGTTAATATTTCGCTCTGCAGCGAAAACTGCAGAATGCAAACGAATGGTCTATGTGTAATTGTTGTCCGAAGTCGCCCGTTGTACACCATAGCAATTCCATGCCGCTATAAGGGTGTGGAAGATATTGTGGTTGAAAGTCGTCAAATTATCAAAAAATTCGAACTGAAGGCCAGCGATGACGTTTGCGACTCTATAGAAAAGAGGTTGCATACAGCGAAATGTGATGCCACAGACCATATCATTGGTCTATGCGTGCTACAATTTCTTCAGCTCTTTCTCTGTAAGGATAAGCATGCGAATAAGGAAATATAAGAATAAATAAATGAAGCAGTAAAAAATACATCTCTTTAAAAAATCGATTTGATGTTTCGCACATTACATCAAGTGATCGATCTGTAATATTATTACAATCATTATTGTTGAATTTCGTGATTACATTCTTCGAAACAAGTGCATTTTACGTGTGATTTCTCATTTCTTATATTTTCTCTGATAAATGTAACATGTTTTTAGAAAAAAGTAGATGGTCAGAGAGTGGATAGAAAAAGTACTAACTCAAGGCTTGAATAAATAAATAAATACGCGGGCAACGCCGGGTTTTCAGCTAGTAATAAATATTTGTAATTACTGCTGCCAGTCACTTTATTTGTTTATGATTAATCTAACATAAAGTTATGCATTTCGAGCATGTTCTGCTTATCATCAGGCGTTGATTACATACAGAAATCATTAGAATAGTTCATATATTCTAATCTAAAGTTCGTCTGTTTTTGTTTGTTGAATGTGGTATTTGGGTGGCAGGGGAGGGGAGGGCAGTTAATGTCCATAAACTGAAGTGCAGAGATGTCTCCTGCTGGTCTTGATGTCTCGTGTCAGTACCTGTGTGTGGTGCAGACAGTATTGCATCACATGTTATATGAAATGGCTTCACCAACGTAAAAGTTACGCAGACAATATTGGGGAACACGAAAACTGTAAGTGTAATACTGACATGTAATGCAAGTGAACCTCACGCCCATTTCATATAACATGTGATGCAATACTGTCTGCACCACACACAGGTACTGACACGAGACATCAAGACCAGCAGGAGACATCTCTGCACTTCCGTTTATGGCCATTCACTGCCCTCCCCTCCTCCCTGCTCCCCAAATACCACCTTAAACAAACAACAACAGGCGAACTTTAGATTAAATGTTCAAATGTTTGTTAAGCTTATGGGACTTAACTACGGGGTCATCAGTCCCTAAACTTACAAACTACTTATCAACTACCTTACACTAAAGACGGCACAAATATCCATGCCCGAGGGGGGATTCGAACCCCCGACCGTAGTGGCCGTGCAGACCGTGACTGAAGCGTCTCAGTCTCCTCGGCCACCGCGGCCGGCGAACTTTAGATTAGAATATACGAAGTATTCTAATGATTTCTGTATGTAATCAACGCCTGATGATCAGCAGAACATGCTCGAAACGCGTAGCTTTATGTTAGATTAAGCATGAACAAATAAAGTGATTGGTAGCAGTAATTACAAATATTTGTTACTAGCTTAAACCCGCGGCTCCACTCGCGTGTTGGTTGATTATGATAGATATACGCGAAACGTCAAATCGATTTTTTTTAAAGAGGTGTATTAAAAGATATTTCTTTTTTACTGCTTTATTTATTTATTCTTATATTTCTTTATTTGTATTCTTATCCTTACAGAGAAAGAGCTGAAGACATTGTAGCATGCATAGACCAAAGATATGGTGTGTGGCATTACGTTTCGCTGTATGTAACCTCCTTGCTATAGAGTCACAAACGTCATCGCTGGCCTTCAGTCCGATTTCTTTTTTTTTTATCATTTGACGACTTTCAGCCACCATATCTTCCACCCCCTTATAGCTATCGGCATGGAACTGCTATGGTGTACAACGGGAGACTTTGGACAACAATTACACACAGACCATTCGTTGAGTTCTGAAGTTTTCGCTGCAGAGCGAAATATTAACACATACATACACACACACACACACGCGCGCGCGCGCGCGCGCGCGCGCGCGCGCGCGCGCTTAGAATGTTATATACACCGATAACTTTCCATCCCAATATACTCCACCCTATTATGATTATCAACCGTCAAGCAATAATGCAACCAATAAACCCATTTTCATAGAGTAATTTTTGTTCCGCATTTCGCGTTATGTTCTTCAAATTACTAAATATCTTATCAGATCGCCATAAAACCGTGCCTAAAACCTTCCTCAGGTATACATTAGTATCTGTACAAATATTTAAGTCTCTGCATCTTGTCCTTCGAACGCGATAAGCGTACACCGCACAGACATTCACAATAATATACAGAGATAAATAGCTATCCGATCGCCATAAAACCGTGCTTAAAGCCTTCCCCAGGTAGACATTAGTAACTGTACAAATTTGTAGTCCTTTATGTCTTTTGGTTCAGACGTGATAAATGTACACCGAACAGACATTCACATTTATAGATATAGATAGGAAATTCTCCATTTTGAGCAATTTCTACGTTAACAAACGGATAATTTAGAAATTACTTTGTCCTCTCGATTTGATTATCCTTTACGTAAGCAATCATTCTGTGACGCTTCTTGGTTGTTAAAAATTAAAATAACGGCGTAAATTAATGGATTTATTTTGGCAAATTTTTAATTAATGGTCCGTCCGGTATGTTATTAATATCAAGGAGTTCTTAATTTTACCAGCAACTCGAATCTGTAGTCGGAATAACATAATTAATTTTATTTTGCTCTCTTTCTTTGTTATAGCACAACCGTTCCGGCTGCGCATTGTATGCCCTCAAAAAGTCTCTGCGTTACATGGAGAATAAGGACTAATAAAGAAATAAGGGCTCTGTACAAAGAACCTGATTTCGTAACCTCAATCAAAATGGAAAGGTCAAGATGGTTAGGACATGTCCAATGGATGACTGTAGAAAGGCTCCCGAAGAAGATGATGGGACTAAAAATGTTCAAATGTTTGTAGAGCTTATGGGACTTAACTACGGGATCATCAGTCCCTAAACTTACAAACTAATTATGAATTAGCTACTACTAAGGACGGTACAAATAACTATGCCCTAGGGGGATTCGAACCCCCGACCGTAGAGGCCGTGCAGACTCTGACCGACCACCAGCTAGAGAGAAGGCCGCGGCGCGCTCAGGCAGAGTAGGTTGCGCGCGCATAGCTGACTGGCTCGTTGCTTCGGCATAGTGGGCCGTGCCGTGCCCCAGAGCACAGACAAATGTATACAGACGGGAAACCTCCGTAAGCGCCCGGTCCCACGCTCAGGGGTGCTGAAACAGTTCCGTAAGATGTCCCATGATGGCACAGCGGTCAGAAGCAGCCCTTTAAACTGGCCAGAGCAGGCGGCAGGTAGCGGCTGTGCCCACCACCACCTCCCCTCAAACGCCGGACACAGCCGTGGCCTCGTGGCAGGCGGCACGAGCTCTCCCCTCAGCCTCCCCTCCACGCTACCCTCAGAAGTGCCTCTAGAGTGGTCTACCGGTACTAAGCCGGGGAACCGCCTGACACCTGCTAGCACTTCCGGAACTACGAGGGGAGCGTAGGACAGTGGTTTCGGGGGGGGGGGGGGGGGGCTGCTTCTCTGTATATGTTACTCTGTGCTCAGCGGCTACCCAGTCAGCTATGCGCCTTCAACCTACGCTGCCTGACATCACACGAGAGCGCCGCGGCCTTCTCTCTAGGTGGTGTTGGACTGACGCGCCGCAGAACGCTCGGCCAGTAATTTTTATAATTTTTTCACTCAGATAAACGACAATGAAAGTAATAATTTAAGGAACAAAATTTTTTTCAGATCACTTAAGAATATAGAGCAATGAAATGAAAATTCATTGACATTATTAGCAAGCAATTCCACGATAAAGTCATGGCAGGGTAGATACAAGTTTTTATTTTACTGAGTATAATTCGTGATTACATACGATACCCAGTTTGTTAATGCACTACATGAAGTGTGGCTACTGTCAACGGAAATAGTTGAGTGAAATTAAATTTTTTGATGACTGGCATTCCGAAAGGGGATGCAATTTGTTGTATGTCAGTTAATCATTTTGCACATATTTAGTATCTCCATTTTCATGCCCTTAAATTCCTTTACAAAAATCGTAACTAACTTGTTTGCCCCCCCTTTCCTCCCATCACCCCAGGGGCAGGGCCGGCGCAAGGCACGTGCGAAACGTGCGGCCGCACGGGGCGGCACTTTCCGAGGGGGAGGGGCGGCAAATCTGCCGCTCACCATTATTATTTTATTTTTTCGGACAAACTCAACATTCATGCCGAAGAGAGGATTCGAAACCAAATCTCGGACGGAGAGGCTTCGGGAACTGTGGCATGGCGCCTCGATTACCTGCCGGCCGCCCCTGTTGAACAAGGGGAGGGAGGAGGACTAATTCCTTCCTCGCCACTGTGGCAGCTCCGTCGTGTTTACGCAGGAGGAACAGAGAGGGGGAAGCAGCTTGGCGTACACGCCAGTATTCTTTTCTTATGAGTGGAGCGCTGCTAGCCTGTTACGCGCTGTGCGTTTACTCACAACTAATTTTGCAGAAGATGAAATCTAATTTGGAAATTCAAATGCAATGTTTGATACTGCGGTTACATGTTAAGTCTGAAGCATTTTTGCTTCAATGACAGTTTCCGAGTGTTTCATTCTTCCCGCATTATGTTCAAAAAATGTTCAAATGTTTGTATAGTCTATGGGACTTAACTACGGGGTCATCAGTCCCTAAACTTACAAACTACTTATGAACTACTTACGAACTACTTACGAACTAGGACGGCACAAATATCCATGCCTGAGGGGGGATTCGAACCCCCGACCGTAGTGGAGCGCCTTAGTCCCCTCGGCCACCGCGACCGGCCCCGCATTATGAAAAAAAATTATTGAACATTACTACAATCAAACATGTCCAACACCTACAATGGCTAGAAGTATTCCGAATGAGTAAATACGCTGCGAGTAATTAAAGTATAAAGGTATTAGTAGTAAGACTGACATAAGTTGGGTTTCGACGTGTTTTTGCTATCCGTTTCTGAGTGATAATCGGACGTTTTGGTTTTCGACCCATGAAACACCTGTTTCCGCCTGCATGAACAACAAACTATGACCAGCACTTTTGTTTGACAATACTACTCGCACACTATCACTTTGCCAACATTTATTTACTGTATAATGTGTGTGAATTCACGTTTCATCTAAGTAAACTACTGGTCGCTTTGATTCTGATGAAAACCTGAGAAAGTATGGTCTTTCAGCAACAATGCCCTCTCGTCCGTTCAAAACAAAACGTTAATTTTGTCACCTTGTAAAACGAAAATCCATAGACGGAACATTGCTTCTAAGGGTTTCCTTGCTAGCTTTGAAGCTCATTTCTGTTGTACAAAATTTGTGCAGTTTTCGCAAAGTTCGTATTTCTTTCTATTGTTCGTAATACCATAGAAATCGCTGACTGATAATACATTTATCCATATCACACTGTGAGCTTCTTCTTCTTCTTCTTGAGCGCTAGCATAAACCGTAGCCTCGCTGTACCTCGTCACGTGACCTAGTTCTTGGCACTGCCGCGTCACCACTTCGTCTTTCCAGGCGATAGGTATTGTTCATTGTTGCGTTCTCTACAACGAAAACTACAAAATTCTTTTCGATAGATGGCCGAGGGCGTCAAAATTGGTCAGACGCACTTTTATTGCGTTTCGTAAGAACAGAAGAATTGGTGCGTCCGAATTTCTTGCAACTTAGGGTGTAATAGGTAAGTGTTTTTCATATAACATACAATTAGTATTACGCATGGATGTTACTCATAAGTTAGAATTTTTCTCCTTCCAGATTGCAGAATACGAAAATTTATTTTTCTTACGATCTGTTACCTCAAAAATTGGCAAGTCGGCAAAGAAGCGCGCGTCGTCTCAATAGCTAGAATGAAAATAAAGCGCAGAAAACTGACGTGATACGGCGATGACTAGTATGGTGCCCCTTATTCCATAATCAGAAACGAAAGAATTACGACAGATGTCGAGTGTCAGTTCTTTGAAATGAACAACCGCAGTGCAATGAGTTAACATATTTTGACTAGCATTAGTACCCGCCGATGATCGGGTGTGTATTTATTGCATTATATGTCACTCCATCTCCTTATTCTTCCACTCTCTATTGTCTTCCGCCCCACTCATTCACCGTTTCACCTGCGTCTGTAGTGAAATTCGGTCTGAAATGCAATTTCACGTGGCTCAATTCTCAGGACTTCAACTCCTGAACAGTGTATCCTACAGTAATACAAAATTTCACACACATTTAAACATTTTTTTTAATTCACAAGGCTTATTAAAATTAGCTAGATTTCTTCAATCAGATTTGACTCCATTTTTGAGCTGGTGCCCAGCGTCTGTTTTTGTACAAATCTGAAGAGAACGTCACCAAACAGTCGTAATTTTTTACTTTATTTTTCAGATCTACATAGATTTCGGGCACAGTGTGGCTTTTCTCAATGCTTTGAGTTATGTTTACATCTATACCGTCATGCTGCTTGTAACTGTAAACACGACGGTTACATGGAAGCACATATTAAAATCTTTGAGACTTGCCAGTCATTGGCCGAAACCTAAGTAGATCGGAAAAGTAAAAACAAAAATTGCGATTGATTGCTGGTATTTCCTACAGATTTGTTTAAATAAAATTCCACAAACCTTTGTAAAAAGAAAAAAAGAGAAATAAACTGGGGGGGGGGGGGGCGGCAATTTAGCAGCTCGCACGGGGCGGCATTTGGGCTTGCGCCGGCCCTGCCCAGGGGGCTCACGGTTCTTTCGTGAGTACGTGCGTGGCGAGCACGAGGCCCCGAGCTAATGCAGTCTTCCTTCCTTCTTTACTTCCCGGACTGCATTTCCTTCCCGCTCACCTCCTTTCCTATCCTCACTCCTTCTCCTCCCCACCGGGGGACTGATAACCTAAGCAGTTTTGTCCCCCCTATCCCAGAAAAACAACCCAACCCACTGAGCCCAACTAGTTTGTCCGGTAGGTACCAGTATTTATTACCAATCGTGGAAATTAATTACATCTCTTGGAAACACAGTGATTTATTTGTTAGTCAAATTAAATCTCAATCTTACGGTGATCCTTGTGGCAGAACAATCCCCTGTCTTGTCAGCTAAGCACACATTCATATTTACTCTCATACTCGAATTAATCATTTGTATGTACTCGTTTTTAATTAACGTATCACGTAATTCTCAACTTAAGGGTTTCCACTCTGTGCCGTATCCGTACATGCTATTCTGTTGCTATCAGTCACTGTTAGAAATGTTCAAATGTTTGTAAAACGTATGGGACTTAACTACGGAGTCATCAGTCCATAAGCTTACAAACTACTTACGAACTAGCTAAGACTAAGGACGGCACAAATATCCATGCCCGACGGGGGATTCGAACCCCCGACCGTAGCAGCCGTGCAGACCGTGACTGGAGCGCCTCAGTCCCCTCGGCCACCACGGCCGGCCGTCACTGTTAGAAATTGTCTCTCACACCACCCATGCTCACATTTATATTCAGTATCACCCTCATGTTAAACATTTGTCTGTACTCTGTTTAATTAATGAACTATTTGACTGTCAAATTAACTAATCAGATTGAACTACAACCCGACTTGTCGTTCAGTGAGGTTATCATTAACCAGATTGATGTTATGGATAATTAAGCGCACTAACAGGGTCATACATAACGCTATCAGTCAATACCAGGCGGATTAGTCAAAATATGTATTCTTGCTTTAATCACAGACATTCAGCTGGATTTTTATATCCACAGTGCACTGCCAGTCAAGACAGTGTCGCATGGACACAAGATCCACACAAAGATACAAACTGAAGTACACACACACACACACACACACACACACACACCCACCCACCCACACACACACACACATGCAGTCGTAGTTTCGAAATAATTTTATTTTATTTAAACATTAATGTTTTAAGAGGATCACTCGGAACATGGAATGGCGCGTCGTCATCTCAAGGAATCAAAGCAAATTCTTCCTGCACTCAGGTAATGGTTGTATACGTGTACGGCGTAGAGCTGGCAAGCGCTGTCTCATAGAGTGCATTCGAAAGAGACCCACAAGCATCATGATCTGTTGTTGTTGTGGTCTTCAGTCCGCAGACTGGTCTGATGCAGCTCTCCACGCTACCCTGTCCTGTGCAAGCTTCTTTATCTGAGAATACGAACGGCAACCTACATCCTTTTGAATCTGCTTACTGTATTCGTCCCTCGGTCTCCCTCTACGATTTTTACCCCACACACTTCCTTCTAATGCTAAGTTGACGATTCCTCGGTGTCTCAGAATGTGTCCCACCAACCTATCCTGTCTTTTAGTCAGGATATGCCAGAAACTCCTTTTCTCTCCAATTCGTTTAAGCACCTCCTCATTAGTAGACCTCGGACTTTTAGGTTCTAAAAATCTTAAATTAGGTACCTAAAATAGGTTCTAGAAAGATAAACAGATTGGCAAAAATCCACATTATTTTATGGTCCATGTCCATAATTGCAGTCAGAGTAAATAACTAACACTTTCTCCAGATTTTCTGTTGAGAAACTGCATCTCTCGTCTGTTAATAGCAATTATATGCTAAGAATGAGCGTTCCACGTCAACGGATGTTACCGGAGCATGTTTAAATGACTGTATTAGGAGAATGGGTCCGCGCACTCATGTTTCGTTGATTTACCTGATTTGCAGAGGGGGGTCAGTCCTGTTTTTTTTTTTTTTTTTTTTTTTCTTTCTTTTTTTAGCACTGTCTTTAGTTTCTCACTAAGTTTCATGCCAACAGTACCTGGGACCAAGTTGATTTTTTCTGTCACCCCTTCTATCAACCGCAGTTGCATGTAGATTGGTTTGTCTGAACACTAGAGATTTAATAACAGGAACCAAAAATGCATAATGAGATTTTATGCACTGTCGTTGGAAATTGTTGGATGCTTTAGAACATCTTTAGCTGAAGTAATACTCACTGCCTCCTCCGGCAATTTAACAACAATGTGTAGATTTTTAAAAATCATTTACTGTCAGGTTCTAATATGAAATTAGGCAATTGAGGTACTATAAAATTACAATTTTCGATAAAATATTTGCATAATTCTTAGCTGGGAGAAGACCACGAGATAATTTTTGGCGTAAAATTTAGGTACAATCACGTACTAACCTAAAATTAGGTATTTTTAGGTGCTATAAAACTAGCGTTTTCGATCATAAATTTGCATAATTCGTGTATGTACAACTTTTATTGCCTTTATTTAATGAGGAACAAAACACGCCTTTACCTAAAATCCGAGGTCTACTCATTAGTTACTTGATCTACCCCTCCAATCTTCATCATTGTTCTATAGCACGACATTTCGAGAGCTTGAATCATCTTTTTGTCTGAACTCCTTATCGTCCACGTTTCACTCCCATACAATGCTACTCTCCAGACAAATGCTTTAAGAAAAGACTTCCTAACATTGAAACTAATACTGTAGGTGAACAAATTTTGCTTGGGTGCGATAAGTTGCAATTCCCGTTCAACTTTTGTGTTTGTGGAGGGAACGCTGACCAGCACCCGGTAAGGGCTGAATGTTGTCAAACCCGTGCTTTCGCCATTCTTAGTTCAGGAAGATGATGCGTTGTGCCAACAGGATAATACTCGCTCACACACGGCGCGTTAACCCTTTCATTCCCAGTCTTGTTCTTCGACAACAACGTATTAAAAGCTGATTTATACCGTATTCCTTGTATCAGTCCTTAAAGTCGCATTGTTTTTTATGAACAACATGCTTTTAGTACGACATTTTGCCGCTTGGTACGGGGTGTAGCCACTTCTGATGCATTAATCTGTCCATCTTGAAGGTTGCGTTACGTTCCCGTCTGTACGTGGCTGTGAGCGTGAGTGTGGTTCATTTTATTTTGTTTCAGCAGTGAATTGTCTTGTCTTTGGTGCTGTGAGGAACAATATACTGACAGTGTTAACTATCAACAAAATAATTAGACATTACGTCATAATATTTTTTAAATCAGCGATGTTATTGGTGGAATTTAACGATGCCAGAATACTCGCCAAGCACCCAGGGATGGTTAAACGCAAGATAAGGGAAGCCATCGAAATTGTAAAACACCCTAATAACATGAACAGAGAAGATGGAATCAGGCTTGCCCCCTCCTGTCTACCAGCCATCACAGCGAAATAGGCCGCACTGACAACACAACACGCGAGCGTCACTAGTAACTGCCGACGCGCGGCCCACGGCCAGCAGGAGAGAAACGGAAGCCCTCACCTCATTCGCCGATGAACAACAATCATGTCTCGCTATGCAAGAAGCAATAGGCAACGGCTAACCCCCACTCCCTCCACCTCAGCATCCTATCATAATAAAGTTTCCATTCTTCCGCCAAAATTCCACCAATAACATCGCTGATTAAAAAAAAAAAAATTGTGACGTAATGTCTAATTGCAAGTAAATATAAAGTATAGTAACAAACAGCTCACATCAGTATACCCAGATGAAGGCCACTGTAACGTTGGGCGAAACGTCGGTTATTTAAGTAATAGCCTTCTAAATCATGACGCGGTACAACACCCAGAAAACTTTTATGTCAACATACTATCATGTTTAGTGCACTATATTAATACAGAAAACACTGAATTTTGATTTTTCCAAAGCTGACTTCATAATGTGGGAATGAAAGGGTTAAACGAAAGCTGCTTTGCAATACTCACTGTAACTCACCTGGTCAGAGCGCTCTCCGAACTCGTCTGAAATCGACTACGTGTGGGTATGTTTGGAGGACAACTGACACGTTCAACTCGCCAATCCACAACTCTTGCAGAACTACGCGAATAGGACGAGCATGCGTGGAATAATACATCCTTAGAGAGTATTCGATACATGTATAATCGAATGGATGCTAGAATCAGCGTCTACATTGCCGCCAATGGGTGTGAGTGTATGAGTGTGGATCGACACCTAGTACCTTAGTAGTACTTGAGCTACTGTTCCGTAAATGGAGACATTTCATGTTCTCTATACGCACTGTTTCAACAATCAATCTTAAGTCAACTGGGAAATCTGAAAGGGCGTAATAATTTTAATTTCCGGATGTGTAGTTTATTGTGCGATTGGATTCACGATTTCCTATCAGAAAGGACACAGTTCGTTGTAATTGACTGTAAGTCATCGAGTAAAACAGAAGTGATATCTGGCGTTCCCCAGGGAAGTGTTATAGGTCCCCTAATCTTCCTTGTGTTTATAAACGATTTAGGAGACAATCTGAATAGCTACTTTAGATTGTTCGGGGATGATGCTGTCGTTTATCGGTTAGTGAAGTCAACAGAGTATCAAAAGCAACTGCAAAGCGATTAAAACAAAATTTGTACATGGTGTGAAAATTGGCAATTGACACTAAATAAAGAAAAGTGTCAAGTAATACACGTGACCACTAAAAGAAATCCGCTGAACTTCAATTACGCGATAAATCAGTAAAACCTGAAGGTCGTAAATTCTACTAAATACCTAGGAATTGCAATTAGGAACAACTTATACTGGAGAGAACACATAGAAAATATTGTGGAGAAACCGAACCAAAGATTACGTTTCATTGGTAGAACGCTTGGAAGATGCACCAGCTCGACCAGCGCGAAACGCACGGCTAGCGCACATCCTGAGACTCAGGCGAGAACCCCATGCTTCTCAGGACGTGCGCTAGCCGCGCGTTTCGCGTATTTCAAGCGTCAACTTCGCGTCGCAATATCTCGGGATGTAATTGGAATATTGCGATGTAATCAACGCCATTGTTTATGTGATTTGTGATGCTATGGATTGCTGAAGAAAAAATATAGGGTGTCCATTTAAAAAAAAAAAAAAAAAAGTTTGTGTTAAAAAAACACATTTTCTTTCGTTTTAGAATGTTTCCAAATATGTACATTCATGGGCCCCAGCCGTACATTGATACCGGTGAAAGTCGTTTTCCAATAGCTGTTATTGTTCCAGAGATATTTTGGGTGGACAAGATAGCTGGGACGAGAGATAGTGAGTGAGTGAGTGAGAGAGAGAGAGAGAGAGAGAGAGAGATAACACTTTGTTGTAATATGGGAATCTGTTACAAATTGTAGAATCATGATGTTTAACAAAGAAATACAGTAGTACATCAATAATCCGAAGTAACTGGAGAACATGGGCTTCGCCGGGAAAATAATAATAATCTAACTGTATCGTTTTATTTACCAATAAAATAGACATATATTTGTAATAATATGAATCTATTTTATTATTTGAAAGGCAAGTACAGTGATACTTTGTGTAGTGCAGCTTAGTAAACAAAAATATATATGGATTTTGCATGATCAGTAAAAATCCTTAATTTTGGCCCGCTTAAAGCAATCTTAAAATGTTCAAATGTTTGTATAGTCTATGGGACTTAACTACGGGGTCATCAGTCCCTAAACTTACAAACTACGTATGAACTAACTAAGACTAAGGACGACACAAATATCCATGCCCGAAGGGGGATTCGAACCCCCGACCGTAGTGGCCGTGCAGACCGTGACTGGAGCGCCTCAGTCCCCTCGGCCACCGCGGCCGGCAAAGCAATCTTACTCGCTTAGGGGATGCTGAGTCACGCAACTGTTTTTGGAGAGATATCTGATATTGTTCGCGTTTATTTCGAACTGCAAATCTTCTCAAAGCAGCGTCGGCCGAGGCGGAGTGGCCGAGCACATTGAGGCGCTATGCGCTGATGCGCGAGGCCTTTCCCCGTCGGGGGTTCGAATCCTCCCTCGGGCATGGATGTTTGTGCTGTCTTTAGTATAAGTTAGTTTAAAAGTAGTTTGTAAGTTTCGGGACTGATGATCTCGCAGTTAAGTCCAATAAGCTTAACAAACATTTGAACATTTGAAAGCAGCGTCTAAATACTTAAACGTTTTATCTTCATGAAATGAACTGCTGGCGCCGTCAGCTTTGCCGCTGACGAGTTTTATAATTTCGCTGTCCTGCATGATTTGGTGCCGTGATTATGCATCGTCGTCAATCATCCATTTGAGAACGTCTTCTTCATCACCTTCATGTTGATTGAGTTGGTTTAGCATATTGTGCATTACGTAGTTCGTTAAGCTTATGGGACTTAACTATGGGGTCATCAGTCCCTAAACTTACAAAGTACTTATAAACTACCTTATACTAAAGACAACATGAACATCCATGCCCGAGGGAGGATTCGAACCTCCGACGGGCAGCGGCCTCGTGCATCAGAGCATAGCGCCTCAATGCGCTCGGCCACTCCACCACGGCGGTGCATTTCGGAAATATCTCTGTGTTCGAAATTTTCGATTAAACTTTAAGAAATTTTTACCATACCCAAAATTTTATTCCAGGCTGTTATTTCACACTATCACATGCTACTGCAATCATGTAGGACGCATCTTTAAAATTTGTAATTATATGATTTCTTAACACTTTTTTACTGCCGCCATTTCGCTTTCTTTAATGCCTTTTGAGCCGCAATAAGACCTTGATGTATGGACATCTATATCTATAAATGTGAATCTCTGTTCGGTGTACATTTATCACGTCTGAACCACAAGACATAAAGAGCTAAAAATTTGTATAGTTACTAATGTCTACCCGGTGGAGGCTTTAGGCACGGTTTTATGGCGATCCGAAAGCTATATATATATATATATATATATATATATATATATATATATATATATGTGTGTGTGTGTGTGTGTGTGAATGTCTGTTCGGTGTACGCTTATCACGTCCGAACGAGAAGACGCAGAGACTTAAATATTTGTACAGTTACTAATTTGTACCTGAGGACGGTTTTAGGCACGATTTTATAGCGATCTGATAGACATTTAGTAATTTGAAGAATATAACGCGAAATGCGGAACAATAAGTTCTCCTTCAAAATAATATTTACTCTTTGAAAATGGTTTTATTGGTTGCATTGTTGCTGGAGGGTTGATAATGATAAAAGGGTGGAGTATCTTGGGATGGAAAGTTATCGATGTATATAAAATTCTACGTGTGTGTGTGTGTGTGTGTGTGTGTGTTAATATTTCGCTCTGCAGCGAAAACTACAGAACGCAAACGAATGGTCTGTGTGTAATTGTTGTCCGAATTCTCCCGTTGCACACCATAGCAGTTCCATGCCGATAGCTATAAGGGGGTGGAATATATGGTGGTTGAAAGTTGTCATATTATAAAAAAATTCTGAGTGAAGGACAGCGATGACGTTTGCGAGTCTATAGCAAGGAGGTTACATACAGTGAAACGTGGTCCCACAGACCATATCTTTGGTCTATGCGTGCTACAATGTCTTCAGGTCTTTCTCTGTGAGGATAAGCATACGAATAAGGAAATATAAGAATAAATAAATAAAGCAGTAAAAAAGAAGTTTCTTTTAATACATCTCTTTAAAAAAAATCGGTTTGACGTTTCGTGTATTACATCAAGCGATCGATCTGTGATATTTTTACAATCATTATAGTTGAATTTCGTGATTGAATTATTCGAAACGAGTGCATTTTTACGTGCGATTTGATCTACAATACTTACTTTCCTGATAAACGGTAAGTGCATAGACTTCTGCTATCTGATAAGAATAGTTTTCAGTTTGTTTCTAAAAAAGGTATTGTATTTCATTTCATCCTTCAAAACCAGTCTCATAGCACATTACTCAAAGATAGCTTATCTATCATAATCAACAAACACGCGAGCGGAGCCGCGGATTTAAGCTAGTAATCTATATTAAGGAGGTTACATTAGCTGGAAGAAACAATTCTTTAATAAAATCGCCATTTGCTTTTAAGATATCATACGATGGATGAATTGGCGCCTTATCAAGCAACAGTAATGTTTTGTCCCTATTGGCATTCTTGAATAAAATGATCGTATGGCTTTTGGGGACCGGAATATTCAAAAAATGTTCAAATGTTTGTAAACATATGGGACTTAACTACTGTTGTTACCAGTCCCTAGGCTTAAAAACTACTTAAACTAACTTAAGGACAATACACACACCCATGTCGGAGGGAGGACTCGAACCTCCGACGGCTAACAATCGTGCATTCCGCAGCAAGACGCCTAAGAGCGCTCGGCCACTCTGCCGCGGCCGGGGTATTCCCGTCGGGGTTCAGCCGCCTACTGCAAGCCTTTTAATGACACCGCTTTGGCGGCATTCGTGTCCATGATGTTCAAATGTTCAAATGTTTGTTAAACTTATGGGATTTAACTATGGGGTCATCAGTCCCTAAACTTACAAACTACTTATGAACTACTTACGAACTAGGACGGCACAAATATCCATGCCCGAGGGGGGATTCGAACCCCCGACCGTAGTGGCCGTGCAGACCGTGACTGGAGCGCCTCAGTCTCCTCGGCCACCGCGGCCGGCTGTCGATGATGATAGAAACAAACACATAACACCGGGAATCAAACCCGGCGTGGCTGTCAGGGCGCTCTCTTTCCCCCAACAGTCTGAAATTCATATCAGTGCAGAGTAATTGAAAAAAATTGATAAAGCTACAAAAATAGTTGCACAATATGTGATATATTTATTTGTTGGTGCAAGAGCGACACACGGCCTGTGGTTTACTCACCAAGAAAGAAAGATGGTCGTGCGGAATGGCCGCGTGGTCTAAGGCGTCATGCTACGGACTGCACTGTCGTTCCCGTTGGATGTTCGAGTCCTCCCTAGGGCATGGGTCTGTGTGTTGTCCTTGGTGTAAGTTAAAGTAGTTTGTCTAGGGACTGATGGATGATGATCATAGAACTTTGGTCCAATACGTTTAGAGAAATTTGAACATTTGAAAGAAAGCTACGGGCATTGTGGGAAGGACAGATATAGGCTTGAATACTGACAAGAGGTAACCTACAATGCATACCATGCGTTGGCCTCACGAATAGTGGGAGCTACTATTGACGGTTAGTATTCACTTATTCTGTAGCTGACTTGCGTCCAGCTGCTTTACCTAGAGTCCTTCTAGCTCTCGCGTATGCAGAGTGCTTTGTGTCGTGAGGCATGCGCTGACCTTCTGCTACTGCCACGTTCGCTTTATCTGCCGCTTCCTGCTTCAGTCTTTCAAACAACGGTGACCGCCAACTATTCTAGAAAGACGCAGCTCAACGCGTTCCCTTAGGAACTCAGCCTGTGTAATTTAGTTGTTTGCCAGGCTGCAGTATGCAGTCTGTTTCTTCGGAAAATTTTCAGGATATGTTATAATCAATAACTCAAATTGACGTTCTTGAACGCATACATAAACGGAAGTAGGATCAATTATTGTTAACCATTAGATGAGATTAATGGCCAATTAGAGATATTCAAACATCTCGACCGTTGCAGGGCATGGTTGACATTTACGAATAAGAGATATTCAGGTATCTCGACCGTTGTAGGGCACTGTAATAAATTCATTGGCGAAGTTGAAAATTTGTGCTGGACCCGGGTCAGCGGTTGCCTTAACGAACTAGGCTATCCAGGCAAGCTTCCCGCCCTGCCCGAATTCTCAGTATATCGCACACTACGATGGGCGTACCCCCTTCCCATTACTTCCTCTTATTCGCGGCCTAACTGGATTCCCGCAAGTGATCCTATTAACACAGCCTAATAGGAAAGAGACAGCGTGGCGAATGGAGATTTGAGTGTGGCGGGAGACGTGCAGGGAAGAGTCCTCTGCAGTGGGTCTAGTCACTGTGTCCTCGGTGGCGGAGTGGTCAACGCGTCTGCCTCGTAAGCAGGAGATCCCGGGTTCGACTCCCAGCCGGGCACAAATTTTCATTCGCCGCACTTTGGTATTCCATCTAAACCTAGTACAGTGAAGCCGTAACTGATCGCAAATTGCAATTTATTTCGTTCATTGAACGCTGTAACGTCGTCAAAAGTATATAAAATATCATTTTTCTGTTGGAGGCATATTCCTACAATTATTGTTATGGTGTCTGTTGTTTGGGATATCCCGGTCCAGACAAATTTTCAACTGAGCCATCGAATTTGTTTCAGTGCCCTGCAACGGTCGATATTTTCAAATATTTCAAATTCGAGAAGTAGAAACGTTCCAGTAAACGAATGAACTGTTTAGTACAATAAACTACTCAGCAAAGATCAAGGATGAGAAGCATAAAATATCAAATTGGTGGAAATAAATGTAAGTGCGGGAGTTTGTTGCCAGAGGTCTCCCAGACGTGCAAACAAAGTTGGACGCCACATGACTTGAGGCCCGAGTGACTATATGGGGCCACATGGGGCTGATCCCTGAACACCAGACAGTAGAAGGAACGAGAAAAAACTGTGCGTGTGAATCAGTGGGGCACTGTGATGGCGTTCTGCAACACGACATTTGGATGATTTCATACGGAGAAGAATCATCAGTAAACTGCTAGGTGGTAGAAGTGTGACGAGCGTGGTTCAGGAGTTTGATATTGCTCACAGCATAATTTAGGGTACATGGGGAGTGTTCTGAAGGAGTGGTGGAGGTCGACCATGGTCAAATACAGCAGCAGGTGACGGCTCCATTGTGCAGCAGGCAAGAAGGGACCCACGTAAAACAGCGAATGCGCCTATTTCTTCTGTTGTATAGGGTCTATGGCCCGACACCTAATAAACACAAACGCAACTTAGCTAGAACCCACGCGCAACCCTTTGCTACGCTGATCGGGCCGCGGGCTCTGTTCCCCATGGGGCACCAAGTGGAGGTTGGGCCTCGTGTAGATCTTTTGACCTCCTTCGGTGTGCTGATGACAGCTCTGTTATACATTAAAAACTATTGTGCATGAAATTGGAACCAGAAAATTGTAAAAGAAATAAATCCAGGCTTCAAGAGTTTGTAAACAAAATTCTAAGAAACCGTCCTTGCCTAGGGTATTGGACGGGTCATACGTAGCGGATAGTGAACGTTCCATTATAGTGGACGCCTGAGAATACATAACAGGCAGTCTCGAACCAAGACAAAAATAAACCAATAAATCCACCGTAAGGTACGTGGCGGAGGGTACACTGTATCACTACTAGACATTTCCTTTCATATTCCACTCCCAAATAGAACGAGGAAAAAAAGAATGCCTATATGCCTCCGTACGAGCCCTAATTTCTCTTATCTTGTCTTTGTGATCACTACGCGAAATGTAAGTAGGCGGCAGCAAGATCGTACTACACTCAGCTTCAAATTCCGGCCCTCTAAATTTGCTCAACAGAAATTCACGAAAAGAACGTCGTCTTTCCTCCCGCGATCCCCAATTGAGCTGCCGGAGCATTTCCGTTACACTCGCGCATTGGTCGAACCTACCAGTAACAAACCTAGCTGCTCGCCTCTGAACTGCTTCTATGTGTTCCTTTAAACTTATCTGATGCGGGTCCCAAACACTTGAGCAATACTCAAGACGTGGTCGTACAAGCGTTTTATACGCGGTCTCCTTTACAGATGAAGTACATCTTCCCTAAATTCTCCCAATAAACCGAAGTCGGCTGTCCGCCTTACTCACAACCGTCCTTACATGTTCGTTCCATTTCATATCGCTTTGCAATGTTACGCCTAGGTATTTGAACGACGCGACAGCATCAAGAAGCTCACTACTAATGCTGTATTCGAACATTATGGGATTGTTTTTCCTACTCATGCGCATCACCTTAAATTTTTCTACATTGAGAGCTAGCTGACATTCTTCACACCAACTAGAAATTTTGTCTAAGTCATCTTGTATGCTATTACAGTCAGTTAAAGACGACACCCTCCCATACACCACAGCATCATCAGCAAACAGCCTCAAATTACAACTTACTCTGTCCATCAGATCATTTATATAGATAAAAAATAATAGCGGTCCTATCACACTCCCCTGGGGCACGCCTGACGATACACTCGTCTCTGGTGAACACTCGCCATCGACAACAACGTACTGCGTTCTATTACTTAGGAAGTCTTCCAGACAGTCACAAATCTGCGAACCTATTACGTAAGCTCGTATCTTCGTTAGCAGTCTGCAGTGTGGCACCGCGTCGAACCCCTTTTTGAAGTCGAGAAAAACATAATCCGCCTGTTGCCCTTCATCCATGGCTCCCAAGATGTCATGTGAAAAAAGGGCAAGCTGAGTTTCACATGAACGATGTTTCCTAAACCCGTGCTGATTCATAGAAAGAAGCTTTTCCGTTTTAAGGAAATTTACTATATTCGAAACGAGAATATGTCCCAAAATTCTACACGAAACTGATGTCAACGATATTGACCTGTAATTGTGTGGGTCAGTTCTCTTTTCTTTCCTGTAAACGGGAGTCACCTGCGCTTTTTTCCAATCACTAGGAACTTTGCGGTAAATTAAAGATTCGCGAAAAATGCAAGCTAAGTAGAGGGCCAATGCCGCAGAATAGTCTTTGTAAAACCGAACTGGTATTCCATCCGGACCAGCAGACTTTTTCGTATTTAGCTCTCTCAGCTGCTTCTCTATACCGGAAATACCTATTACTATGTCCTCCATTTCGGAATTAGTAGGTTGATCAAATGATGGTACATTTGTGCGGTCCTCCTGTGTGAAAGATTTCTTGAAGGTTAAATTTAGAACTTCAGCTTTCCGCTTGCCTTCTTCTATTACTGCCCCGAAATGATCAACGAGTGACTGGACAGTGGACTTTGACTCGCTTATCGATTTTACATAGGACCAGAATTTTTTCGTGTTCTCGGAAAGATCTTTTGGTAAGGTATGGCTGTGGTAATTATTGTATGCTTCGCGCATCGATCTTTTTATAGACGCACAAATCTCTACCAATTTTTGCCTGTCATCATTTGCGTGTTCTTTTTTGAATCGAGAGTGCAACAGTCTTTGCTTTCTCAGCAGCTTTCTAACATTATTATTATACCACGGTGGATCTTTTCCATCCTTAATCGTCTTTACTGGCACATATTTCTCTAACCCTTTATTTACAATGCACTTAAATTTAGTCCTATCATACCTTCCGAATTTGCCACCGGCTACACTGTAAGAGGGTAATGAGGGACCTCACTTGGTACGCAGTGTTGAAGCCTTCGTCTCCCATGGGACTACATTACTGCCATCTGCCTTAGCCACCCTGGTCGCCCGATCTCTCACCTATCAGAAAGGTCTGGTCGATAATTGCCAAACGACTGGCCCGGGATACACCAACCGCTGCTACACCACATCATCTTCGACAACATGCGGAAGCAGCATGGACTGCAACAGCACAGAAACACACGCAGAGCTTCTTTTATTCAGTGCTGAGGCGTGTAGCAGCGGCTGTAACACTCTAAAATGCTTTCTTCATCTTCCTCACTTCACATGGGGCAGTATTTTTAATCATGTGATCTTTATAAAAAGTGTTGCCTCACAAATAAATTTGGTTGTAGTATTTCTAGACTTTCTCGGTGTTGCAACTAGGATACACAGCAGTGTAAATCTGGCGTTCGGTTCATTTCTTCACCGCAGTTGCGGTAACATTTATATATTTTTGGCCGGCCGCGGTGGCCGAGGTGACTGAAGCGCTCCAGTCACGGTCAGCACGGCCACTACGGTCGGGGGTTCGAATCCCCCCTAGGGCATGGATATTTGTGCCGTCTTTAGTCTTAGCTAGTTCATAAGTAGTTTGTAAGCTTAGGGACTGATGACCCCGTAGTTAAGTCCCATAAGTTGTACAAACATTTGAACATTTTTTTATATATTTTTGACGACGTTACAGCGTTCATTTAATGAAGTAAATCGCAATTTGCGATCACTTATGGCATCACTGTACTAAGTTTAGGTGGAATACCAAACGGCGGCGAATGAAAATTTGTGCCTGGCCGGGATTCGAACCCGGGATCTCCTGCTTACTAGGCAGACGTTTTGACCACTCCGCCACCGAGGACACAATGACTCCGCCACCGAGGACACAGTGACCAACCCGACTGCAGAGGACTCTTCCCTGCACGTCTCCCGCCACACCCAAACGTCGTCAAAATATATAATGGTATACAAGCCGAGGCTGGGATCCTGACGACAATTAATTGTGTCGCGATACCTCATGGTCTGTTTTCCCTGATGCGGGATTACAGTATTGTGGCTGCGAGCATTACAGAACAAATAGGCTGTGGTAATAGGAAAGAGACAGCGTGGCCAATGGAGATTTGGGTGGTCACTGTGTCCTCGGTGGCGGAGTGGTCAACGCGTCTGCCTAGTAAGCAGAAGATCCCGGATTCGAATCCCGGCCGGGCACAAATTTTCATTCGCCGCCCTTTGGTATTCCATCTAAACTTAGTACAGTGATGCTATAAGTGATAGCACATTGCGATTTATTTCATTTGCGGTAACATTGTTCGACGGCGTACGGAAATCCGGTACTGGGACTATAAGAAGGCTATGAACGATTGGGACGCTACTTCCGCAGCGTGGGGCTTGTGGGAATTACTGGTAGGTCTGCTCGGATAGTCAAGTGGGTTCAAATCCCGGTTCGCCAAACATTTTCACTTATATAATCCTTCCTATTCTTTTCCTCTTCCTTCCTCCCATTGTTAGTAATGACATTATTATTTCCACGAAGCAACTTACGTAGTTACTTTTATTGATAACGATTTAACGGAAGTGTTACTACTTTCTTATTGCACACAACATATTTAATTGTGTAAATTTGAAGACGGCTTAAAATATTTATTCAGTACTAGCTGCAAAACCCGGAATTTCACGGGTAAACATTTTTGCAGTCTTATATTTGCAGTTTCACATTCCTTCCTGCAGACATCCCCTGTTTCCACCTCTTTCTGTCCATCTCTTCCTCCAAATCAAATGTTCAAATGTTTGTTAAGCTTAAGTGATTTAACTGCAGGGTCATAAGTCCCTAAACTTACAGACTACTTATGAACTACCTTATACTAAAGACAGCACAAACATCCATGCCCGATGGGGGATTCAAACCCCCGACGGGGAGCGACCTCACGCATCGGAACATAGCGCCTCAATGCGCTCGGCCACTCCGTCCAGCCATCCCTTCATTCCCTCCTGCGCCACTCTTTTACATCGCTTTCTCCCACTGACTCTAACAACATACTCATCCTCCTTCATCTCATCTCCCTCTCTATGCTCAGCCACGTCTAGCTGCACATGTAACTCACGGGTGTATTCTATACACTTTTTGTACACATTTCCTTGTCCCCATCTCTTCATCCATGTCATCTTCCCTTAATTTATATCCCAACCTTACCCCTCCTATCCGTCTCCCCATCTCTCTCTCTCTCTCTCTTTCCAACCCCCCTTCCCCCTTCTTCCCTCCTATATCTCTGCATCTCCTCCTCCCCATTCTATCTGTCAATCTCCTCTTCCCCGATGTTCCACGAAAACACCACCCCCTCGCAATCTCTTCTCACGTGTCTCTTCCTAGTCTCCACCCCCTTCTTCTCCTCCGTATTTCACTATTCCACCTCATACTCTCATTTATATCTATCTCTTCCGTTCCACTCTATGTCTCCATCTTCTCACCCCCCTCTCTCTCAATGCCCATTTCCTACACTCAAATCTATGTCTGTACATCATGTCTTTGTATCCATCTCTTCCTATCTTTCATCCTATTCTCCTCCTCTTGTTTGCCAATCTTGTCCTCGCCCCTCTCTCTGTCCATCCCTTCCTGTTCCCCCTCTCTCCAACGCTCTATTCCCTCTAAGTCTGACCACACTCTCCTTCACCCCTCAGCCGTTTGTATATTTCCTCCCCTCGCCTGACTCTTGCAATATCTTACTACCCCTCTCCTACCTCCTTCTCTACGTTCATCTCCTACTGCCCCCCTCTGTCTTTTCAAATCCTATCCACCTCATCCTCTCTGTCCATTTCTCTCTGTTTCTTGCCCCTGACTTGCCCTTAAGGGCAGGTAGCTGAGACAGGCTGATATTGGCACACAACACACCAGTTGTGCAGGGCTGCCTATATGGTAGGACCCGAAAAACATTTCCCCCCGTATCTCTACTCTTACGGAAGCTAGATGGCTATAAACCCCATGGTTTAATTCTCGTGTTGCAAGCAGTACATATACCAAATTTGGTTGAAATCGATCAAGTACTTTCGGAGGAGATGTAGAACATATATACCCACATACAACCAATTTTATAGCATACTAGTTTGTACCCTGGCCTTGCTGCCCCAGAAGTAGTAATTGTGGAAATAACGTTTGAAATTTGGAAGTGTTTCTGTCCCTTTCCTCGTCCCCCTCCATCTGTTAATTTTCTTTCGTCTTTCTGTCACCATCTCCCCTCTCTCATTCTCCGCTACCCTCTCTGTCCGTCCCCTCCCTCCCCTTTCTGTCCGTCTCTTCCTCAACCTACTGCTCAAAATGTTCAAATGTTTGTATAGTCTATGGGACTTAACTACAGGGTCATCAGTCCCTAAACTTACAAACTACTTATGAACTAACTAAGACTAAGGACGGGACAAATATCCATGCCCGAGGGGGGATTCGAACCCCCGACCGTAGTGGCCGTGCAGACCGTGACTGGAGCGCCTCAGTCCCCTCGGCCACCGCGGCCGGCCCACCTACTGCTCTCTCTAATGGTCTAACTGGTCTAACTGGTCTAACGGTGTCAAAGTCGCAAGGTACCCTCCGCCATGCTAAATTCACTGGCCTGCAGATTATAAAAATCCCCTTATGAAAACATACATTTATGTGCTGACTTCCATGGTGATAAGTCAAATAATTTGGATGTTTGTTATAACGTATCCTCCGCATTCACCTACTGAGGCTTATGAAAGATAGCCCATGTATTAATTCAGGGTATAAGCTATCTTCATTCCACATTTCATAAAACTTCGTCCAGCCGTTTCATTGTGAAGAGTAAAAACGTGTTAACCCACTGTAAGGTACTCCCGCCATGCACCGTACGTAGGCTTCCTAAAGGTAGCTCAGGAGTTAATTCAGCGTATAAGCTATCTGCATTCCAAATTTAATTCAAATCCGACCAGCAGTTACGGCGTGAAGAGAAACAAACGTATTAAGGTAGGTACCTGCCACGCAACCATACGGTGACACGAAAGGTAGCCCATGGTGTTAATCAGGTTATAAGCTACCTCTGATCATTCATATCCGTCCTGCCATTTCAACGTGAAGGCGTAAGAAACTAATTGTAAACCACCCTCCGTCATGCGCAATACGAAGTTAATTGTAGTATGCCTATAATCTTAGCGCGAGTGCAAGCAATGTTTTATCAAAGTTTTATCGCAATCGGATGTACGGCATGGCCGTGGATAAAATACAAACAAAAAGACAAATAAACAAACATCAATTTTTATATATTAGATATGATTTTACTTGCGCAAAATATATAAAAAGACACACAGCAAATGTCTGATGTCTCAGTTATAATATTAGTGTTATTACGTGGCTCGTTTTTCCTGACGGAGTTTATAATGTTCACCTTATTTTTAACGATTTTAAGCCAAGATCGCAAAATATTTTATTTGTTGATTGTGACTTGTTTCAACGAGATAAATCGCCATCGTGAGATTGAAGTATTGCAGTGCTTCATGTATGAACTTTATAGATGTTGTACAACAAAGAACCTTCCGTCATAATATAAAACAGAGAAGGTAGTACCAATAACCTAAATTTGAATCAGCTGGCGGAAAACTGGGAAGTCTCCTGACTTTTGTCCAGGAAGGGGGAGGGACGTGAATTAACGAGAAACGTAGGATCAGAAAAGGTGATAAGCAATGTAATGATATAAGAGAAAATGGAGTGTCCCACACGGGTTTTGTGTTTGGTAATGATGAGTGAGAAGGTTATAAGGTATGTCAATAATTCTCCCGTTTGTGTTGATTTAAATTGTTTGTTTAGTTACGAAGCTGAAGATGAAGGGTTTGCCCGTTGGGCGGCTCCTGTGCAATCAAAATGTGATATCACGTGTGACAGCGAATGGCGAAGGCAATGAAATTACTAATTTATGTGATGGAGATGCTGAGGCAGTCTCGGAAGTGGGTTGTGTGGCTAGGTGCGGCAATTTGAATCTATCGTGGTAGAATTAAAAGTCACTCACACAATGAGCCTTATGTGCTTAGACAATTTGTTCAGTGAGCAGGAAAAGGTTGAGTAATTTCGGATATAGAAACTGACACACTAGGATTTGCTCGATGTGAAACGAAATTAAATATTGCAAAAAACGTTCGTTATTATTGATGATGAGCAACTAATCGCTTCTGATGATTTACAGGCTGATTGGCTCAGTAAGAAATAGTTCAAGTATGAACCAAAATATTATGTTGCGATGGCAAAACTGATTTGTCTGTTGACTACACAAATGTGGCGAAAGGAAAAATTCAGTACTGAAAGAAAATTGTCTAGTCTAAGCAAAAGACAGCCTGCATTCCATTCTGCTTTCGATGAAATATTTTGTAATTATGTAGAAGTTGAACCTTCGAGTGTATCTTACGTTCATACTTTGTGCCCTGATAGTTTTAGAGAAATGGAAAGTGATTTGTTAGCTGAAACCGAGCTGCAAAACTGTGGAAAAAATTCAACCGTTTATAAATGTTGTAGTTAATAATGTAGCTATTGATTTGTTGGCGTGGTCTTCAGTCCGGAGATTGGTTTGATGCAGCTCTCTACCCTATTATATCCTGAGCAAGCCTCTTCATTTCCTCATAACAACGGCAAACCACATACATTTGAATCTGCTTACTGTATTCGTCTCTTGGTCACCCTCTGCGATTTTTACCCCACACACTTCCATCCATTGTAAATTCACAATTCCTTGATGTCTAAGAATGTGTCCTACCGATTGATCCCTTCTTTTAGTCAAGATAAGCTAGAAATTCCTTTTGTCCCCAATTCTGTTCAGTACTTCCTCATTAGTTACGTGATCTACCCATCTAATCTTCAGCATTCTTCTGTAGCACCACATTTCAAAAGCCTCTATCCTCGTCCTGCGTGAACTATTTATCGTTCATGTTCCACTTGCATACAAGGCAACACACCACACAAATGACTTTCGAAAAGACTTCCTTACGCTTAAATTAATATTCGATGTTAGCAAATTTTTCTTTTAAAAAGCGCTTTTCTTCCCATTGCCATTCTGTATTTTATATCCTCTGTACTGCGACCACTATATTTTATTTTACTGCCCAAGTAACAGTACTCATCTACCACCTTTATTGTTTCGTTACCTAATCTAATTCCTTCAGTATCGCCTGATTTTCTTAGACTGCATACCATTACCCTTGTTTTGCTCTTGTTAATGTTCATTTTATACTCTATTTTCAAGACAATGTCCATTCCGATCAACTACTCTTCCAGGTCTTTGCTGTCTCTGACGAAATCAGAATGTCATTGTCAAACCGCGGGGTTTTTATTTCTTCTCCCTGAACTTTAATTCCTTCTCCAAATTTCTCCAAGCATTCCTTCACAGCTTGATAAATGTACAAATTGAATAACGTTGGAGAAAGGCTACAACCATACCTTACTCCCTTCCCATCCTATGTTTCCTGTTCATGCCTTTCGACTCTAACAACTGCTGTCTGGTTTTTGTAAAAGTTGTAAATAAACTTCTGTTCTCTGTATTTTATTCTTGCTGACTTCAGAATTTTAAAGAGTGTATTCCAGTCAACACTGTCGAAAGATTTCTCCAAATCTACAAAAATGTAGAATGTAGGTTTGCCTTTCCTTGATCTATCTTTTAAGATAAGTCGTTAGGTGTGTATTACCTCCCGTGTCCTACATTTCTCCTAAATCCAAACTGATCTTTCTCTAGGTCAGATTCTACCAGATTTTTCGTTCTTATGTAAATAATTCGAGTTAAAATTTCGCAGCCATGACTTATTAAACAGATGGTTCTGTAATTTTCACACTTGTCTGCGCCTGATTTGTTTGGAATGGGGTTTATTACATTTTTCTTAAAGTCTGAGGGTACTTCGCCAGTCTCATACGTCTTATACACCTGATGAAATAGTTTTGTCGTGCGTGGTGCTCCCAGAAACTTCAGCAGCTCTGAGCGAATGTCACCTACTCCGACTTAGGTCTTTCAATACTTTGTCAAAGTCTTCTTTCAGTATAGTATCTCCTATTTCATCTTCATCCATTTCCTCTTCCCTTCCTACAATATTGTCTGGAAGTTCATTTCGTTTGTAAAGGCCCTGCATGTGTTCCTTCCACCTTTCAGCTTTCCCTTTTTTGCTCAGAATTGGTTTTCTATCTAAGTTCTCTATATTGACTACGGAACTGGTATATGTTGTGCTTCGGTATTATTTTTAATAATGTGACGAAAGAGGAGACTGTGGCACATTCTATATCCAGTGTGCGGATTAAAACGTCAACTGGAAGCTACAGTAGTCAATCAAAAATAGTTAAACAAAGAGAACAAATTATGTACAGTATATTGGTTTTTCACTGTGCTGAATTTGTATACAAATATTTTGGCGGGAGTTGATTTATTAGTCAGATGTGTGTGAAACGTCTGTTTTCCAGAAATATTCATTGGATTTTATGCTGTCGCTAACAGAAAACGTGTTAGATTTAAAGGACCACTTGCTGGGCAGGAAATTATGACAAATTTGTGCATAGTTAGATTAGAATTTTTGCAGGTTTGTGTTTCATTTTTGTTAGTTCTTTATGATGTTCAAATTAATAAAATTAATTCTTCGAATTAATATTGGAATATGAAGGTAGTTTTGATTTACTTGGTGTTTATCTTGTGTGAGATACATTTGCTATTCATATTTACATAAAAGGACGGCTGATACTAGGTTTCCGTAATTTTATTTGTAATACAAAGCTATTGTTTGGGGTAGGTTACAGTTTTCTTTTCATATTCAGTCTTGTGATCGCCGTCCTTTCCTAGTGCAGACAGAGCTCACAGAATTAAAAGCAAATAGCTACTATCGCATGTTTTGCTTTCGACATGGTGGCTGCATTAACGTCAATATTTTTCGCAATGGATTTTCCGCTATATGAACTTGGGCGGAAAAGAAAGGGTTTTAATAGCATTTCCTGTGGGAGTCAGTGCTATATTATTTCATGAGGCGGCTCACTAGGATTCAATAGTTAGTGTAAAAGCGTAAAAACCAAGTGCTACAATTGTCTAAAGTGCTTCGATTTCATTATTTAAAGTTGCGGAATACCGCTAAGGTTTATTGAAATACTAAATGAATGTCAATTTTAATGTTTACTTTCGGCTCATTTTGAGCTCAGTTACGAAAGATTTTAAACTGAATGCAGTCTCTTTTACAAAAATATGTATTTTTTTCAAACAGTGTATTACATTATCACTATACATTAGATGACATTTGATTGTATTGTGTTGTTCTGATATGAGAACGTGTTGCTCGATTAGTGTTACACATGCTTAATGTACACACGTAAAGTTTTAAGATGACAAGAATTCATTTAACGACCATGACAACGGCCAAAATGTTGCACTTATGTATGTACGTCTTGTTTAATAAAATTTTTGCAAGTCTGTTTTGATGAATCTAATTTAGATCGGTGATCTATGACGCATTTCGTGACTTTGTGACACGACGAGTCATCTCTACTCATTGGGCTATTGTAGGACAGAGCGGCGTTTTTGAAACGCGCGCCAGGGTGAACGTATTTCTCCCCTTCGCGACAGGCGGCGACAGCTGTCCAGATTGCTGGGCGTGCCGACTACCGATAGATGGCTCTGTGCTCACAATTGCTTGCCAACGTCTATATAGGAGTACTAGCTGAGAACCCGCGGCTCCGCTCGCGTGTTGGTAGATTATGATAGATAAGCTATCTTTCAGTTGTGTGCTATGATACTGGTTTTGAAGGATGAAATGAAATACAATACCTTGTTTAGAAACAAACATTTTAATCAACATTGGAATAAAAAAATAAAATTATGGGAAGTGCTTAATGATTTACAATAAATAATACATACATTATTCCGTATAGCCTGTGTTGCAATATCTCAACACGTATGTTGAGAGTAATGTCCAAATTCATTTTAATTTAATTTTAGGGCATTCTAGTAAACTACGTTATTTGTAGTATTGTTTGGAGCGTAAATGTAGAGACTTTTTGGGTTGCCCACCCTTGAGCAAGCGACGTATAATTGACCATGTGAAAAACATAAGGGCTGTAAATGGGTTCCTGCGATGTTTAATTATTGTCCTTGAGTTTTGTTAATTGTCATGGCAAAAGCTAGACGAACTGGAAACTTAAGTCTTTTGAAGTGAAATGGCATATCTGAAGGGATTAAAGGAAATTAAATAATAATGATTGTAATAATATCACAGATCGATCACTTGATGTAATGCGCGAAACGTCAAATCGATTTTTTTTAAAGAGATGTATTGAAAGAAATTTCTTTTTTACTGTTTTATTTATTTATTCTTATATTTCCTTACAGAGAAAGAGCCGAAGACATTGTAGCACGCAGAGGCCAAAGATATGGTTTGTGGCATCACGTTTCGCTGTATGTAGCCTCCTTGCTAGAGAGTCGGAAACGTCATCGCTGGCCTTCAGTCCGAATTTTTTTTATAATATGACGACTTTCCACCACTATATCTTCCATTCCCTTATAGCCATCGGCATGGAACTGCTACGGTGTACAACTGGATAATTCGTACAATTACACACAGACCATTCGTTTGCGTTCTGTAGTTTTCGCTGCAGAGCGAAATATTAACACACACACACACACACACACACACACACACACACATAGAATTTTATATACACCGATAACTTTCCATCCCAATATACTCCACCCTTTTATCATTATCAACCCTCAAGCAACAATGCAACCAATAAAACCATTTTCAAAGAGTAAATATAATTTTCAAAGAGTAATTATTGTTCTGCATTTCGCGTTATATTCTTCAAATTACTAAATATCTATCAGATCGCTATAAAACCATGCCTAAAACCTTCCTCAGGTATAAATTAGTAACTGTAAAAATATTCAAGTCTCTGCGTCTTGTCGTTCGGACGTGATAAGTGTACACCAAACAGACATTCACATTAATATAAATAGATAAATAGCTATTCGATCGCCATAAAAACGTGCCTAAAGCCTTCCCCGGGTAGACATTAGTAACTGTACAAATTATAGCTATTTGTGTCTTGTAGTTCAGACGTGATAAACGTACACCGAACAGATATTCACGTTTATAGATAGAGGTCTGGTCACGATACCGTGATCCTTTGCGATGGCGGTCATTTTGGTTCTAAGACGCGGCTCTAGCAAACTGTATTCCATTAATGTTTATCACTAGAAGGTGTTCGTTTGCATAAAGCAGTGAATGTAAATTTGCGGCCGAGTATGAAGGTTACAAAGAATGTTGCTATATCAATTGTCATTGCAATGTATATGTGATAGGGCAAGCGATACAATCACTACTGTGAGGAAAAAGTAGCCTTTTCATTAACAAAATTCTGCTTTCCCCCATTCGTATCTGTGTAACATAAGGCTGGTACTCGTTTTCTCCTGATATATTTTCTATTTTATTTTGTTGTCAAGTTTCCATTCAGTATGGTATAGACGAAGGATCGACGAAAGTTTCTTGTATTGAACTACCCGAGAACAGAATCTTAAATGGAATGTCGGCTTCCATTCACATGAAATTTACCTAATGTGTGCGTTTCCATTGATTCGACATTACGTAAATGGAAGAAATTTCGAGATACTGAATGTGTATCAGGCAAACATAGGACAGATCATAGTGTATTAACTGAAATTAAGTTCAAAAGACGTTGAAATGTTTGTTAAGCTTATGGGAGTTAACTGCGGGGTCTTCAGTCCCTAAACTTTCAATCTACCTATGAACTAACTTATAGTAAAGACAGCACAAACATCCATGCCCGAGGGAGGATTCTAAACCCCGAAGGGGAACGGCCTCGCGCATTGGAGCATAGCGTCTCAATGCGCTCGGCCACTCCGCCGCGGCAAATTATGTTCGCAAAGGTAGGTGAGATAACGGAAGAAGACCAAGAAAGTCATTGAGCCAAATGAAAAATTACGAATCTGAAATTTATTTATGTGAAATTAATGTATTAGTTACACTTACAATTACTTTGATTACGGTAATTAATGTATTTAAACAATTTCCATTATTTGGTGAAGTGTCTACTGAAAAAAGTACTTACAAAAATTCCATCAATTATCAGTGAAACTTACATTACTTTTATTTTGGGTGATCATCGTTAATAAACATAATATTTACACAATTCACGCCGGCCGCGGTGGCCGAGGGGACTGAGGCGCTCCAGTCATGGTCTGCACGGCACTACGGTCGGGGGTTCGAATCCCCATCGGGCATGGATATTTGTGCCGTTCTTAGTATTAGATAGTTTATAAGTAGTTTGTAAGTTTAGGGACTGATGACCCCGTAGTTAAGTCCCATAATCAATACAAACATTACACAATTCACATGTTATGAAACCATTTTTTGCAAGAGATTATTTGTTTCCAAAATGTGCTTCAGTGCAAAGTATACATCATTGGTTATGCAAACGTGCTTCAACTTCTCGTATACTGTAATAGAAAATCTTTCCTGAGAGTTTTCTCTTTTCCTACAGATATTTCCTTTTTAGATATTTTAGGATTTTAAATGGTTCACGTAGCCGGTTCTTCTCACACAGTTTGAGCCAAATATGTGAGAATCATCCAGTGATCTCGCCTGGTAAGACTGAGCAATATAGCCGGCCGCGGTGGCCGAGGGGTCTGCGGCGCGCCAGTCACGGTCTGCACGGCCACTACGGTCGGGGGTTCGAATCCCCCCTCGGGCATGGATATTTGTGTCGTCCTAGTTCGTAAGTAGTTCTTAAGTAGTTTGTAAGTTTAGGGACTGATGACCCCGTAGTTAAGTCCCATAAGCTCTACAAACATTTGAACTGAGTAATATAGGCCTTTCGAATTATCAGTATTTTATTACCAAACGTAAGAATATAATTTATGACTCAAACGGTACGCGAACTGGCTATAGAATAATAATAATTTACGAAACTGACTGTCTTTTCTCCTGGTGATACTGCGCAGCGTCGTCTGCTCTAGAACGAATCTAGATCCGTAAGGAACACTGGTGTCCAGACCTATACTCTATAGACCTTGTTGCTTGCTGTGATCGCTTGGAGATTGCATGGTGGCCATTTCTCATGATTATTTAGCTCCTGAATGTAGCGATGTATTTATTTATCACAAACACCTCATTATACCATTAGTTATAATTAAATGCCAATTAACGGCAGGCGGCCGCGGTGGCCGAGCGGTGTGCGGCGCGCTAGTCACGTTCTGCACGGCCACTACTGTCGGTGGTTCGAATCCCCCCTCGGGCATGGATATTTGTGCCGTCCTTAGGATAAGCTAGTTTAAAAGTAGTTTGTAAGTTTAGGGACTGATGACCCCGTAGTTAAGTCCCATAAGCTCTACATACATAAACACAACAATTAACGGCAAATCTTCAAAACTGTTAAAGATAAAAGAAGGAGTAGTTTTCACATTATTACGCGTAGAAGTACTGTATGGTGTTACGAATTAAAACAATTATGTACCCTTACTGAGAAAAATGTGTATTTTTTTCAAACAGAATTATCACAGTCACATACAAAGCCACTATACATTAGATGACATTTGATTGTATTATGTTGTTCTGATATGAGAACGTGTTTCTCGATTAGTGTTACACATGCTGAATGTACACACGTAAAGTTTTAAGATGACAAGAATGCATTTAACGACCATGAAAATAGCCAAAATGTTACACTTATTTACGCACGCCTTATTTAATGAAATTTTTGCAAGCCTGTTTTGATGAATCTAATTTAGATCGGTGATCTATGACGTATCTCGTGACTTTATGAAGGTATTGTGACACCACAAGACATATTGCGGCGCGCCAGTCACAGTCTGCACGGCCGCTACGGTCGGGGGTTCGAATCCCTCCTCGGGCATGGATGTTTGTGTCGTCTTTAGTATAAGGTAGTTCATAAGTAGTTTGTAGGTTTAGGGACTGATGACCCCGCAGTCAATTCCCTTAAGCTTAACAAACATTTGAACATTTGTAGCCGGCCGCGGTGGCCGAGGGGACTGAGGCGCTCCAGTCACGGTCTGCACGGCCACTACGATCGGTGGTTCGAATCCCCCCTCGGGCATGGATATTTGTGCCGTCCTTAGGATAAGCTAGTTCATAAGTAGTTTGTAAGTTTAGGGACTGATGACCCCGTAGTTAAGTCCAATATGCTATACAAGTATTTGAACAAGCATTGATTGAACATTTGTTCGACAGAGCGGCGTGTTTGAAACGCGCGCTGGGGGTGAATGTATTTCTCCCCTTTGCCACAGGCGGCGACAGCTGTCCAGGTTGCGGGGCGTGCCGACTACCGGACAACCGATAGATGGCTCTGTGCTCACAATTCGTTGCCGTGATCGCTTGGGGATTGCATGGCGGCCACTTCTCATGATTATGTAGCTTCTGAATGTAGCGACGTATTTATTTATCACAAACACCTGTTTACACTATTAGTTATAATTAAATGCCAATTAACGGCGAATCTTCAAAACTCTCTAAATATAAAAGAAGCAGTAATTTTCACATTATTACGCGTAGAATTACTGTATGGTGTTACGAATTAAAACAATTATGTACCGTTACTGAGAAAAGGATGATTCGAGTCCAACATGTTCAGTTTTTTTTTTTTTTTTTTTTTTTTTTTTTTAAGATCGCATATTTGAACTTCATTACTAATATAATGATCTGTAATATTCGATGTTATTTCCTAATAAGAGCGCTCTTTCTGGAATAATTATTAGATTTAGTGATTACAGTCTGATTACAAAACAAAAGTCTGGATTGTGGCGAAATACACTAGCAGTAATGATATTTATAGACTTCCGTGTCACAAATATTTGGCTATTCATTTCCGAAAATGTCGCGATTTACAAGGGTGCGTATAGGTACATCATATGCATCAAAACATTGCCTTGAGGCTAGGCCATTATCTAATATAGCTTTTCTGAATGTAACTTATTTTTGTAACTATTTTTGTGATGGCGCAGCTCTTTTGCTTCTGTGCTTGCTATAACAGATTGGGGAAGAAATCCGCCTTATTCAAGACACCTTGTTTTATTTTGTTTTTATCACCCAGACATGTTTCGGCACCTATTGTGCCATCTTCTGTGGGTTTTGAATTTCATTTTATAATGTCATTGGCAGGATTTGAATTGGCGATGTATACAGTGTCAATTACTAACAAAGAGTGCACGAAACAGAACGAAAATGTCACGAAGCATAATTACACGCCACAGGCAAGGAGGAACATCACACCTCGAAAATGGCACGCTGTAAAAACTCGTCATTGGTGAATAAGGACAGCATGCAAATCCTGCCAATGACATTATAAAATGAAAGGAAAATCCCATACGAAATGGCACAATAACTGTGAAACATGTCTGAATGATAAAACAAGGTATCTTGCATAAGGCGAAATTCTTCACCAATCTCTGTATCTAAAGGTTCGCCAAATATGGTGTAATGTGTTACAAACAGCGCGAACAAAAACATTAGGTTACGCTTCAGCCCATATATTAACACAACCTTTATTTTGGATTCACTTTCCTTGGCTTACCCAAATATAAAGCAAGATATCGCTTTCCAAGATAACCAATGCAAATCATTAATTTGTCTCTTTAACATTGATTTCTAGGAGGAGGCGTAAGCAAATACTACACGCAAGCTACTTTTAATTCAGAAAAGTTTCGTTTAAATTGGAACGTCGAATTTTTTACTAATCTTATTCCATTTTAACATATTTTTTCAGCAATGGCATTCGTTTGAAATTGTTAGCTTTCTGAGAGCATTTTCAAACCGTAGTCCCTGTGCATACATATTCTACAGAAGACACATTTTAGAAATCTGAACGACGAATTTTTATGTCTGATGCTTTAAGTAATCTGCATAACTCCATGGTTCAGGCTTTCGTTTTGTAATCATACTGAAGTCACTAAGTCATTCCTGTGAACAAGCGTTCTTATTTGCAAATAACGTCGAATGCTACAGAACATTATTCTATTAAATTAATACTGAATTTCTAAAATCTCTATCTATATAAAAGCGAAAGGACACTCACTCATTCATTCACTCATTCACTCACTCACTGACTAAACACGAAATCTCGAAAACTACATCACCCATGAAGCTGAAATTTGGCAGGAATGTAATGTATAGGTAGAAGACGTCAGCTAAGAAAGGATTTTGCGATAGGGCCGATAGTTCAGGAGATATGACGTCATAAACAATGAAAAATTCCCCCTCTTGCGGCATTTGACTTTATCAGTCCATTATTTGAGAATAAAAGCACTTAGCGACTTGCAACATACTTTAAACATAATTTCCAATCTTTAGGAAACTTTTCTTCACTGACAACCCCAGCAAAATAATGAAAGGAAAAAAAACTGTCGTTTACTACTTTTTCGGTGTTCATGAAGTAAAATTACAGCATTTGGCATGACGTTACAATTTATTACTCGTAAACTATTAATTGTATTTGCGAGAAATGTTACAGACAGGATACACACATACCACTGAACGTACGTTCGACATTTTATCATAGTACGACACACTGTTCATGAGACATGTAGTCATAAACAATTAGGTTCATGAAAAACAGCCTCATCACGCATGACGTTTTGATTTATTACGTCTTTCCTACCAACTCTATTCGCGACGTAATTTGCAGACATTTTACATATACACCACTGGATGTACCTTCGAAATAATATCATATTACGACATCTAGTTCAGGTGCTATAACGTCAAAGACAATGAAATTCATGAAAATTCGCCCTGATAAGCATGAGACTGTAATTTACTACCAACTCCATTTACAAACATTTCGCAGGCAGTTTCCTGATATTTTACTCCACGAACCTGGTAAAGAATGTTTTTGTAGGACACATAATTCAGGAGACATTAGGTCAGAAAGGTGACATCCGTAAATAGGTGCTGCATTATGTTTGACAATTTAAGTCTTCATTACTCTGTTTGAAGCACATTCCGTAAACAATATCCAAATATACCACTGAAAGGAGCTACAATATTATATCCCTGAGCGACACATTGATCATCAGATACAACGTCAAAATATTATAAATGCGAAAGAAGCTCTCTCTGTTACACTTTCACGACTAAACCGCTTAACCGATGTTGATAAATGTGGGCATGGAGTTAACGTGGACGCTGAAGAAGAACATAGGCTACTTTAGAATGTGTGTAATTCAATATATTTGTTGATTTTAAGTGTATAACTAGAAATATGACCCAGCCCAGCATCCAGGTTTTTCTTATAGCTCCTAAAACGCTTGAAAACTCTTTGGGAGAGCTATTTATTCTTAGACGTTTGAAATTTATTGCATTTAAAAATACTTTTAGTGGTTGATATGTTGTACGTAAGACGATTCAACATAATGAATACAATGCTTGGTCAATACGTCAACGTCTTCAAACTTCCGAACCGATTTCAATGAGATTTGAATCCTGCATAATTTATACGGTGTACAACGCCTACCGTCTTCAGTCAGCGTTTTACTTACTAAGTAATAACGAGAGTTTCTTTTCGTATCTAATAATGTCTTTATTTTCGTCTCGATAAAGAAGGACAGTATTTACCGTCATTCTATGCGCGGCTTATACTTAATCCGGCCACGGTGGAGTAGCCGAGCGGTCTAAGGCGCCTCGCTACGGAGCGCGCGGTTGCTCGCCGTCGGAGGTTCGAGTCCTCCCTAGGGCATGGGTGTGTCTGTTGACCTTAGGTTAGTTTACCTTAGTTTAAGTAGTTTGTAAGTTACGGACTGATGACCACGCAGTTTGGTCCGACAGATTTACAAACATATAAAACTTACTTAAACCGGAAAATTGGAAAGTTTTCTTTTAACCCGATGGTCATGGTCATAATTTAAGAACAAAGTAGATAAATTATTTTCCATCGATTGCCTCTGACACGTATGCAAGGACATCAACGCGAGCGTAGCCGCGGGTAAAAGCTACTGTTGATATAGTGGCATCGTTAGATGCGCGCTACAATTCTAACTTTAATTTCTAACACTAATAATAACCCCAAAATGTTAAATTGAAACGATTAAGTATTTTCATCATGAGCGATAAATAAGTCTTTCTGCCGTCGCACAATGAACATTTAAACAATTATTTAGTTGAAGTCTTTTTCAGATATTTTCCAGTTCTCTTTCCAATGCACTATTCATAATGACTGTGTTCTTAAATTTAAACAAATTACGGTCGATAAACAAATAATTTAGTTTACACAAAGACAACATATTAAAATAAACAAAACTAATATGTTCTAAACAGGTCATAATGCTTGTTTACTACACCTGCAACTTATCACTGCCTCGCTGTTTGTGTATCTGTCTTGTATTAATTGTTATTAAAAATCAATATTGTTTTTTCTTCAAAGTACATTATTATGCACAATATAAATGTTGCAGATAATATGGTTATACCAAATTTTGCATTTCGATGAGACCTTTCATTTGAGCCCTCGCTCGTTGCTGTACTTTAATTAGTTTAGCCTCTGGATTTTTTTAAGTGAATTAATATTAGTTTTCTCAACAACTTTTGATATAAAATTAATATAAATGATGTCACCACATCATCTGGATCGCGCTGTTCGCCTCTTTCATTTGCTTCTCCGTGCTAGTCCGTAACTCTAATAGTGTCAGCGTAGTATCTAAAGATAAAGACAATGCCGTTTTTCGGCGGGAAAATGCTAGTTGAACATGAGCACACGTGCGGCAGCGCGTTCTCCATGTGGTCCTACGCCGATCAATGCCAAGCTGTGAGAGACTACCTCCTCGCAGCGGCTGACTGCCTGTTCAGTCGTCAAGTTTCGGCGCTTTCCGCCTTGATTTTCGAGAATTTTCAAATGTTGTTCTTAGATTTGGGATTATCTATCATTCTTAAACGCATTTACTTTCAATAAGTTTTATTTCTGTCTTTACCACAGTTGTTATTAGTGGGATTACGTTCAATTTATTTGAAAGTACGTTCTTGAAAAAAACATTGTTCAACTTCATTCTCTCGGCTTGTATACATCAATTACATACGTTAGAATAAATCCATTTTTAGTACTTAATTATTAATATTTATTTAACATTTCTGATTATTTTGTTATTTCGTAATTGAAGCCAGTGTATAGACTTTTTGACAGTGACGTAACAGGTGCAATTATAATTTGCAGCGTGCTTATGTGCTGGGCAAAGAAGACAAGTACGACTTGACACAAAGATTTCTAATACTACCCAACTGAAGTTGTAATTGGTTTGCTTGTCGGAAATTTGGATTAGAATACAATGCCCGATAAGTCACATGGTATGAGGAGGAATAATGTTTTGCAGGGATGTTCTAACCTCAAGGTCTCTGAACATGGGACACACACGGATCAAGAGTATACTGTTTCCTAAAGAGCGTATTTGCGTATACTGAATTTTTATGGCTGTCAGTCCACAACCGAATCGAAGTGCGAAGGTCGAACGAGAGTATATTCGAAGTAGGGATGGCGGTTATCGCTGAAACAACCGGTTTTCAGTTATACCGGTTCTTTTCATCTCCAGTTTAACCGCACTGTACAAATTGCTCGAGATAACCGGTTTTTTAAATAACCGGTTTTCGGCATTTTATTGCTATTGTTTTCAGTAGAGTTCGACCGAAACACATTCTGTGGCCGAAACAGAAACCGTAATCGAATTTTGGGTTCTTCTAGTTTCGGCCGAAACCGAAACTTCCGAAATTTCGTTGAAATTTATGTAATGGAAATGAGCGTATGGCTTTCTTGGCCGGGAGAACCCTTGCGGGTTTTACGTTATACGACAAATCACTAGTCTATCCATATTTTGCAAGATCCCCTCCCAATACTACGTCTTCTTGAGTGTGTGTGTAAGCCTAGCCAGGAGTTCGTAGAAGACGATATACGAAGCATACAGATTTACTGGCCTAGTATTTCCATCCGGCAGTTGCGAATATTGAGCCAACCTCTGCGTAAGTTGGACTTTTGAGCCAGCGCATATATATATGTCAGTAAATGAACTCCAGTCAGTGCTGCAGAAGTATTTCGAAAAATAGTAACAGTTCCGATCGATTAACAGTATGAGTGTTGTAAGTGTAAATTTACGCAAATTGAACTAGGAAAGCTCTGTAGCACATGATCAAAGAATGTTCAAATGGGGGTGAGTTCTTATGAGACCTAACTGCTTAGGTCATCGGTCCCTAGATTTAAAAACTACTTAATCTAACTTAAACTAACTTACGCTAAGGACAACATACACACCCATGACCGAGGGAGGAGGGAGGACTCGAACCTCCGACTGGAGCAGCCGTGCAGTCCGTAACATGGTGTCTCAGACCGCACGGCTACCACGCGAGTCGCCACATTATCAATGTTACCTAAACCCATAGCCGGCCGCGGTGGCCGAGGGGACTGAGGCGCTCCAGTCACGGTCTGCACGGCCACTACGGTGGGGGCTTCGAATCCCCCCTCGGGCATGGATATTTGTGTCGTCCTTAGTATTAACTAGTTCATAAGTAGTTTGTAAGTTTAGGGACTGATGACCCCGTAGTGAAGTCCCATAAACTATACAAACATTTCAAACATTTTTTCTAAACCCATATTAATTATTAAAAAAGCCCCTCGCTTTCAAGGAATCACATTAATAAAACTTGTTAGCATAACAATATTATAATACATTAAAAGTAATTCTTCCAAGCTAATAGTACACTTACATAATAGGTATATGAATCGAATTTACCTTCTCTTCCAAGAAACATTTTGGATGCTTTCTCCTTAAATGACACAGCATCTTTGTAGTACCTCCGCCGGTTTTCAGCTCTTTAAAGCAAATGGATCATTGTACTTCGTGAAGTACTTCCACACTCGGGATGGTGCCATTTAAGACACAACAGATGTCTGGCGACGACAGCAAGGAACTGCCGCATGACCAGACGGAGGCAAGTCTTGTACACTGCCGGTGCACGCGCGTCGTCTAATAGGCCACGCCACACGGCAACAGGTGCATCGATGCCTCGATAGCTGCAACAGTCCTTAAGTTCCTATGCCACGCGTTTGTTGCGCGTTTCTGACTGCTGGGATTGTTCTTAAATTATCACTAATCGCTTTTCTTAGTTACTGCAATGACCTAATATTAAACAGCAGTGGAAATTTTAGGAATAGCCCTAAATATTAGGGTGTACTAGTTTTAATTTTTTAAAATTATTTACAAAAAACAGATCTTTAACCAATACTACAGGAAGTAGTCGTACCAGTTTTTTACCCGGTTGTTGGCAGTAACTAAAAAACCGGTTACAACCGACACCAAATAAATACCGAAAAAAACCGGTTATTAAAAACTAAAATACCGGTATCGGTTTTAACCGGTCGGTTTTTCCCATCCCTAATTCGAAGTAGGGACTGGTTTGCCAGTTCTCCAGACCTAAATCCAACAGAACGCGTGTGGGGAGATGTATTGCAGTACGACCACATCCACCAGCTGTTGTCAGTTGTCCCGGTGGAGGAATGGAGCGACCTACCACAAGAATTCCACAGTCATCAGAGGTGATTGCACACCGCCGCGGTGGAGTGGCCTTGTGCTCCAAGGCGCCTTGCTGCAGAGCGCGCGGTTTTTCGCCGTCGGAGGCTCGAATCCTCCCTCGGGAATGAGTGTGTGTGTGTTGCCCTTAGATTAGACTAGCTGTAAACCAGGCGTTGCCCGGTGTTTATTTACTCTACACTCTCGTAGCCCACCTCCCGTCCCCTCCTCTATCTGCATTCATCTCTTTCTTTTCCATGTCTCTATACATTTCCACCTTTCCCTTTTTTGATAATGTTTTCTGTAAGGCACCCTCTGTCATACCCATACGAACATGTATGTATCTTGTGACCTTCCTTTTGGTATAAGTGTCGTGTGTGCAAAAATGAATCAAGATCTGAGAAAACCTATTCATTTTGTCAAAGTTCGTATGTTAAGTACCCTCCACCGTGCACCGTAGGAAATCACAGAATCACATTGAAAAACAGAATAAAACTATAGATTCGTATGCAATAAAAACACAGAGTCACAGTGAAAAACGCACTTTGTTGTTCTAAAATTTTCCAGTTTTATTTCATACAACCTGTGTTCTGAGAATAAAGGAAAAAAATGTTAAATCGGTAGAGCTGTTCTCAAGTTATGGCGCGACCGACATACTTAGGGATCCGTTTTTATCTTGCAAGATACTCTCCCCCATGCATCGAATGAAACTTTAGAAAGACGGTGACCTTCCTTTTGAAGGTCAAGCGTGCAAAGTTTCGTGAAGGTCGGAATGAAACTGTAGATTTCGTCAGTCTGTAGCAAAGTATCCTCCGCCATCCACCGTCATTTCGTCCTATCGTAAATACTGTCTTAGCTAACGTCTGTTACCTTTAAACAACGCACTGGCAAAATTTCAGCTTCATAGGTGCAGTAGTTTTAGAGATTTCGTGTATCATCAGTGAGTGAGTGAGTGACCTTTTATATATATAGAGATATCTCCTGAATTATGAGTCATACAAAGACCTTATTTACCAGTTTCGTAGAGAGGCATATTAGGAAACTGCCTGCAAAATGTGTTGTAAATTGATTTGGTAGTAAAGACGTAGTAAATTACAACCTCATGCTGTTTATGGCGAAGTTTCATGTATTTCAATGTCTTTGACGTCATAGCACCTGAACTCTATGTCGTAATACGATATTATTTCGAAGTTACATCCAGTGGTGCATATGTAAAACGTTTGCAAAATACGTCGCGAATAGAGTTAGTAGGAAATACGTAACTAATCAAAACCTCACGCGTGATGTGGCGTTTTTTCATTAACGTAATTGTTTATTACTCCACATCTCATCAACTGTGTATCGTACTATGATAAAATTTCGAACGACGTTCAGTGGTATGTGTGTATACTGTCTGTAACATTTCTCGCGAATACAATTAATAGTTTACAAGTAATAAATTGTAACGTCATGCCAAATGCCGTAATTTTATTTCATGAACGCCGAAAAAGTAGTAAGTGACAAATTTTTTTCCTATCATCATTTTGCTGGGGTTGTCAGCGAGAAAAAGTTTCCTAAAGGTTTGAAATTATGTTTGAAGTTTGTTACAAGTCGCTAAGTCCTCTCCCTCTCAAATAGTGGACTGATAAAGTCGCACTATCACGTGACGCAATATGGGGCAGTTTTCCTTGTTTATGACGTCATATCTCTTGAACTATCGGCCTTATCGCAAAATCCTTTTTTAGCTGACGTCTTCTACCGATGAACTACATACATTCCTGCCAAATTTCAGCTTCATATGTGACATAGTTTTCGAGATTTCGTGTTTAGTCAGTGAGTGAGTGAATGATTGAATGAGTGTCCATTCGCTTTTATATAGATAGAGATTAATTTAGTTTGTGTAGTTTGTAAGCCTGGGGACTAAAAACCAAAGAATTTAAGTTCCATAGATTGACAAATATTTGAACATTTGTTCACACACCCCATTAATAATAATGAAACATTCCCGCCCTTTCTAATATCCACGGGACCATCAGAAATGGCGGTGGCTTTACTGTGACTTTCGTCTTTGAATCAAAGTGCCATCTCTGGGGTCTCATTGCGAATTTCTTTCATTTAGGTTCTGTACTATACTTTTGCAGTGCATGGTATGTATGGTAAGTCCTTCATTGAACGATCTTACTTGGCAGTAACATACCACGAGAATAATACATTCGTCAACAACTTTTACACACCACTGTAGTTGAGGATGTGTACTTGAGTTGCCAGTGCCTTACGTATGAAATATTATCCTAGTTAGTAAGAATTTATTTTAAATGTGAACTGTTCGATCACGTTTCCATGTAACTGGGTTCAAATTTCCTTAACAGGAAATATACACTGCTTCAAACTATTACAGGATCGTGAGATATCATACACAGTATACCCATGGTAACGTATTTTATTCAGATATTGGTTACAATTGTAATTTGTGATACAGTGCGATATTTTTATATCTGAACTCTTTAGCTGGGGTTTAGTTGGCGTTTACTTAGAGCGATGCCCCATATCAATATCGATGGCCCTTTTTGTTATTATCATTAACTAGGTTGCCGTAATGTTGTTGTCTCCACTCCGTAGAACTAACAGAAAGACGTCGAACCATTTTAGTTCATTCTGCCGATGACAGTGCTTCAGTACCTAGATATCTCAACTGCTCCCCTAATTGTTTTGACCAGCGTATAATCAGCAAGTCACGCGTTAAATTTATTGTACCCTGGCTTGCCTGTAAAAAGTGTTCCACGTGTCGTCTTATTTCAGTGCAATACTACATTCGTCCTTGTAATGAATAAGTTCTTTCAAGCACCCCCGGGACCATCCCATAAATCTTAACAAGATTGTAATAAATATATTAAACTGAAGTAGAGGCTTTGAATTAAAATTTATGTTGCGGCCGGGATTCTAACCGGGACCTCCTGCTTCCTAGGCAGACGCCATAACCATTTTTTCTCCTCTATAGATAGTTCAGTGCCTTGTGGTCGCTGATCGTGATTGTTCGTCGTTGTTCGATGTGTCCTTGTCCCAGCTTATTTTATTACAGAGGGCGGTCAGCTCTCTGACCGGGCGCGCTGAGGCAAGGCGACCGGTAACCATTAGGCCACCAAAACTTAATGGATACAGCCACCGCACGGATTGTCTTAAGGAACGTCCCCATCCACTGTATAAATTTCAAAAAAATGTTCATATGTTTGAAATTCTATGGCACCAAACTACGTTGGTCATCAGTCCCTAGACTTACAAACTACTTAAACTAAGTTAAACTAACCTAAGGACAACCCAAATATCCATACCCGAAGGAGGATTCGAATCTCCGACACGGGAGACCGTGAGTTCAGTAACGTGGCGCTCCAGACCGGTTTTTTTTTTCGGTCCTCCCATCTCCCCTTATAGCCCGTCCTTGCACTCGCCATTTGTCACCTTCATCGGCGTAGGCTTTCATTAGCCTTCTGCTTGAGGATAATGCTAAAGCTTCACAGCTATATATAAATTCTTGAAATAAAAGTAAAGAAAATTTATGTTCTCACTGAAAATGATTCGTCTCTCACGCAGGATTATGAACCTGTCAGATGCTGTATTGATTTATTTTTCTCGGATGTTATTTCAGTTCAAGGAAGCTCCGAAGCTTGTCTTCTCATAGTTTGCTGTCAAATTCAGATAGTCCCACAAACTTTGTGATTATCCTGTTCCGTTCCTTGTTCTTAGCATTTCAGCATCTACCTTATTTCGTCTTCTCATAACTTCGAGAGCCTCGGTTCCGGAAAGCAAACCTGTTGTTCGAATCATTTTGTTTATTAGTAGTTTTTTTGGGTTTCTTACTAAGGATTTAAAATGAAAAAAAAACCTTTCATTGTAAAATCAGGCTATTCTAAAAACAAATTGCCTCTCCTATGGAGTTCTTATTTAGCCTCATAATGTTTGTTCAATGTGAGCAAAGCACCTCACACACGAAATAAATGTATAAATTAAGAAAAGGTACTACTTTCGGAGATGAATGATTTTTATCACCTTTCAATTTATACTAAATTTATCAACTTTATCTTAGTATGAACATTGTGAATTTATTTTCAGACCGTTCGGCTACTCCCGCACGGCCGGCCGCGGTGGCCGAGGGGACTGAGGCGCTTCAGGCACGGTCTGCACGCCCACTACGGTCGGGGGTTCGAATCCCCCCTCGGGCATGGATATTTGTGCCGTCCTTAGTATTAGCTAGTTCATAAGTAATTTGTTAGTTTAGGGACTGATGACCCCGTACTTAAGTCCCATATACTATACAAAAATTTGAACATTTGAAACTCCCGCACGGCTATAAATTTCAGCTCTGCCTCATTTTCCCGTATAAATACGTATCAAATTGCCAAGGCTCTCCAACAGCGGAATAGCACCCCGACAAAGAACGTTAACGGAAAATCCTGACTTCCTCTGGCACTGGTGATACATAAATATCAAATAAACTATCTCCAGAGACATATTTTGTCTCGATATCTATTAATGATATTAAACTGAAGTACAGGCATTCAATTAAAATTTATTTCGCGGATGGGATCCGAACTCTGGACCTCCGGCTTACTTAACAGACGCCATAACCATTACACCACGTATTTGGGGGTACTGATATTTTATGGATGTCAATCCACAACCGAATCGAAGACCGAAGGTCGAACGAGAGTATATTCGCAGAATGGACTGGTTTGCCAGTTCTCCAGACCTAAATTAAGGCCACTAACCGTCCCGGATTCTGCGGGACAGTCCCGCATTAGGACTCGTTGTCCCGCATTAGGATAACTACTGAAAATGTCCCGCAAAGTGACAAAAGCGTCCCGTATTCCCGCATTCGAGTAATTTTAAAATTGTTGGTCTAAGAGCACAAGCCGAAACTATTTGTGTACGGCACGCTATGTCATACTGCTTGCTAGTTAACTTCGCTGTGTATGATCTACTAATACATGACAGCCTTCTTACATTAAATACGAATGATAAAAAAAGATACACATCTATTTCAAAATGACAAATTGGCTAGAAGTGGGAGTTGTTCTTGTTTTAAGCTGGTACTTCATTTGGAGATAGGATTACTAACTAAACAATTCTGTTTTTTGTCGTATTTTCTTTGCCTTCTGAAGTACGTTTCAATAAGTATAAAGGGATATTTTCGGTGCTCAAGGTGGCAAACATGATGTAATATTATCATGTCTGTATAAACGTATTTAAAATACGACATGCAAATACGGTATCAGCATTCATTTTACTTCCTTCAGGAATAAAAAGGCGGTGAAATTGTGAAAATGCAACATTCATTGTTTGTAGAAAGGCGCAATTAAATTCTGCGCTTCATCGAAAGAACTTCTGTAATAGAGTAGTTCAAATGGGTTTTAAAAAGTAGTTCCTAATAAATTTAATTCGAGTTTATTGCAAAACACAGTTATTTTGACGGAGTAAGTACTTATCAAAATGCGTGGAGCACGATGCACTAAGTGCCGGAACAAATAAAAGTAGTACAGACGACGAAAGTGATCAGAAAAACGCAACGGAGAAAGAATATGTAAAAATTGTTACTCTGAAATTCAAAATAGGAGCTTAAAAATATGTATGAACTATAAATGAAAAAGGTTGAAAATTAAGAATAAAATGGCACTCATGTTAGATACGTTACTATAAAAGTAAATGAATAGGTCTACTCTGCTCGCCTAAATTTCTTCCCTCCTTCACATCCTGAGTTTGTGAGCCGGCCGCGGTGGCCTAGGGGACTGAGACGCTCCAGTCACGGTCTGCACCGCCACTACGGTCGGGGGTTCGAATCCCCCCTCGGGCATGGATATTTGTGCCGTCCTTAGGATTAGCTAGGTTATAAGTAGTTTGTAAGATTAGGGACTGATGACCCCGTAGTTAAGTCCCATAGACTTTACAAACTTTTGAACATTTGAGTTTGTGAGTTTTGAAAAAGTTGGCCGCCTTAACCTAAATCCAACAGAACGCGTGTGGGATTCGTTTTGGAGATGTATTGCAGCACGTCCACATCCACCAATCGCCATCCAGCTTTTAGTGGTCTAGGTGTAGACCTGGATCGACGTATACGTCTTGAAATACATAGGCGGGTTTGATAGCGTCTTACATCAGCAGTCAAATAATCCGGTACCCCTATTCTGAGTGCATCACATCCCCAAACATGCGCCAGGGGTGGAACATGAGTGCAGTTAGCTGGTGTACTATTCAGAAATGTTGACATTTCAAATACTTTTGTACCAAGTCGAACAATAATTAATAATGAAGTCAGTGGGGGCTTATACCACACGTTGCAGTTATCTTACAAACGGATTTATGGAACCATGTTAGTGAAACGATCTTCCTCGCCGTATGTTCTGCAGAAATGATTGGCATTTCAATCGTGTCGGCCCGCGGGTTCAAGGTCAAAATCGATATCGCGGCGCAACGCCATCTACCGGTGAAATGTGCCCTTGGCTCTCGTTGTTGCTACAAATAGAACGTAATACGCCGGGTGTCAAGTGCAGGGTGACTCGCGGACGTTTGCACGAACCGTACCGTCAATCAGAGAGTTTTAAAGAGCGTGGATTATCGGCAGGAGAGAATCTGATGCATCTATCCGGGAAACTGCAGCTCGTGTGGGAAAAACGTTTTTGTTTTGATGAAGATACAAAGCTAGTTCTTTTTGCTGATAATACTAGTAATTACATCCAAAAAAGGAGAACCAAGTGATGTAATCGTAAATAAAGTTTTTCCTCAAAATTATTAAGTGGTTCTCGCAAACGGACTCTAATTAAATTTTGATACAACACAGAATATACAGTTCCCTACAGTAAATGGAACAACTCCAGTAATAAAAATAGACTTTGAACAGAAGTCTGTAGCTAAGGTAGAATTTTCAAAATCTTTAGGTGTGAATATTGATGAGAGATTAAACTGGAAGCAACACATGATGGTCTGCTGAGACGTTTGAGTTCAGCTACGTGTTCTATTAGGGTTATTGTAAATTTTGGCAATAAGAGTCTCAGTAAATTAGCTTACTATGCTTATTTTCATTCACTGCTTTCGTGTGGCATCATATTCAGGGGTAATTCATCATTGAGTAAAAAAGTATTCATGGCACAAAAGCGTGTAATCAGAATAAGTGCTGAAGCCCACCCAAGATCATCCTGCAGACACTATTTAAGGATTTAGGTACCCTTGCAGTAACTTCACAGTATATCCCTTTCAGGCCCTGTACGCACAGTTGTGCGGCTCTAGTTTTGCTAGCTTTATTTCTGTGTGATTCACGCTAGTACATTCGGGCCTGCATCACGCAATCGTGGATGGACTGTGGTAAGGTAACGTGCGTTTCTACACTGGGTGATACCAGTAGTCGGTAATCTTCCAGTACAATTACAATGGCGAGAAGAAAGACTTCTCGACAAGGTGTTGATATCCTTGTTTTAACATGTGAAGTTATCATATCTGACAGCCAGTTGATTTTATATGATCCTGTGATTGTTATTATGTCATTTCTTTCAAAGGCATGTTACTGTAAGATGGTGCAGATCATAAAAATTTGTAGTAAAGGCCCAAAACGGACAATTGTGTGGGTACAAAATTTTTTTAATAATTTTTTTTTTGTTATTTTGTACTAGCTGAAAACCCGGCGCTGCCCGGGTATTTATTTATTTATTCCTGCCATTTTTCAGGTATATATTCATTTGTATACGGGCTATATGTCTGTAAAATCTCTTAGAAATACAATAAGTAGTAATGAAGTTATAGATTAAAATTTGTACATGATGGGGCGGTTTTCTATGAAGGTTACTGCTTATGCGCTCATATCTCATGAACTACATGTCGTACTGTGAAACAATTTAGAAGGTACATTCAACTATATGCGTGTATACTGTTTGTAAAATATCCTGCGGCTCCAATATGTAGTGTAGAAATTATAAATTGTAACGTCATACTAAATGCCGTAGTTTTAGTCCATGAACAGCGGAACGCTACTGTTTATGTGTTCATATCTCATGAACTACGTGTCGTACTGTGATACAATTTAGAGGGTACATTCAACTATATCTGTGTATACTGTCTGTAAAATTTCCTGCGACTACAATTTGTAGTGTACATATTATAAATTGTAACGTCATACCGAATGCCGTAGTTTTACTCCATTTTTCCTTTCATCATTTTGCTATGGTTGTCAGCGAGAAAAAGTTTAATAAAGTTTTGAAATTATGTTAAACGTTTGTTGCAAGTCGCTAAGTACTCTCATTCTCATATAGCGTATTTACAAAGTCTCGCCGCATTATGTGGCAGTTTATGCGATTCCTATAGTTTTAGACGGCATATCTTCTGAACCATGTGTCGTATGTGATTCTTAACCCTTCAGCAATTGTTACCTCACGGTAAGGAATGTATGTACCAAATTTCGTTGAAATCGGTCCAGTGGTTTAGGAGAAAATGAGCAGCATTGTCGCTAAACACAGCAGTTTTTCGCGCATCTCATTGTTTATGACGTCATATCTCGTGAAATATATATAGCACGTGATTCTTACATTTACGGCGACCGTTCTCATGGATTGAAGATTACGTGTACAAAATTTCATAAAGATTGGAACAAAACTGTAGATTTGTATGCAACACGTACAAACATATGGACACTCTGCTTTATATATTAGATCTTAAAAGTCCGTCTCTATATTAATGTAACACCACCTACAATCATGGGTCTGAAAGCGATATATATTCACTTATGAAATTTGTTTTTAGTAATCCAACCCAGTGTGCACAGCTACAACAGCGGGAGAAAGGATGATCTTCACTATGCAGGGTTAAATCTGACTTTGGCACAGAAAGGGGTGAAATATGCTGCCACAAAAGTCTTCAGTCAGCAACAAAACAGCATCAAAAGCCTGACAGATAGCCAATTAGCATTAAAAATAAATTAAAAGAATTTCTGAATGACAACTCCTTCTACTCATTGGATGAATTTTTAAATATTTTTAATCTCCATCTATATAAAAGCGAAATGACACTCAATGAGACACACACTCACTCACTAACTGACTAAACACGAAATCTCAAAAACTACTTCACCTATGAAGCTTAAATTTGGCAGGAATGTAGTTCATCAGTATAAGACGTCAGCTAAGAAAGGATTTTGCGATAGGGCCGATAGTTCGGGAGATATGACGTCATAAACAATGAAAACTTAACCCGTATTGCTGCACGTGATAGTGTGACTTAATCAGTCCACTATTTGAGAAGGAGAGAACTTAGCGACTTGTAACAAACTTCACACATAATTTCAAACCTTCAGGAAACTTTTTCTCGGTGACAGCCCCAGCAAAGTGATGATAGGAAAAAAGTTTGTCGCTTACTACTTTTTCGCCGTTCATGAAGTAAAATTACGGCATTTGGCATGACGTTACAATTTCTTACTCGTAAACTATTAATTGTATGCACACATACCACTGAACGTACGTTCGAAATTTACCATAGTACGACACACAGTTGATAAGATATGGAGTGATAAACAATTACATTACTGAAAAACCGCCACATCAGGCATGACGTTTTGATTTGTTGCGTCTTTCCTACTATCTCTATTCGCGACGTATTTTGCAAATGTTTTACATGTGCACCACCGCATGTACCTTCGAAATAATATCATATTACGACATAGAGTTCAGGTGCTATGACGTCAAAGACATTGAAATACGTGAAACTTCGCTCTAAAAAGCATAAGGTTGTAATTTACTACCTCTTTACTACCAAATCAATTTACAACACATTTCGCAGACAGTTTCCAAATATTCCTCTCTACGAAACTGGTAAATAATGACTTTGTATGACTCATAATTCAGGAGATATCTATATATATATAAAAGCTAAAGGTCACTCACTCACTCACTGACGAAACACGAAATCTCTAAAACTACAGCACCTATGAAGCTGAAATTTTGCCGGTATGTACTTTAAAGGTAGAAGATGTTAGCTAAGAAAGTATTTACGATAGGACGGAATGAAGGTGCATGGCGGAGGATATTTTTCATACAGACTGACGAAATCTACAGTTTCATTCCGACCTTCACGAAACTTTGCACGGTTGACCTTCAAAAGGAAGGTCACCGTCTATCTAAAGGTTCATACGGTGCATGGGGGAGAGTATCTTACAAGATAAAAACGGATCCCTAAGTATGTCGGTCGCGCCATAACTTGAGAACAGCTCTACCGATTTCACATTTTTTTCTTTATTCTCAGAACACAGGTTGTATGAAATAAAACTGGAAAATTTGAGAACAACAAAGTGCGTATTTCAATGTGACTCTGTGTTTTTATTGCGTACAAATCTATAGTTTTATTCAGATATCTATGAAATTTTGTTCACTTCACCATAAAAACAAGAGGAATGTCACTGTATAAAATTTCGTTCGGTTTACGGTGGAGGGTACTTAACATACGAACTTTGACAAAATGAATAGGTTTTCTCAGATCTTGATGAATTTTTGCACAAGTTCACAAGATAAATACATGTTCGTATGGTACATGACAGAGGGTGCCTTGCAAAAAACATTGCCGAGAAAGGGAAACGTGGAAACGAACAGAGTCATGGGACAGAAAGAGATGAATGCAGATAGAGGAGGGAAGGGAAGGTTGACTACGAGAGTGTAGAATAAATAAATCCCGGCAACGCTGGGTTTACAGCTAAAAATATATTTGTGTCATGTAATATTTTGTGTAATGTAATATCTTGTACATACACCTTTCATTAACTTGAGGCGCCGTTTGTATTAAGGCGATATAAGATAAGCGATATGTAGTAAGCGATATATTGCTAGCAAGGTTCACAACAGCTGGCGATAAATCGGCGCGATGTGGGCGATAAAAATGTGGTGAAAACACAGTTTTCACTGCTTCAGAATGATTATTACTTTCTGTATTATAATTGAGATACTTATTTCGTGTGTCACACTTCTAAATATTTACATTGTGAGTTAATACAACAGTCTGATTACTTCCTTGTCTTTTACATAATAAAAAATAAACAACACTCATACCTGTGTCTCTTATTTCTGATGCAATTTCCCTCCATGCGTCACTCGTCACATCTGTCTTACTGTATACGGCAATGGAATAGTTCCAGATGCACTGATGAGCTTTCACTAAATTAATGCAAAAAAGCACAGAATTCTCGTCTTCCCGCCATGTTCAGAGGTTGAAATAACGCTCGCGGCTAAATCGCTCAGGAGACCGGCCAGCGGCACTTAAAGCGATATGTCGCTTACGAAATGTTGCGCAATGGCGCTACAGTCAACCATTTCCGTCGCCTCCCTCTAGATTTCGAGTATCTCCCGTGCGTGCCGCGTATCCTATATCGCTTATCTTATACAGTAAACTATCGATTATCCGCTGTAATTTGGGATTCCAAAACCGCGGAAAATCGAATTTCACGGCTAATCTGCAACTTAAGTACACAGTAATGTGTTATGGTAGTACAATTAATTACTATGTCATAATTAAAATCAATTATCTAATAATTATAATAAATTTTATTTCATTCATCTATTATGTATGAAAATGCTGTACTTACAAACCCAGTTTTACATTACAGTGCACTACTTTGAAATAAAATAGTCCTGAATTGACTTCTGTCTCTTTGTGGTGGTCTGTCACTGCGAATTGTGTGCAACACCAACTTGTCAGAAAGAGGAGTATCTACTTGCTGTTCATGGTAATCCAGTAACCCATCAGCCCATTGAAGTGCTGATGCATGACTGATGTCCGGTTTTGCTTTAGTTCATTCATCTACTCTTCTTACTACTGGTGTGTATTTAGTAATTCGTTTTAATCCTGGTGGTCGAGCAGGACTGTTGGTGGGGAAAATGGGATTTCCCGGACTAGGCCACCGGTAGCCGCAGGCCCTCTAAGAATTTGCTATCTGGCCAGTCGGAGTAGTCCTGTGCAGTGTTGCGTGAGGTTTGGCGTAAATAAAGAAAGAGCTAAATTACGTCTGGATAGTTGGTTCTTAGAAACATGAAGTAGTGTACTGTAATTAGTAAAATAGCAAACATAACATATATATTGCGAAAAATAAAAATTGGAAAATTCTACATGGTTTGTCGATTTAAAAGTTGCCCTTTAGAGATGTAACAAACTTGTGATACGGCCTGTAGCAAGCTCTAGTGGCGTGCGGCAATGGGAAGGATCGAGACTCCCATGCTCGCTCATCAGGTCGTCGACTTATAGACAGGGTGTTTCACTAAGTGTGTTTGCCTCTGTAACTTATAAAATAATATGTGACAGGAAATTTTAATGCGGTAGGTCAACACAAGAAAAGTTACACTTTCTGTGGAGCTATGAACATAGTTTATTGTATCATTTTCCAAAGAGTTACAGCTCAAAGATATAATTTTTTAAATGGAACAATAGTTTTTTCTATCGTGCATTGGATTCGTTGAAACCAGCTGCGTCCAAATCAATTTAAACTACATTCCTATCACTGTTAGTTTGGGAGCTACAACGCTTCAAAGTTTAGGGGGCAGAGGTTACGACAGCGTATCTGACTGGCTGGTGGTCAGGGGATAGCCACTCGGCCAGTCAGCTACGCTATCGCAGCCTCCGCCCCCGGAACTTTGAAGGGTTGTAGCTCCCAAACTAACAGTGATAGAAATGTAGTTTAAATTGATTTGGACGCAGCTGGTTTCATCGAATCCAATACACAATAGAAAAAACTATTGTTCCATTCAAAAAATTATATCTTTGTGCTGTAACTCTTTGGAAAATGATACAATAAAGTATGTTCATAGCTCTGCAGAAAGTGTAACATTTCTTGTGTTGACCTACCGCATTAAAATTTCCCGTCACCTATTATTGCCACAGAGGCAGTGTTCGAGTAGCCCATAAATTAATAAACTCGTATTGTAGCCCAAAATTATCCCAGACAGAAAATCCCACTCACATAAATACATAAATAAAAAAGAGGCTGCGGATAATCCGCATAGCGGTTAATCCACTCGCGGAAAATCGAGAGTTTACTGTATCGCCTTAGTGTGAACGGCGCCTGAAACACATTACGAAGTGTTATATTCATGATCTGTGGAACAAGTATTAATCTAGAATGAAATTTTCTCTCTGCAGTGGAGTGTGCGCTGATATGAAACTTCATGGCAGATTAAAACTGTGTGCCGGAAGTGGGACTCGAACCTAGGACCTTTGCCTTTCGCGGGAAAGTGAGCTACCGACTGAGCTATCCCGACACCACTCACGATGCCGCCTCACAACTTTACTTCCACCAGTACCTCGCCTCCTACTTCTGGAAATATCCCTTAGGCTGTGGCGAAGTCGTGTCTCCATCATGTCCTTTTTTCCAAGAGTGATAGTCTAGCAAGGTTCGCAGGAGAGCTTCTGTGTGTCGCGGCGGATTAGCCGTGCGTACTGGAGCGCCGTGTTCGCCGTCTGGGGTTCGAATCCCCCTCGGGCATGGATGTTTGTGCCGTCCTTAGTATAAGGTAGTTCATAAGTAGTTTGTAGGTCTAGGGGTTGATGACCCTGTAGTTAAGTCCCATAAGCTCTACAAACATTTGAACATTTTTGAGCTTCTGTGAAGTTTGGAAAGTAGGAGGCGAGGTACTGGCGGAAGTAAAGTTGTGAGGCGGCCTAGTGAGTCGTGGCGGGATAGCTCAGTCGTTAGAGCGAATGTCCGCGGAAGGCCAAGGTCCCTGGTTCGAGTCCCGGGTCCGGTACACAGTTTTAATCTGCCAGGAAGTTTCAAGTATTTATCTAATCTAATCTTCGGTAGTGCAACTGACAAGTGCAGAATGTTTCACAGAAGCCTTAGAAGACGACGAGACGGGTCAGGTCGCGTCCCCCAGACGGCCGGACCATATCCCAGGAAGATGGACAGCCGGCCGCGGTGGCCGAGGGGACTGAGGCGCTCCAGTCACGGTCTGCACGGCCACTACGGTCGGGGGTTCGAATGCCCTTCGGGCATGGATATTTGTGCCGTCCTTAGCTAGTTCATAAGTAGTTTGTAAGCTTAGGGACTGATGACCCCGTAGTTAAGTCCCATAAGTTGTAACAAACATTTGAACATTTGATTTTTGAAGATGGACAGCTCATTCGATTGTCACAGACCTGTGTCCTCCTAGTCTGTGGCGGAACATTGGGAAAGTGTTACACTATCAAGGGCGACAGTCCGTCGCCTTTTATTAAGGCATGGGTGCGTGTCGTCCAATCGTCCACCTGCCCTTGACTAATATGCAGAGACTTGCTAGACGGCAATGGTGTATCAAACGACGACACTGAGGAGGGGAATAGTATCAGAGTTTTGCTTCTTTGAAAATAATGTTCGAATGTTGGTTCACCGCAGACACGGGCAGCGGCGTCACAGTGATTGCCTTCACACAGGACAGACAGCACTAACTCAAGGCCTTATGGTGTGGGCTGGTATTGGGTACACACACAAATCACAACTAGTGCGCGTTCTGGACACTGTGACCAGTTTGACCTACTTTAATGCTATACTGAAACCCGCAACTACGTCCTTTCTGCACGACATACCATTCGCCATTTTTCAGCAAGGCAGCGCTCGGCAACACGTTGCTGTATCAACACGTGCCTTCTTGGCGTCTCGAAGTGTCCGCCTTTTGCCTTTGTCCACCAGATCACCAGTCTTGTCGCCACTGTGGCATATGGTGAAACACAGGTGTACTGCTGTGAACCAATGCCAACCACCACAAATGATTTGTTAACAATGTATACGCCAAGCTCGCTTGTCGAATATTTTATTTTATTTTAGATGATTGTTTTTGACAATCTTAGTTGTCATCTTCAGATCTGCAACTCTAAATTTTACAAAATAGCACCTTATATGACATAATGCTTCATGTCTAGCAAGGATACCACGTGAGTATCGCATTTTATAATTTTTTGATATTTATGGTACGTGAAGTTCAGAACTTAAATAAGAATCAGCCAAAGCCATTCGACACAGCTCTCAAAAATTATTGAGAACATCGATTTTGAAGTTTTTCATTTAAGCGTAAATACCAATCATCATAGGAATGGGTCATCTATCGGTGTAGTTCAGGTGGTAGCGATCTGGTCTTATAATCATAGGGTCGGTGGTTCGAATTTGATAGATTTTTTATCTTTTTTCTTTGTGTTCGAATACTTACACAATTTTTATATCTAATGGTAATTTTTACGGAAAGTTCACGTGTTTTTGTTTATTTGTAATTTTCGATATGTAATAGATGGTTGTTAATAACGATAGTTTCTATCAAAAAACCATAAGTTATATTTTTACAGCATTGTTCAGTTTGTCAAGAGCTACGACACTGTTTTTTGAAAGTCATCTCCATAGCTACTAATGGTTTTCCATGCAGCTAACCTACTAACCATCGTTTTACGTGACGACGAAGCTTTCAGCTCGTCAACATACACATAAACAAAACCTGACACAACACGTTGAATCAGAGATCCCAAAATGTTTTATATAACTGAATTCGAAAACTAAAAAAAGTATCTTCACAGTGGGATTCAAACCACATACTCTATGGTTCTGAGGCCAGAACGCTAGCACCTGAGCTACACCGACAGATGCTACGATTGTTTTAGTTATTGGTACTTACATGTACTTTGCAAAACTTCAAACTCGATTTTCTTGAGAATTTTTAGAGTTGCGTCGAATGGCTTTGGCTGAATGTTATTTAAGTTCTGAACTTGACGCACCGTAAATATAAAGAAATTCTAAAATCCGATACCCATGTGGTCTCCTTATTACGAAACTCACATCACCTCAGGGAGCTCACGGTTCTTTCGTGAGTACGTGCGTGGCGATCATGGTGCAGCTAATGCAGCCTTCCTTTCTTCTTTACTTCCCGGACTGCATTTCCTTTCCTCCTCCTCTCCTTTCATATCATCACTTCTTTCCCTCCCCACCGGTGGAGTGATAACCTTCGTAGTTCAGTCCCCCCTATCCTACTGTGTTAAGTACATATAAACTAGACGAGTCAAATTTTAAAATTATTTGCCATAGCTCCCACTTTTAAAAAAATCAAACAATGTATTGCGTGTTTTTTTTTTAAAGTGACTGCTGAAAATATCTCTCTCACTGCAGTCAAAGTGTGTTATGCCCATTCAATTCCTCTTAGGTTGTTCATGTGGTGTCGAATATTTCTGTTGAAGGCATTACGTTTCATGTGTTCCCGTTTATAAGTAGAATCAGCAAAGATAAAATTAACTACTTCAGATGTGTCTGGTAAGTATCTTTTCCTGCTTTTGGGTTGGGGGTGTTGAAGGCTATAAAATATTCAAACTATATGTCTTCTCATTCTCTTGAATTTTTTTATGAAGATTTATGGGTATAGCATTTCACTTATTACTATATGTTACTTCATCCTGTTCTCTGTACATTAACTTCCTTCACCCAACAACTAATACTGCGAATTTGATGTTTTTGTGTATACAATAGATTTAAAAATAGGTGCTATTACTAATAACAGTATGACGAAAGCACAAAAAAGAAAAATTTGTGTTCTTTTCTGCATATATGGATAAAATGAAATTTTCACCGAGAAATAAGTGTTGTGATTAGTTATTGCATAAATGTGGAATCAAACTCCTGGGAATGCCGTATAAATTATCTCTTTATTTAACTGCATAGCTTCGACCTAACTGGCTGAATCCACAGACAATACGTGTACCTCAATGTGCCACTTTTACATCACAGGGAAAATAAATTTGGCTGAGATCTAATTTTGCCATTATCTTAAATTCTAAATTTTCGTTTGCCACAGAAAAAGTCTGCGCTGCTGCGTGGTAGCAAACATATCGAATTCTGCCAACTTTCGGCCGTACATCCGGGACAAAATTATTTCTTTTTACGGTATTGCGACTGATAACCGTAGAGCCATTTTCAATGTGTGTCGGGCACTGATTTAAAGCCACTCTATTTGTCTGAGCCACATGCAGACCTTTCAGTCCACAACCGACATATCACAGGATAGCTTGTAATGAAATGGCTCTTCCAGAGGTAAAAATATTTTCTAATTTCGAGTAATGGTTCCCTTCTTTGGGATCAACGCTACTCTTCGTTTTCTACCAGATTGCGAAGTGGTCACAGTTACTATAGTGCTATACACACGCGCGGTTAAATACTGCTACGTGATTGAAGTGGAAACTATTAGCAGAGTACGTAATTCCGGAGATGCTTGCGGTTGAATAGAACTACAGAATGACAGGGTCACCGCGAAGTTGTGTTTGTTTCAGCGATGTTGGTTAATCACAGATAGAACGCTGACATCCATTTGTGATGAGTGCTAGCCACTGTAGAAAGCCCTTTTCTCTACAGTTTAACGCTCTTGTTGTTTCCACTTTTTTGTCTCTCTTAACTACTGCACTTGCTCCGAGCTATTTGGACATAGTGACCTGTTGAATAGTGCCCCTTTTCAAATTAGTTTCATCAAAAGCGCTAATCATTACTGTCTGGTTTGCCATTAACCCGTGTATGGGCAGGTCATTACATGCGAGCCCTATAATTGCACGAGAGCTCAGGCTGCGGAATTTAACGGAAGTGTATTACTTCCAGTGAATGGCTCTACACACAGCCAATGAAAAACATGGTCTTTCTGTAATGAAGAAATCTCAAGAAATATACATTTCTGACATATGTCTCATTTGTGAATTTTCCCTGATGAAAATGGCACAAATATATATAAGAGATAGATGGTTTCTGAGGGATCTGATGACTGTGCTGGCCGGCCGCGGTGGCCGAGGGGACTGAGGCGCTTCAGTCACGGTCTGCACGGCCACTACGGTCGGGGGTTCGAATCCCCCCTCGGGCATGGATATTTGTGCCGTCCTAGTTCGTAAGTAGTTCATAAGTAGTTTGTAAGTTTAGGGACTGATGACCCCGTAGTTAAGTCCCATAAGCTTTACAAACATTTGAACATTTGAATTTTTGATGACTGTGCTGGATATAAACAAATCTCAGATTGCAGTTTGTGTTGTGCCTCTGCACTTTGCCTTGTTCCCTTGGCATCGTGGCTCATTATGTGATTGCTTTCATATTCACTGTTCCGTCGGTTCTTGACAGAATATTTGAAAAATTATGAATGAAACAAACAAGATAACTGTGAGATATTCTGCAAATTTATTGGTTTCCGAACCGGTTTTCGGCTATTACGCCATCATCAGGTAAACATTACAAGTTTCAAAGATCTTAACTTGCTAGATATATAACTTTCAAAGGAGACTAGTGTTTTGTTTTGTAACTAACCTACGGGAAATTATTACAATTCAAGTTGTGGTGTAAATTCCTGACATTGATAAAATATGTGACAATATAATAGATTATGACGTTATCCTAAGAAATAATCTGACATTGATAAAATATGTGACAATATAATAGATTATAACGTTATCCTAAGAAATAATCTAATATAATATAATCTATTATATTGTCACATATTTTATCAATGTCAGGAATATACACAACAACTTGAATTGTAATAATTTACCGCAGGTTACTTATAAACCAAAACACTAACCTCCTTTGAAAATTATATATCTAGCAAGTTAAGATCTTTGAAACTTAACAAATTTATTGGTTTACGAACCGGTTTTCGGCTGTTATGACATCATCAGGTAAACATTACAAGTTTCAAAGATCTTAACTTGCTAGATATATAACTTTCAAAGGAGACTAGTGTTTTGGTTTGTAGCTAACCTACAGGAAATTATTACAATTCAAGTTGTCGTGTAAATTCCTGACATTGATAAAATATGTGACAATATAATAGGTCATGCCGTTATCCTAAGAAATAATCTAATATAATATAATCTACTATATTGTCATATATTTTATCAATGTCAGGAATTCAAGTTGTGGTGTAAAATTACTGACATTGATAAAATATGTGACAATATAATAGAATATGATGTTATCCTAAGAAATAATCTGACATTGATAAAATATGTGACAATGTAATAGATTATGACGTTATCCTAAGAAATAATCTAATATAATATAATCTATTATATTGTCACATATTTTATCAATTTCAGGAATTTACACCACAACTTGAATTGTAATAATTTCCCGCAGGTTAGTATATACCAAAACACTAGCTTCCCTTGAAAGTTATATATCTAGCAAGTTAAGATCTTTGAAACTTGTAATGTTTACCTGGTGATGGCATAAGAGCCGAAAACCGGTTCGTGAACCAATAAATTTGCAGAATATCTCACAGTTACCTTGTGTGTTTCATTCATAATGATTACGATGAATACTTCGCATTGATTGATTAATAAGGCCTTATCTATTTAATCTAACACTATGCAGACCATAGTACACTCCATTGCTTCACGAATTTTTACGGTGAACCAGTTATTAACATCAGTAGAACACTGCTAAAAATTAATCATAATCTTCTCTTGCCGAACGTTTGATTTCAGTATATGTTTTGAGTATACATTAAACAGAACGCAGATCACTACCGTTTAACACTCATGGTTTCCGCCGTAATTAAAGTTGAAATGTTTGTAAAGCTTATGGGACTTAACTGCGGGGTCATCAGTCCCTAAACTTACAAACTACTTATGAACTAGCTTATACTAAAGAGGCACAAAAACCCATGCCCCAGGGGGGATTCGAACCCCAGACGGGGAACGGCCTCGCGCATCGTAGCATAGCGCCTCAATGCGCTCGGCCGCTCCGCCACGGCGTAATTAAAGTGTCCAAAACCATATTTGTAGAAACAGATAATACAGGAAGGTACATTTCATTGCTTGCTCGGTGAGATAATCGGCTAGCTTCCGCAATACAATACACAGGGTGAATAAAAACTTAAGAGACAAGCTTCAGGAAGTTGTTGCTGACGACAGAAGTATCAGAGACGTTCGTATCAAGTTTGTGCCCACAAATGAATGGCAAATTTGCAATGGGTCTTTTATAACATTTCACATTGTTAGTCAATAACAGGTTCGTTAATTTATGGTGATCGTAATGATTTTCTTCAACGACATTCCACACGGTTTTATCACAGTGAAACATATACAGTCGCGTCACTTTACTGCTGTGAAAGTTGTTACCAACTGGCAGTTGCAACGAAACTAGCGCTCCTAGCAAGTCGCCGAAGGAGTGATGTTTGTTTATAATGATTTGTGTACGTAATTAAAGAAATAGTGTACTTTTTGCGTTACAAGCATTAGTAAAATATCAAGATACATACATAATACGGAGATTAATGTAAAAACAGCTGAATTTTACTGATTCGGTGGTGTAAAGAACAAATTCGTCACGAAAAAAATACTTACGAATATGTGTATATTTGCAGGTTATTCCTCTGAAAGTAAGTAGAATATAAACGAAAGAAAAACATAAAATTCAATTATGGTCTGTTCTTACTATGACGGGCAGTTTTTAGACGCGTATTAATTCAGTGTGGAGTCTAGTGATTCACACGTTTTTACCTCACTCGTCTTTCTTATACACACATATTCTTTTGAGTGTAATTAATTTACCTTAGAAAAACAATATTTTGAAAGAGTGTTGCCATTTGCGGTTCAGCGGTAGCAACAAGTGTGGAAATATGTTCTTCTTTGTTGGAAAACATTTTGATTGCTTTTGCCGTTTTATTTCCATATCTGTGACGATTTTCCTTCAGCTGTGGTGGCTGATTTGGTACGTTAAATACTGTAATTATTGCATTCTACATACGTTACCTACGTCTTTCTGCCAAATGGTAGGTCTTGTGGCGTTTCCTAACCATTTTTTTAATTTTAATAGAAACTGAAATTATTCAAAAAATCTTCAGTTTACAAGTTAATTGTAAATGAACAATCCTGTAATGTACCGTTTCGTACCTTGTCAGGGATCTTAGAAAACCTAATACAGGTTAATGTGGAACTGTTTTAAGTTATTACCTATTTTTATGGCACTACATACCTCCCCTAACGTAAAAAGCATGTTAAAATCAATATAAACGATAGACTGTGGTTTTATCTTGCCCCTACGATGAGGTGCATATGTGAACGTGAGATATTAGCGAATGTGATATTAGTAAGAATAATACAGCATGTACTCAGTAGCACCATAGGCAGCCTGGGAACATGGTTAAGTATCTGTACACCAGCGTAGGAATTGTGTGGTTTCTACACAAGGCAATTTTAGCCAGATAGGAGAATTATAAGAAGGAAGGCAGGGCGGATTCTAAGAGCCCGTAAACCCTACCCAGAAGTCACTACAGGAATGCTGTTTAATAAAGGTCACCCCCACCCTTCTGGTTATCAGATTTCACAATTTCACCACGACCAATCAGAGCTCCCATTCCCCCATTCCTGCATATCATAATACACAATCCAATCCGACCACTCTGACAAGTTCATAGGTGTCATATTACAGTTCCATGTGTCAAGGGGAGGGGAGGGCATAAATTACGAAAATCCCCCATAACCCAACATGGTTCTTTTCTTTAACAGCGCTCCCTTTAAATAGTATGAGTCAGGTGTAGAGAATTCTGAAGTGCAGGCATATGGCGTATTTATTGACTGCCAAGGATTCCGCAACATAGACAATGGTTTTATTAAAAAAAGGCATATTGAATGATGGGGTTGGACGAAGTTCAATGGTTGCTTCTGGCGTTAGGCAAAATGGGAAACCACCATGGTCACTCTATGGGTTCAGCAGGCATGCCTGTCGACACTGCTGTGAACGGTTTACGATCTGTTATCGCACCTACACCGTGGGTCTTAGTTAAACTATTGGAGAAAGTAAGGTGGATACCGGACTTGTTAGCTCAATACAGTGTACGTAATATTGAGGACAAGGCTTGTCAGTAATTCCAGCCTTACATGAAAGGAAAGGCATTAGTAAAAACAAACCAGTGACTGTTGAATTAAATGTTAAGTTATTGGAACAATAGTGGCGTAATATCCATTTACGCGTTTGCCCGGACGACATGGACCTTGTTGTTAAAATATGTCACGATGTTCTTGTACGTATGTGTAAAAATTTAATAAAAATGGTAATAAATTATATATTTAGGGGATAGATCACCTGTATACTAGAGTAAAATAATTAGTAAGCAGAATGGCTGAGTGGAATAAACAATCGGCATTTGTAGTAACCGACTGGTCCTGCAGTGGTGGTGGCAACCAGTCTGGAAAAAGAATCGAACATTCCTTTCTGACAACATATTTGCATTAATCGGTGGATCATCTGACTATGGAAAAACAAACGTAGTTCTATCCTTGTTAACCTATCCCAAGGGACTTCGTGTCGAGCATGTGTATATATTTTCAAGAACAGTATTTCAACGGAAATATCAGCTGTTGCAGGAAATTCTACACAACATTGATGGTGTTACATTTTTAGGAAAGCAGTGACATTCCACTCCCGAGAAGATAAAACCAAACAGCGTATTTATATTTCATGATGTTGCAGTCGAAAATCTGGGTCAGATTCGCAAATATTGCGTTTTGTTCGGCATATGAATGTCGATATATTTTACCTGAATCAAGTATATTCCAGGATTCCCAAACTGCTAATAAGAGATATAGTTAAACTAATTATTGCTTTCAGACAGGATAATGCTAATTTAAACCATATTTACCAAGCTCATATAGGATCCGATATGACATTCTTGAATTTATAGTCATATGCGCTGATGAACCACACAGCATCTGGATTTCTGGTTATTGACAAAACAAGGAGACTGACCGAGTGACGATATCGGCGGAACTTCGAGGATATCCTACATCTTAAAAGGTAATGTTTCAGTCCTAAGTGTATCAGTATACTGCACGTAAGGAACAGGTTCGCACGTACGACTTGTCACTATTTCAAAGAAGCGACGGTCATTACACAAGTGGCAGAATTAAAATAGTCGTATCCGAAACCTTGAAACTCAACTCGAGAAACGCGCCAGCACTTCATCAAACTTCGTGGGCTGGTAGAGGATGGCTTGAGGAACAAAATGAGGTAGGGAACCTGCGCCCGGAAAGGTCACCAAGCCGCGGCGGAGCGGCCGAGCGCATTGAGGCGCTTTGCTACGATGCGCGTGGCCGTTCTGCGTCGGGGATTCGAATCCCCCCTGGGGTATGGATGTTTGTGCCGTCTTTAGTTTAAGCTAGTTCATAAGTAGTTTGTAAGTTTAGGGATGATGACCCCGCAGTTAAGTCCCATAAACTTTAAAAACATTTGAACATTTGAAACGTCACCAAACGGCGCTACCGAGCGTCAAAATGATAGGTGGTGGCGCCTGTCGCTAGGACACACCTCGGGCAGCGAACGCGTCACTCTGTGCACACACAGACCGCGTGCAGGCCTGTAATATGTGGTTTTTGATATTCAGGGTTGGAGAGTGATTGAAACGATCACAGGAGGAGAAGATGGAGCTAGCAGCCGTATGGGTAGGCCCTGTTTCCTATGAAGGCAGTGCTCTCTTGCCGTGATGGATGATGGTGACGTACTTGGGCTTATCCCCATAGTTTATTGCCTCTCAAAACCTCCAACACATTCCCCGATGTTGTACGCTACAGCATAGTATAATGGATGTAACTCACAGAGAATGACAGCGGTACTATGTTGTGTTTTGTAGACTAATGACGTCTTGTGCAGCAGCCATCACCATCTACGCTGTTGGAGTGTATGGCGATGGGCCACATGATATGAATAACGGTAGATATTTATTGACGTCGACGCCTTTATTGTATTTAACGGATAGATACCATAAAAGCAAGGAAATGAAGAGGATCAATACGTGTAGACACCGACAGTCATCAGACGACAGGAGTCGACGAGTGTATATAACTATTCATTCCGCTGGTACAGGATACTTCAGACATTGTACAACATAAACAACATGTGCCCCCCCCCCCCCCATGAACCGCAGACATTGCCGAGGTGGGGTGGCTTGCGTGCCTCAACGATGCAGATAGCCGTACCGTAGGTGCAACCACAGCGGAGGGGTATCTGTGGAGAGGCCAGACAAACGTGTGGTTCCTGAAGAGGGGCAGCAGCCTTTTCAGTAGTTACAGGGGCAACAGTCTGGATGATTGACTGAGCTGGCCTTGTAACATCAGCTAATGTGGCTTTGCCACACAGCTACTGCGAACGGCTGAAAGCAAGGGGAAACTACAGCCGTTACTTTTCCCGAGGACATGCAGCTCTACTGTATGAACGTATGATGATGGCATCCTCTGGGGTAAAATATTCCGGAGGTAAAATAGTCCCCCATTCGGATCTCCGGGCGGGGACTACTCAGGAGGATGTTGTCATCAGGAAAGACAATACTGGCATTCTACGGATCGGAGCGTGGAATGTTAGATCCCTTAATCGTGTAGGAAAATTAGAAAATTTAAAAAGGGAAATGGATAGGTTGAAGTTAGATATAGTGGGGATTAGTGAAGTTCGGTGGCAGAATGAACAGGATTTCTGGTCAGGTGAGTACAGGATTATAAATACAAAATCAGTTGGGGATATCACAGGAGTAGGACTGATAATGAATAAGAAAATAGGAATGCGGGTAAACTACTATGAGCAGCACAGTGATCGCATTATCATTGTCAAGATAGATACGAAACCAACACCGACAACAGTAGTACAGGTTTATATGCCAACTAGCTCTGCCGATGATGAGGAGATCGAAGAAATATATGAGGAGCTAAAGGAAATTATTCAGACATTTAAGAGAGAGGAAAACTTAATTGTGATGGGAGACTGGAATTCGGTAGTAGGAAAAGGAAGAGAAGGAAAAATAGTAGGTGAATATGGACTGGGCAGGAGGAATGAAAGAGGAAGTCGCCTGGTAGAATTTTGCACGGAACATGATTTAATCGTAACAAACACCTGGTTTAAGAATCACAAAAGAAGGTTGTATACTTGGAAGAGACCAGGAGACACCGGAAGGTATCAGATAGATTTTATAATGGTAAGACATAGATTCCGGAACCAGGTCATAAACTGCAAGACGTACCCAGGGGCAGATATAGACTCTGACCATAACTTGTTAGTCATGAACTGTAGGCTGAAACTGAAAAAATTGCAGAAAGGGAGGAAAATAAGGAGATGGGACTTAGATAAATTGAAGGAAAGTGAAGTTGTGGAGAATTTCAGAGGGAGATTTAGGCAAAAATTGACAGAAACAGGGGGAAATAAAACAGTAGAAGAGGAATGGGTAGCATTGAGAGATGAAATAGTGAAGGCAGCAGAGGACAAAATAGGTAGAAAGGCAAGACCTACAAAAAATCTTTGGATATCACAGGAAATACTAGATTTAATTGATGAAAGGAGAAAATATAAAAATGCAGTAAATGAAACAGGCAAAATGGAGTACAGGCGACTAAAAAACGAGATTGACAGTAAGTGCAAAATGGCTAAGCAGGATTGGCTAGAAGCCAAATGCAAATCTGTAGAAGAATGTATAAGAAGGGGAAAAGTAGATACCGCCTACAGGAAAATAAAAGAGACATTTGGGGACAAGAAAAGCAGCTCTACGAATATCAAGAACTCAGATGGGAAGCCGGTTCTCAGCAAAGAAGGGAAAGCTGAAAGGTGGAAAGAGTACATAGAACAGCTCTACAAAGGAAATGAACTTACAGACAACGTGGTAGGAAGGGAAAAGGACGTAGATCATGATGAAATAGGAGATGCTATACTGAGAGATGAATTTGACAGAGCCTTGAAAGACCTAGGTCGGAACAAGGCCCCAGGAGTAGATGACATACCCTCAGAGCTACTAAAGTCTCTAGGAGAGCCAGCCATGACAAGACTATTTGAACTGGTGTGTAGGATGTATGAGACAGGCGAAATACCCTCAGACTTTAAGAAAAATGTAATAATCCCCATTCCAAAGAAATCATGCGCAGACAGGTGTGAAAATTATAGAACCATCAGTTTGATAAGTCATGGTTGCAAAATTTTAATACGAATTATCTACAGGAGAATGGAAAAGCTGGTAGAAGCTGACCTAGGGGAAGATCAGTTTGGATTCAGGAGGAACGTAGGAACCCGGGAGGCAATACTCACTTTACGTCTTATCTTAGAAGATAGATTAAGGAAAGGCAAACCTACATTTTTAGCTTTTGTAGATTCGGAGAAAGCATTTGAAAATGTTGACTGGAATACACTCTTTCAAATTCTGAAGTCAGCAGGGGTAAAATATAGGGAAAGAAGAGTTATTTATAACTTGTACAAAAGCCAGACAGCAGTTATTAGACTCGAAGGGCATGAAAGGAAAGCATCAGTTGGGAAGGGAGTAAGACAGGGTTGTAGCCTTTCTCCGATGTTATTCAATTTGTACATCGAGCATGCGGTGATGGAAAGCAAGGAAAAATTTGGAATAGGGATTAAAGTACAGGGGGAAGAAATAAAAACCTTGCGTTTTGCTGATGACATTGTAATCCTGTCAGAGACAGCAAAGGATCTGGAAGAGCAGTTGAATGGAATGGACAGTGTGTTGAAGAGAGCATATAAAATGAACATTAACAAGAGCAAAACAGAAATAATGGTATGCGGTCTTAGAAAATCAGGCGATGCTGAAGGAATCAGATTAGGTAACGAAACAATGAAGGTGGTAGATGAGTTTTATTACTTGGGTAGTAAAATAACATGCGATGGTCGCAGTACAGAGGATATAAAATGCAGAATGGCAATGGGAAGAAAAGCATTTTCGAAAAAGAGAAATTTGCTAACATCGAATATTAATTTAAGTGTAAGGAAGTCTTTTCTGAAGATTTTTGTGTGGAGTGTTGCCTTGTATGGGAGTGAAACATGGACGATAAGCAGTGCGGACAGGAAGAGAATAGAGGCTTTTGAAATGTGGTGTTACAGAAGAATGCTGAAGATTGGGTGGGTAGATCGCATAACTAATGAAGAGGTTGTTGTTGTGGTCTTCAGTCCAGAGACTGGTTTGATGCAGCTCTCCACCCTACTCTATCCTGAGCAAGCCTTTTCATCTCCCCATAAGAACGACAACCCACATCCACTTGAATCTGCTTACTATACGCGTCTCTTGGTCTCCCTCTGCGATTTTTACCCCACACACTTCCCTCCAACGCTAAATTCACAATTCCTTGATGTCTAAGAATGTGTCCTACCAATCTATCCCTTCTTTTAGTCAAGGTATGCCAGAAATTTCTTTTCTCCCCAATTCGGTTCAGTACCTCCTCATTAGTTACGCGATCCACCCACCTAATCTTCAGCATTCTTCTGTAGCACCACATTTCAAAAGCCTCTATCCTCTTTCTGTCCACACTGCTTATCGTCCATGTTTCACTCCCATACAAGGCAACACTCCATACAAATGCCTTCAGAAAGGACTTCCTTAGGCTTAAATCAATATTCAATGTTAACAAATTTCTCTTTTTCAAAAACGCCTTTCTACCCATTGCCATTCTGTATTTTATATCATCTGTACTGCGACCATCATTTGTTATTTTACTGCCCAAGTAACAAAACTCCTCTACCTCCTTTATTGTTTCGTTACCTAATCTAATTCCTTCAGCATCACCTGATTTTCTTACACTGCACTCCATTACCCTAGTTTTGCTCTTGTTAATATTCATCTTATATGCACCTTTCAGCACACTGTCCATTCCATTCAATTGCTCTTCCAGGTCCTTTGCTGTATCTGACAGAATTACTATGTCGTCGGCAAAACGCAATGTTTTTAATTCTTCACCCTGAACTTTAATTCCTTCTCCAAATTTCTCCTTGCTTTCCTTTATAGCTTGCTCAATGTACAAATTGAACAGCATTGGGGAAAGGCTACAACCCTGTCTTACTCCCTTTCCAACCACTGCATCCCTTTCATGCCCTTCAACTCTGACAACCGCTGTCTGGTTTTTGTACAAGTTGTAAATAACCTTACGCTCCCTATATTTTACTCCTGCTTGCTTCAGAACTTTAAAGAGTTTATTCCAATCAACATTGTCAAAAGCCTTCTCCAAATCTACAAAAGCTAGAAATGTAGGTTTGCCTTTTCTTAATCTATCTTCTAGGATAAGCCGTAAAGTGAGTATTGCCTCCCGTGTTCCTACATTTCTCCTGAACCCAAACTGATCTTCCCCGAGGTCGGCTTCTACCAGCTTTTCTATCCTTCTGTATATAATCCGTGTTAATATTTTGCAACCATGACTTATTAAACTGATGGTTCTGTAGTTTTCACACCTGTCTGCACCTGCTTTCTTTGGTATGGGGATTATAACATTTTTCTTAAAGTCTGAGGGTACTTCACCTGTCTCATACATCTTACACACAACGTGAAACAATTTTGTCATGGCTGGTTCTCCCAGAGACTTCAGTAGCTCTGACGGGATATCATCTACTCCAGGGGCTTTGTTTCGACTTAGATCTTTCAGTGCTCTGTCAAATTCATCTCTCAGTATAGTATCTCCTATTTCATCATCATCTACATCATCTTCCCTCCCTACAATAATGTCTCGAAGTTCATTTCCTTTGTAGAGCCTCTCTATATACTCTTTCCACCTTTCAGCTTTCCCTTCTTTGCTGAGAACTGGTTTTCCATCAGTGTCCTTGATATTCATAGAGCTGTTTTTCTTATCGCCAAATGTTTCTTTTATTCTCCTGTAGGCTGTATCTATTTTTCCCCTATTTATACATTCTTCTACATCCTTGCATTTGCCTTCTAGCCATTCCTGCTTAGCCATTTTGCACTTCCTGACAATCTCATTTCTTAGTCGTCTGTACTCCATTTTGCCTGTTTCATTTACTGCATTTTTATACTTTCTCCTTTTATCGATTAAATTTAGTATCTCCTGTGATATCCAAGGATTCTTTGTAGGTCTTGCCTTCCTACCTATTTTGTCCTCTGCTGCCTTCACTATTTCATCTCTCAATTTTACCCATTCCTCCTCAACTGTTTTATTTTCCTCTGTTTCTATCAATTGTTGCCTGAAGCTCCCTCTGAAATTCTTAAGAACTTCGGGTTCCTTCAATTTATCTAGGTCCCATCTCCTTATTTTCCTACCTTTCTGTAGTTTCTTCAGTTTCAGCCTACAGTTCATAATCAACAAGTTATGGTCAGAGTCTATGTCTGCCCCTGGGTATGTTCTACACTTCAAAACCTGGTTCCGAAATCTATGTCTTACCATTATAAAATCTATCTGGTATCTCCCCGTGTCTCCTGGTCTCTTCCACGTATACAACCTTCTTTTGTGATTCTTAAACCAGGTGTTTGTTATAACTAAATTATGTTCCGTGCAAAATTCTACCAGGCGGCTTCCTCTTTCATTCCTTTTGCCCAGACCATATTCACCCACTATCTTCCCTTCCCTTCCTTGTCCTACTACCGAATTCCAGTCTCCCATAACAATTAAGTTTTCCTCTCCCTTAATTGTCTGAATAATTTCCTTTAGCTCCTCATATATTTCTTCGATCTCCTCATCATCGGCAGAGCTAGTTGGCATATAAACCTGTACTACTGTTGTCGGAGTTGGCTTCGTATCTATCTTGACAATGATAATTCGATCGCTGTGCTGGTCATAGTAGTTTACCCGCATTCCTATTTTCTTATTCATTATCAATCCTACTCCTGTGATACCCCCAACTGATTTTGTATTTATAATCCTGTACTCACCTGACCAGAAATCCTGTTCATCCTGCCACCGAACTTCACTAATCCCCACTATATCTAACTTCAACCTATCCATTTCCCTTTTTAAATTTTCTAATTTTCCTACTCGATTAAGGGATCTAACATTCCACGCTCCGACCCGTAGAATGCCAGTATTGTCTTTCCTGATGATCACATCCTCCTGAGTAGTCCCCGCCCGGAGATCCGAATGGGGGACTATTTTACCTCCGGAATATTTTACCCGAGAGGATGCCATCATCATAAGTTCATACAGTAGAGCTGCATGTCCTCGGGAAAAATAACGGCTGTAGTTTCCCCTTGCTTTCAGCCGTTCGCAGTAGCTGTGTGGCAAAGCCACTTTAGCTGATGTTACAAGGCCAGCTCAGTCAATCATCCAGACTGTTGCCCCTGTAACTACTGAAAAGGCTGCTGCCCCTCTTCAGGAACCACACGTTTGTCTGGCCTCTCCACAGATACCCCTCCGCTGTGGTTGCACCTACGGTACGGCTATCTGTATCGTTGAGGCACGCAAGCCACCCCACCTCGGCAATGTCTGTGGTTCATGGGAGTGGAATGAAGAGGTACTGAACAGAATTGGTGAGAAAAGGAATTTTTGGCATACCCTGGCTAAAAGAAGGGATCGCTTGGTAGGACACATTCTTAGACATCGGGGAATCGTAAATTTAGCATTGGAGGGAAGTGTGTGGGGTAAAAATCGCAGAGGGAGACCAAGGGACGCGTATAGTAAGCAGATTCAAGTTGATGTGGGTTGCCGTTCTTATGAGGAGATGAAAAGGCTTGCTCAGGATAGAGTAGGGTGGAGAACTGCATCACACCAGTCTCCGGACTGAAGACCATAACAACAACAAACAACATGTGATCGAACGTCAGAAATTAAATGTACTCGTAGAGTCGAGACTGTTTCCCTCATTTGTTTACCGTAGTTAATCAGATCGACTCTAGTCCATGAAAGAACGTTTGCGCGACCTGTGAATTACACTTTACAGTTATAATAGGTGTTCGAAGTGCCTGCCCCAGCGTCACAGCGTGCCTGACATCTGCATCTCATTGACTGCCGCACGTCGCACGGGAGTGGTGCGAAAAGCCTCACACGATGCATGTAGCCTCGCCACTACGTCTTGCACTGATTCCACCGGGCTGACGTATACAACAGTCTTCAGATGGCCCTACAAGAAGACGTCCAGTGGGTTGAGATCAGGCGAACAGGGTGGCCACGTGGCAGGGCCACCTCGACCAATCCAGTGATCCCCAAATATCCGTCTGATGTGAGTTCTGGCAGCCCGACTAAAGTGTGCGGGTGCTCCATCGTGCTGGAACCACATACGTTGTCGGACTGGAAGCGGGACGTCTTCCAGTAATTCTGGCAGCACTTCCCGGAGAAATACTGCGTAGCTTTCACCTGTGAGGCGAGGGAGAAGCATGTACGGACCAATCAGGTAATCGTGGACGATGCCAGCCAATACATTGATTGTGAACGTTGTCTGATGACCTCTTATGTGTGTGGCGTGGGGTTCTTCACCGTCCACTCATGACTGTTGTGGGCGTTGAACACACCCTCACGGGTGAAGGACGTCTCGTCTATGAACAACACATCCGCAGCATAATACGGATGCCTGGTGCACTGCTGCAGGAAACACAGACAGAATTCCACAGCCGGCCGCGGTGGCCGAGGTGACTGAGGCGCTTCAGTCACGGTCAGCACGACCACTACGGTCGGGGGTTCGAATCCCCCCTTGGGCATGGATATTTGTGCCGTCCTAGTTCGTAAGTAGTTCATAAGTAGTTTGTAAGTTTAGGGACTGATGACCCCGTAGTTAAGTCCCATAAAAAAAAAAGAAAACAAAAAGAATTCCACACGCGGAGCTAAATCGTGGGCCAACAGTGCCTGTGTTTTGAAGATGGTGTGGATGCGTTCCTTCTTCGCGCAGCACCCTCCACACCACTGAATGGGAGCTGTGTAGTGCGTGCGCTACGGCGCAGGTGCTTGTGGATGGCCAGCGTCGAAACTCTGTAGTATGTCGTCTGCAAAGTGTGGCGTGCGTACGGTTCGCTTGCGACCACTGTCGTGGTGACGCCCTGCGAAACGGCCAGTTTCACCCAGACGCTGATGGATGGCCGCAAACGTGGAGAGGTGCGGCTGACGCCTATTCGGATGTCTCTGTCCACAGATGCGTAACGCTGCGTTCCCAATGCCGCCCGCCTCACCCTACGCGAAGTGCATGCCGCGCTGCTCGGCCCAGGTCAACTTCTGCATGATGCACACACCAGGAAACGTCAAACTACGACTGAACCCCGTGTCTCTGCTGCGTATGTTTGTCGTCCCCCTCGGCCAGTACCGCTGTTAGCGGCCTCTAGTATAGTGTCGCTTTGACGGAACTGGCCGCATTCTGCGCCATCTAATCTGGAATGCTATTGGGAAGGTAGCGCGACGTTCTGGCAGCAGCCTGCTCGCGTAGAACGCCACACAAGCTGCCTGGCCTAGCGGCAGGCGCCACCACCTATAATTTTGACGCTCGGTAGCGCTGTTGGGTGAAGTTTCCGGACGTGGGCTCCCTACCTCATTTTGTTCCTCAAGCCATCCTCTACCACCCTACGAAGTTTGTCGGTATCATTTAGAAACACCCTACCTTGTTTGTTAGTGTATTGCGGTATGTCGACCACGCGTAAAACATCGAAACCCATAGCTCGCCTGTTAAAACTGGATCAACAGCTTCGGGAACAAACGTTCTCAGACACGTTTAAGCCGAGAACCAATAGTCCGAGGAGGTTCGCAAACGTAAGGAATGCATACAGAAGAGGTGAAAAAAGGGGGTGGGGAAGAATGTAATATTTCTGGCTTAAAGCCATCATATTAAGTTCGAAGTATTGCTTCAGTACAGCCGGTTAGGACCAGTAGGCGACATATGGTAAAAGCTGGTGAGAACCACGACAGGTGGTACAATAGGTCGGGTTCTCATGGGAAAGAGCACTGGCAAATCTCCCCGAATTCTAGGGAATTCCCCGAGCGGCAGGCACTGGACGCCCATTGGCTGTAGCTCTAGCGATCACGCGCCAAAACACAATCACATTTTTATCAATATTTAATAAACTAATAATATATTCAATGTCAAACTCAGTTCACAAAAACCCCTCAAAGCTAAGCTATGCCCTGCGTAGGCAAAACATATTAATAATTGCTAATTCTATAAACAAAACAATTAATTTCAGACGGACGATGCACGGCAGCCATGTTTGCGCGCCAAATTGCGGAACGAAGGCAGTCTTGCATTGAGCTTATAAAGCGGTTTGACAAATGTCTCAATGTACTTGTAAATTATGTAGAAAAATAAAGATACGTCTTATTTTTAATGTCTCATTCTATTTTTTTTCCTTTCATACACAACTATGCCCACAGTCGACAGGGGAAACTTATTTTTCAACTCCCCCTCGTACTTATATGATGTGAACGAAATAATAGACCTTTTATGACTGCTTATGGCTTCACCAGCGGCGGGTAATACAGCCCACGCGAATGAAATCGTATCAATCATTTCAGAACTTAGAGAAAAACATATCATTAAATAAGTATGGAGATGAAACTTCCTGGCAGATTAAAATTGTGTGCCGGAACCGGGACTCGAACCTGGGACCTTTGCCTTTCGCGGGCAAGCGCTCCACCGACTGAGCTACCCCGACACGACTCACGATGCCGCCTCACAACTTTACTTCCGCCAGTACCTCGCCTCGAGATAATTAATGAGCTCCATAAGCCTGTGCGCAAACGTATCCAAGCAGGAGTGTTATAATAAAAGATAGACACTGCTGCATGCCATTTCCATGTAGATTGTTCAATGTATCCTTCAATCAGTGGTCATTCACTATTACGCAGACATGATAGACTAAGTAAAGAATGGTACGTGTACTCCAGTAATGGTGATGAAACCGTGATTTCTTTGCAGTGGAGGTTTGAACCATTGGTATGAAATGGGGTGATCCCTGTTACAGTTCCAACAAACGATGTGCTTAATATTCCACCTACTGCAAATATTCTCAAAAATGCAGTACGTGGTTGAGATACCTCGTCTGTGAAAAATTTGCTTGCCTATGATATTTCAGCGATGAAAACACTTTATTAAATGTGCTAAATGTGGTTTTTCCATTTCATTGTATATTGTGTGAGTGTGTGTTGTCGGGGGTTCGAATCCCCCATCGGGCATGGATATTTGTGCCGTCCTTAGTATTAGCTAGTTCACAAGTAGTTTGTAAGTTTAGGGACTGATGACCCTGTAGTTAAGTCCCATAAACTCTACAAACATTTAAACATTTCAGTGTGTGTGTGTGCGTGTGTGTGTGATCGACGCCTATAGCACCCACAGCATTTAAGCTGATAGCCAAATTTCCCGATTTCTGATTTTTTTACAGTCAATCTAACCGAATATAATAGACTATCGCAAAATCATTTGTATATGTAGACTGAAGTAAAAAGTCAATAAATAAAGCATGCCAAAACTGTGCTTTCTTTGCAGTGGAGGTTTGAAGCATTGGAATGAAACTGTTGTTCCCTGTGAGGGTTACAGCAAAAGATGTGGTTAATATTAAGCTTTCTGCACATGTTCCCAAAAAGGCAGCGTCAACTGTACACTACTTGGCTGACAGAGTTCGTCTGTAAAAAAAAATTTACTTCCAGGAAAAGGTGGCTGTTATGTTCCAACGATGAAGACACTTTATTACATGTGTTAAATGTGGGCCTCCATTTCCTCGTGTGTTGTGTGTTCGACGCCTGTAGGAACCCTAACATTTAAGCTCATGCCGCCTTGTTAATTTGCTACATTTTTTATAATCAATTCTAACAAGTTTAATAGGCTATTGGAAAAAATTGTATATGTAACCGGAAGGGAAAACAATCATTTAATAAGAGAGTTACATTATACAGAATTTTATTTGCGAAATCCACTCTTACATCGCCAAATAAGTACAGTTATCAACATTTTTTCATAGAATTCACACACTGTAGAGATGATAGCCATTCCATCAGCTGCGGGAATGTAATCAGTACATTCACACAGCACTCCATCCGCCCCTCCCCCTGCTAATGAGGGTGATATCATGACAATCAAGAGTTCTCATTATCTTACAAGTTCCTTTCTCTGGCAGGCTGGTGAATACTACATCACATCGTTGGACTGCTGAAATTACAAAAAACGAATACCACAGTGTATCAAATCAAATGTTTGTAGAGCTTATGGGACTTACCTACGGGGTCATCAGCCCCTAAACTACTTATGAACTGGAATGAAACTTTCACTCTGCAGCAGAGTGTGCGCTGATATGAAACTTCTTGGCAGATTAAAATTGTGTGCCGGAACCGGGACTCGAAGCTTCTGTGAAGTTTGGAAAGTAGGAGGTGAGGTACTGGCGGAAGTAAAGTTGTGAGGCGGCATCGTGAGTCGTGTCGGGATAGTTCAGTCGGTAGAGCGCTTGCCCGCGAAAGGCAAAGGTCCCAGGTTCGAGTCCCGGTTCCGCCACACAATTTTAATCTGCCAGGAAGTTTCATACTTATGAACTACCTAATACTAAGGACGGCACAAATATCCATGCCCGAGGGGGGATTCGAACCCCCGACCGCAGTGGCCGTGCAGACCGTGACTGAAGCGCCTTAGTCCCCTCGGCCACCGCGGCCGGCTACTTTCTTCAAATGTGAGTTGCAGACCTCAAAAGGGAGTTGAAGTCCAGCCAATGTAATTCATTGTCGTCGAGAGGCCATTCATGAACATACTTACAGATATTTCCACTGATGTGATACATTTTCTCTTTCTGGTCACATGCTAGAAATTGTAGCAGCTTTCTATCTCGGGAATCGGATCTTTCTGTTCTTGGTATCCTCACTGCTGGATTTTCTGTGGTGCAACAACTAGACCCAGTGAAGTTTTCAGAAGTGATAGACAGTTCTAACATAAGCAGTAAGTCGTTGTCTTAGCAAGACCAAATACGTAATGCATCTTCAGTGCATTTTGATGCATCATTATTATTTGCTGAACAATGTTCTTCTCTTACGTACGTCTCCTCACATTATCATCTCCTTCTAGTCCTGATTTAGGTGATTGCGGATGCATTCTTTCACTTGGTCCCTGCAACAGATACACTTACTAGTCTTCGCTGTTGTGCACAGGTGTCTCGTCAGTTGAATACACTGAACACCGAACACGAATTACCTAGCTGATGTATACATTGACTGCAGTGGTAGGAGTGGGGATGCATGTCGGTATAGTTGTAGCTGCTCTGAAATGCTGAGACCTGCTTCTTCCCACTGGACGCTACCGTCTGCTGTGCTTGCTACATGTTGAAACCTGCAGCTACCTGTTGGAGCCTCTCCTCAGTATTCCTCTTGCTGCCACACCGCTGCCGCCATGCAGAAGAAACGGCAGCTTGGCTTTAACACCATGTCTCGCAGTCATAGGTAGGAGTTAAATGACCCACACATCTCTTTCTTACATTAGCATTACAGATTCCTCCTCCTCCATCAGTTCCTGGCAGTCCACCTGATAGCAGATTTTGTTCAAAAATGTTCAAATGTTTGTAGAGCTTATGAGACTTAACTACGGGGTCATCAGTCCCTATAACAGATTTTAATTAGCATTATGATCGGGGAAAGTGTCTGTAATGGGTATAGACGCTCTTGAATTCTTCTTGCTAAGGAGAGTATTATTTTCGGTGCAATTTCTGCTGCCAACATCAGTAACAAGATTGTACAGATGGTTGGAATTGTAGGCTCGGCCAGCTCGGTCGTTATCAGACACGCACAAAGCATTACGCATGTGTGACGCCACCACATCGTTCAGCATTTACAAGGACAATTCTTATGTTCATTGTGGTGCACTCTATCAGTTCAAAATCAAATTAATTGCAGTTAGAGTAACGTCCAAAGATGTTCTTGGTAATAAAGTCCTATTATTTGTGACAAATACTCCTCCTATCACTACAGAGCCGATTAGGCTATAATAATTTCTCTTTTCATCCGCATTGGTTAAGGTTAATTTTAACTTACAAAAATATTTCGAATCATCTGGTTGGTACGTGTCTATTTTAACTACGATAAGGTTGCACCAAAAACTGTTCTGTAATGGGTGTAAACACATTTAATTTCTTATTTCTAAAAGTATACCATTTATCGGTATAATTCAAGTTAATGATGACATTAATAGCATTGACCAGGTTTCCAGTAACGCCCAACATTCCTAAACCTCCATCCAGACGTTTAACATATTAGAGAAGACCACGCTGACACTTCCAACTATGTGTTGGAATAATAGTAGTGTAGTGTAATATATAGAAACTCCAATGTCTGATTGTTGCAATCGCAAGCACATCCAGCTCAGTCGTGTTCAGACACGGACACACAACACTACACATGTGAGGTGTAACATTTATGTGAATTGTGGTACAATCTACCCTTTCAAATAATTAGTATTAGTTATAGTAACGTACTAAGGTCCTCTTGGTATTGTAGTCCTGTTAGTGATGACCAATACCCCTCCTCTCACCACAGAGCTCATAGGCTGATTAAACAAGAATATTGGTGATTTGCTGTAAGGCATGTGTCCTGTAGATGATTATGCTGTACAATTAAGTCTTGTGGAGATAAATCATTGTAGCCAAAAATGCATGTATGGCGTTGCACAGTGTATGCCATTTCACATAGCTCCCTTGCGTCATTGGTTTTATTATGGACTTTTCCTACATCAAGACATATCGTGTGATTCATGTAAATGCAAGCCGGTATACGCTACGTTTATGAAAAAACTATTTTAAGCAAAAATTTTTAAAAGTAATTTTAACTGGACATGGAACTAGCATTGGCGTACTTATTTTAAAGATATTACACGTTATTTTAATATAATATTACGATTTACCATGGTTTCACATAGAAGACGATGTTTCCTCAAGCCTGCTTCCAGCATTTTTCCTACAAGAGGTAGTTAGTGTGCTTTGTAAATATAAAACACATATTGTCTATTTGTTTTACTTGTGACGGTAATATTAGCCAATAGTCGCCTTTACATTGCTAGGTCTAACTCAGTGCTGCCGTTTGTTTTCCTACCCCCTTTTGGTGTTGTTTTTGTGTGTATGTTTGTTATACGCGATATTTCAGCGTATGATTGCAGTTCCTTCGATCTGAACTTCTCATGGATTCGATGTGTTTAGAAATATTAACTCCAATTAACCCAGCGTTCGTGGGTATGCCATTGTCCCGACATGTATCGTAGTATCTTGCGTTAAGCATATAAGTCACTTACCAAGCTTGATCTCTACAGACACCATAAGTGTCATCTATTTGTGCAACACCATGAACGTTTATGTACTCACTAAACGCTGCGTCATCATCTTAACGTTTCTGTTTTCCCCTTCTCTACTTCCTCTACCTGCATTCCTAACGTTTGCGAGCCTCCTCAGACTAGTGGTTATCGATTTACAGTTCCTGAGAGCATTTGTTCCCACTGCTGTTGATATAATTTTAGCCGCGGTGGAGTGGCCGAGCGTTCTAAGGCGCCTTGATGCGGAGCGCACGGTTGCTCGGCGTCGGAGGTGAGGCCTCCCCCGAGCAAGGGTGTTTGTGTTGTGCTTAGCATAAGTTACTTTAAGTTAGTTTAAGTAATTTATAAGCCTAAAACTGATGACCAACATACACTACTGACCATTAAAATTGCTACACCAAGAAGAAATGCAGATGATAAATGGATATTCATTGGACAAATATATTATACTAGAATTGTCAAGTAATTACATTTTCACGCAATTTGGGTGCATAGATCCTGAGAAATCAGTACTCAGATCAACCACCTCTGGCCCTAATAACGGCCTTGATAGGCATGGGCATTGAGTCAAACAGAGCTTGGATGGCGTGTACAGGTACAGATGCCCATGCAGCTTCAACACGATACCACAGCTCATCAAGAGTAGTGACTGGCGCATTGTGACGAGCCAGTTGCTCGGCCACCATTGACCAGACGTTTTCTATTGGTGAGAGATCTGAAGAATGTGCTGGGCAGGGCAGCAGTCGAACATTTTCCGTATCCAGAAAGGCCCGTACAGGACTTACAACATGCGGTCGTGCATTATCCTGCTGAAATGTAGGGTTTCGCAGGGATCGAATTAAGGGTAGAGCCACGGGTCAATTTAACAGTACATTGTGTGCAAGGAACCACCCGTTTGAAGAGGTTAGATGCCGTCAATTTTCTTCCAAATTTTCATTCATATCTGTTGACCTCTTAATTGATTATCCCGAGATATCTCGAGTTTAAATGCATTGCTGGGAAATATAAATCAGAGGTAACCATAGCCACTATTTTTTTTTATTTACGTCACTGAAGCAGTATCGCGGTTTAGATAGTTGTAATTGCCTCTGCTGCTGCTAGTAGGTGCTTTATATTTTGGAGATACGCTTTTCCTTTGTATAATTGTTGAAGCAATTCTGTGTTCTTTACTATCATTATTGTGTTGTTGCAACATTTTATCTAGGTGAAGTTAATAGAAACATATACTAATTATTCCAGTGAGGAAGAGTAGATATATATAACGTGTTTCAAGTAACATTTGCGCAGTTTTTGCTGAATCCGAGATAATGACCCCTTAAATTTTCAATATAGAAATAAAAATGAATTGTCAACGTAATACACATTTTGAAAAGCGTAAACATACGTAGGAAAAAAGGTGAGTTTTTGAAGTTTTGTGTAACAAATAACTAAGTTAGGAGGTTAATTCTTTTGCTAAGTACTACCGGTTACAGCCAGGCCACGATTTCCACACCTGTTGCTGAGCTATCACAGCTGCCACGTCAGAATAGTTGAGGACCTTGTTCACCATCTGTGGCCACGTGGTACCTGAGGCGTGGTCACGCAAGGAAACTGAGCCTGCGGCTTCGCTCTCTTACTTGGTAGGAATGAAGGAATATTACTGTTTAACACCCCGTCGAGCACGGCCACTACGGTCGGGGGTTCGAATCCCCCTCGGGCATGGATATTTGTGCCGCCCTTAGTGTTCGCTAGTTCATAAGTAGTTTGTAACTTTAGGCAACTGCAGGATCAGAAATGACGCCTGTTCTTTCGGAACAGACGCCACGCCGGTGGTGGGCAATGATCCTTTCGTGGGGGAGGGGTGGGCAAGTTTGGAGCCCTTAGGCTACGGCCATACGAGCGTGTTTTTCACGCGCGTTCCTGACGGAATTGGGGCAACACTCGAAGCTCAGGCCACACGGCCGCCTCTCACGCGGCGTGAAGTCCAGCGAAATCCCATTAGGCTGCGTTTATAGACAGCGGAGCCTCCGCGGCGGGGCAACCGCTGTGATTTGGTGCTGGTCTGCGGATGCGGTTAACTGGCGGGTAAATCGAAGGTGCGACTAGTGCGCCACATCCGGTGATCTCCGGTATTACCATAGGAGGCGCCAGACTAATCGGAGGCTGGCCGGAGGAAACGGAGGCGTGACGGAATATCGCTGGCGCATCTGACGAGTGCACTCCACGCGGGCATTTCTGGTACTACCGCATAGGCAAAACAAACGAGGCGCTTGTTTTGAACTTGCGGGGAACGTGTCCTTACATATTTCTGTGTTACACATTGGAGCAAGTATTTTGAAGATAATTAATGTTCTCAAACTTTTCTTTATCTGAGAAAGAATATAATTTTTAATCATTAAATAGTGTTTCTAGATATGTTAAACGTAAATCAAATGTGTGGTAGTTCTTTGAGAGTGTGGATGACAATGCTAGAAGGCTGCATGTAAGTTGTGTAGACGACTGTACGCCGCAGGTAGAGGAACATCTAATCTTCAAGACTATTTAAAAAGATTTCATAAAGTTTCCTACAGTACCAAGGGCAAAACAATATAAAAGTGGTTAAGAAAAAAAAATAAAACATAAAAAAATAAAAAAGAACAAAGAAAAAGAAGAAAAAAACACGATGCCTTCAACATTGACACATTTTATTACTTCCATAATGAAACCATTCGTAATTGTGGAAGACATGCCGAGGCAGCTGCAAAGCTTTCCTTCGAAATTTTACGTTAAAACTAGTACAAGCAAAGCGACAAAAAACGATGATAAAACAGAACACTAACACCACTCCGTTCTTTGCCGCTTGTATACAGTTTTTGAATTATTTTTGTGGACTGGCTATTCGACAACGTAAGAGGTCTACAACGTAAGAGGTCTACAATAGCTTGCAATGTGATAGTTTCGGTTTTAATATGGTTATGTATTGACGCTTGTCTCCAGTTACGCGGTCATGACATTACACTGTATTCACTACAGAAGACAGAAGGACACTGTGTATACGTTAACAGATTCGAGAGTTTTTGACAGAAAGCTATAAGAACAACACTTATTAAATATATGACATGTACAAATGTATTTATAGTAAAAGTAAGAAAGAAAAAGAAATTTTCAACAATTTCAGAAAATTAAAATGTTTGCATTTGTTGGGAATCGAACATAGGACCTTCTACTCGATAATCTAACACGCTACTACGCTGATCATATTTGTTCGTTCATGTTCGAAGTGTTGTTGGCTCAGCTTTTTTTTTTTATTACAGAGGGCGTTGAGCCCCCTGACCGGGCGCGCTGAGCCACGGCGCCCGGCATTACCTGAACTATGGTGCACCGACGACGATCTACCTTTTTGTACTTCGTGAGTCTTATAAGCCCATCGTGACACTTTTATCTATAATTGAATGTTTACACAACTTTTATTATAACAAACTCGTATTAGAAAACTTTGATTTTGGTTTATATTTATAGAACTGATGCTGGAAAACGGCATATTTTCGTTATACGCAAAATACACTGCCAAATCGAACAAATACGGCAAGATTCATCTCCAAAATGGCGTCTGCTCGATTCGACACGTCCAACCGAAGGTAGCCGGAGGCTCCGAGTGAAATGGCGCGAAATCTCCGCCTCCGGAACAACCGCTCCATTTCCAGCACTACTGTGATTTGGTGGAGGCACCGCTCCAACTTTAACAGCACGCGGGGCCTTGTTCCTGCCTGCTGGGGGTAAACAGTGCTGCCACCTGTTTTGTCAGTCACTGAGAGCTCGCTTCCGCGATGGACCCTGCAGTGCTGTACTATTTTTACCTTGTTGAGAAAGCGAAGAAACGTAAAACAAGGAGATGGAATGTGCACGTTCACTAATGTTTTATAAAATGTTTTTAAAACAGTCAAGATTCGTAAATCCGTGTGTAACTACACCGTCAACTGCTGTGTCCTTACACAAGCTGCACCCTCCTCCCATGGAGAAAGTCTGAAGGTGATCTACATGACCGATGTTGTTGTTATGGTCTTCAGTCCGGAGACTGGTTTGATGCAGCTCTCCACCCTACTCTATCCTGAGCAAACCTTTTCATCTCCTCATAAGAACGGCAACCCACATCCACTTGAATCTGCTTACTATACGCGTCTCTTGGACTCCCTCTGCGATTTTTACCCCACACACTTCCCTCCAATGCTAAATTTACGATTCCTCGATGTCTAAGAATGTGTCCTACCAAGCGATCCCTTCTTTTAGTCAGGGTATGCCAAAAATTCCTTTTCTCACCAATTCTGTTCAGTACCTCTTCATTAGTTATGCGATCTACCCACCCAATCTTCAGCATTCTTCTGTAGCACCACATTTCAAAAGCCTCTATTCTCTTCCTGTCCGCACTGCTTATCGTCCATGTTTCACTCCCGTACAAGGCAACACTCCACACAAATGCCTTCAGAAAAGACATCCTTACACTTAAATTAATATTCGATGTTAGCAAATTTCTCTTTTTCAAAAATGCTTTTCTTCCCATTGCTATTCTGCATTTTATATCCTCTGTACTACGACCATCGCATGTTATTTTACTACCCAAGTAATAAAACTCATCTACCACCTGCATTGTTTCGTTACCTAATCTAATTCCTTCAGCATCACCTGATTTCCTAAGACCGCATTTCATTATTTTTGTTTTGCTCTTGTTAATGTTCATTTTATACGCTCTCTTCAACACAGTGTCCATTCCATTCAACTGCTCTTCCAGGTCCTTTGCTGTCTCTGACAGAATTACAATGTCATCAGCAAAACGCAAGGTTTTTATTTCTTCCCCCTGAACTTTAATCCCTATTCCAAATTTTTCCTTGCTTTCCTTCACCGACTGCTCGATGTACAAATTGAATAACATCGGAGAAAGGCTACAACCCTGTCTTACTCCCTTCCCAACTGATGCTTCCCTTTCATGCCCTTCGAGTCTAATAACTGCGGTCTAGCTTTTGTACAAGTTGTAAATAACTCTCCTTTCCCTGTATTTTACCCCTGCTGACTTCAGAATTTCAAAGAGTGTATTCCAGTCAACATTGTCAAACGCTTTCTCCAAATCTACAAAAGCTAAAAATGTAGGTTTGCCTTTCCTTAATCTATCTTCTAAGATAAGACGTAAAGTGAGTATTGCCTCCCGGGTTCCTACGTTCCTTCTGAATCCAAACTGATCTTCCCCGAGGTCAGATTCTACCAGCTTTTCCATTCTGCTGTAGATAATTCGTGTTACAATTTTGCAACCATGACTTATCAAACTGATGGTTCTGTAATTTTCACACCTGTCTGTACCTGATTTCTTTGGAATGGGGATTATTACATTTTTCTTAAAGTCTGAGGATATTTCACCTGTCTCATACATCCTACACACCAGTTCAAATAGTTTTGTCATGTCTGGCTCTCCCAGAGACTTTAGTAGCTCTGAGGGTATGTCATCTACTCCTGGAGCCTTGTTCTGACCTAGGTCTTTCAAGGCTCTGTCAAATTCACCTCTCAGTATAGTATCTCCTATTTCATCTCGATCTACTTCCTCTTCCCTTCCTACAATATTGTCTCTGAGTTCATTTCCTTTGTAGAGCTGCTCTATGTACTCTTTCCACCTTTCAGCTTTCCCCTCTTTGCTGAGAACTGGTTTCCCATCTGAGTTCTTGATATTCGTAGAGTTGCTTTTCTTGTCCCCAAATGTCTCTTTTATTTTCCTGTAGGTGGTATTTACTTTTCCCCTTGTTATACATTCTTCTACAGATTTGCATTTGGCTTCTAGCCACTCCTGCTTAGCCATTTTGCACATTCTGTCAATCTCATTTCTTAGTCGTCTGTACTCCATTCTGCCTGTTTCATTTACTGCATTTTTATATTTTCTCCTTTCATCAATTAAACTTAGTATTTCCTGTGATATCCAAGGATTTTTTGTAGGTCTTGCCTTTCTACCTATTTGGTCCTCTGCTGCCTTCACTATTTCATCTCGTAATGCTACCCATTCCTCTTCTATTGTTTTATTTCCCCCTGTTTCTGTCAATTGTTGCCTAAATCTCCCTCTGAAATTCTCCAGAACTTCACGTTCCATCAATTTATCTAGGTCCCATCTCCTTATTTTCCAACCTTTCTGAAGTTTTTTTCAGTTTCAGCCTACAGTTAATGACTAACAAGTTATGGTCAGAGTCTATATCTGCCCCTGGGTATGTCTTACAGTTTATAACTTGGTTCCGGAATCTATGTTTTACCATTATAAAATCTATCTGATACCTTCCAGTGTCTCCTGGTCTCTTCCAAGTATACAACCTTCTTTTGTGATTCTTAAACCACGTGTTTATTACGATTAAATCATGTCCCGTGCAAAATTCTACCAGGCGGCTTCCTCTTTCATTCCTTTTGCCCAGTCCATATTCACCTACTATTTTTCCTTTTCTTCCTTTTCCTACTACCGAATTCCATTCTCCCATTACAATTAAGTTTTCCTCTCCTTTAACTGTCTGAATAATTTCCTTTAGCTCCTCATATATTTCTTCTATATCCTCATCATCGGCAGAGCTAGTTGGCATATAAACCTGTACTACTGTTGTCGGTGTTGGCTTTGTATCTATCTTGACAATGATAATGCGATCACTGTGCTGCTCATAGTAGTTTACCCGCATTCCTATTTTCTTATTCATTATCAGTCCTACTCCTGTGATACCCCCAACTGATTTTGTATTTATAATCCTGTACTCACCTGACCAGAAATCCTGTTCATCCTGCCACCGAACTTCACTAATCGCCTCTATATCTAACTTCAACCTATCCATTTCCCTTTTTTAATTTTCTAATTTTCCTACACGATTAAGGGATCTAACATTCCACGCTCCGATCCGTAGAATGCCAGTATTGTCTTTCCTCATGACAACATCCTCCTGAGTAGTCCCCGCCCGGAGATCCGAATGGGGGACTATTTTACCTCCGGAATATTTTACCCGAGAGGATGCCATCATCATACGTTCATACAGTAGAGCTGCATGTCCTCGGGAATAGTAACGGCTGTAGTTTCCCCTTGCTTTCAGCCGTTCGCAGTAGCTGTGTGGCAAAGCCACATTAGCTGATGTTACAAGGCCAGCTCAGTCAGTCATCCAGACTGTTGCCCCTGTAACTACTGAAAAGGCTGCTGCCCCTCTTCAGGAACCATACGTTTGTCTGGCCTCTCCACAGATACCCCTCCGCTGTGGTTGCACCTACAGTACGGCTATCTGCATCTTTGATGCACGCAAGCCACACCACCTCAGCAATGTCTGTGGTTCATGGGGGTGGTCATGACCGAAACTGAACAAAATAAATATAGGATAATTGTTATGCAATCTTGACTGTTAAAAAATATTTTACTTAATATGGCTTAGGGTTACCACTTACACTCATAGTAAAACAATGATGCAGTACATAGTTGTACTATAACTAATATTTGGTACCAAAAACATAATGAGTCACTCACATATTTCATCTTTCTGTTTTGGAGTTGCGTCGTCGAATTCAGGATGGAACATATTGCATAGTTCAATCCAATTCCTCTTCTTCAAATCTCTGGCTTTAAACGTTTCAGATTCCGAATCCCAAATACATGGTCGTAATTTGATTTCGTCGATGAATAGTTGTGTATTGAACATTTTGCCCACAGATGAGTTTTTCAAGTAAACAGCCCTCGCAGTAGCAGTGTGCACTCTAGCACGAACAGCACTCTCACTAGCGGAGCAGCTGTGCTACATCAGTTGTCGGCACTGCCGTATGGCGCGCGGTTCCGCCACGCGCACCGAACAGCCCCATTAGACGCCGCAGAACCGCGGCGGTTTGGAAGTGCAGCCGCTGGTGTTTTGACTCCGCGGCGGACGAGCGGAGGGGCCGCTACCGCAGCCGCGCCTATAAACGGCTCCCACGCTGCCTTATGAGAAACCGCGCACTACCCAACCGCAGAGATTCCACCGACGCGGTGCAACCGCGAGCTATAAACAAAGCCTAGCAACGCGTCCCTGCCAGCTGCGGCAACACTTTTAATGTGCGCAGTTTGGTATCAACTACTGTGGGAGTGCAATGGCATGAACTAAGAAAGCGGTTCTTGCATTATGTGCAGCATTAGTTGTACACAGGGGTCGCAAACGACGACGTGAAAAGAAATATTGGATTCATCCTATATTAAGTGAAAGATCGACTAAAGGAAAATTTATGCTTCTACACAACAAACTGAAGGCAAACTCGGACAAGTTTTTTGAATACTGCGCGGTGTAGTAGCCGAGCGGTCTAAAGCGTCTCACTGCGGAGCGCGCGGTTGCTCGCCGTGGAGGCTCGAGTCCTCCCTGGAGCATGGATGTGTGTGTTTGTCCGTAGGTTAGTTTACATAGGTTTAAGTAGTTTGTAAGCTACAGACTGATGACCACGCAGTTTGGTCCGATAGATTTACAAACATTTGAACTTTTTTTTTTTTTTTTTTTGAATACTACAGGATGTCTGTTAACTCATTTGAAATGCTTCTGAGCATGATTGGAGACAAAATTTCTAAAAGGAACACAAATCTGAGGGAATGTATCAGTGCAGAAGAAAAATCCGCGCCGGCCGCGGTGGCCAAGGAGACTGAGGCGCTCCAGTCACGGTCTGTACGGCCACTACGGTCGGGGGTTCGAATCCCCCCTCGGGCATGGATATTTGTGCCGTCCTAGTTCGTAAGTAGTTCATAAGTAGTTTGTAAGTTTAGGGACTGATGACCCTGTAGTTAAGTCCCATAGACTATACAAACATTTGAACATTTTTTTGAAAAACTCGCAGTAACCTTAAGGTCCGCTTTATTGTCTAATTATTTGTCTGTTTAAGCATAAATATCAATTACTATTGGTTATGTCAGCAAAAAAATCTTGATCTGAAAGAATTGAAGTTTTTAATTATAAGCCAAAAAGTGTCACAAAAGGCTCTTCACTGTCTTCTGTGGACTGTGACACACTGATTTCGTAGTGAAGCATATTTTACTGGTAACCTTTGCTGTCACTTGGTGAAGATGCCAAAGGTGATGTTGTGATTGTGTATGATCTAAGAAGCGCAATCAATTTCACTCGGAAATCTAATTTGTTCTCCATTTTAAGCTTCCTAATAACAAGAAGTTGCGACATGAGGAACATCTCATCCGCACCAGGCACATGATGTTTAGGTTGTTCCAAATGCCCTTTTAAGACCTTCACAATTTCGTCCTCGAACGTATCTTGTTTGCGCTTTTTAGATTTAGGCCTTGATGTATCTTCTGCACAGCGAGGCTGTGGTGTAAGTACGCTCTCTGTACTGTTGTCATCCTCAATGACGTTCATATTCCCAGCAGTTCTGAGAAAATAACCATCCTATATAATTTAACGCAGTGTCCTCTCATATTAAATCAACTGAAACAGCTACTATGCTCAACAATTGAACTTATAATCCACAGGCAGTAATGGCTAATTCTCACTTACGTCCTTTCTTGTAGCACTCCCTCAAGGAACGACATCTGTTTATAAAATACATTTGGTTTGCTGGACGTGACAGCGTCACCACTTCTGCCTTTGTTTTTGACATACTTCAAGTAGGAATCCCTCATACTTTTCCATCTCTTCTGCACTTCTATCCCTAACAGATCACGAATAAAAGCATTATAGATTTATGTGATTACCTGCAGATCATTTAATATTTGCTACTTAAAATGAAATAATTTTACACGTTTGTCTATGAAACATCTTTTAATATACCAGGAACGATTTTTTCATTTATATTTCACGCCACGTGTTTTAGGAAATGGTTCCCATTTTCAAGTGAGTTGTTTGTGTGCTGTCAGGTAGTGCAATGTTCTGTTGGTTTTTGTGTAACATATAAAACCGCGGAGTTTTAATTAATCATCGAAGTTTTTGCACCTTCAGAATTATTTCAAAATTCCATTTGGTTTTATACATTAAAGACAATAGAACAACGCAGCACCTTACACATGGAAAAAATCATAGAATGTGGCGTAGCACACAAAAATGCGTTTGGTAATGACAGCCATTTCCTGAAGCACGCCGTGCAAAACATAAATAAAGATAAAATCCGTCAGCTTTCCGCAACCACTTATAACTGCTCAAATCAAATTTTGCAGGTATCTGGAGACTGGTAATTCGATGCGTTCTCTACATTTTGAGTTTCTTCTCGGTCGATCCACAATTGCTGACATCATTAGAGACACATGCACTTCCATATGGCATATGCTAAAATGAAATACATGAAACCACCGATTCCATCTACATCTATATACATACTCCGCAATTCACCATAAGACGTGTGGCTGAGGGTACACTGTACCACTACTAGGCATTTCCTTTCCCATTCCACTCCCAAATAGAACGAGGAAAAAAAGAATACTTATATGCCTCCATACGAGCCCCACCACACGAAATATAAGTAAGGCGGCGGCAAGATAGTACTACACTCAGCTTCAAATTCCGGCCCTCTAAATTTCCTCAACAGAAATTCACGAAAAGAACGTCGTCTTTCCTCCAGCGATCCCCAGTTGAGATGCCGGAGCATTGGTCGAACCTACCAGTAACAAACCTAGCTGCTCGCCTCTGAACTGCCTCTATGTCTTCCTTTAAACTGATCTGCTGCGGGTCCCAAATACTTGAGCAATACTCAAGACATGGTCATACAAGCGTTTTATACGCGGTCTCCCTTACAGGTGAAGTACATCTTATCAACATTCTCCCAATAAACCGAAGTCGGCTGTCCGCCTTACTCACAATTGTCCTTATATGTTCGTTCCATTTCATATTGCTTAGCAATGTTACGCCTAGATATTTGAACGACGGACAGCATCAAGAAGCTCACTACTAATGCTGTATTCGAACATTATGGGATTGTTTTTCCTACTCATGTGCATCATTTCTCTACATCGAGAGCTACCTGCCATTCTTTGCACAAACTAGAAATTGTTGGTAAGTCATCTTGTATGCTATTACAGTCAGTTAAAGACGACATCCTCCCATACACCACAGCATCAGCAAACAGCCACGAATTACTACTTACTCTGTCCATCAGATCATTTATATAGATCGAAAATAATATCGGTCCTATCACACTCCCCTGGGGCACGCCTGACGATGAGAGATGGGCAATCTGCTCCTGAACTGATTCAAAGTGCCAGATCTAAGGAGTGAGTGATGGATGAATCCAAAAAAAGAGTGGTAGTTCATCTGATCCGAAAAGTCCCTCTGGTGACAGCAATGAGCTGCATAAGCACCCCTTGCCACATTCTTCAGAAGTTACCTAAACCCCTTGCAACATGCTTCAGAAGTTTCCTAAGCTACAAAATAAATAAGCTATAGACCATGTGCAAGTATAAAACGCAAAAAATGAGCGCCTAAACACGTGCAGCGCCTTCGCGCTGCGAATCGAGACTCGGTGAGTCGTGCAAGCAGCATGGTTCAGTGAGCGTGGCTCCCGACTACCGCTGACTCGCTGCTCCGCACGACTCCGACTCCGGCGATCGAGGCAATCCGACCGCCAACTGAGTCGGTGAGTTAGCTGGTTCACAGGTTCACCTCTCCCCACCACTCTCCCGACTCCGCTCGCTTGCGGAGCCGCCCGTGTGGCGCGCTGCTCATTATTCCCCCCACTCCTCTGGCGAACCGCATGGTGCCTAACAAAGCGACTCCGCGCATTTCTCTGTTCTCTCGACTCCTTAGAGAAACGATCATCTGAAGCAACAGAAACCGTCATATTCCTATTTCGAATAGTACTCAAGATGAAACGTATTTATTTAATGTTACATGTTTTTTCTTAATAACAGGAAATCTGCAGTCGGTAGCAAAAACCCGTTACAGTACAAAATTAAACTACATAAAATTTCTGCGAAAAAGATCCTACTCCATTTTTCTCGAACACTTGTAGTTTGCATGAAGGGAGCAAGAGTGACAAAGTCTTGTGCAATGTGCATTCTGTTGCTTAAATTTTGTAAGCCCATATCACGCAGTTTCCTGATTTGATAGACGAGTGTCCTGTAACAAATTATGCGTCTTTTATGCATCTTCATTATTTTGGCACGTTGAAAACAATGACCAAATAATCGAATAACAAAGAAAACAACAATGTGCATTAATGTTTTCTATATCTGAAACCATTCAGTTTCGGGAATGTGTCCATTTGAAATTTTTGCTGCTGGCGTCAAATCTTTGACAGTAACAACAAACTTGTTTTCGAAGAGAGAGAGAGAACACTAGGATGTCAAACGAGATGTCTATAATTACGTTTCTGAGTAAAATATCTTGCTATAATGTTTCATTACGAATTTAATGTGTTTGGTACAGTAGGAGGTGTGTGTTTGCAATTAAAGATAAACTATATTGGGAAGCACTTAAAAAAATAATTCACATTGCTCTGTATAAAGAATATATAAAACTTTGCACAAATAACAGGTGAAAGGGTTGTAGTTACAGGAACTAAAAATATAAGGTGGAACGGAAATCTTACCAGCAACTGCAAAATTTAGAATATAGGAGCCCAGAACGCTACCCCTGTACTACGCCGACTGTAAGAGTATCATCGCAGGTATTTACCTAATTATTTCTTTAGCTAAGACTCTCTTCGAACTTAATGAATTGTTGATGGTTTGTACTCACAAAAGAAAAACTCATTGACGACATAGTCGAAAGTATCTGTACTCTTCGTCGTATTTTCGAAGAATTTGGCTGGAGATTTTCAGTCTTTTTTTCGTACTTGAAGTTACGAATGAAATAGTCCACGAACATTCTCGCTTTGAAAATTTAATGGACATTACTATTTTGACGCCTTATTTTCGAAATTAAATAAAACTTTATTGCTTACTTTGGAGCTATCATTATTTTGCTGTTTATGGGTGCCAGACTTTAGTTTTTAGATAACAAGTGATGGGTTCTAGCGGCCATCTTGTAGCGAGAATCTGTCGCGCTCACGTAAGACACCCGGCCGTGTCGCCGAATGTTGCTGCTTGTAGCTGCCATGTCACATCGCTGAATATCGCGCGCTGTCGCTCGCTTTGTCGCTCACGTAGAACACGGCCTTATTGCGCACGGCTATTCCGCTGCGGCAGTTGCCACGTTTTGCACGGAACTCTCGGGATATGTCACGTTTCATTCAACTCTCTTAAACTACTCACTGTGTAAATACGGAAGTAGTATTTTTATTCTGCAAAATATTGTATCTTTTTAATGCAAGTATATATAAAAAAATATGTTTTTCTTTTTCCAATTATTTCACCTGCAAAAATATTTAAATTCTGTTATAACATGTTTAATTTTTAATGTAGGTGGAACTAACAAATTTTAATTCTCGAAACTACTGACTTACAATAAAATTATTACTCTTCTTTCTTCTTTCACAATATGGCCAAATCAGATAAAAGTATAGTGACAAAAAAGCAATGTGACATCGTTTTAAGTTTTTTATCAGTTGGTGAGTCGGTGAACCATGAAAAAGAACTAGTTCATCCCAGTGAATGACTATTTCAGAGATCGGTTTTGCCCATCTCTACTGACGATACACTTGTCTCTGATGAACATTCGCCGTCGAGAACAATGTACTGCGTTCTATTACTTAGGAAGTCTTCCAGCCAGTCACAAATCTGTGAACTTATCCATTAGCTCGTATCTTCGTTATCAGTCTGCAGTGTGGCACCGCGTCGAACGTCTTTTTGAAGTCTAGAAAAACACAATCCGCCTGTTGCCCTTCATCCATGGCTCGCAAGATGTCCTGTGAGAAAAGGGCAAGCTGAGTTTCACATGAACGATGTTTCCTAAACCTGTGTTGATTCATAGAAAGAAGCTTTTCGGTTTCAAGGAAATTTACAATATTCGAACTGAGAATATGCTCCAAAATTCTACATGAAACTGATGTCAACGATATTGGCCTGTAATTGTGTGGGTCACTTCTCCTTCCTTTCTTATAAACGGGAGTCACCTGTGCTTTTTTCCAATCACTAGGAACTTTGCGCTGAATTAAAGATTCGGGATAAATGCAAGCTAAGTAGGGGGCCAATGCTGCAGAATACTCTTTGTAAAACTACTGAAGAATGGAAGAATATCAGTGACCAGGATGAGAAGACAACACAATTTCCTCATTGTGTGGGATCCATAGATGGAAAAAACATTAGAATCATTAAACCAAGGTCATCAGGAAGTGAATATTACAATTAGAAACAGTACTTTTCTATTCTATTGATGGCCATAGCAGACAGCAATTATTGTTACATATTCATAGACGTAGGTGCATTTGGTCATGAAGGAGACTCCAATATATTCAAAGCAACTGAATTGGGTAAAAAAGTTTATAATCAAACTTAGAATTTGTCAGAAGCTGCAACACTTCCAAATGATCCTAGTGGACTGAAAATCCCTTATGTATTTGTTGCTGATGAGGCTTTTGCAATGAGTGACCATTTAATGAGACCATATCCCGCAAAAAACCTTACATATAAACAAAAAGTGTTTAACTACAGACTATCAGGGGCTCGGCGTTATGTGGATTGTCCATTTGGAATTTTATCTAATAAATGGAGAATTTTCCACCGTCCAATTGACGTTAATGTGAATGTCGCGGATATCATTATTGAAGCCTGTTGCGCACTTCACAGTTTTGTGAGACAAAATGACGGCTACAATTTTGATGACACATTGACTTCCAGAATGGAAAATATTCCTGTACATGGGACAAAATGAACCAACAGTGGTAAAAATATCAGAGATAATCTTGCTGATTATTTCTGTTCCCCTCAAGGATCTGTACCATGGCAAGATCATTATGTGAACAACATCGAATGAAGACTAGTTTTTGTAGTCTAGAAATTGGCTAGTTCACATTTTATACATGAATAAACTACATTATTCACTATATTCTCATCCATTCCATCCCACTTTTCTCCGAGATCGGCTGCTGTGACTGCTCGCCATGATTCTCTTTTTTTCTCTGTTTTTGTATTTCTGATCCCTTGTATTGTACAGCCACGGATGTTTCTGCACTTCTATAATAATGATTTCACTGTTCAGAGGCTCCATTCTGACACGTTATAGAAGACGGCCACAATGACAATGAAGCGAGGGTGGCAAAGTCTGTCTAAATAGCGAGCTGCCGAGTCGCAGCCCATTAGCCCAGATACGTCACGAGAACACCTGCATACAGGCTGTTCCACAAGTTTCTTCAACAGGCGTTCAGTATCCCTTGCCACTTATTTTGCGTTCGATATGCCACATGCCTTACAGTACTAGACACATTCAAAACGAGAAACTAAATTAACATACAAATCTAACAAAACATTGAAACTTCCTGGCAGATTAAAATTGTGTGCCGGAACCGGGACTCGAACCTGGGACCTTTGCCTTTCGCGGGCAAGCGCTCTACCGACTGAGCTACCCCGACACGACTCACGATGCCGCCTCACAACTTTACTTCCGCCAGTACCTCGCCTCCTACTTTCCAAACTTCACAGAAGCTCTCTTGCAGACACGCAAGACTAGCACTCCTGGAAGAAAGGATATGGTGGAGACATGGCTTAGCCACAGCCTAAGGGATGTTTCCAGAATGAAACTTTCACTCTGCAGCGGAGTGTGCGCTGATATGAAACTTCCTGGCAGATTAAAATTGTGTGCCGGAACCGGGACTCGAACCTGGGACCTTTGCCTTTCGCGGGCAAGCGCTCTACCACTGAGCTACCCCGACACGACTCACGATGCCGCCTCACAACTTTACTTCCGCCAGTACCTCGCCTTCATTCTGGAAACATCCCTTAGGCTGTGGCTAAGCCATGTCTCCACCATATCCTTTCTTCCAGGAGTGCTAGTCTTACGTGTTTGCAAGAGAGCTTCTGTGAAGTTTGGAAAGTAGGAGGCGAGGTACTGGCGGAAGTAAAGTTGTGAGGCGGCATCGTGAGTCGTGTCGGGGTAGCTCAGTCGGTAGAGCGCTTGCCCGCGAAAGGCAAAGGTCCCAGGTTCGAGTCCCGGTTCCGGCACACAATTTTAATCTGCCAGGAAGTTTCATATCAGCGCACACTCCGCTGCAGAGTGAAAGTTTCATTCTGGAAACATCCCTTAGGCTGTGGCTAAGCCATGTCTACACCATATCCTTTCTTCCAGGAGTGCTAGTCTTGCGTGTTTGCAAGAGAGCTTCTGTGAAGTTTGGAAAGTAGGAGGCGAGGTACTGGCGGAAGTAAAGTTGTGAGGCGGCATCGTGAGTCGTGTCGGGGTAGCTCAGTGGTAGAGCGCTTGCCCGCGAAAGGCAAAGGTCCCAGGTTCGAGTCCCGGTTCCGGCACACAATTTTAATCTGCCAGGAAGTTTCATATCAGCGCACACTCCGCTGCAGAGTGAAAGTTTCATTCTGGAAACATCCCTTAGGCTGTGGCTAAGCCATGTCTACACCATATCCTTTCTTCCAGGAGTGCTAGTCTTGCGTGTTTGCAAGAGAGCTTCTGTGAAGTTTGGAAAGTAGGAGGCGAGGTACTGGCGGAAGTAAAGTTGTGAGGCGGCATCGTGAGTCGTGTCGGGGTAGCTCAGTGGTAGAGCGCTTGCCCGCGAAAGGCAAAGGTCCCAGGTTCGAGTCCCGGTTCCGGCACACAATTTTAATCTGCCAGGAAGTTTCATATCAGCGCACACTCCGCTGCAGAGTGAAAGTTTCATTCTGGTAACAAAACATTATTCATTATGAAATGAGTTATACTTATTACAATGCTTATAAATAAAGAATTAAAGGGAAAACAAATTTGTCAAAATAATTTACAACTAAACGGAAACTCTTAAATTACAAAGCCAAGAAATGGGAGTCTCTGTAAGTCTATGTAGATCCTCAAACGAACCGTCCCGAAAACCATGAATTTTACAATCAAATATGTGCTGCATCGTCTGTATTTCGCCACAGTCACAGTGGGGATCGTTCACGTAGCCCCTAGAGGTCAGAAACGGGCCGAGTATGAGCCCGGTCTTGCGGGTTGCATACACTACAAACGCCTCCCTTCAACCCCCTGTAATTGCGCGAGTACAGCGAGCCTAAGTGCCAATCGTACACGTGGGCTCGTAGCCACCAGACATGAGCTCCGCGGGTACTCTGACGCCATATCCAAACTCGCTGTCTCCGTGAGTTCGGCGACCATATGTTTGTAATTCATACATATATACAGTTTTATTCCGATCTTGATGAAATGTTGCACACTTCATCTTCAAAAGAAGAGGAATATCACTGCCTACACAATATTCCATGTGGTGGATGACGAAGGCTACTTTACTCACAGAATTCGGCAAAGTTAACAGTTTTCTTACGATTCTGTTGAAATTTTACACACTTGATCTTAAGATCAAGTATTCATCAGTTTCTTTCTGCAATGTGTCGAGACAACTTCATACCATTGTACTGAAAATCATTTCCACACATTCATGCTATACTCTCAATTCATTCAATAAATTCAATTATTCTTTTAGCTCACTACAATGTTCTTGCAGATCAAAGGAAACATTTGTCACTCCATATTAAGAAAACAATTCGCAGAAGATTTTACATATATTATAGTTTGAGGTAATAAAGGCCTAAATTAATTTCATTACTGTGTAGCATCGAATTAAGTATTACACGAAAATTAAGTATGTGCTTTGGTAAAAACACATTGCATAGACTTTTTGGTTCAGTCGATTTTGGATCAAAAGTTGCTGTATTTGAAATGTAGACAATATTCTGACTCTTCATTTGAAACCGAGCAGAACGATAAATGTTAATTCGTTTTCGAGGCACTGGCGCTCCCATTTCCATCCCTGCGCATCGGGAAACATGTGGTCAAATCAATTGTCAAATTTCATACTCATTTTAGCGATGAAGTATTGCTTTCTTTATTACTGCATTAAAAATGTCACCAAATAAATGTATTATCGTGAATGGAAAATCTGGAAGATGTGAAACTACTACGAAGACAAGTGATACTGATTTTACATCGGAATGACTAACAGGCGTTTTCAGAAGTATAATATGGAATTATATAGGACGCCATTGACTTATTTGAATGTGTTTTGTAAGATTCAAAAAATGTTCAAATGTTTGTAAATCTATCGGACCAAACTGCATGGTCAGTCCGTAGCTTACAAACTACTTAAACTAAAGTAAACTAACCTAACGACAACACACACACACATATATATATCCATGCCCCAGGGAGGACTCGAACCTCGGACGGCGATATTTTGCAAAAGACTCTTGCAAATGAACCGGAATTTGCGGTATGTTGCATCCATTTATCTACTACACTGTCGACGATGTCCAACTACGAAGTTAAAATTTTCTGCGTTGGTTGTTGATCATATGATGTTACCATATGTCACTAAACAAAACTGTACAGATAGAAGTACGCAGTAACTGAAAAATATAATGCACAAATGAAAAGAGAACTTAAATGTTGAAAAACGAATCACTAGTCTATGACAAACATTTTCGGTCGTAAGGCAATATTGTTCGGACAGCCAATAATCTATGGACTGGGCGGTCACTCCCGCTGAGGGTTCGAGTCCACTCGCAGGCATGTGTGTGTGTTGTTCTTAGTGTAAGTTGGTTTAAGTAGTTTGTAAGTCTATGGACTGATTAGTATGGCAGTATGGTACAATAGTTTTACATACATTGTAACATTTTGAAGAACCAGCAATAGTGCCACTTTCGATACAGAGCTTACGCCAGAGTGCTCGCCCGCTCCCCGCCTCCCCTTTCTGTGCCTCGGCTGCAGCGACACGCAGCCCAGCGCTGTTCAGGTCGCATCAGCGTCCTGTCCCCTCTACTGCCAGTCTGCGCGGCCCCATTAGACTGCGCTGTGCCACCCGTCACAGTTTGCCTCCGAGTCAGCCACTGTGCTGCTTGGTTGCGCAAGTGGGACGTAGAATGAAATATTTCCATCATACTCCTTAGCGACGAATACTAAGGCGTGTACTGTCACAGTATTACCCGTTCAACTTATAATGGCCATTTCAGCTGAAGGCGCTGCGAACTGTTGACTTGTTCTATCATTTATTTCGTAAGGCGTACGGGCGTTATAATTATGCTCATTGGTACATATACAACAGATAATACAACTGTATATTCTGTTAACTCACTCTTGAACAGAAAAGCAATCGAAATGAATATTAAGAATATAAATGTATTGTTTTACGACAAAACAAAGCAGCAGCATATTTGGAACGAAAAAACATTACAGTCGTTTTTAATATAATCTTCTGAAGGAAAAATATGTGAACTGAAAAAAAAAACTGTAATGTTACTATGGAATAACTGGAGCGTATGCATAATACATTTTCTATAAATATATTTTTCTACAGAAAATTGTACGAAATTAAAATTATTTTGCAACGTAATAATTTGGTTTTGCGGGTAGCTGATAAAAATACATTTGCTGTTAATACTAAAATCTAAGAAATTAAAATATTGAGGTACAGGCTAATAACTAAAAGGAAGATGTCCCCGCTGCCAGGATGGACGCTGGTGTAGATTTGTCATTCACCCTGCTGAGCCTTAGTTTGAGTAGTCGATGAAAACTGAAAATTATTTAAGTTTTCCTTATCAATGTACGTTGTGACGACGTATATTTGCGCGATACCTATCCATTTCAGCAAACACTGAGATTATGTAGCCGCACTGTGACAATAGCGTGAGTGTACAACGCGGCCGGCCGCAGTGGCCGAGCGGTCTGCGGCGTGCCAGTCAGTCTGCACGGCCGCTGCGGTCGGGGATTCGAATCCCCCCTCGGGCATGGATGTTTGTGCCGTCTTTAGTATAAGCTAGTTCATAAGTAGGTTTATAGCTTAGGGACTGATGACCCCGTAGTTAAGTCCCATAAGCTCTACAAACATTTGAACATTTTTGTAGAATGCGGGGCCACGTGCGTCGATCGTGAACTGTCGAGTGTTGTCGGACGCCTTCGGCCCTCTCTGGTCGTAAAAAAAGTTTGGTTCAGCGCGCTGCCGTCGGCAATTGTAAAGTGAGTAGGAAGTACTAGTCGCGACGTAACACGTCAGTTGAGTGCCTGATCTCGCTTTGTTGCGTATCACTGGCAGAGCGAAAATGACCGACTCTAGTGATGCGTAGCCTCTAATGAATCTGTTAGTTGTGAGACCGTAGAGGATGCGAAAAGAACATTAAATGCTGGAGTGTACGTACTTGAAAATATGCTGAAGAAGAGAAAGAGTGGCGCCTGGGAAACGTTTGACGCTGTTGTTAACACTGCAGATGGAAAATACACGAAGTTTGCACATTCTTGCACGGTTGTATTCTTTTATATTCTACCTCTTCTGTCGAACAAAAACACAGGCTACGGAACTAAGTGTGGAGTAAGCTCCCCCCGCCCTCTTAACGTAACAAAATCTTGTAAATGATGGTACCCCGGTTATGATTTAGTAGAATTCGTAAGTGAAGTACCTTTGACCATGTACCAGACGCATCTTATGTAGACAGTGACCTTCCGCTAGAATTCTTAAGTACCCTCCGCCATGTACCATACGAATCTTGAGTAGCCAGTGACCTTCCGCTTGTTTTGAAAGTCAAGTGTGTTAAATTTCATCAAGATCGTAATAAAACTTTAGATTTTATAGAATTCTAAACTGAAGAACCCTCCGCCATGTACCACACGAATCTTACGTAGCCAGTGACCTTCCGCTAGTTTTGAATGTCAAGTGTGTGAAATTTCATCAAGATCGTAATAAAACTTTGTATTTTTATGGAATTGTTAACTGAAGTGCCCTCCGCCATGTACCACAAGAATCTTAAGTAGTCAGTGTCCTTCCGCTAGTCTTGACGTCAAGACAAGTGCGCGAATTTCCATCAAGTTAGAAATAATACTATAAATTTTGTAAACTATATACGAAAGGTATCCTCCGTCATCCACCATGTAAATCTTATGTAGACCGTGATCTTTATTTTGGTAAAGTGTGAAAATTTAATCAAGATCATGATAAAAACGTAGATTGTAAGAAATTCTGTAACTGACTCACCCTCTGCCATGCACTACACGAATCCCTGCAAGAGTGTCCTTTCTCTTGTTTTGAAAGTGATCAGTGATCATTTCATCAAGTTTGGAATAAAGAAGGCGTAAGTAATACAAAATCATAGGCAATTATCACGTGTAAGTTGTATCTGTCGCGAAAATTCTGCGCGCCATCTGTTAAGTCACAGGCTAGGCGTGGCTCTCCAGGCTCGTTTCGCCAGGCTCGTTGTACCCGCTGCGCCCGTCGGCTTGCCCCGTTGCACCCGTAGGCTCGCCGGCTCGGCCCACTGTGCCCGTTGCGCCCGCCGACCCGACCCGCCGGCCTCGTTGGTTCCGTGTAACCGACAGCGCGGCTCGTGAGTCTGCTGCGGCTGCGGGGACCGCCAGGCCCGGCCAAGGCGGCGAGCCGCGTCGGCAAGCCCACGAGCGCAGCGGGCCGAGCCGGTGACGTCACAACGCCCGCTAGCGGGTTTTAAGCAACATTCGAAAGCCCGTTTCGGATCTCTAGTAGCACCACTTGGCCATCAGCTCGTTGTACCGTCCAACACCGGTTCTCATTCTGTTTAATGCCACCCAGGTTCTTCGAGGGAGGTTGAAACCAGGAACACGATCATCCGGGTTCTTAATGAGGTGTCCATTGTGAACATTAAATTGCTGCCATAGGTGGTTCCATTCTGTTACGGTGTTCCGATTGTTCGACGAGTGGTTCCAGAAGGGATTTCTAGACATTAATCGTGTCGGGCCATGTAGATGAGCGTGTATGGGAAGTGTGATGTCAGCAGCAATTTTTCCCATTTCTCTTTGGATTGCATGTTGTCTGCGGAGTGACGGAGGTTCGATATTTGCCAGCACAGAGAGCCATGGTGTTGGAGTAGGTCTCAACGTTCCAGTTATTGTTCGCAAGGTGTCATTTAGGCGAACATCTACTTTGTTGACGTGCGAACTGTTAGCCCGTACAGGTGCGCAGTATTCTGCAACGCTGTAGATTAGAGCCATGGAGGAAGTGCGAAGTGTCGTAGCACTGCTTCCCCAGGTAGAGCCTGCGAGTTTCTGAATGATATATCCCTTGCCAAATCAGTGATGACAAATTGCCCAGACACTGATAATTTTTCATCAGACCTATTATACTAATATAAATAACGGTATATTATACTACACTTATATAAATAATACTAATATACATAATGCAAAAACGCACTCCGCTCTAGTAGACAGGGAACAAATGTTTAGTCACCCTGTACTGGCCTTGTTCCTAGAAGGCGGCAACCCCCAGGAGGGTCGTGTCTTCCGCTCGTGTGGCCAGCGACCAGCGTGAAAAACCCGCAGCACGGATGGAGCCCAGCGCGTGCACGCACAAGTCTGCAGGCCTGCGGCGTCCGGAACGCGTCGTGTGGCCAGCCCCATTCTACAGGTAACGGTCCATAATGTCGGCGTCAAGTCAAGCAGAAACGCGCGTGAAAAAAAAAAAAAAAAAACGCTCGTGTGGCCGTAGACTTACTCTTACGGGAATCAGTTTCTGAAACTACGGGTTTGAGTACTGTGGGCAGGATAGAGCTGGTAATTTGTGTCTGACGGGATGCGTGCTTCGGTAGCCCTTGCAGGTGGGGTGATCACTGTGTTCCCAGTTCAATATAACGGAAGCGACAAGTGTCCCACACACGAGTGTCTATCCGTTTAGTGTACACGACGTTCTGTGAACCACGATGAAGTACGCGAACGACACCGTAAGAGCTCTCCATGATGCAGTATGTGATTTTCGGAGATTCAGTATACTGTAAAAGGACATTTTAGTGTTATAGTCAGCAAAGCAGCCATAGCCAACTTACTGTTTAGTTGAAAATAAAATTGCTTTTCACTGTAACGACAATATATGTACCATTTGATAGGTTTTACTGCATTCTGGTAATGGTTCACTCAGAAACAAAATTAATGTTTGCATATCTAACATTGCTTAACAGGTTGTGTAGAATATGCCTATTCATCAGTAAAGCATTCGAGAAGCTCATTAAATATTTGTTTGCAAATTTCTATATTATACCAGTACATGTTGTTATTTGAGAGCTGATGTACTATAATGTCTTATTTTTGTATGTATTATATATATATATATATATATATATATATATATATATATATATATATATATTTTAAAAATAATCAGTACTGAATGTTAAATAATGTCTTAAGCCTTACAGGGGGTATCATTTTCTAAACAATGCCTCAATTATTCACTCAATTAACTTAACGGTGACAGGCATGTTCATGATGTTGGCATTTAAGAAGTTGTGAAGTTTCATGCTTAAGAAGTGTTGTAAAATAATAAAAAATGCTTTTCCTCTAATTGAATAAATATATTAACTGTTAGACAGATACATGCTGTAGTTCATATTTGTAAGTCACGTGGATCTCACCATATTCATTGTGTAATAATTTGATTGGCTTTCAATAATTTACATGTTTTTTTTTTTAATCTGTGGCGAAACTGTTTCAACTAGGGACATTGTAGCCTTGAAACAGTGCTGAAGCTATTGTATTTTGTAATAGTGCAGGCTGTGATGCATGTCACTTAATGAAAGCAAATAAACAAATCAGAAGTTTTAAATGTTATGTAAGAAAAAAAATATGGAGCTAAATGCATGGCTACAAGTCAGTCACTAGGAGAAAATGTTTGTGCTTAGCCTATGCATGGTTGTAATTACATACCAATATGTATTACACCCCACTATCAGCTACTAATCAAGAATCAATCACCTTTATTGGGCACTGATTACACAGGATGAAACAGGCTTTGTCAATATAGATGTCAGAATATGCCTTATAATATGTGCAATGCATAGTTCTTATAGAATGAATTTGTAAAAATGATAATATTATGCTAGTGAATTTAATAAAAATACACTATATTTGTAGAATACAATTAATGTTCAAAACTGTGAAGTATGTACCATAGATACTGAAAGTGAATAGAGCTAATAAATGCAATTGCCTTGCCCGTGCGCGTTCACCAGTTGTGTCGTCTTTCGCTCATAGCCGTTCAACGCTTTTTCCATATGCAACGCCCTGATTTTTTCCTGGACGGTTTTTCGAAGCTTGTAAAGCGGTTTGACAGATGTCTCAATGTACTTGTAAAGTATGTAGAAACATAAAGATATGTCTGATATTTAATGTCTCATTCTCTGACCACAGTCGACAGGGGAAACTGTGCCATCAAAATGTTCAAATGTTTGTATAGCTTATGGGACTTAACTACGGGGTCATCAGTCCCTAAACTTACAAACTACCTACGAACACTAAGGACGGCACAAATATCCATGCCCGAGGGGAGATTCGAACCCCCGACCGTAGTGGCCGTGCAGACCGTGACTGGAGCGCCTCAGTCCCCTCGGCCACTGTGGCCGGCAACTGTACCATCCCCCCCTCCCATATTAGGAAATATGAAACAGACAATATCGCTAATTACATGCACCACATCACAATGGAAACCTTTTCAAAATGTACTTATTCAGCAACATTATTCTTGTCATGTCACAATACAAATGTCCACCTCCGTAGTCTTGTGGACAGCGTGGCTGGTTGTCACGCAAGAGGCCCGGGTTTGATTCCCGGCCGGGTCTGAAATTTTTCTCCGCTTGTGGACTGTGTATTGTGCCGTCCTTATAATCACTGAATCATATACTCGCAAGTCGCTGAAGTGGCGTCAGGTAAAAAGACTTACACCAGGTAGGCCGGACACGACTCCATTGGGAGTCTAACGGCATAAATGCCACACGGAATCATCACCACAATACAAATAAAATATCAAACACATCATTCTTTAATGTGATGTGGTCTCACTAAAGTTAAAACAGAACTAAATCAGTGCACGCATTTGTCAAGGAAATTAAATATTATAAATAGAGATTTGTAAACCCTGAGACTGTTTAGCGTCTCGGTAATATCAAAGACATTAAAAATAAAGGTGAAGCACTGAATTAAAATTTATTACGCAGCCGGGAATCTAACCCGGATTTCCATGATTACTAGGCAGACGACTTGCCACTTTTTCTCTCTCTTTTTTTCAGGTGGATCTATGTCTTGCGGTCGTTGTTTCAGGTCGTACCTGGTTGTTCGTTGAATATTTGGCTCAGCATTTTTATTACAGAGAGCGTTCAGCCCCCTGATCGGGCGCGCTGAGCCACGGCGCCCGGCCGGTTAAAGTGCAGTTTATGCGGCAGCGGCTAGCCTTCGTGCTCGCTAGGTTGGGAACGGCAGAGCAGCCAATCAGGAGTCGCGATGCCGCGGCCAATGAGATTGCGTGTTTCATGACGAGTAAATTTGGCGTCAGTTTCGAAGTTTATTCGAGGATATCGGTGCGGCGTTTGTGTGAGTGTAATTGATTTTCATGGTATAAGAGATTTGTAGATAATTGTCTTATTACGGACATAAGTGACCTATTATTAATGCACCACAGCAGTCAAACATGTTTCATGACCAGTACGAAGCATTGATCATTTTAAGTGAAAGTTAAGTTTATTTTAGTATGTGAGGGCGCGTAGCGCCCGAATCTCCGGTTCAAAAACACTCAATCAGTTTACAGTTGTACGCTCGATATATCAGTCCGAGCTACCTCGATTGCAAGCATTCTTGGAAATTATCGCAATTACTTTTACTGACCGGACAAGGGTACATACAAAAACCTGTCAACCATAGAGCAGGTATAGCATGTTTTATTTATTTTATGATATATTCGAAACAGTGAGCAAGTGACATCCATACTGATAGCAACTGTAACTTATAGATCGTCAAAAACTTTTGCATACACCGCTTCGATTTGTTTACATAGTACAATTGTAACGCTCTTTCTTATTGGCCGCGGCATCGCGAGTCCTGATTGGCTGCTCTGCCGTTCCCAACCTAGCGAGCGCGACGACTAGCCGCTGCCGCATAAACTGCACTTTTACCCGCCCAGCCACCACTAGACCACCGCATCCCGAGCGATTAAGGCGCCTCGGAAGTCTAAGTAGGACTTCCCTCCACGTCACAAACTCTAATTCAGTTTCTGTGTTCCACGAAATATTGCCGCAACTGCCAAGGCTCTCCTTGCAGGACAATAGCACCTCAGCAATGGATATATAGGAACATTCCTGCCTTTAACTTTAGGCTTTGATGATATAAATGGAAATCTACAGGAAGGTTCCAATATGTCCATTGCCGAGGTGCTATTCTGCTCCATGGAGAGCCTTGGCAGTTGTGGCAATGTTTCATGGAAGACAGAAGCTGAATTAGAGTTTGTGACGTGGAGGGAGGTCGTACTGAGACTATTACGAGGTGCCTTAATCGCTAGTGGTGCGGTGGTCTAGTGTTTGGGTCGTGGGGTGTGGCAGTTGAATACCTCACTGCTGGAAGATGCCGTCCTGCGGCGAGATATGTGGCGGCACTTCTTCCAGAGGCAGGCGCGGTACAGGGAGCGCGTTGTCTGTGGACGGAACTCGTGAAGCCCCAGTTTAAGAAGTGCATCTGTCAGTTTGCCAGGGCCAAAGCGTATTGGAGGAAACAAACTTTAGACTTCTACTTCACCAGTTTACGCCAGCAACCCTGCAGCTTATTAAACGAATGAGCCGTGGTGGAGTAGCCGAGCGGTCTAAGGTGCCTCGCTGCTGAACTAAATGTTCAAATGTTTGTATAGTTTACGGGACTTAACTACGGGGTCATCAGTCCCTAAACTTACAAACTACTTATGAACTACTTACGAACTAGGACGGCACAAATATCCATGCCCGAGGGGGGTTCGAACCCCCGACCGTAGTGGCCTTGCAGACCGTGACTGGAGCGCCTGAGTCTCCTCGGCCACCGCGGCCGGCCGCTGCAGAGCGCGCGGTTGCTTGCCGTCGGAGGTTCTCGACCTCCCTGGGGCATGGCTGTGTGTGTTGCCCTTAGGTTAGTTTACCTTAGTTTAAGTAGTTTGTAAGCTACGGACTGATGACCACGCAGTTTGTTCCGATGGATTTACAAACATTTGAACATTAAACGAATGGAAGCCAAAATTGCCGGCCGCGGTGGCCGAGGTGACTGAGGCGCTCCAGTCACGGTCAGCACGGCCACTACGGTCGGGGGTTCGAATCCCCCCTCGGGCATGGATACTTGTGCCGTCCTAGTTCGTAAGTAGTTCATAAGTAGTTTGTAAGTTTAGGGACTGATGACCCCGTAGTTAAGTCCCATAAGCTTAACAAACATTTGAACATTTTTTTGAAGCCAAAATTACTGCTTTGTCCCGTGAAAGTTTGGCGGGTACACGGGTCAGGGGGCGTACTTCCGACGACATCTCCCAAGAGCGGACGTCATTGTTTCACGTCATTCGGGAACATAGGAGAGGGAAACAAAAATCATCAAATATTCAAATGTTTGTAAGGCTTAAGGGACTTAACTGCGGGGTCATCAGTCCCTAAACTTACAAACTACTTATGAGCTACCTTATACTAAAGACGACACAAACATCCATGCCCGAGATGGGATTCGAACCCCCGACGGCGGACTGCCGCGCGCACCACAACACGGCGCTCCAGCACGCGCGGCTAATCTGCCGCGGCACAAAAATCATCACACAACTTCAGTTTGACGGCGGAACGATAGATAATGAACAAGCTACTATTAAGGCCTTTGTTTTCAGTCACTTCCGACATCTTTACTCCGAGCAGAAAGTAGACGCGCCGGCTGGGGGATGATTTTTTATCCAACATTACTTCCACGCTCACTCAGGACGACAACACAGAAATGTTGGCCCCGATATCCACAGAAATGAAGTCAGTCATCACGTGTGCTCCGAAGAAGAAATCTGCGCGGATGGACGGCCTGCACTAGAATTCTACACACAGTACTGGGTCATTTTTGGTGATGAATTCACACGGATGTATAACGACTTGCTATCGAGCGATTCATTCCTTCCTCTCTTCACCGAAGGCATGGTTGTTCTCGTACCAAAAGCATCAAGACGGGATAAACTGAATAACTTTCGGCCAATAACTCTGCTCAACGCGGCTTCAAGATCCTGACGCGATTGCTAAATGCCAGGATTAAGACGGTTCTTAGCAAACTAATGGAGTCTTACTAGGCCAGTCGCCAAGTATGTTTAGGCCCAAAAAACTACAGGAAGCTGAATTTTTGGTATGTTGTTAGGATATATTAGAGTAGTATTAAACCAAGTTTGCAGCTTCGAAATCCTTTAGCTTAACTTTTAAGGGCCAAACAAACCTCGAAACTTTCCGACTTTTTTCTGGTTTTGGCTTATAACTCGTGAAGGGTAGTTTTTTTATGAAACCTTAGTAGAAAAGTGATAAATATTTTAAGATCATGTGACTTGTGTCAGAAAGTGAAAGATAAAAGTCAACATTTCAGGTTTGCACTGTATCCAATTATACATAAATGTATGCGTGATATCTCAGCATGTGATATGTACGGACCACTACCAACTGGCAGAGGTAGAGTTGATCACATTTTTGTAATTATAGAATGTTGGTCTAAATATATTAAGTTGTATCCAGTATTAAAACCAACTACAAGTTCTGTAATAAGGTATTTAGAAGACTATTTTGTTGACGTAGGAGTGCCCAGGAGAATATTAACAGATAATGGGCCTAATTTTAGCAGTGCTCAGTTTTCAGAATTTCTGGCGTGGCATAAAATAAAACATGAAGCGATTTCTAAATACAACCCACAATTTAATCCATCAGAGTGATGAAGGAGATTTCGCGTTTATGTAGGACCTATTGTTCCCATAAACACACAGCTTGGTCAACCTTAATTCCACAGTTTCAAGATATATTGAATGAATTACCTCATATGTCTACTGGCTTAACACCTGTAGAAATACTGAATAAGAAATTTATTGGTGAACCATTACTAAAATACTTTGCATGGCCTAATCCTAAGGAAGATTCAGCCTTGGTACAACAAAAGGTAAAAAATTCTCTCGAAAAGTCTGCTAAAGATAGGCTTAAACAACTAAACAAGAACTCAGTAATTACTATTCATATCGGCGATTTGGTCTTAACGCGCAATTTTCAGTTAAGGTCAAGTATGAAGAAGCAAACAAGTAAGTTTTTTAAGAAATGGTGTGGCCCCTACCTTACAGCCAATTTACTACACCCGAAAGCTGCTTATTTGATAGATTCTGATACTCAAGAGAAAAAGGCTTATATAATTTAAATACTTTGAAGCCTTATATTCCCCCTCAGGCTGATTAACACTCTTTGTTAATTAAGAGATTGACGACCTCTAGGTAAGCCAGTTATCTGTTCTTTTACTTCCATTTTCGTTTTCCGAGGAACAGATCTATATTCTCATACTATCCTATTTAACTATCATTCCTTTAACTGCCCTCCTTAGTCACTACGAATAAGCAGTCAAAGGAAAAGCGCAAAATACGGCTCAGTATATCGAGCGCCATAAAACGGTAGTGTTGCCAACTGTAACATGCCGAACAGTAAGTAAAATTTGACGCTTGGAAAGTACGTAAAAAATAATATGTCTATAACACCTTAAATGTAGTAATTACTTTTATTGGATTATTTGGTTACCACAGTAATGTGAAAATACAATATTTGTGTGTAGAAAGTTATTTGTGATACCAACTGTTACAAATAGACACGCAAGTAAAATTTTACTCAGGAAAAATAGTGGAACATAAGTGATATAGTTCTGGCTGTGAGTATATTAATAGTAATCCAATGTTAATTAATGTTTGTAATTCTATCGGACCAAACTGCGTGGTCATCAGTCCGTAGCTTACAAACTACTTAAACCTAGGTAAACTAACCTAAGGACAACACACACACCCATGCCCCAGGGAGGACTCGAACCTCCACGACGAGCAACCGCGCGCTCCGCAGCGAGACGCTTTAGACCGCTCGGCTACTCCACGGCGGCTAATAATCCAAAGTAAATAAAAAGAATGCTACCTATTTTATACTGCAAACGAATAGTATGAAACCATGATAAGTCAATTTTACTATGTGTGGAAATATGACTTTAACTTAGACGAAAGTCCATAGTTAAAAAAAAAAAAAAAAAATTTCAAATGTTTGTAAATCATACGGGACTTAACTACGGGGTCATCAGTCCCTAAACTTACAAACTACTTATGAACTACTTACGAACTAGGACGGCACAAATATCCATGCCCGAGGGGGGATTCGAACCCCCGACCTTAGTGGCCGTGCAGACCGTGACTGAAGCGCCTCAGTCCCCTCGGCCACCGCGGCCGGCAGTCCTTAGTTTGTCTTGACATTTACACTGATGGTGACAAATACTGATTTTGACATTATGTGATCAATGAGATTAAAAACCTTTACCTGGAAGTGAAAATAATTCATACTGGAGTGAATGGTGAATAACAAATAATATGTCTAATAAAATGATAGGCTATGATTTACTTCCATTATAGCCTACGAGTAGTAATGATGGTATGTTGTACCATTAAGTTCGTATAGTATTTATATGGTTTTGGGAATTTTGTACATTTTATGAATGATATAAAGCAAAGTGGTGGATTTGTATACATTTGATATGGGTTGGTCATTAGGTACACTTCAACATATACACACAGTTACACACACATGTTTTAAACACACGCACACTACACAGACACACAATACTGAAGACTCATCATGCAGTACAATAGTAGGGATTGGAGTTTCTCTTCAGGGGGTTCTGGACATGAAGCTATGGCGTCCGTTCTATAGCGGGGCGGCTCACATCTAGCCTACCATCTTTTGCCCTCCGATGCCATACTGATGTACGGAAAGAACCAGGGATTCCTGGGGAGGAGGCAGGGAAGGGTTCCTGTCTTTCGGGCTATCTTCTTTCTTCCTTCAGCTCCAATTCCTAGTCTTTTTCTTCCTTTCTTACTACTCTTTTATAGAGCACCTGCCTTTTAGTCCCCTTTCCACTTTTCATATGTCTTTATCTCTAAGACCCTTCTTTTCCGTGTCAAGTTTTTTTTCTTGTTGACTACAACCCTCAGTGTATACTCCTGAGAGGATTTGCCCGAGATTCAGATTGCGATCATTACAGATACAAACATTTACTCATATGCAAACGTTTCTTATTTACACCTTACAAATTTCCACTTAATAACAACAGTACAATTAATACTCACACATACATATTAATATTAGGTATAGTGTGGAATGGAATTAGAGTTATTCTACTTAGTAGATAGATAGCCTGAAAAGTGGTTTTGGAGGAAGAAGATGGATATTTATGTTTAGCATGAAGAAGTGCTGTAGTTGAGAGTACACTTACTTGGCACGAGGGATAGAAGCATAACAAGTTAGGATGGTAATGTATGGACACCAATGGGAAAGGTGATAGTTAAAAAAGAGTATTCTGGGACTAGAGTCATCCTGAATAAGAATGAGAAGGGTGATACCTGAGTAGTCTCTAGTGAAGGTGTAGGCTTTGGTATTGTGGAGAGTGAGTAAGTTGGCCCACAGGAGAGGCTACTACTCATGGTTAGGTACCTAGTGAAATGGCCTAATCGGGTTTGGGGTACCCATAAAGAGGACCCAACCCATTTGTAGAAGAGAAGGGGCAGTCAAGTAGAGCCTTGCTGTCATATTTTTTTTTATTTTGTTAGTGGAATCCAATAAAAGGAACTTTGCCTTGTCTCCGTATTTATAAGGTTACTCTTAGTTTCCCAGTTGGGTGGTTTTAAGTGAACATGGGAGGAGAAATCCACAAATTTTATTTAAAAAAATTTAAAAAAATGTGCTAATCCCTCTAACAAGAGATATGACTACTTTCAATGTCACATTTTACTACCACTGAATGAAACTAAACTTTGATATCACAATCAAAGTCAGCTTTATAGCTAAAACTAATTTTATTTTAAAAAATACTCCTTCCATTCCTACCCCACATGAGTGCCTAATTGGGTCAAAAATCTAAGTGGTTAACTTGAGAAGAAATCTCTTATGTTTAAGAAATGTTCATATATGTAAATATGAAAAAATATTACTCATATCAAATGAATTTGTAAAGAATGAAAGTAAAATACAACTTTATATACATATCTCAAAGAAACCAATGATAAATACCAATATTAATAATAAAAAGTTTGTAAAAGAATATTAATAATGTATACTAAATATTAAGTAAGAAGATGAACAGTTATTTGACATCTTATGTCTAAGAGGATGGGTATGTAGTGTAACGAATTGCACTGCAAACCTATGACCCGACATAAGAGTGTCAAATATATTTATTTAAGAGATGTTAGTCGTCAAATACTGCTTTCCAATCTTTTTTCTACTTTTCAGATATATAGTGGATGATTTCCACTTGCTGTAGTGAATTGGAAGTTCCATAGACTGAGAAAGAGGGAACAGAAACTCATTATTCCGTGACGGTGTTCATATGTTCTGTGTATTCACATTGTTATTGTTATGTTGAGATGGGCTCAGAGGTAGACGGACACTACTGGTGTAATTTTCTTCTGTGTAAGGTATGGAAGTGCCTCTTTGTAGTTAAAGGAGAGAATAAAAGACTTGTTAAAGAGGAAAAGTCGAGTTTGAGAGAAGTTATTGATAATATTTTTTGTCTCTCTCTACTTTCTCACGCTGAAACAATCTTCAGAGAAGGAATGCTGATGTCTTCATTAGGTGAAAACTAAAGGTATATGCTTGGGGTACAGACTAGCTGGACCTCTTATGGCAAATTTCTATATAGGGAAGAAAGAAGAAAAGAAGAAGAAAAATAGTTCACAATTCTCCCAATAACACTACAACCTCAGCTACTTCCCTGAACACCAACGACACTGCCACACTGCGACGATCTATAAGAAACTTTGTAACGGCAGCACAAAACCGTATCGAGCATAAATATGTGATAAGAAATTGGGGGCATATATGGAAGAATATTAGTAATCCTTTTCTTCTATGTGGCGTCAGTTCGGCTTGGTATGACGTGGTCCATGAAGTAATGCCCACCGGAGGAAAACTGTTCAATATTAAGCTTCGACCATCACCATTTTGTGCAAAATGTAATATCGTGGAAACACTACATCATATATTGCAGTTTAGGGATTAGAACCAAATATCGACTTGAACACGGAAGAAACTGGCTCTTATCAACAGAACGTCAGAGAAGTCCATCCAGTTACAAGACATATTTCACCCGGATTGGCGGCTCTTTCCAGAATCCAAGAATAACAGTTATACCTGGTTGATGGGTCTATTTCTATTTTGCATGATTACCGACAAAACGCCAACTCTTTCTTTGTTTTCTATCTAAAATGTTATCTATTAGTTGAGGTCTATAACCATTGTAGAAAGAAAGTTATACCCCTCCTCTATTCCCCCACTTCAGAAACAGTAATTACTAAGACTAACTGGTGTACTATACCATATTTAGGAAAATTATCTACCAAAATTGCCAGAATTCTCAAATCATGTAAATACAGAACATCATTTTATGTAAGAGGCACTGCAGCTAACATCCTATTTAACAGCAAAGGCACAAGGGCTCCATTAAGTAACAGTGGGGTTTATAAAATAACATGCAATGACTGCAACAAACTGTATATAGGTCAGACAGGCAGGGCAATTCAAATTAGACTGAGTGAACATGAACGTAGCTGGAGATTACAGAAAACAGACTCCACCTTTGCTGATCACGTTCTGAAAGAAGGACACAACTACCAGGTCCACACAGAAGTGCTTCACGTAGCCAACAAAGGCAGAAAACTAAACCTATTAGAAGCACTGGAAATAAACAAACATTTAGCTAAAAATCCCCAGCTAGTGCTTAATGACCAGGTACAGTTGAACACATCCCCACTGTTAAGCTTCACATGATGTAAACAAAACAGCCACCCACCACAGTCCAACATAATGTCACAAGTAGAGTACCCTTTCCAACCATGTTTACTTTTAGTCTTTAAAATACAACAATATATAATAACTGCACAGTAATATGTAATGTACGGTAATTTAAATACGTGAATCTTGCCAAATGCTGTCATGTAAGTAAAAAGTAAAATCAATGTAGAAAACGAATTTAATGTACACCTTAAGTGATGATCACAACATATGCCACAGTACCAATAATGTTAATATAGTTTTTAATTCAATAATATTTGAAATGTAATGTGTTTCACCCTGTTCACTCGCAAATTAAAATGTAAAAATGTTAAGGAGGCCACTGATTATGTGAACATAATTCTGCATGGCAACAGATACTGTTTGTAATTCCAACAAATGTCAAATCCAAAGACCAAGTAATCTGTGTATTGTATCTTTGTCTTACCATCTTTGAGAACCAAGCAATAGCGTCTTTGTCGACGCATGTCAACAGTTTACCTGACGATGGCCTAATAAGCCGAAAACTAGTTAGTAAATCAACAAAATTTAGTAGAACAAAAACAGTTTGTTTTGATTTCAACCGTTAATACATAATTCTAGTTTCTGAAACAAATATTTAAAATTATTTTTCAAAAAAAAAGGATGGTGCTTAAATAGAGGCTTTGAAAAGTTAAAAATACAACCCCCCCCCCAAAGTTTGTGGCTTGGAGCCACATCAGAATGTTATTAACGTTAGAATAGTGAAGAAGGTCTTATGAATCCTCAATAAAATGAAAAGTTCACTAAAGAAGCAGTGGGGCAACTGACACTCTAAGGACAATTGTCAACTTGGAAATTTTGAACAGAATTGATAGTATTGTTTGTGCACAGTAATTATGGAGAATTGTTTATATTATGTATATGTACATTTTACATTAATATTATATGTGGTTTTTGTCTATATTTAAAACTGAAAACTAATAATAATTCAGAACTCAGTTACATTATGCAGGAATTTCTGTGACATCATCCTATTAGGATAACTCAAATAAATGTGATGTATACGTATAACAGTCTAAATTAACTATAAAAATATTGCATTTTTGTTACATCTTTAAAGAGTGATATCGAAACTCGCCATGGTCGATAATAAGTCTTGATGGAGATACTCTTTGAACTTTGTATGAGTTTTCCATCACTTCTTGGTAGAACAATTGTTTTTGTTCTGCTAAATGGCCTAATAATCCAAAGACTAATTTGAAATGAATAAATAAGTAGTAGAACAAAAACAGTTTGCTTTAATCCGAAAAAGATGCCCTTTGAGTGTACGTAACTGAAGGTAAGGAAATATAATACATATATTAGAAAAGTTAAATAGTTTATTAAGAGAAACTGTATATTGTTGTAAAATATATTTACTGTAAAATTTTCAGGATAATCTACTTAGCATTTTAAATAAGAAAGTAAAATCTGGGAGGCATGACCACTGCATGTCCATGCAAAATGCAGTGTGGATGACTTTGGCTCTGTTGGTAACAAAGAAGATGTAACCGGTGGCGTTATTCTCGCAGAGGCTCGGCAGCTTTATTTGGAAGTAAATGATAGTGTGTGTTGACTGGTATCATTAGGAATTTGTTTTGGCGTACAAAGTGCTTCGGTGTACTTTTTATTTCATGTACAGCACCATTCAGGTGGTTGTAGTCATTCGTAGAAATCTCGTTTCACAGAAGGCAAGGGTGTTTTCATGCTGTTCACAGATGGAATTGTGAGCACTTTATCGAGTGCAATGGCGTCGATATGCAACATGGCTCACATTGTTAGTTTGCATCAACGGAGAGACATTAAGAGATTACCTGCAATCACATTCCTCCACCATTCTTCAGTACTGACAATTTGATAAGAACGTACAACTTATATACGTAAATTATAGTCAAGTTGTATAAGCGAAATTATGGTCCCATTTTAAGAAAAATCTTAACTACTTCAAAAAGCAAGTTTAAGTTGTATATTACTACAGTAGATGTCGAAAATACATAATCTAAACATTATTTAACCATTTTATGCACGATTTTTTTTCTTTTTGGTCAAAAAATATATGTAGGGGAAAGCGGGGTAAGATGGCGAAGTGGTTAAGATGACGAATTCGTTATTTTTTCACCACATTCATAGTTGGCAAAACGTATTTAAATACCTCCCTAGACGCAAACGATTATCTACGAAGTTCAATGAGAGGGATATCGGGGCGCATTGTTGTCTGAGCAGTAGCGACAAAGAAATGTACTGTCGTCATACGTTTGAAATATTTGGACTTTGCATCATAAGGAATTGTTCGAGTATAGTAAGCCTTTTGTAATTATCCATCAGATATTCTGAAAATGCAACTCCTAAAGTAAAGAACAGTATGCAATGTAACTAGTTAGATATGAGCTGGAGTAATTGCAACTAATTTTAAAATTATAACTGTGACGTGGGGAAAGACGACGAAAGGAAGAGAGGGTAAGATGACGAGTTCGTCATCTTACCCGACACATTTCCCCTTACCTTTAATTTATAAAAAAACATTTACAAAAATTGGTTCCGAAACTGAGCGTTCGCTGCACCTTTTTTTCTTTTAGCTCAATCCTGATGTATGGTTGTTAGTGTATGAATGTTCTAGTTTTTACAGACATAGGGTCACGGAAATATACAAGGAAAACTGATAGGGGAAAGTGGGACAAGAAAGCAATGAATGAAGCTATAGCTGAAATAAAAAATAACTCTTTAAGTGTAAATACTGCAGCAAAGGAACATATCGTGCCAAAGCCAATACTACGGAGATTTTTGAAACAGACATGTGGCCTCAGCGGAGATATCGTAAGCATTTCTGTAACAATTAAAAATGCTCGATTGAATAATGTAGTTTTAAATGTACAAAGCAAGCGTTTATTTGTTGTAGGAGCATTAACAGAATTTAGGAAGAGAAAAAAAAAAAAAAAAAAAAAAAAAAAAAAAAAAAAAAAAAAAAAAAAAAAAAAACTTTTACCGCCGATCAAATAGAAGATATAAGAGAGTATATCATTGAGTTAGACAAAAGAGCATTCAGAATAACGAAGAAACAATTTGGAAATTAGTATTTTTCTTTCGCAGAAAAAGTAGGTTGTGCCATCAGTTCAATAAAGCCAAGAAAGCCACTGGAAAGGACTTCATAAGGTATTTTCTTAGCACCTGCAAATTATCTTTGAGAAAACGATAGGCGACATTATAGCAAGACTCATGGCCTTTAACCGAGTTAATGTAGGGAAATTTTTCGGTACACTGAAGGAACTTAGATTGAAGTATTTGTTCAAAACTCAGAACATTTATAATATCGATGAAATGTCGGGAAGCAAAAGACGCTCTCTGGAAACGTGATTTTTGTGTTGGCATATAAAGTAGTGTCTTGTTAATGTTCTAAATTTTTGTTTTGCGTAATTATTCTATTTTATAGTGTGTGCCATTTAGTATTGTTTTTTAAATGTTTTGTCTCTGACTTTTTAAAATTCATATCTCAGTTTAATAAATGAAGTTTTTCTCTGCATTTAAAATAAAGTTTCTCTCTTTTCACTAAACTTATATCTGTTCGTCATCTTACCTACCACCCTTCGTCATCTTAGCCCTAACCTGGGGTAAGATGATAAAAATCACCCTCTTCATTTCATAGAATATTTGTCAAAATTTGAGTGGGGATAAAACAGTTTCAAAGATGATTCACAGAAAATAAAGGTTCAAAGAATTGTCCCTTCAAATTTCACGTTTATAAACCAGTTATTGTGCCAAAGGGGTACGTCTGAAGCTTAAGTTCGTCATCTTACCCTACTTTCCCCTACCAGTTTTAAAAGTAACTAGAAAATATTAACAACTAATTTTGAAACAAAAAGTTTAATGTACCAAAATATAGAAGAATAAATAGATTGCTACGTATTTAAAAAATCATGCATGATAGGTTCAATACCTAGCAATTCAGTTTTTTACCACTTCTATCCTGAATCATATAAATAGATCTTTACTGCCCAAAGGCACAGAGTCCGCAACCTTATTCTTATTTATGCGGTATGGAACACGTTGAATCACTTTCTGTGTTTATTTACACACAATGAACTGACGGAAGACCAAGGATGCAACAGTGCATTGTGGAAATATACGTCGCCATGGTCATCCTCAGTTGTGTTATGTAACACGTAGCTAGCAGATGAATTATTTAGCACTTGACTCACATGTACTATTATGTGCAAAAAAAAAATCCGTGACCTGAATTGCGTTCCGCTCGATACCAGTTCATTCCAAATAACTTATCGGCCTGGTGGAGACTCTAATCACTTTGTTATATAGTCGTTCGACTGTTCAAAATGGATTCACTAGAGAACACTGCTCTTTATGGCAATTATTCCAGAAGTAAATTAATACCACGATATTGTAAATAAAAAGAAACGGGTTATTAAGTTCTTAATATTTGTAAACTCCATTTTATTACAATAACTGACGTATCAATAATATTACCACACTCAATACGATCTGATATAACGAACTTTGTCACATAAAAAATTCAGTAATCCTTAGACAACATAAAACATTGTTATGAACAAAAGGTTTTACAAGCTTAGCTCTTTTCCTAAAGTTCTATAGCATTTCGAAGTAGTTTTGCTCTCTGAATCTTTTTCTATCTACTGCAAAACATCGTTCTCGTGGCGAGCGGGATTGTGTTAACCCTTTCATTCCCAGTGTTGTTTTTCGACAACAACGTATTAAAAGCTGAATATACCGTATTTTGTGTATCAATCCTAAAAATCGCATTGTTATTGATGAACAACATGCTTCTAGTACGACATTTTGCCGCTTGGTACGGCGAGTAGCCACTTCTGTCCATCTTGGAGGTTGTGTTACGTTGCCGTCTGTACGTGGCTGTGCGTGTGAGCATGGGTGTGGATCATGTTATTTTGTTTCAGCAGTGAAGGGTCTTGTCTTTGGGGCTGCGGCGAAGATTATGCTAGCATTATTGATCCGACAGTGTTAACTATCAACAAAATAACGTCCCAAGTAATAAAATACCTCGATACAAACATCTGTGTTGTGTAAGAAATACATGGCATGAAAAACAATAGTTCAATCAAACATTTTAAAACACTTTTGATGTTTAGTGCACCGTATTAATACAGAAAGCACTAAATTTTATTTTTTCTAAAGCTGAATTCATAATGTGGGGATGGAAGGGTTAACCGGCTGTTAAACTAACAAGATAAAAAAATCGCACTTGTGTGTTTTACGGCCTACTTTAGATTTGTAGTTTTATAAGTTTTTGCAAACATTTTAAACGAAAATAATAATCTAAATAATAAAAAAATTAATTAATAAGAGTGTTAACACCATTGCTCAATTTTGACCATTTATTTTAATAATAATATTTCATTTTTATGCTATGTAAGATACTAAATTTCATTCATGTTACAATCGATTCCACTATTGTATGGTATGTGATGTCCGTACTTAATGTGCCTTGTATGTTTTATGAATATCTATATCATGTTTATTTTTGCATATTATTTTTGTAATTTTAAATGGCTTCGATAATGACAATTTTATTTTTGAATCGTCTTATGTATGTGAGTATTATGTAAATTTGTAATATCTCACGACCAGCATAATATGTAAGAGATGTAGTGATTCCAATGTGAACGGAAGTCCGTTGGAAATGAAAAGATGGTGTTGGCGCGCAGCTAACGGAGACAGAGTAGTCAGTCGAAGGTTGGCATTCCCAGCAGTCAGTCTGTGGTGGGAGCTCACAGCAGTAGGGAGCCTGAGGGCACAGCAGCAAGACGTAGTGGCAGACTTGTGCTACTGTATTCTGGGCCAAATATTTGTTTCACTTGAGGCAGAAGAGCAATCTACTTACAATGGCCTCGGTGAACGTGCAATGCAATGTTAAGACTTCTACTGTCTGCATATGGAGCTAAATGGAAGCTACTGGAAATCGTTGTTATAATGTCGGCTCACAAACTGCATAAAGATGAAATCTGAGCTGTATACGCTGTGCCGCCACCTCGCCACTACTCCGCATTAATATCAGGTCACAATATTTATTGTTACTGTTTATAAACTGGTCGCTGAGAGATTTAACTTGTGTTTTGAATGTTTTTCAATAGAGGTTACATTTCTGTTAAAAGTAGTGTGTACGTAACCCTAATTTATCCCAAGCCACATAGCCTAATAGGGATCCCCTCCTGCAAAGAATTATTAACCGAGTCATTCAATTTTTGTCTAAATACAGCAATCAATTTCAATAATGTAAATTTTTTTGGAGAATCTTCTTAGTACAATATACAGTGCTGCAACTATAAATTTCATTGATCTTGCACAATGGTATTGGTAGGAATAAGTTACTGTTTTGCCACATAATTAATTTCAATCAGTTCACATAATTGAAATAGTTCAAACACGAACTTCTATTTGTGGTATCAGTGTTCCTATAACTTGCCAATACAGTTTGAGTGACCCCATACTGGATTCCAGGCTAGCATATTTAATTGATGAATCTACGCAGCAAGGTGTTACTAAAAATAGTTAACTGTAACAGTATTATTAGTTTCATGGTAGGAAGAAAGATTTCATTATTTTCAACAAAGTAATACATACTAGTCAGTGTTCTCTTAGTAGATTTTTGAATAGAGGTCATAATCATAACCAATCTCTCACTTATTTACACAGCACTCAGGAACAGCACTGACCATAACATCAGTAGATTTTTTTTAAATCACTAATTGTAAGCCTTTCAGTAACTTTGTTTCTGAGTGCCACTTGCACTGCAATACTGCATTCCACGCTATATTCTATAGTAACAGAAAGTAACTGATGAGGTGAGTCTTACCGTTACAATAATTTCAATAATTACTGCTTTCATTTGAATCTTTATTATTTTTGTGATTGGTATTTTTTTTTTATCTCTTATGAAACTTGTGATAAAGTTTCTTCCACCCTTTATTTATTCTGCACCAAGCTTCTCAATTTAACTCCATTCTTAATTTATCACTACTTGGTATTCTTATGCCTCATTAGGCTGGCGACCGTGTATACATTTTTATTAATGAAACATTTTGTTAATAATTTTTAATTATCACAACAATGGTATTGCAAGATTACCTAAGTTAATTTTTGTTTCATAGTAATCAGACTTTTTTACTACTATACGCTACACCTGTTTCAAACATAGTTATCGCTTTCCATAATTTATTTCGTGTTTGGATAAATCTTTGAGGAGTTTCGGTCCAAGTCTTGTCCTTAGGCTAGCACGGGTGCCAAACGTAGTGGCCCATGACTGTTCGATTAGTCGCGGTTGTGTCACAAGTGTCTGAAACCCTGCTAGGAAAAAAAAATAGGTAGTGGCGGATTCCGAACCACTGACCTTTAGGGTCTTAGTCCAAGGCAGTGCCCACTACCCTACGGCCAACAGTTGAGAATTTGTTGCTTTAATCTCGTACTATTGTTGGTCGTTGTTAACTGATGCTAATATGGAATTTGTAGACTCTAAATTGTCATTTATCGTACGAAGAACGACGTGTTTTTGTTAATTCGTCAGTGCGCAATTGCTTTGAAATGACAACGAGTAACTTACAACAAGTAAATCATCAAATACGCAACGCAAGATGGCATATGCTAGAGAGAGTTCTGGGCGAGGAATGTCACGTGACATCTGCGAACGGCTGGTTTTCGTTAATTCAATGGAGGGTGTCAAAACTCCGTTATTTTTGCAAATATCTCTCAAACGATACGAGATATTAAAAAAAACATAAGGGAACAAAGTTGTAAGAATTTTCTCCTCTACAAATTCGTTTATTCAATTTTTCGCGTCAGATGAACGGTTTATTTGCAATTGAAATTACAGTACAAACGGCTTTTTTTGGTATTACTAAAGTATTTCTTCTCCGAAATATTTTAAAAAGCGAGGTTCTGGTCTCTGATAGCCAACAATTATGTCTGTAAAATTTGATGCTGATCGGTTGAACGGTTTGACCTACAGTTATACAGACATAGTCAAATCGCCGTTATTTTTGCAAATATCTCTGCAACGATGAAAGATATATATATATATATATATATATATATATATATATATATATATATATATATATATATATATAATAGAGTGAAGTTGTAGAGAATTTTCCCTGCTACCAATTAGGTTATTCAATTTTGGTGTCAGATGAACGGTTCGTTTACAATTACAATTATATTATAAACGGCTTTTTTGGTCTAACTAGTGTATTTTTTGTCCGATAAATTTGAAAAAGGGAGGTTCTGGTCTCTGGCGGCCTACAATTATGTCTGTACAATTTGGTGCTGATCGGTTCAACGGTTCGTCTTAAAAACAGGGAACACGTTACGGACAGACAGACTGGCAGACAAACATCCCAAAATCGCCGTTATTTTTGCAAATATCTCTGAAACGATACGAGATATGTAAAAAACATAAGAGAGCAAAGGTGTAGAGAATTTTCTCCTCCACAAATTCGGTTATTTAATTCCGTGTCAGATGAATGGTTGAGCCGTAATTTTCATTTAAATTTCGAGCTGTCAAAGGACGACCGCAAAGGCCCACTTTTAGTGATACTACCGTAACCTAAAGTGGGCCAAAAAGCGATAAACCGCAACAAACGCTCTATGGAAACCTCAGTATTAACTGCGCATCAACAGCAAATTATCTGTACTCATCACTGAACTAATATTTGTACGCAGTTTTGAACTTGGAATGATGTGACGAACTATGTCGTTCTGGTTCTGCAATCAAACCCAACCCAACACCTGCAGTCACTGCCAAACAAGCACAGCATTCATATCTTATCGATACTTGTTCATGGCAAACATCGTCATAACTGAGTAGTCATGAAGATGAGTGAAAAATCGGAGTTTTCACTACAAGTATCACTTCGCAAATATGTAAAAGGCCTTATTTCTGGACCGTGAATGCAATAAGCACTCTTGCGTCCCTAGTAACAAGTAAGGAAGTGCCCTAACGTAAAGCACTGTGCGGGAGTTACGAACCCAGTACCTAATGGATAATAACTAAGCAAAGTCAGGTGTTAAAACTAGAACTTTTACAGAGCAGCGAGACGTATGACTGTAATGGGATATTATTACGTTATGCCTGACCGGTAATCGAACCCCGAACCTACCGAAGTCCATTCTGTGCACGAATAGACGTTAAATCTCAAATGTTTACAGTAATGAGAATCCGTGAGTGTCTGACTAGAAACGATAGCATCTATCGTTGTTATCGTTAAAGAATGAATAGACATTAAAAATTACTTCCCATCAGTAGTTTAGTGTGCTCTATTTAGGACTTCATAAGAAATTATAAATATTTTGTGCTTGACGGATACCAATTCATATACGTGCATTTCGACGAGATCTGTAGGGGTCTGCAGTCTTGGAGAAAGCCACTAAATGATCCAACTATATGGTTCCGGGAGGGTCGAATACCGTAAAAGAGGAGGTCTGAATTAGAATCCCAATCCAGCACCATAATTTCCCACGTCTCAACTTCAAATAATAAGAGCCATGTGACCTTTAAACGACCACTGGTTTAAAAAATAAAATAAAGTTTTATACTCTAAGGAAAGCTTTGTGGCGACAGAGTTACTGCCTGTTAGTGCCAACCATAAATCGGCCCAGTCCCTGTTGATAGGGAAGTAATCTTTGTTCAATACAAAGTTTAAACTATGGTGCAACTTGACGTTCTTCACTTCTCGTTACCAGAGCTGAAGTAGATGTGATAATGCCTGCTTCAAATATGCTCTTGAAGGGAAGAATCGAACCCATAAATTATAGATATTAAACTAGAAGCGATCCAACATACCATAATGGTGAGATACACTAGCCTTCTGATGGTGTTGTTTCTTCCCGCGCGCAATTAGAGAATGGAACGGTAGAGCAGGGTTATGAAAGTGGTTAATGAACCCTCTGCCAGGACTTAAATGTGATTTGCAGAATATCTATGTAGATGTAGAAGACAAAATTACTCAGATTATTGGATGGAAATGACATGGAAAGTCAAGTGAATTTATTAGCTTAAATTTGTTGTAACCAGGATGTAAGTTAACAGTAGTAAAGTCGCCAACTACAATGTTGCCAATTTTCCAATAGACTAGCAACAGGCAAAATACGTTTGTTCGCCGTCTGTGTTCCTCGCGTTCACTAGCAACGGCGGAAATCGCGGCGCGCTGCCTGCTTCAATGTTGATTGCGAAGAGAAATACAATTTTGGTTTCAGATGTGGTTTAACAATGGAAAATGCTATATTCGTTTCTTGCTGTGAGGCACTATATGGATTAAATATAAAACTGCGAACCCTAGGTGTAATTTTTTATTTAACGAAAGCGTTTGATTATGTTGTAAGAAGAGATTATTGCAGAAGTTGGAACATTATGTAGTTAAGGGGCGTAGCTCACAAATGGTTCACTTCTCACTTTAATGAAAGAAAGCAGAAAGTGATCCTGTGCAGTGTTGAAAATGGTTGTGGTATGCACTAACAATAGGGCACAGTTACGTGGGGGGGGGGGGGGGAGGAGTCTGCCCCAGGCCTTTTTTCTGGTGCCACTATTGCTTCTCATTTATATAAATGATACTCCATTTAGTATTACAGGTAATTCGAATATATTTCGGTTTGCTGATGACTTTACCTTGGTAGTGAAGGATGTTGTTGGCAATCTTGATACAGATACAGTATCAACTAATGTAGTTCAACTAATAAGTTCATGGCTTGTAGAAAATAAACTGATTCTAAATCACAGTAACACTTGGGTTTTATAGTTTCTAACGCACTTCTCTTTTTCTAGTATTTATATTATGATTTCTCAGTGATGTAATAACGAAAGAATGTAGCTTCCATGTCTATTTGTCCTTCGGTTTCTGAAGTGATTCCCCTGAAACACTGTAGGTAAATGCCGAGGTTGTTTCTTTCGAAAACACAGCCATACTTAACAAAACAATCAAGCTTATGCTCCATCTCAAATGACCACGCTGTCGACGGTATAATAAGTCATAATTTTTGTTTTCTGCTTTTGCAAATTTTACGTAAGTTCGGATGAATAATTGTATAACGAGATACGTTAGTGTGCACAGACTCTATCTTAAAAGCATTATTAAGAATGTCTGATGTGCTTTAAGATGATATTATAGTCGGCTTTGTCCACGGAGTTATGCATAACACTAAGTGCCGAAAAAATTAAGATTTCAATTTCAACAATTATCGCTTGAATGTTGTGATAGCCTAGAGAGGTTGTCAGGATGAAACAACGGAGGAAGAAACTCAGGGACAAACTACGCCAACTACTGGGTACTAAAGTCATTTACATCACTTAACAAAAGTAAGTTTCCCGAACTGGTTTCTATATCAATTAGGTTCATTTCAAAGTATGATGATGCAATTATTCTATATCTAGCTATCATGTACAACCGCTCGCTTACCTAAAGATTACGGATGGCGGTTATTGCTGAAACAACCGGTTTTAGGTTATACCGGTTCTTTTCATCTCCAGTTTAACCGAACTGTAAAAGTTGCTCAATATCACCGATTCTTTAAATAACCGGTTTTCGGTTTTTTATTGCTATTATTACCAGTAGAATTCGACAGAAACAAATTTTACAGCCGAAACAGAAACCGTAATCAAATTTTCGGTTATTCTAGTTTCGGCCGAAACCTAAACTAACGAAATTTAGTTCAAATTTAGGTAAATTTACGTTATTCGACAAATAATTAGTCTTTCCATATTTTGCAAGATCCCCTACCAATACTACGCCTTCTTGAGTGTGTGTAAGCCTGGCCAGAAGTCCGTAGAAGACGATATACGAAGCATACAGATTTACTGGCCTAGTATTTCCATCCGGCAGTTGCGAATATTGAGCCAACCGCTCCGTAAGTTGGACTTGTGAGCCAGCGCATACGAATGTCTCATATATATATATATATATATATATATATATATATATATATATATATATATATATATATATATATATATGTTAGTCAGTAAATGAACTTCAATCAGTGCTGCAGAAGTATTTCAAAAGATAAAAATCACAGTTCTGGCTAACAGTATGATTGTTGTCAGTGTAAATGTACGCAAATTGAACTAGGAAAGCTGTGTAGCACATGATCAAAGAATGTTCAAATGAGTGTGAGTTCTTATGAGACCTAACTGCTTAGGTCATCGGTCCCTAGACTTAAAACTTAAATTAACTTATGGTAATGACAACATACACACCCGTGACCGAGGGAGGGAGGACTCGAACCTCCGACTGGAGCAGCCGCGCAGTCCGTAAAATGGAGCCTCAGACCGCACGGCTACCTTGCGAGGCACCACATGATCAATGTTACCTAAACCAATATTGGTTATTAAAAAAGCCCCTCGCTTTCAAGGAATCACATTAATAAAACTTGTTAGCATAACAATATGATAATACATTAAAAGTTATTATTCCAAGCTTACATAATAGGTAGATGAATCGAATTTACCTTCTCATCTAAGAAACATTTTGGGTGCTTTCTTCTTAAATGACACAGCATGTTTGTAGTACCTCCACCCGTTTTCAGCTTTTTAAAGCAAATGGAGCACTGTACCTCACTGCTCCCGTACTTCGTGAAGTACTTCCACACTCGGGATGGTTCCATTTAAGACACAATCGACGTCTGGCGACGACAGCAAGGAACTGCCGCATCACCAGACGGAGGCAAGTCTTGTACACTGCCGGTGCACGCACGCCGTCTAATAGGCCACGCCACACGGCAACAGGTGCATCGATGCCTCAATAGCTGCACCAGTTCTTAAATTCTTATGCCACGCGTTTGTTGCGCGTTTCTGACTGACCGCTTTTCTTAGTTACTGCGATGACCTAATATTTCACAGCAGTGGATGTTTTAGGAATAGCCCTAAATATTAGGGCCTACTAGTTTTAATTTTTTTAAATTATTTACAAAAAACACATTTTAAACCACTACTACAGGAAGTAGTCGTACCGGTTTTTTACAACCGACACCAAATAAATACCGAAAAAAAAACAGTTATTCAAAACTAAAATACCGGTATCGGTTTTAACCGGTCGGTTTTTCCCATCCTAAAGATCCGTACCCAAAGACTGGAAAGATGCACAGGTCACTCCAATATTTAAGAAAGGCAGTAGGAGTTATACGCAAAATTATAGTCCTATATCGTGACGTCGATTTGCAGTATTTTACAGATATACTTTCCTGAAACATTATGAACTACCCCGAAGAGAACGACCTATTGACGCACGGTCAGTACAGATTCAAAAAGTATTGTCCTTGTGAAACATAGCTAGCGCTTTACTCACATGCTTTAATGAGTACTATCGACAATGGATCTCAAATCGATTGCATATTTCTCGATTTCCGGAAGGCTTTTAACACTGTACCTCACAAGCGTCTTCTATTCGAATTGCGTGCTTGTGGAATACTAGTAAAAGCCCGGCAATCAACAGAATTGACTGCTGTTCTAGATATTATGAATTGTGATGAAGAATATCTGTGCAGAGGTGTCTGCTAATTCAAACTGAATTACCCAGGGCAGGTGGCGAGGACGCCCGTTTGCTTACTGCCCCACGAGGTTTCCCCCTTCTACTTGCTATATTGCTAGAAGCAGAATGCAATGAAGGAATATCAATCAATTCTAGCACAGAGCACTACTCTCTCGCAGTTACTTCACGGAAAAACGTTTATAATAGCTATCGGCGACAAACTGACACGTAAGCTGCAAAACTGCGCATGCGCATAGCTGCTTATGGAACTCGACAACAGCTCTGCGCATGCGCAGTTCTATCGGCGACAAACTGATACTAAATATAAGATCACCATAGCTGTGCGTTTGGTTTCGCGATTTGCTGTCAGAAAGGGCAGACTACGTGGTGACCAGTGTTGCCAGATATAGGGAATTTTCCCAGCTCGTAGGTACTTTTAAGCATTGAAATCATGTAGGGAATTTTCATCCAAAAGTCCCTGACGCCTAGGTACTTTGGTAAAATTTTACAATCGTCGGCACAGGCCAAGCAGGTAATGTTGGCAACAGTTGTCAACACACGGGAATGAAGCCCACCAATTGTGTTGAAGTTTGAAGTAGCCAACGATATTTTAGACAGCATAGTTGTGTTCTATTCATAGTAAACAATACTAATTTGAAAACTTAGTTTGGACACATTAAAATTGATGCGAAATACGATGAATTCAATGTATATCAGTGGAATGGAGAGTCGATTTGAAAATCTTAGCACAAGAAAAATTCATTGTTCCCATGAAAGATAGACGTTATATTACCTTGTCTAGACTGTTACTTATTTACGTCAGACTGATATACTAGTTAGTATTTGTAAGTGAGAAGTTGTTAACAAGACAACGCTAAAACATTTGCGACAGCCAACGTTATAATGAACAAAACACTAGATATTCGTTGTCAACATAGCATTACTCTTACAAAATCGAATCATCTAGAGTGACGGAAATCCTTTTTTGTGTTGACTGTGAACTAAATAATTAATACTGTTCCTACTCTATGGTTGATACTATCTCGATGTATCCTTGTGCAGTTAATAAGTCAGTTATCCTCGTGTAACAATGCACTCGGAATTCACGGCATATTTGGGGTAAATATTTAATGCTGTTCCTCTCTATTATTGAATGTGGATGGGCAAAGGTGGATTTGTACCCCCCTTGTCCAAAATGCGCGTCCATTGTATTACCACTGCGACACCTTGCTCGCTCGGTTAAACTGTAATCGTTACGAGTAGACGACATTTTTCGTCCCGTTGGCTGTTATAGAATGAGTTACATAATTCCAAACATTACTGTCGGGACTTACCGTTCCTTGTTTAATGTTCTTATCACAAATGCTTCTCCTTTCATATAGTCACATGCTGGAATCGCATTTGGCTTGCAATTGTTCATTTTTCAGTCTTAGAGAAAGATTTACTTGCACTGTTTGTTTGTCTGATTGGAAACTATAAGCTCGCATCTTATGAAACTTTTTGTGTGGCTTTTCGCGTTTTGTAATCAGTGTAATGCCGTCATTTCATTTATGTCTTAAAAATTGTGTCAATAAAATCATTCATAAGGCAAATCATTTACAGGTATCATGCTCAAAATGTTAATAGCGTCTGGTGATACTAGAATATGAAATCGCTTCAGATGAATTGGGATTTTTGGTTTGCAGTTCTCTTAAGGCAGAAAAACTACCTACGTACGACAGCTACTGAAGAGGAGAGCCGCTGAAATAATTTCCCTTGCACGTAATTTACGATGTTCGGGTTGCAGACGGCGCATCCAGATAATATTTGTAACTACGCTAGCGATAGAGCTCATAGGTGAAGAAATGCGATAAAATTCATCGGTCTAGGCTAGCTATTTTTTTCTGGCAGCATTGTGGCAGGCTGCGCGCCACGCCTTGGAAGCCATGTTCTCTGTTACAACCAGTGATCTCAAATATTATCACTGAATACACAACTGTAGTGGTTACGATGTGTGAAAATCGTACGTATAGGTCGTGTTGTTCTCATGACCCTTGTGTCCTCTGAAAATAATTTATGCACGATGATTACTTTAATAAATACATAATGGTGAACTTCGTGTCGCTTATGGTTTTAGAGAAGTCAACGGAAAGGATGTAGAGTTCAGATCCATATGAGAGTTTTATTTTTATTCAGAACTAGTGTTGCTATCTTATTTCGTTTAATGAATTAATAGCACTGCTTTAGACAGTATTTCTCGTGTTCAGTATTATATTTGCCTCTTCTCTATGTTGTTTTCGTTTGACCTTACAGACTAGATATGCACGCTGTGTCAAAAATCATGCTTATATCATGCGCCTCGAATCTGTCGTTATTAATCTTTACCTATTTGTGTACAACAGCGTAATTTATTCATTAAATTCAATGTGGGAACAACACTAGTTCTGAATAAAAATATAACTGAACACTACGTTTTACACAAATCGTGTCTTTTTCTACAGTTTCGTGGCAGGTGTGCATTTAATTACATGTCTCGAATATTTTGTAAATAGTGTTAAAATTTTCACAACAGGAAGTGCCCGTTGTATATGAGTTAGTTTCTAGGAAATCAACTAATAGAACTATTAAATTTTTTTGCAAGAACGCAATACTGAAAACTAGCTATAGTGTGACAGCTATACGTACAGCAATATGGCGTCGAGCGTCACGACTTCATAATACACAGTACTAACTCCAGATTATCTTTGGGCTCACTGGTTACAACTAGCCAGCGCGAGGAACACACACAGCGATCCAAGGGCGGATTCAGGGAGGGGGGGTGCACAGGGGCACGTGCCCCCCCCCCAGACGGCTCGATAGAGAGAGAAGAGGGGGGGGAGAGAGAGAAAGAGGGGAGTGTGTGTGTGTGTGTGTGTGTGTGTGTGTGGTGTGTGAGAGAGAGAGAGAGAGAGAGAATCTTAGCACTAGAACTTTTACTTACGGGCAGCATATAATTGTGAGTTTAAAAATGCAAAATACCTGTAATTAACATAACGTAATTTGAATCTTTTTGGTGTGCTTCCATTTAATTGCTTCTTCCTCTTTTTGCCAGTAATTTACGATAAAAATAAATAAAAGTTGTTTATTGTTTCGTGATTGCTTAGAGATAAATAAGCTATTGTGTATATATTACTCATACGTAAGCAAAGTTAAGGGATTTAACTGTGTAAAATACTGTGACTTTCAAGGGCTGTGTCCAGGCTGTCGGTAAACGGTTTATCTGATTCTCTTCCTAGACACTGAGAAATGCTACTCCCATCTATTATAAACAGTTTTATTTCAAGCTACAAGTTTCGAATTTCAGCGGCATTTTTACACACATCAGATACAAAGGATTTTCATGGTAGCAGAAATTCTTCTTGAAACACAGTCAATTGTAATTTTCAGAATCAAATTTTCACATTGCAGCAGAGTGTGCGCTGATATGTAACTTCCTGGCAGATTAAAATTGTGTGCTGTACCCGGGATTCGAACCTGCCACCTTTAACTTTCGCGGGCAAGCGTACTACCGTCTGAACTATCCCGACACGCTTCACAGTCCGTCGTCACAACTTTACCTCTGCCTGTTCCTCACCTCCAACTTTTCAAACGTCACAAAAGTCCTGCGAACCTTGCAGGACTAGCTCTCTTCGAAGAAAGGATGTGGTGGAGACATGGCTTAGCCACAGCCTAAGGGATGTTTCCAGAATGGGGAGTGATAGTCCTGAAAGGTTCACAGGAGAACTGTGAAATTTGGAAAGTAGGAGGCGAGGTACTGGTAGACGTAAAATTTTGTGGACGGACCGTGAAGCGTGCCAGGATAGCTCAGATGGTAGAGCGCTTGCCAGCGAAAGACAAAGGTTCCAGGTTCGAATCCCGTTTCTGGTCCACAATTTTAATCTTCCAGGAAGTTGAAAGTGTAATTTTGTTGATCACGAAAAGTTTCTTGAAAACTTATTTCGTTTTGCATAGCAACTTTACATAAAATGAAGAATAAATTGATTCAGTACAACGCAAACACAGGAAATCTTTTTTTGGTTTTGAGGGAATATCAGACTTAGTGCGACATACTCGTATTTACTGGCTGTTTGTTCCTGACCCGTAATTGGGCGTTTACCACGGCTGCCCAGAGGGGGGAGGGAGGGGGGGATTCGAGCATCAGCGGGCAACGTCGCAATGTTGGGAAAGTTACCCGTGACAATGTTTGCAGTAGTATTTCGCGTCTAGGGGCAGCGTAACGTTGACAGCAATCCGAAATAACTGAATATCCTTCAAGTCGTGCAGATGTTTTGTGCATTACTAGTTTCGACGCACTATGGCGTCATTCTCAAGTTCCTATGATTAAATAAAATATTACAATGATTCAACCACATTAAACAGTGAAAAGTTTAATAATTAATCAAACCATGTGTGCCGCATGGGAATGGCCGTGTGATCTGGGGCACAACGTCGTATAGTACGTGACCACTCCCACCAGAGGTTGGAGTCCTCCCTCGGGCAAGGGGTACACACCCATGAGAATAAGTTAAAGTAGATAGTAAGACTAGGCACCAGTTACGTTAGCAATTAGGTCCCTTCGGATTACAAACATTAGACCTTTTTTTGAAACACTAAGTTCTACGTTTTTGTATTGTCATCATAAAGTCATTTGGCTCATTTAATATGTACAAAACATTTGTCGACCATTATGTACAATAGTTTGAATTTTCAAGTGGTTAGTCTTACAGTGCAATTATTCCGAAGTTGTAAATATGTAGAGAAACCCATGCCAGTTTCACATGGCTTCCTCTGTATAGCGATTCGCATATATCCACCAGGCGAAGCTTAGAATCAGTTACATATTGAATTAAATTCTGAGTCTGAATGCGCAGTGTTCAGCTGTTGGCAAGTGTTTGATCCTTTATGATGATGAAGGATGAAACAAGCGTGCCCACAGCTGAAACAGGACATTCACGCTCTCAAATCTGTTTTGTTGTTTGTTTTTTGGATTTTTTTTAAATCTGTGGTAAATTTAGAAAATTCACACTGCTTGTGACTGAATCATTGTAATAGTTTTGTGATCATAGGCATATGAAAATGAAGCCATCGTGAGCAGAAACTAGTAGTGCATTGGTAGTTAGATGGAAGTAAATTAAAAAAAAATTTTTTTCCTAAGAAGCGAATTTGGCTTTGGAACATGTTTTGTGTGTTACATAGTTATATGTGACAATAATATATATATATATATATATATATATATATATAGAGAGAGAGAGAGAGAGAGAGAGAGAGAGAGAGAGAGAGAGAGAGAGAGAGAGAGAGTGCCATGCCCGTAATATTACGTTGTTGTCGTTTGTTCGAAGATTGCCGCGCCCGTAATATTACGTTCTCTGTGTCTTTGCGAGAACTGCCGCGCCCTTAATATTACGAACCGCTGTTCTCAAACGAATTCTAGCTTTCGCGCGCATCATTATCCGTACGGCACTTATCAGAAGGGAGTACTCAAACGAATTCTATCTTTCGCGTGCATCATTATCCGTACGGCACTTATCAGAAGGGAGTACTCAAACGAATTCTATCTTTCGTGTGCATCATTATCCGTACGGCACTTATCAGAAGGGAGGCAAACCCTTGTAGTAGACATCTCTGCCACTAGGAGGCGCCACAAAACTGTTCACTTTACGAAACATGGGTTTGTGTCAGTTGACTGTGAGACATCAGGGCGAGCGTTAGACGCAACATGTCAAGCAGCAGGCCTTTGAGCGACGCCGAGATTCGCCGCATTCTTGATGAATCGGAAGATGATCTGAGTGATGTTTTTGATGGCGATGACACGGATGAAGATCCAACTTATGCTGAATCAGGATCAGGTAATATAATTGCTTTCACGACTGGATGGAACATATTTCCTGGAAAGAATACCCATTCTACCAGGGAAGAAGAAGGCACAAAAGACTTGTAGAGCGTGCTCAGAGAGGGGCAAGAAAGAAGCAGGAGACGCCAGAAGGAAGGATACTTCATTCCAGTGTGCAGTATGCAAAGTGGGGTTTTGTGTCCAGACCTACTTCCAGCTATACCACTCAAAAAAGAACTATTTGCACTAAAAGCCGTTTGCTGATGTTTAATATTCATGATATTCGCATGTAATCACATAAAAATTGCCATGTTTATTAATAAACAGTTTATAATACGAAAAAAAAATATTTTGTGACCTACCCGAAAACAGCGTTTCTTGTTTTGATTGTTGTGATGAAGGTTTACAAAGCAGGGAAATGTACGGGGCAAGTATTTGAAGAGGAAATAATAAGGTTTATTCCTGACCAAGAAAAATATATTAATGATTATTCCTGAATCTCTACCAACAGGACGAAATACTGTAAAAATGGCCGGCACTGGAGGAAGGAGACTAAGAGAGTGGGCTGGCACTGGAGGAAGTCGGTTCGCATATATGGCTGGCACTCAAAGTGTTAAAATTAGTCTCGTCAGGATTTCCCCCCTCCCTCCTCCCCCAGAAAAAAATTCTGTATCCGCCACTGCACCGATCAAACATTTTCTTCCTGTTGCTGGTCTAATGGACAATTAGCAACTTTGTAGATTACATCTGGCAAACCGCGGCGGAGCGGCCGAGCGCATTGAGGCGCTATGCTACGATGCGCGAAACTGTTCCCCGTCGGGAGTTCGAATCCCCCCTCGGGCATGGATCTTTGTGCCGTCTTTAGTATAAGCTAGTTCATAAGTAGTTTGTAAGTTTAGGGCTTGTTGACCCCGTAGTTAAGACCCATAAGCTTTACAAACATTGGAACAGCTAGCAACATTGCGAGCTGCAACTTACTTCCTGGTTAGCACAAATTGAAGCTGGTAAATTCACTTGAGTTTTCATGCTGTGGGTGTAGATAAATTATTCTTCGGAGGAGGAGTTCAATCCTTTTCTGTGGAGGGTGGATGGGTCCTCTTGGGAGGGGGGGGGCGAGGGTGGTCGTTTAGCATTACAAATAGTTTTCCTAGTTGCGGAATTTAAAATTTAGTTGGATACCACGAAATTCTGGTTCAAAGTGTCTAAAGGTCACACACGAACCGTAGAAATCAGTTGCACCTGGTGACCGTATAGGAGTTCGTCAAATCTGGTAGTCCGAAAAACTTGTAAGTTTTTGCAACTCACGAAAAGCATACCAAAATTGGTACATTTGACAGTCTACCAAACACTAAATGAGGAGCGTATAGAAGATTAAGTTAGTGTGTTCTAGAGTTTATTAATATTTTTAATGAGACAAGAAAAATACATAGTAGAGTGTCTACCCATAAAAATGATCCTGAAACTGAATTACTTCTCGGTTCATGTCGGTCGTCGCTGCGGTAACTCATTAATCCTAGTGTGCATTCTATGGGTCCAATGTATCCTGTAGCAGTTTAATTTTTAATTGCTATATGACAGATTTAAAACTGTGTCCCACCGGCAGGTATGCTCTTTGTCAACATTCAATAACTCGTTACTGGAACTGTTAGCATTCAATATCATTAGTTTCAGAGCCACTTATATTTTGTTCTTTATACTGCATATTTACAGAAATTACATTGTTTTGTAATCAATTAGATTTTGTTACAGATCAGATAACACGTTACCAGGGGCGGATCCAGGACGGCCTGCTGGGGGGGGGGGGGAGGGGGGGGGTGAAAGAATTCTCATCGTCGGCTAAACTCTGGCTCAGTAGAAAGACTCTGGTGCGGGCCATCCCTTTTTAATCCACGCACAATCAACCAAAAGTCTCACAGTTTTGAAGACCCTGTGCAGTGATCTACATCTACATCTACATACATACTCCGCAATTCACCGTAAGGTGCGTGGCGGAGGGTACACTGTACCACTACTAGGCATTTCCTTTCCTATTCCACTCCCAAATTGAACGAGGAAAAAAAGAATGCCTATATGCCTCCGTACGAGCCCTAATTTCTCTTATCTTGTCTTTGTGATCACCACGCGAAATGTAAGTAGGCGGCAGCAAGATCGTACTACACTCAGCTTCAAATTCCGGCCCTCTAACTATCCCAATCAGAAATTCACGAAAAGGACGTCATCTTTCATCCAGCGATCCCCAATTTATTGAGTTCCAGGAGCATTTCCGTGACACTCGCACAGTGGTCGAACCTAGCAACAACAAACCTAGCTGCTCGCCTCTGAAGTGCTTCTATGTCTTCCTTTAAACTGATCTGCTGCGGGTCCCAAACACTTGAGCAATACTCAAGACGTGGTCGTGCAAGCGTTTTATACGCGGTCTCCTTTACAGGTGAAGTACATCTTCCCAAAATTCTCCCAATAAACCGAAGTCGGCTGTCCGCCTTACTCACAACTGTCCTTACATCTTCGTTCCATTTCATATCGCTCTGCAATGTTACGCCTAGATATTTGAACGACGCGACAGCATCAAGAAGCTCACTACTAATGCTGTATTCGAACATTATAGGATTGTTTTTTCTACTCATGCGCATCACCTTACATTTTTCTACATTGAGAGCTAGCTTCCATTCTTCGCACCAACTAGAAATTTTGTCTAAGTCAACCTGTATGCTATTACAGTCAGTTACAGACGACACCCTCCCATACACCACAGGATCATCAGCAAACAGCCGCAAATTACAACTTACGAAAAGAGAGAGAGAGAGAGAGAGAGAGAGAGAGAGAGAGAGAGAGAGAGAGAGAGATGCTGGGGGTGAGGGGGGAACGCCTTAGATCCGCCTAAGCACGTTACTGCCACAAATACACATGGTTTTGATCTCAGGAAACATTATAATTTAAAAAATGTTCAAATGTTTGTATAGTCTATGGGACTTAACTACGGGGTCATCAGTCTCTAAACTTACAAACTAATTATGAACTACTTACGAACTAGGACGGCACAAATATCCATGTCCGAGGGGGGATTCGAACCCCCGACCATAACGGCCGTGCAGACTGTGGCTAACGCGCCGCAAAACGCTCGGCCACCGCGGCCGGCATATAACTTCTGCTTTGGATGAAAACCATTGATGAAGAACCAAGTAGTGGTGTTGAAGAAGATGAAGAAGATTTAGATAATGATATCTCAGGACAAATAAGAAGTGAAACTGCTAATGTATATGTTGCTCAGAACGATTTGATATGCTATGGAGAAAAAGCCCCTCAGTGCAAAATGAAATTCCTGCTTACAATTTGGTGAAATTTATACTAATACCATCAAGGGACACAATCACTTACACACACAAAAGTGCGTGGGATTTACTTATTCCTCTAGCTATTGGGGATGAAATTGTGAGAGGCACAAACCTAGAGGCAAGAAGTGTGTGTGTACAAAAAAAGAAATAAAAAATGTGGCATAAATGCTAAGAAACGTTACATGAGCAGTAACAGCAGTAGCACAGTTCGTAGGCAGAGCATAAGGTGTTCACTGTGCCCAGCTCAAATGACAGATATAGAAAGACAGCGTGCAGTAAGTGCACAAAACGTGTGACAGGATGCTCTAATGTTCAAATGTTTGTAAATCTATCGGACTCAACTTCTAGGTTATTAGTCCGTAGCTTACAAACTACTTGAACTAAGGTAAACTAACCTAAGGACAACACACACACCCATACCCTAGGGGGGGACTCGAACCCCCGACGGCGAACGGCCGCGCGCATCGCAACACGGCGCTCCAGTACGCGCGGCTAACCCGCCGCGGCGTGTGACAGCACCATAACAGTGTGGTGTACAGTAAGTGTGATGTGATGTTTTGATGTACAATTATTTATTCTTTGTCAGTGCTGAGGTCGCCAATCTGTGACACACGTCATGAAAAATAATATTGGAGGCTTATGTTTTAGTTTTCGTAATGTAATTTACTACATTTACTAAATTCATTCAGGATTAAAATTACACTTTTTAACTTAATAATACCACTACGAATTGCCACAGCTTTCATATATTATACTCATATACCTTCAAATAACAATATTCAGGTACGATAATATCCATAAAATACTAGTTTCATTTAAATTCTTGTGTTAGTTATGACAGGTCCAATGAACCCAGGATATGTAAATGTGCAAAAAATATAGGCCATAGGGAGAAGGGTTAACGCCAGATTGTGCGGCACTGACTTAACGGATGCGTTCGTCCCACATTGTTTTCCGCGCTTACTTCATGCAGTGTTGCTTGTTTGTTATGACTGACAACTCTACGCAAACACCGCTACTCTCGCTAAGGCCGGCCGCGGTGGCCGAGGGGACTGAGGCGCTTCAGTCACGGTCTGCACGGCCACAACGGTCGGGGGTTCGAATCCCCCCTCGGGCATGGATATTTGTGCCGTCCTTAGTTGTAGGTAGTTCATAAGTAGTTTGTAAGTTTAGGGACTGATGACCCCGTAGTTAAGTCCCTTAAGCTTAACAAACATTTGAACATTTGAACTCTCGCTAAGTGCAGCTCATCTGCCCCGCGTTGTCCATTGTGAGAGGTAATGTCTTTACTTTTGTATTGTTGACACACTGTTGACATTGTGACCCTCGGAATACGGAATTCCCTAGATATATCCAAAATAAAAACTCGCTAGGGTCTAGTTCCATTCTGCGTTCAGTGTATGTTAATTTCTGTCGTACGCTCCTAATCACGTCAGAAACCTTTTCACGTGATTCACAGCAATACAAATAACAGCTCTGCCAATTCACCCCCTTTTTATGATATCTGTAAGCGACATTAGCGCCATCTCTATCCATGCATATCGCAATGCCATACCCTTGTCGTCTCAGCATAAACTACTATATCCAGCTTTGTTACATCCAAAAGAAAGAGCCAAGTTTTTAAATACCAAGTTTAACAAAATACTAGATAGAAGGACAGATATAGGTTAAGAATTAAGGAGGGACGTTGATGAAAAACACACAATTTCAAAACTGTACCAAAACCTCAGTTTTGTAGATATGGCAATGAAATTTTGTACCACGCTTTACCTGAAAGTAACACATTTACGTATAAATGAAATTTGAAGTTTTATTTTCATAAAATAATGTACGTTCCTTTTTCTCAGAAACTATTCCAGAGATTTTTACAGAAATTTCTCTGTTTCATCTGTGTACATGTTATAAGCTTCGAGGTTTTTGGAAATGGTAAAATAGGAGAATTTTCATAATTTTTAAATTATAATACCACAACTACAATTTTAAATTAATGCAAAATTCCAAGCACTTTGCCCCATATCTCAGTTTGCAATAAAAATTTCAAAATTTGCTCTTGAGACAACGTTTATTATATTCACAGAAATATGTGTACAAAATTTCATAATTATAGCATTCATAGAATCTGAGGAAAAGGTACATAAATTTTGAAAAACAAACTTTTCAGGAAACGCAAATTAAAGTTCCACCTAACTTTTTTCCTAATGTCAATTCTTCACAAGGCAAAACATTTGTACCCTGGGTCGTCTTTCCCTTCAAGGCTTCTCTACTGGTTTCTTGTAGTTTGTCTTCTATCCTTTACCAGGTCTTCCACTGACTTTTCAGCTGCAGAGACGCACTGTAAATCTATGTTCAAATGTTTGTATAGCTTATGGGACTTAACTACGGGGTCATCAGTCCCTACACTTACAAACTACTTACTAAGTAGCTTACACTAAGGACGGCACAAATATCCATGCCCGATGGGGGAGTCGAACCCCCGACCGTAGTGGCCGTGTAGACCGTGACTGCCGCGCCTCAGTCCCCTCGGCCACCGCGGCCGGCTGTAAATCTACTTTTCTCAGGATGTCTCGAGAAAAATTTCCTACCTTGAAGCACGTTCCCATCATTAAATACAAGAACTGCATCATAAGTTTCAGTTCTGACAACCGTAGCAGATGCAAACGTGGTTTTAAGGCATCGTTTTCATATGAGTCAATTTAAAGACTCATTTGGATTCTGGGGTTTGGTTTCAAGGTCAATTAATCTAACTCCGGTGTACCGACATTCATCACTGAAGTATGCACCATGCATCTCACTAATTTTTCGCTTGGTGCTGCTAGGAGACGAGTTCACATTTTCAGCAAATGTTCTTACTTCGGACGTAGCCTCATTGCTGGTTTGTCGTTGTTTCTCACGTCTTCTATTCACTAACTTATTGAAAAACAGTTTATCCAGTTTTTTATACACTCTTCGTGACCGTGGCATAACTGAATGAAGAAAGACTCGAACACTTCTATAAATCTCCGTCAGTATCACAAGGCAAAATAATAATAATAATAATAATCGCCGCGGTGGAGCAACCGAACGGTCTAAGGCGCCTCGCTGCGGAGCGCGCGGTTTCTCGCCGTCGGAGGTTCGAGTCCTCCCTCGGGCATAGGTGTGTGTGTGTGTGTGTGTGTTGTCCGTAGGTTAGTTTACCTTGGTTTAAGTAGTTTGTAAGCTACGGACTGATGACCACGCAGTTTGGTCGATAGATTTACAAACATTTGAATAATAATAAAGATAATTGCTTCGTTATAAACGGTGCACCTAGTTTGTTATTGTTTATAAGATACGGAACAGAGCCAAAGATGATCTATAAACCAAAGAGTATGTATCAAAGTCTTCTAGATGTATCCTGCACATGATTGGTTGAAAGTAATACACAGAATCGTTGTTCACTCAGCTGGTATTGAAGTGCTGCTTCAAATCGTGGGCGTGTTAGGAAGGCCGCGTCACACTTGTAATTAATTTTCAGGCAATTCGGATGCGATGTCAACATGGAAACTTTGGGACTTATTGGCCATCAGTTGTACTAACAAATAAAAAATAAATCGAAAATTGACATTTTTGGTCAATTTCATCAACGTCTCCCCTTAATCCGTAACACAGCAAGTAAAAGCTCAGTACTATAAGCAAGGGCCCAGGTACTTGTGTCTCATGAGGAAACTACAGATTTACTCAACACTTCAAACGTCGATCGACGTAGGATGGAAGATTTCCAACTTGATAGACAAATACAGCCCCGACGCTGTCAGCCAGAAGGCTGCGTATCCCACACAGTTTCGCTCACCGTCGCCAGCAGTAATGATTTAAGCCAGTCTGGGCAACACCGTCCTGTGACAACGCCTCACAACAGTGTCACGTCACGCCTATAGACCTCGATCGCTAGCTGACTGGCTGGCAGCTACGAGGCAGTGGACATTCAGCTAGCGATCGCGGGCCTACTCGGTGTGGCGTGACACGGACTGTTGTGGGGCCTTGTCTGGGCGGTGTTGGTGTGTTCAGGTGGGTGACCTTCCTCTAGGCCGTCTGGCTTCACCCTAAACCGCAGCCGCAGCAAGGACACCGGCCTTCCCCCAGCCACAGCCGTCGCGTCTGCGAAGCGTGCTGAAAAATAATACCTCCCAATTTTTACTGTCTTCTCAGTATCGGTTCGGGTATTGCGTGTCATACATATTATTCGCTCAACTTTCCCGCTTCGCTGATGCGAGTTCCAACCGCCTGCCGCTAGAGGGCTCCGAATTGTAGTGTGCAACATGGCGGTGTGTGACGTAACTCAAGCCCCCACAATCGCGTAAGCGGCCGACTGCGAACAGCGGACAAATTGAAGAGCAACTCGGCGACCATTGTAGTGGCAAACTTCCGCGCGAACTTTAAATGTGCGTACGATTCTTTTGATTAGACAGAGTATTCATTTGAGTTAAGTCGCGAAAACTATGTCTAATTGAAATATGTAACTACAAAACAGCTTCACACTTCTTGAATAAACAGCAACTATCGGTTGTGTCTAAATTTGTTACACATACGGTGTAGAAATTGGCCAACAGCGTTTCCTCTTCCTAACGAAACCGAACTATAACATGAAGATTTTTTTTTTGCGTTCTAAGAGCAGCATATGAACGGAATTTATCGTCAGACACGATTTGTTTGCCCTTTCTCAGTATATTCTACGATTGTGAAACTTTTGTACAAACATTAATTTCGGAAGAGTTTCACACTTTACGTCTCTGCTTTGATGCTGTATTCTCCAATATTTAGATTTTTCATAGCATCAAAAAATCTAACAGGGTTGACTGAAACAGCTAATGTTAAAAATCGATTGTGAATGTGAAATATGCCATCAGATACATAACTGAAAAATAGCTTCTTACGTTGTGAATACAGCAATCAGCCACTACCAAATTCTTTTAAGAACACGAAGTATGCCACAACGTTTTCTTAACTAAAGCATCTAACAATAGCAATAGGGCATCTAGCAAGAAAATTAGCATTTTAATGCTCTGCTTATAGCAGAGTGAACTGCTCAAAAGTCAGCTACTATCGTCACAGTGTTGAACTTCACAATGTGCATCCACTGTGGCTATGTGCCATTCATTTATGGAACTATACACAGGTCTGCAAACCCCTTTCACTTGTTATACCTATATGTAAAGCAGATTACTTTTCAGTTCTGCGTTACAGTTTGCTAATATTAATTTCATAAACAAAAATTCGAACTGCAGTGAGGCAACTAATTTCGTGACCCCAATAGTTATTTTACACAATCATAAAATGAAACTTTTTGAACTTCCTGTCCACCAGTACTGCCTAAAGTAGCTCCTTTTTAAGAGCTACCAGTACAATAAAAGCCTGTTATTTATTTCATTCAATCCTATATTGTGTTGACTAACAGTCTGTTAATCAAGAGTAAATATCTCTGAACACAAGTAGTAGGGCTACTTGTATTCCTGAGAAATATAAATGGGAATACAGTATTAGATCTTTTTATTCCTTTCAATTGATTTATGTATTTAAACGCTGAGAAGCTCTTCAACATCTTGCTTCATGTACACTGCGATAGTCAAACAATACAGACGTGACTATCAATTGCGTATATATCCCGCAGTAGCTATTTAATACACGATTTATCTGGTAACAACACTCGTATTTATCTGACGGTTGCCTCTACTATGGCGGCTAGGCGAAGGTTCAAATTATCCCGCGACAGCAGCGCCTTCAGGGAGTCTAGTTACTTTTACAAGGTCTTTGGACGTAACTATGTCGCTGCGTGAGGAACAGCGTCTGCAATCGAGTTTCTGACCGCCGAAAACGTGCCTACATTTGAAATCCATAGAAGATTAAAAGGTGTGTAAGTTATAACACATCCTTTTTTCTTGTCATTACTGGCTGAATGTAGTTAATTTGAAAATACACGTGCACTCGCTGTGAATGCGTGATAGAGATGGCAGCACTCTACGGCGCATAAAACCAAGGTCTATATAGGAGAGCAAGGGCGGATTCAGGGAGGGGGGCAAAGGGGCACGAGCCCCCCCCCCCCCTCACCCAGACGGCCTGACGAAAAATGAGAGAGAGAGAACAGAGGAGACAGAGAGAGATAGAGAGAGAGAGAGAGAGAGAGAGAGAGAGAGAATGGAGAAGAGAGAGAGAGAGAGAGAGAGAGAATATGGAGGGGAGAGAGAGACAGAGAGAGAGAGATGGTGATGAAGGGATGGAGGGAAAGAATCTTAGCAATAGAATAATTAACTTTTACTTACGGGTAGGTCCCAGGTTCGAATCCAGTTTCTGGCCCACAACTTTAATCTGCCAGTACCTTTCAAGTGTACTTTTGTTGATCGCGAAAGCTTTCTTGAAAACTCATCTCGTTTTGCATAGCAACTTTACAAAGAATGTAGAAGAAATTGATTCAGTACAACGCAAAAACAAGAAACCTGATTTTAGGTTTTGAGGCAATATCAAACTTAGCGCAACATACTCGTATTTACTGGCTGTTTGTTTCTGACCCATAATTGGGCGACCTTTTAGGATACGCTGTTTTTCCAAATTATGCATTGTTTAGTAATGACACAGCTACTCCGGTTACTGTACTGTTCATCCAAGGTAAGTTGACGATTCGTGCGCTGGCTGTTGGTAGCGGCAGGAGGCGTGTACTATGATTGTGTGCAGTAGTACTTCGCGTCTAGTTTTGACGCTTTATGGCGTCATTCTCAAGTTCCTATGATTTAAAAAAATATTACAATGATTCAACCGCATTAAACAGTGAAAAGTTTAATAATTTATCAAACCATTTGCGCCGCATGGGAATGGCCATATGATCTGTGGCGCAACGTCGTGGATTACGCGCCCACTCCCACCAGAGGTTCGAGTCCTCCCTCGGGCATGGTTGTGTGTCTTGAACTTAGAATACGTTAAAGTAGATTGTAAGACTAGGGACCGATGACCTTAGCAGTTTGGTCCTTCGGATTACAAACATTTGAACTTTTCGTGAAACAACATGTCCTACGTTTTTGTACAGTCACCATTAAGTCATTTTATATGTACAAAAATATTTTCGACCATGTTGCACAACTGTTTGAATTTTTAAGTGGTCAGTCGTATTCAATCTTAAGTCCAATTATTCCAAAGTTGTAAATATGTAGAGAAACCCATGTCAATTTCGCATGGCTTCCTCTGTTTAGGAATTCGCATATACCTACCTGGCGAAGCTCAGAATCAGTTACATATTGAATTAAATTCAGAGCCTGAATGCCCAGTGTTCAGCCGTTGCGAAGTGTTTCTCTTTTATGGTGATGGAGGATGAAACAAGTGTGCCCACAGCTGAACACAGGACATTCACGTTCTAAATTCTCTTTTTTTTTTATTTTGTGGTAAATTTAGAAAATGTGCACTGTTTAATGTGATTGAATCATTGTAATATTTTCGTGATCATAGGTATTTGAAAATCACGTCATAGTGCGCAGAAACCTATAGTGCATTGGTAGTTAGATAGAAGTAAATTAAGTTGTTTTTCTAAAAAGCGACTGTGGTTTTGGAACATATTTTGTGTGTTTCATATAGCAGTTATATGAAACAATGACTGTACTAAATTTAGTGTGTGTGTGTGTGTTTTAAAATTAGTCTCACAAAGCCCTTAAAGACATGTTCACCCTCCTCAGGCTCGATCCTCCCCCCTCCCTCCCCTCAGAAAAAAAAACCACTGACGTGTTTTACGGCCCACTTTAGATTTGTAATTTCGTGAGTTTTTGCTAACATTTTGGACCAAAACAATAATTTAAATAAGAAAAAATAAATTAATAAGAGTGTCTGAAACCCTTTTAAGAAAAAAAAAAATTATATAGTGGCGGGTTCCGAACCACTGACTTTCAGCGTCTCAGTCCAACGCATTGCCCACTACGCTACAGCTAACAATTAGAAGTTTCTTTCTTTAATCTCATGCTATTGATGGCTGTTGTTTAATGATGCTAATATGCTATTTGTAGACACTAGATTGTAATTTATCGTACGAAGAACGACGTGTTTTTGTTAATTCTTCAGTGCGGCATTGCTTTGAAATGACAACGTTTAAGTTACAATAAGAAAATCATCAAATACGTAACGCAAGATGGTAGCCAACAATTATGTCAGTAAAATTTGGCGCCGATCGGTTGAACGGTTCGACCAAAAAGTGTGAACACATTACAGCCAGACAGACATCGTCAAATCGTCGTTATTTTTGCAAATATCTCTGCAACGATGCAAGATATGAAAAAAAACATAAGAGAGCGAAGTTGTAGAGAATTTTCCCCTCTACCAATTAGGTTATTCAATTTTCGTGTCAGATGAACGGGTCGTTTGCAATTACAATTATATTACAAACGGCTTTTTTTGTATTAGTACCGTATTTGGTGTCCGAAAAATTTGAAAAAGGGAGGTTCTGGTCTCTGGCGACCTACAATTATGTGTGCAAAATTTGGTGTTGATCGGTTGAACGGTTCGTCTTAAAAACAGGGAACACGTTACGGACAGACAGACAGACATACATCCCAAAATCGCAGTTATTTTTGCAAATATCTCTGAAACGATACGAGATATGAAAAAAACATAAGAGAATAAAGTTGTAGAGAATTTTCTCCTCTACAAATTAGGTTATTCAATTTTCGTTTCAGATGAATGGTTAAGCAGTTACTTTCATTTAAATTTCGAGCTGTGAAAAGACGATCGCAAAGGCCCACGTTTAGTGTTACTACCGTAACCTAAAGTGGACTAAAATCCCCTGCGTGCTAATGTAGCCACACAGTTGACAATGTGACCGAGCGGCGCAGGTAGGAACAGGCGAAGCGTACGGGGCAGGGGAGACAGGCGGTCGCGTGCGTCACGGAATAATCCGGCTATCTCGTTCGGGTACAGCGCTGTACTCTACCGCGTGGCTAATGCTCTCAACTCCCCGTCGAGTCGCGTTCGAATGCAACAGTCTACTGTACCGTCCGGTTAATGCGCTTTACTCTCCCGTCGGATACCGTATTCGAGTACCGTGCAGCACTATACTTAACCGAGAGCTATCCTGCAAAGGCTGGACAAAATAACTAATATTGCCACGAGAGCTTACTATCTATCTGATCGCCTAGAAATTTGAACTGTTCAGCCTCACTTATCGTATGCCCATTCTGTGTGAATTAGCGTCAATTTATTTTCTACAAGGCATGGGCGCATTTCTTAAACTGCAGTATTTGATACTGCGTCAAATTGCGCTACAAAGCTGGTGTCGTCAGTAAATAGAAATATGTTACATCTACATCTACATAGATACTCTGCAAATCACATTTAAGTGCCTGCCAGAGGGTTCATTAACCACTTTCATAACTTTTCTCTGCCGTTCCATTCTGTAATAGCGCGCGGGAAGAAAGAACACCTAAATCGTTCCGTTTTCGATCTGATTTCTCTTATTTTATTGGGATGGTCATGTCTCCCTAAGTAGGTGGGTGCTAGCAAAATATTTTCACATTCAGAAGTAAAAGTCGGTGATTGAAACTTCGCAAACAGATCACGCAGCAATGAATAACGTCTTTCTTTTAATGATTTCCACTCCAATTCGTGCAACATTTCCGTGACGCTTTCCCCCCCGTAACGTGATATAACAAAACGAGCTGCCCTTCTCTGAGTCTTCTCAATGTCTTCCGTCGGTCCCACCTTGGTGAGGGTTCCACAAATTGCAACAGTACTCCAGGAGAGGACGCACAAGTGTGATGTAGGCAGTTTCTTTGGTGGAGCTGGTGCATCTTCGAAGCGTTCTGCCAATGAAACGTAACCTTTGGTTCGCCATCCCCACAATATTTTCTATGTGTTCTCTCCAGTCTAAGTTGTTCGTAATTGTAACTCCTAGGTATTTGGCAGAATTTACGACCTTAAGGTTTGACTTATTTATCGCGTAATTGAAGTTCAACAGATTTTTTTAGTGGTTATGTGTATTACTTCACCCTTTTTTGTATTTAGTGTCAATTGTCAATTTTCGCACCATGTAGAAATTTTGTCTAAATCGCTTTGCAGTTGCTTTTGATCCTCTGTTGACTTCACTAATCGATAAACGACAGCATCATCCGCGAAGAGTCTAAGGGAGCTATTCAGATTGTCTCCTAAATCGTTTATAAACACGAGGAAGAGTAGGGGACCTATAACGCTTCCCTGTGGAACGCCAGATATCACTTCTGTTTTCCTCGATGACTTACCGTCAATTACAACGAACTGTATACTTTCTGATAGGAAATCTTGAATCCAATCGCACAATATTCCATAAGCGTGCAATTTCATTAGCAGCCGCTTGTGGGGTACAGTGTCAAAAGCCTTCTGGAAATCCAGAAATATAGAATCGATTTGAGATCCCTTGTCGATGGCACTTAACACTTCATGTGAATAAAGGGCAAGCTGTGTTTCGCAAGAGCGATACTTTCTGAATCCGTGTTACTATTACATGTTACACTAGAAGCATATCATTTATATAATATACTGTATTATTATTCAGTCCCTCCAGTTGCTTTAAAATAATTGAAATTAATCTAGATTTAGACTACCACTTAGAGTATTTTCATCAGAAATAAAACTAATACATGAGACGTTTATAAAAAGCGCTAAAGGCGCTCATTTTGTATAAAGTTAGTAATAACCCGAATTGATCTGTAGACACGTGGGCAGCCCATAACGGCCATCCACTATGTTATTTTTGTATTGTCCAGACTGATGGTCATAACTATCAGATGTTTTGTTACTAAATTTATACGACATAAGTGCATTTATGTCTTTGTGTAAACGTTTCATGTTTTAGTTTTATTTCTGATTAAGATGCCATTAGTGGTACTCTAAATCTTGATAAAGTTCAATTATTTTAAAGCAACTGGCGGGGTTACGTACGTTACGTAAAATCAGTTGCTGCTGCAAACACTTCATGCTCAAAATCATTTATATAAATAAGAAAGATCAGTGGCTCCAGAACGAACCCCTGGGGCACCTCCCCCCTCTATTTAACATTGTGAGTGTACATCATAGTCATTACAAAATTACCTTTTGATGTATGTTTTTAAAGTAAGAGGTGAACCAGTTGTAAGCTACTCGTCTTATTTCATAATGTTCCAACTTCTTCAACAATATTTTATGGTTAACAAAATCAAACGCCTTTGTTAAATAAAAGAACGTGCCTAGCTTTCGCAGGTTTATCTCACAGAGACAAGAGAGTATAACATATTCGATTGTTAAACAACGTCTGACACCAAACTGTATATTTGAAAGCAAATTTCGGGAACTGAAATGATCATTTAAGCTGGAATATACAGATTTTTCAGTAACTTTAGCAAATACTGGTGGACTATAAATAGGTCTATAGTTGTCTACGTTATCCTTTACTCCTTCTTTCTAAAGTGGTTTCAGTACTGAGTACTTCAATCTGTCAGGAAACTGACCATCCTGAAAAGAAAAATATACAAATATGGCTAAGTACTAGGCTGACAGAGGCAGAATAGTACTTAAGTATACTCTGTAATATCGGTAAGCCTCTGAAATTATTTTTTTACGGTATACAGTCACGCAGCTTCAATATAATCGTCCCTGTTTAACTTAAGTATTGAAAACAATTTATTTTTCCGTCACATCTGCACTATTTAGAAGATTCGGGCTTAATCGTTCATTTTCAAACCGTTGGCCTTATTCCAACCGTAATAATACACTTCATGAAGCAAATGACTGATAAAATCTGTACATTATCCACCGTTAATACATAATTATATTAAAATTTAAAATCGATTAAAACAGCTGATGCATCCACGGGCCTCCAACGTGTTCTGTCATTTGCTTCATGTAGTGTATCATTACGGTTGGAATAAGGTCAACGGTTTGAAAATGGTCGATGAAGTCCGAAACTAGTTACCAACTCCTAAATAGTGCAATTGTGACGGAAAAATAAATTGTTTTCAATATATTACCAGTTGCTGATCATGCACCATCTTTACGATGAATTTTCATTAATTTCAGTAGTTTGTAAGTCTAGGGACTTATTACCAAAGTATTTTGGTGCAACAGAATTACAAACATTGGACACAATTTTTGAACTTAAAAAACACACAATGCCAAAAGAGTTTCCATTCAAAGGCTGAAATGTTCAGAATCTGTATGCCATAGAGGCAACATCATATCGAGTATTGAGGGAAACATCCTACCAAAGCACGAGGTTGAAGATACCCGTTTGTCGAAACACTCGCTCTTGCTGTGTGAAGAAGCCGGTAACTGCCTGCAGCACATTATCATCTCAGAGGAACCGTCAATCCTTCAAGGAATTTTCAAGGGACAAAGGTATGACAATTGTATTCCACCACAAACTTCAATGCACTTTTCACTTCTCTTATTAATACCATGTGTAGGTCTTGACGTGTTTTACGGACCACTTTAGATTTGTAGTTTTATAAGTTTTTGCAAACATTTTGGACGAAAATAATAATCTTAATAATAAAAAAATTAATTAATAAGAGTGTCTGAAACCCTTTTAGGAAAAAAAAATTAGGTAGTGAAGGGCTCCGAACTATCGACATTTAGCGTCATAGTCCAACGCCTTGCCCATTACGCTACGGCTATCAATAAAAAGATGAGTCCTTTAATCTTGTACTATTGATGTCCGTTGTTAACTGATGCTAATATGGCATTTGTAGACACTAGATTATAATTTATCGTACAAAGAACGATGTGTTATTGTTAATTCTTCAGTGCGCCATTGCTTTGAAATGAGAACGTGTAAGTTACAATAAGAAAATCATCAAATACGCAACGCAAGATGGCTTATGCCAGGGAGAGTTCTGGGCGAGGAATGTTGCGTGACATCTCCAAACGGCTGGTTTTCGTTAATTCAATGGAGGAGGTCAAATCTCCGTTATTTTTGCAAATATGTCTCAAGCGATACGAGCCGGCCGCGGTGGCCGAGGGGACTGAGGCGCTTCAGTCACGGTCTGCACGGCCACTACGGTCGGGGGTTCGAATCCCCCCTCGGGCATGGATATTTGTGCCGTCCTAGTTCGTAAGTAGTTCATAAGTAGTTTGTAAGTTTAGGGACTGATGACCCCGTAGTTAAGTCCCATAAGCTGTACAAACGATACGAGATATGAAAAAAACATAAGGGAGCTAAGTTATAGAGAATGTTCCCCTCTACCAATTAGGTTATTCAATTTTCGTGTCAGATGAACGGTTCGTTTGTAATTACAATTATATTACAAACGGCTTTCTTGGTATTACTGCCGTATTTTTTGTCCGAAAAATTTGAAAAAGGGAGGTTCTGGTCTCTGGTGGCCTACAATCATGTCTGTAAAATTTGGTGCTGATCGGTTGAACGGTTGAACGGTTCGTCTTAAAAACAGGGAACACGTTACGGACAGACAGACATACATCCCAAAATCGCCGTTATTTTTGCAAATATCTTTGAAACGCTACGAGATACGAAAAAAACATAACAGAGCAAAGTTGTAGAAAATTTTCTCCTCTACAAATTCGGTTATTCAATTTTCGTGTCAGATGAATAGTTAAGCCGTAATTTTTATTCTAATTTCGAGCTGTCAAAAGACGATCGCAAAGGCCCACTTGTAGTGTTACTACTGTAACCTAGAGTGGGCCAAAATAGTTTGGATTACGTAAAAAAAAATTGCTATAAATCTTCATATTCACAGTGACTATCTACCGATAATAGTGGCTCCTGTGACTGAGGAACTAACTCAAGATGAATACAGTGCCTAACATAAAGAAGAAAGGGAAGGATATTTGTGTAGCAACCCACAATTTGAAATCCGACGTAAAGAATTTAATTTCAAATGCTACAATATGAAAATCCATATTTTTCTGCCCACTAGGTTTGTTTTCCTGAGTTTGTCAAAAAATGTTTGTAAATCTATCGGACCAAACTGCGAGGTCATCAGTCCGTAGCTTACAAATTACTTAAACCTAGGTAAACTAACCTAAGGACAACACACACACCCATGCCCCAGGGAGGACTCGAACCTTCACGGCGAGCAACCGCGTACTCCGCAGCGAGACGCTTTAGACCGCGCCATCTGTTTTCCCCCTTCAAGCTAGAAAAGTTTTGTTCTTTGTTGTTTTTTCGTTTGATGCTTATTTCGTGAGATATTTGGCCCAGCCACTATCAATGGACCACCCTGTACGAAATGAAAAAAAAAAAGAGGAAAATTGGATTGGCCTGGGATGCTCTGTGACAGGTGCTTTCACAATGGGCAGGAATGTATAATCTATAAAGGTCAGCAAACACCACTTGCAGCACAGTTCGATATCTCGGAGTGCAACTCGATAATAGGTTAACATTTAAACAACACATTTTAGTTACGAAAGAAAAAATGGTTAAATTAATCCATAAACTGTTTCCGTTATTGTATAGTACCCAGATGGCCACACAGACCGAAGTTCGTTTATACAAATCCTCGGTCCTCCCTGCCATGACACACGGATGCTCGTCTTGGGGAACGGCATGTCCCACCAATATAAAAATGTTACAAGTACAGCAAAACAAGTACCTCCGACTCATTCTACGAGCCCCTAGATTGGCCATAACGAGAGAGTTGCATGACGAGCTACATATGGACACTATACAAGGCTTTATAATCAAGCACACAAGGAACTTACTAAGCAAAGTAGAAATCCTGCGACCGACCACCATGCACCTAGAATATACGGGCACAGTACACCCCGCGAGATGGCATCGTGTGAGAGTTCCACGTGCAATTATTGAAGATCCACCATAATAGAAGGTGCGGGACCTCCGATAATAAAGGTGACCATCATCTGAGTAGGGCAAAAGAGCGACTGCTCAAAAGTCCTGCTAACGTTGAACTGCTGTTAAAATGATCAGTTGACTTGGCACACATGAAGTCCAGCTTTCAAAGAAGGCAACACTTCTGAGAAGACATTAAAAAAAAAAAAAAGCACTTGAAGCACACCCCCTACCCCCACCCCGCGGGGGCGTCTCGTTGAAATTACGCAGTGCACCAGTGCTAGTGTCTGTGATCATTGACTTCCGTGTGTTTTAACTAGTGCCTCCACAACTGCAATCTACGTTTTTTACCATGTGACCCGTCAACTGTCTACGGTATGTGTGTGACATTTTTTTTTTTTTTTTTTTTTTTTTTTTTTTTTTTTTTTTTTTTTTTTTTTTTTTTTTGTAAAGCTTATGGGACTTAACTACGGGGTCATCAGTCCCTAAACTTACAAACTACTTATGAACTACTTACGAACTAGGACGGCACAAATATCCATGCCCGAGGGGGGATTCGAACCCCCGACCGTAGTGGCCGTGCAGACCGTGACTGGAGCGCCTCAGTCCCCTCGGCCACCGCGGCCGGCGATATACGGGGTGTCCCAGCTATCTTGTCCACCCAAAATATCTGTGGAACAATAACAGCTATTGGAAAACGACTTTCACCGGTATCAATGTACGGCAGGGGCCCATGAATGTACATATTTTTAAACATTCTAAAACGAAAGGAAATGTGTTTTTTAACACAAACTTATGTTTTTTTTAATGGACACCCTATATTTATCCTTCAGCAATCCATAGCATGACAAATCACATAAACAATCGCGTTGATTGCATCGCAATATTCCAATTACATCCCGAGATATTGCGACGCGAAGTTGACGCTTGAAATGCGCGAAACGCGCGGCTAGCGCACGTTCTGAGACTCAGGAGAGAACCCCATGCTGTACAGGACGTGCGCTAGCCGCGCGATTCGCGTATTTCAAGCGTCAACTTCGCGTCGCGATATCTCGGGATGTAATTGAAATATTGCGATGCAATCAACGCCATTGTTTACGTGATTTGTCATGCTATGGATTGCTGAAGAAAAAATATAGGGTGTCCATTTAAAAAAACATAAGTTTGTGTTAAAAACACATTTCCTTTCGTTTTAGAATGTTTCCAAATATGTATATTCATGGGCCCCAGCCGTACATTGATACCGGTGAAAGTCGTTTTCCAATAGCTGTTATTGTTCCAGAGATATTTTGGGTGGACAAGATAGCTGGGACACCCTGTATATACACCGTTGAATCTAATGGTGTCTCCTCCTCGGGCTTGCTCTAATGTTGTCAGGTAAATAGACTGTAATGCATTTCACGTGCGTTTCGGATAGTGCTCTCCCTCTTCGGGCCTGGCCTGTGACATTTCCGCCGGCGTAGTCGGTAAGCCGGTCTTCACTAATGCGACGTCAATTTACGGCGAATGTCACAGAAATGCAATCGCAGCTGTAGCACTGTACGCTGTTCGCTAACCGGATCGATGCCGTCCTTCACCTCGGCACCTGTTCTCGGAAGCTGCTCTCTCTGTTTTGTTGTGATTTGGGACATTTCCGGTCGCCTCGTCGGTAAGCCGGGCTCCAGTAATGGACGCGAAGTTAATTTACGGCGAATGTCAGAGAAATGCAACCGTAGCTGCAGGCTAATCAGATCGACGGCGACCTTCACCTCGCACGCGCCGCGAGGATGTGGGCCTCCCACCCACACACTTCAGTAATGGAGGCGATGTTCATTTACGGCGAATGTCAGAGAAATGGAACCGAAGCTGTAGCGCTGTACGCTAATCAGATGGACGGCGACCTTCACCTCGCACGCGACGCGAGGGTGGGGGCCTTCCACTCCCACTCACACACGCTGGCCGCGGTGGCCGCGGGGACCGAGGCGCTCCAGTCACGGTCTGCACGGCCACTACGGCCGGGGGTTCGAATCCCCCTCGGGCAAGGATATTTGTGCCGTCCTTAGTATAAGGTAGTTAGTAAGTAGTTTGTAAGTTTAGGGACTGATGACCCCGTAGTTAAGTCCCATATGCTTAACCCTTTCGTGGTTGTTGCGACATATACGTCCCACTAACTTCGGACCTCATTTGTACCACAAGGTGGCGAGTTGCGTAATTCTGCATAGTGCTGCCATCTGTTGGTGGCCCTTCAGAACGCGGAAAAAAATCGAGGCACTGAAATTCTTACAGTAGAAGGCTGTGACTGTTTATATGGGCTGCCGCGTGAATTTTCGCGCCGTAACCATTGTTTATTGTGCCTTGAATCGGTTTTCGTCGTTTTCTCGCTACCGAAAATGTCCGAAGTAAGTATAATTGCTATTTTCTGTTTCTTAGAAGCTTACAAACAACAATTACGCTTTCTAAAACTCATTTTACTTCAAAAGTTTTTTTCAGTGAATTTACAATTAGTGGGACGCATGTGTCCCAGTGGCCATTGTGTAGCCCTATAATGCCTTTTGGCTGCGATATTATAGTACTCATATTTCAAAGAAAAACAGTTTTTCTGTAAATTTTTGCGCTAATAAAACACGGTATATGGTTTACTATTATCTGCATTTTCTATTATAGAAGCTGCGAGACAGCTCTCTCTCGTTTCTTTTATTTATTTATTTATTTATTTTTTTAATATGGTGTGCATTACAAATTTTTGAATAATGTACTTGTTTAGACCCTATGACAGTTAGGATAACTTAAGAAATTATTTTAAAAGGTCTTAGGTAAATCGGTGCCAGAAATGATCAGTGGGACGTATGTGTCCCACCTTTTTTTTTTTTTTTTTTTTTTTTTTTTTTTTTTTTTTTTTTTAGCAAAAATGGAATGTGCTAAAATTTCTTGAGTGTCATATTTGTAATCCTGACCCAAATCAGACTCTGTAACAGCTGAGATAACTTAAGATATTCTAAAAAATGAGTAAAAACCACGAAAGGTGTGGTGTCGCACAAGTCCAAAGTGCGCGCCACCTACTTTCGCCGCGCGCCGCCATGCACGCACGGCGCGGCGTTCTTGCGACGACAGCCACCAGCGCCCTCTGCGACAACTCCGCTCGTGGCCACCACTGAACGACATCGTTCACTTGGGACTGAGTTAGCAACCAGTTAGGACCTTCGTAATCAGATAGGCACCAGTGAAGACTTTGCTATCGTACAGGCACTAGGCAGGCCTCTAACAACTATGTATCAACATTCTGCAGTACTATGTAAAAGTTAAGTATTGTTACATTCTGTGCAATATATATCTCTTTCTAATTTACTCTAGTGTTTATAGTTTCTGGCTGCTCCCCTCCGTACCTGCACCAGCGTGCTATCTATATTCCTGTGTCGGTCTCATTCCACTCGGCCACCGACACCTACGACGAGGCTGGGACACAAAAGCGGCGACGAAGTTGGGACACAAAAGTGGCGACGAGGAGTGATAGAACCTTGGACCAGCCCGCTTGCAGCAGCCAGACAGCAGCAGTCGGAGCACGCAAAAATTGCTCCCGCCCACCCGCCCTTATTATAACAATTTTGGGGAAAGATATTTTGTTACGTGTTTTGTGGACTTTTTTTGTTGCAGAGCGCCCTCTTTCATATTGCATTTGTGTTTTGTTATAATTTACTTGTATGCGCGGCGCCTAATCGGTCAGCATGGCCACTACCCCGAACCCAAACTTAATGGAAATTATTCAGTTACAGACGGCGCAAATCACTCAACTACTGCAGGCCGTGTCGCAGTTGACGGCACAGGCTGCTCACCAACAACAACAGCTGTCACATCAGCAGCCCACACCTGCCGCTGTAACGCTTCCTACATTTCGCCAGTACAACGAACGTGAGGAAGAATGGAGCGACTATTTCGCACAGTTTCAAGAACTCGTCGCGGCTCATCAAATTACAGGTCAGAGAGTGAAGAACCTTTTCTTATCGATTGTGGGCCCCCAGACCTTCGTACTATTGCAAAAACGTTTCCCTCTCGCATCTCCTCGTGATGTAGACTTTGAACAAATTGTAGATGCACTGAATGCTCATTATGAGAGAAAAGTTCTTGTAGCCGCTGCACGATACCGATTTTTCAGACTTAAAAAATTACCGCAGCAGTCACACCAAGAGTGGATTACGGAATTGAAGGGCTTAACCCGCCAATGTAAATTTACTTGCTCTTGTGGACTTTCTTATAGTGACGTTAGTTGCGAGATGCGATTACGCAGAATATTCAGGACCCCAGAATTAGAGCAGCAATTCTGAAACAGTCTGACCCCTCATTAGACAGTGTACTGCAGCTTATAGATGCGCATGATACTTTTGACTTAGCAGATGTAGAAATGCAAAGCCACAGTGTTAATTCAGTGCGCCGCAACGGTCGCTTTCCTAGCCGTAGTTCTCAGTGTAGCACTAGTGATTCTTATTTTTCTACCGGCCGTGCTGAACAGACAGTGAACAGTAGCCAGTGTAAAAGTGCGACACAAAGGTCGCCCCGTCGTGTTAGAAACAGTACTTTGAATAACGGGCGCCAACACTCATTTCCGAAAAATGTACGTAAATCTTGCCCCCAGTGTGTGTCTCGCCACAAGCGTGCGCATTGCCCTAGTCGCAACGCAACCTGTTATCAATGTGGCAAATCGGGACATGTGCAGTCTGTGTGTATGCAAATTAAAAACTCAAAGAACAGTAACGTTAGAAACAGTGCTTCGCAGGGTGCGAGAGCAGTGCATACAGTCAATGTCATAGACGCTGTGGAATTGAACAGTGCTTTGCTTGGTTCTCAATTGCAAGGAAATTCTTCTGCACCTATTGCAAAACTATGTATTGAGCCACGCCGCAAGCGCCGACGAGCGCGTACATCTGTGCAACGGAAAAGGGTTCGGGACAAGCAAAGTGACTATCTACAGTGCAATCCTGTAGTGAACCTAGTGCCTTCTGCAACTTCTAATTGTAATAGTGCCCAGTACTGTGTAGCTAGTGACAGTAGAATTGGTGTAGCTACTCAAAGTAATTTTAGTGCAGTAGCCTCGCATTGCGCGGACGCCGATCCGGCGGTAGTGTCATCTAGTGACAGTGTGGTTAATCCGCTGTGTGCCGAGTATGCGCCGCTTCCTACCGCACGCAACCCGCGCAAGCGCAGAAAACAATATGTATTAGACGTTGCCCACATTCGCGCACCGGTCGTGCGCCAGAAGCACAAGCTGTTTGTTACTCTCTCTATAGAAAATAAGACTGTGCAATTTCAGCTTGATACTGGTTCCGCTGTTACATTAATAAATAAAGACACATATGAACTTCTGGGTTCGCCAAAATTGTCGCCGTGTCAACAAGTGTTAACAGCGTACACAGGTCAAAATATTCCCGTGCTAGGTACATGTAGCCTGCCCGCCTCTTTTCAAGGTGTAACAAAAACAGTTGCTTTTGTAGTTCTACAGGCCAAATCTACACAGAACATTTTTGGACTAGATGCATTTGATTTGTTTGGTTTATCAGTTCAAAGAGATGTGCTTCAAATTTCGTCAATAGTGCCTCAGGATAAAATCAATGCATTGTGTGACAAATATAGTGACTTGTTTTCGCCGGAACTAGGTTGTGCAAAAGACTTCGTGGCACATGTAACTTTAAAAGAATCTGCAGTTCCAAAATTTCGTAAAGCTAGACCAGTGCCTATCGCAATTCGTGATAACGTGCTGCAGAACTTAAACGTTGGCAAGATAGTGGTGTGATTTCTCCTGTTTCTGCGAGTCAGTGGGCCTCGCCTATAGTAATTATACCCAAGCCGTCAGGAAAACTTCGTCTCTGTGCGGACTTCAAATCAACAGTGAACAGTCAAACAATTGTCGACACTTATCCCCTGCCCAGACCTGAGGAACTGATGGACAAATTAGGACAGTCTCGCTTCTTTTCCAAGATTGATTTAGCAGAGGCATACTTACAGATTCCACTTGATGACGAGTCGAAAAAGTTTTTCGTCATTAATACTCACATGGGCCTTTTTCAATTTCAACGCCTACCCTTTGGCAGTTCTTCCGCCCCCGCTATTTTTCAGCGCTTTTTGGAACAGCTGACAGTTTCGGTACCTTGTTGTTCGAACTATTTAGATGACATTGTGGTATCCGGACGTACAGTTGAAGAACATTTAGCAAACCTGGAGTGCCTTTTCAAAGTTTTGACTGCAGCAGGTCTACGTTGCAATAAAGCAAAGTGTTCGTTTTTTCAAACTGAAATAGAGTACCTAGGCCATGTGATTAATGCCCAAGGAATTCATCCCTTACAGTCACATCTTCGAGCAATCAAAGACTTGCCTCCTCCTAAGAATGTGCATGAGTTGCAAGCAGTGATGGGAAAGCTTAACTATTATTTCAGATTTATTCCCAATGCCTCTCAGATTACAGCTCCACTGCATCACTTACGTAGGAAGAATGTTCCTTTTGTATGGTCCAAAGATTGCCAAGTTGCCTTTGACAAATTAAAGTCTGCACTACTCAGTGATGCATGTTTGATTCCCTTTGACCCACAGAAGCCTGTAGTGTTAAGCAGTTGACGCCTCATCGTACGGTCTGGGCGCTGTAATCTCACATCGTATTGGATGTCACGATCGTCCTATTGCCTTTGCATCCAAGCTACTGACGCCGACGCAACAGAATTACAGTCAGATAGAAAAGGAGGCCTTAGCAATCATTTACGGCGTCACAAAGTTTCATCATTATCTGTATGGCAGAAAATTCTATTTGTTGACAGACCACAAGCCTCTCACGTCGTTGTTCTCACCCACAAAGCCAATTCCGCCACGTACGGCACAAAAGCTTCAGAGATGGTCCTTGATATTGTCTAATTATCAGTATGAGATTTTGTACCGACCTACCGCTAAACACGCCAACGCGGACACACTTTCCCGACTTCCGGTTGGCCAGGATGTTTCGTTTGATTCTTCAGAAATGGCATGTTGTCAGATAGACTCCAGAGATGCTTCCGCTGTCGCAGACTTTCCTTTGAACTCTCGTCGGGTTGCACAGGAAACAGCTGCGGATGCAGACCTAAGTGTGGTAGCACGTTTTGTTCGCTCATTATCTTTAAGTCAGGGTGTACTGTTGTTGCATACCGACAACGACCAAGCAAGAGTGATTGTTCCTCGTTCCCTGCAACGAGAAGTGTTACGCCTCCTGCATCAAGGACATTGGGGCATTGTTAGGACAAAGCAACTGGCCAGACGTCATTGTACCTGGGTTGGTATGGACGCTCAGATAGAGAGCATGACATCACAGTGTACAGTTTGTGCGGAGCATCAGGCGGCTCCTCCACAGCGTTTCTCAGACTGGCCACGCCCCAAGGGACCATGGCAACGTTTACATATTGACTTTGCCGGACCTTTATGGAATACGCGCTGGTTAATTGTTGTGGACGCTTTCAGCAAGTTTCCTTTTGTGATTGCCATGAACTCAACGACAGCTTCTAGTACAATCAGTGCCTTAACATCAGTGTTTTGCATCGAAGGCTTGCCTGAAACTATCGTCAGTGACAATGGACCTCAGTTTGTTAGTGCGGAATTTCAACAGTTTTGTCGTGTGAATGGCATTCAGCATATTACCACTGCACCTTTTCACCCTCAGTCCAATGGTGAAGCAGAACGTTTCGTTCGAACATTCAAGTCTCACATGGACAAGATGAAAGGTCAGCACTCCAGGCAGCAAGCTCTTCAAATTTTCCTGTCTACGTTTCGGTGCATGCCACGTGACGGCCCGTCTCCTGCTGAGCTGCTACACGGCCGCCGTCACCGCACTCTCCTTCACCTGCTGCAGCCTCCCACGCACCGAGTCGGTTCGTATGGCGCTACGCGTTTTCAGGTTTCTACGCCGGTGCTGTACAGGGTGTTTGCTGGAAACAAGAAGACATGGTTGCCGGGCACCATTCAGCGCGTGCTCGGTCGCAATATGTATGTTGTACGTTCTTCCACAGGGTCGGAGCTGCGGCGCCACGCAAACCAATTGCGCCTGCACAGGCCGCGCGATCCTGTCTCGGGTTTCTTGATTCCAGACCCAGTTCACCGCCAGGGAGCACAGCCACATCGCTCGCCGCCGGGCCCAGCGTCCCCGGACTACGAGATCGTACCCATGGAGGTGGACGCGCCTCCCACGCAGTCCGCCTCTCCGCCTCCGTCGCCGCCGCAGCTGACAGCGTCACCGAGAGGGACTCCGGAACCGTGCGGGCCCCCCCAGCTTGGGCCACGCACCTCAGAAGATGACCTGCTCCCTCTGGGCGGGGGTGTGCGCCCTTCCTCAGGTTTCGCCGGGTTTCCTGGAGGATCGCAAGGCGGATGCCGGGGCGCGGACGGCGTCTCGATCCCAGCCTCAGCTACGACGCTCGTCCCACCAGTAACGCCCCCGCCCAGGCCCTCCTCCCAGTGCCGTCGCCGTGGCCCTCAGCCCTACGGCGCGGCGGTTTGGGGGGGAGGGGTGTGGTGTCGCACAAGTACAAAGTGCGCGCCACCTACTTTCGCCGCGCGCCGCCATGCACGCACGGCGCGGCGTTCTTGCGACGACAGCCACGAGCGCCCTCTGCGACAACTCCGCTCGTGGCCACCACTGAACGACATCGTTCACTTGGGACTGAGTTAGCAACCAGTTAGGACCTTCGTAATCAGATAGACACCAATGAAGACTTTGCTATCGTACAGGCACTAGGCAGGCCTCTAACAACTATGTATCAACATTCTGCAGTACTATGTAAAAGTTAAGTATTGTTACATTCTGTGCAATATATATCTCTTTCTAATTTACTCTAGTGTTTATAGTTTCTGGCTGCTCCCCTCCGTACCTGCACCAGCGTGCTATCTATATTCCTGTGTCGGTCTCATTCCACTCGGCCACCGACACCTACGACGAGGCTGGGACACAAAAGCGGCGACGAAGTTGGGACACAAAAAAAGGGTTAACAAACATTTGAACACTCACACACAGTAGTTAACGGGATGTGGGGACGGCGACGTTATTCCGTACGTTTGAGCACGATCACCCATTAATCCGGCCGAATCTGGAGACAGAAGTGGTCGAAAGGTGAACGGAAGGTAGGTGTGTAATGGTAGAGGGAAAGAAGTGCAAACGCACGTGCCTACAAAAAAAATCAAAAAAAATCGCACTAACGTGTTTTACGGCCCACTTTAGATTTGTAGTTTTATAAGTTTTTGCAAACATTATGGACCAAAATAATAATATAAATAATAAAAAATTAATTAATAAGAGTGTCTGAAACCCTTTTAGGAAAAACAAAAATCTTATGGAGCAGCGAGTTTCGAACCGCTGACCTCCAGCGTCATTTAAATTATTTTTGTGATTGGTATTTTTTTTATCTCTTATGAAACTGGTGATAAAGTTTCTTCCACTCTTTATTTATTCTGCACCAAGCTTCTAAATTTAACTGCATTCTTAATTTATCACTGCTTGGTATTCTTATGCCTCATTAGGCTGGCGACCATGTATAAATTTTTATTAATGAAACATTTTGTTAATAATTTTTAATTACAACAACAATAGTATTTCAAGATTACCTAAGTTAATTTTTTTTTCATAGTAATCAGACTTTTTTTACTGCTATAAGCTACACCTATTTCAAATATAGTTATCGCTTTCCATAATTTATTTCGTGTTTGGATACATCTTTGAGGAGTTTCGGTCCAAGTCTTGTCCTTAGGCTAGCACGGGTGTCACACTTAGTGGCCCATGACTGTTCGATTAGTCGCGGTTGTGTCACAAGTGTCTGAAACCCTGCTAGGAAAAAAAATAGGTAGTGGCGGATTCCGAACCACTGACCTTTAGTGTCTTAGTCCAACGCATTGCCCACTACGCTACAGCTGACAGAAGTTTTGTTCACTAATCTTTTACTATTGAAAGTCGTTGTTAACTGATAGTAATATGGCATTTGTAGACACTAGATTATCATTTATCGTACGAAGGACGACGTGTTTTTGTTAATTCTTCATTGCGCCATTGTTTTGAAATGACAACGTGTAAATTACAATAAGAAAATCGTCAAATACGCAACGCAAGATGGCGTATGGCACAGAGATTTGTGGACGAGGAATGTCACGTGACATCTGCGAACGGCTGGTTTTCGTTAATTCAATGAAAGGTATCAAAACTCCGGTACTTTTGCAAATATCTCTCAAACGATACGAGATATGAAAAAAACATATGGGAACAAAGTTGTAGAGTATTTTCTCCTCTACAAATTCGTTTATTCAATTTTCGCTTCAGATGAACGGTTTATTTGCAATTAAAATTACATTACAAACGGCTTTTTTTTGTATTACTAATGTATTTCTTGTCCGAAATATTTCAAAAAGCGAGGTTCTGGTCTCTGGTAGCCAACAATTATATCTGTAAAATTTGGTGGCGATCGGTTGAACGGTTCGACCTAAAACGTGGGAACACGTTATAGCCAGACAGACATCGTCAAATCGCCGTTATTTTTGCAAATATCTCTGCAGCGATGCAAGATATGAAAAAAATATAATAGAGCGAAGTTGTAGAGAATTGTCCCCTCTACCAATTAGGTTATTCAATTTTCGTGTCAGATGAACGGTTCGTTTGCAATTACAATTACATTACAAACGGATTTTTTTTTTTTTTTTATTACTACCGTATTTTTTGTCCGAAAAATTTGAAAAAGGAAGGTTCTGGTCTCAGGCGGCCTACAATTATGTGTGCAAAATTTGGTGCTTAATCGGTTGAACGGTTCGTCTTAAAAACAGGGAACACGTTACGGACAGACAGACAGACGGACAGACAGACATACATCCCGAAATCGCCGTTATTTTTGCAAATATCTCTGAAACGATACGAGATATGAAAAAAAAAAAAACAATAGAGAGCAAAGTTGTAGAGAATTTTCTCCTCTACAAATTCGGTTATTCAATTTTCGTGTCAGATGCCTGGTTAAGCCGTTATTTTTATTTAAATTTCGAGCTGTCAAAAGACGATCGCAAAGGCCCACTTTTAGTGTTACTACCGTAACCTAAAGTGGGCCAAAAGTAAACTATGTGACAGGGTGGGTACTATTTGTAGTAGCGGCGTGCTTGACCGTCTGCGACAGGTCATGCATGGGAAATTTAGTATTAGTAGCGGGTACCTTTCGATATCAGTGTCATAGCTAGGCTCATCATAAAGTGTTAGGCTGATGTGAGGTACTGCTGAAGCTGAACAATGATGAAGTCTCCTGGTCCTTTCAGATTAGATTAGATTAATACTTGTTCCATAGATCATATATACAACATTTCGCAATGATGTGGAACATGTCAGTTTAGTAAATTGTGTCTATACATGACACTCAATATTGTAAGAATTTTTTCTATTTTCATTTTTCAATTTTTTAAAAGTTTTTTCTAAAACTTCATCTAAAGTGTAGAAGGATTTGCCATTCAGAAATTCCTCTAATTTCTTTTTAAATACCAGTTGGTTATCTGTCAGACTTTTGATGATAATTGGTAAATGACCTAAGACTTTTGAGGCAGCGTAATTCACCCCTTTCTGTGCCAAAGTTACATTTAACTCGAATAGTGAATATCACCCTTTCTCCCAGAGTTGTAGCTATGCACACTACTATTACTTTTGAATTGGGTCTGATTGTTAATAACAAATTTCATGAGTGAATATATATATATATATATATATATATATATATATATATATATATATATATATAGTGAAGCTACACTGAAGATCCCTAGATCCCTAAATAAATGTCTACAGGATGATTTTGAGCGGGGTCCCGCAATTATTGTGATTACACGCTTTTGTGCAATGAATACTCTTTTACTCAATGTTGAATTGCCCCAGAATATGATCCCATACCAAAGCAGTGAATGAAAATAGGCATAGTACGCTAATTTACAGAAATGTATATCACCAAATTTTTGCAAATGTTCAAATGTTTGTGTAGCTTATGGGACTTAACTACGGGGTCATCAGTCCCTAAACTTACAAACTACTTACGAACTAACTAACACTAGGGACGGCACAAATATCCATGCCCGAGGGGGGATTCGAACCCCCGACCGTAGTGGCCGTGCAGACCGTGACTGGAGCGCCTCAGTCCCTACGGTAACCGCGGCCGGACCAAATTTTTGCAATGATCGTGATAGCATAAGTAGCTGAACTCAAACGCTTTAGCAGATCTTCAATGTGTTTTTTCCAATTCAATCCCTCGTCAATGCAAACACCTAAACATTTTGAATGTTCTACCTTAGCTACAGATTTCGGTTCACAGTCTGCTGCGGCTGCGTACCTGTAAAATAGCCAAGCAGTCGTAGGTCACAGAACTGTCTAGGTGTGCGAGGCTGTGTGGTTCTTTTTAATTTTGAAATCTGAAACTGGTTTCGGTGTTACGGATGTTTGTCGGCAGTGATGCTCAGCTGGTGATGCCAGTCAGTTTTCTGTGATGCAGGGGTTAGTCATTTTCTTTGCGAGTTGGGGGTATCTTGACCATAGGTGACTAGTAATAGAGGAAAAGAGTGATGGGTATCAATACCAGCACTTGAAAAGTGCTTTCCGCGCCGGAGTGGCCGAGCGAATTGAGGCGCTATGCGACGATGCGCGAGGCCGTTCCCGTCGGGGGTTCCAATCCCCCTCTCGGGCATGGACGTTTGTGCTGTCTTTAGTATAGGGTAGTCCATAAGTAGTTTGTAAGTTTAGGGACTGATGACCCCGCAGTTAAGTCCCATAAGCTTCACAAACATTTGAACATTTTTTTGAAAAGTGCTTTCCCTGTTTTTCTGTGGCTTGAGACGTTTGCGGTCGTCTCTACCATAAGCCGTTCTGTAATGAACTTGATGTAGAGCGAATGGCGCAGAAATGTAACTGCATTGATGCTGACCAGATAAAAAGTTTGTAAATCTAAAGGACTTAACTACGTTGTTCATCAGTCCATAGGCTTACAAACTACTGAAAGTAACTTAACTTATGCTATGGACAACACAAATATCCACGCCCGAGGTAGGACACGGAACCTCCGGCGGCGAACAAACCCGCGCTCCGCAGCAAGGCTCCTTAGAACGCTCGGCCACTCCACCCCGGCACTAACCAGATCGACGGCATCCTCCACCTTCTACCATTTTTAACGTCTGCACAACTCTCATGGAAACAGGCTGCTGCACATCCAGAAACCTTCACCAGACAATAACAACAATAGTGTTTTTTAATTGTTATAACAGTAGCTGTAAATTATTTGTAGGTTTTTGTTTATTGCTAGTGTCCCCTAGGTCCGAGACAGACTCAAGATGAATATAGTGAGTAATATGTACCCACAAGGAATACTGTTCCACCGCCTTTGCTGGGTGAGTACAAATAAGGTCATTGAACACTGTACCAACTGCCCAGGCGCTGATGTGTAAAAGAGTTCGCAGTCGCACGACAGGACTTATATAAAATCAACACTAAGACTATAGACTATAGACAGGTGAAAGCAAAAACGGCAGTATTCAAGATCCCTTTTTTATGGGCGCCACAGATCAAGCAAAGCTTTCGAAGACGGTAATTGGAAAACTACAGTTAACATCTCCATCGATTACGTAAAAGAACTTTGACATTTGAAGTTTTTCATTTGTACCATGGGGCGCAAAAAACTGCACGTGAAATCATACCATACCAACTGTACACAGCACTTGTACTGATCATTGCAGTTGACACACAGAAGGATAGCAAGCTTTACCTAGCTCATTCCTATACGTAGATTATACAGGGTGTGACATTTATCTTGACCACCCAAAATATCTCTGGAACAACAACAGCTATTGGAAAACGACTTTCACCGATGTCAAGGCAGGGGCTAGTGAATGTAAGTATTATGAAATATTCTAAAACGGGTGCATATATGTTTTATAACACAAAATTACGTGTTTTTAAATGGAGACCCTATATTACTCATCAGCAATCTATATCATGAAAAAACAAATAAACAACGGCTAGCACACGTCCTGAGACTCAGGTGAGAACCCCATGTTGCTCAGGGTATGCCCTTTTTGCGTATTTCAAGCATCAACTTCGCTACGCGATATCTCGGGATGTAATTGGTGTATTGCAATGCAATCAACGCTATTATTTATGCGATTTATCATGCTATAGATTACTGATGAAATAATGTAGGGTGTCCGTTAAAAACACGTAAGTTTGTAAATAGAAATGTACTAACCCTGAGACGGTTTTTCGTCTCGAACATGTCAAAGACATTAGAGATAAAGGTGAGGCATTGAATTAAGATTTATGATGCTGCCGGGAATTGAACGCGGGCCTCCATGCTTACGAGACGGACGTCTTACCACTTTTTTTATTCATTAAACGGCTAATCAAAATCGGAGCGGTGCTTACGGACCGTCCCCCACAGAACTCCGAAGCGAATGCTTCTTGTTCCTTTGTTAACTAAGGTGACACAAGTCAAACAGTTGTGGGAACGTAAATATTCTCTCTCTTCGTTCAATTTCAAATAAAGTAACTTTTTCCTTAAACCCTAATTGGTATTTCTTATTTACAAATTTACTTTCTTGATCGCGGAGAAGTTTCTGATTCATTGTAACTAAACTCTTGCTCCTAATATTTGTTTTATCCTATTCCTTTCTTTTCAAAGACTATGTCAATCATGTTACCAAATAAAGTTTTGTGATTTCCGATTTTCTTCGATTGCCAGTAAGCTGATTCGATGTAAATTTTAAATTCAATAGCACTATCACTGCTATTGTTATTGATTACATAGTTGACATAATGGCCTATGAGCCACATAATACTGTTGGTTTTCTTTTCCGGATAAAACGTTTGATCAGGTCGTAGGAGTATATCCGTTGAGTAGTTATTTCCATCACTTCTTGAGAGGAGTCCTAGTTTTTGCCTCACCCAGTTCCAATTTTGTGCATGTCCACAGCACATAAATCTGTGCGGTAACGTGTCTACTAAACCACATTTTATGCATTTATGACTATCACAGAGTCCTATTCGATTGAGTCGCTCATTAGTTGGTACGATGTGATTTATAACCTTGTACCATGTAGATATTACCTCAGTTGAATAGATTTTCCGGTTTAGATTGGTCCATAAACATTTCCACGTTACGTTCGGGTGCTGCATTTCAGTGTTATTCGTCATGTCCGATTTCATCCATTTATCTTCTACGTCTCTTGTTGTTATATTAGTCTTATGTAGCATGTCTGTTCCCAAATAACTTATATCTACGTAAAATTCCTTTGTGCGCTTTAGCTTACTGTTACGTTTGCCTACATTGATCGGGGGTTGTATGATTTCTGGACGAACTGCCGTGAACAGTTTTGACGTAACGTTATTTCGGTCTCTATTGATCATAAATATGATTCTTTTTATATATAATGCACATGCTTTACTACTCATGTCGGTAAGTCGTAAACCACCAGCCATTCTTGCTTTTGTTGAAGTTTCAAGTTTCGCTTTGAAAATATTTCCTTTCCATATATATCCATTCGCAAGTTTCACGATCTTTCTTGCCTGTAGCTTAGGTGCTGGGAAGATTTGCGCTATGTAGTAGACTTTGTAAAATATGTACATGTTTATTATTCTTATTTTCTGCACTAAGTTTGCAGAACGCCACCCGAGTTCTTTAAGGGCGCCTTGTATTCGGTTTGTCGTTTCTTGCCAGTTAGTTGCGGCCATTTTCATGGGACAGTTGCTTATACTGATTCCTAACGTCTTGTGGGTCTCTACTCGTTTAGCTCATTGTATGTTTAAATGCTTGAATCCTCTAAGATGCTCTTGTGTGTATTAACCTTTGCTCCTGACGCTCTACAGTATTTTTCTAGTTTTTCTTGCAGAACACCTATTTCTTCTTCGTTTCTTATCACGACACAACGCCATCTGCGTACGCCCTTGCGGTCAGGGTTTGCCCGGAAATTGTAACTCCCGTTAGTCTCTGACTGAGTCGTCTTAGTAATGGTTCCAATGACAGGACGTATAACAGCATTGACAACGGGCTCCCTTGTGGAACGCCTTTTTGAATGTGAATAACGTTTGTTGACTGTCCGTTTATGAAAGCTTTTGCTGTTATTCCTGATATCATGCGGTGAAGAACACGGACTGCACGATCGTTAAATCCCATTTGTTTCACTGCTGATTCTACATATCTGTAGCTGGCATGGTCACAGGCTTTGCAGAAGTCTATGAAAAGTAATGCGGATTTGATATTTGTTACAGAGGGAATAGATATCAGATGTCTATATTCGGAGAGAATAGAAATGATTGTTCTGCCAGGGAAACAGGCTTGGTGGCTTTTAATTATTTTCTGTAGGAGGGGGGGGGTGATTCTTTCCTTAAATGCCCGTGCTATTGTCTTGTAGTCGTAGTTCACTAACATGATTGGTCTAAAGTTATCGATTTTCTTTTTACCTTTATTTTTAGGGATTAAGATAAAATTCCCTTCTTTGAGTTTTGCTGGAGTCTCTCAGCCTTTAATGATTTTCATTTATTACCTATGTAAATGTGGGGTCAATTATGTGCAAAAATTTCTGGTAAAATTCTTTTGGCAATCCGTCAGGACCTGCTGTTTTATGAGGAAGTGATGTTTTTACAAGGTCAAAAATTTCTTCTTCTCTAAATTCAGTAAACAGGGAGTTGTTTTCTTCCGTGGTAGTCGAATTGGTTAAAGAATTCAGTATTTCAGTACTCGCCTCCTCGTCGATTGTGTCTTCTGTGTAAAGTTTTGTAAAGTACTGGTGAATGGCACGCACTATTTCAGATTGGTTCCTAATTATCCTCCCGTCTTCTGTTGTTATTTCATCAATAAAAGTACGTCTCCGATTGACCTGATGTTTCATCAAATAATACATTGAAGCTGTTTCTTCCTGTATGTATGATTTAGCTTTTGATTTGATATTTAGACCATCTAACTGTAGCCGTGTAATACTTAATAATTTGGCTTTAAGTTTTTAATCTGTTCGAGGTGAGTTCCTGTACCGTTATTTTTCTCATAAAGTTCTCGTAAATCCGTGTAGTAAAATTCTATCGTCCTTTTTTCATCCTGATATTTTTCGAAACTGTAAGTTCTTAACACCTGCCTTAGTTTTAGTTTATCTAATTTGACCCACCACTCAGTTTTAGATCGGTATTTAGTTATTGGTTTGAGACAGGGCGACCACGTTTCATGGACAATGTGTTCAAGAGCTTCATCGTTTAAATGTGCAACATTTAAAGTCCATTGCCTTCGATGTATTTTCGTGGCCTGTTTTTCTAGATTGACGGTCACTGAAAGAGCGCAGTGGTCAGAGCAAAACGTTGGGATGACTTCAGCGTCTAGCACCTGGCTTCTGATGTTAACCGATATATAAATCCTATCGATCCGACTACATGACGTAGACGTGAAAAATGTAAATTTGACTAGTGTCGGAAATTTGACTTCCCAGGCATCTTTGTACTTCAAGTTCTTAATTAATTCATGTAGTTCTTTGCAATAATTAAAGTTTGGTATCTGACCTTTTTTATTGACAACACAATTAAAATCTTCACCAATAATTACGTTCGCGGGGTTCTTCCTTAATAGGTAAACGATATATTCCTTGAAGAATTTAGATGTCTCTGATTTATTGCTGATGGGGCATAAACATTTAAAACAGTGACATCAAATATTTCCAACTGGTGCCTCTTCCAGTTACTAGTTTATTTAGCACTTCCACCGGTGTTCCTTCTCTAGTCAATATTGCTGTCCCTGAACTTTCATCCCGTACTATATTGAGTAAAGTATTAAATCCTGGTATAGCCAAGTTATATATCACTACTTCTTGTAATCGGACAATATCTGCCTCTGTCTCATAGATAAATATTTTTAATACTGCTTTTTTAAGTCCGATATTATTCTGTTGATATTTAACGTGATAATCTTATACGCTTGCAACATGATTAAAGTCTTGGTCTACTACATCGTGTTTAAATGTAATCCTTTATTAGTCACTTTAAAGCACGTTTAGGGGATGTGGTCCATTCGACAGTGTGCGCCTATTTTATTGCACTTTGTGGAGAGCAAGACTCGATCGGTGTATCTTTACAACGATCCAGATTTACCTTAACAACTTTTTCTAGACTGCCTTCTCCTGTCCCTTCAGTTGACGTTTAAGGAGATGTTTTATTAACTACTCTAAAGATAAAAGTTCATGGAATAAAGAAAACAACAGAATTTTATTTTCACTGTTTACGAGAACTCTACATGCTTGGCACATCAGCTACTGGTTACTATGAACGAATCAAAAGAATACAGACCAAAATCTTGGCCCTGCGACTTAAACAAGTAGAAGGATACATGGTTCGGTTACGGGTCCAAACCATAGCACAACAAGAAATAACGACCATTTATCATGTCATACAAGAAAGGAAACGAGGACACTACAAGATACTGACAGAACTAACAGCGGAAAATGGTACAACATTGTCCACACTTTGACAAATCAAGGAAGCAATATTAAACCATTTCACAGCCTTGATGTCTCATAAAGAAGTGGACGAACAAGCACAAAATGTTTTACTGCAAAATGTGCAAGGCAGAGTCAACCACGCGGAAGTAGAGAAACTAGTAGCACGGGCAACCGAAGAAGACGTGGAATACGCCGTTAGGGAAAGTGCCAAAAGTATATCTCCAGGAGCAGATGGCATCCCAGCGGAATTCTGTCAAGTGTTCCGGGATCAGATCAAAACAAAAACCAAACTCCTCTCTAACGAACTGTTGGAGCCCACAAATGAGATTCCAAAAGAATTTCGCGAAGGCATCATAGTATTGATTCAAAAAAATCATGTTAGTAAAAAAATTGATGATTTGAGACCTATCATGCTTCTTAACAGTGACTACAAAATCTTTGCTCGACTGTTAGCACAAAGGCTTAAATCTACAATCAACAACATAATTGGACCCTACCTGACGAGTGTGGGCAAAGACAGGAGACTCTTACACACCCTGTCCGAATACCGCGATCTCATATCAACGGCCGAGGTCTGTAAACTTAAATGTGCCATAATATCATTAGACTTTGACAAAGCCTTTGACAGGGTCAATCACCAGTATCTCCTCCGCACCATCATGCGATGGTTTTTCCACCTAGGTTCGTACAAAATCTTTGCTCGACTGTTATCACAAAGGCTTAAATCTACAATCAACAGCATAATTGGACCCTACCTGACGAGTGTGGGCAAAGACAGGAGACTCTTACACACCCTGTCCGAATACCGCGATCTCATATCAACGGTCGAGGTCTGTAAACTTAAATGTGCCATAATATCATTAGACTTTAACAAAGCCATTGACAGGGTCAATCACCAGTATCTCCTCCGCACCATCATGCGATGGTTTTTCCACCTAGGTTCGTAGCCATTGTGCAACGTATGGTAACGAACAATACATCCCAAATCATCATCAATGGACAGCCTACCAGGCAAATTAGAAATAGCTAGTTCTATTAGATAGGGTTGTCCAGTTTCTATGACGCTATTTTCCATCGCAATCGAACCCTTGCTTACCACACTGATGCAGCGTCTACAATGATACACGGAAACAAAATAGTGTGCAAGGCCTATCTATGCGTATGATGTGGGTTTCCTTGTAATAAACATACCTGAAATAGATACCGCTTTGCAGATAGTACAATAATATGAACGGGCATCTGGCGCGCTACTCAATAGGACAAAATTTGGAATTTTAGGTTTAGGGCCACAAACATCTGGACATCTACGTGAGCTGACGGTTTTCAATTGCCTAGGTATTAACTTTCACAATAATATTCGTCGTACCATAGCTGCAAACTACAAGGCACTGTTAAATAAAATTCGCGCCAGTGCACAGACACACAGCATCAGGAAACTCAATGACATCCAGAAAGTAAGAGTAGCCAACATCTGCTTTACTGCAAAACTTAATTATGTCGCTCAAGTCCTGCCCACACCTACAACTATGACAAAACAATTCATGTCCGCACTTGGCCACTTTGTGATTCGCGGTCACATTTTCAAAGTCCATTATGACACCCTAACGCTTCCGCCAATAAATGGCGGTATAATCTCACAGACATTGGTAAGAAGGCATAGGCGTTATATATCGCTAAGGCTTCTGAACAATGGAAGACGTGTACCAACAGTCTTGGTGCACACTTGTTGGATGAAATAGCACCGGATGGCCTCAGTCAACCCATCAGTGTACAACATGTTCCGAACGGACTTTACCACTTGAAATACTTTTTATTAGTATATAGCTACTTACAAGCAAGAATTCCCGATTTAAGAATGAAGAAAGTTAAAGAAATATACGGCGAATTAATGAAAGATAAAAAGAAAAACATCATAGAAGAAAAATACTAATCTTACATCTGGAAGACGATTTGGGAATATGTTCATTGTCGTAACTTACCTTCCACGATGAAGACTACGTGGTACTTAGTTGTAAAACGCAAAATTGCTACTAACTATAAACTTTACAATATCCGCCTGGCAAACTCATCACTCTGTGTAACGTGCAGCATATTGGATACAGAAGAACACCAATTCGTGTGCGACAAGGTCAAAGAAATATGGATGTATATAAGACGGAAATTGGCATCCATCAGCAGAACGTCGCGAAACTACATAATAGCTTCGGGGACTTGGGAGCCTCGCCGCGTCTCCTGAAATCTGAAATGCGCAAAGCGCGCCGCGACCGTCTCCTGGTCGATCCGCATAAAAAAAGAAAAGAAAAACCAATACGAAATGCAATCAGCAGGCTAAAGGGGGCATCGGTCCACAACATTTTTACAAAAGCAGACTGGAAATTGGAAGATTTCTGGGTATACCTTACCACGGAGCATCACAGGCTGATGACAACAAAACATTACAAGAAATATTACGCTAAATTCTTGCTAAACACCTTAACATAACAAGGGAAGGAGGAAATTATTATTTATACAAAATTCCTTATATGTTTAAAATTACTAAAAATTTCCGGGCTGTTATGCCGTGGTCTAGTGGATTTATTATTACAACCAAAAGTTTCGTCCCCGACTGCGGAGGACATTCTCAAGGGGGATCGTGGCACTTTTGGATGTCCGATTCACACCCTGGCTCGCTACTGACGAAACGTCGGTTTTAATAATAAATCCACTAGACCACGGCATAACAGCCCGGAAATTTTTAGTAATTTTGACCATTCCGGCCGTGAAAGTTTACATCCTTATATGCTTATATGTTTGTTATGAAACCATATTTATATCTCGCCATTGTTTTCCCTTTTCTTCAGTTCAGGGGAACAAGTTTTACGTTTTAATATTGAGAACAGGATAGTCCCCACGTTTTACCAAAATATAGGACATGATTTAATTTCTGTTGGTTTCCTTTTAACAATATGCCAACATTTCCAAGAGGACAGATTTTATGTTGTAAACGGCAATGGAGCCATAAGACCTTTCAGGTCAATATTTAAGTGGAGCCAGAAGTAGTTTTCTTCCTTGGAAGATGAAATTTCTATAATTAAGAAAACACAGTTTTCCTTTCTATACTGCTTTGAAGATCACGCCGAGGAAGGCGATTTATGGCGAGCGGAAGGACGGACTAAAAGGGAGGATCAAGGCCCAAAAAGAAAAAAAAAGTGGTAAGACGTCTGCCTAGTAAGCAAGAAGGTCGGGGTTCGATTCCTGGCCGCATCACAAATTTTAATTCAATGCTTCACCTATATCTTTTTAATGTCTTTGACATAAGTTTGTGTTTAAAAACACATTTACTTTCGTTTAAGAATGTTTCAAAATATTTACATTCATGAGCCCCAGTCTTACATTGATACCAATGAAAGTCGTTTTACAATAGCTGTTGTTCCAGAGATATTTTGGGTGGTAAAGATAAATGGGAAACCGTGTATACTAAAAACCTGCGAATCGCATCGGTTAAGCGACGATGGTGGTCATTGGTCAAGGCCGGGTTCGGTTTATGCATATATGGCGGTCAATATGGAGAATGTAACTGAGTGGAAAGATGGACATACTTGCAAATACAGAGTTCAATAATAATTCACACTATTGAGGAATATACTAATAAACGTAGCAAAATTAGGCCCATCCCATAAATTAACAATATTTTAATCAACTTGAAAACTACTAAAGTTTATTTGCAAAGTATCTGATTGTAGCAAAATTAAGCTCAAAATTACAAACTTTTCAATGCGTCATGCTATTTCAAGAAACTATGTCTTAGATGATAGCTCATTACCTGAAGCTATATCTTGTAAATAACACACTTTTATCTATTCATTTAAGGATTTATACACTTGTTATAATAATTTATTATGAAATATAGTCAGATCATCGTATCCTCCACAGTAACTCAGCAATTACAAGCAGCATGATATGTACCTTTTATTTTCTTGTAATTTTAATGAATAATTGTATATTTTACCAGTGAATTTAGCAAATATTGTGTAATGTGAGCGGTCAAGCTCATGAAAGCTGGTTTATTTATTATTTCCATTATTTGTACTGCTGATAAAGAAGTCACAAGATGACAATGTTTTTAACTTTTCTATTTAATATTGTAAAATGTAAGATGGACAAAATTAAGTCAAAACAAATCTTTTCTGTTGAGAACTCTGCTACCTTTGAAGGGGATGGCGATCTGCCAATGTTAGGAACGTAGACTGCTGTGGTCAAGTCAAATACTTGGACGGTGCTGGTGGAGAGCGCCTTGGGGGCTGGAGAACACTTTATTTTTTTTATTTTTATTTTTATTTTTTTTTGTATTGGAAGAAGGAGGACCTGCCTGGTTAGCTGAAGTGATTTGCCTGAGTGTTACAATCTGTGAGACAAACAGTTTAAGAACTTTAACTTTTTCCGCCACCCCCATGAACCACAGACATTGCCGAGGTGGGGTGGCTTGCGTGCCTCAACGATGCAGATAGCCGTACCGTAGGTGCAACCAAAGCGGAGGGGTATCTGTGGAGAGGCCAGACAAACGTGTGGTTCCTGAAGAGGGGCAGCAGCCTTTTCAGTAGTTACAGGGGCAACAGTCTGGATGATTGACTGAGCTGGCCTTGTAACATCAGCTAATGTGGCTTTGCCACACAGCTACTGCGAACGGCTGAAAGCAAGGGGAAACTACAGCCGTTACCTTTCCCGAGGACATGCAGCTCTACTGTATGAAAATATGATGATGGCATCCTCTCGGGTAAAATATTCCGGAGGTAAAATAGTCCCCCATTCGGATCTCCGGGCGGGGACTACTCAGGAGGATGCTGTCATCAGGAAAGACAACACTGGCATTTTACGGATCGGAGCGTGGAATGTTAGATCCCTTATGCGGGTAGGAAAATTAGAAAATTTAAAAAGGGAAATGGGTAGGTTGAGGTTAGATATAGCGCAAAATGGCTAAGCAGGAGTGGCACGAAGCCAAATGCAAATCTGTAGAAGAATGTATAAATAGGGGAAAAATAGATACAGCCTACAGGAAAATAAATGAAACATTTGTAGATAAGAAAAACAGCCCTATGAATATCAAGGACTCTGACGGAAAACCAGTTCTCAGCAAAGAAGGGAAAGCTGAAAGGTGGAAAGAGTACATAGAGCAGCACTACAAAGGAAATGAACTTAGAGACGATGTTGTAGGAAGGGAAGAGGAAGTAGATCAAGATGAAGTAGGAGATACTATACTGAGATATGAATTTGACAGAGCCCTGAAAGACCTAGGTCGGAACAAGGCCCCAGGAGTAGATGACATACCCTCAGAGGTACTAAAGTTTCTGGGAGAGCCAACCACAACAAAACTATTTGAACTGGTGTGTAGGATGTATGAGACAGGCGAAATACCCTCAGACTTTAAGAAAAATGTAATAATCCCCATTCCAAAGAAAGCAGGCGCAGACAGATGTGAAAATTACAGAACCATCAGGTTGATAACTCATGGTTGCAAAATTTTAACACGAATTATCTACAGGAGAATGGAAAAGCTGGTAGAAGCTGACCTCGGGGAAGATCAGTTTGGATTCAGGAGGAACGTAGGAACCCGGGAGGCAATATTCACTTTACGTCTTATCTTAGAAGATAGATTAAGAAAAGGCAAACCTACATTTTTAGCTTTTGTAGATTTGGAGAAAGCTTTTGACAATGTTGACTGGAATACACTCTTTCAAATTCTGAAGTCAGCAGGGGTAAAATACAGGGAAAGGAGAGTTATTTGCAACTTGTACAAAAGCCAGACTGCAGTTATTAGACTCGAAGGGCATGAAAGGGAAGCATCAGTTGGGAAGGGAGTAAGACAGGGTTGTAGCCTTTCTCCAATGTTGTTCAATTTGTACACTGAGCAAGCTATAAAGGAAAGCAAGGAAAAATTTGGTGAAGGAATTAAAGTTCAGGGTGAAGAATTAAAAACATTGCGTTTTGCCGACGACATAGTAATTCTGTCAGATACAGCAAACGACCTGGAAGAGCAGTTGAACGGAATGGACAGTGTGCTGAAAGGTGCTTACAAGATGAACATTAACAAGAGCAAAACTAGGGTAATGGAGTGCAGTGTAAGAAATCGGGTGATGCTGAAGGAATTAGATTAGGTAACGAAGTGATAAAGGAAGTAGATGTTTTTTGTTACTTGGGCAGTAAAATAACAAATGATGGTCGCAGTACAGAGGATATAAAATGCAGAATGGCAATGGGAAGAAAAGCATTTTTGAAAAAGAGAAATTTACTAACATCGAATATTAATTTAAGTGTAAGAAAGTCTTTTCTGAAGGCATTTGTGTGGAGTGTTGCTTTGTATGGGAGTGAAACATGGACGATAAGCGGTGCGGACAGGAAGAGGATAGAGGCTTTTGAAATGTGGTGCTACAGAAGAATGCTGAAGATTAGGTGGGTAGATCGCATAACTAATGAAGAGGTACTGAACAGAATTGGTGAGAAAAGAAATTTTTGGCATACCCTGACTAAAAGAAGGGATCGCTTGGTAGGACACATTCTTAGACATCGAGGAATCGTAAATTTGGCATTGGAGGGAAGTGTGTGGGGTAAAAATCGCAGAGGGAGACCAAGAGACGCGTATAGTAAACAGATTCAAGTGGATGTGGGTTGTCGTTCTTATGAGGAGATGAAAAGGCTTGCTCAGGATAGGGTATTGTGGAGAGTTGCATCAAACCAGTCTCCGGACTGAAGACCATAACAACAACAACAACTTTTTCCGATTCCATTTCGGAATTGTAACTGAACAGTGTATTTGATTCTTCACGAGAATTATAGTGTTGATATTTGTCGAAGTAAGACTGGATTTATTTTGAGTTGACGATTATTATTTCCTGATATGTGATCACGAAATTGACTTAGTATCTGAGCATTCTCAGTGATTACTTAGTTGGAGATTTTGCTACAATTCTCATAACGCAGTTACACCATTTGTTCTGATAAATTTAAAAGGTTTACTTATAATTTATTATTTTTACTTGTGCAGGACTACTTCCAGGAGTTGAGTCTTGTGTTTGAATAAACGTTGTTCAACTGAGTTATCTAGCGTTGCCTACATAATTTTCAAAAGTTAGAATAAAACGTCTTTTATTAATTTATCATTATCTGTATTTTATATACCATTAGTATTTCACAAATGTTAGTGTATGCATAGAGTGTTTGACTGCATCAAAGATACAAGGTACTATATGCAGCTATTGTAGTTGCTGGGACATGTACGGTTCGGCCCTTAGACTACATCCAGCCATAATTCATATACTGAGCCGTACATAGCCCAATACGTGTATGTTGTGTTTGACCAACAAAACTTTGTGTGGTCAACACGAAAATACTTGTAAAGTATCAATGCCATATGTCAGCGTTAGATGCTCTAGGAACCACACCACCTACAAATACTGCAAAGATGACCATGTCTTCAACTACAGGAGGTACAGCGTACGAAAGCACATCAGTGCTAGATAACAAATAGTTGGCTAACAACATCTCCTATATTTATCGCATCGTCTCTGGAAAGATGTAGTCTCAACACACAAAGCCTGAATCTGTAATTACCAGTTGACGGATGAGAAGTGCAACAAAGACTATTTCACCTACTCACCATCAGCAGTCATGATGTTGTGAATGCAGCAAGCTGTGAAGACCGCTTGCTGCCTCAACTGATGGCACTATTGCAGCATGTGTCTCGTGCAGAGACCCGCCATGCAACAATGCTAAGCTCAGTGAGTTTGTGACAGGACTGGAGAAACTGCTTTCGAGCGCCGCTTACCTGATTGATACCTACCCACAGCTGAAACCTGTCATTTGAGAGAGCTATATTAGCGTCCACCACAGTGTCTTCAGTTTTCAAATATGTCTCATATTGTTCGATTTACTGTAATCCTGTGGAACGCCAATTGTCCCGATAATCAAGCCGATTTATTCCACCAGTTTCTCTAAAATGAATCAGTGGAAATCGGCCAGGTTTAAGACCTACCTTAAACAAGGAAACAAGGCATCTTTCTTATATGCACCAAACTGCTTGTTCTACCACTCTAGGGTTACCAGACGTCCGCATTTTTTACGTTTAATCTGGCGTCCGCATTTATTTTCAAGATTTCTGCTTATGTCCGTATTTTTAACTTTCGCAGTTAAGATAATTGATTTTCGTTATCTCCTGACATCAACAATTTATATACTTTTTAGTTTCGTTATTGAATTGCGTTATTTGTTATTTGCTTATAATCGATCTGTTATGCTCGTAAAACTACACTCTAACGAATGAAACGTAAAATATCTTATTATATTTCTTTCAAACGATTTTTCAAACTTCTTAGTTTAGAGATAACTATGATATCTAAATTCCTTGCTTGAGGTAGTTCTACTAAACAGCCTTTTCTGTGCAGTACACGTGATTTTTAACGAAGTAGTGTATTCGTCTAGCTGCTCGTATTCGATGGTGCATTGAATCCTGAATGATGGATGTTTAGAGTATCTGAATATGTGCTTGCAGTCCTTTAGTGAATTTTCTGATCTCAAGTGGCTTCATTTTGTAGCTGTATCATCTACATCTGCATAGAAATTCTGCAAATCACATTAAAGTGCCTGACAGTGAGTTCATCAACCACTTTCATAACCTTTCTCTACCGTTCCATTCTCTAATAGCGCGCAGGTAGAAAGAACATCTAAATCGTTCCGTTTCCGATCTAATTTCTCTTATTTTATTGGGATGGTCATGTCTCCGTATGTAGGTGGGTGCCAGCAAAATATTTTCACATTCAGATGTAAAAGTCGGTGATTGAAATTTCGCAAATAGATCTCGCAGCAACGAATAACGTCCTTCTTTTAATGAGTTCCACCTCAAATCGTGCAACATTTCCGTGAAACCTCTATAAAATATTTGTTTTACAAATCTATAGAAATTGATGATGAAAAGTGTTTCGATCAATTTTCAAATTAAAAATAGCATAACCACATTTAATCGATATTCAGAACAAGCCAGATGAAATGGTGGAAATACATTGAGTCATGTAGCAGTGAGGAGCAGTACAGTGAATTGCTTGAAACTGCATAGTTCTTTTTTGCAGTGCCAGACTGCAATGCTTGTGTAGAGGGATTGTTCTCTTTAATACGGACACAATGGACAAAGGAGGAAAAATACGCTGACAGTTGACTCTGTAAAGAGATTTCAATTTTAAAATTTAATGTTACACAATTGAATGGCAAAAACTTCAAATATTTGTGTGAACAAGAGGCACTTTTAAAATAGTTACGATCAAGTGAGAAATACACATACAGCATGGCCCTGAAGTAATGTAGATATGTGTGTGCTGTGTGTAATATTTGTATTTTTTGTTGTTGTTTCTTTACGCAATAAATTTTAAATATGAAGAGTGTCCTCATCTTTCATCCTAAAATATAGAAAAGTCGTCATTTTCGTATTTAGAACCTGGTAACCCTACACTAACGGATTCACCAAGAGCTGATGGAGGCACGGCAACCTTCATACCCAGACCATCTGCAACGACTACATCGCTCTGTTTGTCCAAATGGCCTTGAAGGCAACTTTAGTCACGATAAAAGAATGAAGATTAGGATTCTACGTCCCCTCGACAGAGTGATCATTGGAGCCGAATCACACGCTCGTGTAGATTTTTCGTAAGGGTGGGGAAGGAAATCGCCATGCCCTTTCAAAGGAATCATACCGGAATGTGCCTCGAGCGATTTGGGGAAATCACGGAGAACCTGCACTTCTGGCCATTAAAATTGCTACACCACGAAGATGATGTGCTACAGACGCAAAATTTAACCGACAGGGATAAGATGCTGTGATATGCAAATGATTAATTTTTCAGAGCATTCACACAAGGTTGGCACCGGTGGCGGCACCTACAACGTGCTGACATGAGGAAAGTTTCCAAATAATTTCTCATACACAAAACAACAGTTGACCGGCGTTGCCTGGTGAAACGTTGTTGTGATGCCTCGTGAAAGGAGGAGAAATGCGTACCATCACGTTTCCGACTGTGATAAAGGTCGGATTGTAGCCTATCGCAATTGCGGCTTATCGTATCGCGACATTGCTGCTCGCATTGATCGCGATCCAATGACTTAGCAGAATATGGAATCGGTGGGTTCAGGAGGGCAATACGGAACGCCGTCGTCGAGATGACAGGCATCTTATCCGCATGGCTGTAACGGATTGTGCAGCCACGTCTCGATCCCTGAGTCAACAGATGGGGACGTTTGCAAGACAACAACCATCTGCACGAACAGTTCGAAGACGTTGGCAGCAGCATGGACTGTCAGCTCGGAGGCCATGGCTGCGGTTACCCTTGACGCTGCATCACAGACAGGAGCGCCTGCGATGGTAAACGCAACGACGAACTCGGATGCACGAATGGCAAAACGTCATTTTTTCGGATGAATCCAGGTTCTGTATACAGCATCATGTTGGTCGCATCCGTGTTTGGCGACATCGCGGTGAACGCACATTGGAAGCGTGTATTCGTCACCGCCATATTGGCGTATCACCCGGCGTGATAGTATGCAGTGCCTCTGGATAAGGAAAATGTTCGATTGCTGCCCTGGCCAGCACATTCTCCAGATATCTCACCAATTGAAAACGTCTGGTCAATGGTGGCCGAGCAACTGGCTCGTCACAATACGCCAGTCACTGTTCTTGATGAACTGTGGTATCGTGTTGAAGCTGCATGGGCATCTGCACCTGTACACGCCATCCAAGCTCTGTCTGACTCAATGCTCAGGCGCATCAAGGCCGTTATTATGGCCAGAGGTGGTTGTTATGGGTACTGATTTCTCAGGATCTATGCACCCAAATTGCGTGAAAATGTAATCACATGTCAGTTATAGTATAATATATTTGTCAAATGAACACCTCTTATCATCTGCATTTCTTCTTGGTGTAGCAATTTTAATGGCCAGTTGTGTATATCAGGATAGCCGAAGCCAGGTTTGAACCGCCGTCCTTCCGAATGCGAGTCCAGCTTGTTACCACTGCGCCATCTCGCTCACTGTGGAGTCACGTCGGACACATCAAAAGGACGATTTTTTTTATCGCCGCTTAAGGGCTGGCAAGGGGAACCCACGATCCCACTGGCTTTGCAAGTTTTTTTTCGCACCGTGGGAAATTTATCTTGCAGCAGGCCGCAATGCATTATATGTGTATCGGAACTCGAGGGCTACCAATGCCAGAAGCCTCTGTCTGCCCTACGAAACGAGTATCTACCTTTAAACAGGAAGCAGCTTTAACCCTTTCGTGGTTTTTACTAATTTTTTAGAATATCTTAAGTTATCTCAGCTGTTACAGAGTCTGATTTGGGTCAGGATAACAAATATGACACTCAAAAAATTTTAGCACATTCCATTTTTCCTAAAAAAAAGGTGGGACACATACGTCCCACTGATCATTTCTGGCACCGATTTACCTAAGACTTTTTAAAATAATTTCTTAAGTTATCTTAAAAATTTACAGAAAAACTGTTTTTCTTTGAAATATGACTACTATAATATCGCAACATAAAGGCATTATAGGACTACACAATTGTCTCTGGGACACGTCCGTCCCACTAATTGTAAATTCACTGAAAAAAACTTTTGAAGTAAAATGAGTTTTAGAAAGCGTAATTGTTGTTTGTAAACTTCTAATAAACATAAAATAGCAAGTATACATACTTCGGACATTTTCGGTAGCGAGAAAACGACGACTAAAATTCACGCGGCAGCCCATATAAACAGTCACAGTCTTCTACACTGTAAGAATTCCAGTGTCTCGATTTTTTTCCGCGTTCTGAAGGGCCACCAAATGATGGCAGCACTATGCAGAATTACGTAACTCGCCACCTTGTGGTACAAATGAGGTCCGAAGTTAGTGGGACGTATATGTCCCAACAACCACGAAAGGGTTAAGAGTACAGACTATCGGACTTGAAGATAGCAGTAAATTCAAACGACAGGGTCGAGGTCATATAATCGGCTGTGGCAGTGGTGAGCCAGTGTTGACGTTCAAAGACGCCGTATGTCGATCTGTTTTGACAGAAGTCATGGTGGGTAGGGGGGGGGAGGCGATCTCACACCTCTATCCCTAGATGGGATTTGTAATACAGTATGAGAATATTATGTCGCCTCTCAGTTCATCTGAAAACATGCAGGTTTGGAAAAACGCGACGCTTAGCTTGCAGCGAAATGGCGGATCACTGCATGGTCTCTTAGTTCCTGGAGTAAAGTGCGTAGACTGCTCTGTTAAAAAAATTAATAAAAATGAACCAGACAGCTTACAAAACAGCTTGGGAGGTCATTTTAAAGTGTAAAATTGGACGATTGCCGTCATACTAAACAGCCTGTAATCGCCTTATTAATTTGTAAGCTCTCTTAAGTCCCATATAATGAAAATTTACTGAACCTACTAACTCTGCAATGCACTTACTAATTGCCACAAATAAAGTGTCGTCAAATAAATCTCAATGAACTTTATCAGGCTAACCATGTAAATTCATTGAAATTTTATATAACTTTTAACGAAGGCCTGAAACATTCATTTCTTTCCGAAAAGGTAGTCCTTTTTAATAACTAAAAAATTAAGAATGGTGACAATAACGTCAGTATAGGAGCAAGGAAAAACCGGTAGAGTCGTTAAATAAGTTATTTATGTATAAAAAGGACTTAAAGTAATAAAGTAGCGGTGAGCAACATGAAACTGTTAATAACTAGAAAACTGCGTTACGTAAGTGAATCATAAGTACAAGAACATATTCAGTTGAAAATTTCCTTGGGATTGGAAGTGTGACATGCCCTTTAACGATTAAAACTAAGTATTTTTGTAGTTTTAGTAAGGAAATATTTGATTTGATCTCAGAGACCTTACACCGTCGTCTTAAAAGGTGGCAGCCATTTGGGATTTGGAACGGTAGTATTTGGCTTATGAAAGGGGGCGTGGGCGACGAGACTGTCGCGTATTTGGTGTGATTTCGCAGCTACTTTGATACGTTGAACTTCGGAAATTTGTCTGAATACCGGTGATTTTCACGTCCTTGTGGGAATTTATAATATTCTGCATATATTTATAATATTTTGTCCTTGTCTGACCTTTTCCTTTCTTCTGCTGCACAAAAGTCTATGTTCCTAATCTAAAATTTCAGTGTATACATATATAGATATATTGTAGCTTGAGCCCCCAGCACAGGGTGTGCAATGAATGAAATAGTTTGCCTAGGCTATACTACACCAACACGGGCAAAGTGATACAGTAGAATATCTAGACGTATTTGGCCTCGTTTCAAACGTAGTTCATTCCTCGCTTCCACGTCCAAATACATGAATTCACAGTTTATACAAACATCACCACAGTCAGGGTTACCTCTACAAATAACCGACACACCCACGGATTGTTTAGCCTCGTTAAAATATATGGCCACGCGGTAGAGGCCGAGCGAACTAAAGCGCCTTGCAGCGGTGTGAATGGCCGCTTCGTGTCGGAGGTACGAGTCCTCCCTCTGGCATGGTTATGTGTGTCGTCCTTAGCGTAAGTTAAAGTACTTTGTAAGTCTAGGGACTGATGACCATAGCATTTTTTTTCCAGACAAACACAAGTCCTGACGAGTACTGACAAGTTCAGTGACTGTGTTATACATAGCGAGAACTTTCCGTTCAAATTCTTAAATTAAGTTCGCAGTTTATGTGCTTTTATTCTTTAAATGTCCCTTTCGCGAAAATATAGCAGGTTGAATGTATCACTCAGCACAAGTTCAGCCTTCCCAAAACGAATACTCAGAATTCATGTGTTCGAAAATAAATTGTTTCAAGTCACAGTACCAAAATCATGATAACACATATGTGCAGTTTTCCTCGGTAAATTTCACTAATCTTCTAAGAGCTCGCGCTCGCGCACTTCAACCAGAAACTTTACAGAGACGTACCAGATTCACACGAAAATTTCTAAGTTCCTGATATTAACCGACATACACGCAAAATGCTGCTAGTTCCACAAGCGAAACTTACTGGAACTTTTAAAACTGCTAGTCGCGCCGCAGAGCGCCACAGATGCTGCCTCAAGGAGGGCCAAATACAGACTGCCTAAAACAAGATGGCGAACCCTTAATTTAAACGAATTCTCTAAACTGACAATTTTACAAAAAACTTTAAATAGTATTTTTTGATTACAAGTTTTATATCACTTTGATCAGAAATTTCATCAGCATTCCAGTGTTGTAACCAGTATTCATGTACAGTCGTGCTCAAAAGTATCCGAACGACCTAAATTGCATTTCGCCTGATTCACATGCAACCCAACTAACGTACCTGTCTTGCGGGTACCCAAATCGCTCCTCAGTACAGTCGTTTGACTATTGAAAATGGTTCCAACAAGTCACCACTAGAAAACGCTGCTCTGTATCTCATACACAAGATGTAAAGTAATATCACGATACTACAAATATGAGGGAACACGTTATCACAGATACAACTGGCCTTAAGGCTTGTAAGCTCACATCTATTACAAGAAATGACATATCTGAAATGTCACCTTATTATTACGTCAGATACGTAATGCACGTAGTACGTTTGTCTTACTCATGATTGCTTGTTCAAGGTAACATACCGTACTTATTATTTAACACAAAATGACATTAAAAATTTAAGTCTCTCACGAGCAGCTAGTTGAGAATATGTATGAACTTCAAATGACACTACGAACCGTCTTGTTCTGAATATGGATCCAAACCCAGGTCATGCAGACTAAGCAAAGATTTTGTGACTGACGAAAACTAACAGTCATTCCTGACAAAGCATACAGAGAGTGATATATCTCGATTTTAGACAATATCAGTTGGCAAATATCAAATTTCAATTACATGAAGTAAACATTTTTAACGGGCGGGAATTCCTAACCAACATCTATTGCCCCTCTTAACGATTTACGGGGGATGTTAAATATTTCTTCTTTACAAGTAACGTACTTGAAATGCCGTGAGGTAAAGCTTTAGGGATTAGAACCCAGAACCTAATCGGATTGTCGTCGAAGCACAATCAACTGTGGCATATCGGATTTTCTCGGCAGTAGCTAGATGTTTTAACTGAAATGACGAGATGAAACATTATTTTTTTCCTTCACAGGACTCCAACTCGGCACCTATCGCGGTTATATTCTAGAGAAAACGAATTTTAAATATGGGTTTGTTGCACCTGCAGCGACATGTGAGCAAGTTTCAACTAGAAATAATATGACGAAGTGTTCAGTGCTGACTGGTAATCGAACCCCACACATATCGTTGTTGATTACACACATAGAGACGTCAGCTACTGAATTTTTCTGCACCAACAGTTCGGAATAACATCCTTGAACGTACAGAGATCTCGCAAATAGTTCTGTGTCTCATTGGGAGTCAAAAACGTTAGATATCGTTAGTATTGACAACAAATGAAAATAGATTGATAATCAAAATTATTATCCATCAGCAGAGAGGTGTTCTCATAGTAGAGTTTGATAATACATGTAGGAACACGGGAGGCAATACTCACTTTACGACTTATCTTAGAAGATATATTAAGAAAAGGCAAACCTACATATCTAGCTTTTGTAGATTTGGAGAAGGCTTTTGACAATGTTGATTGGAATAAACTCTTTAAAGTGCTGAAACAAGCAGGAGTAAAATATAGGGAGCGTAAGGTTATTTACAACTTGTACAAAAACTAGACAGTGGTTGTCAGAGTTGAAGGGCACGAAAAGGATGCAGTGGTTCGGAAGGGACAGGGTTGTATCCTTTCTCCAATGTTGTTCAATTTGTACATTGAGCAAACTATAAAGGAAAGCAAGGAGAAATTTGGAGAAGGAATTAAAGTTCAGGGTGAAGAATTAAAAACATTGCGTTTTGCCGACGACATAGTAATTTTGTCAGAGACAGCAAAGGACCTGGAAGAGCAGTTGAACGGATTGGACAGTGTGTTGAAGGGTGCATATAAGATGAACATTAACAAGAGCAAAACTAGGGTAATGGAGTGCAATGTAAGAAAATCAGGTGATGCTGAAGGAATTAGATTGGGAAACGAAGCAATAAAGGAGGTAGATGAGTTTTGTTACTTGGGCAGTAAAATAACAAATGACGGTCGCAGTACAGAGGATATAAAATGCAGAATGGCGATGGGTAGAAAAGCGTTCTTGAATAAGAGAAATTTGTTAACATCGAATATTGATTTAAGCCTAAGGAAGTCCTTTCTGAAGGCATTTGTGTGGAGTGTTGCCTTGTATGGAAGTGAAACATGGACGATAAACAGTGCGGACAGGAAGAGGATAGAGGCTTTTGAAATGTGTTGCTACAGAAGAATGCTGAAGATTAGGTGGGTGAATCGCGTAACTAATGAGGAGGTACTGAACAGAATTGGGGAGAAAGGGAATTTCTGGCATACCTTGACTAAAAGAAGGGATCGATTGGTAGGGCACATTCTTAGACATCAAGGAATTGTGAATTTAGCATCGGAGGGAAGTGTGTGAGGTAAAAACCGCAGAGGAAGACCAAGAGATGGATACAGTAAGCAGATTCGACAGATGTAGGTTGCCGTTCTTATGTGGAGTTGAAGAGGCTTGCTCAGGATAGGGTATTGTGGAGAGCTGCATCAAATCAGTCTTCGGACTGAAGACCACAACAACAACATGTGAAGTTGGTGAGGAATCTGCAGTTTTGAACAGATAACAAATTGTAGTTCAGCTGTATTGTCACGAAGGGATCAAATTCCGCGTTCACAGCGGTCTGAGTTGCATTCCCAGTCCAGATCTAATTTTATCGACATATAGAAGCTGAAATAAAAATGGCATAAGTGTCCTGGGATCCTACATAGCGTATGTTTCGTCAGTGGAAATAAATAACTGCTATAAGAAACGTTACTGGTGATAGTTTCTACACGTCACGCCGCAGCGGATTAGCCGTGCGCACTGGATCGCCGTGCTGCGGTGAGCGCGGCCGTTCGCCGTCAGGAGTTCGAGTCCTCCCTCGGGCGTGGGTGTAAGTGTTGACCTTAGGTTATTTTATCTTGGCTTTAAAAGTTTGTAAGCTAGGAACTAATAACCAAGCAGCTGAGTCCAATAAATTTACAAACATTTTTCTACATATCACCACTCCTGACTTTATTGTGGTTCAATGTAACCTCTACTTGGTAGAGAAGGAATATCATGTTTAATATGAATTTCAGACCACAATGCCATTATACCTTCTTCACTTAGTGTAGCCAGAACTGAATAGAATCTGTCTCTCCCTATCAAAAATCATTGGGAGAATTTGGAATCGAAAGCAGACCATATCAACCTATTATTAATCCAACAGGCCACTAATTCCTGTTCTGTGACTCATTTTCCTATCGTAACGCCGTTGTGCCACACTGGATGAGATTGCTGACACACAGGCTCCCTGTAGTGGTTTGCAGCATGAAAATTCAAATGTTTGTATAGTCTATGGGACTTAACTACGGGGTCATCAGTCCCTAAACTTACAAACTACTTATCAACTACCTTATACTAAGGACGGCACAAATATTCATGCCCGAGGGTGATTCGAACCCCCGACCGCAGTGGCCGTGCAGACCGTGACTGGAGCGCCTCAGTCCCCTCGGCCACCGCGGCCGGCGATGAAAATTCTGACACACAGGCTAAATGTAGTGGTTTCAGCATGTTCAGTACATTCATTTACTTGATTGACTGAATCGCCATGAACTGCTGCCTCCGCTACCCAGTGCAAACATTCGTCTCTATTTTGTAATCATCGAAATAAAATCACGTAACTTCTGCTTAAACAGAACGGCAAACAATGTAGGACGCAATTTTTTTAAACGCAATTCTGCTGTGTTCTGAAGTTATCAATCTAATGGAACCTTGAACATAATTCCCTTCACTTCTCAACCCAAAATAGTCGCATGTGAGAAAAGGACTAACTTCTGCGACATTTTTGTTTTTTGTTTTTCAGGTTTAATAGTTGGGTGAAGCAGCAGATGCATCTTGAAACTTTTGTATTACGTATGGGGAGAGCACAGCGTGCGAAAATATATCAGAAAAGAATTTTCTACATTAGCTGTCGTGTGGTAGTGGCACTTTATTCTTCTTCAAACCTTGTTTGTCAGCTTTAACTCAGAACACGTTTTCTACATGCGTGTAATCAATAAACTACATGTGTATTGCCAGAGTGTTATAGGTAACATCAGAGAATTCGCATATATCGTTGATGATTAATTTCTGTCTCATGTTTACTATTGTCTTAACAACACTAAAAAGAAACCTTACTAAAATTTTGCACTGTATTATAAGAAATGAAATAAAATTTCCCACAATAACGTTACGACGAATGTCGGTTTTAATAAAACTATCTGTAAAAAAGCGTGCCTCTATCGGCACGAATTATTAAATACTACTCACTTAGATTTCGATTGGGTCTGTGTTTAATTGATATGCTGTGTCATACTGAAGAGGTATGCAAATGCGGCATTTCACAAATAAAGTTATGTATCCCTAGAAACCTCAAATTTGCTTGTCAGCAGCGGAAAGAGGCGTTACCTGTTTTGCAGCATTGTAAGATTTTCACCATTGCACTATGAGCCGAAACTATTTTCGTGCGATTTCCTTATTGGTGTTTGATCTGACTGCTTGTAGCTCTTTTACAGAAGGGGTAAAAGTGTTGGACTCAGCACGACTGGAACCGCAAACTATAACAGGCGCATTTTCACACTCCGCTCGTGGCCACCACTGAACGACATCGTTCACTTGGGACTGAGATAGGAACCAGCTAATACTTCGGAATCAGATAGGCACCAGTGAAGACTTGGCTATTGGATAGGCACTAGGCAGGCCTCTAGCTCAACTATGTATCAGCATTCTGCAGGCCACCGACACCTACAACGGAAACGTGACACAAAAGCGGCGACGAAGCTGGGACACAAAACTAATAATAGACAGAACTGACTGCAAACTAAGGATCAAAAATCAATAACTCTCATAGTTGTTTTTATATATTTTATTCATAAGTGTACTCAAAATTAGAAAATCAATCAGGAACATTTTCGTGCATGGCCGATAGTTGAGCAAAAAAAAAAAAAAAAAAAAAAAAAAAAAAAAAAAAAAAAAAAAAAAAAAAAAAAAAAAAAAAAAAATTAAATTAAATTAAAAAAAAAAAAAAAAAATAAAAAGATTGTGTTTGTTTGTGTGAGAGAGAGGGAGATAACAATAAAAAGAATGAGAGAGAGAGAGAGAGTAAAAATTTGTTGTAAAGAAATTGAATCCTGGTGTGTAAAGAAAACTTTCATTAAACTGACACATTCTACATCATTACGAAATGTCGTATTTATGATCTATGGAACAAATATTAATCTAATCATATTGTTGACTAGCCATGAAGAGTCATGAATAAATTACCGAAGTTTTCGCCAATATCTGTAACCAAATCTAAACTTGAAAATAATAGTTTTTGGAATAAACTGTGACTCCTATTAAGATCCTTTCAATCCCTGTTAACTAACCTCGAAAGATGTCTGATATACCTAAAAAAATGTTCAAATGTTTGTTAAGCTTAAGAAACTTAACCGCGGGGTCATCAGTCCCGTTTGTAAATCTATCGGACCAAACTGCATGTTTATCAGTCCGTAGCTTACAAACTACTTAAACTAAGGTAAACTAACCTAAGGACAACACCCCCCCCCCCCCACACACACACACATACATGCTCCAGGGAGGACTCGAACCTCCGACGGCGAGCAACCGCGCGCTACGCAGCGATGTGCCTTAGACCGCTCGGCTACTCCACTGCGGCTCCGTAAACTACTTATGAACTACCTTATACCACAGACAAATATATACAGACGGGAAACCTCCGTAAGGGTCCGGTCACACGCTCAGGGGTGCGGGGAGGGAGCGTTTCCAGCAGTTCCGTAAGATGTCCCATGATGGCGCTGAGGTCAGAAGCAGCCCTTTAAGCTGGCCACCATAGACTTAGTAAATAAAAACTAGACCGCTCGCTGGCGCTAGTGTCGCGCCCCCACCAAGCCCCTAGCGGAGAAGCGAGGCAACTGTCCCCGAATTGAAACGGCTGACCGCAGCCATTTGCAGGGAACAATCCTAGTACTGGGGTTGTCATCTGAAGTGTATGAGACGCAACAGGAGCAAAATGAAGCACAAAATAAACGCATGTTTGTTAAAAAAAATACTGTGTACTGGAGTCTTTTTTAAAAGTATTATTAAATGAGTGAAGTTTCCCAATTACCGAAATACGTCTGCATAGAGAGACACGAAGTTTAAGGATGTAAGGCTCTTTTCTCAGAAGGTGAACCGATTTTGCATCGAGAGATTTGCATAAGATGATTCCATGAAACTTGTAAAGTAGCAGAGAGTGCGATTATTATTTAATCGCCGGCCGCGGTGGCCGAGGAGACTAAGGCGCTCCAGTCATGGTCTGCACGGTCACTACGGTCGGGGGTTCGAATCCCCCCTCGGGCATGGATATTTGTGCCGTCCTAGTTCGTAAGTAATTCATAAGTAGTTTGTAAGTTTAGGGACTGATGACCCCGTAGTTAAGTCCCGTAGTTTAAAAAAAAAAAAATAGTTAATCCACGTAATTTTCTGTCAAGCCCTGTATACTTTTTGCCGACTACTCTGTACATTTTGCACGATTACTTTTGCATAGCATAGTTTTGTCTACATTCCTTTACATATTACGTAGATTATTTAGTTCAACTTACTCGAATTTGGGTATGAATAATTGTAATAACCCATAAAACTTTAAATAGGCATTTTATTCACACATTACTTCTTAACAGAGATATTACTTCTCAAAGTGGCTGAGTATGCAACATTCGATCAAATATTTGGCCATTTACGAAGTACAATCACCACCTGTTAAAGTGTCTAAAAACAATTATTCCACCTACTTCTGTATATATGATTAAAAATGTTCTTCATTCAGCTCAACTTATTATATAAATCGTGTTAGTATTATTAGTAATTTATATGCAAATAAAATATAAGTACTTGACATGCAACAAAGTACTTTTATCAGTTGTAGATAATCATTTGTAAGAGGAAACCTAAACAAAAACATACGCTCATGATTTATTATTTCTCCACGAAAATACTATACAGTATACAAGTAATGACTGATCTGTGAAATGTAACACTACTTCTGACTTCGAATTGCTACCATTTTTACCGTTACAATTAAAAGCAGCACACGAACGAACAATGTTTAGGCACTGCAAATGGTGGCTTCTGTCACGTTGTATGTAGGGACGCGACACTAGCGCCAGCAAGCGGTCTAGTGTTTATTTAGTAAGTCTGTGGTCCCCACATAGAACGTGACAGAAGCTGCCATTTGCAGGGAAACAGTGCCTAAACATGGTTCGTTCGTGTGCTGCTTTTAATTATAACAGTAATAATGGAAGCAAAGACGACAACAGAAACAATGTTATATTTCACAGATCAGTCAATACTTGTAGACCGTATAGTATTTTCGTGCAGAAATAATAAATCATGAGCGTTTGTTTTGCCTTAGGTTTCCTCTTACAAATGATTATCTACAACTGAGAAAAGTACTATGTTGCATGTCAAGTACTTATATTTTATTGGCATATTAATTACTAAAAATACTAATTTGAGCTCAATGAATAACTAGACGTATTAGAGGTATTAAATTTTTAATCATATACAGGGTGTTTCACTAAGTGTGTTTGCCTCTGTAACTTATAAAATAATAGGTGACGGGAAATTTTAATGCGGTAAGTCAACACAAGAAATGTTACACTTTCTGCGGAGCTATGAACATAGTTTATTGCATCATTTTCCAAAGAGTTACACCACAAAGATATAATTTTTTAAATGGAACAATAGTTTTCTCTATCATGCATTGGATTCGTTGAAACCAACTACGTCCAAATCAATTTAAACTACATTCCTATCACTGTTAGTTTGGGAGCTACAACCCTTCAAAGTTCCGGGGGCGGTGGCTGCGATAGCGTAGCTGACTGGCCGAGTGGCTATCCCCTGGGGCACGGCCCACTGCCTCATGACCACCAGCCAGTCAGCTACACTGCCGTAGCCTCCGCCCCCTAAACTTTGAAGGGTTGTAGCTCTGAAACTAACAGTGATAGGAATGTAGTTTAAATTGATTTGGACGCAGCTGGTTTCAAAGAATCCAATGCACGATAGAAAAAACTATTGTTCCATTTAAAAAATTATATCTTTGTGCTGTAACTCTTTGGAAAATGATACAATAAAGTATGTTCATAGCTCCGCAGAAAGTGTAACACTTCTTGTATTGACCTACCGCATTAAAATTTCCCGTCTCCTATTATTTTGTAAGTTACAGAGGCAAACACACTTAGTGAAACACCCTGTATGTCAGTATGATGCAGAAGTAGAACGAATAATTACTTTTAGACACTTAGCAGGTGGTGATTGTACTTCGTAAATGGTCATTATTTGATCAAATGTTGCATACTCAGCCACTTTCAGGAGTACTACCTCTGTTAAAAAGTAATGTGCGAATGAAGTGCCTATTTAAAATTGTATGAGTTATTACAATTATTCATACTCAAATTGGAGGAAGTCGAAAGAAAAATTCTATGTAATATGGAAAGGAATGTAGACAAAAATGTGGTGTGCAAAAATAAGTGTGCAAAACGTACAGAGTAGTCAGCAAAAAGCAAACAAGACCTGACAGAAAATTACGTGGATTAAATAATAATCTCTGTTACTTTACAAGTTTCATTCAATCATCTTGTGCAAATATCTCGATGCAAAATCGTTCCAATTTCCCAGAAAAGAGCCTTATATTATTAAAATTTCGTGTCTTTATGCAGACGTACTTCGGAAATTAGGAAACTTCATTCATTTAAGAATACTTCTTAAAATGTCTGCAAAAGGCTTTTTGCGGATGATGCTGTAGTATATAGAGAGGTTGTAAAAATGGAAAATTGTATTGAGATGCAGGAGGATCTGCATCGAATTGACGCATGGTGCAGGGAATGGCAATTAAAGCTCAATGTAGACAAGTGTAATGTGCTGCGAATACACAGAAAGGAAGATCCTTTATCATTTAGCTACAGTATAGCAGGGCAGCAACTGGAAGCAGTTAATTCGATAAAGTATCTGTGAGTAGTCATTAGGAGGGATTTAAAATGGAACGACCATATAAAATCAATCGTCGGTAAAGCAGATGCCAGACTTAGATTCATTGGAAGAATACTAAGGAAATGCAGTCCGAAAACAAAGGAAGTAGGATACAGTACACTTGTTCGCCCACAGCTTGAATACTGCTCACCGGTGTGGGATCCGTACCAGGTGGGATTGATAGAGGAGGTAGAGAAGATCCAACGGAGAGCAGCGCGCTTCGTTACAGTATCATTTGGTAATCGTGAAAGCGTTACGGAGATGATCGATAAACTCCAGTGGAAGACTCTGCAGGAGAGACGCTCTGTCGCTCGGTACGGGCTTTTGTCGAAGTTTCGAGAATATACCTTTACCGAGGAGTCTAGCAGTATATTGCTCCCTCCTACGTATATCTCGCGAAGAGACCGTGAGGATAAAATCAGAGAGATTAGAGCCCACATAGAGGCATACCGACAGTCCTTCTTTCCGCGAACAATACGTGACTGGAATAGGAGGAAAAATCGCTAGTGGTACTCAAGGTACCCTCCGCCCCACACCGTCAGGTGGCTTGCGGAGTATGGTTGTAGATGTAGATGAATAATCAGTAATTCTCTTTAAACAAACATGCGTTTATTTTGTGCTTCATTTCGCTCTTGTTGCGTCTCATATTCTTAAAATTACAACCCCAGTACCAGGATTCTTCCCTGCAAATGGCGGCTATCAGCTGCTTCAATTCGGGGACAGTTGGCTCGCTTCTTCGCTAGGGCGTGGTAGGGGCTTGCTGGCCACAGCGGGTGAGCTTAGTGACACACTAGGCAAGAGTCGGTCTGACGTCATCAGGAGCTGAATGCGATACATCCACCTGTTGACACGAGTCGTCATTTCGACACGCAGAAATTGTCTCCGGCCAATGAGAACTCGCTAGCTGTCAGCCAGCGGGCTACGCCATAATAGTGACAAACATATGCCAGCAGACGACGATGTTCTGAGTATGCGCATACATTTGCAAAAGAAATTAAAGTTATCCTCTTAGGATCACTGTTAACCAAATACCCTATAATCGTGACACATTCACAGATAAATTGCCAAATATTGGTGATAAGTAAGGAATATCAATAAAACCACACTCTCGGAAATCTCCACGTATTCGAAACTAAGCAGCAAACTACTGGGGGCAAACAAGCAATATTACGAGATATTAGACAATAAACAGCCAAATGTTTCTGACTAGCGAATAGTGTGAATGTCACTGATACTTATTTCATTTAGGCCTACCAGCAATTTAAGCGTTTCCCATACGTTTGTCACTTACCATTTTCTCGGAAATAGTAACATATTTGGAACAAAGGTCAAATATTTTTGTGAAGGAAAAATAGAAATATCATTGTTAGTCTTGTCACTTGCAGCAGTTTCATTCTCCATTTTTTAGTCACACACAAATTTCCAAATCGATGACACCTATTCCTAACACAGCATTTTGTTACAGTTAACATCGAGTACTGTGTAACATACTACTGTTATATGAATAAGACAAGCCCGCAATATGTTATGAATAAGTAACTACTACAATCTGATACAAACAATAAGATTAATTTCTTTCCGGCGGGAGAGACTTGAAAAAAAAAAGTTCAAATGTTTGTAAATCTATCGGACCAAACTGCGTGGTCATCAGTCCGTAGCTTACAAACTACTTAAACTAAGGTAAACTAACCTACGGACAACACACACACCCATGCTCCACGGAGGACTTGAACCTCCGCAGCCAGGCGCCTTAGACCGCTCGGCTACTCAAATGTTCAAATGTTTGTATAGCTTATGGGACTTAACTATGGGGCCATCAGTCCATAACCTTACAAACTACTTATGAACTAGCTAACACTAAGGACGGCACAAATATCCATGCCCGAGGGGGATTCGAACACCCGACCGTAGTGGCCGTGCAGACCGTGACTGGCGCGCCTCAGTCCCCTCGGCCACCGCGGCCGGCAGCTCTACTCCACCGCGGCGATAGACTTGAACCCCACTCCTGTGGCTTGGTGATCTACTATGGTATCCACTACGTTACGACAGCTAGAAGCCAGAAACATTTATATTGCACCTTAGTAGGTGTTTTTATTGTTAATGTGTGTTTTCATTTACATTTAGTTATAACAAATTGATCCAGATACGATTTTGTTATACATCTTCAATGCGCTGTTAGCCTGAAACACCTTACTGCGAGTTATAAAACCAAAACTGCGAGATATACGGCAAATCAAGATGGCTTCTGTTGACATGGAAAGAACAAGTGGAAATCTCTTATGTTAGGTATAGGTTAAACAAGAATTTTTTTATAGTACGTGAATGCGCGTAGCGTCCGAATCTCCGGTTAAGAAACACACAGCATCACATTGGCCGGAGACAATTTCTGCGTGTCGAAATAAGGACTCGTTTGTTCTATAACTACTAAGATCGATAGCGCCCGGTCGTGGCCACAGTCGAGTTTCTTTGCGAATTGTGACTGTGACGTCAGCACGACGTTTGCCTAGCTGACCTGGCCACAGCAGGCGGCAGATAGCGGCTGCCCCCACCACCACCTCCCCTCGAACCGTGGCACACTGGACACAGCCGTGGCCTCGTGGCAGGCGACACGAGCTCTCCCCTCAGCCTCCCCTCCACGCACCCTCAGAAGCGCCTCTAGTGTGATCTACTGGTACTAAGCTTGGGAAACGCCTGACATCTGCTGGCATCTTAACGGAACTACGAGGGGAGAGTAGGACTGTTGACGCTAGCCCCCCGAATATACCGTCGCAGCCAAAGCCAGAGAAGTCTCTGCAGCTTAAGATCTTTGGAGCAGAACGTTATTCATTTCATTCTTGTTTTGTGCGTGGTTCAGTGAAGAAAGGTTCTGTTCTTGTTTTCAAGTGTATCGAAAATGTTTGTCGTGTCGTATTTCTTCAAGAAATGACTAATTCGACATGTTACAACTTGAAAGTTAAAGTTTTTTTCCTCGTTTCTGAAACCACTAGAAAACTGAAGATTTTCAAACACATCTCAAATGTTGCAGACACACAAATGACAAACCAGGAATTACAGTAAAATACTCAACGTATTCACATTTAGGAAATGACACACAGAAAACAACATATCACTTTACTTTGAGAGTACATTATCATGTGTAAAAGAATTGTTAAAAAAAAAAAGATACTTTTGCTGTGTTAGGGAATGGTTGAAGGTTTCTTACGCTGAACTGATATATGAAAAGAACTATCAAAAGTACCAGTAATGTACCTATTAATACCATACAGGCAAACTTATTTCGAGCATACATTTGCAGTACTACGGGTTAAAGAGCGAGTGTACTAATTTGAGGTGACTTGCGATGGTTTGATTTTTAGAAATTCCATTTCCATGTTTTTCAATTTGCCATAGTATAAGTCTTGGATTTATGAACATTTCCCTAACTTCTTGCTTGGGCTAAGAAGAAAAAGTAATATGATATCTAACATCCAGCATTAGGGTATTAAACTGCACCACCTTCTCAAATAATGTGTTCGAACTGAGACTGAAACGCGAAAAATAAAATGTAAATCTGTCTATTCCACGTTTGCCTAATTCGTACACAACCTGTGATTACATTGTTGTAAGTATAATAACAACTATCGTGACCCTGAAGGAACGTACGTATAAAATGAGATTATTTTACAGGCGAGCTATATAATTCCGCAGATCTTCCGTTTGTTTTCGTTCAACAGCTGTACTGCAGATAACGTGTTATGATGTATCTCTGGAGTGACATCTATCGGCATCACCAGGTACTTCTCATTTTTATCTCTGGACCTTTCCGGCGGTATATTCGGGGGGCTAGATGCATGTGCGTAGGACACTGGTTTAGATGGGGTTTCATCTCTGTATATGTTACTCTGTGCTTATACTAAAGACGACTCAAACATCCATTATATCTGCCATGTAGAAGTCGGTGAGGGCGCGTCTGTTTCCGGAGCACGATGCGAGAGTGAAAATCGGGGTGAGAGTTTAAAATAGGGAATGATTAATTTTTAAAACTCACAACCACCAACTGCGAACCAAATTCCTAAACATGCAAAAACACTGGAACTGTGATTGTGACTGTTTGACTCGTTTTCTAGGGGATGATATCACACGTTCGCAGCTTTCCTTCCCTGCATATGATTAACAAAACAAATTCATAATAAAATCAAGTTCATGAGAGAAAGGGGTGTACTAACTACTATTTTTGAAACACGTGAAAGTTCACTTTATGTTGTTTATTTCACAATCTTAGAACCCTGTGGCTGATACGTCTGTACGTCGACACATTTATCAAATAAAGTTATAGCTCGTGAGCCTCCAGACAAAATGAATATTTGTCGCAAATTGTTTTCACACCATGTGGCTGTCTCAAACACCGTTCATGTTCATGCCTATGCGACGACACGTGTTACATTAACAAATCACAGTCACTTTAATTCAATGCGATGCACACCTTGTTCCACCGGCTAAATATTCACAACACACAGTAGCACTCGATTCAACTTGGTGCAGTCTACGACCGACGAGCAACCACACATGGCGATTGCCACACGCCAATCTAAAGTCACCACCTCGAGATCCACATGCCGACTGATGCAGAGCGACGCCACCCGGCCTGCTACCCCACGTGCTCACGTCTCGTCACTTCCTGCCCTCGCATGCACGTGCCAAAAGCTCAACTGCCGGGGTTTTTTCCCCTACGTCATCTACTTCCCCATGTGAGCTGTTCTAACCGATTTTCCAACGTACAGCGCTCAGCCAATACATTTCTAAAACTTTACTTAAAATCAAAATAATTACACTACACATTAAAAAAAATTCTTATCCCTTGCACTATTTATTATAATCGTGCAATTTCTTATAGCACAGATAAGTGATTTAACTGAATATTTCAAGATAAAATACACAAGATTAATTGAAAATAAAATGAGAAATAGTGAATATATTATTTTTATAAACAAACATTGCCACGCTAGTTGTGTAACTGTCTTGTCTTCGTTGGTAATTTATTACTTTTCATTGTCAATTAAACATATTACGCCAGATGTGACTATATCAGCTAATGTATTGTTTATTTATCAACAGGCTATTTTGTAATGAGGGCCTTAAAGGTTCCTAACTGCATCGTATTACTTCAAATGCCAGTAGTATTAGAATATTTTATTTCACGCTGTGCACTGCACTGTGCCTGGCACTCGCCATTGTCCCTCTCTTCCCTCACCGGAAACGAACTGGAAAATCCTAAGCTGGAACAAGCCACCAACGTCAGCCTGCTCGCTGGCCTCCCGTCAGCTACAAGCACACAGCAAATCTCAACGTGGAGAATTTCTACCTATGGCCTAACTATAAATGTTGTCACCCAACTGTGTACATAAATTGCTACCATAATTAATAATGTTAAAATTGTGTAACATTTAGTGCATTGGCATGGTCAATGTTTGCAGTGAACTTCATACTGTTTAATTATCAAATGCTATTAATTTACCAGTATTTCTATTGGTCGGTAATCTTACAACGATGGGGCGTATATGTCGATGAGCCGGACGTCGTTGACCGTAAGCGCCGTTCCTCTCGCCGATGGCAAGTTTTCTACTAGCCTAACTGGGATTCCCTCTTTGATCAGGATAGCAGTGCCCAGTTCTTGTGCAGTGCCCGGAAGGACGTGTGCGGTATAAGCGCACAGGGAGTGGAGGTCCGCCTCCCTCAAATGTTCAAATGTCTGTAAATCTATCGGACCAAACTGCGTGGTCATCAGTCTGTAGCTTACAAACTACTTAAACCTAGGTAAACTAACCTACGGTCAAACACACACACCCATGCCCCAGGGAGGACTCGAACCTCCACGGCGAGCAACCGCGCGCTCCGCAGCGAGACGCTTTAGACCGCTCGGCTATTCCACGCGGCCCGCCTCCCTCACCTCCTGAAGTAGCGCTGTATGTACTTCCGCCGCCCGCAACATGTCACTCAGTAGCTGTAATTTATTCCCAGCTGATTTTGTTGATATGGATCGTCGCGATGGAATATGCTTGCAGGTGATTTCTTCTGCGCCGCATCTCTACGCGTCTTGCGGTCCAGCTCGCCGTTCGTTGTCAGTAACGACTGCTGGTCCGTTTCTAGTGTCTTGTGTTGTGCTGGTCTTAACACCTTTGCATAAAAAAAGTCAGTATCCATTAAAATCTCAGTGACGTGTGCTAAGCGCCAACAATACTGTTGCGTGTCTTTTGTTTACGTGTGTTTAGTGAAGTAGCCTATGCTACAAAAGCTAAGACTGCCTTTGAAAGTTGCAGGCAGCAAATTGTAAAATAAATAAAATAAAATAAATCCTTTGACAGTGCTATCGAAATTTTTGAACTGCCTTTGAATGCGTCAGGCAGTGATGGGTATCCTAACCTGTTTAAAAAAGTGTTATTGTAAATAATGGAAAATTTTTCTTATTATGTTAATGTTAGTGTTCATTTAAAAACTGTATGTATTATTTTTGCCTTGGTATAGTGTTATGTAAATTTTCTTGTTGGGTATTTAGTTTTTGTTCATTTATATGTGATTGTATAACATGTAAACTATTCCTTTTTCTCACAAATACTTAACCTGATGGATAATGTGACAGTTAATTTTCATGCATTTTTCAGTTGAAAAATTTGTTTCTTTGTATCAAAATTGTGCAATTCTGTCACTTGGGTATTACAGTTCTTAACATTGAACATGTAATAATTGTAATAGGGGCATATATAACGCTATTGCCCAATTTTGACCATTTTTGGGTAATAATAGTACATTTTTATGCTATGTAAGATACTAAATTTCATTCATGTTACAATCGATTCCACTATTGTATGGTATGTGATGTCTGTACTTCATGTGCTTTGTCTGTTTTATGAATATCTACATCATGTTTATCTTTGCATATTATTTTTGTAATTTTAAATGGCTTCAATAATGTCAATTTTATTTTTGAATCGTCTTATGTATGTGAGTATTCTGTAAATTTGTAATATCTCACGACCAGCATCGGTAACAATCGGTAACAATCGTGAGTAGAATCATGAATGAACGACCTGATGACGTTAAGGAAAATGTAGTAATAGTCACCCCTATGACCCTTTTCCCCAATTCTGCATTACGACGTTTAGATCACGCTCATACATCAGTCAGAAAGTCCAGTACGTGACTGGAATATCAGTACTCCAACTGAAAGAAAGGATATAACAGAATGTGAATAGACTCATAGCGGCGCGCCACTGTCACTGAGTCCGCAGGCAGCCGCGGCGATGCGGCTGCTGGCGCGTCGCCGTAGCCGGTGCTCACTGCAAGGGTAGAGTAAACAGTTCAGCTTTGATGCAGTCGCGACCTCTTTTGTGTAATTATATCTGGGAGTTTTCGCTGTTACATTTAAGATTCTTCGACATTGATAACAAAGACAGCCGAAATTCTATCTCGCAACTGCTTGCATACACAGCTCTAAACGGGACTTATACCACGAGACCACACGCTCATACAGTTCAGTACTCTCTCTAGAAGGAGATAACACTTCCTGCTGACAGTACCGCATTCTACAGTGTTGCCAGATCGTGCATATCACCGCACTCAGAATTCTGAAGGGCGATCGAATTTATTGACCACACGGTCCGAACGAGTCGGACTTAGCCTCTGCGTCGGCCGGCCGGAGATTAATTTTTTTTGGCTAAGACTGTAAGTGAATGAGTCTCTTAGTTCTGAGTACACTTACGAATGAAATATAAAAAGATCTATGAGAGTTACCGGTTTATGATGCTTAGTCTGCAGTAAGTTCTGAGTATTATTAATAACTACGCTCCAGTCCTTAAACCTTGTTACAGAAATGCGAATCAGACGCATTTCGTATTCCAGGCCGTAGCAGCCGCGTCTTTGAGACGCCAGCTACGGTCGCTTCCTAGCCAGCTGTAGGAACACATCGGTTCGTCTTCTTCCTGCTGGTACTGTAACTGATATTTGACAACAAGGCAAAGTATGTTCGGCAACTCTGTTATCGTCGAGTTACTTGCTGGTGTGCAAGGAATTAAGCCTCAATGTTCACTTGTTTTTACCCGTCATTTTCATTGAATAATCTGAGTTATTATCGGATGAGGTGTAATAAAAGATTGTAAATGTACAGTTTTCAGCCCAGGAAAGTCTTTGTATGTGGAAATCGCTATTAATCTCGTCCTTTAAATAGCGGTTTACGACTTCTAGCCAGTATTGGCCTCGTAAGAGGAAGCTTACGGACATACCTCTTCGCTAGCTCTGTGGTAACGTGCTGACCTGTGAAAATGCGTCTGTTATAGATTGCGGTTCCAGTCCTGCTGACTCCAACACTTTTATCCCTTCCGTGTAAGAGCTACAAGCAGTCATATCAAACACAGTGGCGTAGGTATGTCACCAAGGGCACCGGGGCAAAAATGACATAGAGGCCCGCTTTAAACTAAAACTGTATACCGATGCAAAACTATTTCACCAGCTCCTTATCGCCCACTGGAAGAAATAATAAGGCAAACCTAAATACTGCTAAGTAAATTATGTGTCACGCATCAGATAATATAGTTACAACTGTAAAAGTTTGTTTGGTATTCTTCTACGCAAAAATTACTGTGTGCATTTGGATGAAATTTTGCCGAGGGACAGAGTTGGGCCTGGGCAGGACTTGCAGATAAAACGACCCCACGCTCCATACCGATCAGCCTTATTTCTTTGATAGCCCAGTCAAAGAAAGAAAATAGGGGAAATATTCGTGTAGGATGGTTTCAGCAAAAGAAAGTTGCCGGATTTTGCATGATGAAACACTTTCTATTGAGCTGTGCCGCTACCAGGCTGCATGAAGTAATAAGTAAAATAAGTCGACATCTTCGCTTATTATCACGACACTGGGGTAGAGGGCAGCGTTTAGAATGGACAATTCACTATTCTGCCAAAGTAACCGTATTTTCTCTTCTTCTTGTATGCATTTCAGAGTGCAATTGGTTACAGCACTTCATTGGGATCTATGATTAAGGAGCACTCCCTTTGGGGAATTCACTATACAAACAGTTTAGTTACCATAATAATACCGTTCTGTAATGATACATTGTAAAGGCTTCATATTCAAATGTGGTCAGACCGTGCATTGTCAAACACACTGCTAGTAATTCAGCGCCATTCACTGTTATTTCTCAAAGATTGCTAGCCATGGCAACTCCGACTTCAACCAACAACACACTAACGGTGGCAGGGTCATGTCTTAGCGGACGAGCAATAGACCACGTTATGTTTATATTCTGAGTGGGAATAATATTTGGATTTCACTTCGTGCGTTTGAGATTTGTTGCTCAGTATTCAAAAAGTTTAATGTTTAAAATCCTTCATTCAACTAAAATATCATATACAGTAGGTCGTCGACTATCCGAAGTAATTGGGGGACGTGGATGTTCGGAAAACCGATTATTGGTATAATCGACTTGTGCATTTCTATTTTCCAATAACAAGTACTGTACAGTAAATGTATTTATTCAGTATTTGGAGGTGCGCGAGCCTTCACATTGTGCCGAGCGGCACGCCGCTATACAGCGAAGGTGCAGTTGTTGCTGTGAGCAGCTTTGATGCTGCCTCTACTTCTGCAACGCCCACTGAAGTGTGCCCATTGTTGTACACAGCCACTGGTGGCTTGGAAGGTCAGCAGCGCCACCGAGCGGCGTCTTGTGAAGGTCCCTCTAAAAGCAATGGACGGCCGCGGTGGCCGAGGGGACTGAGGCGCTTCAGTCACAGTCTGCACGGCCACTACGGTCGGGGGTTCGAATCCCCCCTCGGGCATGGATATTTGTGCCGTCCTTGGGATAAGCTAGTTGATAAGTAGTTTGTAAGTTTAGGGACTGATAACCCCGTAGTTGAGTCCCATAGGCTTGACAAACATTTTCTTTTTTTAAAGCAATGTTCCGCCACCCGGTGGCCCAGTTCGGCTACTGTGGGATACTTGGTTTGAGGGAAGGTGAACATAATGAACGGTAGGGTGGGAGAGCAAAAACAAAAAATCGATAGTGTACTGTAACTTTTTTCAAACGTCGCTCACGGTGGTGGAGGGAGCCCCTTTGAGCTCGGGGGCCGTTTGAGCTCGGGGGCCCCGAGGCACTGCCCCGCCTAGCCCTATAATAGCTACGCCACTGATCAAACATCAATAAGGAAATCGCACGAAAATACTTTCGGCTCATAGAGCAATGGTAAAAAACTTACAATGCTGCAAAACAGGTAACGTCTCTTTCCGCTGCTGACAAGCAAATTTTAGGTTTCTAGGGATACATAACTTTATTTATGAAATGCCGCATTTGCATACCTCTTCAGAATAACACAGCATACCAATTAAACACAGACCCAATCGAAATCTAAGTGAGCAGTATTTTATTAATTCGTGCCGACAGATGCACGCTTTTTTAAAGATACTCAGTTTTATTAAAACAGACAATTGTCGTAACGTTATGGTGGGAAATTTTATTTCATTTCTTATAATACGGTGCACAATTTTAGTAAGATTTCTTTTAGTGTAGTAAACATGAGACAGAAATTAATCATCAACGATATATGCGAATTCTCTGATGTTATCTATAACAGTCTGGCAATGCACATGCAGTTTATTGATTACACGCATGTAGAAAACGTGTTCTGAATTAAAGCTGCCAAACAAGGTTTGAAGAAGAATAAAGTGCCACTACCACGCGAAAGCTAATGTAGAAAATACTTTTCTGACGTCGATAAAATTAGTTCTGAACTGGGAATGCAACCCAGACCGCTCTTAACGCGGAATTTGATCCGTTCGTGGCAATACAGCTCGGCTACATTTTGTAATTTGATCAAAACTGCAGATTCCTCAACATCTCCACATATTGCACTTGAATGGGTTCGAATCCTGGCCCGGCACTAAAGTTTTCATTATGTATTATCAAGCTCTAGCATGAGAACACCTATCTGCTGATGGATAATAATTTTGATTATCAGTGTATTTTCATTTGTTGTCAATACTAACGGTATCTGATGTTTTTGATTCCCAGTGAGAGGCAGAACTATTTGCGAGGTCACTGTACGTTCAAGGATGTTATTTCGAACTGTTGGTGCACAAAATTCAGTAGCTGACGTCTCTTTGTGTGTAGTCTAGAACGATATGTGTGGGGTTCGATTCCCAGTCAGTACTGAACTCTTCGTCATATTATTTCTAGTTCAAACATGCTTGCAAGTGGCTGCTGGTGTAACAAACACATATTTAACATTTGTTTTTTCTAGAATATAACCGCGATAGGTGCCGGGTTGGAGTCCTGGGAAGGAGAAAATTAATGTTTCGTCTCGTCATTTCAGTTAAATCATATAAAAAAATTCGTTATGCCACAGTTGATTACGCTTCGATAACAATTCGATTAGGTTTCGTGTTCGAATACCTGTTCAACACAAAGCTTTACCTCACGGAATTTCAAGTACGTTACTTGTGAAGAATAAATATTTAACATCTTTCGTAGTTCGTTAAGTGGAGGAATAGATGGGTAGGAATTCCCGCCCATTAAAAATGTTTACGTTATGTAATTTAAATTTGATTTTTGATAACTGATACTGTCTAAAATCGAGGTATATCAGTCTCTATATACTTAGTCATGATTGACTGTTAGCTTCCGTCAGTCACGAAATCTTTGCTAAGTCTGCATGACCTGGGTTTGAGTCCATATGCAGAACGAAACGGTTAGTTGTGTCATTTGAAGTTCATACATATTCTCAACTAGCTGCTCGTGAGAGACTTAAATTTTTAATGTCATTTTGTGTTAAATAATAAGTACGTTATGTTACTTTGAACAAGCAATCATGAATAGGACGAACTTACTACGTGTATTAACTGTGTAACGTAATAATGAGGATTGTGACATTTCAGTTATGTCATTTCTTGTAATAAATGTGAGCTTACAAGCCTTAAGGGTAGTCTTATCTGTGATAAGGTGTTCCCTGAAATTTTTAGTACCGTGGTATTACTTTACATCTTGTGTTATTGCGATACAGAGCAGCGTTTTCTAATGGTGACTTGTTGGAACCATTTTCAATAGTCAAACGACTGTACTGAGGCGCGATTTGAGTACCCGCACGACAGGTACGTTAGTTGGGTTGCATACAAATCAGGCGAAATGCAATTCAGGTCGTTCGGATACTTTTGAGCTCGACTGTACATTAGTTTTGATAATAAATACATATTTAGATGCTAGTTCATAACTCAGAGTTTATTTAATAAAGAGAAACAAGTAACTTATGTGCTCCACATAGGTTCCGATTATTTCATAGAATGTTTGTACCGGCGTTATTTGATTTATTTAAATAAATTCTGTGCCATTAACAACTAAGGTTTGTTCCAAAAATTTTATTGCATGATTCGTAAATGGTAAAAGTTCCAATACCTGCGAGATTAGAGTGCGATAGAACTCTGCGAAATCCATTCATTTCTGGCAGGAACCGTAACATTGTTCAAAGTTAACTAACTCAGTTACAACACTGTTGATATTTGTATGTAACTACGACGAGGAATAAAACCATATCTCTTCCTTCTGACACGAGGCGTGTAATAGTATCGCACGCAATGAAGAGGATACACGCCGCGTGGTGCTTCCAAACACGCAAGTCGAATGTGAAAGTTTATAACGGTATTCAGCACTTATCACACGACTTAAATTTGTATGCAGGTGCGGTTAACAAGGGACGCTGTGATATTTTTGGCCATCTTGACGCGAATCACGATTCCGTCCACGTGCTCCATGAGACCAGCAGCGGCGAGAGTGAGTAGGCTACGTGACTTAATTACCCCTCCGACGGAGAAGGTGGCAATAATTGGCAAACCCGGATGAACATCTCGCACTCCTACCAATGTGATATACTTCTAGTACTGATCGAAAGAGGCATGTAGACACGCGGTGCAAGTTGACGTAGTAACAGTTCGGACAGAATACACTTTTGTTGCAAATTAATTGTAGTCATACAGACCGCTAGTCTGTGCACAGTATCGGAATCAATACACTACGAAATGTCTCCCCCCTTCGTTGCAACGTTCTCGGTTCTCGATAGGTCAGAAAAATAAGTAATGTGATTCAAAAGAATTCAAGTAGATTTCACTACTGGCCATTAAAATTGCTACACCAAGAAGAAATGCAGATGATAAACGGGTATTCATTGGACAAATATATTATAAGGAAGCTTAGGCTTTAACGTCCCGTCGACAATTTGGTCATTAGAGACAGAGCTAACGCTCTGAGTTTTGGTTAGGGATGGGGAAGGAAATCGGCCGTGCCCTTTGAAAGGAACCATCCCGGCATTTGCCTGGAGTGATTTAGGGAAATCACGGAAAACCTAAATCTGGATGGCCGGAGGTGGATTTGAACCACCATCCTCCCGAATGCGAGTCCAGTGCGTTACCACTGCGCTACCTCGCTCGGTAAATATATTATACTAGAACAGACATGTGATTACATTTTCACGCAGTTTGGGTGCATAGATCCTGAGAAAGCAGTACCCAGAACAATCACCTCTGTCCGTACTAAAGGGCCTTGATACGCCTGGGTATTGAGTCAAAGAGAGCTTGGATGGCGTGTACAGGTACAGATGCCCATGCAGCTTCAACACGATACCACAGTTCATCAAGAATAGTGACTCGGGTATTGTAACGAGTCAGTTGCTCGGCCACCATTGACCAGACGTTTTCTATTGGTGAGAGATCTGGAGAATGTGCTGGCCAGAGCAGCAGTCGAACATTTTCCGTATCCAGAAAGGCCCGTGCAGGACCTGCAGCATGTGGTCGTGCATTATCCTGCTGAAATGTACGGTTTCACCGGGATCTAATGAAGGGTGGAGCCACGGGTCGTAACACATCTGAAATGTAACGGCCACTGTTCAAAGTGCCGTCGATGCGAACAAGAGGTGACCGAAACGTGTAACCAGTGGCACCCCATACCATCACGCCGGGTGATAGCCAAACTAGGATGCGACCATCCTGATGCTGTAAGCAGAACCTGGATTCATCCGAAAAAATGACGTTTTGCCATTCGTGCACTCAGGTCGTTGCGTAAACATCGCAGGCGCTCCTGTCTGTGATGCAGTGTCAAGGGTAACCACAGCCATGTTCTCCGAACTGATAGTCCATGCTGCTGCAAACGTCGTCGAACTATGGTTGTTGTCTTACAAACGTCCCCATCTGTTGACTCAGGGATCGAGACGTGGCTGCACGATCAGTTACAGTCATGCGGATAAGATGCCTGTCATGTCGACTGCTAGTGATACGAGGCCGTTGGGACCTAGAACGGCGTTCCATATTGCCCTCCTGAACCCACCGAGTCCATATTCTGCTAACGGTCATTGAATCGCGACCAACGCGAGCCGCAATGTCGAAATACGATAACCCGCAATCGCGATAGACTACAATGAAACCTTTATCAAAGTCGGAAACGTGATGGAACACATTTCTCCTCCTTACACGATGCATCACAACAACGTTTCACCAGCCACCGACGGTCAACTGCCGTTTGTGTATGAGAAATCGGTTGGAAACTTTCCTCATGTCAGCACGTTGTAGGTGTCGCCACCGGTGCCAACCTTGTGTGAATGCTCTGAAATGCTAATCATTTGTACATCACAGCATCTTCTTCCTGTCGGTTAAATTTCGCGTCTGTAGCACGTCATCTTTGTGTTGCAGCAATTTTCATCGCCAGGACTGTATATAGATCGGCATTGACAGAGACGGGGATGTCGAATGGAAATTAAGATCACCTGATGGCCCTTTTTGTTGTTGTGGTCTTCAGTCCGGAGACTGGTTTGATGCAGCTCTCCACAGTACCCTATCCTGAGCAAGCCTCTTCATCTCCGCATAAGAACGGCAACCTACATATGTCTGAATCTGCTTAGTGTATCAATCTCTTGGTCTTCCTCTGCGGTTTTTGCCCCACACACTTCCCTCCAACGCTAAATTCACAATTCCTTGATGTCTAAGAATGTGACCTACCAATCTATCCCTTCTTTTAGTCAAGGTATGCCAGAAATTTCTTTTCTCCCCAATTCTGTTCAGTACCTCCTCATTAGTTACGCGATACACCCACCTAATCTTCAGCATTCTTCTGTAGCACCACATTTCAAAAGACTCAATTCTCTTCCTGTCCGCACTGTTTATCGTCCATGTCTCACTCCCATACAAGGCAACACTCCATACAAATGCCTTCAGAAAGGACTTCCTTAGGCTTAAATCAATATTCGATGTTAACAAATTTCTCTTTTTCAAGAACGCTTTTCTACCCATTGCCATTCTGAATTTTATATCCTCTGTACTGCGACCATCATTTGTTATTTTACTGCCCAAGTAACAAAACTCATCTGCCTCCTTTATTGCTTCGTTACCTAATCTAATTCCTTCAGCCTCACCTGATTTTCTTACACTGCACTCCATTACCCTAGTTTTGGTCTTGTTAATGTTCATCTTATATGCACCTTTCAGCACACTGTCCATTCCGTTCAATTGCTCTTCCAGGTCCTTTGCTGTATCTGACAGAATTACTATGTCGTCGGCAAAACGCAATGTTTTTAATTCTTCACCCTGAACTTTAATTCCTTCTCCAAATTTCTCCTTGGTTTCCTTTATAGCTTGCTCAATGTACAAATTGAATAACGTTGGAGAAAGGCTACAACCCTGTCTTACTCCCTTTCCAACCACTGCATCCCTTTCATGCCCTTCAACTCTGACAACTGCTGTCTGGTTTTTGTATAAGTTGTAAATAACCTTACGCTCCCTATATTTTACTCCTGCTTGCTTCAGAATTGAAAGAGTTTATTCCAATCAACATTGTCAAAAGCCTTCTCCAAATCTACAAAAGCTAGAAATGTAGGTTTGCCTTTTCTTAATCTATCTTCTAGGATAAGCCGTAAAGTGAGTATTGCCTCCCGTGTTCCTACATTTCTCCTGAACCCAAACTGATCTTCCCCGAGGTCGGCTTCTACCAGTTTTTCCAACCTTCTGTATATAATTCGTGTTAATATTTTGCAACCATGACTTATTTAACTGATGGTTCTGTAGTTTTCACACCTGTCTGCACCTGCTTTCTTTGGAATGGTGATTATAACATTTTTCTTAAAGTCTGAGGGTACTTCACTGTCTCATATATCTTACACACCACGTGAAACAATTTTGTCATGGCTGGTTCTCCAAGAGACTTCAGTAGCTCTGAGGGAATATCATCTACTCCAGGGGCCTTGTTTCGGCTTAAGTCTTTCAGTGCTCTGTCAAATTCATCTCTCAGTATAGTATCTCCTATTTCATCCTCATCTACGTCTTCTCCCCTTTCTACAATATTGCTGCTAAGTTCATTTCCTTCATAGAGCCTCTCTATATACTCTTTCCACCTTTTAGCTTTCCCTTCTTTGTTGAGAACTGGTTTTCCATCAGTGTCCCTGATATTCATAGAGCTGTTTTTCTTATCTCCAAATGTTTCTTTTATTTTCCTGTAGGCTGTATCTATTTTTCCCCTATTTATACATTCTTCTACATCCTTGCATTTGCCTTCTAGCCACTCCTGCTTAGCCATTTTGCACTTCCTGTCAATCTCATTTCTTAGTCGTCTGTACTCTATTATGCCTGTTTCATTTACTGCATTTTTATATTTTCTCCTTTCATCGATTAAATTTAGTATTTCCTGTGATATCCAAGGATTTTTTGTAGGTCTTGACTTCCTACCTATTTTGTCCTCTGCTGCCTTCACTATTTCATCTCTCAATGCTACCCATTCCTCCTCTACTGTTTTATTTTCCCCCCTTTCTGTGAACTGTTGCCTAAAGCTCCCTCTGAAATTCTTAAGAAATTCAGGTTCCTTCAATTTATCCAGGTCCCATCTCCTTATTTTCCTACCTTTTTGTAGTTTCTTCAGTTTCAGCCTACAGTTCATAACCAACAAGTTATGATCAGAGTCTATATCTGCCCCTGGGTATGTCTTACACTTTAGAACCTGGTTCCGGAATCTATGTCTTACCATTATAAAATCTATCTGATACCTTCCGGTGTCTCCTGGTCTCTTCCATGTATACAACCTTCTTTTGTGATTCTTAAACCACGTGTTTGTTACGATTAAATCATGTTCCGTGCAAAATTCTACCAGGCGGCTTCCTCTTTCATTCCTTTTGCCCAGACCATATTCACCTACTATCTTCCCTTCCCTTCCTTGTCCTACTACCGAATTCCAGTCTCCCATAACAATTAAGTTTTCCTCTCCCTTAATTGTATGAATAATTTCCTCTAGTTCCTCATATATTTCTTCGATTTCATCATCATCGGCAGAGCTAGTTGGCATATAAACCTGTACTACCGTTGTCGGTGTTGGCTTCGTATCTATCTTGACAATGATAATGCGATCACTGTGCTGCTCATAGTAGTTTACCCGCATTCCTATTTTCTTATTCATTATCAATCCTACTCCTGTGATACCCCCAACTGATTTTGTATTTATAATCCTGTACTCACCTGACCAGAAATCCTGTTCATCCTGCCACCGAACTTCACTAATCCCCACTAATCCAACTTTAACCTATCCATTTCCCTTTTTAAATTTTCTAATTTTCCTACTCTATTAAGGGATCTAACATTCCACGCTCCGACCCGTAGAATGCTAGTATTGTCTTTGCTGATGACAACATCCTCCTGAGTAGTCCCCGCCCGGAGATCCGAATGGGGGACTATTTTACCTCCGGAATATTTTACCCGAGAGGATGCCATCATCATATGTTCATACAGTAGAGCTGCATGTCCTCGGGAAATGTAACGGCTGTAGTTTCCCCTTGCTTTCAGCCGTTCGCAGTAGCTGTGTGGCAAAGCCACATTAGCTGATGTTACAAGGCCAGCTCAGTCAATCATCCAGACTGTTGCCCCTGTAACTACTGAAAAGGCTGCTGCCCCTCTTCAGGAACCACACGTTTGTCTGGCCTCTCCACAGATACCCCTCCGCTGTGGTTGCACCTACGGTACGGCTATCTGTATCGTTGAGGCACACAAGCCACCCCACCTCGGCAATGTCTGTGGTTCATGGGAGTGGCTGATGGCCCTATAGTTGGTTAAAATTAACGTAAATGTAGCACTTAAATGTGGAGCCTTTGCAGTACACCTGAATGTGACCCGAATAATCTGAAGGTATAATTAATTAATTAGCCTTATAAAGCAGTGCCATTGGTGACATAAAATTAATAATGTCATTCTTTTTGAAGACTTTTCTGCGAACTCCTGCTTCATTTCAACATCGTAACCTTGAAATATTAACGAGTTGTGCCCATTATTATTACGAATATCATACGCAGTCGATTGTATGTAAATGAAAGCGTCTTTACTGCAGCGTATATTAAATTTGTAGAAAAAAGTTATTACATGCTAGCAATGGCTGAACTTCGATTGTTGGTAAGTGTCAGCTTGGTGTCAACTGTGCGTTACCTAAGGTACGGCTGCCAATAACCTGAGTGTCTGTTTTGTTACATTAGTAAGAAAACACCCTGTTTGGCTGCTATAGAGAAAAGTGGCATGAGCTATTGGCTTTTCTAAAACGTTATCCAGCTCTCTTCACATGTCGACCCTCTCTATTGCACAAAGCAGTACGTTTCCTCTTATTATTTTCTACTAGCTGAAAACCCGGCGTTGCCCGAGTGTTTATTTATTTATTTCTGCCTTGAGTAAGTACTTCTCTTATCCCTTCTCTCACTCTCTTTGTGCATTTCTCTTTTTTCTAAAATGGTGTTATATTTCTTGGAGAATATATAAGAAATAACGCTGTCTTGCATAATGTACAAAATTATAATTGCAATATCCAAACAAAGAAAGATAGTAATCAAAATACAAATGACATAAAATTCGTACGATGTCGTATTTATTGAATTATAACAATTAAATTAATGTTATTAATTTCACTCATTTTTAAGGAAATGTCGCTGATAAAGCGGAACTGAAAAATATTCCTATCAGATTGCAGAATTTTATGCACTTACCGTTTATAAGGAAAGTAAGTAGTGTAGATCAAATCACACGTAAAAATGCACTCGTTTCGAAGAATCCAATCACGAAATTCAACAATAATGATTGCAACAATATCACAGATCGATCACTTGATGTAATACGCGAAACGTCCAATCGATTTTTTAAAGAGATGTATTAAAAGAAATTTCTTTTTTACTGCTTTATTTATTCTTATCCTTACATACAAAGAGCTGACGACATTGTAGCACGCATAGACCACAGATACGGTCTGTGGCATCACGTTTCGCTGTATGTAACCTCCTTGCTATAGAGTCGCAAACGTCATCGCTGGCCTTCACTTCGATTTTTTAAAAATAATTTGACGATTTTCAACCACCATATCTTCCACCCTTTTATAGCTATCGGCATGGAACTGCTATGGTGTACAACGGGAGACTTCGGACATCAATTACACACAGACCATTCCTTTGCGTTCTGTAGTTTTCGCTGCAGAGCGAAATATTAATACACACACACACACACACACACACACACACACACACACGTAGAATTTTATATACACCGATAACTTTCCATCCCAATATACTCCACCCTTTTATCATTATCAACACTCAAGGAATAATGCAACCAATAAAACCATTTTCAAAGAGTAAATATAATTATCAAAGAGTAATTATTGTTCCGCATTTCGCGTTATATTAAATATCTATCAGATCGTTATAAAACCGTGCCTAAAACCTTCCTCAGGTATAAATTAGTAACTGTACAAATAATTAAGTCTCTGCGTCTTGTCGTTCGGACGTGATAAGCATACACAGAACAGACGTTCATATTAATATATATAGATAAATAGCTATCCGATCGCCATAAAACCGTGCCTAAAGCCTTCCCCGGGTACATATTAGTAACTGTAAAAATTTTTAGCTCTTTATGTCTTGTGGTTCAGACGTGATAAACGTACATCGAACAGACATCCCCATTTATAGATATAGATGACAATTTTTATGAAGACGATTAGATAGCAATGTAAGTATACGACACTTGTTATATCGATTGGAAGTGGTATCGTCAAGAAACCATCGACACTGTGAAAATTGCCTGCAGGAAGTGTCAAATCCAGAACCTCGAGGACTGGGATAGGCTGGAATTAACACTGCTCTCTTTCTACAGGCCACTTTCGAGAACCCGAGAGGAATTCCTTATTTCGACTACTCAAATAACTTTGAATTACTTTCTCCGGGAGTGAGAAATCTCCAGTCACAATGTTGCTCACTTTCTCTCTCTGAATTCTGTGCTGGTCTGCGAATCCAGCATCAATTTCCTCCCGCCATCTTCCTGTTGATTGGTGATCAGGCGGATTTTCCCGTTGCCGCGTAATCAGCTCTCCGCGGCGGCTGAGATGAGGGAGCGCAAACAACGCCATTTGTAGGCGACGGAGAAAAAGAGCAAGCCGCAATGAAAAAACCGGCTGCCTGCAAATTATGTTGTTTCTGCGGAAGTAATGTACCGTCCTCTCTGTTTTAACGAAATATTTACTACTCCTTCGTACTCCTTTCTAGGTTATCTGAGGAAAGTGCTGTAGTCCTATTAAAAGTAATCATCAGTATGGTCCAACACTCCAGAACAAGTTAAAAATAGCACTGACGTGTTTTACGGCCCACTTTAGATTTGTAGTTTTATAAGTTTTTGCAAACATTTTGGACCAAAATAATAATGTAAACAATAAAAAAATTACTTAATAAGAGTGTCCGAAACCCTTTTAGAAAAAAAAAACTGGGTAGTGGCGGGTTTTTAACCACTGACCGTCAGCATCACAGTCCAATGCATTGCCCACTACGCTACGGCCACCACTTAAAAGTTACATTATTTATTCTCATTCTATTGATGGCCGTTGTTAACTGATGCTAATATGGCATTTGTAGACACTAGATTATCATTTATCGTACGAAGAACGACGTGTTTTTGTCAATTCTTCAGTGCGCCCGTTGCTATGAAATGACAACGTGTAAGTTAAAATAAGAAAATCATCAAATACGCAACGCAAGATGGCTTATGCCAGAAAGAGGTCTGGGCGATGAATGTCACGTGACATCTGCGAACGGCTGGTTTTCGTTAATTCAATGGAGGGTGTCAAAACTCTGTTAGTTTTGCAAATATCTCTCAGATGATATGAGATATGAAAAAAACATAAAGGAACAAAGCTGTAGAGAATCTTCTCCTCTACAAATTCGGTTATTCAATTTTAGTGTCAGATGAACGGTCTATATGCAATTAAAATTCCATTGCAAACGGCTTTTTTTGTATTACTAATGTATTTCTTGTCCGAAATATTTGAAAAAGCGAGGTTCTGTTCTCTGGTAGCCAACAATTATGTCTGTAAAATTAGGTGCCGATCGGTTTAACGGTTCGACCTAAAAAGTGGGAACACGTTACAGCCAGTCAGACATCGTCAAATCGCCGTTATTTTCGCAAATATCTCTGCTACGCTGCAAGATATGAAAAAAAAAAAACATAATAGAGCGAAGATGTAGAGAATTTTCCCCTCTACCAATTAGGTTATTCAATTTTCGTGTCAGATGAACGGTTCGTTTGCAATTACAATTATATTACAAACGGCTTTTTTTGGTATTACTACCGTATTTTTTGTCAGAAAAATTTGAAAAAGGGAGGTTCTGGTCTCTGTCGGTCTACAATTATCTGTGTAAAATTTGGTGTTCATTGTTTGAACGGTTAGTCGAAAAAACTGGGAACACGTTACGGACAGACAGACAGACATACATCCCAAAATCGCCGTTATTTTTGCAAATATCTCTGAAACGATACGAGATATGAAAAAAAACGAGAGAAAAGTTGGAGAGAATTTTCTCCTCTACGAATTTGGTTGTTCAATTTTCGTGTCAGGTAACCTAAAGTGGGCCAAAAGTTAATGTTGCATTATGTATATTTTGGCGCATATATTTCAGTTTAATAATGGGTGTACTGTTACATATTCTGTCCTTTCCTGAAACTAGTTGGTGTGAAATATGGCAGCTAGCTCTAAACGTAGAAAAATGTAAAGTGATGCAAATGAGTAGGAAAAACAATCCCATAATGTTCGAATACAGCATTAGTAGTGAGCTTCTTGATGCAGTCGCGTCGTTAAAATTTGTAGGCGTAACATTGCAGAGCGATATGAAATGGAACGAACATGTAAAGACAGTTGTGAATAAGGCGGACAACCGACTTAGGTTTATTGGAAGGCGGCCGCGGTGGCCGAGGGGACTGAGGCGCTCCAGTCACGGTCTGCACGGCCACTACGGTCGGGGCTTTGAATCCCCCCTCGGGCATGGATATTTGTGCCGTGCTTAGGGTGAGCTAGTTGATAAGTAGTTTGTAAGTTTAGGGACTGATGACCCCGTAGTTAAGTCCCATAAGCTATACAAACATTTGAAACATTTGTTTATTGGAAGATTTTTGGGAAGACGTACTTCATCTGTAAAGGAAACGGTTGTACGACAATGTCTTGAGTGTTGCTCATGTGTTTGAGACCCGCAGCAGCTCAATTTAAAGGAAGACATAGAAGCAATTCAAAGGCGAACAGCTAGGTTTGTTACTGGTAGGTTTGACCAGTGCACGAGTGTCACGGAAATGCTCCGGCAACTCAATTGGGCATCGCTGGAGGAAAGACGACGTTCTTTTCGTGAATTTCTGTTGAGGAAATTTAGATGGCCGGGATTTGAAACTCAATGTAGAACGGTCTTACTGCCGCCTACTTACATTTCGCGTAAAGGTCACAAAGACAAGAGAAATTAGGGCTCGTACAGAGGCATATAGACATTCTTTTTTTCTTCGTTCTATTTGGAAGTGGAATAGGAAAAGAAATGCCTAGTAGTGCTATAGTGTACTCTCCGCCACGCACTTTACAGTGGATTGCGGAGTATATATGTAGATGTAGCATCTTCATTGGGTCTTTTTATTGCTTGTTTTACATGTTGAAGTATTTAACAGTTTTCCTACATCGTGTGTGTAATTCTTCTTTGACAGTTTGTTATCTGCAAATGTGTTGGTGTCTTCATTGGTGGGATAGTGAAGGAAAATAGCACTATTTCAGTATTTAGTGTCACTGTTTGTGAATTCTAAAGAACGAACAATACAAAGACCCACTGAAGATGTTACAACTGTAGCGAAACATGTATAGGTATACAAAAACAGAAACCAGTGTTTTGCTCAAGGCAGATTCATAGAGAAGCAACTAAATATTTATAAAACAAACACAGATCAAACGGGCTTCAACATCAATATCATTATGGCAAATCTATTGAAAATCGTTCTATTTAATTAGATTTATGTATGGTTTTGTTATGTCTCCTTATTCTGTCGTATTATATTACATTGGACGGATATTCGTACTGCGTTGTGATCATTCGTTTTAAGAAGTTGTATCACTACCATTTAATAACTTTCGACGTAGCTTTTTTGTCCTCCGTTGAAGTTACTTTGTGCTGAACGTTAGCTGCGTCCAGGTAAGTGATTCGCTCTTCCTTTGTTTTATGTTTCAAGATACATTTTCTGTCGTACTTTTAGAAGTAATCTTTCTTTCGTCCGCTGCTCATCTACTTCAGATTTCTGACTTGGAATTCGTATCCATCGCCACTGATAAATTTAGCTCTCATATGTGTACGTAATCTTTTTTATTTCTGTAAACATGTTTCTGCGTGTCATATGAGAAATTCACTCGAGGAGATGTAATGGTTAACCTTCCTATTGGATTTTAGTTCGTAGCAACAATGTTTTTATTTGATAATTGCAAGCTGCGCAGGAATGGCCGTGCGTTCTGAAGCGTCATGTTGTAGCGCGCGCGGTAGTTCCCTCTCGAGGTTCGAGTCCTCCCTCGGGCATATGAATGTGTTGTAATTAGTTGGGCCGCGGTGGAGTAGCCGAGCGGTTCAAAGCGCCTCGCTGCAGAGCGCGCGGTTGCTTGCCGTCGGAGGTTCGAGTCCTCCCTGGGGCATGGGTATGTGTGTTGTCCTTAGGTTAGTTTACCTAGGATGGATGGATGGATATGATGTTATGGGCGCACGACAACTAGGTCTTTAGCGCCCGTACAAGATAATTAGGCGATACGTGTGACCTGATTAAAATGAACACAAATAGGGAACAGAAGAGAAAGTAGCCAAACTAACCAAACTGCTCTACTCCTTAGGTAACAAACAAAATTTTATCACGTTAGGAAATTTGCCTAAAACTAATCCTTGAGTGACGACTGATTTTCTGTCGAGAAAATCCGTGTGTCAACCTTTCGGTGGTTACTTAGTGGATCGTTTCACTACGCTTTCCGGAGAAGACTGGATAGACCCTCCATGTTCATAGGTAGGTTATATGTTCATAACTGAATACTATCAAGTTTCTCTGAGAATATAAGTTTAAGAGTATGCGACTTTCAGATTTGATATATCCTCTAGATTCAAAGTTAGCTTACATGTTCGTAAGTGAATACTATATACTTCTTTCGAGACTATAAATGCAACAGTATGTAAGTTTACGATTGGAAAGATATTCCACGTCCATAGGTAATTCATACTATATTCGTATCTAAATTGGGCGCTGATGACCTCGATGTTGAACGTCCTGAAACACCAATCATCATCATTGTATCTAAATACTATCTACTTCCTCTGTGACTGTCTATGTAACATTATGCGACTTTACTATTGTTGTATTATAACCTAAATCCGGACTTCGCTTTGCAATTACTCGCTTTTCTACTTAATGGTTTCCTAGACAAATAAGGTGTCGTCAGCTTTCCTTCCGCATTTTGACGAAATTTAATAGGTCCTTGTTAATTGAGATATGATCTATTCCATAAATTCAGCACTCTGTCTTTTACGTTACTTGTTCTGCATACTTTTTGACATTTTTTACTAATAAGGTTTGCATGGTAACGTTAGTTATCGAGTTGGTGACTAATGAAGAATTATGATTCTCGTTATCAGCTATTCACTCGCTTTCATTGTTAGCGTAATTTTGACTGCCTTTGTCTGAGTACACCTCTGTTCCTTCGGTGCATGGGATTTCGACTGCGTATCTTTCATCGTTCTCGCTTTTCTTCGCAAAAATTTGCCACACTGATTAGTAGATCATAAAGTTGTTATTTATTAATTGTCTTGCTGATATTCTGCGCTACCGCATGGTGTTATTCTCTCTGCGCCTGCCTTTTTCATTCACCAGCGTTATCGTTAAGGAATAATCAACGTAATGCTCACAAAAGAGTCGTTACACCCCCATCTGTCTCTCACAGGTCGGCGCGCTTGTCCTTGCGTTTTGGTGCGGTCCTACTGAATACATTAACCTCCTTCTCACACGCTAAATATACTCCGATCTGATATAACAGCTCAATGAATGATAAGATCATAAAGCCAAGCATGTATGCTTCCAGTGAATTACCTCGCCCGAGAAATTCAGCGCTTAACGTTGTTCACACCACGTCACACACGCTATACAAGTCTCTGTCAAGTCTTTTCTGTACCAATTTTTTCAAAATTCAAATGGTTGTAAATCTATGGGAATTAATTATTGCGATTATCAGTTCTAAAGCTCTGGTCATCACGTTCCGTCTCTTCACTTGGACAGACGACATATTCAACCTTGTAATTCGCGCAAGGACTGATCTGTAATGTTTTTTGTACCCTTAAACAGTTGGCTCTGCAGGTTGAACAAATCTGCTGTGATTCCTAGTCTTAGAAATCAGAATGTAGTGCCCATCTCAAATCAAGACAGACAAGTGGTCCTTAACTATACTCAAGAAGATCTGAACTACCACTCCTGTACATTAAAAATTATGAAAAATTAAATAATTACTGCTAAGTGACCTCACCGGGTACGGGACTGTGGTATTGGCAGTAAATAAAAGTGAACAAATTACTGAGAGGTAAAAATGTAATTTATTATTTAAAAATAATTAAAGTTGAAATGCAAATATTATCAAAAATAGTCAAAGAAATTTAATAGGTTCTTAGGTCAAGATTAGATAAGATACGATACTGCCGTGCAATATTACTGAAATATAATTTTTAAGAATGCCTGAGGTATTGCAATTACGCGTAATTCGTTCTTTAATAAACTGAAATACCGGACGAGAGGATGTCGCCGTAATATCAAGAATAATGTTGTAGCGGTGTGGCGTTTGCACGGACCCTACACTACTCAAATATCGTCGTTCGCTCGCGTTGCATATGCGCACAAATACCGTGTGTTGCGCCGATGCTGACAGCGGCTGCGTCTCTGAAACCTGTAAAAAAAATGTTCAAATGTTTGTATAGTCTATGGGACTTAACTACGGGGTCATCAGTCCCTAAACTTACAGACTACTTATGAACTACTTACGTACTAGGACGGCACAAATATCCATGCCCGAGGGGGGATTCGAACACTCGACCGTAGTGGCCGTGCAGACGTAGACTGGAGCGCCTCAGTCCCCTCGCCCACCGCGGCCGTCAAACCTGTAAAAAGTTAGCTGATTAAATCGATGGCTGGGATTATTCAGCCAAAAACTTCCTATTGCGCTTGGTGACGCCAAGGCTCGCTATTCTCGTCAAACTAATATTGGCTGGGTACGCTAATTCAGCAAATTAGCCCACAGGAAGATGCCGCTCAAAATCGTCCGCAGTCGTTAACTATAAAAAATTATGGACTGGCAAAATGTCCACCGCCCTGGAATCGTACCGTAGTTACACGTTAGGCATGTAACTCAACACTTGGTGCCGCAAACTTCGCTGTACACGCAATCAGGCGTAACCACAACAAGTCGCTTTCAAATTCACAGAGCGCGCAAGGTGAGAGAAGACGCATAGGTGAGTCTGCCAACAATTTCCTCCTGTAGCTCTCAATTTCTCCTATCATGTATCTTTCCTCAGCAGCGAATCAGCGTTATCGTAGCAACACGCCTTCTGCTAGCCTTTGCCAATAACAGCACGCGTCACATACAGTCTGGGCAATTCCGGTAAAATGATGCGGCGCCAAGCTCGCCTCCCATTGTCTGTCTAAAGCTCTTCAGACGCGACCCTCTGCTGTTTAAAAGCCGTCGTCTTTTGTATGCCATCGCCTTTGTGTTCCACCAGCCTGACTCACCCGTCCCTTCATCGTTCCGGCTACGCTGTGAAATGTTGCTTGTCTGCGTACGGGATCCTCTAGTTAAATGTTAAACGCAATTGACAATTTCATGTGTAATTGCTCATTACACTCATGACCAATATCAATATATACATATGACATGTGAGGTATCAAACGAATCGGAATGACGAGTAGAATATGATTCTCTACACAAAAATGCCATGGAAGGAAGTCAGAAAATTTTGACTCCTTACACAGTCCCTAGGCTTACAAACTACTTAAATTAACTTACATTAACTGAAGGACAACACACACACCCAAGCCCGAGGGAGGACTCGTACCTCCGACGCGAAGCGGCCGTTTACACCGCAGCAAGGCGCCTTAGTTCGCTCGGCCTCTACCGCGTGGCTATATATTTTAACGAGGTTAAGCAATCCGTGAGTGTGTCGGTTATTTGTAGAGGTAACCCTGACTGTGGTGATAACTGTGTTTGTATAAACTGTGTTTTCATGTATTTGGACGTGGAAGCGAGTAATGCACAACATTTGAAACGAGGTTAAACATGAGTCTAGATATTCTATTGTCTACTGTATCACTTTGCCCGTGTTGGTGTAGTATAGCCTAGACAAACTATTTCATTCAGTGCACACCCTGTGCTGTGGGCTCAAGCTACAATATATCTATATATGTATAACTGAAATTTTAGATTAGGAACATAGACTTTTGTGCAGCAGAAAAAAGGAAAAGATCAGACAAGGACAGAATATTATAAATATATGCAGAATATATTATAAATATATGCAGAATATTATAAATTCCCACAAGCACGTGAAAATCACCGATATTCAGACAAATTTACGAAGTTCAACGTTCAACGTAACTGCAAAATCACACCAAATACGCGACAGTCTCGTCGCCCGAGGGAGGACTCTAACCTCTGACGGAAGGCACCCGCGCGCGTCTTAGAGTGATCGGTCATTCCACCGCGGCAGTGTTTTCAATATCACACTTCTAACTCATCAAATCTTGGATATTGGTTTACACATACAACTGCCGAAAATCTTTTACCTTCTCATATACAGCCAAACGCATTACATACAGCGTGGTCGGAAATTCCCAAATCAAATGTTCAAATGTTTGTAGAGCTTATGGGACTTAACTACGGGGTCATCAGTCCATAAACTTACAAACTTCTTATGAACTAGCTAACACTAAGGAAGGCACAAATATCCATGCCCGAGTGGGGATTCGAACTCCCGACCGCGGAAATTCCGGTTACAAACTTCTAGGACTTCTAGAGTGTAGTGAGTGCATAACATTTTGAATAGGAACCCATGTCCGGAAACGTATCGTTCCGTTCAACAACAGTTTCAATTCAGATGTGTAACTTGTCAACGTCTGCTTAGGGACAGAGAAAATAATCCCCATTACGCTACAATTGTTCCTTTATTATTTTGTTGTAAGAAAATTTAGTTGGTGGTCGCCACATGGAGCCGCTGTTGTAATGCATCAGTACTTTGCGGATGGTACCGTAGATGCTGGGTTCTTGTTGTTGTCGACTAATGTAAACCATAAGATGTAAATTGTAATGAAAATGCGTCAGCAATAACGGAACGATTCAGTATTCTTTTCAGATTGGTTGTAACAATTGTACTGGATTACGCCTAACTACTTGCCTCAAATAGCAGTGGACGAGATAATCATCTGAATTGAATCCGTCCTGGAACGTAAACGATACGTATTCGGACATGGGTTCCTGTTCAAAATTTTATGTGCTCACTACCCTCTACAAGTCCTAGAAGTCTGTAACGGGAATTTCCGACCACCCTGTAAAGTCCCGTACAGTGTGCCCGTAACGCATGCACGGGCTATATAATTGGAAATCGGGCGAAAAATGCGAAAATTGACTACGTATTTTTTTTTTAAATAATTAATAATTACTACATTGTCCAATTATTGAAAAAGAAAACAACTTTAATCGTGAAATGATTACTATTTTCGAGTCAAAATTCGGTGAGGATAGCATTATTTTCCGAACGCAACACATTGTGTGCTGTGTAACTCAAGAATCTCTCACAGGATTTCAGTGAACTACGGTCCGCTTTCAAACTGAATATCTGCAGTTGGTGTAGGTATATAACATTAACATGACAACAATCAATTCATTGTTGTAAAACCTGTTTTCCATTGATTAAAACAAATGCAGATTTCATAAGCATTAAACTTACATGGACTTGAATACTTTTTATTACCCATTGACTTCAGTTTTAAGTCCCTTATTGTCGTCGTGAAAAAAAAAAAAAAAAAAAAAAAAAAAAAAAAAAAAAAAAAAAAAAAAAAAAGTTCGCGCAGTTCCGGCCGGCCGCGGTGGCCGAGGGGACTAAGGCCCTCCAGTCACGGTCTGCACGGCCACTACGGTCGGGGGTTCGAATCCCCCCTCGGGCATGGATATTTGTGTCGTCCTTAGTGTTAGCTAGTTCATAAGTAGTTTGTAAGTTTAGGGACTGATGACCCCGTAGTTAAGTCCCATAAGGTATACAAACATTTGAACTTTTTGATTTTTGTTTGCGTATCACAGCTGCGAGTTTTTCAAAGATATTAACCCTTTCGCTACGGTGAACTTGTGCAGAAGTCGGGAGCGAATGTGCTCCACAGCCGGTGGCCTGCTGCAGCAGTCGAGTGCTGCCTGTGCCGCCCAGCCGGTGGACTGCTGTAGCAGTTCCGCCTCGCGTCATACATCGTAATGTAACGCTACTGAAATGTAACGTAAAGCAATTGTAAATAAATATTATTTAACAAGCGAAATATGCGTGCCGGCCGCGGTGGCCGCGGGGACTGAGGCGCTCCAGTCACGGTCTGCACGGCCACTACGGGAGTTGGGTTCGAATCCCCCCTCGGGCATGGATATTTGTGCCGTCCTTAGTATAAGGTAGTTCGTAAGTAGTTTGTAAGTTTAGGGACTGATGACCTCGTAGTTAAGTCCCATAAGCTTAACAAACATTTGAACTTTTTTTTTCTTTTTTTGAATTATGCGTTTATAATAATAACAACGTCCACATCCCACCAGAGCTGAATCCAAAACTTGGATCTTTTACAATTTACGAAAAAAATACGCGAATTATCTGAAAGAAGGAAGAAAACTGTTTCTATTCCAGATGAATTTTCCCTAATAAATATATAGTATAAAGTTCAGTAATTACGATAACACTGAAAGCAGGACAGAGTAGCGCCGTGGGGAGTGCGGAAAATGCGGGCACGGCCGGGCGCGACTGGCGCTCGTCCACAGTGCACGGCGCAACAAGCACGACGCCGGAGTGAAAGGGTTGATGTAAACATCTACTTTCTATGACAGAAAAATGAAACCCCACGAAAAATGCAAGATTTTCTGCTGCCCAATCTGAAATGGGACAGCCCGCACACGTAGTGGCCGAGCGGTTTGCGGCGCGCCAATCACAGTCTGCACGGCCACTACGGTCGGGGGTTCGAACCCCCCTCGGGCATGGATATTTGTGTCGTCTTTAGTGTAAGGTAGTTGATAAGTAGTTTGTAAGTTTAGGGACTGATGACCCCGAAGTTAAGTCCCTTAAGCTTAACAAACATTTGAACATTTCATGGTCTGCACGTTCCACCAAATTGCATGTGTGCACCTCGTGGCTTGCAGATCTGCATCTAACGTGTTCCTCTAGAAGTGACTCAGCACAAGCAGTGCAAAATGTTCAAATGTTTGTAAATCTATGGTACCAAACTACTGTGGTCATCAGTCCCTAGACTTACAAACTACTTAAAGTAACCTAAGCACAACACACCTTCATGCCTGAGAGATGACTCTAGCCGCCGGCAGAAACTGCCGCTCGCCGTCGGAGGTTCGAGTCCTCCCTGGGGAATGTGTGTGTGTGTGTGTGTGTGTGTGTGTTGTCCTTAGGTTAGTTTATCTTAATTTAAGTAGTTTGTAAGCTACGGACTGATGACCACGCAGTTTGTTCCGATAGATTTACAGACATTTGAACATTTGAACAGAAACAGCCTCGCTGTCCCTGACAATATGCCTATAACAGACAGAAGCAGTGCATTTCCCTTCACTAACGCTAGGTTTACCGTGTGAGGTTCCAAAATATTGTACATACACGAATCCTTGAAATTTGATCCCAAAGAATCTTCAATAACTCCATAACTACTAGTTACGGGAATAAAACCCTGATAATAGTACAAATACTCTTGAGTTACATAAGATGCAAAAAGAAATTAATCGTCTTAAACCGATTGCTAAAGTCAAATACTTTGATACTAAACATGCTGATTTATTATTTAAGAAATTGCCGGCCGCGGTGGCCGAGGTGACTGAGGCGCTCCAGTCACGGTCTGCACGGCCACTACGGTCGGGGGTTCGAATACCCCCTCGGGCATGGATATTTGTGCCATCCTTAGTGTTAGCTAGTTCATAAGTAGTTTGTAAGTTTAGTCACATAAGCTATACAAACATTTGAACATTTTTATTTATTTAAGAACTTGCTTAAGTCACATTATTATGTTAAAATAATCCATCGATAGAGTACTAAACTAACACACATGGATAATATTTCCTAAAATTCTAATAAGTTATTCAGAAATATTGATAAGGCTGTAACATTTGCAACCAACAATTTGTTACGAAACAAGCTAGAGCATAGGAGTGGCAAGTGTGGTAGAAATTTTCAAATTGTGGCTTCCATTTCCTTTGTGACAGCTGTGATAAGTAATAAAATGGATGGAGGAGTCACAAATTTAAAATTCGTTTCCAAGAGCATATCTAAGTACAACCTGTAGTAAATCACTTTTTAGTTAATCCATAATGCAAAAGAAAAGACACTGCGCCATCCATATATGTCCTTATTAAAGTTTAAAGTGCGGTGCGTCCGTGGAGTACAACAGTCAACCTTTCTAGTTTCAAAAATACCAGTTCTTTGTTGCCGCTCTTATATTACTAGATGCATTCAAGAAATAAAACCTCCGATTTTTTTTTCTCAGGACTGGCTATTAATAGGAACATACGGTTTGGTTTAAAATACGCGCGCACTCGTTGTGAATGCGTGCTAGAGATGGCAGCACTGTACGACACAGGACTCTAGCGGAAGCGGAGAGAAAAGGAAGAAGGGAGGAGAGTTGGGTTTAACGTCCTCTCGATATGGTTGTCATCAGAGACGAAGCACACGGTCGGACAGTTTTTGTCAGGGACTGGAAAGAAAATCAGCCGTGCGTTTTGAAAGGAACCATCCCGGTATTTGCCTGGAGTGATTTAGGGAAATCATGGAAAACTCAATCAGTGTGGGCGGAGGCAGGTTTCTCCGTCCAGCAGAATTGCCATCGTGCCGCAATATTCGTATCCCTCGACATCGAGAAGGCCTACGACCGTGTATGGCACTCCGGTCTCCTTTACAAGCTCCAAACCTTTGCCCTTTCCATTAATTATGTCTGTCTCATTGCCTCCTTTCCCTCCCATCGCCCCTCCTATGTTACTGTCAACAATTCCGTCTCCCGTTGGTTTTACCCCTTCGTAGGTGTGCCCCAGTTCTCTGTCCTCTCGCCACTCCTCTATCTCATGTACTCGGCCTATATGCCACAACCCCAGCCTCCAATCCATCTCCTTCAGTATGCTGACGACACCGCCTTCCTAGCCCTCGCCCTCTCTCTCGTCCGCTCCCAACACTTGCTCCAGTCCCACATCCCCGACCGCGGTGGCCGAGGGGACTGAGGCGCTCCAGTCACGGTCTACACGGCCACTACGGTCGGGGTTCGAATCCCCCCTCGGGCATGGATATTTGTGCCGTCCTCAGTGTTAGCTACTTCGTAAGTAGTTTGTAAGTTTAGGGACTGATGACCCCGTAGTTAAGTCCCATAAGCTATACAAACATTTGAACATTTGAGTCCCACATCTCCGAATTCACCACTTGGTGCAACCAGTGGCTCCTTTCCGTCAACCGCATCACAGGCAGTCATCATAGGATGTAAGACCCGCTCCTTCCGCCACCATGACCTTTAACTACACTCTATGACTGTCCTATCCCTCAACGTCTATTGAAAAACACCTTGGCCTCACCCTTGACCGCTCCCTCACCTGTATCCCCCACCTGAAGACCATCCCTCAAGAAGCCCTCTCCCGTCTCAACCTGCTGAAACTCCTCTCTGGCCGAACATGGGGACTCAAACCTTTCCACCATCCTTTCACATACCGTTCCGTCATTTGTCCTGTCATCTGCAGCTTCCATCCTGCCTGGATATCAGCCTCCCCCACCTATTGTAAGTCCCTTCAAATCCTGCAGCGCCACACCCTCCGCCTCCCCTCCCGCACACGGATCCTCTAAGATCTCCTTCCTTTCCCGCACCTCCTCAAATTCCTAGAACATATCCGCATCCTATACGTATCCCGCAAGATAGAATCCCATCATCCCCTGGTGTCTCCTCTCCTCATAAATCCCAGGCCTCTGCCGCGCCTGTACCAATGGATCCTTCCATCCCTACACCTCCACACTGTGCACATCCTTTCGAAGGCAATTTTCGCTATTTCTCTCTCCCAGATGATACCCACCATCCTGATATCTATCCCTCCTATCAACCCTAGTCCGCCGCGGTGGAGTAACCGAGTGGTTTAAAGCACCTCGCTGCGGAGCGCGCGGTTGTTCGCCGTGGGGTATGGGTGTGTGTGTTTGTCCGTAGGTTAGTTTACCTAAGTTTAAGTAGTTTGTAAGCTACGGACTGATGACCACGCAGTTTGGTCCGATAGATTTACAGACATTTGAACATTTTTCAACGTTAGTCCTTTCTCCTTCCCATATATGAAGCGCACACTCTTCCCCTCTCCTTCTTCCCTCCCGCGCTTGCCCCCCCTCCTACCCCCCTTCCCTGGAGTTGTTATGCCCCTCCCCTCCCATCCTTCTCCCGCGCACCTCCCCTTCCTATTCCCCTGCGGGGTCTCTGTTCACTATTTTAACCTGCACAACTTAAACCATTGGTGTCAGTGTTGTGCTATTGTAATTTTAGTGACCGCAACCGACATCATCGGCAGAACCAGTTTTGCGTGTGTTAAACAGTATCTCCGTCCTTCGTCCCCGTCTACTTGCTGTTTTGACCTAAAGTGTATTTTAGCCACCGTGGCAACATTCTATGCTGTGTGTTTCCTGTGATCTCTTTTGAACGTTTCCATTCGCTGCACTGTCTCTTTTGTGTCCCAGCCTCGTCGCCGCTTTGGTGTCTCGTTTCCGTCGTAGGTGTCGGTGGCCGAGTAGAATGATACCGACACAGGAATAATGGATGCACGCTTGTGCAGGTAGGAGGTGAGCAGCCAGTGGGACAGCAGAAACTAGAAACACTAGAGTAAATTAGAACGAGATATATATGTATACAATACTTAACTTTTACATAGCTCAGTACTGCAGAATGCTGATACATAGTTGAGCTAGAGGCCTGCCTAGTGCCTGTCCGATAGCCAAGTCTTCACTGGTGCCTATCTGATTCCGAAGTGTTAACTGGTTCCTATCTCAGTCCCAAATGAACGATGTCGTTCAGTGGTGGCCACGAGCGGAGTTGTGGCAGAGGGCGCTCGTGGCTGACGTCGTAAGAACGCCGCGCCGTGCGTGCATGGCGGCGCGCGGCGAAAGTAGGTGGCACGCACTTTGTACTTGTGCGACACCACAGTCTCCATTGTATGTTTTATTGTCACCGTTTATTGTCTCCATGTACATACACTCCTGGAAAATGAAAAAAGAACACCATGAATTCGTCGACCCAGCAGAGGGAAATTTTAATTAGGTTGTATACAACACACTATCACACTGGCAGAGCCGTACGCATAAGGGGACAGTCATCAGAGCGTCCGCAATGTTGGCATAGTACCGTGTATACCCTCCTTTTGCAGCGATGGAAGTTGTAATTCTTTCTTGGAAACGATCTTAGAGGTTCCGAATGTGGTTATGTGGAATGGCCTGCCATGCAATTTCCACCTGGTGCCTCAGCTGGGCCAGATTTCGTGCTGCTCAAGCAGATCGCCCAACATGACGTTTCATGCGGTCCCATACATGCTCAAAGGGGTAGAGCTCTGGGGGATCGTGCTGGCCAGGGTAGTTGACGTACACCTTGTAGATCACGTTGGGTGGTACGGGATACATGTGGACCTGCATTGTCCTGTTGGAAAATCATATCACCTTGCTAGTGCATGAGTGCTAGCAAGACGGGTTAAATGATGGTTTCAGTGTACCGTGCACTGTTCAATGTCCTCTAGAGGAGGTAAAATATCGCTCCCCTCTCAATGATGCACGATGATGTTTGATGTTAGTTTCCTCCGCTGGCGCGCCAACAACGTTCAGCCCGCCTCCAATGGGTCATGGTAGGCGCTTATGATTTGGTGTCGCTCAGGAGAGTGCGAAAATCTGGAGTGTACGGGACAGACGCAAACAGGGACGACACCTGGCATCATGTGTGGGGATCCTTATCTTACACTGGCCGTTCTCCTCTCGTGTTCGTTGTGGGGAAAAATGAACATTACACGGTACATTGAAATCATCATTCAACCTGTCTTGACACCGTTCATGCACCAACAACGCGATGTACTTTTCCAACAGGACAATGCACGTCCACACGTATCCCGTATAACCCAAGGTGCTCTTCTAAATGTACGTCAACTACCCTGCCCATCATTATCCCCAGATTTGTCCCCCATTGAGCATGTCTGGGACCGGACTGAACGTCATCTTCGCGCGGTCTACACTACCGGCACGAGATCTGCTCCAACTGAAGCATCAGTTAGAAATTGAATGGCGGGCCATACCGTAAGACTTCATTAGGCACCTTTACGAACGTCTTCATGAGAAAGTTGCACCCTGCATTCCTGTAAAAGGGGGGTATACACGATACTAGCGTCGACATTGTGCACGCTCTGGTGACTGTTCTGACGTGCGTATGGTTCTGACTGCGTGATCGTGTGTTGTATACGCCCTCAAGAATGTGTCAATAAAATTCCGCTCTGCTGGGTTGACGAATTCATGGTGTTCTTTTTTCATTTTCCAGGAGTGTATATTTATCCTCCTGGACTATGTATGTCTCTCGGATGTAGAGCGGAGAGGACTTAAAAAAGATAGGGAAAAAGAAGAGGCAGGTTTGAATCGCCGTCTTTCCGAAAGCGAGTCCAGTATGTTACCACTGCACCACCTCGATCGATGGCAAAGAGAGAGTTAGGGCTGTTATTGATATTTAAAATGGCGACTTACAACAACAGCGTGTAATCATTCGTTTTCTCCATTACCATGGTGTGGTACAAATTGAAATTCATGCCAGTTGAGTGAGACATGTGCTGATGGTCTCGTGGATGTGTCCAATGTGTGTTCGTGTGTCAACAAATGAAAACAATCTCGGCCTCTCAGCAGCAAGTCTGACGGCATGATCGAGCGGCTGGAGAAAATTGCTCTGGAGGATCGCTGAAGGACTGTGGAACACATAGGCTTCATAGTTGGCATTTCCGTGTGATCTGTGTACTCAGTCCTGCATGAGGACCTGAAATGCGAGGAGTGCTCTCTAGGTGGGTGCCGGAAATGCTGACCCATGACCGCAAGGCTGCACGTGTGCCATGTTGCCAGGAAGTGTTGACGCGTGATGACGGCATGAATGGGACTTATTTTTCCTCGACAGTGACAGTGCATTAGACATGGCTGCCGTTTATCAATGCTGAAACGAAGCGTCAGCTCAATGGAAGTGACTTCCTAGCAGCGGCTTAGCTATCATAGGGCTAGGCGGGGCAGTGCCCCGGGGCCCCCGAGCTCAAAGGGCCCCCCTCGACCATCGTGAGCGACGTTTGAAAAAAGTTACAGTACACTATCGATTTTTTGTTTTTGCTCTCCCACCCTACCGTCCATTATCTTCACCTTCCCTCAAACCAAGTATCCCACAGTAGCCGCACTGGGCCACCTGGTGGCGGAACATTGCTTTTAGTGGGACCTTCACAAGACGCCGCTCGGTGGTGCTGCTGACCTTCCAAGCCGCCAGTCACGTTGAGTATAACAATCGGCACACTTCAGTGGGCGTTGCAGAAGAAGTAGAGGCAGCATCAAAGCTGTTCACAGCAACAGCTGCACCTTCGCAGTATAGCGGCGTGCCGCTCGGCACAGTGTGAAGGATCGAGCACTTCCAAATAGTGAATACATACATTTACTGTACAGCACTTGTTATTGGCAAATAGAAATGTACAGTTCGATTATAGGAATAATCGGTTTTCCGACATCCACGTCCCCCAATTACTTCGGATAGTCGATGACCTACTGTATATGATATTTAAGATGAATGAAGGATTTCAAACATTTAACGTTTTCAACACTGAGCAACAAACCTCAAACGCACGAAGTGAAATCCAAATATTATTCCCACTCAGAATATAAACATAACAAGGTCTATTGCTTGTCCGCTAAGACATGACCCTGCCACCGTTAGTGTGTTGTCGGTTGAAGTCGGAGTTTCCCTGGCTGCCAATCTTCGCGAAATAACAGTGAATGGCGCTGAATTACTAGCAGTGTGTTTGACAATACACGGTCTGACCACATTTGAATATGAAGCCTGTACAATGTATTATAACAGAACGGTATTATTATGGTAACTAAACTGTTTGTATAGTGAATTCCCCGAAGGGAGTGCTCCTTAATCATAGATCCCAATGAAGTGCTGTAACCAACTGCACTCTGAAATTCATGCAAGAAAAAGAGAAAATATGGTTACTTCGTCAGAATAGTGAATTGTCCATTTTAAACGCTCCCTCTACCCAAGTGTCGTGATAATAAGCGAAGATGTCGACTTATTTTACTTATTACTTCATGCAGCCTGGTAGCGGCACAGCTCTTTCTTTGACTGGGCTATCAAAGAAATAAGGCTGATCGGTATGGAGCGTGGGGTCGTTTTATCTGCAAGTCCTGCCCAGGCCCAACTCTGTCCCTTGGCAAAATTTCATCCAAATGCACACAGTAATTTTTGCGTAAAAGAGTACCAAACAAACTTTTACAGTTATAACTATATTATCTGCTGCGTGACACATAATTTACTTAGCAGTATTTAGGTTTGCCTTATTATTTCTTCCAGTGGGCGGTAAGGAGCTGATGAAATAGTTTTGCATCAGTATACAGTTTTAGTTTAAAGCGGGCCCCAATGTAATTTTTACCCCGGGGCCCTTGGTGACATAGCTACGTAGCTACGCCACTGCTTCCTAGTGGTCAAAACAGAGTCCTAAAGAAGTGTTCGTAACGGGCATAGAATCATGACGACGATGTTGTGAAAAGTGTTTACAGCGGCAGCGATATTGCTCCGGGAAGTGACAGAAGTTTCACAGTTTGCAAAGAAAAAAATCGGAGGTGTTTTAACTTGAATGCACTTCGTAGAATGAAAATTGTATGTGATGCCAATAATACAGAAGGGCCACCGACGACCCTCTGTTTTCCGCTCGACTGCGGATCGTAAAATGAGAGATTTGAAAGCGAACCTATCTTCAAACAGATTCCGAACACGGATTGCTAAATAAGAGATTGTCCACCAAATTCCGTCTGCAATATGAATCACGAAATGCCCCGAATATTCGTTCATTTTCTAGTAAATGCTGTATGTTTTTTGCAGAACCTGGGTCGGATGTTCAAAATAATTTCCTAGAATTCTTTTGTATATTAGAGAGGTTTATTGCTCACGTTTCACGATAAAGAGAGATGAGTAATGGAATTCATATTTGATGAACGCTTTCAGCTAGAATACCGCCCACTGTGAGCGAGGAATTCAGCGAAATATCGGAGCGCACAGTACAGCAAAGCTCGCCAGCATAGGGGTGCGGTCGCCATGCCGCCAATAGTTTTCCGCACAAAGGAATGTCAAACGAGAGTGACTGGACCGGTGCACCGACTAATTGCATCTGCGTTGAAGCGTACTGGTGAAGCACAAAACTGAAGTACCAACAGCACACAGACGTCACTTAAAAGTTTTATAGAAAAACACCAACATGTAATGTATTAATTACCACGATTCGCAACTTATTGGCACAGTTTCAGACAACATTTATATTATCTGTATTTTAAACAGACAATGTCAAGCCAGAGATGAAAAGTACTTTTTTATTTCTACTTTGTTCAATTACTTGCTGGAGTAGCTCGTGATACCGAGTGAAGCAGTACAGAAATGCACTGCATTCGTATTTAGGAGGAACTCTCAGATAAAAACAGTGACGTATGAAGAGTTCATATTTCTAAAATATCAAAATTTCATGGGCGCTGGTGTGTTACAGCGGGAATTTGTGTTTAATGTGTTCGTTGCTTGTCGCATCTCTTCGCCCTAATGACTGTGGCTATGAACTAGTAGAAATACATTTCCCACTAAGCTCCGTTGGTTGCTTCACGAACGTAAAGTAGAGAAACGTGATTCTCAGTGTGCCCTATTTCGTAGGAATACGAATCCTTTTCGTACTTAACGACAAACTGAAAGAAAGCCGTCATTAATCATGAGAGGGAATAGAAGAATGAATAAGAGTAAAGACAGGAGTTGAATATTTCATAGTCTTAAAAGTTAACTGAAGGAACGCTAACAATGAGGGAGCTGACTGTTAATAATAATAATTTCGTGTGGCTCATTGGCCTGGTGTAAGTCTTTCTATTGGATGCCACTTCGGCGACTTGCGTGTCCCTAGCCTACCCCAAGAAGGAAGGAAGCTTAGGGTTTAACGTCCCATCGACAGCTTGGTCATTAGAGACGGAGCCTACCCCAGTTATCCAACCGGGGAAAGGGGACCTACAGCTTAACGTGGAATCCGAACCACGTGTCGTTTCTGGCGACTCCTCACATCGTTGAGAGCAGAAGGATGGGTTAAAGTGCAGATTGAAAAAATCCGCGGGCCGACCGGGTTTTGAACCCCCGACCCTCCGGTTTCCAGTCGAGCACTTTACCCCAAGACCACCGGGCCCGACAGCTGAGCGTTTGAAGAAGAGTTGGGAGTTTCTGGATGGATTTCTCGGAATAATAATGGAAGGAAGGAATCTTAGGGTTTAACGCCCCGTCGACAGCGTGATCATTAGAGACGAAGCTTACGTTCGGATCTTTGGGTGAGGATGGGGGAAGGAAATCGGGCGTGCCCTTTGAAAGGAACCATCCCGGCATTTACCTGGAGTGATTTAGGGAAAACACGGAAAAGTTAAATGTGGATTTGAACCACCATCCTTCAGAATACGAGTCCAGTGTGTTACCACTGCACCACCTCGCTCGGTCAATAAGAATGTAACCAGACTGTGAACTGGTATAGTTCAGAGCACGACGCTGCTGTCGGCAATACAAGTGTTTGGTGCAGGCGTTAGATCAGTTACTGCTGTTACAATGGCAAGTTATCAAGATTTAAGTGAGTTTGTGCATGCTGCTATAGTGGGTGCACGAGAGATGGGACACGGCATCTCTGAGGAAGCGATGAGGTGGAGATTTTGCCGTACGACCATTTCACTAGTGCACCGTGACTGTCGGGAATCCGGTAAAACGTCAAATCTCCGTCATAGCTGCGGTCGGAAATACATCCTGAAAGAACTGGACTGCCGAGAAAGTTTGAGCGCTACAGAAGATGTAACACCTCTGGAAAGGTTGCAAACAGTGATCGACGTGAGCGGTCGCGATACGGGCCGCCAGAGGGCGCACGCGAGTGTGAAATGATGAGATGTAGTTTATGCCAGTTTTGTATGGACCGCGCGTGTTGCGCACTGATGGTTACTTGTTATTGAAATATTATGTTCTGAGTTTCAGACAGTAACCAACTGTACATAATACGTCCCTGTTCCAATACGTGTTAGCCTGTCCCTAATCCCTGGCATCGAACCTGCAATTTTATTAATCACCATTCTAAATGTGAGATCAGGGGCATGTAATTGTAAGGAAACGGCGTTGTTTCCTTCCACACGTAACTAATAAGGTAATTATATATTTTTACGGAAAAAGGGGGTGTTATAAAGAGCAGTCGTTCTGCAATTTCTTGCGGATTTCAATTGTGAGCATCAACAAGTGTCAACAAAACATAATCGATTCATCGATAGGTGACACGTACGTACGCATCCTGGCTGATCACCTGCAACCCGTTGTGCATTCCGACGGAGTTGGCCAATTCCAGCAAGACAATGCAACACCTCAGACGTCCAGAATTGCTGCAGAGTGACACCAGGAACACTGTTCTGAGTTTAAACACCTCCTCTGACAACCAAACTTCCCAGAAATGAACATTGTTGAGCATCTCTGGGATGTCTTACAACTTGCTATTCAGATCACCACCTACACGTAGTCTCACAGATTTACGGACAGCCCTGCAGAATGCATGGTATCAGTTCTATCCAGTACAACTTCAGGCATTATTCCTGGCGTTATATAAGAAGGCACTTCCCCACATAGAGGCGGAGCGATAGAGGAAGCGAAGAGGGGAGGAGATGCGGCCGAGCGCCAACAGTTGCGCCTGCGGCAGAAACATTGCGTAACTCACTGCCAGCCACGCGCCTACAGAGTGAACATTATTGGCTGCCATTGCGGTAACGGAGGGGGATGCGCAGAACGGCTCAAAACTGAGCCGCCTTCGTAGGTGACGCCGACTATAGTCGAGGCAATGCCATATCGTGTTGTGGCAGTTCCGCATGCTCTCCTTTGCCGTACACCATATTACGAATTCATACCAGTTTCTTCGGCTCTTCAGTATATTGTCAACGGACATGTTGTATATACACTGCACGGCACAATTACAGGGGACACTACCTGAACCGGCCGCGGTGGCCAAGGGGACTGAGGCGCTCCAGTCACGGTCTGCACGGCCACTACGGTCGCGGGTTCGAATCCCCCCTCGGGCATGGATATTTGTGCCGTTCTTAGTCTTAGCTAGTTCATAAGTAGTTTGTAAGTTTAGGGACTGATGACCCCGTAGTTAAGTCCCATAAGTTATACAAACATTTGAACATTTGAACACTACCTGAAACCTAGTAATTGTCTTCTACTACAACGAAGAAGTTTTATATTTGGCTCAAAGATGGCTGCAACATTCCTTTGTAGTACTACGAAAATGTGGCCCTCCGCATTGTAAGCCTCGGGCTCAGCGACAATTAAAACAGCAACGTGCTACACAAGCGAGTAAAAGACCACAGCTCACAAGTCTTGTGAAGTGCAAGGTGGGTTGATGATGACACACTGCCATAAAATTCACTAAAACGTTGCCGAACGGCAATGTGGACGGACATACGATGTGAAGCTTATCGTTTCTCCTCCTAGACACATTCTGTCCCATTTTTTTCACGGCATATTACAGAACTATCAGTTTAATAAGTCATGCTTGCAAAATACTAACACGAATTATATACAGACGAATGGAAAAACTTGTGGAATTCGACCTCAGGGATGATTAGTTTGGATTTAGGAGAAATGTAGGAACACGAGAGGCAATACTCACATTACGACTTATCTTAGAAGATAAGGAAAGGGAAACCTACGGTTTTAGCGTTTGTCGATTTGGAGAAAGCTTTTGACAATGCCGACTGGAATACATTCTTCCAAATTCTGAAGGTATCATGGGTAAAATATAGGGAGCTAAGAGTTATATTCAACCTATATAATAACCAGACAGCGGTTATTAGAATCGAAGGGCAACAAAGGGATGCAGAGGTTGGGAAGGGAGTAAGGCAGGGTTGTAGCCTTTCCCCAATGTTGTTCAATCTGTACATTGAGCAGGCAGTGAAGGAATGGAAGGAGAAATTTGAAGAGGGCATTAAAGTGCAGGGAGAAGAAATAAAAACATTGCGGTTCGCTGATGACATAGTAATTCTGTCAGAGACCGTAAAAGATCTGGAAGAGCAATTGAATGGAATGGACAGTGTCTTGAAAGGAAGATATAAGATGAACATTAACAAGAGTAAAACGAAGGTAATGGAATGCAATGTCAGAAAATCAGGCGACGCTGAAGGAATTAGATGAGGTAAAGAGACAATAAAAGTAGTAGATGAATTTTGTTATTTGGGTAGCAAGATAACTTCTGATGGCCGAAGTAAAGAAGATATAAAATGCAGAATGGCTTTGGGACAAAAGCGTTTCTAAAGAAGCAAAACTTGTTAGCATCCAATATTAATTTAAATGTTAGGAAATCCTTTCTGAAAGCTTTTGTCTGGAGTGTAGCATTGTATGGTAGTGAAACGTGGACTATAAGGGGTTCAGATAAAAAGATGATAGAAGCTTTTGAAATGTGGTGCTACAGACGAATAATGAATATTACATGGGTAGATGACGTGACTAATGAGGTGGTGCTTAACCGAATCGGGAGTTTCTGGCATATCCTGACTAAGAGAAGGGATAGATTGGTTGGACACATTCTGAGACATCAAGGAATTGTCAACTTAGCATTAGAAGGAAGCGTGTGGGGTAAAAATAATAGAGGGAGACCGAGGGACGAATACAGTAAGCAGATTCAAAAGGATGTAGATTGCCGAACATATTCTCCGATGAAGAGACTTGCACAGGACAGAGTAGCGTGGAGAGCTGCATCAAACCAGTCTGCGGACTGAAGACCACAACAACAACAACAAGTCACGGAGATCAGAACCGTGACACCCAGCATTGAATATATTCGGTAATCTAAACAATGCAGAAACTGTAAGTGTCGCATGTGATCCGACGAGTCATGATTTCACCTACTTTGAAATAACACAAAGGGGGTACAGGCCTGAGAATCTACATCTACATAGATACTCCGCAATCCACCCAAAGGTGCGTGGCGGAGGTTACTCAGTACCACTACTAGTTAGTTGCTATCCTGATACATTCCATATAGAACGAGGAAAAAACGAATACTTGTAAACATTCGTACGAGCCTTAATCTCTCTTATGTAATCTTTGTGGTCTTTACGAGAAATGTAGGTTGGCGTCAGTAGAATCGTTCTGCAGTCCACCTCAAATTACGGTCCTCAAAATTTCTTCAACATTGTTTCTCGAAACGAACGTCGCCTTCCCTCCAGCGACTCCCAGTTGAGTTCCCGAAGCATTTCAGGTAACAGTCGCGCATTGATGGAATCTACCAGTTGCAAACCTAGCCGCACACCTCTGAACTGTCTACTTTAATCCGACCTGGTGGGGACCACAAACACTTGAGCAATACTCACGATGGTGTCGTACAAGCGTTTTATATGCGATCTCCTTTACAGGCGAATCACACCTTCCCAAAAGTCTCTGAATAAAGCCAAGTCGACCATTTTAATTCCCTGCGACTGTCCTTATTTGCTCTTTCAGTTTCATATCGCTGTGCAGCATTACGCCTAGATATTTAATTAACGCGACTCTGTCCAGCAGCACACTACTAATGATTTATTCGAACATTACATTGTTTCTCCTACTCATCTGTATCACCTTACATTTTTCTACATTTAGGGATAGTTGCCATTCCTCACACCACCTAGAAATTTGGTTCAAATGTTCAAATGTTTGTAGAGCTTATGGGACTTAACTACGGGGTCATCAGTCCCTAAACCTCCAAACTACTTATGAACTAGCTAATACTAAAGGCGGCACAACTATCCATGCGCGAGGGGGGATACGAACCCCCGACCGTAGTGGCCGTGCAGACCGTGACTGGCGCGCCGCAATCCACTCGGCCACTGCGGCCGGCTAGAAATTTGGTCCAAATCATCCTGCATCCTACTACAGTCATTCAATGACGACACCCTCTTGTACACCACAGATCATCAGCAAACAGCCGCAGATTGCAACTCACTCTGTCCCTCAGATTATTTGTATAGATTGTAATAATAGCCGTCCTGTCACAGTTTCCTGGGGCGACCTTGACGAATCGTAGGGCCCGTTTACCCAGCAGTGTGTGGAAGGTGTGGTTCTGGGTAGAGGTGGTTGTGTGACGTTTTAGCAGTGTTTTATTAATATTATGAAGTGTGGCAACTCATTCAGACTACCGCAAATGTGAACATTGATATTTACACTGACTCAACAAATGTCATCGGATAGTGGGACGCAAATGGCGCAGGTATGTTGTTTGCGCGCACATCACACTCCACTTGTGCCAGCTATAAATTATAAGAGACCTTCTGCTACGTTGTTGTACAAACGAATTGTGTAGCTTGCAACGTCGTCATCTGCTAACGCCGTTCCCGTTGCATGGGAATTTTTATTTCGACAGTGGAGTAGGAATCCTTTTGCACACGTTCAACCGTAACCAGGGTGTATCGTAAATGATTAAATGAGGCTGTCACAGTCTACAGCAGACGAACTACCAGCCGTCCAGCCGCCCTCCATCACCGTGACACGCGACGGATCATCAGTAGCGACAGAAGGGGAACAGTGCAACAAATCACGTATTGTTTAAACGCAGGATGTGATAGAGACCTCGCCCAGTCGACAATCCATAGGAACATGGGTTCCATGGATATGGGAGCCGGCGCCGTACACGGCTGCCACTGTTAACACAACGTCAACCAGCACAACGGTTTGTATTTGTCGCCAGGTATGGCCACTAGAAATGGCTTAATGTGATATAGCCGGACGAATCACGATTACAACTAAACTGGGAAGCACCGTGTGTGGCCCAGCCCACGTGAATCGATGGATTCAGCCTGCCAAGAAGGTTTGGTCTAACACAGTGTAGGTCTTGAGAGTACCGCGCGCCAGTCCATCAGTCCAATTGTCCACACGCCAGTCCATTTCTTTTTCTTTTTTTTTTTTTTTTAATATTGTAATGTGTTTTCCTACATTCCCTCCAGTATTATTTCATTCTTTCACTGTGTGATTTTTACCTCTCCTCACTCTACGTTGAACCTATTTTCCTTCCCTTCGCGTGCTAAAGTTGTTTGATCTATCACATTTTTGTTTTAAAGCTGCCCGCATCTCTTGTTTCTTCGACTGTTGTCTACGTGCAAATAATTCATGATCTCTCTCAAATGTTCAAATGTTTGTACAGCTTATGGGACTTAACTACGAGGTCATCAGTCCCTAAACTTACAAACTACTTATGAACTACTTACGAACTAGGACGGCACAAATATCCATGCCCGAGGGGGGATTCGAACCCCCGACCGTAGTGGCCGTGCAGACCGTGACTGGAGCGCCTCAGTCCCCTCGGCCACCGCGGCCGGCCATGATCTCTCTAATACAGCCTTAATATATTATTACTAGCTTAATTCCCGCTGCGTGTGTGTGTGTAGTGGTCTGGGCTGCATTTTCCTTGTGTGCAGTGGGGCCTTAATTGTTCTTGATAGGGACGTGTTGCATACAAATCTACAGTTTTGTTCCAATCTTTATGAAATTTTGTACACGTAAGCTTCAATCCATGAGGACGGTCGCCGTAAGTGTAAGAATCACATACGATATATAATTCACGAGATATGACATCATAAACAATGAGATGCGCGAAAAACTGCTGCATTTTGCGACAATGCTGCTCATTATCTCCTAAACCATTGGACCGATTTCAACCAAATTTGGTACACACATTCCTTACCGTGAGGTAACAATTGCTGCATGGTTAAGAATCACATACGGCGCATGTTTCAAAAGATATTACGTCATAACCAATAGAATTCGCAAAAACTGCCATATAATGCGGCGAGAATTTCGAAATACACTGTATGAGAATGACAGTACCTAGCGACTTGCTACGAACTTTAAACATAATTTCAAACCTTTATTAAACTTTTTCTCGCTGGCAACCATAGTAAAATGATGAAAGGAAAAAAGTTTCTCGCTTACTACTTTTCCGCTGTTTATGTAGTAAAACTACGGCTCTCGGTATGACGTTACAATTTATAATTTGAACACTACAAATTGTAGCGACAGGAAATTTTACACACAGTATACACATATATAGTTGAATGTAGCTTCTAAATTTTATCACATTCCGACATTTAGTTCATGAGATGTGAGCACAAAAACAGTAAAGTTCCGCTGTTCATGGACTAAAACTAAGGCATTCGGTTTGACGTTACAATGTTTAATTTCTACACTAAAAATTGTAGCTGCAAGAAATTTTACAGAAAATATACACACATATAGCTGAATGTACCTTCTAAATTGTATCACAGTACGACATGTAGTTTATGAGATATGTGCACATAAACAGTAACGTTCAAGGAAAGCCGCCCAATCACGCATCAAGTTTTAAGGTATTACTTCTTTACTACTACCAATTGTATTCCCAAGAGATTTTACAGACATACAGCCCTTATACAATTGAATATATACATGAAAAATGGCTGGAAAAAATAAATAAACATCCGGGCAACGTCGGGTTTTCAGCTAGTTTTATATAAGCTGACTAATTTCAACGACTATATCTTCCACCCTGTTATAAGCTATCGACGCGGAACTGCTCTGGTGTACAACGGGAGACCTTGTACTGCAACAACGCAATGAGATCGTTCGTCTCCATTATGTAGTTTTTGCTGAGGAGCAAAATATTGACTCCCACCTGTAGAATTTTATAGAAGTCGGTAACTTTCAACTCCCATATCTTCCACCCCTCCACCACCATTGTGCACAATGGGAGACTGATACCTACTACCACATACAAACACTATTCGTTTGCGATGTGAAGTTATGGCTGCAGAGTGAAATATAGGCACAAACACCTCAATTTTTGTATATATTAAGATTATGTAAGCGTGTGCATTTAAAAGGAATTCCCCATAGTGTGATAAGAATGTTATTCACTTCTTATGTGCTTTTGACGAGATTGAACTTTCTTTTGATATTAAGTACTAGCTGAAAACCCGCCGTTGCCCAGATATTTATTTATTTATTCGAGCCTTGAGTTAGTACTTTTCCTATCCACTCTCTCTCTGTCCATCTCCTTTTTTTCTAAAAAAACATGTTACATTTATCAGAGAATATATAAGAAATAAGAAATCACACGTAAAAATGCACTCGTTTCGAAGAATCCAATCACGAAATTCAACAATAATGATTGTAATAATATCACAGATCGATCACTTATGTAATGCGCGAAACGTCAAGTCGTTTTTTTTAAAAGAGATGTATTAAAAGAAATTTCTTTTTACTGCTTTATTTATTCTTATATTTCCTTAATCGTATGCTTATCCTTACAGAGAAAGAGCTGAAGACATTGTAGTACGCATAGACCACAAATATGGTCAGTGGCATCACGTTTCACTGTATGTAACCTTCTTTGCTATTGAGTCGCAAACGTCATCGCTGGGCTTCAGTTCGAATTTTTTTTTAATAATCTGACGACTTTCAACCACCATATCTTCCACCCCCTTATAGCTATTGGCATGGAAGTGCTATGGTGTACAACGGGAGACTTTGGACAACAATTACACACTGACCATTCTTTTGCGTTCTGTAGTTTTCGCTGGAGAGCGAAATATTAATACACACACACGTAGAATTTTATATACATCGATAACTTTCCATCCTAATATACTCCACCTTTTTATCATGATCAACCCTCAAGCAACAATACAACCAATAAAACCATTTTCAAAGAGTAAATATAATTTTCAAAGAATAATTATTGTTCCGCATTTCTTGAAATTACTATATATCTATCAGATCGGTATAAAACCGTGCCTAAAACATTCCTCAGGTATAAATTGGTAACTGTAGATCGCTATAAAACCCTGCCTAAAACATTCCTCGGGTATAAATTGGTAACTGTACAAATACGAGGCGCGTCCAGAAAGTAAGTTCCGTTTGCTAATAAAATGAAATTGTTCACAGATACAGAAGAAAGTTTTATTGCAAAAAATTCTACAACTCTGAAACTATTTTTCCACATAACTGCCGAAATTTTGCAGGCATTTGTCAAAGCGTGGCACCAGGTTTCGTATACCTTCTTCATAGAAATCTTCCGCCTGTGTCTTCAACCAGTTGGAAACAGTTTCTTTCAGCTCGTCGTCATTGGTGAAGTCCATAGCGAGAGCACTAACCTATGGTTTTCCTGGATCTTGTCATCAATCGCGTGAACCAGTTCTTCTGTAACCAAAGGTGGACGCCCACTTCGTTCTTCATCGTGCACATCACTACGCCCGCCATTGAACTGTCGGACCCATCTTCTTACCATCGAATCACTCAACGCATTTGGTCCGTAAATATCGCAAATTTGCCGATAAATTTCACTTTACTCGCATTCAGAAATCGAATCACCGACCTGATTTCACAGGTGGCGGGATTTTCAATCAACGCCGACATTTCAAACAAGCACAACAAAGCGTACGTAACTGACAGATATCTCCAAATGGCGCACGTTCTTCTCCTTGATACACATCGTCTACAGCGCATGTGCGGAACTGCAACCGCAGCGCTGCAGCGCAGATAAATTGAAACGGAACTTACATTCTGGACGTGCCTCGTATTTAAGTCTCTGCGTCTTGTCGTTCGGACGTGATAAGCGTACACCGAACAGACATTCACCTTAATATATATAGATAAATAGCTATCCGATCGCCATAAAACCGTGCCTAAAGCATTCTCCGGGTAGACATTAGTAACTGTACAAATTTTTAGCTCTTTATGTATTGTGGTTCAGACGTGATAAACGTACACCGAACAGACATTCACATTTATAGATATAGATTTTGAGACTATGGAACTAGATGTTACAACATAGTATTAATATTTCCGTGGTGGTACGATCATCTCGACTTTCGAGGCGTGCAGGCCGCCCACTTCATCAAGCTACGTGTATCTGGCGAGCGCGCTGAACAGCGGGCAAAAAAGGGATTACGGCAGATTACATTAGAGCCGCTGGCTTTCTCCTGCCAGTGCTTTCCCGGTGGAGCGGCTGCATCGGGTTACAAACACATGCAATCCCTTCCTGTCCTCAGGCGCTATGCGAAATTAAGCTCTAACGCCGAATTATCGGCGTGCCGTATACCACCTGCAACCTTCACTTTTTGACATCCATCCTGTAATGTTACGAAAAAACCAATAAAAGAAGCGCAGAAATCCCGGCTGTTGGAGTTTGTGCTTTCAAATTAATGCTTCCATTCGCTGAAATATCTGGATGCACATTTCCAAACTGATTCCCTTTTTTACGGACTTCAAAAAGGAGGAGGTTCTCAATTCGACTGTAATTTTTTATGTTTGTTAGCTTCAAACAGAATACTGTGTGAATCGATTGTGAAGATTCTTTTTTTTTTTTATTTGAAAACTGGTGCTTCCCGTGTGGTACCATTTCAATCATCTACATCTACATAGATACTCTGCAAATCACATTCAAGTGCCTGGCAGAGGGTTCATTAACCACTTTCATAACTTTTCTCTACCGTTCCATTCTCTAATAGCGCGCGGGAAGAAAGAACACATAAATCGTTCCGTTTTCGATATGATTTCTCTTATTTTATTGGGATGGTCATGTCTTCCTAAGTAGGTGGGTGCTGGCAAAATATTTTCACATTCAGAAGTAAAAGTCGGTTATTGAAACTTCGCAAACAGATCACGCCGCAATGAATAACGTCTTTCTTTTAATGATTTCCACCCCAATTCGTGCAACATTTCCGTGACGCTTTCCCCCCCCCCCCCGTAACGTAATAAAACAAAACGAGCTGCCCTTCTCTGAACCCTCTCAATGTCTTCCCTCAGTCCCACCTGGTGAGGGTCCCACAAGGGCAACAGTACTCCAGGAGAGGACGCACAAGTGTGATGTAGCCAGTCTCTTCGCCGGCCGCGGTGGCCGCGGGGACTGAGGCGCTTCAGTCACGGTCTGCACGGCCACTACGGTCGGGGGTTCGAATCCCCCCTCGGGCATGGATATTTGTGCCGTCCTAGTTCGTAAGTAGTTCATACGTAGTTTGTAAGTTTAGGGACTGATGACCCCGTAATTAAGTCCCATAGACTATACAAACATTCGAACATTCGCAGTCTCTTCGGTGGAGCTGGTGCATCTTCCCAGCGTTCTGCCGATGAAACGTAACCTTTGGTTCGCCTTCCCCACAATAGTTACTGTGTGTTCTCTCCAGTCTAAGTTGTTGGTAATTGTAACTCCTAGGTATTTGGTAGAATCTACGACCTTAAGGTTTGACTGATTTATTGCGTAATTGAAGTTCAGCGGATTTCTTTTAGTGGTCATGTGTATTACTTCACACTTTTCTTTATTTAGTGTCAATTGCCAATTTTCGCACCATGCAGAAATTTTGTCTAAATCGCTTTGCAGTTGCTTTTGACCCTCTGTTGACTTCACTAACCGGTAAAAGACAGCATCATCCGCGAACAGTCTAAGGGAGCTATTCAGATTGTCTCCTAAATCGTTTAGAAACACGAGGAAGAGTAGGGGACCTATAACGCTTCCCTGTGGAACTGGTCTAGTTCTGGCAATGGCATCCACAAGAAAACCATATAAGTCTTAAATTTGCATTAAGTATGTGCGCGACAAATGGACAAATAAGTCAATATTACGCCAACCGATTTCGATAATTCTTCTTTTATTGAAAAGGATGTACTTGAAGGGTAGTTTTATGAGAGTTTGGTTAGGTTCTTATTATGGGATCAATGACACAGTAACAGTACTCTTCATTTCTTAGGAGCAAATTAACGATACTTGGCCGAATCTTTTATAGGCTATCCAGGTATTTGAGTCACCTAGCGTAACGTCGTTATGGTCAAGTAATTCCCTGTTCAAAACTTTTTCAATGTAAAGTAGCATATTTGAAAATCTATTTTTGCGCTCTTCGCAAGTCTCTTTTGAAATTGTCCTCGAGGTAGATTTCCTCTGTTGAGATATGCGTTTCTCCCTGACTTCGTTTGTTTCATTTAAACGGCGCTGTCTCATATGAGCAGCACGTTTAGCAGGCCTACCCATATTTAAAAAAAATGTTAGTGTACTTCAGATTCACTACAACTTAAAAAAAAACAGACTTCAAAAAAGAAAACTATTCCAAAACAAATTAATATGAACTAAAAAAAAAGAGTGTTCTTCTACAAATTAATAATCAACTTACTTTTTCTACTTATCAATATGTAGGTAAGATCTATGTGTTTACCATCCAAGAAGAAAGGGAGGTACCTACCCACTTTAGCCGCGGCGGAGTGGCTGAGCGCATTGAGGCGCTATGTTCCGATGCGCGAGAGCGTTCCCCGTCGGGGGTTCGAATCCCCCTCGGGCATCGATGTTTGTGCTGTGTGGTGTCGCACAAGTCTAAAGTGCGCGCCACGTACTTTCGCCGCGCGCCGCCATGCACGCACGGCGCGGCATTCTTACGAAGTCAGCCACGAACGCCCTCTGCTGCAACTCCGCTCGTGGCCACGACTGCTGCATCGGCCACTTGGGAATCAGAGAGGCACCAGTTAAGACTTGGCTATCGGATAGGCACTAAGACTCATCAGTAGGCAGGCCTCTATCTAAACTATCGATCAGCGTTCTGCAGTCAAGCAAAAATATGAAAGATAAGTATTGTAATCTTTCTTCGAAATATATCTCTTATACTAATCTAACTTAGTGTTTCCAGTTTCTGCTGTCCCACTTGCTGGTCACCTCCATACCTGCACACGCGTGCATCCTATTTCCCTGTGTTGGTCTTTCTCTACTCGGCCACCGTCACCCACGACAACCGGCGGAAACGAGACACAAAATGCTGTCTTGAGTATAAGTTAGTTTATAAGTAGTTCGTAAGTTTAGGGAGTGATGACCCCGCAGTTAAGTCCCATAAGCTCTACAAACATTTGAATTACCCACTTTAAATCTAACTCAACACATACGTATGAATAACAATGATCTCCTAAGTAAAATGAAATGAAAAAATTAGACTACTTAAAAGTCAATCAAGTTATTACGATAATATAATGTAGTAACAATTATTGTTATTTTTGGAGTCGGTATCAGGCAAGGAAACGTCTACAATGTACCTAGAAAAAATAATACGAGAATATTGAGACCGAAGTCGGATCGGATGTTTTCTTGGCTGATGTCGACTCTAAAAATAACAATAATTGTAAATACATTATATTATTGAAATAATTTGATTGACTTTTGAGTGGTCTAGTGTTTCAAACTAGACAAAACGGCGATGGAGACGCATGGGATCTTAATGCTAGTGAATGGTGTTGAAGCGGTGAGGCCGGCCGCGGTGGCCGAGGAGACTGAGGCGCTCCAGTCACGGTCTGCACGGCCACTACGGTCGGGGGTTCGAATCCTCCCTCGGGCATGGATATTTGTGCCGTCCTAGTTCGTAAGTAGTTCATAAGTAGTTTGTAAGTTTAGGGACTGATGACTCCGTAGTTAAGTCCCATAGACTTTACAAACATTTGAACTTTTTTTTTTTTTTTTTTTTTTTTTTTGAAGCGGTGAGTGTGTGTTTGAGTGGTTGCAGAGATCCAACAAAGCGTGACCTCAGTGCTTCGAGCGATTCCACCAGAAGCGTTTGCTGACAGTTTCCAGCAGCTATACTACCCATGTCAGAAATATGTTGCAACCAATGGCGATTACTTAGAAGGCCAGTAAAGGTATTTTATTTGTAACTCTTGTTTCCTATAACTCCTGAGACCATTCACAGAACTTTTCAGGCGCATCTTGAATTCATAATAATTTAAATTATAATTTTCCCGTTACGGAAATCAACTACTGATCCGAAGATAATTAAAAATCTATATCTATAAATGTGAATGTCTGTTCGGTGTACGTTTATCACGTCTGAACCACACACATAAAGAGCTAAAAATTTGTACAGGTACTAATGTCTACCCGGGGAAGGCTTTAGGCACGATTTTATGGCGATCGGATAGCTTTTTATCTATAATATGAATGTCTGTAGGGTGTACGCTTATCACGTCCGCAGGCAAAGTCGCAGAGACTTAAGTATTTGTACAGTTACCAATTTATACCTGAGGAAGGTTTTAGGCACGGTTTTATAGCGATCTGATAGATATTTAGTAATTTGAAGAATATAACGCGAAATGCGCAATAATATTTACTATTTGATAATTATATTTACTCTTTGAAAATTGTTTTATTGGTTGCATTGTTGCTTGAGGGTTGATAATGATAAAAGGGTGGAGTATATTGGGATGGAAAGTTATTGGTGTAAATAAAATTCTACGTGTGTGTGTGTGTGTGTGTGTGTTAATGTTTCGCTCTGCAGCGAACACTACTGAACGCAAACGAATGGTCTGTGTGTAATTGTTGTCCGAAGTCTCCCGTTGTACACCATAGCGGTTCCATGCCGATAGCTATAAGAGTGTGGAAGGTATGGTGGTTGAAAGTCTTAAAATTATAAAAAAAAAGTCGTACTGAAGGCCAGCGATGACGTTAGGGACTCTATAGCTAGGAGGTTACATACAGCGAAACGTGATGCCACAAACCATATCTTTGGTCTATGTGTGCTACAATGTTTCAGCTCTTTCTCTGTAAGGATAAGCATACGAATAAGGAAATATAAGAATAAATAAATAGCACACTACTGAAAGATAGCTTATTTATAAAAAAGAAATTTCTTTTACATCTCTTTAAAAAATCGATTTGACGTTTCGCGCATTACATCAAGTGATTGATCAGTGATATTATTACCATCATTATTGTTGAATTTCGGGATTGGATTCCTCGAAACGAGTGCATTTTTACGTGTGATTTCTTATTTCTTATATATTCTCTGATAAATGTAACAAGTTTTTAGAGAAATGGAGATGGACAGAGAGAGAGTAGATAGGAAAAGTACTAACTCAAGGCTTGAATAAATAAATAAATACCCGGGCAACGCCGGGTTTACAGCTAGTATTAAATAAAATACAAACGAGAAGTTATAACTTACTGAATGATGAGTAAAACGGAAGTTATTGGCTGATTGTATCGTGCTCGTTGAAGATGAAACCATCACGCAGTAATTGATCCAGTCTCATTTTCGCCTTCGTTTCGAAATGTTTAACTGAGGCGGTAGTATACACGGAGTTGACAGAAGCAATTTAATGCCTTCTAATACCGGTCCAAGTGCCAACAGTCCCGTATGCGGCCGACTGCGAACAGCGGGCAAATTGAAGAGCACCTCGGCGACCATTATGGTGGCGATCTTAAGCGCGAACTTTAATTGTGCTTAAGACTCTTTTGATTAGAGTGTGCATTCATTCAAGTTACCTTGCGAAAACTGTGTCTCATTTAAATATATAACTACAAAACGGCTTCAGACTTTTTGAATATACAACATTCGGTTGTGTGTAAATTTATTAAACATACGGTGTAGAAATTGGCCAACAGCGTTTCTTTTTCCTAACTAAACCGAATTATAACATTAGTTTTTTAGCGTTCTAAGTGCAGCATATGAACGAAATTTATCGTCAGAGACGAGTTTTGGCACTTTCTCGGTTTTTTTTTTACGATGCTGAAACTTTTATACAAACATTAATTTAGGAAGAGTTTAACAGCACTTTACGTCTTTGCTTGAGTACCTGCTGTAGATATTTTATAGCATCCAAAAATGAAATAGGGGTGCCTAAACAGCTAATGTTAAAAACCGACAGTGAAAATAAAATGTCCCATCACATACATAATTGTAAAACAGCGTCTTACCTTGTGAATGCAGCAAACAGCTACTACCAAATTCTTTTAAGAACGCGAAGTATGCCATAACTTTTTCGCCTCTAAGTGCATTTAATATCAGCTTGAGGGTATATGGAACGAATAATAGCATTTTAATGCCGTAAGCCAAATACCTTACAGAGGGCCGCGGTGGAGTAGCCAAGCGGTCTAAAGCGCCTCGCTGCGGAGCGCGCGTTACCCGCCGTCGGAGGTTCGAGTCCTCCCTGGGGCATGTGTGTGTGTGTGTGTGTGTGTGTGTGTGTGTGTGTGTGTGTGTGTGTGTGTGTCGTCCTTAGGTTAGTTCACCTTAGTTTAAGTAGTTTGTAAGCTACGGACTGATAACCACGCAGTTTGGTCCGATAGATTTACAAACATTTGAATATTTGAACCTTACAGACGCGTGAACTGCTCAAAAGTCAGCAACTATCGTCATAGGGTTGAACTTCACAATGTGCATCCAGTGTTGCTATGTGTCATTCATATATGAACCTATACACAGTTCTGCAGACGCCTTACAGTTGTACTACCTATATGTAAAGCATATGACCTTTAAATCCTGTTACAAGTTTCTAATATTAATTTCATAAACAAAAATTCGAATTGCAGTGAGGCAACTGATCTCGTGCCCCCAATACTTATTTACACAATCAGAAAATGAAACTTTTTTAACTTCAAAAATGTTCAAATGTTTGTAAAGCTTATGGGACTTAACTACGGGGTCATCAGTCCCTAAACTTACAAACTACTTATGAACTACTTACGAACTAGGAAGGCACAAATATCCATGCCCGTGAGGGGATTCGAACCCCCGACCGTAGTGGCCGTGCAGACCGTGACTGAAGCGCCTCAGTCCCCTCGGCCACCGCGGCCGGCTTTTGAACTTCCTGTCTACCAGTACTGCCTAAAGTAGCTCGTTTTTAAGAGCTACCAACATTATAGAAGCCTGTTATTTATTTTATTCGGAATTCTATACTGTCTTGACTAAAAGCCTGTTAAACGAAAGTAACTAATCTATATAATTTTTCGGACAAAAAATACAGCAATAATACAAAAAAAGCCGTTTGTAATATAATTGTAATTGCAAACGAACCGTTCGTCTGACACGAAAATTAAAAAAACCTAATTGGCAGAGGAGAAAATTCTCTACAACTTAGCTCCCTTATGTTTTTTTCATATCTCGTATCATTTGCGACATATTTGAAAAAATAACGGAGATTTGACCCCCTCCATTGAATTAACGAAAACCAGCCGTTCGGAGGTGTCACGTGACATTCCTCGCCCAGAACTCTCTCTGGCATACGGCATCTTGCGTTGCGTATATGGTGATTTTCTTATTGTAAGTTACACGTTGTCATTTCAAAGCAATGGCGCACCGAAGAATTAACAAAAACACATCGTTCTTCGTACGATACATGATAATGTGGTGTCTAAAAATGCCATATTAGCATCAGTTAACAACGGCGATCAATAGTATGAGATTCAAGGACTCATCTTTTGATAGATAGCCGTGTCGTAGTGGGCAAGGTGAGGGATTATGACGCTAAAGGTCGGTTGTTCGGAACCCGCCGCTACCTAAATTATTTTTCCTAAAAGCGTTTTAGACACTCTTATTAATTAATTTTTTATTATTTAGATTATTATTTTGGTGCAAAATATTTGCAAAAACTTATAAAACTACAAATCTAAAGTGGGCCGTAAAACACGTCAATGCGATTTTTTTTGTTCTAATAAAACCCCATGTCATTCCAAGCATGTGTAACAATTTTTATCTCTCTATCTACATTATTCCGTGATTTATTAAGTTTTCAAATTTATACTGCGTTTTTATCACCCGGTACTTCACGAAGAAACGGAGGTCACCGCCTAAGTCGTAGATTACCTCTCAGGCTTCGCAGGAAAAGTGGTTGTAAGAGCACCAATGGCGTACGGTGGCCACACATAATCCCACCCCAAAACATCGGGGAAACAGCCACCTTGCTGCACTCGAACGTCCGAGAGAACAGACACTACACCAGTCTGTGTGGACAAAAGTATCCGGACACCTGGCTGAAAATGACTTACACGTTCGTCGCGTCCTCCATCGGTAAATGTTCAAATGTTTGTAAATATATCGGACCAAACTGCGTGGTAATCAGTCCGTAGCTTACAAACTAATTAAACTTAGGTAAACTAACCTAAGGACAACACACACACACACACCCATGCCCCAGGGAGGACTCGAACCTCCTCGGCGAGCAATCGCGCGCTCCGCAGCGAGACGCTTTAGAGCGCTCGGCTACTCCACCGCGGCTCCTTCGGTAATGCTAGAATCCAAGTCAGGACTTTGTACAGGCCAGTCCGTTACAGTGATGTTACTGTCGTGTAACCATTCCGCCAATGACCGTGCATTATGAACAGGTGCTCGATCGTGCTGAAAGATGCAGTCGTATTCGCCGAATTGCTCTTCTACAGTGGGAAGCGAGAAGGTGCTTAAAACGTCAATGTAGGCCTGTGCTGTCATAGTGCCGCGCAAAACAAGAAGGTGTGCAAGCCCCCGTCGTGTAAAACACGACCACACCGTAACACCACCGTCTTCGAATTTTACTGTTGGCATTATACACGGTGGCAGATGACGTCACCGGTTATTTGCAAAACCCACACTCTACCATCGGATCGCCACATTGTGTACCGTAATTCGTCACTCCATACAATGTTTTTTCCACTGTTCAATCGTCCATTGTTTACGCTCCTTACTCGACGCGAGGTTCGTCTGCCATTGACCTGCGTGATCTGTAGCTTATGGGAAGCCGCTCGACCATGAAATCCAGGTTTTCTGACTTCCCGCCTAACCGACATACTATTTGGAGTGGATGCTGATGCAGTTTGGAATTTCTGTGTGATGGTCTGAATAGAAGGCTGCCTATTAAAATGTACTACCCTGATGTTTAGGAGCGTGGAAATCTCGCGTACAGACTTCTGACACAAGTGACACCCAGTCACCTGGTTACGTTCGAAGTCCTTGAGCTCCGCGGAGCGCCTCATTCTGCTTTCTCAGAATATCTAATGACTACTGAGGTCGCTGATATGGAGTACATGGCAGTAGGTGGCAGCAAAATTCACCTAATATGAAAAACGTGTGTTTTTTGAGGGTGTCCGGATACTTTCGATCAGACAGCATGGGTGTTACATAAAGGCACGGCCAAACTTTCAGGAAACATTCCTCGCCCGCCGCGGTGGCCGAGGGGACTGAGGCGCGCCAGTCACGGTCTACACGGCCACTACTTTCGGGGGTTCGAATCCCCCCTCGGGAACGGATATTTGTGCCGTCTTTAGTGTTAGCTAGTTCATAAGTAGTTTGTAAGTTTAGGGACTGATGACCCCGTAGTTAAGTCCCATAAGCTCTACAAACATTTGAAACATTCCTCACACACAAAGAAAGAAAATATGTTATGTGGACATGTGTTCGGAAACGCTTAATTTCCATGTTAGAGCTCATTTAAGTATTTCTCTTTAAATGTAAATTGAAATAATTCGTGCAGACAATTGTCAAAATGCCTAATTGTTTCGTTATTATGTACTGCACTTCCTCGATTCACCGCCAGTTGGCCCAATTGAAGGAAGGTAATGTTGGTAGTTGTTGGTGATGTTTTGATTAGGTTTCATGTTCTTCCACCTACGCTCACTGGATCACGTTTCCATGATTTCAAACGGGATACTCTACCTGTGCTCCTAGAACAAGTACGACACAACATGTGGTTCATGCACGATTGACCTCCTGCACATTTCAGTCGACGTGTCCGTACGCTTCTCAACAGCAGGTTCGATGACCGATGGATTGGTAGAGGCGGACCAATTCCATGGCCTCCACGCTCTCCTGACCTTAACCCTCTTGACTTTCATTTATGGGGGCATTTGAAAGCTCTTGTATACGCAACCCCGGTACCAAATGTAGAGACACTTCGTGCTCATGTTGTGGACGGCTGTGATACAATACGCCATTCTCTAGGGCTGCATCATCGCATCAGGGATTCCATGCGATGCATGTATCCTCGCTAACGGAGGACATTTTGAACATTTCCTGTAACAAAGTGTTTGAAGTCACCCTGGTACGTTCTGTTGCTGTGTGTTTCAATTCCATGATTAATGTGATTTGAAGAGAAGTAATAAAATGAGCTCTAACATGGAAATTAAGCGTTTCCGGACACATGTCCACATAACATATTTTCTTTCTTTGTGCGTGAGGAATGTTTCCTGAAAGTTTGGTCATACCTTTTTGTAACACCCTGTATATATTAGTGTACTCGGCAGTGTTTCGCATCTGCTAAATATGCATGGAATTGGATATACATCCTAAATTCCAATCCTCAATCTCTCTGCTACCCCCATGAACCACAGACATTGCCGAGGTGGGGTGGCTTGCGTGCCTCAACGATGCAGATAGCCGTACCGTAGGTGCAACCACAGCGGAGGGGTATCTGTGGAGAGGCCAGACAAACGTGTGGTTCCTGAAGAGGGGCAGCAGCCTTTTCAGTAGTTACAGGGGCAACAGTCTGGATGATTGACTGAGCTGGCCTTGTAACATCAGCTAATGTGGCTTTGCCACACAGCTACTGCGAACGGCTGAAAGCAAGGGGAAACTACAGCCGCTACTTTTCCCGAGGACATGCAGCTCTACTGTATGAACATATGATGATGGCATCCTCTCGGGTAAAATATTCCGGAGGTAAAATAGTCCCCCATTCGGATCTCCGGGCGGGGACTACTCAGGAGGATGTTGTCATCAGGAAAGATAATACTGGCATTCTACGGATCGGAGCGTGGAATGTTAGATCCCTTAATCGGGTAGGAAAATTAGAAAATTTAAAAAGGGAAATGGATAGGTTGAAGTTAGATATAGTGGGGATTAGTGAAGTTCGGTGGCAGGATGAACAGGATTTCTGGTCAGGTGAGTACAGGATTATAAATACAAAATCAGTTGGGGGTATCACAGGAGTAGGACGGATAATGAATAAGAAAATAGGAATGCGGGTAAACTACTATGAGCAGCACAGTGATCGCGTTATCATTGTCAAGATAGATACGAAGCCAACACCGACAACAGTAGTACAGGTTTATATGCCAACTAGCTCTGCCGATGATGAGGAGATCGAAGAAATATATGAGGAGCTAGAGGAAATTATTCAGACAGTTAAGGGAGAGGAAAACTTAATTGTTATGGGAGACTGGAATTCGGTAGTAGGAAAAGGAAGAGAAGGAAAAATAGTAGGCGAATATGGACTGGGCAGGAGGAATGAAAGAGGAAGTCGCCTGGTAGAATTTTGCACGGAACATGATTTAATCGTAACAAATACGTGGTTTAAGAATCACAAACGAAGGTTGTTTACGTGGAAGAGACCAGGAGACACAGGAAGGTATCAGATAGATTTTATAATGGTAAGACATAGATTCCGGAACCAGGTCCTAAACTGCAAGACATACCCAGGGGCAGATATAGACTCTGACCATAATTTGTTGGTTATGAACTGTAGGCTGAAACTGAAGAAACTACAAAAAGGTAGGAAAATAAGGAGATGGGACTTAGATAAATTGAAGGAAAGTGAAGTTCTGGAGAATTTCAGAGGGAGATTTAGGCAACAATTGACAGAAACAGGGGGAAATAAAACAGTAGAAGAGGAATGGGTAGCATTGAGAGACGAAATAGTGAGGGCAGCAGAGGACAAAATAGATAGGAAGGCAAGACGAACAAAAAGTCCTTGGATATCACAGGAAATACTAAATTTAATAGATGAAAGGAGAAAATATAAAAATGCAGTAAATGAAACAGGCAAAATGGAGTACAGACGACTAAAAAATGAGATTGACAGGAAGTGCAAAATGGCTAAGCAGGAGTGGCTAGAAGCCAAATGCAAATCTGTAGAAGAATGTATAAGAAGGGGAAAAGTAGATACCGCCTACAGGAAAATAAAGGAGACGTTTGGGGACAGGAAGGGCAGCTCTACGAATATCAAGAACTCGGATGGGAAACCAGTTCTCAGCAAAGAAGGGAAAGCTGAAAGGTGGAAAGAGTACATAGAGCAGCTCTACAAAGGAAATGAACTTAGAGACGATGTTGTAGGAAGGGAAGAGGAAGTAGATGAAAATGAAATAGGAAATACTATACTGAGAGATGAATTTGACAGAGCCTTGAAAGACCTAGGTCGGAACAAGGCCCCAGGAGTAGATGACATACCCGCAGAGCTATTAATGTCTCTGGGAAAGCCAGCCATGACAAGACTATTTGAACTGGTGTGTAGGATGTATGAGACAGGCGAAATACCCTCAGACTTTAAGAAAAATGTAATAATCCCCATTCCAAAGAAATCAGGCGCAGACAGGTGTGAAAATTACAGAACCATCAGTTTGATAAGTCATGGTTGCAAAATTTTAACACGAATTATCTACAGGAGAATGGAAAAGCTGGTAGAAGCTGACCTCGGGGAAGATCAGTTTGGATTCAGGAGGAACGTAGGAACCCGGGAGGCAATACTCACTTTACGTCTTATCTTAGAAGATAGATTAAGGAAAGGCAAACCTACATTTTTAGCTTTTGTAGATTTGGAGAAAGCTTTTGACAATGTTGACTGGAATACACTCTTTCAAATTCTGAAGTCAGCAGGGGTGAAATACAGGGAAAGGAGAATTATTTACAACTTGTACAAACGCCAGACCGCTGTTATTAGACTCGAAGGGCATGAAAGTTAAGCATCAGTTGGGAAGGGAGTAAGACAGGGTTGTAGCCTTTCTCCGATGTTATTCAATTTTTACATCGAGCAAGCGGTGAAGGAAAGCAAGGAAAAATTTGGAATAGGGATTAAAGTTCAGGGGGAAGAAATAAAAACATTGCGTTTTGCTGATGACATTGTAATTCTGTCAGAGACAGCAAAGGACCTGGAAGAGCAGTTGAATGGAATGGACAGTGTGTTGAAGAGAGCGTATAAAATGAACATTAACAAGAGCAAAACAAAAATAATGGAATGCGGTCTTAGAAAATCAGGTGATGCTGAAGGAATTAGATTAGGTAACGAAACAATGAAGGTGGTAGATGAGTTTTGTTACTTGGGTAGTAAAATAACATGCGATGGTCGTAGTACAGAGGATACAAAATGCAGAATGGCAATGGGAAGAAAAGCATTTTTGAAAAAGAGAAATTTGCTAACATCGAATATTAATTTAAGTGTAAGGAAGTCTTTTCTGAAGGCATTTGTGTGGAGTGTTGCCTTGTACGGGAGTGAAACATGGACGATAAGCAGTGCGGACAGGAAGAGAATAGAGGCTTTTGAAATGTGGTGCTACAGAAGAATGCTGAAGATTAGGTGGGTAGAGCGCATAACTAATGAAGAGGTACTGAACCGAATTGGTGAGAAAAGGAATTTTTGGCATACCCTGACTAAAAGAAGGGATCGCTTGGTAGGACACATTCTTAGACATAGGGGAATCGTAAATTTAGCATTGGAGGGGAGTGTGTGGGGTAAAAATCGCAGAGGGAGACCAAGATACGCGTATAGTAAGCAGATTCAAATAGATGTGGGTTGCCGTTCTTATGAGGAGATGAAAAGGCTTGCTCAGGATAGAGTAGTATGGAGAGCTGCATCAAACCAGTCTCCGGACTGAAGACCATAACAACAACAACAATCTCTCTGCCCACTTGCCCCATCACTATGTCTGTTTCTCACTTATTTGCCTTCTTAGGTTTCTCACTATATTAGCTACCTGAACCCCCAACGTTGCTCGGGTATTTCTTTATTCCGATATCAAGTTGGTTAATGTACTCCCTCCTCTCTACCCCTTCCTCGTCGTCGTCTTCCTCCTCCTACTCCCCTCTATCCATCCATCCATCTCCCTGCCTCTGTCGTTACCTCTCTGCCAATCTCCTCCTGCCCTTCTCTTGTTCATCCCTTTCCTTCCCTGTATGTGAACAATTACAAAACCTGCAGAATTCATGGTAGTCGGTCAAACGGCGTCTAAGTCTAGAGAAATGTACCCTCCGCCCTCCGCTATATATCGTAGAAATTTTATGTAGACATTGATGTTTTTCTTCCTTTGAAACTCGAGTATGAAAAATTTCATCAAGATGAGAATAAAAGTGCAGTTTGGTGTCGAAGTCTATTGTAAACTTCCCTCCGCGATGTATTGTGCAAATTATTATGTAGACAGCGCCGTTGCTCTTATTTTGAGGTTCAAGAGTACATAATTTTCCTATTTTACAGCTGTACCTATTTTATTTATAAACCACTCGTGAATTAAAGCTAACAAAACTATCAAAAAACTACATTTTTCTAATCGGTGCAGCAATTTCTGAGTTTCAGTAAGACTTACACACTGTTATTGATTTGTATGTTTCTAGATAATGCATAGAAAATGAAAAAAAGTAAAATACATGAAAAATTTAAAAGAAACGCTGTTATGTCACGCCTATTTGAAAAAAAATGTGTAATGTGAAATAAACTGTATCATTAAGGAAACATTTTAATTCGAATATAATTTCATGTTGTTCAGCGCCATGGTGTAAGTCCTTCTATTGGTCGTCACTTCGGCGAATATGAAGTGGGAAAAGGGGACTTACAGTTTAATGTGGAATAACAAACACGAGTCCTCATACCGTTGAGAGGTGAAGGTTAGGTTGCAGCTCAAAGTGAAGAAAATTGGTTACACCGACGAGTTTCGAAGCAGTGACCTTTCGATTTCCATCCGAGCACTTTTTGCCGTTAGCCGTGACTTAAAAGACATAAAAGTATACTTACCCACCTAGATAAAACATTTAATTTGCCATAAAAATAATACAGAGATTATTAATCGAATTACAAACTGTCCTATCTTTTAATTGGATCATATCTTTTGTATCTCGTTTTCGCCGGTTGTCTTTGGTGTCGGTGGCCGAGTAGAAAGTGACCGACAGGTGCGGAGGTGAGCAGCCAGTGGGACAGCAGAAACTAGAAACACTAGAGTAAATTACAACGAGATATATATTTCACAGAGACTTAGTAATACTTAACTTTTACATAGTTCTTGACTGAAGAATGATGATACATAGTTTAGATAGAGGCCTGCCTACTGATGATTTCTAGTGCCTATCCGATAGCCAAGTCTTAACTGATGCCTATCTAATTCCCAAGTGTTAACTGGTTCCTATCTCAGTTCCAAGTGAACGATGTCGTTCATGGTGGCCACGAGCGGAGTTGCAGCAGAGGGCGCTCGTGGCTGACGTTGTAAGAGCGCCGCGCCGTGCGTGCATTGCGGCGCGCGGCGAAAGTACGTGGCGCGCACTTCATACTTGTGCGACACCACAAGATCAGTTGTGTGTTTTCGGAGTTCATTACGGTCAAACATCGTGACACGAGAAGTGCCGTATACAGCCGAAAACCACACGCCAGGAACAAACCAACTCCAGCCAACAAGACGGAGAAACAGTAGTAGGATGTAAAGAAGAGGCATCAACAATAATAGTAAGTTAAAAACATATAGGCCTAACGTGGACAAGGTTTTTAAAAACTGTTTTTAATCTATTTATCGAAAACAAACTGTACAGACCTTTGTATCATTTACAGACCACAGAATATACTTTTAAAATAAAAAGCGGAACGCGTCTGGTGTAAAACAAATCTCTTAATTGTAGTCAGCATAAGACGGATTACCTCTTATAATCAATTTTAATAGCTGCTGCGGAAGATGGCCGCACAACCAAACATAGTAACTTGGTTGATATTTCATCGTAACCACTAGGATGTTTTGCTTTTAAAGATTTTCTTATGGAAAGTTAAATTAACTTATGCTAAGGACAACACAAACACTCACGCCCGAGGGAGGACTCGAATCCCCGACGGCGAGCAACCGTGCGCTCCACAGGAAGGCGCCTTAGACCGCTCGGCCACTCTACGGCGACGTAGGGTAGCCATTTTATTACATTACAGACGTCACTATTTTATTAGATAGTAATTTGCAAATGCACCTGATGATGAGTTATAGGTCTCGAAACTCGGGTAGTGCATAGAAATTAAAAAGTTTAAAAGCAACATATGTTGCGGATCCAGTTATTAAAGATGAAGATGTACGGTTGTGGATGTCCTGAAGGAAGAAAATTGTGCTAATTCCAAGTGCCGATGCCCCATTACAAAATTTTCAATTTTTTTTCAATTTTCACCTGTTCCTTTCGGTTTTCCCTATTTTTTTCCTAAACACCCCTTCACTAAAGCGAACAAAAAAAAAAAAAGAAACATTATTCATATCAGGGCAGCCATTTTTCAGTTCCAGTGAGACTAACGTATCGGAATTCAACGTTCAAAGTTTGTGCAACTAAGGGACCAAACTGCTTATATCATCGGTCCCTGGGATTACTCACTACGTAAAGTAAGTTAAACTTACTTATTCTAAGGACAATGAGCACACGATGCCTAAGAATGACTGGAAGCTACAGCGGGAGCGACCGCGCAGTCCGTAAAACGGCTCCCAGATAGAGCGGCCATCCCCGACCACGCAGCAGTTTATTTTTATATATAGAGAGAAAAATTATACCCAAATGAAATACACTGTAAATTTAAAATAACACGGTTATGCCTTATGTAAATTTAGGAAAAATGAGTAATTTGTAATAAATTGTAGCATCATGGAAACGTCCTAAGCCGCGGTGGAGTAGCCGAGTGGTCTAAATCGTCTCGCTGCGGAGCGCGCGGTTGCTCGCCGTGGAGGTTCGAGTCCTACCTGGGGCATGGGTGTGTGTGTTGTCCTTAGGTTAGTTTACCTAGGTTTAAGTAGTTTGTAAGCTACGGACTGATGACGACGCATTTTGGTCCGACAGATCTACAATCAGTTGAACAGTTGAAACGTCCTAAATCGGATATAATAATAATCTGGTGTGGCTCGGTGCAAGCGTTCCGAGTGTATGCTACTTCATCGTCCAACCTGTCTCTAACCCACCTCAGTTATACAACCCGGAAAAGGCAGCTTATAGTTCACCGGAATGCGAACCAAGAGTCGTTTCTGGCGACTGCTCACATCGTTGAGACGTGAAGGTTAGGTTAACAAGTAAACTGAAATAAAAATCACCGTAATTGCAGCAAGTGTAGTGGTTGTGTATTGAATTCTAATGTGAAGGTCGCGAGTTCGAGTCCGGTAAGCAGTAGTTTTTTAACATCATTTTCTGGCTTTTTGTTAGTTCGTGGTTCTGGTTTTTGACGTCGTGCTACAATGCATACCTTTTTTTTTTTTCGCATGGTTACGACACCTCCCTCTTGGCTGTGTATTATTGGCTATTCACAATCCTATAATTGGTTATGGGATGTGACGTGAGAAAGGGAGGGATCGTGACTAGTGACTCACTGCAGATATTCAGTTACCTATTTCGAATTTATTTCACTAGATATAGTATTGGTATTTTTTCGATTTTCTATGATACAGTGTCCCTAAAAGTATCTACAGAATCACGTTTTAGGTATTTCCCAGTGTAGGAAAATAAGATCGACAGCACACTTAAAATGCATTATATCGGGCCGGAAAGCGACATTATTGTACTAATGTCAGCGATGGGCCGGCCGCGGAGGCAGAGGGGACTGAGGCGCGTCAGTCACGGTCTGCACGGCCACTACGGTCGGGGGCTCGAATCCCCCCTCGGGCATAGATATTTGTGCCGTCCTTAGTTAGTTCATATGTAGTCCATCAGCGATGGATATGCAGACAGAAAATTCTGAAATAGCATTATTTTCTTTGAGATACATAACATGAAATACCTGGTTCTTATTAATCAACTGCCAACTGTCGAAATTACCCGAACATCGTAAAGTATGGTATTAATACTCCAAAGTCATAGAAACAGTTTCATGGCACTTATTTGGTTACAAATTTATTAGGCCTGTATGAACATGGATGAATGGCATTTCTTTAACCATGTACCGATTAGTAAGCTAGAAGATGTGCTTTGATGTCATAGGTGGAACTGATATCTTATTCCAATCGTCAAGTGGCTGCACTTCTGCTAGGGGCAATATGTGAACGCACGTCCTGCGCGCAGTCTGGTAAAAACATGGCGGCAAAAGTCCGGTTAACTACTCTCCCCCTATATAGGCTCTGTAGAGGGCCCCACTTCCTCACTTCCTTCCTCCCTCCACTCCCCTTACATTTACCGGTCCCTCCGGAATCCCCCACTCCTTACGGCTTCCTGGGACATCCCACCCAACTCCTTTTCCTCATGGTCCTGTGGCCCCTCGTGCCTCCTCCTCTACCCACCCCACCCCTCCCCCTCTACATCTACATCTATATACATACTCCGCAATCCACCGTAAGGTGCGTGGCGGAGGGTACACTGTACCACTACTAGGCATTTCCTTTTCTATCCCACTCCCAAATGGAACGATAAAAAAAAAGAATGCCTATATGCCTCCAAAAATGTTAAAAAATGTTCGTAAATCTATCGGACCGAACTGCGTGGTCATCAGTCCGTAGCTTACAAACTACTTAAACCTAGGTAGCCGGCCGCGGTGGCCGAGGAGACTGAGGCGCTCCAGTCGGGGGTTCGAATCCCCCCTCGGGCATGGATATTTGTGCCGTCCTTAGTCTTAGGTAGTTCATAAGTAGTTTGTAAGCTTAGGGACTGATGACCCCGTAGTTAAGTCCCATAAGTTCTACAAACATTTGAACATTTTTTGAAACCTAGGTAAACTAACCCAAGGACAAACACACACACACCCATGCCCCAGGGAGGACTCGAAGCTCCACGGCGAGCAACCGCGCGCTCCGCAGCGAGACGCTTTAGACCGCTCGGGTACTCCACCGCGGCTATATGCCTCCGTACGAGCTCTAATTTCTATCTGGTCTTTGTGATCACTACGCGAAATGTAAGTAGGTGACAGCAAGACCGTACTTCACTCAGCTTCAATTTCTGGCCCTCTAAATTTCCTCAACAGAAATTCACGAAAAGAACGTCGTCTTTCCTCCAGCGATCCCCAATTGAGTTGCCGGAGCATTTCCGTGACTCTCGCGCATTGGTCGAACCTACCGGTAACAATCCTCCGCTACCTCCCCCCCTCAAACCCTCTCTCGCTCTTCTACTTGCTCCTGCCATGTCCACGTTCGGTACAATGATTTCAAATGTTTGTATAGCTTATGGGACTTAACTACAGGGTCATCAGCCCCTATACAATGATTTAACATGTGCGTTTGTCCTGTCTGTGTTCGTGGGAGTGACACTAATCAGTGATTTTTTACCAAACTACGAACGGCCGCCTGTGTTTTTTAACTGTCCGCGTCCCTCAGTACTACAGTGTTGTGTTTCGCCATTTTTCGCCGCCTTTATGTGATAAGAACTTCACTTTTCTTACTCCGTTTACACATCATGTTTTCTTCAATTTTCGCCATGTCTATGTTTTTGTATTCTCCTGTTTATATATTTGTGTCTTCTGTTAATGTGTCATATACTGTAGGCTGAAGAGCGCTGCCAGCCCGCCCCACCAGGGGAATGAAGTGACAATAAAGGAAAAAACTCTGAAATCCTCATTTCCTAACATAAACCGAAATTTTGCAAGACAAAGAATCTACATACTAGTAAAAACGTTGCTAATCCAGACTGCTATTGGTTTTAGTAGTGTGTATTTTCACATTGTGGCCGTTTTAGATGTTTCCTATTATTTAATAGTTAGACAGATGCGATTTCTTTTGGAGTTGCTACATTTCTTAGTTGTGTTTAAAAACATAACCGAATAATTTTGAGAACTGATTTCTCTATCAAAATAAACAGCAATTGATTTTTCCTGCACTGTCTGTCTGAATCTGTCCAATAACAGTGGCAACAGCACAGTATAGTTTCGCTGTATGTAAACAAACTAATCTCACGTCCTTGAGAAAACTGACATCCTTTTCAGTTAAACTTAGTTCTTCTTTAGAATTTGACCGTGAGTTTGATATATGGAAGCTGTTGTTGAGTAATGAGTAGAACGATTTTTTTCCTATCTTCTAGGAAGTAGAAGAGGTTCTCATGGAACTGCAGAATATGTGTACGAACATTTACATTGAGGAATACGAAAGGAAAATCGACATCCTATCAGTTATACCAACAGGAAGCAAGCCGCGGTGGAGTAGCCGAGCGGTCTAAAGCGTCTCGCTGCGGAGCGCGCGGTTGCTCGCCGTGGAGGTTCGAGTCCTCCCTGGGGCATGGGTGTGTGTGTTGCCCTTAGGTTAATTTACAGTTATTTAAGTAGTTTCTAAGCTATGGACTGATGACCACGCAGTTTGGTCCGGTAGATTTACAAACATTTCAACATTTGGTGGGAAGCAAAGAAACAATTGATATGTATTAAGGGAAATAGAGGGAAGGAGGATTGTTGGGAACTGGCAGCTCTTCTTTCTAAAGGACATCGAATACAGAAGAAAACAAACGTTACATGACTGAGAAGTCATAACATTTGCTAGAAATGAGAAGTTGAATATTAAAAAAAAAAAAAAAAAAAAAAAAAAAAATTAAAAATTTTTAAAAAATTATAAAATAAGAACGAAGTGCATGTAACTCAGTACTGAGATTAATAAAATATTGCAGAACATACTACTGTTCATTATATAAAAAAGTATTAGAACATTACAAAAAAAAAAAAAAAAAAAAAAAATGAGCACCTTGTTGGAGTCCAACCAGCAACCTTCAGTTCCGCAAGACCACAGCAGACTCGCTGAACAGTATTCTGAGAATCTACCTATATTGAGTAACACTTATATATAATAACGTATTTATGATAAAGTTGCATTGAGTTGTTGCTTATAAACGGTGTACAGCAATTGAAGGCGAGTTAAACACGTAGACAATCCAAATAGTGAACTAAATACTGTACGGCGATTGAAAAGTAGCGAGCGCTGGACGTCACGTGACGGGCTGGTGGGTTGCGGGGCATGGCGCTGAGTGCTGGGCGAGAGGTACAAGAGAGGGGTGGGGGATGTAACAACATTAAAAGGAAATTCGGTAAAAAGGTTGGATAGTGCCTGAAACAATCCGCCAATATCAGGATGTAACGTTTGCTCCGCTACCGGCCGCTAGGTGCCGGACGTCGTCATGGCCTGCCAACGCCACCTAGACTCTTACACACGGGGCCTCACAACAGCCCGTGCTACGTCACACTGACCAGTCCGCGGCCGCCATCGTGGGCTGCGTTTATAGACAGCGGTGCCTCTGCGGCGGGGCAACCGCTGTGATTTGGCGGAGGCACCGCTCCAACTTTACCAGCACGCGGGGCCCTGGTGGGGGTAAACAGTGCTGCCACCTGTCACTGAGAGCTCGCCTTCCGCGATGGACCCTGCAGTGCTGTACTACGTTTACCTTGTCGGAAAAGCGAAGAAACGTAAAACGAGGAGATGGAACGTGCACCCTATCAACAGCTCTGGACACATTGATGGTGTGTTCCGAAATTTATACGGAAAATTGAGGGAGGATAATGATAAATTCTTTAATTTTCATCGAATGTCAACCAAATCCTTTGATGAGCTGTCGCTGAAACTTCGCAGTTGTATATCTGTGAACCAAGAATTATTTCAGGGTCTGTGCTTTTCTACAGAGGAGATGCTATCTTCAACTCTCAGGTGAGACAGTAAGAATTATTCAGGCTAGGGGGTTGGCAAATTGCGCCCGCTGAGGCATTTTGAAGGGTCTAAACTGTTTTTCCCTTAATATTCTGAATAAATTATTTTAGGATTTACATGTAAATCTGCAATGCTCACGGAACTGTGAATGAACAATTACATCGAAAATTTACGGATATGTCTTATTAATAAGAAAGCTGTTATTCTAATAAATCAGGAAATGCCAACATCGCGGTTTTTTTTATGACTTTTGCCCACAGATAACTTTTCAAGTTATCAGCCCTCGCAGTAGCAGTGTCTCTCTCACTAGCGGAGCAGCTGTGCTACATCAGTTGTCGGCACTGCCGTATGGCGCGCGGTTCCGCCACAGCCCCATTAGACGCCGTGTAAAGAGACGCGGCGGTTTGGAAGTGCAGCCGCTGGTGTTTGACTCCGCGGCGGACGTGCGGAGGGGCCGCTACCGCAGCCGCGCCTATAAACGCCTCCCACGCTGCCTTATGAGAAACCGCGCACTGCCAAACCGCCGAGATCCCCCCGCCGCGGGCTATAACGCGGCCATTCTGGTTGGGCAGTGGGCCTGCCCCAGCGGCCAGCCATTCAACAAGTGGCCGCGGCCTGGTGAGTGTGACGTAGCGCGGGCTGTTGTGAGGCCTCGTCTCTAGGTGGTGTTGTCCACCCCGCCGTGCTCGGAGCGGTCGCCCCGGCCGTGGGCGTCCTTAGCGCGCCTCCTGTCGCTGTCAGCGCGCCTCTCCCTGTGTCCTAGGGATGGGCTATGAGCGCTCTCCAGAAACGCGCGACGCTAAGGCAAATTCTCGAGAAATTCTAGAGTTCACTTGAGAAGTTGTTGACAGTGCTCTCTGGAGGCTCAGTGAAAGTACAAGGAAGCAATGCGACAGAGCAGTCATAATCGTTGTCTTCCGTGCGTGCAAGAGAGGAACAGTCATTATTAACAGTAGTAGAATGTCTCGCAGAAGACAAAAATCATTTGACACGTATCTTACACGAAACAAGAACTTCATTGTTACCAAAAACAAATATACATTCCGCATGTATTTATACTTACACGAGAGAAAAATGCTACACCATGTTACACTCATAAAATCCATACAAACATTTACTAATTGTAGAAAAAAATTCGGCAGAGCTTGCAGTATTAGCCAGCGTTACGTACCTAAGTTTCCGTCTTTATTTCAGCTTGTTCTTTCTCAACATATCCACCGCAATTTACTACTGCGATACTTACAGTTAGTTGTTATGTCCTCATTGTGTTCAAAAGTTTGGATAGCGTTAGTTTTGATACATGTTACAAGATAGACTTAAATTGGAAAGAATACGTAGATAATGTCGTGGGAAAGGCGAACCATAGACTGCGTTTTATTGGCGGAATCCTTAAAACATGCTACAGAACTACAAAAGAAACTGCACACACTACGCTTGTCCGTCCATTTTTGGAGTATTGCAGCCCAGTGTGGGATCCTTATCAGGTGGGTTTGACAGAGGACATTGAAAGAGTCCAAAGAAGGGCATCTCGTTTCGTATTGTGACGATACAGGGGAGATAGCCTTACGGAAATGATACAGGATCTGGGATGGGAATCATTACAACAACGGCGCTTAGCGCTACTTACGAAACTCAAATCGCCAACATTCTCCTCCGAATGCGAAAATATATTGTTGACTCCCACTTACATAGGAAGAAATGATCATCAGAATAAAATATGAGAAATCAGAGCTCGAACGGAGAGATTCAGGTGTTCTGTCCTCCCGCGCGCTATTCGAGAATGGAATGGGAGATAAATATTATAATGGTGGTTCGATGAACCCTCTGCCAGGCACTTAAATGTAATTTGCAGAGTATCCTATGTAGATGTAGATATTGGAGCTAAATTAAAAATTACAGTTATCTGATACTGGCGGATTGTTTCAGCCACTATCCAACCTTTTTACCGAATTCCTTTTAATGTTGTTTGAATGGATAACATACACAATATCTGGTTATTTGTTCTATTCTTAATATAAGAATGCACTTTTGTATCCCTGAACGTATCTATTTGATAGCTAGATATATTGTGTAATTTTAAATGTCTTAGCATACCTGCTGTATTTTTTTGCTACACTACAGAGCTTTGCAACAGATGTCTCCGTCCTCCGAGAAGTACTGCCAGCTGCGTGACTTTGGTTTTCGTGAACCCAGTGCTCGTATTTCAATGATAATCACAGCGAGCTGCGAGCGTTGCAAATAACCGCAGCGAGTGGCGTGTCGCGCTGCCCCAGTCAATCGCCGCGCCGTTTCTCGCGAGCTTCTCGAGAACTGCTCGAGCCCCGGCAGCTCGAGAAATTCTCGGTACGCTCGAGTCGCCGCGCCTCACACACCCATCCCTACTGTGGCCACGGCCGCGCTATCCTCAGAGCATGCTCTTGCACTGCTCCCACACTGCCTGCAGGCCTGCAGGCGTGGCCAACACCATCTAGACTAGAACGAAGGCCGTGGCGCTCTCGTGTGACGTCAGGCAGAGTAGGTTGCGCGCGCATAGCTGACTGGCTCGCTGCTTCGGCATAGTGGGCCGTGCCCCAGCGGCTACCCAGTCAGCTATGCGCGCGCAACCTACTCTGCCTGACGTCACACGAGAGCGCCACGGTCTTCTCTCTAGGTCAGAGGTGGGCACAAATCGGCTCAATAAGCAGCGCTCCGGCTCAGGCCGGAAAAAGAGCGGCTTTCGCGTTCGGCCGGTAGTTATCCTAGTTGCCGCTAGAGGACTTCGTGCTTGCTGGCGCACGCACGTAGTTCGCTCTTATCTTTATATTTGCCGGCTCGACTGCACGCGCTGGACGTTTTAGAGAAGAGTTTCCAGTATTATAAGTTACTTACTTATAAACATAATAGTATTTTTCAGGAGATACCCCTAGCAGTGGAATCTGTTCATTCGAGTTGGATACTAAAGAGTTTGCACTATTATCTTTATAACGCACTCAGCCAGGTGCATTTCTGCGGCTACGTTACCGCTTTGGCTGCGCATAACGCCATCTAGTGTTTTCAGCAGGAACTACGTGATAGACGGCAGCTGCTCGCAGCTCTGCTCCCGCTGAGGCAGGCGGCTCCGAGAGCGAGGCTCGCTCATTGCCCACCTCTGCTCTAGGTGGTGTTAGCGTGGCCGCCCCGCCTGCTGAGGTCTCCTGTTCGGGGAACGCCGCCGCTGGAGCACTGTATAGTACAAGCAGAACAATCAGTCACGTTGAAGGCGCGCATTTAAAGACTAACGCTTTTCAGTATGATCTTAAGGCCATTGATTTACTTTCCTAACGCAGAAAATATTACAGCAAAGTAAATTTGCAGGCTTATATTTGGCTGCAAGAGAAAAGCAACCTAAAGTTAGTGATTAGAGGGATATTTAGAGATATGATACATTCATTTACATTCCATATTAAGGCATATGTTGCCGTTCTAAATAAAACCAAGTACAGTTAAAATACGTTACAGTTATCGTATTTTCTGGTTTATAAATTTTACATCCACATATGTTTACGCTAACCAAGAGTTGCATTCCAAAACAGTTACGGAATAATGTTAAATTGCGGTACTGTACTTCCTGTGAACCCTCCCCCGCTTCTAATGTCTCGCATATTTTATTAAAAAAATTTCAAATGTTTGTCAAGCCGAAGGGTCTTAACTGCAGGGTTGTCAGTCCCTAAACTTACAAACTACTTATGAACTATCTTATACTAAAGACAGCACAAACGTCCATGCCCGAGGGGAAGGCCGCGCGATCCGTAATGTGGCGCTGGAGACCGCTCGGCTACTCTCGCGCAGCTATATTTTACACACACCTTATTTTAGAGATGGGTTTACGTAAAAAATGTATTTAATAACTTTGATCGTCTGGTTCGTTAGATAAAAATAAGGTAAACCAGTCAACAATCCGAAGATTGGTTTAACACCACAGTACTTTACTAGACATGGTTCTGTTTGGAGGTGGTATGTCGTTTCCTTCCTCCGACCTTAGAACTGACCCAGCCAGTTATAAGGGGACCTACAGTTTAACGTGGGTTCCGAACCACGGTGCTACTCGGTATTTTTCACATGAGCAATACTACCAGAGGTGAAAGAAGTGGAAAGTGACAGATAAAAATCTCAGGACCTGGCGGGGATCGAACCCGCGACCTTTGGATTTGTAGTCTGGCAGTCAACCATTGTGATAACTAACTAAAGTCTCTTTGGTAGCATGCACTTTGAAATAAAGTGAATGTTGCTTGCTAAGTTTTGATTTTAATGCCTTTCATGTACGACTTCTTTCCTGTTCCCATTCTTTGCGAAGTTCAATTTATTATTTTCCAGACATCCTGCTCACAGTTTGGCTTAGGTCTAGTTATTACAGTGTTGAGAGTGACATTTAAATTAAACACTGAACTAATGCGAAATAATGTAATTTAAAAACCACTGGCTTGTTAAGCCAGCTGCACTCGTGCACCACTTAAAATACTATTAACAGCCCTTATAATAACAATTTGTCTAAATAAAATCAATAAAAGTAACTTTAAACACACTGTAGGTCGTGTTAATAATCTGTAGCAAAATTTTAAAAATGTCAAATGTTTGTAGAGCTTATGGGACTTAACTACGGGGTCATCAGTCCCTAAACTTACAAACTACTTATGAACTAGCTAATACTAAGGACGGCACAAATATCCATGCCCGAGGGGGGATTCGAACCCCGACCGTAGTGGCCGAGCATACCGTGACTGACGCGCCGAAAAAATTCTCGAAAAATGATCTTCCTGCGAAATGGAGCAGCAGAAAAAAGCTGCCATACTGAAAATAATCTGTTCTTGCTGAATCCTCAACAGCAGATAAATAAATGAAAGAATATGTTCTTCTTGTATCCAAAAACAGTAAATCTTCTCTTTGACTCGAAATGTGAAACAACATTCTTCTATGAACAAGCATTGGGAAAACGCAGAAATTGAGGCATAATAACGTCGTCATGTAGAGTGCATACGTGGCACGAGTTGTTGAGAAATCACTGAATTGTGTATCGCAGAAAGTTAGCGAAGAGCTTCTTGTAGTTCTTTCTTTTCATAAGCTTCTGGTGCTGTGTATGGAGATACAAGTGGAAACTATATTTGCTTTTCGCTTCTTCTGCCAGTATGTAGTGTAAAGCGTGCCCTTTTATCCAGTTAACGGCATTTCTTTTCGTGACTGGGTAAGGCACGTCGCTGGGGTTTAGAAGGTCCTTCGGTGTAACGGTATGTGGAGCCGTTCGGGTGACTTTGGCTATGAGTTGTCGAGTGATTTGCCAGATTTCGTCTACTTCAGCGCAAACCAGTCGATGTTCTTCAGTGTCAACTAAATTGCAGGTCGGACAGTTGGGTGAATCTGCGAGGTGGATGCGGTGCAACTTAGAATTGGTCGGTAGTTTCCTGTTGACGGCTTTATACCACGTAGCTCTGACAGTGGTCGATAGAAATCGGCTACTAATGTTGCTCCAGATGGCCTTCCAGTCATAACCAGGGTATTTCTGTTCCACCACATTTACGGGTTTCGTTTTCATCAATATGTCATATATCGTTTTCGCTTTGGCCGTCTGCTGGACTATGATCGTTGTGGGAAGATAACTAAGTTCAACTAGAAATTGTTGAAAATGATAAAGTCCTAAGGGAACGTGCCGAACGTCAATGGGTGGGGTGAAATCTGTAGGAGCAATTTCCGTTAGTAAGTTGGCTGTGAATGAGTTAGATGTCATCTTCCAGAGCTTGAGCATATTGCTTGTAAATAATGCTTTGGATTTCATGAAGATATCAGTAAGGTTGAGCCCCCCATTTGCAGCTGATAGAGTTAACGTGTCGAATCTGACTTTAAAGAGATTCCCACGACTGATGAAGTGGCTGAAAGCTGACATTATCCTCGCAGCAGTGGCACCTGGCATAGGTAAAACTTGTGCGACATAATTGATCTTGAGCTATGTAGATATTGACAAGGGTTGTCTTTTGGATTTCGTCAATGTGTCGCATACTGTGCTGCCTAATTCTGGCCGTCACGCTATTAAGAAGATTCCTATAGTTAACTGCTATCGTTTCTTTTATGTGACGCCGATAAGTAATTCTCAAAATTGTCCGCTGGTCGACCACTGGTAGGTGTACGTTCTGCACCAATAGTCCTTGACCTAAATTCATTATACTGGATTTAGTTCTGTTTAATGTTGCACCTGATGCCAGTTCGTACTTGTTGATAACCTCCAACGTCCGTTCTATGTCTTCATTGTTGGTGACTATGACACCTACATCATCTGCGTAGACGTTACAGACAATTTTGTGATCGTTTATGTGTAGACCTTGTAGTTGCTGGTACAGTGTTGCGAGCAAAGGCTCGATAGCAATGGCGAACAAGGCCGTGGACATGGGACATTCTTGCCTCACTGAACTCTTGAAGTGAATACTTCTGGTGAATTGGCCATTCACCATAATTTTGGATGAGCTGTGTTTTAAAATTCTGGCGATGAGGTTTACAAAGCGGTGTGGAAAGCCCATTCTGGACATCGTTTGGAGGAGGTAATCATGATTGACCTTGTCAAACGCCTTTTGAAAATCTAGAGTCATTAGTGCGCAATTAATGTTGAGAACATCCGCCGTTGATATTATGTCGCGATATCCGCACACTGTTTGTAAAATTGACCTGTCCTTGCCAACACTAGTCTGGTACGGACCAGTTACCTCATTCATTATCAGTTTGAGCCGCCGTGATAAAATGCGGGTCATTATCTTAAAATCACTGTTAAGCAGTGTTATTGGTCTTAAATTCTCAATATGCGCAGAACGTGGATTTTTCGGGATAAGTGCAACGAATCTGGCAAGAAAATCCTCTGGGATGTCACTGTCTGAATTCATTAGTTCTTTGTAGATGAGGAGCAGTTTGGATTTCAGCTGCCTATAGAAAACCTGGTAGAACTCGGCAGGCCATCGGGTCCCGGTGATTTGTTTTTGGGACTGTGTAGGACGGCAGCGTCCAAGTCTTCGTCGTCGATCTCAGCGACCAGGCTGTCAGACGCCTCAGTGCTGAGACGTGCTCGCAGGTGTCGGAACAAATCTCCCTGCGCCTCAGCGCTAACCGCACCGCCGGACATGAGAGTTGTGAAATATTCATGAATTTCAGTTTTAATTTCATTTTGTTTAGTAAGACTGGTTCCATCGGGTCTTTTGATTTCAGTGATTATTTTTGTTGACCTCTCTTTTGTTCCCGGATAACGTGGAAGATGGACGATTCTTCACCTTTGAGAGCATTCTGTATACGTGCCCTTACTTGATAGCCGTTTAATTGCTTTCGCTTCAGAGACAAAATTTTGGATTTAATTCTCTTTATTTGCACATAATTGTCAATGACTGATCCGTCAAGCGTGTATAATTCCCGCAAACATTGGAAATAAAATTCAGATGTCCTCTTGTACCAATAAGCTTTCTCCCTGGAGTAGTCAATCAGCATTCTCCTCAGTTGAGGTTTGGCACAAGACATCCACCAGCTAAGAGCGGAATTGTACGACGGGAGACGTCGTTCGCATGCCTCCCATGTTTGGTTAAATCTTTCACGACATCCCGCACCGTGCAGGTGAGTGACGTTTAATTTCCAATACCCTCGTGCACGGTAGGTCCCTTGTCGTTCCATGTTGATTGTACTTATATAAGCAGCGTGGTCGGTGAAGCTGGTTGGCCATATTTCGGCGTGCAAAATACGGTAGTTCATAGTATTCGATACGTACATCCGATCTAATCTACTTGCTGAAGTTCGCGTAATGAATGTGAAGCCTGGTGCATCACCGTGTGTGTATTCCCACGTATCAGTCAGGCGAAGTTCTTTAACAAGATAGTACAATTCAGGAGAGGTGTTGAAATTAGGGACCTGGTCCTTTGGGCTCAGGACACAGTTAAAGTCACCCGCTAGAATAATGCAGTCTTGACGGGGTCCAAACAGAGGTAAGATTTCATGTTTGTAAGACACCGCTTATTGCGTCGATTTGTGATTCCTGACGGGGCATACACGTTAATTAGCCTAACGTTATGGAAGGTACAAGCTATTCCTCTACCATCGGACAATTTTTCGATGCTGTGGACAATTATGCCCTCTTTCGCTAAAATTGCAGTCCCCAAAGCGATGCCGTTACCGGCATTGCTGTGAGCGTTATACCCATGTATATTGTCTAAGGCAATGTCAGTCACTTCTTGGAGCATAGCAATGTCTACATCTGCAGCATATAAAAAGTCTTTTAAGCAATCCAACTTAACTGAACTTCGTATACTAGTTATGTTTAAGGTAGCAATTCGATAGGCCTGAAAAGTGTTCATAATTGAGTAAATAACCGGTATCGGGAAAAGACGTCACTATCAAACTTTTCAGTACGTGTCAGTTTCGTAGCCGCTGGCCTTGTCATGATTCGGGAGTTCATCAGTGGTATTCGGCGATGCTTCACCTTGAACGATGCCTGGTTCACTCATATCAACATCTTCCATTGGATCCTGTGACCAGTCGGTCGACGGAAATCTTGTATTATTATCCACAGCAGTCGTTTGCGGTTTCCCATCACTACCGCGTTGACTGGCTTCCGATAGGATCTCGGCTTTGGTAGCAGTTGGTACAAGGGCTGGTAGGGAAGCGGTGAAGTGGTTTCCCGCGTTGTCAGGTAACGTACTAGCGATTTGTCTGTCTTTTTCTCGCAGTTTGGGGGCAGTTTCTGCTGCACCTTCATGTGCAATCCTTCGCTTTTTATGAGTCCGAGAGGTACGTTCCTTCTTTGGGGATGTCGTAGCTTCTACAGAACTTGTTAGTTCAGTTTCCGTAGTTGTGTCATCAGTAGGTGTGTCCTCGACGTTGGTGCTGGTCTGTTCCCGTGGTGGTTGTGTCGGCAAATCGGTTAACTGCGATGTAGCAGATACAACCGCCACAGTGTCTGGGATTTCCATCGGAACCTCTTTGTCAACCTGAGGTGTTAGTGGTTGTGCCGGCAAATCGGTGGACTGTGATGTAGCAGAGACAAATTCGGCAATTTCAGGGCTTTGCATCGGGACGTCTTTGTCAATGACGGTGGGTGACTGGTTCAGTTTCGTGGTGGGAGTGTCGAGCTGTCTGCCGCTGGCAGCGGCCGCATACGTCACAGGCAGCGACGTCATCACGGCTGGCCTGGCGGGCTCGCCGGCCGGCAGCTGAGCCACGCGCCGCTGCAGGCACTCGGCGCGCACGTGTCCCTGTTTACCGCAAGCGGCGCAGGTGCGGGGCTGCCCGTCGTACGACACTATGGCGCGGTACCCGCAAACATTTATGTACGATGGAATGTGCTTGTGAAGGTCGACCTTAAGTTGGCGGATACCATTCAGTACGGGAAATTTATGAGAGGTCGACCATTTCTCAGCTACATTGCTAAGTACTTTCCCGTATATAGACACAACTGCATTTATTTCCTCGGCCGAAACCTCGAAAGGCAGTTCGAATATTCGTACGGTCCTGATTCGAAATCCTGCATGGGTAACTTCGACATCGCCAATGTGTCCATCGCGATGTTTGAACTTTAAAGTTCCTCCACATGACTGAACTAACTTTTCACATAGTTCCGCACTTATCTACTTTACAAAAACGTCACTGTTAACGATAGACATAGAGATCCCTATAATGTCGTAAAAATTCAACTTCACTGTTTCTTCAAGGAACGTATCAAACTCAAAAGAATTCGGTCTCGGACGGCTACGATCCAACGTGAACTTCAACGTATGAATACGAAACGGTTCAGACATCACGGACTCATCTTTCAGAGACTTCAATCCACGAATACGTTACAGCTACAAGCTGCAATAGCGAAACACTCACCAAGCGAAAGCGCAATCGGCCGCGGCGCTCAGCACACAACCGCTCACGACCACTGCCGCCGGCGAACTGAGCGCTCGGCCGCCGCGGCCGGCCAAAATTAAAAGAAACCATTGCTTACATGTATAGACCCATATTTTCATTACTACCTCTCTGTGAGCATAACTATTTCTCATACAAATACAAAAAAAGGTTTTGTTCTTAACGTCACACAGATAGTTGTTCGATTTTGCGTCCATACTTAGCGTCTGGACTACATAAAAAAATCGGACCTACACCATCAAATGGCAGCCACATGGCATGGAATACAGCTACATTCGATTGCGTGCCATTTAATAGCAATTCGATGGCAGGCCACCAGATGGCATACAAGGTAACTGTTAACACGAAGCAATTTACTCGCTACGCCAGTCACGATACAAGACTTGCCTCCGTCTGTACAGGGCTTAACAAGGAGGTTAGAATACAGGGAGACGCCCTTAGGCTGAGAAAGTGAAGCCTGCCTCAGCCATATTGCTAAGTTTTGGAGAAGTGTTCGTATTGTAGAGCTAATGTTATTTGTCACTTAAAACGGAAATAAACCGTTCGACGGTTTTGCATTGATGTACAACGTGTTAAACGAGTGCAAATTAGCCGTTAAAAATTAAGTTTTCAAATATAATATGCTGAGTATTTATTATTATTTATTCAAGAAAGTGTATTGTATGAAAGTGCATACTTCGCAGTGACTGTCAGTCCAGTGCATTAACGGTAAGAGGGTCGACTTAACGCATAGTTTTAACGGAGAAAGAGCAATCCAGCACTGACCAAGATGGCGGACATGTTTCAACTGACTTGTGTGCTCTGCATAGACAATGTCACCGCCCTTTATTCTAACCTCCTTGGGGGCTTAAAAGGGAAGGAGTCTTACAATTCCGCGACGCGCACAACCCCAATACTGGCGCGTCTCAAACATGTGTGCGGCGGCCCATACGATCTCAGCTTCGCCACAGCGCCACCACAGTTCCACGGCGATTAGGCCGGGGTCGTGGGCCACTTGTAGAGCTGGGTTTGAACATGACTCGAACTGTTCGAACAATTTACGTCAGGGTTCGGGAAATCTCGGGAAAAGTTCGAACTTCCGATCACGACGCTATCTAGCAATGTCAGGAGGTACTATCTCTTCGATTTACAACGATGATATCCATAAATCTTCTCTGTGCTGTGCAGTTTACGATTTATAACGAAGATACGGTGTCATTAGTGTACTAATTCCCACTATAGTAGCTTCTAGGGTGCAGGGAATAAGTAAAAACAGTAACGAATATAGGCTATAAGTAAACGATAGCAGTCGCGATTAAAAATTATAGTGCTGCGATCTAGCGACGCCCGTTGATACTACGTACAGAGCAGTTCGTTTACCGTTTATTTCGAGGTTGCGATTGTAGTGTATTTTTATATAACTTATTTCCGTTATTGGGTTTTAAATTTCTAATGTTTTCCCTATTTCATCACTTGTAACCTTCTTTTCAAGGCGATTAAAAGGTGGTACCATTTTTATCTGTCACTGTACGGTATGAACAGGGAATGGAATGGTCATTTGCAACCTATCTGTTACAATCACATTAAATGTAATTTCTACTTACGAAGGATTCACATTTTTTTCTTTGAATGTTAGCCATCAGTTATGAGGTGCAGTAGTTCTGTTCTAGTAGCAGATTTTTGTTTGTCAATGAATCATATCTTTCAGTGACACCAGACACGTCACGTACAGTATGCACTGTTTTAAACAAAATATGCAGTTTTTCTTAGTGTTGACATTCTTTTACTTTACATGTACTTGTACTTTCTATGAAATTAGTTCTGAGCAAAGCGATAGCCCGCTAACTTCAAGCCGGCCGCGGTGGCCGAGGAGACTGAGGCGCTCCAGTCACGGTCTTCATGGCCACTACGGTCGGGGGTTCGAATCCCCCCTCGGGCATGCATATTTGTGCCGTCCTTAGTATTAGCTAGTTCATAAGTAGTTTGTAAGTTTAGGGACTGATGACCCCGTAGTTAAGTCCCATAGACTCTACAAGCATTTGAGCATTTTTGAGCTAACTTCAAAATTTCCCGCGTATCGCTGGCATATACGCCGCGCGAGTCATTTATTATCTGAGTGTTCGTACAGTTCGATACTGTATCGAGTTCTCTGCTGTATCGGGAAACTCCGAACATTTTCGAACGCCAGTATCATTTTACCAACCCTAGCCACTTGTGTGTTAGCGATCACACTGTATAGACTATAGTGTGTTCACTGGCATCTACCCACGTGTACTTAATTTGTGTCATAACTGTACTTATGCTACTAAATGCGTTGCAAGTTACAACAGTAGTTGCATGAGACAGATTTCTTTCTTAAAGGTATTTTATGGTACGTACTGTGGCGCTTTTTATGCACAACACTAAAGCCACAGTATTAATACTTCACCTTCATCTCTCGGTTGTTCAGTGGTAGATGTATCAATAGCTCGCCTGCCTTTCAATGATTGTGACAACATTAGGACGACGGATTCTTAAGGCGTCTTATGGAATGGACCATAAATGTGACACGTTTCATTTTAAGTATATTTATTTATATTATTCTTGAAGCACACAAAACAGAAGTAATACATTCAAAACTGATCCAAGACTAAGTTATTACTCCTCTAAGACTGACTGCATTCGCACCAATTCGCGCGTAGGGTAAGGTGGTACAAATTCGAGATAGGTACAATTCCGATCAACATAATTTTTCACGCCATTTGTCTGTCTCGTAGTGTCTCGTTGTGTCGCGTTGTAGAGTAGCAGGTTTCTACAGCTCCTCCTGTCTTTTCCAAGAATACACCACTTTGCGGTAAGGAGATATAAATTTCTTTTCCCTTTAAAGAGGTAAGTGAAGCTACTTAGTCTAACGCGCTCTTATAAATCATCTAGTTAAGGGTGACTGGATTCGCTGCCATAAATGCAACGTTTGGTACCATGAAGTATGCGTTGGTGCGTGACAGAAAATGTGCTTTTTATGTGGAAGATGCCCGTAATCAAAATTGTACGAGGAAGTGATCACAATTGTATCTAGTGTGGTACATTTTCGATCGATTTTTCTCAAGTCCGTAACCGTTTTTTTGTGTTTATACCAACATTTGTAACTGTATAATATTTGTGTTACATATTCATTAAACATCCAAGAACAAGTGCCATAGTTAAAATTATTCCTTTTCTCAATTTATTTCCAGTTATAATAACATTTGTCCGAAATGATCGAAATTGTACCACCTTATCCTATAAATACTCCCATTGTATTCTAGAACATTCTAGAACACGGAAGTTACAATATTTAATATTTGATAAATTTGTTCCTGAAACATAAATAAATCTTGCTTTACGTAAAGATACACAAAACCATTACAAATGTAATAATAAGTTTTTCATATCAAAACAAAACAATACAAAAGATCGTAAGTAAATAACAGTGTAGTGTTAATATATGTTTACATTATTTAAAATGGTTAAATTAGAGTTATTATTGAATTTTACGGTCAGCAAAGTATTACATTACTGTCAATACATTATAGAAAACATAAGATAATGTTAGTTATTAATTTCATTAACACACATATTATTCTTCACCATTAAGCTTACGACTCAATAATTAAATAGTTTATTTAGTTTATTAGAAGACCCTAGTAATGAAAGTGATAATCAGTGTGACTTGCCAGAAGCGCCATAAGACGCTTATATATTATAAACATGGAATATTAGGTTACAATACCACGATCAAATGTGGTACCGATCGTTTAATTAATCCAAACAAACGAGACTTTCCGGGCCATATACATTACTGTACTTAGGTTTTAATTTTCTATGTTATTCATTTATGTTTAGACGATTGAACATGTAGTACAGTTTATTCTTTTAACCTTGTCCTGTGTATATATTTTCAGTTGTACTACTTGGCCTGCCTGAAAGCCATTCTTTTCATCGTTTATGGACATGGATATTATTTTACGATGTAATGATTATTGTCTTATCATGTGATATATTTTATTAATATGAGTACAGTCATTTCTATTAATCACTTTTACGGTGTGTACCACATAATTACCTATATTTGTTTGGTTCTGATTAAGCTGGATGTGCATTTTTTGAACGTGAGACTGTAATGATGATAGAATGTTGTATTTTACTGTTTTCTATTTTGTTGATCTGAACATGGCTCGTTAAGAGTCGAAACTAGTAATCATATAAAATAAAACTATTGATCTTGACTCTGAGGATTTATTCTTATATATATACAGGGTGTTACAAAAAGGTGCGGCCAAACTTTCATTAAACATTCCTCACACACAAAGAAAGAAAATATGTTACGTGCACATGTGTCCGGAAACGCTTAATTTCCATGTTAGAGCTCATTTTATTACTTCTCTTCAAATCACATTAATCATGGAATTGAAACTCACAACAACAGAACGTAGCAGCGTGACTTCAACACTTTGTTACAGGAAATGTTCAAAATGTCCTCCGTTAGTGAGGATACATGCATCCACCCTCCGTCGCATGGAATCCCTGATGCGCTGATGCAGCCCTATAGAATGGCGAGAATGGCGTATTGTATCACAGCCGTCCACATTACGAGCACAAAGAGTCTCTACATTTGGTACTGGGGTTGCGTAGACAAGAGCTTTCAAATGCCCCCATAAATAAAAGTGAAGAGGGTTGAGGTCAGGAGCGCGTGGAGGCCATGGAATTGGTCCGCCTCTACCAATCCATCGGTCACCGAATCTGTTGTTGAGAAGCGTACGAACACGTCGACTGAAATGTGCAGGAGCTCCATCGTGCATGAACCACATGTTGTGTCGTACTTGTAAAGGCACATGTTCTAGCAGCACAGGTAGAGTATCCCGTATGAAATCATGATAACGTGCTCCAGCGAGCATAGGTGGAAGAAATACTAAAATGAGCTCTAACATGCAAATTAAGCGTTTGCGGACACATGTTCACAGAACATATTTTCTTTCTTTGTGTGTGAGGAATGTTTCCTGAAAGATGGGCCGTACCTTTTTGTAACACCCTGTTTATGTGTATATATATTCAACGACAGAGCCGGCCGCGGTGGCCGAGGTGACTGAGGCGCTACAGTCACGGTCAGCACGGCCACTACGGTCGGGGGTTCGAATCCCCCCTTGGGCATGGATATTTGTGCCGTCCTAGTTCGTAAGTAGTTCATAAGTAGTTTGTAAGTTTAGGGACTGATGACCCCGTAGTTAAGTCCCATAGACTATACAAACATTTGAACATTTATATCAACGACAGATAGCGGTATCCAACTGTTGACAATGTCAACAAACATGACAATATTTGTCTGTTCTACGAAGCTAATAAAAGTGGAAGAGATGTATTCGCAACTGCAAATACAACTATACATAAGCTATACATTTTATTAGTGAGATATGAAAAACTGTGACAAACTGGGCTTCTAACCCAGACTGAAAGGATAGTCGAAATATAGTTATGTCGAGTGGTTGTAGTAAGAGGGAAATCTGGAGGACATTGCATAGATTAAAACCGCCAGACACATATACTGCATATTACTTGCCAATAAGTGTTACGATGCAAAATTTATTTCTCTCTCTACTCAATAATGAGATGTAAAGTGTTTATTTAATGTGTGGCGAATGATTTCAAGGCAGTTTACCGGCTGAGTTCAGTGCATTATTTCGACATTAGAATGAAGCTCTTTTCCAAGTATATCGAAAATTGTCCTCTCTGTCTACGGTAATTTTGAAAATCGAAGCAAGCTGTAGGAATAAACAATACCTGTGACATTTATCAGGAAATTCAGCAATTTCACAAGAATAAAAGAAACTAATTTTTCTCGAAATTAGCCGCTCTCGTCGTGCGAATCCGCTAATTATCTGCGAACTGAAACTGATTAATTTTAATGGAAGAATTAGCTGCTGACGGGTATAAATCAGAGCGCGGACAGGCTGATTAATTGAAACAGCCAAATTTCTAAATTTTATACAACGAAGCTACGGCCACAGCGACGCAGCCGCGAGTCACCAGGTCTCACGTCAGCGCATTTGCGGATAAAATGGATGGACGTTGTGTCCACATTTATTTCAAGCTCAGAACGCTATATAGCAGTTACTGCCAGATATTTCGACTAGTCTGTCACACATTATCAATATTGGCTCGCCTTTTATGCACGAACACAGACAGATCTTTCAACTCTAATACAACGACAAAACGGAGGCCACAAATGTTTGACACTTTATTCAGCCATGGTTTACCCATTCCTGCACACGTGTTTTCCTGCAATAGAATATCTTTAGGCTGTCCCCAAGACCGTCCTGTGAGAAATATATGTTGTCTTTCTTCGAAGGAATATCATTTAAACAACCTCTGACTCCAAAAATAACAATAGAAACGTACGTAGTTCGAAACAGGAAAAATGCATCTAACACGAATATCAGCTTCTTCAGATGCTGATTGACACTGTTGAAATTCGAACCGACGATGGTTTGCCGTGAAGGGCAACACAACGGAGCGAAGATGTGTCTCAACCTACTGTATTGCTTTTGTGGTGTCGCACAAGTACAAAGTGCGCGCCACCTACTTTCGCCGCGCGCCGCCATGCACGCACGGCGCGGTGTTCTTACGACGACAGCCACGAGCGCCCTCTGCTGCAACCCCGCTCGTGGCCACCACGGAAAGACATCGGGCACTTGGGACTGAGTTAGGAACCAGTAAAGACTTCGGAATCCGATAGGCGCCAGTGAAGACTTGGCTATCAGTTAGGCACTAGGCAGGACTCTAGCTCAACTATGTATCAACATTCTGCAGTGCTATGTAAAAGTTAAGTATTGTATAAATTCTGTGCAATATATATATCTCGTTCTAATTTACTCTAGTGTTTCTAGTTTCTGGCTGCTCCTCTCCGTACCTGCACCAGCGTGCTATCTTCATTCCTGTGTCGGTCTCATTCCACTCGGCCACCGACACCTACGACGGAAACGAGACACAAAAAAGCGGCGACGAGGCTGGGACACAAAAGTGGCGACGAGGAGTGATAGACGAACCTTGGACCAGCCCGCTTGCAGCAGTCAGACAGCAGCAGTTGGAGCATGCAGAAATTGCTCCCGCCCACCCACCCGTATTATAAGATTTTTGGGGGAACGTTTTCAGTTACGTGTTTTGTGGACTTTTTTGTTGCAGAGCGTCCTCTTTCATATTGCATTTGTGTTTTGTTATAAGTTACTTGTATGTGCGGCGCCTAATCGGTCAGCATGGCCACTACCCCGAACCCAAACTTAATGGAAATTATTCAGTTACAGACGGCGCAAATAACACAACTTCTCCAGGCGGTGGCGCAGTTGACGGCAACTCAACAACAGCCGTCGCATCAGCAGCCCACACCTGCCGCTGTAACGCTTCCTACGTTTCGCCAGTACAACGAACGAGAGGAAGAATGGAGTGACTACTTCGCTCAATTTCAAGAACTCGTCGCGGCTCATCAAATTACAGGTCAGAGAGTTAAGAACCTTTTCTTATCGATTGTGGGCCCCCAGACCTTCGTATTATTGCAAAAACTTTTCCCTCACGCATCTCCTCGTGATGTAGACTTTGAACAAATTGTAGATGCACTGAATGCTCATTACGAGAGAAAAGTTCTCGTAGCCGCTGCGCGGTACCAATTTTTCAGACTTAAAAAATTACCAGAGCAGTCCCACCAGCAGTGGATTACGGAATTGAAGGGCTTAACCCGCCATTGTAAATGTACTTGCTCTTGTGGACTTTCTTATAGTGACTTTATGTTGAGCGATGCGATTATGCAGAACATTCAGGACCCCAGAATTAGGGCAGCAATTCTGAAACAGTCAGACCCTTCATTAGACAGTGTACTGCAGCTTATTGAAGCGCATTATACTTTTGACTTAGCAGATGTAGAAATGCAAAGCCACAGTGTTAATTCAGTGCGCCGCAACGGACGCTTTCCTAGCCGTAGTTCTCAGTATAGCACTAGTGATTCTTACAATAGTACAGGCCGTGCTGAACAGACAGTGAACAGTAGCCAGTGTAAAAGTGTGACACAAAGGTCGCCCCGTCGTGTTAGAAACAGTGATTTGAATAACGGGCGCCAACGCTCATTTCAGAAAAATGTACGTAAATCTTGCCCCCAGTGTGTGTCTCGCCACAAGCGTGCGCATTGCCCTAGTCGCAACGCAACCTGTTATCAATGTGGCAAATCGGGACATGTGCAGTCTGTGTGTATGCAAATTAAAAACTCAAAGAACAGTAACGTTAGAAACAGTGCTTCGCAAAGTGCGAGAGCAGTGCATACAGTCAATGTCATAGACGCTGTGGAATTGAACAGTGCTTTACTTGGTTCTCAATTGCAAGGAAATTCTTCTGCACCTATTGCAAAACTATGTATTGAGCCACGCCGCAAGCGCCGTCGAGCGCGTACATCTGTGCAACGGAAAAGGGTTCGGGACAAGCAAAGTGACAATGTACAGTGCGATCCTGTAGTGAACCTAGTGCCTTCTGCAACTTCTTATTGTAAAAGTGCCCAGTACTGTGTAGCTAGTGACAGTAGACATCAAGTAGCTGCTCAAGAGTGTAGTGCAGTAGTTAGTGAATCTGTAGTAGCCTCGCATTGCGCGGACGCCGATCCGGCGGTAGTGCCATCTAGTGACAGTGTTAATCCGCTGCGTGCCGAGTCTGCGCCGCTTACTTCACTACGCGGCCCGCGCATGCGCAGCGAACAAGCTGTAATCACAGAATAGGGAGCATACAGAAGGGAAAACTGGGGGCGGCGCCTTTGATCTGTATGTTACCAAGCGTTGCGCTCGACGCCATATTGAAAAGCAGTAAACGCGGAACTATAGCCACTTAGTACTTTGGCTAGAAATGGACTTTTTACGAACTGCAGCTAATCTCTGACTTTACGAAAGGAAACGGCTTTTCATTATGCTCTCATCTATTTTGCGCCCTCTTCTTGCAGCTAATCGTAATCCAACGAAAATAGGCCTAAATTTTAATACAACTACGAAAATGTACGGTGGAATCGATGATCGTTTTATTTGGTGCTTATCTCTAGAAAAATCCCAAATAACGCGGAGTTATGTGTGGGAAATTAGTTATAAACAAGAAAGTGACTTTACAACTGCCAGGTTTTATTTGACACGAATAAATTCGCACAAAATATTGAGTCAGGCTTAGCAGTAGATTGTGATTACACAGAACTAACGACGTCTGGGCATATATAAAAGTTGTATTTGCTTTAGGAGTATCATTAATTTACTGATCGGAGAAGGGCATATACAGGAATCTGTCAACCACAGAGCAGGAACAGCATAAAATAATTATTCCCCTTAATCTATTTGAGTATCAGAAGAACATTCGTTGCCAACATTAGCACACTACGCCTCCAATGCCGTAAGTAAAATGTTACCTGGCTACTTACGCACTATTCTTTGTCATTCATTTTATATTATTCCCTGCAGCATCAAACTTATAAAATATAAATGTACTTCAACATTTCGATGCTGTTGAACTGCTGCAGCAACTGCAACAGCGAGAGTTACCGTCAAGAAAAGAAGCAAGGCTACTTTTAATAATTATGCACACATTCATTCGAAACTGAAAACATTTAATTTTCACTACACATATAGCGACGTTCTCTTACTGCTCAGCACCTTTCGGGAAGGTGAAGAAACTTAAATCCTTAATTGTATTCGAATTATTACGGCAATTAGGTGCTGAACACCATCGGCCGCCTTTTCTTTTATTGCTGCTCACAATAAAAACGGAACAGCTCCAACTACTGACGCACAGTTCTTTCTTTTCACTGCACTGAACTGTACTAAATACTTGTTTACTTTTATGCGATTCAGGCTGTTAAAATACACAATTAACAAAGACGGCGCATTACCACGCCACAGAGTAGGGAGTAACCACGCGTTTACTGCTTTTCAAGATGGCCGATTCCGCGCATGCGCACTAAATTTTGGACGACAGACTGCAGCGGGAGTTTCCTTTCTGTATACTCCTTATTCTGTGCTGTAATAGACGTTGCCCACATTCGCGCACCTCTAGAGCGCCACAAGCAAAAACTTTTTGTGAATCTCTCTATAGAAAATATGACTGTGCAATTTCAGCTTGATACTGGTTCCGCTGTCACTTTAATGAATAAAGACACTTATGAACTTCTGGGTTCGCCAAAATTGTCGCCGTCACAACAAGTGTTAACAGCGTACACAGGTCAAAATATTCCCGTGCTAGGAACGTGTAGCCTGCCTGCCTCTTTTCAAGGTGTTACAAAAACAGTTGCTTTTGTAGTTCTTCAGGCCAAATCTACGCAGAATATTTTTGGACTAGATGCATTCGATTTATTTGGTTTATCAATTCAAAGAGATGTGCTTCAAATTTCGTCAGTAGTGCCTCAGGACAAAATAAATGCATTGTGTGAAAAATACAGTGACTTGTTTTCGCCGGAACTAGGTTGTGCAAAAGACTTCGTGGCACATGTAACTTTGAAAGAATCTGCTGTACCAAAATTTCGTAAAGCTAGACCAGTGCCTATCGCAATTCGTGATAATGTTGCTGCAGAACTTAAACGTTGGCAAGATAGTGGTGTGATTTCTCCTGTTTCTGCGAGTCAGTGGGCCTCGCCTATAGTAATTATACCCAAGCCGTCAGGAAAACTTCGTCTCTGTGCGGACTTCAAATCAACAGTGAACAGTCAAACAATTGTTGACACTTACCCCCTGCCCAGACCTGACGAACTTATGGACAAATTAGGATAGTCTCGCTTCTTTTCTAAGATTGATTTAGCAGAGGCATACTTACAAATTCCGCTTGATGACGAGTCAAAAAAGTTTTTCGTCATTAATACTCACATGGGCCTTTTTCAATTTCAACACCTACCATTTGGCAGTTCTTCCGCCCCCGCTATTTTTCAGCGTTTTTTGGAACAGCTGACAGTTTCTGTAACGTGTTGTTCGAACTATTTAGATGATATTGTGGTATCCGGACGTACAGTTGAAGAACATTTAGCAAACCTGGAGTGCCTTTTCAAAGTTTTGACTGCAGCAGGTCTACGTTGTAATAAAACAAAGTGTTCGTTTTTTCAAACTGAAATAGAGTACCTAGGCCATGTGATTAATACCCAAGGAATCCATCCCTTACAGTCACATCTTAGAGCAATCAAGGACTTGCCTCCTCCTAAGAATGTGCATGAATTGCAAGCAGTAATGGGAAAGCTTAACTATTATTTCAGGTTTATTCGCAATGCGTCTCAGATTGCAGCTCCACTGCATCACTTACGTAGGAAGAATGTTCCTTTTGTATGGTCCAAAGATTGCCAGGTTGCCTTTGACAACTTAAAGTCTGCACTAATCAGTGATGCATGTTTGATTCCCTTTGACCCACAGAAGCCTGTAGTGCTAGCAGTTGATGCCTCGTCGTACGGTGTGGGTGCAGTTTTGTCACATCGTATTGGATGTCACGATCGTCCTATTGCCTTTGCATCCAAGCTACTGACGCCGACGCAACAGAATTACAGTCAGATAGAAAAGGAGGCCTTAGCAATCATTTACGGCGTCACAAAGTTTCATCATTATCTCTATGGCAGAAAATTCTATTTGTTGACAGACCACAAGCATCTCACGTCGTTGTTCTCACCCACAAAGCCAATTCCGCCACGAACGGCTCAAAAGCTTCAGAGATGGTCCTTGACATTGTCTAATTATCAGTATGAGATTTTGTACCGACCTACCACTAAACACGCCAACGCGGACACACTTTCCCGACTTCCGGTTGGCCAGGATGTATCATTTGATTCTTCAGAAATGGCATGTTGTCAGATAGACTCCAGAGATGCTTCCGCTGTCGCAGACTTTCCTTTGAACTCTCGTCGGGTTGCACAGGAAACAGCTGCGGATGCAGACCTAAGTGTGGTAGCACGTTTTGTTCGCTCAGGGTGGCCTGCCAGAGCCAAAGACATTGATCGGCCCCTGGTTCGACGTTATTTTGCACAACGTCATGCATTATCTTTAAGTCAGGGTGTACTGTTGTTACATACGGACAACGACCAAACAAGAGTGATTGTTCCTCGTTCCCTGCAACGAGAAGTGTTACGCCTTCTGCATCAAGGATCAAGGACGTTGGGGTATTGTTAGGACAAAGCAACTGGCCAGACGTCATTGTACCTGGGTTGGTATGGACGCTCAGATAGAGAACATGACGTCACAGTGTACAGTTTGTGCGGAGCATCAGGCGGCTCCTCCGCAACGTTTCTCAGACTGGTCACGCCCCAAGGGACCATGGCAACGTTTACACATTGACTTTGCCGGACCTTTCTGGAATACGCGCTGGTTAATCGTTGTAGACGCTTTCAGCAAGTTTCCTTTTGTGATTGCCATGAACTCAACGACGGCGTCTAGTACAATCAGTGCCTTAACATCAGTCTTTTGCATCGAAGGCTTGCCTGAAACAATCGTCAGTGACAATGGACCTCGGTTTGTTAGTGCGGAATTTCAACAGTTCTGTCGTGTGAATGGCATTCAGCATATCACCACTGCACCTTTTCACCCTCAGTCCAATGGTGAAGCAGAACGTTTCGTTCGAACATTCAAGTCTCACATGGAAAAGATGAAAGGTCAGCACTCCAGGCAGCAAGCTCTTCAAATTTTCCTGTCTACGTATCGGCGCATGCCACGTGACGGCCCGTCTCCAGCCGAGCTGCTCCACGGCCGCCGTCACCGCACTCTCCTTCACCTGCTGCAGCCTCCCACGCACCGAGTCGGTTCGTATGGCGCTTCGCGTTTTCAGGTTTCCACGCCGGTGCTGTACAGGGTGTTTGCTGGCAACAAGAAGACGTGGTTACCGGGCATCATTCGGCGTGTGCTCGGTCGCAATATGTATGTTGTACGTTCTTCCACAGGGTCGGAGCTGCGGCGCCACGCAAACCAATTGCGCCTGCACAGGCCGCGCGATCCTGTCTCCGGTTTCTTGATTCCAGACCCAGTTCACCGCCAGGGAGCACAGCCACATCGTTCGTCCCCGGACTACGAGATCCCTATGGACGTCGCCCCCCCCCCACCCCGCTTGGGCCACGCACCTCAGAAGAAGATGACCTGCTCCCTCTGGGCGGGGGCGGGCGCCCTTCCGCTGGTTTTCGCGGGTTTTCCAGCGGATCGCAAGGTGTATACCGGGGCGCGGACGGCGTCTCGATCCCAGCCTCAGCTACGACGACCGTCCCACCAGTAACGCCCCCGCCCAGTGCCGTCGCCGTGGCCCTCAGCCCTACGCCACGACGGCGCGGCGGTTTGGGGGGGAGGGGTGTGGTGTCGCACAAGTACAAAGTGCGCGCCACCTACTTTCGCCGCGCGCCGCCATGCACGCACGGCGCGGCGTTCTTACGACGACAGCCACGAGCGCCCTCTGCTGCAACCCCGCTCGTGGCCACCACGGAAAGACATCGGGCACTTGGGACTGAGTTAGGAACCAGTAAAGACTTCGGAATCCGATAGGCACCAGTGAAGACTTGGCTATCAGTTAGGCACTAGGCAGGACTCTAGCTCAACTATGTATCAACATTCTGCAGTACTATGTAAAAGTTAAGTGTTGTATAAATTCTGTGCAATATATATCTCGTTCTAATTTACTCTAGTGTTTCTAGTTTCTGGCTGCTCCTCTCCGTACCTGCACCAGCGTGCTATCTTTATTCCTGTGTCGGTCTCATTGCACTCGGCCACCGACACCTACGACGGAAACGAGACACAAAAGCGGCGACGAGGCTGGGACACAAAAGCTTTAATGGTGCAGCGGATGACAACCAAAGAGGTCCTGTTGTGAAATGAAGTGTCATCTCATACCGTCACTCCTGCTTGACGGGACATGTGGGGGATGGCAGTTCGATTGCTAAAGTATCTGGGGCGTCTCCAGAGTTGTCTTAACTTGTCAGTGGGGATCATTTCGAAGTTGGAAGCGTCAAAATGTTCAAATGTTTGTAGAGTCTATGGGACTTAACTACGGGGTCATCAGTCCCTAAACTTACAAACTACTTATGAACTACTTACAACTAAGGACGGCACAAATAGCCATGCCCGAGGGGGGATTCGAACCCCCGACCGTAGTGGCCGTGCAGACCGTGACTTGAGCGCCTCAGTCTCCTCGGCCACCGCGGCCGGCTTGGAAGCGTCTTCATCATCTTTTAACCCTTAAATGACTGAATAAAGTTTTATGTGTGAAAGTAGCTATTAAATTAATAAGTAGAACCCATATCTCTGTAAGTACCGGAAGTAATATAACATGTAAAAATCGTTATTAGCTTCGTGTAGAATCTGTATCTACTGGCACTGGCACCCAAACCATCTAACCTGTCATTTATTAGCGGAGCATTGGTATTATGCCAATTTGCGACACTTGGCGTTAATGGGTTAAGACTGATTATTGCTTTCAGCGTTCAGTCTGGAACATAGTCCCCATTATAAAACTACTCGACGATTCCCTATTCAATTCTAACATTGATGCCTTATCCGATGTTAAGCCTATTACTTCAACATCATTCTTGACTGAGTCCAAGTACTTTCTCCTTGGTCTATCTCCATTCCTACTCTCCACTCTCTTACGTAACCTTGCTCCTCCCATGCGTCTAACATGACCCAACATTTAAGACTGTTCACTCTAACGCTTCATCTACGGTGTTCATTCCCAGTTTTTCTTTGAATTCCTCATTATTGTCACCCCCCGGCCATTGCTCCCGTCTCACAGTCCCTGAAATCATCCTTACTGAAGTCATACCAATCCTATTGATAATGTAACCTGTATTCACCCAGCATTCACTCTCATTCAACAAACTTGGTCGAAAGTTTGAACGGTCCACTGCTAACTTAGTCCTTTTGGTAGAAGTTAGTAGATCGTAGCTGAGTCCTCTCTGCATTATCTTTCCTACACTTTGATTACAGTTCTTTCACTGTTGGCATCCAGTTAGAAAATACATCCGAAGTACTTGAAACTGTCCACCTGTTTTTTTTGTTTTTTTTTTTTTTTTTTTGTTTTTTTTTTTTAACTTTGTTCCTCCTATTCCGAACCCAATCTGTTGAAATCTCTTTCCGAAAACATTACTATCGTTTTGGAGTTGCTGATTTTCATACCATAACCGTTACATCTTTGATCTAGCTCTGAAATATTAGATTTCAACCTTTCAATGGAATCTACCATCTCATATGTTCTAAGATGAAACCATGAGTTTCGTTGCACAAAGTGTACCTGCGAAACGTTTTCACATACACACAGTCCCAAGTTCCTGCGTTGTCCTTAATGACTTCCACTGCTGCTATTACAGGAGCACGGAAATCATCCTATGACACAACAGGGGTACCAGGGCGGAAAAGCCGTGCGCACTGAAACACCGTGCTGCGGTGCGCGCGGCCGTTCGCCGTCGGAGGTTCGAGTCCTGTGTGTGTATGCGTATGTGTGTGTTTTGTCCTCAGGTTAGTTTAACTTAGTTTAAGTAGTTTGTAAGCATAGGGAATAATAACCCAGGAGTTAAGTCCCATAGATTTACAAAGATTTAAACATTTTTAAACACAACAGGGGTGTCATAAAAAATACTCGTAGCTCCACAGGAAGCAGTCCAGATGTGTTCAGTCGGTCGGTTGGGAGGCCAACGAATCGGTCCATCACGATATGTCCATCAATCCTTCAATGTCTGGTGAAAGTGGTGACGCACTTTGCGTGAAAAGTGGGCTGGTGCACTTTCATGCTGGAAGCACATCGTCCGACGGATATTAAATGATAGATCCTCCCAATGCTGCACCATTGTCTTGTAGGAAGGCAAAGTTAGGGTGATCCTTTGTCGGGGCGGTAGAAAACATGGATAATCAGGAGAACATAGGTAACACAAGCCCGCACATTAATACCAAAGCGGTGTGGAAATTAATGGGAATGTGTAGCATGAGGATTTTCCTTATTCCAAATGTTTTTGTTTCGATGGATGAACAGACTTCGTGCGCTTCTTCTGAGAAAAGCGTGATCCCAAGTAATGTCTGGAACGTCGACACAGTCTTGTAGGAACCATACATGGTAGTCAGAACGTAGTTCAGCATCAGTTGGAGCCAATGCCTGCACACTCTGGAGGTGGTATGGGTGAAGTTCCCGTTCATGGAGAACTCGTGAGACACTGCCCAATGATATAACCACGGCACCTGCGATGTTAGTGGAACTAGACGATGGGTTCTGGTTCACAAGTTGGAATTCCTCTACCACATTATCAGTGAGGCGCCTCAGGCCTGGACCATAGTCGGCCCTATTGTTCTTGAAAGTGCCTGGTTTCTGAAATCGTTGTTCCAGTCTTGCAAAAATGGCATGTGACGGACGGGCTCGACGCAGAAACGGTTCGTGATACAGGTGTTACGGTAATTAACAATTACGTCAACTTTTACTGTAAATTAGCGGCACAAACACTGGAAGCAGTTACTTCCATAAAATATCTGGAAGCGGCCATTAGGGCGATGCGATATGGAATGACCATATAAAATCAATCGTCGTAAGGCAGAAGCCAGACTGAGACTGATTGGCAGAATTTTCAGGAAGTATACTCCGTCAACAAAGGAAGTAGGTCACAAAACTGTCGTTCAGTCAGCGCTAGAGTATTGCTCATCAGTGTGGAATCCTACCAGATCGAGTTAATAGATTATATAACAAAATATTCAACATAGAACAGCACGCTTCGTAGGGGCCCATTTAGTAAGCGTGAAAGCATCAAGGAGATGGTTAACAAACTCCAGTGGCAGACGCTGCAAGAGAGACGTTCTGTATCCAGGTACGGGTATCTGTCAAAGTTCCGAGGGCGTACGTTTCGTGAAGAGTCAAACAATATATTGCTTCCTCCTACGTATATCTCGCAAAGCGACCACAAGGATAAGAGACACTAGGGCCCACACGGAGGCATACAGGCAATCTTCTTTTCCCGCGCACAATACGCGACTGGAATAGCAGGAAGTGACAATGGTACGCAAAGAACACTCGGCCTCACACACCGCGAGGTGGCTTGCAGAGTGTGGATGTAGCTGTAGAGGGCCTGAAATAACGAGGGGGGAGGGATTTCAATCCGCGGGGAGGACCGCGGGTCTAAAGCGTCATGCTACGGACTGGGCGACAATTCCCACCGGAGGTTCGAGTCCTCCCTCGGTCATGTGTGTGTGTGTGTGTGTGTGTGTTCTCAGTGTTTGCTGGTCGCGGTGGCCGAGCGCTCTGCGGCGCGGCAGTCACAGTCAGCACGGCCACTACGGTCGGGGGTTCGAATCCCCCCCTCGGGCATAGATATTTGTGCCGTCCTTAGTATTAGCTAGTTCATAAGTAGTTTGTAAGTTTAGGGACTGCTGACCCCGTAGTTAAGCCCCATAAGCTCTACAAACATTTAAACATTTTTTGTTGTTCTCAGTGTATGTTAGTTTAAGTAGTTTGTAAGTCTAGTGATTGATGACCATAGTAGTTTGGTCCAATAGATTTACAAACATTTTAACATTGTAGGGATTCCAACCCCTCCCTACCCTCACCCATGCAACCAATCCACGGACATATTTTTTCCTCGCTCAAAATGTAGCTTTTGTTCCAATTTTAAACGTTGAAACGGACTGATAATTCAGTTCAGGTATATTTTGTATACTGACCTAAATGAAACTTAGGAACTAAGCATACCCCTCCCCCTCCCCTTTCTGAAGAAAGCTGAACAGTCCCTCAGAATAATAAATTATCTCTGCCCCAAGCAAAATATCAGTGCACTCGTAAAATTTTTATTTCGCCGTTATGTAATGCACAGTCTCTCTCGATGGGTCAAAAGCTATTGGTGCACATGCTCTTCATTTCATTGGTTTCTTTCCTGATGACACATGACGTCAGCCAAGAGATGACGTGGCACGGGACACTGCCTTCTGTCACTGTATATTGCCTTCCGTCGATCTTCTAAACGGCCTTTATCCGGACATGTGTTAATGACCCAATATTATTGTTCCGACTCCCCTCTACGACATCTTTCAATGCGTGGTTGGAATACTAATGAATCATACTCTATTTATTTGTGAATCAGTCATTTATTGTGAAGGTCATTTCTACATCTACATCTACATGGATACTCTGTAAGTCACATTGACGACTATGGTAGAGGGTTCATCGAACTACTTTTATGATATATTTTTCTATAGTTCTATTCTCTTATAGCAGCGAATAGCGCCTTTCTTTTAATGATTTCTACCCCCAACTCGTGCATTATTTCCGTGACACTCTCTCCCCTGTATCGCGATAATACAAAGCGAGCTGCCCTTCTCTGAATTTTCTCTAAATCGTCCGTCAGTTCCACCTCTACCTGGTGTGGATCCCAAAATGCAGAGCAATACTCCAAAATAGGATGCACAAGTGTGGTGTAGGCAGTTTCTTTAGTAGAACTGTTGCATCTTCTAAGTGTTCTGCCAATGAAACGTAGTCTTTGGTTCGCCTTCCATACAATATTTTCTATGTCTTCTTTCCAATTTAAATTGTTCGTAATTGTTACTCCTAGGCATTTAGTAGAATTGATGGCCTGTAGGTATGACTGATTTATCGTGTTACTGAAGTTTAACGGATTTCTTTTAATGGCCATATGGATGACCTCATACTTCTCATTATTAAGGGTCAATTGCCAATTTTTGCACCATGCAGTTACTATTGATCTTCTGGTGACTTTATTAACCAATAAATGACAGCATCATCCGCGAACAGCCTATGAGAGCTACTCAGATTGTCTCATAAATTGTTTATAAAAATAAGGAACGATTGGGGCCCTATAACACTTCTGTGTGGAACACCAGATATCACTTCTGATCTACTCGATGACTCACCGTCAATTACAACGTACTGTGTCCTTTCTGACAGTAAATCACGACTCCAATCGGACAACTGTGTCGATATTCCACAAGCATGCAATTTGATTAGAAGACGCTTGTGAGGTAAAATGTCAAAAGTCTTCCGGAAATCTAGAAATACGGAATCTATTTGACCTACCTTTTCTATAACACTCATCACATGACGTGTTTCAGAGGAACGATACTTTCTGAATTCGTGTTGACTATGGAATAATAGGTCGTTCTCTTCGAAGTAGTTCATAATATTTGAGGAAAGTATATGTTCTAAAATCCTGCTACAAACCGACGTCAATGATATAGGCCTGTAATTTTGCGGATCATTCTTAATGCCTTTCTTCATTATTATAGTGACCTGTGCAAATTTCCTGTCTTTGGGTGCGGAACGTTTGCTGAACGAGCAGTTGTATATGACAGGTATGGGGTTATTGCATCAGCATATTCTGAAAGGACTCTAATTGGTATACCTCAAAAGTTAGTGCCCTCTGTTATTCTGATTCAAATGATGTTCTTTAAAACAGCTGCTCCACGTTCACTACCGAACGAGTTGCCACAGTAGTTAGCTAACTGCCATCACATTAGGGAGGACGGTGGTTCAAAACCTCGTCCTGCCTTGTAGATATTGGTTTTCTCTGATTTCCGTAAATTGCTCAGGCCGTTTTAAAAGGGTACAGCACATTTCCTTCTCATACCTTTCCTAATTTTGGAGTGTGCTCCGTCTCTGATGACGTCACGGAGTGATGTGGCTCAGTGGACTCGCATTCTGAAGGACGGCGGTTCTCAACCCCACTTCCAGTCATACTGATTTAGGTTTACTGTGGTTTCCATAACTCGCCCCAAGCAAATGCCGGGATGCTTCATTTCAAATGGCTCCAATAACTCTAACCTTACTACAATTCATCATTCCTTTAATCCAAATTCCGACACCTTCTTGTTCGTTAACTCTACGATGATTACGCGTTCTAACAACAAATGGGATGTTACACGAGTAATACGATTTACCCATATCCTTATTATACACTTCAAACACTTGAAATGTACGATAAGCAATCACGTCTCTGTTATTAAAACTCTCAAGTCCACCTTGCGCCTTTAAAGTATTACCATTACCACGAACAATTGCAGCTGTAATTCAACCATTACCATGACTCGGAGTATTATCAGTTCTACTTATAGTAAACTGGAAAACACAAACAAGGAAACACACTAGGACCTTGAAGAACACTTGAGCTCCTACATTATTAGTCGTATTCTTAATGTCAAAATTATCAATAGCCTTAAACACAGTAAGACTCGAACGCCTCATTCTCCGCCTACGAACGATAACGAACACCCTTCCTATCCAGAAAAACCCAGAAACGGCTACTACACGCCCTTTTAAGCCTCGCGCGCAAGCGATTACGTCACGCGACACGTGTAGACGCTGACGTCATCCCATTAATCATCCTAACAATTGATTTCTGCGCGGCCGGCGTCTTGTTATAACTAGAGCCGCTCCCCCCCCCCCCCCCATCCTTTGCAGCAATCTGTCCAAATGTGTGCTCCGTCTCCAATGACCACGATGTCGATGAGATGTTAAACAGCCGCGCTGAAGCCGCGTGGTCTAACGCGTCATGCTACGGACTGGGCAGCCGTTCCCGCCGGAGATTCGAGTCGTTCGTTGGCCATGTGTGTGTGTGTGTGTGTGTGTGTGTGTGTGTGTGTGTTGTCCTTAGCGTAAGTTACGCCGGTATTACACTATCAAATTATTGGACATAAAATTGGACAAAGAAATATTGGACGTAGTGTGCGGGAACATCGTTCAATTTTTCATCCAATCTAGGTCCTCGGCCTAGATTTGATCAAAGAAAATCGCTCGTCTTCTGATTCCTGCAGTGAGAAATGTATCCGCGTGGAGCGCTAGTAGTACCACCACGCAAGGGAAGCCATATTGCCACTACAGCTGAGTGACGTACAGTAAACAGTTTATTTATAAACATAAATCACGAGTGTGCGCCTCGGTTGCAGAGTGGTAGAGTGCCAGACTACAAATCCAAAGGTCGTGGGTTCGATCCCCGCCGGGTTCTAGGATTTTTGTCTGTCACTTTCCACTTCTTTCACCTCTGGCAGTACTGCTCATGTGAAAAATACCAAGTAGCACCCTGGTTCGGAACCCACGTTAAAACTGTAGGTCCCCCTATAACTGGCTGGGTAAGTCAGTTCTAAGGTCCATGCCTAGTAAAGCACTGTGGTGTTCAAACCAATCTTCGGATTGTTGACTGCTTTACCTTTTAAATCATGAGTACTGGCGGCAAGTTTGGATGGTGTATTCCAGCAACTACAAGACTGATGACGAACATATGGGAGAATGCTCCATCACAACCACAGCCATCCTCCTCTGGTTCCACTTTGATTCAAGCAGCAATAGAAGACGCTGGGATAGTGGAGGAGGACTCATTGTAGACAGTGTGTTTTTTTAACATCATCTGCAATACAGCCAGGCCGTACTTCGTTGAGAATGGCTTCTGCAATTTTTTTGTAACTCTCCATTCTTGTCAGTCTATTCTTGTAGTCGGGATGTCGTGTGTTATACAGTGCCTCATCTGCTTCATATATTTCGATCAGTTTTGTTGTTATTATAAATGTAATAAAATAACTCCTAAATACAATATGGTGTACTAAACATTTATTTACCTTCAAATATTCCCCCTTCAGTTCTTTATATATAGCATCACATGTTGTTGGGATTATTTGTGATAATGTGCACTGTGGTATTCGAGTGCTGTACTGCAAACTGGAGTAACTTTCTCCAGTGGCAAGGAACCGTAGTGTTACGGTAAGTCTGACTTTGGGTGATATCGCGTTTCTGAGGTGAGTATTTTGTTTCGTAATAAGAGGAGACACTTTTCGAAGAATGTATCCTCGTCCATACGTAAGTAATTTACATATGATTTCAAGTCCTCGTCTCGCAACTCCCGTAATAAATTTTGTTGAACACTTTTTTCACCTCTCCGTGAGACCCACGGTTTTACCCAAGTGCGTTTCCTTTTCCTTTTTTCCTCTTCCTCTTCTAAATGCAGACACAACGCAACTGATGTATACGCAACAGCTGAACATAATAACAACTCGTCGTCGGCCATTTTGAAGCAACTTTGACAAAATATTGGATGACAGTGTAATACCCCCTTTGTGGTTCCATCAAATTTCTTCGTCAAAGAATGTGTCCAATATTTCATCCAATTTTTTCGTCCAATTTTATGTCAAATAATTTGATAGTGTAATACCGGCCTTAGTTTAAGAAGTTTGTAAGTCTAGGGTGTCATGACCATAACAGTTTGGTCCAATAGGTTTACAAACATTTGAACATATTGGACGTTAAACTATAATCTGCCTTCTTCCTAATGACCTCGTTGTCGGCGGGACGTTAAACTCGAATCTTGCTTCCTTCTTTCTTTCCACGAACATTACGAAAAAGTGTCGGTCAGTTGAAACGGGTGGTGGGGGGGGGGGGGTACAATGTGTTAAGCTGACGGCGACGCTTGGACAGTCGGCTCGCGCCACGCCGTTACGCAAACTGGCGGCGAGCTCCTGCAAACAGCACTCTCTTTGCTTTGCTGCCAGACGTCGAGAGCCGCGAGGCAGCGCGCTACAGCCAAGCCAGCCTTAACGCTTGCGCAAAATGTGCGATTAACTAGTGTCGTCGTGCCGGTCCAACGGTTCACAGGCTCCGTCTAGGAACGCCGGCTGCCTGAGCTGAGACTAAACGGGCACTGCCAAAGCTAGGCAAATGTTTAATCTATATCTATAAATGTGAATGTCTGTTCGGTGTACGTTTATCATGTCTGAGCCACAAGACATAAAGAGCTAAAAATTTGTACAGTTACTAATGTCTACCCGGGGAAGGCTTTAGGCACGGAATGTCTGTTCGATGTACGCTATCACGTCCGAACGGCAAGACGCAAAGACTTAAATATTTGTACAGTTACTAATTTACACCTGAGGGAGGTTTTAGGCACGGTTTTATAGCGATCTGATAGGTATTTAGCAATTTGAAGAATATAACGCGAAATGCGGAACAATAATTACTCTATGAAAATTATATTTACTCTTTGAAAATAGTTTTATTGGTTGCATTGTTGCTTGAGGGTGGATAATGATAAAAGGGTGGAGTATATTGGGATAGAATGTTATCGGTGTATATAAAATTCTACTTGTGTGTTTGTTAATATTGTGCTCTGCAGCGAAAACTATAGAACGCAAACGAATGGTCTGTGTGTAATTGCTGTCCGAAGTCTCCTGTTGTACACCATAGCATTTCCATGCTGATAGCTAGAAGGAGGTGAAATATATGGTGGTTGAAAGTCGTCAAATTATTAAAAAAATTCGGACTGAAGGCCAGCGATGACGTTTGCGACTCTATAGCAAGGAGGTTACACACAGCGAAACGTGATGCCACAGACCATATCTTTTGTCTATGCGTGCTGCAATGTCTTCAGCTCTTTCTCCGTAAGGATAAGCATACGAATAATTTTATTTTTTTATTGAATGTTGATTAAAAATGTTTCTTTCTAAAGAAGGTATTGTATTTCATTTCATCCTTCAAAACCAGTCTCATAGCACACTACTGAAAGATAGCTTATCCATCATAATCAACCAATACGCGAGCGGAGTCGCGGGTTTAAGCTAGTAATAAATAAATCAGAATATCCAAAAGGAGATCGAGAAACGTAAAGATTATGAAGATGCGGTGACTGAAAGAAAATTAATAAAGACTGAAGTCAAGAAATATATTCGGAACTCGAATATCAATCAGTATCAACTATAGAATTTACTGGAGAAATTTGAAAAATGGTGCCGAATAAATTTTCGCGAGTGGAAGCGTTAACAATTACGGTACATGTACACGCCTCCCGAACCGACCATAGCTTCCATATGCCACATGTGTACTACCCACCCGTTCCCGCACATTCCATGATTTAAAATTTTCTAATTCCTCACAAATATCTAGTTTCCTCGCCTTTTTCTCTATGCTTAAAATTTCTAAATTTTCAATGGTATCGGGAAAATGCTCTTAGATTAATAAGTGGTCTGCAAAAGAAGAATTGGCAGGCCAAGAATAGTTCTTCCTCAAAAAGTGTTCTTTACGATGAACTGAAAAAGCTCTTGCTGTTTGTACAATGTAATAGGCACGACATGTAGCACAGGAACGCTTATAAAATCCAGTATTTTGCAAAGGTTCAATAACTGGCTTGAAATTATGGATAACATTGTCTTTTTTCAGATTATTAATTTTGGAAAAGGCGATATTGCATTTTTTGAATTTTTAACATTTTATTTTACATTTTTTGAATCCGATATGACAGAGGACCTAGAAACAAAATTGAAAAGAACAACTTTTTCGCTTCTTCTGGTGTACTCGTGAAAGAGCCCAAACCCCCCCCCCCCCCCCCCAGCTACTGTTTTGAATAAATTGATTTCTCTGTTGAAGTTTTCTTTAGAAAGAGGAATAGATAGTGCTCTGTGGATCGCTGAGAAAAAGAGAGCAAATATTGCCATATTTGTAATAAACGTCTCTCCCTGTGTGGCAATTACGTAATGGAATGCTCGAACACTCCATGGTAGTGGATAATGTATGGCGTTGGAAGTTTGGGTCGGTCTGGGAGTCGTAATGAATACCGCCACCGTTCGCTATAAGTAGGAAATCCGGGATCGAATCGCCGCCACGAATTTTCAGATGTCACCAATAAATTGTTCAGCTGATGCTGATTCATATATGCAGTTGCGATTACATTTCTTGTATTCGTGGCAGCTGTGGTCGCTGTAGATCCGATCTTTCACACAGGCATGAAAGCCTGAAGAACAGTCTCATTGAAACAGAGAAGGATTTTCACGGTCTACTATATGGACCGTCTGAAGAAGGTACGCTGATATATTCTGTAGTCGATGGCTGGTCACGGTCTCGAAATGAAACCTTGAAAGGTGTTCTAATCGAAAACAGTATACTGCCAGGACATATGGATGTAAAGAAGGCGTATTAAAAAGTTCACGGTTTTCTAAACACTTTAAAAAATGTTAGATTGTTTAAGTGGCTGCAACCAGTACGTTCTGTACTCTGAGGGAGCCGACAGCCGATAAACGTTGAAATGATCATTAGAGAAAATACGATGGGTGGAATATTCTAGATGTTCAACTTTCGATCCAAAGAAGCGCTTGTTTTCTCGCTGTGCAGGGCGTGTACATCGTCATTAGAAAACCTTCTGCCAGCGATGGAGCCTCGTAACAGTGCGTGGAATAAGTATTAAACACCAACTGTGGATGGCAAAACAGAAAATATATGTAAATATTGCAGCAAACCCTGTTATTATGCACTGGCGTCGCCACGGAGTTTGCATCTCATTGAATGTCAGGTATGTACACATTCCATTTAAAAAAGCAGGATTTCCTAACAACTATGACTAGAACGACACAGAGGCAGTCGCAAACGGAAGTGAAAGATGCGGTGCTGAACCTAAGCCGTGTGCGGCGGCGATCACGACGTGGTCTCCAGACGCCGCTTAGCTGACTGATGTGTCGTCGCTCACACCATCGTCTCACGTTCCATCTACAAGTGTCACTGACACAGTACTTGGCGAATGCCATACTTGTACCACTTTCACTGCTACAATTTTAACATTGGCGAAATGCTTTCCCTAAGGCAGGACCCACTTACTTGTCGTACGACTACGGTAGACCTATGTAGCTCGTCCACTGCAACCGTGAAAGGAATACGCAAAATAATTTTCACTTAATTTTTTGCCTGTCATACAGCCTTGTGCATGGTTTGTTACAAAAACCTAAGCTATAATTCTGTAGAAAACAAATTTTATGTAATAGTTTGTACCATTTCATTAATCGATATAAGATACTGTACTTATTTTCATATCTTTGCTGTAAACCAAAGACTTTGATTTATTTTTGGAGTATGTCTTGCACTCGCGGTTGTTGCGTTTAGCCGGCCGCGGTGGCCGAGGAGACTGAGGCGCTTCAGTCACGGTCTGCACGGCCACTACGGTCGGTGGTTCGAATCCCCCCTCGGGCATGGATATTTGTGCCGTCCTTAGGATTAGCTTGTTCATAAGTAGTTTGTAAGTTTAGGGACTGATGACCCCGTAGTTAAGTCCCATAAGCTTTACAAACATTTGAACATTTTGTTGCGTTTAAACCATTTGTATAATCACTAGGTTCGCAAAGTTTGTACATTGTTCTTTAAAATGATTAATAAGAGAGTTCAATTAACATTCAATATGAAACGAAAGTCATCTGTATAGGTACATAAACATATTTAGTGGACACAGCCGAAGGAATCTCAGTTCTCATTTGTCTTTACATGTGAATACCAATGAAACATAAAGGTTACAAAGTTTATACATCATGGCATGATTTACACCAAAGATTAGTATATCAGTGCCCAACGTACATCAGTGGTAGAAAAATTTACACAAGTAAACCAATTGAGGGTTTAGTCCATATTAAATTTTTGAGATCATAAGTCACTTGATACAGTACATCTTGACTATCAAATTCAATAGAAATGGGTTACATCTACATACAATTACATTAAGATTACATTTATATACATCATTATTCAAAGTTTGTTCGCCTGTAAAGAAAATCACAAAAATATCCTAACATTTACATAGTGCTTACAAAAGAATTACATGATTTGCCTACAAGGTTGGCAGATACTTCATATATGGTTACATAGTTTGTTCATGATTATGTCTGCTAGCCTGTATTTGAACTATTGTAGTTGGTGTTTGTCTTTTTGCTAATGAATACTATTTTGTGCAACTCGCATTTATCATTTAACCCTGTGTCATTTTCCAGTTCCTCGTTCCTTTCACCAATTTGAATTGCTATCCGTTATGATCATTGTTTCTTATGATAGTGTTGCATAATTATTGTGTTTGTAAATTTATGTGTTATAATTAGAGCAGTTCAGTGTAGACATTTTGTCATGATAAATTGGTCTATTAATGAGAGCAGGAAGTAGTTTGTTCATAAATCCATTGAAGTTCATAGTTAGAGATTTTCTGAGTCTTAATGAAAGTTCAAATTATTACATCTGTCAATGTTAGTGACAGTTAAAGTGATATGTCTGATCTGAAATGAAGTAGATCACGTAAATAGATAAGAAATATTTTCAGTGAGTGATGCTTGAAATCTTTACCAGATTTGTAGGGCATTTTTTATTACGTTGAATCAGTATAGTAATTGTTGTTCAAATAGGCACATTATCAAGTGCAGTGATTTTGGTATCCAATTAATCTCAAATATCTTGGTTTGACATCTTGTTTATTCAAGTGGCAAAATTATGATAGTAGTAGCACGCACTTTTTGTTGGCTCTCGCAGTCGAAGTGTGCTGGTATAGTCTGGCTACTGGTATATGGTGCACGCTAACAGATCTGAACTTTTCATTTGCTCATATTGTTTCTCACACACGAGATTAATGTGTAAAACATTACGAATTTAATTACTGTTAACTTATTAACTACTGTACAATTAAGGTGTTATCCGTTACGCATCAAACTAAACCACATTTACGTAAGATCACTGCATCCCATGTCAGTTGCAATTTATTGTTCAAATGTTTGTAGAGCTTTCGGGACTTAACTACTGGGTTATCAGCCCCTAAACTTACAAACTACTTATGAACTAGCTACAACTAAGGACGGCACAAATATCCATGCCCGAGGGGGGATTCGAACCCCTGACCGTAGTGGCCGTGCAGACCGTGACTGGAGCGCCTCAGTCTCCTCGGCCACCGCGGCCGGCGTTGCAATTTATTCTAACAGGGCAACGGAAGGTACTAAGTCTCACTGCTTAGTCAAATTATTTTGTAACCAAAACTAAAACAGAACATTTGTTTGTGTATTTTAGCGGGGACGGTCGCTTAACACAAACAGTGACACGCTTGCCCCACACACATACCATCTTTAGCATTCATTCAAACACACACACACACACATACACACACACACAACTTTTAACCGGTAACTGAAACACGACCGCTGGTTATTAGCCAGGAAACTGCACTGCTTGACTGGACAATGGACGCTAATTCCACTTTCCAGAGAATTCGTACGTCAGGAAGCAATGATGCAAACTGGGCGACGGGAGTTCTGTGCGACTGCTTTACTAAGAAAACGAAGCAGACTTTGTGAATTTTCATCATTTACACGGGAGAACTGAAAGCGCCCGTAAAAAAGAAACATGCACTCGCTTCCACAGGCTACGTACGACTGCGTCCGACCAATCCCATTTCTCTGGGATTCGTCCGTCATCGGCGTTATACAGCCAACCTGATCAGGTGCAGAGGACGCGGACCGGTGGTGCTGGGGTCTGTCAGCCGGACTATAAGTATATATTTGTCTGTGCTATAAGGCTGCTGGAGACCCGGGGCGGCGGCGGAACCAAAGGAGCCCCCCCCCCTCGTCCAATTGGAAATGCATGTATTACTATAAAAAAGAACTGGAGGCTCCTTCCAGGACGAGATGCGTAGGACAGTCTGAAAAAATAGCTTTCGAGATTTGGAGGCCCCAGCAGAAACGAGATGAAAAGCGCGGTCCGCCCCCTCCACCGCCTTACTTGCCACAGCATATGCGGCCGCTGGTCGGACGAATACGGTCCAGTGGACACTCAGCGTAAATAGCCCACACGTCAAGCCCTTGGAGTAGGTATCCAGTACATTTCATCTACATCTGCATTAATACTCTGCAAGTCACACTGAAGTGCATGGCAGAGGGTTCATCGAACCGCTTTTATGATACTTCCCTACAGTTCCATTCTCTAATAACTCGTGGAAAAAAGGAACACATAAATCTTTGAGTTTTCAATCCGATTTGTATTATTTTACTAGCTTAAACACGCGGCTCCGCTCGCGTGTTGCTTGATTATGATAGATAAGCTATCTTTCGGTAGTGTGCTATGAGACTGGTTTTGAAGGATGAAATGAAATACAATACCTTCTTTAGAAACATTTTTAATCAACATTTTCAGGAAAGTAAGTAGTGTAGATCAAATCACACGTAAAAATGCACTCGTTTCGAAGAATCCAATCACGACATTCAACAATAATAATTGTAATAATATCACAGATCGATCACTTGATGTAATGCGCGAAACGTCAAATCGATTTTTTTAAAGAGATGTATTAAAAGCAATTTCTTTTTTACTGCTTTATTTATTTATTCTTATATTTCCTTATTCGTATGCTTATCCTTACAGACAAAGAGCTGAAGACATTACAGCACGCATAGACCAAAGATATGGTCTGTGGCATCATGTTTCGCTGTATGTAACCTCCTTGTTATAGAGTCGCAAACATCATCGCTGATCTTCAGTCCGATTTTTTTTAATAATTTGACGATTTTCAATCTCCATATCGTCCACCCCCTTATAGCTATCGACATGGAACTGCTATGGTGTACAACGGGAGACTTCGGACAACAATTACACACAGACCATTCATTTGCGTTCTGTAGTTTTCGCTGCAGAGCGAAATATTAACACACACACACACACACACGTAGAATTTTACATACACCGATAACTTTCCATCCCAATATACTCCAGCGTTTTATCATTATCAACCCTCAAGCAACAATGCAATCAATAAAACCATTTTCAAACAGTAAATATAATTTTCAAAGAGTAATTATTGTTCCGCATTTCGCGTTATATTCTTCAAATTACTAAATATCTGACAGATCGCTATAAAACCTTCCTCAGGTATAAATTAGTAACTGTACAAATATTTAAGTCTCTGCGTCTTGTAGTTCGGACGTGATAAGCGTACACCGAAGAAACATTCACATTAATAGATATAGATTTTGATGATCATATCTTCCTATGTAGGTAAGTGCAAACAAAATGTGTTCGCATTCGGAAGACAAAGTTGGTGAAAGAAATTTCGCAAAGAGTTTCGTCGAAACGAGTAACGCCTTTCTATTAATGATTTCCACCTCAACTCGTACATCATTTCCATGACACTCTCTCCCCTATATCGCGATAATACAAAGCGAGCTGTCCTTCTCTGTACTTTATATAAATCGTCTGACAATCCCAGCCACGGTGGAGTAGCCAAGCGGTCTAAGGCGTCTCGCTGCGGAGCGCGCGGTTGCTCGCCGTCGGAGGTTCGAGTTCTCCCTGGGGCATGGGTGTGTGTGTTGTCCTTATGTTAGTTTACCTTAGTTTAAATAGTTTGTAAGCTACGGACTAATGACCACGCAGTTTGGTCCGATAGATTCACAAACATTTGAACATTTTTTTGAAAATCCCACTTGATGAGGATCACACAATGTGCAACAATACTCCGAAATAGGACGCACAAGTGTGGTTTAGACAGTTTCTTTAGTAGAGCTGTTGCACCTTCTAAGTGTTCTGCCAACGAAATGTGGTCTTGGTATGCTTTCCCTACAATATTTTCTATGTGTTCTTTCAATTTAAGTTGTTTGCAATTTTTACTCCTAGCTATTTAGTTGAATTTAGGGCCTGTAGTTTTGACTAATTCATCGTGTAAATGAAGTTTAACGGGCTTCTTTTAGTGGTCATATGGATGACTTCACACATCTCATTATTAAAGGTCAATTGACTTTTTTTGCACCATGTACATATCTGAATACCAAGGTGAGCAGGCTTCTATTATCCAGAACATGCTAAACAGCATTGATTACCAAAAGAAGGTAGCCATTATAAAACTTATTTTATCCATTATTTTTGGTTAGAGAACATCGCAGCTGTATTCGTAATAATACTATGGTAAATAAATACTGCAACCAGCCACGAGATTTATAAAAATCAATTTACTGCGCCGTTACTAGTGAACCTCACAAGTCAACGTGGAGAGACACAAATATACATATCTCTCTCCTATAATAATGTATAAGGAAGACCTTTCTGTGAAGTAAGTTCAATGTGTAAGCAATAGCTGTAGTCTTAAATAAAGTGTGAACAGTACAAGAAAGAAAACTTTGTTACTTTTAGGATAAAAATATTTAACCTTGTAACAAATTTGTTATTTTAGGACACAAATGTAAACCTAATATCAGCACTATGGTCTGATAATGGGCTCACGCCCGAAACTAATAACGGTGCAATAAATTGATTTTTATAAATCTTGTGGCTGGTTGCAGTACTTATTTATACAGTATCATTATAAAACTGACATTGGAAATAGATACAAAGAAGCTCTAGAAGGCAAACTAGACAGAAAGACATAAACCAATTAAATCACATCAACACATACAGGTAGCACAAAAAATATAAAATGGCTCACAATGACCTACCATAACAAATTCACACGTAAAATAGGTAATAAATTCAAGAAACAAGGAATACACATTTACTAAAAACAAGCAATTCAGTTCCAAAAAAATCTCCAGAATAAAATCAAAACTAGACTAATACGAACAATCTGCTATTTATCAGCTCAGGTGCAGAGAGTGTCAAAACATCTACATTAGGGTGTGTGGCAGGACATTTGACACAGGATTTAAAGGAACATTGGGGCACAGAATTATGGACTAACAGACCATTAACGTTTGCAGACCTTTCAAATACGAATACCACAGCCTAAGTTCTATAGACTGTGGTTAAAAGTCATGGAATACTTCCCAATATCGTGTCGGACGTCAGTTTGCCCTGGCTCAACGCGCCCGGTCAGAGGGCTCAACACCCTCTGTAATAAAAAAGCTGAGCCAACAACACGCCGAACAAGAACGAACAAAAATGATCAACAAAGAGAACTATCCAGAAAAAAAAAGTGACTGAGGCGCGCCAGTCCCGGTCTGCACAGCCACTGCGGTCGGGGGTTCGAATGGATATTTGTGCCGTCCTTAGTATGAGCTAGTTCATAAGTAGTTTGTAAGTTTAGGGACTGATGACCCCGTAGTTAAGTCCCATAAGCTCTACAAACATTTGAACATTTTTTTTTTTTTTTTTTTTTTTTTTTTTTTTTTTTTTGAAGCTCCTACAGCAATACCAAGCCATGCTGCTTCTATAACAGTCCATAATTGCGAAAGTGTTGCCGGTGTACCGTTTTGTGCACGAACAGACCTCTCTATTATGTCTCATAAATGTTCATTGGAATGTGCAAGGCCAAATCATTCGCTGGAACTGTTAAGAATGATTTTTAGCAACTGTTTCCCCGTGACATGGCATACTGTCATCCACAAAAACTACATCGTTGTTTTTGAAGTCTGATTAGGTACAAATGGTCTCCAGGTAGTCGAACATGACCATTTATCGTCAATTATGGGTTTGGTTTGGCCAGAGGACACAGACAGTTCGTATAAAATCAGCCCACACTATTATGGAGACACCAACAGGTTGCACAACTTCGACGCACGGCTTCGTGGGGTCTGCGCCACACTCAAATCCTACCATCAGTCCTAACGAACTTAAGATGGAAGTCATTTGTTCAAGCCACGGTTTTGCATTTGTCTAGGTTCCAACAGAGAGGGTCGTGGGCCCAGGAGAGGCGATGCAAGCGATATCCCGCACTGCAGTCGGTCGTCTGCTGCCATAGCCAAAGTGTGCTGCGTTGTCCTAACAGATACGTTCGTCCCACATTAATTTCTGCGCTTATTACATGCAGCTTGGCTGTTAGCTCTGACACCTCTACGCAAACCCCGCTGCTCTAGGTCATTAACTGCAGGGACGTCGCCAACTGCATGGTGAGAGGTAAAGCAAAAATTTGGTATTTCAGCAAATCCTTGAAACTGTGGTTATCGAAATACTGATTTTCCTAACGATTATAGTGTTTATATCTGAAACTGCGACAAGCCACAAGTATGGTATAAAATATTTATTTATTTAAACCATGGTCGGTTTCGGAATTTCTTACAAATCCGTCTTCAAATGGTTCACATGCTTTCCATCTGTTATAGTTTCGCAGCCCTAAGACTGACAAAACAAAATATTTTGTTACTAATTTCTTATGTTTACCTTAGGTTTCCTTATATTCGTCTCTAAGTTAAAAATGAAGTGTGTCGAAAACGTACGTGTTGTGTTTATGTCTGAGTCGAAATGGCCCTATATTCCTCTTCTATATTTTTAAATTTCTTGTGTTAGGATGTGCACTGTAAGAGTGCTGTTAACGTTTCTGATAAGTACCTCACACGACGCCATGCTGAAAATTAAGATAATGCACACTATAAGTAACAACAAAGCGTGGCCCAGCTCTACATAAGAATATTTGCAAAGATATTATAGTGGGGTAGTTGTTAGATTTACTTCACCACTACATATTTGAAACTTTGAATAACCTTAAATTTTAGTCTGGTGTCGTGTGAAGTACTTATCAGAAACGTTAACAGCAATCATACAGTGCACGTTCAAAAACAGAAAATGCTGAAAATACATAATAGGAATAAAGGACGATTTCGTCACAGACAAGAACACAACGCGTGAATTTCATGTGTTTAAACTTTAAAATCTTTTTATAAATGTGATGCAACCGCGGCCGTTCGCTGTCGGGGATTCGAATTCCCCCCCCCCCCCACCCGGGAATGGGTGTCTGTTTTTTCCCTAGGTTAATTCACCTTAGTTGAGTAGTTTGTAAGCTACGGACTAATAACCAAGCAATTGAGTCCGATAGATTTACAAATATTTGTGATATAGAGACGAATATAAGGGAACCTAACGTAAAATTCAGCAAATAGTAAACAAAATTTTTTCTATCCTACAGCTGCGAAAGTATAATAAACGTAAAACGAGGCTCCAGCTGGAAAGCATGCCAACCATCTTAAGATGTTATTAATATTATTGTAAACAGAAATTTACTGACCCTGAGACTGTTTTGCGTCTCGAATATGTCAAATACGTTAAAGATAAAGGTGGAGCACTGAATTAAAATTAGTATTGCGTCTGGGAGTGGAACACCGACCTCCATGCTTACCAGGCAGACTTCTTACCACTAGACCACCGCACTACTAGCGACTAAAGCGCCTCGGAATAGTCTAAGTACGACGTCCCTCCACGTCACACACTTTAGTTCACCTTCTGTGTTCCATGAAATATTGTCACAACTGCCAAGGCTCAACATGCAGCGGAATAGTACCTCGACAACGGACATATTGGAATATTCCAGCCTAGTAAGCATAGAGCTGTGGGTTCGATTCCCGGACGCATCACAAATTTTAATTCAATCCTTCACCTTTATCTTTAATATCTTTGACATGTTCGAGACGAAAAACAGTCTCATGGTTAGTAAATTTCAGTTTACAATAATATTTATATCACCTTAGACTAAGGTTAAAGACAGGAATGTTCCAATACATCCGTTGCCGAGGTGCTATTCGGCTGCATGGAGAGAATGTTTGTATAAGTCTATGGGACTTAACTACAGAGCCATCAATCCCTAAACTTACAAACTACTTATGAACTACTTACGAACTAGGACGGCACAAATATCCATGCCCGAGGGGGGATTCGAACCCCCGACCGTAGTGGCCGTGCAGATCGTGACTGGAGCGCCTCAGTCCCCTCGGCCACCGCGGCCGGCTGACGCTTATTTCGTGAGATATTTGGCCCAGTCACTATCAATGGGCCACCCTGTATATTCATTTGTATAAGTGCTGTAAAAGTAATAGATTAAAAGTTAGTGCGTGATGGGGCAGTTTCCCATTAAGGTTACTGTTTATGTCTTCATATCTCATGAACTACGTGTCGTACTGTGATACAATTTCGAAGGTACATTCGCCGGCCGCGCTGGCTGAGGGGACTGAGTCGCTACCGTCACGGTCTGCACGGGCACTACGGTCGGGGATTCGAATCCCCCCTCGGGCATGGATATTTGTGCCGTCCTTAGGATTAGCTAGTTCATAAGTAGTTTGTAAGTTTAGGGACTGATGACCCCGTAGTTAAGTCCCATAAGTTATACAAACATTTGAACATGTGTGTACACTGTGTGTAAAATTTCCTGCGGCTACTATTTGTAGTGAAGAAATTATAAACTGTAACGTCATACCGAATACCATAGTTTTAGTCCACGCACAGCGGAAAATTAGTAAGCGAGAAACTTTTATTCCTTTTATCATAAAGGTTTGAAATTGTCTTTCAAGTTCGTTGCAAGTCGCTAAGTGCTTTCAATCTCATACAATGTATGAATAAACTCTCGTCGCATTACGTGGCAGTTTTTTTTTGCGATTCCTATTGTTTACGACGTCATATATCCTGAACCATGTGTTGTGTGTGATTCTTAACCCTGCAGCGACTGTTACGTCACAGTAACGGATATGTGTATCAAATTTGGTTTAAATTGGTCCAGTGGTTTAGGAGAAAATGTGTAACAATGTCGCGTGATGTAGCAGTTTTTCTCACATCTGATTGTTAATGACGTCGTATCGTGTTGTACGTGATCCTTATACTTACGGCGACGGTTCCCATGGATTGAAGCTTACGTGTGCTAAATTTCATAAAGATTGAAAAAAAATACTGTAAATTTGTATGCAATAGGTACACACAAACACACAACCACACTGACACTCCATTTTAAATATAAAGGTAATACCACAACCACGGTTGTCACAATGTCAGTTTTTCATAAAACAGTGTCCATAACGATTGCCGGAAAGAGATGCCTCACGCGTCTAGCTGCAATTACTATTCCGTGTTCAAAGTCTGTTAATACCCCTTGTGCTCCCATAATCACGCCGGAAATCCTTTCCCGTAAGTCCCAGTAGTACAAATGACAGCTTTGCAAATTCACCGCCCTTGTGCATGTGTTACGACCGCTCTCTTTATCTGTGACAAATGTGTTGGAATATCATATATCGTATCGAACGTCCTTTTTCCCGACGCAGTGCTGCAACCCGACGTGACATGGACGCAGCAAGTTCCATGACTTTTGTCTCCTCAGAAAGCTCCACAGGAGGTTACTTACTGTTGTTGTTCTCGGCTCCTTGGCCGCAGTACTACAATGTGCCCATCCAAAATGCAACACCGAGAAGGACTGGTGGTATCACAGGTAAATTTATCTGGGCGATAACACGTTATACAAAGATCATATTATTGCAAATACAGCCCCACGTGTAGTGAGGAAGTTGAAGAAATCAGTACTGAGTGTTGCTGCCACTGCCGGCTGCGGTGGCCTAGGGGACTGAGGCGCTCCAGTCAAGGTCTGCACGGCCACTACGGTCGGGGGTTCGAATCCCCCCTTGGGCATGGATATTTGTGCCGTCCTTAGGATTAGTTAGGTCATAAGTAGTTTGCAAGTTTAGGGATTGATAACCCCGTAGTTAGGTCCCATAAGCTATACAAACATTTGAACATTTGTTGCCGCCACTGTTCGCTATAACCGATGCTAAAAGACTATTTATTGCATCAAAGTGGCTCACCAGGTGTTGTTGGGGGATAGCAGATAGCAATCCATGCTGCTTCGTCATATCGACACAGATAATCTGGTGTATTCAAATGTTCAAATGTTTGTATAGCTTATGGGACTACGGGGTCATCAGTTCCTAAACTTACAAACTACTTATGAACTAGCTAATCCTAAGGACGGCACAAATATCAATGCCGAGGGGGGATTCGAACCCCCGACCGTAGTGGCCGTGCAGACCGTGACTGGAGCGCCTCAGTCCCCTCAGCCACCGCGGCCGGCTCTAGTGTATTAACTGAATAAGATATATATTTATGGTTTGCCATTCTATTTTCACGATAATGCAAATCTTGTTCCTTTTGCTGATGATACAAGTATAGTAATCACGCCCGATAAACAAGAATTAACCGATCACATTGTAAACAATGTCTTTCAGAAAATTTTAAAGTGATTCTATGTAAATGAACTCTTATTAAATTTTGATTAAAACAAAACAGTATATACAGTTCCTTACAGCAAATGGCATGACACCGTTAATAAATATGGACTTTGAACAGAAGTCTGTAGCTAAGGTAGAACATCCAAAATCGGTAAGTGGGTGCATCGATGGAAAATTGAATTGGAAACAAAATATTACCGTTATACTGAAACGTTTGAGTTCAGCAACTTATGCTGTTAGGTTTATTGCAAATTTTGGTGACAAAGATCTCGGTAAATTAGCTTACTATGCCTATTTTTATTCGCTGTTTTTATATGGCATCATATTATGGGGTAATTGAAAATGGCCTTCTTCTTAGTGTCACGTTTACTACTGGATGAGGGAAAGCTGAGAACTTAAATAGTGGTGGAAGTAACTGTTGCCAAATTGTGATTGGAGATTTCGGGTCTCTTTTATTGGTTCAAAATGTTCAAATGTTTGTAAAGCTTATGGGACTTAACTACGGGGTCATCAGTCCCTAAACTTACAAACTACTTATGAACTACATTGTACTAAAGACGACACAAACGTCCATGCCCGAGGGGGGGGGGGGGGTTCGAACCCCCGACCGTAGCGGTGACCGCTCGGCCACTGCGGCCGGCCTCGGCTATCCTTGTGTTAATCGGCCGCCCAGTCTCTCCAATGTACACTTGGCCGCACTCACAGCCGATTTCATTTACTCCGGCTGTGTGCGACCTATCAATTTGATCCTTCATTGAATCAAGGACATCTCTTATTTAGTTGTCTCTGCGAAATATAGGTTTCATGCCCACTCTACGAAGAATTTTTCAAATTGTTTGTTTGTTAATCTATCGGACATAACTGCTATGTTATCAGTCCGTATCTTACAAATTATTTAAACTAAGGTAAACTAACCTAAAGAGAACACAAACACCCATGCCCGAGGGAGGACTCGACCCCCCGACGGCGAACGGCCGTGCTCACCGCAGCACGGCGCCCCAGTACGCACGGCTAATCTGCTGCGGCCGAAGAATTTTTCCCACTCTTTCGGCGACTCCATTTACATATGGCAACAGAGCGACGGTTTGTTCTTCTTTTTGCAATTCCCTTTTATTTCCATCATTAATTGCCATAGTGCCGCGGTGGAGTAGCCGAACGGTCTAAAGCGTCTCGCTGCGGAGCGCGTGGTTGCTCGCCGTGGAGGTTCGAGTCCTCCCTGCGGCATGGGTGTGTGTGTTTGTCCGTAGGTTAGTTTACCTAGGTTTAAGTAGTTTGTAAGCTCCGGACTGATGACCACGCAGTTTGGTCCGATAGATTTACAAACATTTGAACATTTGAATTGCCATAGTTTCCTCAATCTTCTTCTTCCCATAACCGTTCGCTTCGAAGATGAACCTGACATTGTGTAATTCTGCCTTCAGGTGTTGTTCATCGATAATCCGATGGGCCCTCTTAGCGTGCGAAGCACGGAATTTTTTTGCGTAGGAAGTTGCGTGAGGGTACCTGCCGGTACTGGTAGCATTTCTATATACCCGATGGCCTAGTCTGCCTTCTAGGTTCCGGTAAACTTCTACGTCGAGCAAGTGGAGCACCGTGTTCTTTTCTATCTCAATGGTGAATTTAATCTTGTTGTGCTGTTGATTGAGGTGTTGACAGAAGTTCTGTAGCTCCTCTTCCGCATGGCGACAGAACAAAACGTGTCGTCTGCATATCGCAGCCAGCAGTCTGGAAGTAGTGGTGCGGACTGAAGAGCTGTTTCCTCGAATGCGTCCATGAAAACATAGGCTGCAATGGGTAACAGGTGTGAACCCTTTGCAACTCCATCCATAGTGGCCCACGCGGATACAACAGCGGCCGCGCCCACGCAGAGCAAACATCACGCCCTAGCCGGCTTTAGGCAACAGTGCTACGTCATTGCTACCACCGGCCTTCATTCACGTTTCAACCAATGTCAAATGATAATGCAAACGCCGCGGCGGAGCGGCCGAGCACATTGAGGCGCTATACTACGACGTGCGAAGTCGATCCCAGTCGGGGGTTCTAATCGCGCCTCGGGCATGGATGTTTGTGTCGTCTTTAGCATAAGGTAGTTCATAAGTAGTTTGTAAGTTTATGAACTGATGACCCCGCAGTTACGTCTCTTAAGCTTTACAAACATTAGATAATGCAAACACCAATCCAAGACTCTCTTTTCCACCAATAGGTATAAATAAAGCAAACACCAATAAAAGAGAGCCGAAATCTCCAATAACAATTTGTCAATAGTTACTTCCAGCACTATTTAAGTTCCCAGCTTCTCCTCATCCAGCCTCTCCCGAATGACGCCTTCCGTCCCGACATCTATCCTTGGTCTCAGCGTCAACCCTTACCTTATGTGAGCTCCCCTCTCCCCCGCTAGTTCTGTAGTTCTGCCTTCCTTTTCCATCCCCAGCAGTCCTTACACTCTCCCGCCTCCCCTCCACCCTCCCCCTCCTACCTTTCCCACACTCCCCCCTTTCCTATCCCCTGCGGAGTTTCAGTGCTTAAGTTTTAACTGTGGGCCGTTCGTGGTATGCAGAGTGTCATGTTCTTCTAATGGTTTTAAGATTTATCAACCGCTGAACAAGCACAAGAAAAGTGTGTTACCGTGTGTTTTATCAGTGCCTCCGTCCTCGTCACCGTTTTTGTCTAACTTCAGTGTGTTTTAGGCCACCATGGTCATTTTAATTCTAAATGTGTGTGTAATTTAAAGTCATCAAATTCAGTGTATTTTATCCACCAGTTTCCACGACATAATATCGTGGGAAAGGCGAACCAGAGACTTCGTTTTATTGGCAGAACCCTTAAAACATGCAACAGAACTATAAAAGAAACTGCATACACTACGCTTGTCCGTTCATATTTGGAGTATTGCAGCCCAGTGTGGGATCCTTATGAGGTGGGTTTGACGGAGGACATCGAAAGAGTCCAAAGAAGGGCAGCTCGCTTCGTATTGTCACGATACAGGGGATTCAGCGTTAGGAAATGATACAGGATCTGGGATTGGAATCAGTACAACAACGGCGCTTATCGCTGCGGCGTGGGCTACTTACGAAACTCCAATCGCCAACATTCTCCTCCGAATGCGAAAATATATTGTAGACTCCCACTTACATAGGTAGAAATGATCATCACAATAAAATACGAGAAATCAGAGCTCGAACGGAGAGCTTCATGTGTTCTTTCTTCCCGCGCGCTATTCGAGAATGGAATGGGAGATAAATAGTATAATGGTGGTTCGATGAACCCTCTGCCAGGCGCTTGCAGAGTAGCCCATGTAGATGTAGATGGAGATACCGATGGTACTAGGCTATATTGTGTTCATACCACCGATGCTCGAGTATATGCATATGTCTTTTGAATCTTTATGATCTTTTTACGCCGCGGTGGAGTAGCCGAGCGATCTAATGCGCCTCGCTGCGGAGCTATGTCTTTGTCCAGTTGTAACATATTTCCGTCACTCATGGTAATAGCATTAGTCTAAAAATATTTCAAGAAAGTGATTCTGACACTAATCTCTACATAACAGCGATGAATATCGATCACCTCTAGCACAGAGCATTACTCTCGCAGTTATTTCACGGGAAAACGTTTATAATAGCTATCGGCAATAAACTGACACACACACACACACACACACACATACACACACACACGCGCGCGCGCGCGCGCGCGCGCGCGCGCGCGTAGGCTACAAAACTGCGCATGCGCATAGCTGCTTATGGAACTCGACCACAGCTCTGCGCATGCGCAGCTCTATCGGCCACAAACTGAGACACTTAAGCCGCTTATGAATAAGATTCTCTTATGAAATTTGTTATTAATAATCCAACCTAATTCAAAAGTAATAGCAATGTGCATAGGAGAAAGAGTGATCTACACTATTGAAGGTTAAATCTAACTTTGACACAGAAGGGTATGAATTATGCTGCCACAAAAGTCTTTGGTCACTTACCAAATAACATCAAATATGTCAAATAGCCAACCAGCATTTAAAAAAAACAAAATGGAACAATTTCTGAATAACAACTCCTTCTACTCAGTAGATGAGTGTTGAATGCTCTCTCTAATAAAAAAAAAACTGAACCAAGAACTCAACGATGAACAATGAAAAAAAGAAAATAATAATAAAAAAAAAAACAACAAACGCCCGCAACGGATCGAACAAACAAAAGAAAAAAGTAGATTAATTTTTGCATAGAAATTAGTAATTTCACAATAAAAATAAATAAATAAATAAAAATAAAAAGGATAAAAATATGCTCTCTCTAATAAAAAAAACTGAAACAAGAACTCAACGATGAACAATGAAAAAAAGAAATAATAATAATAATAAAAAAACAACAAACGCCCGCAACGGATCGAACAAACAAAAGAAAAAAAGTAGATTAATTTTTGCATAGAAATTAGTAATTTCACAATAAAAATAAGTAAATAAATAAAAATAAAAAGGATAAAAATATAATAAAATATGTATGTCATCTAATGTTTTCTTTTACTAAACGGACACGTTCCACATCATTACGAAATTTTGTATTCATGATATATGGAACAAGTATTAATCTAATGTAATCTATCCCGGAGCAGTCATTGGACTATCATTGAAAAGACGTTACGGTAGGCGAGAGATCGGAAGAACAGGGATACCAAGGCAGTAATGCAGCCTGATGGCGGTCGAAGAAGTATTGAGCACTGCGTTACTCGTGAAGAGTGTGGCCATCGGCTAGGCCCATGGGTACCGGAGGGCAACAGGCTCCACTACTTCAGAGATGACACAAATCCACACACAACTTCAGAGATGTAGCGCTTGCTGGCTAAATGTACCGGCAATGACTACTAGGGGAGAGAGGTGAAAAAGGGGAGGGGGGATCTATCACGATCGTGGTGTTGCACGCAGAGTCTGAATTCGTTGCTAAAAAAACAACGCTGATCCATTCGGTTTCGCGTGTCCGTCGTTCGTCTCATCATTCAAAATGTTCAGATGTCTGTAAATCTATCGGACCAAACTGCGTGGTCATCAGTCCGTAGCTTACAAACTACATAAACCTAGGTAAACTAACCTAAGGACAACACACACACCCATGCCCCAGGGAGGACTCGAACCTCCACGGCGAGCAACCGTGTGCTCCGCAGCGAGGCGCTTTAGACAGCTCTTTTCTATTTTTTTTTTCTTTTTTTTCTTTTTCCATGTAGATCTATGGTTTACGGTCGTTTTCATTGTTCGTATTTGGTCATTGGTTGATCATTTGGCTCAGCTTTTTTACTACAGAGGGCGTTCAGCTCTCCGACCGGGCGCGCTGAGCCACGGCGCCCGGCAGACCGCTCGGCTACTCCACTGCGGCCGTCTCATCATTACCTGTGACGTTGACGGCGAGGTAAACGCAGTGCACTCTGCTGCAAACTAATTCGAGTGGACGCACCGATACTACTGACTGTGAAATATCTCGCATTTGTTGTGACACGGTTCATGAGGTTGCATTGCGATTCACCATGACCAATGGCACAGTGCTATAAACTATACAAAACGGACACAGGGAGCACTGCTCACTCCAAAGTTTATTGAAGACATCAACTTTGAAATCTCAGATTAAAGAACTTGGAAACATTAATTAATGCACTTACAGCAAAGATATGCGGAATGAACTTGATTCGCAGTTGTAAATAATTAAAGTTGAGAAATAAAGTTTTGAAGATCAACATCAATGACTGAGGCTAAGTTAATATCACTACAAGATGCAACTTTAAGAAACTTAAACATTGGAAACAAAACTGTCTGCTTGGAGGTCTAATAATTGAAGATGAACAAAGTTGGTTCCGAAGCACACTGAACTAGTCTCTGGGAAGATGTACTGCAGAGCTTCGATCCCGATTGGGAGAGCGGAGCCGCTCAGGTTCCTGTAGGGATGGCGGTCATCTAAAACAACAGGTTTTCAGTTTTACCGTTTCTTCATCTCCAGTTTAACCTTACTGCGAAAAACGCTCAAATAATTGGTTTTTAAATAACCGGTTTTCGGTTTTACATTTCTATTATTTGGAATAACAAATATGGAAATAAAAGTTGTAAATTTTTAAGACTTCCTCAGTCTTATAATTAAAATTTCCTTCAAGATATGTAGAGCGAAAATATCTTTACAGATAAAGCAGAGTGTCCGTGTGTTTTCGTGTACGTATTACGTACAAATCTACAGTTTTGTTCCAATCATTATGAAATTTTGTACACGTAAGCTTCAATCCATGAGGACGGCCGCCATAAGTGTTAAGGATCACGAACTACACACAGTTCACGAGATATGATGTCATAAACAATGAGATGCGCGTAAAACTGCTGCGTCAAGTGACAATGTTGCATGTTTTCTCCTAAACCACTGGACCGATTTCTACCAAATTTGGTACACATATTTCTTACCGTGAGGCAACAATAACTACATACGACGTATGGTTCAGGAGATATAGCGTCATAAACAATAGGAGTTGCATGAAAGCCGGCCGCGGTGGCCGAGGGGACTGAGGCGCTTCAGTCACGGGCATGGATATTTGTGCCATCCTAGTTCGTAAGTAGTTCATAAGTAGTTTGTAAGTTTAGGGACTGATGACCCCGTAGTTAAGTCCCATAAGATTTACAAACATTTGAACATTTGAGTTGCAAGAAACTGCGACATAATGCGACGGGACTTTATAAACACATTATACGAGAATGACAGTACTTAGCGACTTGCAACAAATATAATTCCGAACCTTTTTTAAACTTTTTCTCGCTGATAACCACATAAAAATAATGAAAGGAAAGAAGTTTCTCTCTTACTACTTTTCCGTTGTTCATGGAGCAAAACTACGTCTTTCGGTACGACGTTACAGTTTATAATTTCTGCACTACAAATAGTAGTCGCAGGAAATTTTACCGACAGTATACATATATATAGATGAATGTACTTTTTAAACTGCATCACATTACGACACGTAATTCATGAGATATAAGGACATAAACAGTAACGTTCATGGGAAACCGCCCCATCATGCATCAGGTTTTAATCTATTTCTTCTTTACAACTAACTTTGTCCGCAACGGATTTTACCGACATACAGCACATATACAAATGAATATATAACTTCAAAATTATACACTTGTACAACTGCGATGGGTAAAAATCTATCACATCATGCACCACGTATTAATACATTTACGTATTCACCACTAATTGTACGACACTTGTGTATTCCTGAAAGCTGACTCCTCTTGACAACTTTGAATCAACTTTGAAATGTGAAGTGCACACGGCTACAGGTGAAAGAAATAGACAAGGAAAGGAGACAATGAAACAGTGTACATCCAACGAAAAAAAAAGTTTATTAAATGTTTGTATAGCTTATGGGGCTTAACTACGGGGTCATCAGTCCCTAAACTTACAAACTACTTATCAACTAGCTAACACTAAAGACGGCACAAATATCCACGCCCGAGGGGGGATTTGAAACCCCCGACCGTAGTGGCCGTGCAGAACGTGACAGTCCCCTAGGGCACCGCGGCCGGCTACATCCAACGAATGCCCATTATTTCCGACAGCTCTAGTTATTAACTTCAAGAAACTGCAGTTTCCAGTGAGACTTGCATTTTCTATTATGATTAATAAATCACAGGGCAGTCTATTCAATATTGCGGATTGGATTTGATATGTCAATGTTTCTCTCACAGACAACTTTACGTCACTTGCTCAAGAGTGAGCTCACCAAGGAAATTATTCATATTAGGTCCTGGGCAAGTAACAAGAAATAATGTTTATAGTCCACGTTGTGAATTAAATGAATGCATGAATGTTACATATCATTTGTATTTTGATTACTAAATTTCTTTGTTTGAATATCGTACTTAAAATGTTGTATATTATGCAAGGCAGCCTTATTTTTTATATATTCTCTGATAAACATAATATGTTATTAGAAAAAAGGAGCCGGCCGCGGGGACTGAGGCGCTTCAGTCACGGTCTGCACGACCACTACGGTCGGGGGTTCGAATCCCCCCTCGGGCATGGATATTTGTGCCGTCCTAGTTCGTAAATAGTTCATAAGTAGTTTGTAAGTTTAGGGACTGATGACCCCGTAGTTAAGTCCCTTAAGCTTAACAAACATTTGAACATTTGAGAAAAAAGATGATGGACAGAGAAAGGAGATATAGGAGAAGTAGTAACTGAAGGCTTGAATAAATAAGTAAATACCCGGGCAACGCCGGGTTTTCAGCTAGTCCGGTATAACAGGGAACTGAAAGAGAACTTAGTCTCTCTACCATTCGTTGATTTTATTGAAAAGTACTGCGGGGTTGAATACAATACTACAGAGAATCACCAGTTTTATCCTGTCGATTCTGAATCTCGGCTGAAAAATCATGTTGTAATCAAGGATCACATCACTACTGGAGTACTGCGAGTAGTCAGTACTAAAGGCTGAAAACTGAGGTTAACTTCGTGTTAACTTGGCCGTCTCCAAGGGCTACATCGGTACTTTCAGTTGTTATTAATATTGCACTCGGAAGCAACAAAAATGTTAATAACTCGGTTATTATACCTTCTCTTCTAACGAACATTGTCGATGCTTTCTCCTTTAATGATACCGCATGTTTGTAGTATCTCCATCCGTTTTCAGTCTTTTAAAGCAAACGGAGCATTGTACCTCACTGCTACCTCACCTCGTAAAATACTTCCAGGCTCGGTATGGTGCCATTTAAAACACAACCGATGTCCGGCGACGACAGTGAGGAACTGCCGTATGACCAGACGGTGGCGAGTCTTGCAAAATAAATAAATAAAATAAAAAAAGTTCAAATGTTTGTTAAGCTTATGGGATTACTAGCTTATACTAAAGACAGCACAAACATCCATGCCCGAGGGAGGGTTCGAACCCCCGACGGGGAACGGTCTTGTGCATCGGAGAATAGCGCCTCAATGCGCTCGGCCACTCCGCCGCGGCTGTCTTGCACACTGCACGTGCATACGCGTCGTCTAACAGACCATGCCACAAGGCAACAGGTGCACTGATGCATCGACAGCAGTTGTACCAATTCTTATGCCATGCGGGAATCAGGATATACAGCAACCAGTCGCCTTTCTTACGTATTTATTTACTACGACCCGTTTCGAACTGCCTGGCAGTTTATCATCAGGTGGAATACATTTTTATAGATTGTTCACTTATATTCTATCTCACCACAGCCAAACGAGTTCCACAATGTTGTGAACAACCTATAAAAATGTATACCACCTGATGATAAACTACCAGGCAGTCGTAGTAAATGAATACGTAAGAAAGGCGACTGGTTGCTGTGTTTCCTAACTTCTCTTATGCCATGCGTTTCTTGCTCGTTCCTCACTCGCTACTGTTCTTAATATATTACTGATCGTATTTCTTAGTTTCTGAGATAACCTAATATTTTTCACCAGGGGAAATTTTAGAAATAGATATTACTAGTTTTAAATTTTTTAATTATTAAAAAATCATTTAGAACCACAACTAGAAAAAGTAGTAATACCGATGTTTCAAACGTTCAAATGTTTGTAATTCTATGGGACCAAACTACTTGGCCATAAGTCCCTAGACTTACAAACTACTTAAACTAAGTTAAACTAACATACGGACAACACACACATCCATGCCCGAGAGAGGATTCGAACCCCTGACGCGGGAGGCCGCGCGATCCGTAACTTCGCGCTCCAGACCGCTCAGCTACTCCCGCGCGGCACCGGTGTTGTTATCCGGTTACTGGCAATAACTAAAATTCTGTTTACAACCGACACCAAATAAATCCTAAAAACGGTTATTCAGAACTAAAATAACGGTATCGGTTTCAGCGGTCGGTTTTTCCCATCGCTGGTTCCCTGCAGAGGCGTTGTGGAGCTGGCCGGACGGCGGGTAGCGCGGCGATGGATTCGGCGGCGTCCCAGTTGTTGCAGATCGATGACCTCCGCGCAGATGTATTGCCCGCACAGAGGTTTACCAGCTCTGTATTGGCTGGCGTGTTAGACGTCGCGTGGCCACAACACATAGCATTGCTCATGACGCGTAACTATGCGCTACTTGCGCTGCCGGTTGCTTCCTCTGCTTGCCCAAACAGCGTCCTACGTGAGCGAACTGTTACGAACTCGGCGCGGCGCGTGAAAAAAAAAAAAAAAAATAAATAAAAAAAATAAAAAAAAAATAAATAAAAAAAAAAAAATAAAAATATTGTGTTCAAATGTTTGTTAAGCTTAAGGAACTTAACTGTGGGGTCATCAGTCCCTAAACTTACAAACTACTTACGGACTAACTTATACTAAATACTACACTAACATCCATGCCCGAAGGAGGATTCGAGTCCCCGACGGGGAACGGCCTCGCGCATCGGAGCATAGCGCCTCCATGCGGTCGGCCACTCCGCCGTGGCACGATTCTGCGAAGCGGACGCGATCAGCCGTTTTACTTTTCTTTTTTCCTCGCGAAGCGAGCGCGGCATATGAAGTTCCAATGTCTGAAAATGTGATGGATGTCGTTGAAGAAAGTTCTGTATTGTGGGACAATAAAAATGATAATAACCGTTTTTATCGAACTGTAAATGCTTGGAAGTCGTCAAAAATTGGTACTACCATTAACGCACATATATTGGTGTTATTCACGTGTTTAGTGCAAGATTTTACTCAAAATACAAATTAATTTTTTTCTTCTGGCTCGTTAAAATTCGGGTACTATAAGAACGTCTTTTTTACACATTTACTAAGTAGAATAATTTACATTATTCGTTTACTATTTCCATCGCTTTTCAGAATAAGTAGTACCACAATTAAGAAAATATGACACGTTTGTTAAACAGCAAAGTGTACATTCTTCGTATAGGATTTTGTACAAAATACAAACTAAAATTTTCTCACACTTCCACGGCAGCTCCCGAAGAAGCATTTTATTGCTCCACTTTAGGTTACGGTAGTACCGCTAAAAATGGGCCTTTGCGATCGCATTTTGACAGCTCGAAATTTAAATGAGAATAACGCCTAACCGTTCATCTGACAAAAATTGAATAAACGAGATTATACATGAGAAGATTCTCTACAACTTCGCTCTATTATGTTTTATCGTATCTTTCGTCGTTTCAGAGATATTTGCAAAAATACCGCCGATTTAACAATGTCTGGCTGTATGTAACGTGTTCCCACTTTTTTTTAGGTCTCGCGGTTCAACGGATCCGTTCCAAATTTTACACCCGTAATTGTTGGCCGCCAGCGAGCAGAACCTCCCTTTTTCAAATGTTAGGGACAAAAAAAAATAGGTTGTGACAATAAAAATAGACCGTTTGTGATGGCCTTTTGACAGCACGAAATTTAATTGCAAATAATGCCGTAACCTTTCATCTGAGACGGAAGTTGAGTAAACGTATTTGTAGAGGAGAAAATTCTCCATAAATTTGCTCTGATATTTCCAAAACTCACACCGTTGTAAGGATATTTGTAAAAATAACGGCGATTTGACATTGTCACTTGATTTTACGTAAACCAATACAGGTAAATAAAATAAACTTGAAAAAGAGGGCGAACTACCACGGCAAGACAGGCGATACTATTTTAACGGAAAAGACAATGAAAATATCGGAGCGGTATTAAAATAATAGTTTAAAAAGGTAAAAGTTAAAAAAGAGTATTCTTCAAAGCTAAACTCAAATATCAAATAATTTTGGCTGTTAAAATACGGTCAGAGAGAATATTACGTGTAGAACGTATAAATATTACCACAGTAGTAGAGTCGTAATCGTATCGTCCATAATTTTTTATTATTTCTGTCTGAAATGTTTGCAAAAAATCATAAAACTAGTTAGGGAAAATAGTTTATAATATCATTAAATAGCCCCATAATCGGATTTTCGAGAAGTTGCGTGGAGGCAGAAGCTGCTTTTATCGCTGAATATCACGGCCCATCATTCCTTCTTCCATGCGATACCTTGATAGCACCAATTAGGCAGTGGAAGACTGGCTGAAGATGTGGAGTGCCCGCAGTCCCATTGCAAGTAACCGACTAACAACAGTTGGTGTTGACACATCTGGGCTCACAAACCCTGCTGTGGTAGATGTACGATCCTTCCAATACGACGACCTTGGCGGACGTCTCAACTGTGTGAACGTCCAGAACCTCGCCTACACGTGTGGGAATGTTCACGTGACCGTTGCAACCAGCACCACTGCACAACAGACGCAGCACATCCAGCTTGTGTGTTAAAACTCTCCGAAAAAGCAAAACTTTGACTGTGCAAAAATCCCAAAAAACTTCCTAACCCAGACATCCAAAGTAAAAGTTTCCCTCCAACTGTAAACTGTTCTATACAGTCCATATATTGTTTAGTAAAAAGTTACACCATCCCGAGCATCGGGTCTGGGGGGGAGGGGGGTGAAAAGTTAGAAATTAGCAGTTTTTCTCAGTTTTTCTTAAATATTTAGGAAACTATGCGGTTTAGCGCTGGAAGTGCCAAGTAGAAAAATAATTTACATTAAATTGCGAACAAAAATGGCCTCGTGCATGTTGTTGTTGTTATGATCTTCAGTCCGGAGACTGGTTTGATGCAGCTCATACCCCCCTACTCTATCCTGAGCAAGCATTTTATCTCCTCATAAGAACGGCAACCCACATCCATTTAAATCTGCTTACTATATGCGTCTCTTGGTCTCCCTTTGCGATTTGTACCCCCACAGACTTCCCTCCTATGCTGAATTTACGATTCCTCGATGTCTAAGAATGGGTCCAACCAAACGATCCCTTCTTTTAGTCAAGGTATGCCAAAAATTCCTTTTCTCACCAATTCTGTTCAGTACCTCTTCATTAGTTATGCGATCTACCCACCCAATCTTCAGAATTCTTCTGTAGTACTACATTTCAAAGCCTTCTATTCTCTTTCTGTCCGCACTGTTTATCGTCCATGTTTCACTCCCGTAGAGAGAAGACTCCCTTACACTTAAATTAATATTCGATGTTAGCAAATTTCTCTTTTTCAAAAATGATTTTCTTCCCATTGCCGTTCTGAATTTTATATCCTCTGTACTGCGACCGTCATATGTTATTTTACTACCCAAGTAACAAAAACCATCTACCACCTTCATTCTTTCGTTACCTAATCTAATTCCTTCAGCATCGCCTGATTTTCTAAGACTGCATTCCATTATCTTTGTTTTTCTCTTGTTAATGTTCATTTTATACGCTCTCTTCAACACACTGTCCATTCCATTCAACTGGTCTTCCAGGTCCTTTGCTGTCTCTGACAGAATTACAATGTCGTCAGCAAAACACAATGTTTTTATTTCTTCACCCTGAACTTTAATCCCTATTGCAAATCTTTCCTTCACCGCCCCGTGCATAATCTTGCTAAAGTGAACGGTTTCAGAGTTACAAACGTGCAAAAGTAGAAAATTCTGGAATTTTGTAAGATTCTTGTGGAAAAATGAAATTGTACAGGAATAACTAAATAAGGTTAATAAAGAGTAATGGTGAAAAATTGTATTGTAGTCCGAGAGACGCTAAGAGTAAGTACGGAGGATTAAAAGCGTAGAAATACTGGGAAGGAGAGCGCGGCCGGCAGAACAAAACCGTCACACGCCCTGACATCCGTTGTCTTTCCCTCAGTCGTGTTGGGAGACCCGTTGAGTGCGTTTGTGTTATTTCTATTAAAGTTCTGCTGCCAGTTTTTTATTGTTCGTCTTTGTAATACTGTGCGAACTATGTGATAACGACCGGTAAGTGTGTGAATTATGGCAGAGTGTTTGTGTACCGTACAAGGATGTTTTAAAATATGAGACTCGCAATCCCTAACGTGAAGCTCAGAAACACACAACCATTTTCGCGTAGTTCCACGACGTTGGGGTCACGGATATAAGAGGCGCGTCCAGAAAGTAAGTTCCGATTTAATTTATCTCCGCTGCAGCGCTGCGACTGCAGTTCCGCACATCGCTGTAGACGATGTGTATCAAGGAGAAGAACGTGCGCCATTTGGAGATCGCTGTCAGTTACGTACGCTTTGTTGTGCTTGTTTGAAATGTCGGCGTTGATTGAAAATCCCGCCGCCTGTGAAATCAGGTCGGTGATTAGGTTTTTGAATGCGAGGAAAGTGAAACCAACTAAAATTTATCGGCAAATTTGCGATGTTTACGGACCAAATGCGATGAGTGATTCGATGGTGAGAAGATGGGTACGACAGTTCAATGGCGGGCGTAGTGATGTGCACGATGGAGAACGAAGTGGGCGTCCACCTTTGCTTACAGAAGAACTGGTTCATGCGATTGATGACAAGATCCAGGACATCTCAAGTCTTTTCTTGGTGGTCATCACTCCACTAATGACAACGAGCTGAAAGAAACTGTTTCCAACTGGTTGAAGACACAGGCGGCAGATTTCTATGAAGAAGGTATACAAAACCTGGTGCCACGCCATGACAAATGCATGCAAAATTTCGGCAGTTATGTGGAAAAGTAGTTTAAGAGTAGTAGAATTTTGTGCAATAAAAATTTCTTCTGTATCTATGTACAATTTCATTTTATTACCAAACGGAAGTTTCTAATTTTGTTCACCTTTAGCAGGGCATTAAAACAACGTAATGTGGAAGGAGTAAGGTGCACTACTCTGAAAATTCCGAGAAAATCGTAAGAGAAGTTTTAAGCGTTAGTTATGTAAATTATGCATTTGTGCGTAGATGCTGGACGTTAGAATTCATGGTGGTCAAGTGGAAGAGTGCTAGACGCCCTCTGTAATAAAACAACTCAGTCAAGAATTTATCGAACAAAATAGAACATATAATTTCACGACCCCAAATAAGCGATCTAACAGAGCTAAATAAATAACAAAAGCTGTTCGCGTTCGGGCTTTGTATGCCGCACGTGGATGAGCCGATAGTTCAACTCCCGTTTAAACATAGTTTTTTTATCTAAAAGCCCACGTGTATTTGCATTACTTGTTATATCGTTATTAATATGTTTGTTCTGATAATTTAATTAAATTTAAATAATACGTAGTCAAATAACGTACGAAATTCACTAAAACTTCATACAGATACACGTGATTTTTTAATAAATTATATTACATCCCAAATGTCATATAAATTAAATAATATGACCAATGATGAAAAATTATAGATAAAAAATTAGCCGGCCGCGGTGGCCGAGGAGACTGAGGCGCTCCAGTCACGGTCTGCACGGCCACTACGGTCGGGGGTTCAAATCCCCCCTCGGGCATGGATATTTGTGCCATCCTTAGTATTAGTTAGTTCATAAGTAGTTTGTAAGTTTAGGGACTGATAACCCAGTAGTTAAGTCCCATAAGCTATACAAACATTTGAAACATTTGAGATTAAAAATGAAGTTTGTGCGGAAGCCGAATAGTCGCCTCAATTCATATTCATGTTACAAAGCTCGATCCACTGGATTACAATGAAATCTAGCTTCCGGTTCCTAAGCACAGATACATAAGCTACATAACTGACGCGTGAAACTTCTCTTGTGGTTTTCTCGGAATTTCCAGAGCAGTGCGCCTTATTACTTACACATTATGTTGTTTTAATGGCGCACTAAAAGCGTTCGAATTCTGAACTAAATTGGTGATCCCAACTAGGCATGACTGAGTAAGCGAGACGAAATGCGTGATGCGTCGTCTAAGTGGGTAGGCTACCCCTACGATTAATTATAGCCGAACTTATGAGGAATTCGAAATATTTAAACATTTCGACCGTTTCAGGGCATTGACATATATTCAATGGCAAAGTTGAAAATTTGTGGTGCTCCGGGATTCGAATCCGGATATCTCGCTTCAGGCCAGCGGGCGCCTTAACCAATTAGGCTATCCAGGCACGCTCCCCTTCCACTCCAAATTCTCAACTTGTAGCACACTACGACTGTAATTTCACCTGTCCATTACTTCCTTTTGCTCGCAGCCTATACTGTATTCCCGCAAGGGAATAAGGGCCCGGTCACACGCTCAGGGGTGCGGGGAGGGAAGGTTCCGTAAGATGTCCCATGATGGCGCTGCGGTCAGAAGCAGCCCTTTTAACTGGCCAGAGCAGGCGGCAGGTAGCGGCTGTCCCCACCACCACCTCCCCTCAAACGCCAGCAAGCCGGACACAGCCGTGGCCTCGTGGCAGGCGGCACGAGCTCTCCCCTCAGCCTCCTCTCCACGCTACCCTCAGAAGCGCCTCTAGTGTCGTCTACCGGTACTAAGCCGGGGAACCGCCTGACACCTGCTAGCATCTTACGGAACTACGAGGGCAGCGTAGGACAAAGGTTTAGGGGGCCTTCTCCTCTGTATATGCTACTCTGCATAACATCAGCATAACTCGCCGCGAAACTATGCATTCATACGTCTTCTCCATAGTTACTAATGGCTTTCGAGGCAGCTGCGCTACACAACCATCGTTTTAGGCGACGACAAGGTGTTCAGCTTGTCTACACACACATAATAACTGACAACACACGGAATTAGAGATCCCTAAATTTTTTAGGTAACTGAATTCGAAAACGACGAAAGAATAGCTCTCACAAACTTAACACTCAAAGTGTACCGTCGTCAACTCAAAATGTTCAAATGTTTGTATAGCTTATGGGATTTAACTACGGGTTCATCAGTCCCTAAACTTACAAACTACTTACAAACTAGCTAATACTAAGGACGGCACAAATATCGATGCCCGAGGGGGGAATTCGAACCTCCGACCGTAGTGGCCGTGCAGACCGTGACTGGAGCGCCTCAGTCCCCGCGGCCACCACGGCTGGCTCGAGTGTATTAATGCGTGCAACATGACGTTTCATCCGGTCTGAGACATACTCAACGGGGGTCATATCTGCGAATGAGGCTGGCCATTGTGGTTGAGAAGCATGTTGGGTTGTACGGGATACATAAGGACGAGCATTGTCCGGTTGGAAAAGCATATCGTCTTGTTGGCGAATGAACAGTAGCAATACAGGTTGAATGATGGTTTCAATGTACTGCACAACGTTCAATGTTCCCTCGACGATCACCAGAGGAGAACGCCCATTGTAGGATATGGCTACCTACACCATGAGGCATTTTCATGCGCCCCGTTACAGCATCTTCTGCTGACGTCCAACATCATTCAGTCCGCCTCCAGTGATGTCACGATAGGCGCTTGTGGAAGGACGAATGGAGACATGTCGTCTTCATTGATGAGCGTCGCTTCTGACCCGGTGCCAATGATAGTTTTACGCGTGTGTACAAGAGTGCGAAAATCTGGAATGTGTACGACAGAGGCACATGGGGCTGATACCCAGCACCAGGGTGTAAGGAGCCGTATACTCCACGGGCCTTTCGTCAAGAGAAAATTGAACAGTGCACAGTCCACTGAAACCATCATTAAACCCGTCTTGCTACTGTTCATGCACCAACAAGGTAATATGCATTTCCAACAGGATAATGCATGTCCATGTATGTACCTGGCCAGCACGATCCCCGATCTGTCCTCCGTTGAGTGAATGAAAGTCATCTTGCACGCTCTGACTACCAGCACGAAATCTGACCGAACTTAATCACCAGGTGAAAACTGCATGGCAGGCCGTTCTCCAAGACTACATTCGGTACCTCTACGATCCTCTCCACGAGAGAATTGCAGCTTGCATCACTGCAAAAGGAGGGTACACATGGTACTAGCGTCGATATTGCGCATGCTGTGGTGACTGTACGCACGTGCCTATGGCTCTTTCTATACATCGTCTAGAATGTGTCAACAAAATTTCCCTCTGGTGGGTCGAAAAATTCATGGTCTTATGTTTTCAATTTCCACGAGTGTCTTTTACTTATCCAGACAACAAGCGCGCCTAGTGGACGGTGTTGCAGTAAAGCAGGCGTATCACTGTCAAATCGCTGCAGCCAATTAAATACTGAGGGCGCAAGTGCTCTGCTACTGATTTATAATTATAAATGTTCTAATGTTAAGAGCAAGTGAAAAGTGTTAAGGGCTACACCTGTAAATCTTCTAATACATAAAGCAGTGCCTGTATGTTTGTTCAAATGTTCAAATGTTTGTAAATCTTATGGGACTTAACTACGGGGTCATCAGTCCCTAAACTTACGAACTACTTACGAACTAGGACGGCACGAATATCCATGCCCGAGGGGGGATTCGAACCCCCGACCGTAGTGGCCGTGCAGACCGTGACTGAACCGCCTCAGTCCCCTCGGCCACCGCGGCCGGCCCGTATGTTTGTACGTGTTGCATACAAATCTACAGTTTTGTTCCAATGTTTATGAAATTTCGTACACGTAATCTTCAATCCATGAGAAAGGTCGCCGTTAATGTAAGAATCACTTGCGATATATAGTTCACGAGATATGACGTCATAAACAATGAGATGCGCGAAAAACTGCTGCGTTTAGCGACAATGTTGCTCATTTTTCTCCTAAACCACTTGACCGATTTCAACCAAATTTGGTACATACATTCCTTACCGTGAGGTAACAATTGTTACAGGGTTAAGAATCACATACGACACATGGTTCAGAAGATATGCCGTCGAAAACTACAGGAATCGCATAAAACTGCCACATAATGCGGCTAGACTTTATAAATACGCTATATGAGAATGAGAGTACTTAGCGACTTGCAACAAACTTTAAACATAATTTCAAACCTTCATTAAAGTTTATCTCGCTGACAACCATAGCAAAATGATGAAAGGAAAAATGTTTCTCGCTTACTAGTTTTCCGCTGTTTATGGAGTAAAACTACGGCATTCGGTATGACGTTACAATTTATAATTTGTACTTTACAAATTGTAGCCGCAGGAAATTTCACAGACAGTGTACACACATATAGTTGAATGTACCCTCTAAATTGTATCACAGTATGAGACGTAGTTTATGAGATATGAGCACATAAACAGTAACGTTGTGCTGTTCATGGACTAAAACTACGGCATTCGGTATGAAGTTACAATTTATAATTTCTACACTACAAATTTTAGCCATAGGAAATTTTACAGACAGTATATACGCATATACTTGAGGGGACCTTCTAATTTGTATCACAGTGCGACACATACTTCATGCACCAAGTTTTAATGTATTGCTTCTTTACTACTAATTGTATTCCTAAGAGATTGTACAGACAAACAGCCCTTATACAAATGAATATATACCTGAAAAATGGAAGGAATAAATAAATAAATACCCGGGCAGCGCCGGGTTTTCAGCTAGTCTATCTAATATATAAAGCAGAGTGTCCGTATGTTTGTACGTGTTGCATACAAATCTACAGTTTTGTTCCAATGTTTATGAAATTTCGTACACGTAATCTTCAATCCATGAGAACGGTCGCCGTAAATGTAAGAATCACGTGCGATATATAGTTCACGAGATATGACGTCATAAACAATGAGATGCGCGAAAAACTGCTGCGTTTAGCGACTGCTCATTTTCTCGTAAACCACAGGACCGATTGCAACCAAATTTGGTACATACATTCTTTACCGTGAGGTAACAATTGCTGCTGGGTTAAGAATCACCTACGACACATGGTTCAGAAGATATGCCGTCAAAAACTATAGGAATCGCGTAAAACTGCCACATAATGCGGCGAGACTTTATAAATACGCTATATGAGAATGAGAGTACTTAGCAACTCGCAGCAAACTTTAAACATAATTTTAAACCTTTATTAAACTTTTCCTCGCTGACAACTATACCAAAATGATGAAAGGAAAAAAGTTCCTCGCTTACTACTTTTCCGCTGTTTATGGAGTAAAACTACGCATACGGTATGATGTTACATTTTATAATTTATACACTACAAACTATAGCCGCAGGAAATTTTAGAAACAGTTTACATGCATATATTTGAGTGTGCCTTCTAAACTGCATCGCAGTACGACATGTAGTTGACGAGATATGAGCACATAGACAGTAACGATTACGGAAAACCGCCCCATCACGCACCAAGTTTTAATCTATTCCTTCTTTACTACTAATTGTATTCCCAAGAGATTTTACAGACATACAGCCCTTATACAAATGAATATACACCTGAAAAATGACAGGAATAAATAAATAAATAGCCGGGCAATGCCGGGTTTTCAGTTAGTATATAATATTATTTGTATAGTTTCTTTATAAAAAAAGTCTTTTTCTTGGCAACAGGAACAGTACTCATTACATGGGTGTGTCAGGACAGAAAAATTTTCCGTTTGGAAATGAGTTTATTTTTTTTCTCCGATTATATATGAATGAATTATTTCTCACATAAATGCATTCAGAAAAATCACTTTTGTGTTTAAAGAAGGCAAGGATAGGAGAGACAGCAATGATGGCAGATGGAGAGAGAGAGAGAGAGAGAGAGAGAGAGAGAGAGAGAGATAGAGAGTGAGAGGGGGGGGGGAGAGGGAGAGAGTTGTCGGATTTCCGATAAGCAGCAGGACGAGGCCAGACACCAAGTGACCGGTCATGCTCGGTTACTTGCATGGCCGCAGTCCGGACAATAGACATGCATCTAGTACGGAACCGAGGCGAGTCAACACCGGCTAGAAGACAAGGCCTCACAACTGACCGTGCCTACGTCACACCGAAAGGCTGCGGTCACCAGCTGACTGGCTGGCCGCTGGGGCACACCCATCGCCTCATAGCGGCCGGCCAGTCAGCTTGCGTTCGCGGCCTTTCGGTGTGACGTAGGCACGGTCAGTTGTAAGGCCTTGTCTTCTACGCGGTGTTGGCCGTGCCATGTGGGCCTGGACACAGGCAGCTCGGTCCCCCCTTTCACCTGGCGAGCCGTAACCAGTCATACATAGCGCGCTGCAGCACCCTAATATACCGGGTGATCAAAAAGTCAGTACAAATTTGAAAATCACAGAATAATGTAGATAGACAGGTAAAAATTGACACACGTGCTTGGAATGACATGGGGTTTTATTAGGAAAACAGAAAAAAAAGTTCAAAAACTGTCCGACAGTTGGCGCGTCGTTTGGTGATGATCGTGTGCTCAGCCGCCACTTTCGTCATGCTTGGACTCTCAGGTCCCCACACCTCAATCCATGCAATTACTGGCTTTGGGGTTACCTGAAGTCGCAAGTGTATCGTGATCGAACGACATCTCTATGGATGCTGAAAGACAACATCCGACGACAATGCCTCACCATAACTCCGGACATGCTTTACAGTGCTGTTCACAACATTATTCCTCGACTACAGGTATTGTTGAGGAATGATGGTGAATATATTGAGCATTTCCTGTAAAGAACATCATTTTTTGCTTTGTCTTAATTTGTTATGCTAATTACAGCTTTTCTGATCAGATGTCGGACTTTTTTTTTGTTCTAATAAAAAACCCATGTCCTTCCAAGCATGTGTGTCAAGTTTTACCTCTCTATCTACATTATTCCGTGATTTATTGAGTTTTCAAATTTATACTGACTTTTTCGATCACCCAGCATATCAGCTAACTTGCTACCACAGTGGTGAATCATATATAGCCTCTGAACGAATGTTCAAATATTTGTAAATCTATGGGACTCAACTGCTTGGTTATTAGTCCCTAGCTTACAAACTACTTAAACTAAGGTAAAATAGCCTAAGGACAACACATACACCCAGCCCGAGGGAGGACTCGAACCCCCGACGGCGATAACCTCCGAACGTCCATAGAAACTTTCATGTAAACATCGTAAATACAACAGACCGAAAAATAATGTAATAGTTAATGATAGACGTTGATACTGCTAGGAGTAATGAAAACTTACCCTTCCTAGGACTAAGATATAACTGTGTTATATATTAGATCCACTGTTAACGGCCGGCCGCGGTGGCCAAGCGGTCTGCGGCGCGCCAGTCACGTTCTGCACAGCCACTACGATCGGAGGTTCGAATCCCCCCTCTGGCATGGATATTTGTGCCGTCTTTAGAATTAGCTAGTTCATAAGTAGTTTGTATGTTTAGGGACTGATGACCCTGTAGTTAAGTCCCATAAGATCTAGAAACATTTGATTTTTGAACACTGTTAACTTGTTACATATGAAACAGTCAAAACAACTGTGTACATTAGCGCAAGTGAATTGCCTGTAGGGGAGATGGTGCACCTATACATTTCTGTTACGTAACTTTTTTTTTAATCTTCTCTAATAAGTCCAGAAATTTGCAAACATAGTATATTTTCTGTAAGGATCCATCGGTGTTTTTATACATGAATAAACTTATTGTGTGACTCTTTCATAGTGGAAAATCCAGTATCTTGGTGTGGGTGGAGGGGGTTCAAATGTTCAAATGTTTGTTAAGCTTATGGAACTTAACTACGGGGTCATCAGTCCCTAAACTTACAAACTACTTATGATCTACTTACGAACTAGGACGGCACAAATATCCATGCCCGAGGGAGGATTCGAACCCCCGACCGTAGTGGCCGTGCAGACCGTGACTGAAGTGCCTTAGTCCCCTCGGCCACCGCAGCCGGCGGTGGAGAGGGGAGTCGGGGGCAGAGCTCATAGAAATTTTGGGGCATTGTGACTTAAACTAATGTCTAAAGAGATTAAAAAAGAAAATGAAAAAGGGTGGTGCTTGGTTTGGTTGTTTTCCTGGATTCGCCACTGCTCTTTCACAATCCAGCATTACCTGAAATGTATGAAAATCGGAGAACGAGTTAGTAGTGACCTTGGGCAAGACACACCGTGAAATCACGTGGCGTGATTCTGTGGAAAGACACAGAACCTGTATCACACGCCTGGTCGAGATTCCAAACTGGGTGTGCCGGTTTAGTGTCGTAATTATTGCATCATCTCAATAGACAGCTGCAGTACTGCCAGTAGAAATATTTGCAGAATGCTTCCATATGTTAAAAAACACGTTGCCGCTTCTAATTTTTTCCAAGTATGATTTCTTAGAGTATACGAGGCGCGTCGAGAAAGTACGTTCCGTTTCAATTTATCTCCGCTGCAGCGCTGCGACTGCAGTTCCGCACATGCGCTGTAGACGATCGCTGTCAGTTACGTACGCTTTGTTGTGCTCGTTTGAAATGTCGGCGTTGATTGAAAATCCCACCGCCTGTGAAATCAGGTCGGTGATTCGGTTTCTGAATGCGAGGAAAGTGAAACCAAGTGAAATTTATCGGCAAATTTGCGATGTTTGCGGACCAAATGCGATTAGTGATTCGATGGTGAGAAGATGGGTCCGACAGTTTAGTGGCGGGCGTAGTGATGTGCACGGTGAAGAACGAAGTGGGTGTCCACCTTTGGATACAGAAGTACTGGTTCACGCGATTGATGACAAGATCCAGGACATCTCAAGTCTTTCCTTGGCGGTCATCACTCCACCAATGACGACCAGCTGAAAGAAACTGTTTCCAACTGGTTGAAGACACAGGTGGCAGATTTCTATGAAGAAGGTATACAAAACCTGGTGCCACGCTATGACAAATGCCTGTAAAATTTCAGCAGTTATGTGGAAAAGTAGTTTAAGACTTGTAGAATTTTGTGCAATAAAAATTTCTTCTGTATCTGTATACACTTTCACTGTATTACCAAACGGAACTTACTTTCTGGACGCGCCTCGTATATCTGATAGTGTAAATACATTTTACTTATTGCTCCTTAAGCTAAACAGTTTAGCTTTCATTTCAACTCAACATGTAGTGACGTCGCCTATGAATTATACATCATTGCCGTGCGGGAATGGCCACGCGGTCTGAGGCGCCATGTCATGAATTGCGCAGCCGCTCCCGTCGGAGGTACTAGTCTTTCCTCGGGTATGAAAGTGTGTGTTGTACTTAGTGTGATTTAAGTTATTGAAAATAGTTTGTAAGTCTAGGGACCAATAACCTCTGCAGTTTAACATCTTGAGTTTACAAATATTTGAACAGTTCCAAAGTGAAATATTCACTCTACAGGGGAGTGCGAGCTGATATGAAACTTCCTGGCAGATTTACTCTCACGGAAAAACGCTCTACAGACTGAACTATTCTGACAGACGTCACGGCCTCTCTTAACACCTTAGATCTGCCAGTACCTCACTTCCTACCTTCTAACTTCACGAAAGTTCTTCTGTTGATCTTGCTGGATTAGTACATCCGGGAGAAAGATTATTATGGGGACATTGTGACATTGTAGATTCATGGGGAAGCTGATTGTTTCCATGTGAAAGGCGAGTTTTGTCAGGCTGTTGGGTTCCCCAGCCGGCCGGCTAACAGTTTGGACCTAGTGAATGGAATAGAGGTCATTTCTGAAACTCTACCCTAATCTACTCGGAAACAGGAAACGGCGGTCCTGGATGAGAAGCCAGTTTGTTTGTTATTCAGAACTTTCAGATGTTCAAATGTTTGTAATTCTTATGGGACCAAACTACGTTGGTCATCAGTCTCTAGACTTACAAACTACTTAAACTAAGTTAAACTAACCTAAGGACAACACACGCATCCATGCCCGAGGGAGGATTCGAACCTCTGTCGTGGGAGGCCGCGCGATCCGTAACGTGGCGCTCCAGACCGCTCGGCTACTCCCGCGCGGCTTCAGAGCTTTAATTTATATTTATTTAAATATATTTTTCACGTCACCAATTGCAGATGGACTGGCTGAAGTACAGATTAATTATTGTTCTTATATAAACAGTTTGGGTAGTTGTTTAGGACCCGCTCGGTTAACCGTGTGGTCTAACGCACGGCTTTCCGAGACCGGGAGGCGTACCGGTGTCCGGATGCTTGCCACGCCGGAGGTTTGCCTCGCCGGACAAAATGTTCAAATGTTTGTATAGCTTATGGGACTTAACTACGGGGTCATCAGTCCCTAAACTTACAAACTACTTACAAACTAGCTAATACTAAGGACGGCACAAATATCCATGCCCGAGGGGGGATTCGACCCCCCGCCCCCCATCGTAGTGGCCGTGGAGACCGTGACTGGAGCGCCTCAGTCCCCTCGGCCACCGCGGCCGGCTCTCGCCGGACATTTGCCACGCTTTTACCTGCTCCGAAGGGCCGGATGCCCTTGTCTCCTCCTTCTCCCCCTTCTCCTAACTCCCAGCCCCAGAGTTCCATGACGGTGTCTAAACATCAAAACACAAGGGTCGCTTCCGCAGTTCATAGAATGAAAATTAGTACGGAAGTTATTACAACGACCTTTTGCCCACAATAATGGTTACGCATATCATAAACAGAGGGAATCTAAGGAAAGTATTGTTACGTCCATGTGCTGACGCCGAAAATAGGATAACTGTAAGGGAAAGCTGCTTTCGAAGAACGGAGAAGTATTGAACGTACCAGAACATCTGCGAGGACCACCTAACGAAAAATAAAATAAAAAGAGTGCGCCGGCCGCGGTGGCCGAGGGGACTGAGGCGCTTCAGTCACGGTCTGCACGGCCACTACGGTCGGGAGTTCGAATCCCCCATCGGGCATGGATATTTGTGCCGTCCTTAGTTGCAGCTAGTTCATAAGTAGTTTGTAAGTTTAGGGACTGATGACCCCGTAGTTAAGTCCCATAAGCTCTACAAACATTTGAACATTTGAAAAAGAGTGTATCAGACCTCAGTATCTCTAAATAGCTTAATGATGAAACGAGCTGGTCCCAGTTCGGTTCACTATTGTTTAACCACTTCAGTCCTGAGTTATTTTAAAAATTGAATAAAACAAATTCTTGCTCAAATATACAATAGGTAGGGTCTTATAGATTAAAAATTTATATACTTGGTTTCCAAAATTAAAAAAATGTCAGATAAATTCGACACCGGATCTGGAAGGCAGTTAAGGATGTATAATAAGAAGTCAACACTTATATATGTCACTCCATATTTATTGTGGAACTTATATCGCAATGTGGAATTTGTGCAAAATTCATAAAAACATAAAATAATTTCAACTACTGATATCATGTCTGACGCACTCTGCAATGGGTGAGCCGTGTTCAATGTTTTTCATTGTGACAGAAGGCAGCAAGAAGAACGAAAATGAAAATGACCGATGTTCAGTAAAGAGGCCACTGGGTCTCAAAGTAAATCAAAATAGTATAATGTTCTAAAATTAGTAAAACGTCGGCGTCCAATGTATTGTACGCCAGGTCTGAAAGGTTTAATCAATAAGCAGTGAAATTCGACTCAACGAAACAAACACATTAATCATCAAATGATCCTCCTCCAATCATAATTTAGAGTTACATCTACCGCTTTTCAATTTGCAATTTCCGATTTAGGTGAAAGAAAGTATAGTTGGACATGTGAAGAGAATTTTTTATACCTTCTAATATTATGGCCATTCTATTACAGATTGTGAGTTCTAAACTTATTTCCTGTAACTTCAAAGCCGCAACTAGAACCTAAAATGTATTTTTTAAACTGATATGGTACACTTTAGGTTTAAAAAAATCTGAACGTTTGAATTGCACCTAAAATAGACACCCTAAAACAGGTCTGCTTGTAAGGTTGACAATTTCTACAGCTATAGTGCTGAAATAATTCTCATATCTCCAAAATTAGACAAGGATAAAAATAACTCTACAGTAGATGTAGATCTCATTAGGTACATTTAAATATAGTCCTAAAATTAAAATTTGTTAGCGCATTGTTGATTCTCTTTAAAACGGCCAGTAAAAGCTATTGAAACTAGGCAAGGAGCTTACTATTCACAAATAATTATTACAAAAAAATATCATAAACAAATGTATGAGACGTACTTTTCTTATTCATTAGAAACTTTTTGGGAAAATATTCGATCATTTCGACTGCTAGCAGTTCAGACTTTCTGCAACATCACTTATTTGACTGAGTGATTTGCTTTGCAGCACCTAAAATTTCTATTTCAGTGCTATGTTTGCAGCAGTTTTAATTTCGAATTGTGAAATATTTAATTCGTCTTGCTTGGTGATAGAATTTCGGCAAACTGCATTTAGTAACTCCGCTTTAGTGGTACTGTCATCAGTAACATTACCGTCGCTATAGGGCACTGAAGGCACCGACGGAGTCTTTCCGCTGGTGTACATATCGTAGGACCAGAATCTCTTTTGATTTTTCGCGAATTTTTTTTTAAGTTTCGTTGTGATACTATTAAATGAATCGCGCATTGAAGTCCGCCCTAAATTTAGAGCTTCAGTAAACCCTACGCCTCTCTTGGGGATTTGACGTTCGTCTAAATTTCTTGTAAAAGCTTTCTGTCCTGTTTTGTGTACTATGGGGCATCATTTCAGTCTCTTATTAATTTATTTGGTATGAATTCCTCGAGTGCTGTTGACACTATTTCTTTGAATCTAAGCCATATATACTTCTCACTTACATAGTTTGGAAGAAATAGAGACTGTCTCCTAGCAAGATGTCAACCGAACTTTTATCTTTATATAGCGTTTAGTTTTGGTAAATATATTTGTTGTGAAATTGAGCTTCGCTACAAATTTGTGTTCTCTAATCCCTGTATCTGTCGTGTTTCTCAGAAGTATTTGTAAGAGCTCAAGTGTGTTTTCAAAAGTACAATTTGAATGGGCTCGTGAACTAATTCTTCAAAATAATTTAAAAAAAAACATTTATAACAATTACGAACGATTTATCTACCACCGTGTCTAGAGGTGTATTTTTGTCAACATACGAATGGTAGATTTAAGTCACTGACAACTATAATTGTGTGAGTAGTGTGATGAGACACACGTTTTCTATGAACTGTTCAGCGGCCGCATCATCTGAGTTCGGGGCTCGGTAGGCGGAGCCGGTTATTGATTTATTCCGGTTGTCGAGTATAGCCTCTGCTCATACTAATTCACGGGAACTTGCTACTTCAGTTTCGCTTGTGAGCAAGTACTCACATTACATTACGATTTGCTTAACTTGTGCTATTCGTTTCTGTTGTAATGTAGATCATAGCAATTACGGCTTTTATCCTTAAAAAACTAGGATGCTTTCTCCGTGACTCTGTACATACCAAAGCTAAACAATGTAGAACAACAGTGTACGTTACAAGCATAGCATTCTATATTACTTTATTTCCTTATTTCAAACATTTTAATATTGTCTGTCGACCTTAAGTTATCTGTCAAACATAGACGCTCTTATCTCCATTCTGTGTATATATTTTCTGTTACTGTGTCGAACATTGTCCCAATACACGTTATTAACTCATCTTTCGATGCAAGATATATCGAATTTTAGAGAGTAAATTAATACGGAGTGTGTTGCTATTCTTTCTTCGTTGTTTTTCTTTAGAACTGCAGTTGTAGTAATTAAAATAGGCACAAATACAGTGACCAAAATTAAATGATCAGCGAACATTCGCATACTCTTTACATCGTTTCTCCCTTTACATCGTGTTCCTCCCTTAGCGAAGGACTGTTTTTATCGCATATTGTGTGGAAGGAAGCTACCGTACAGATGGAGGGAGAATGGATCCATATTTGTGCTTGGAAGAACTAATTGAAAACTGACACAGACTGTGGTGTCGCACAAGTCCAAAGTGCGGCCACCTACTTTTGCCGCGCGCCGCCATGCACGCACGGCGCGGCGTTCTTACGACGACAGCCACGAGCGCCCTCTGCTGCAACTCCGCTCGTGGCCACCACTGAACGACATCGTTCACTTGGGACTGAGATAGGAACCAGTTAACACTTAGGAATCAGTTAGGCACCAGTGAAGACTTGGCTATCGACAGACACTAGGCAGGCCTCTAGCTCAACTATGTATCAGCATTCTGCAGTACTGATCTATATAAAAGTTAAGTATTGTATTAATTCTGTGCAATACATATCTCGTTCTAATTTACTCTAGTGTTTCTAGTTTCTGCTGTCCTACTGGCTGCTCCCCTCCGTACCTGCACAAGCGTGCAACCTTTATTCCTGTGTCGGTCTTCCTACTCGGCCACCGACACCTACGACGGAACGAGACACAAAAGCGGCGACGAGGCTGGGACACAAAAGTGGCGACGAGGATGGGATCCAAAACAGACAACGATATTGCTTTCGTTTTCCAAAAGTTAGAAATATTTTCATTTCGCGATATTGAAAAGAAACTGTACATCTTGGCAAAGAAATAGGTCTCTTACGTAGTGGCTGTACCGAGTAAGAGTTGGAGACGGCGGTTTGAAAGCGGACAGCAGGAGTACGGGGAGGGCCTGGGACGTCTCCTTAGGGGTCGCTAATGCAACTACCTAGCGAAGGGTCAGGTGTGGCAAATGTCCGGCGTGGCAAGTGTCCGGCATTCGGCCCCGGTTCGAATCCGCCCGGTGAATTAACGAGGGGGGTCGGAGTGCCGGCCAGCCTGGATGTGGATCTTACGCGGTTTTCCACATGCCCCTATGTGAATACCGGGCTGATCCCCAAGTCCCGCCTGAGTTACTCGATTCGCAAACATTTAATAACACTTCAACACTTTCATACATATAACACTATACGCAGTCATTTGGGGTACACGTTCCCTCTCGGGGGGCAGAGGGTAGCGGAAGGAAGGGCATGCGGCCACCCCGTCAACATTAACATGCCAAATCCCAATAACCAAAGCCAACCCTGCATGTGCACGAAACGGGCTAAAGAGAAAGAAGAAGCGGTAGCTGTTTAGGGGATAGAAACTGACATACATAAGTCACTCCTATGAACAGAGACAACGAGCCATAAACCTTTTACTACCCTGAGTTATGTATTGCACTACGGTCGGGGGTTCGAATCCCCCTCGGGCATGGATATTTGTGCCGTCCTTAGTAGTTCATAAGTAGTTTGTAAGTTTAGGGACTGATGACCCCGTAGTTAAGTCCCATAAGCTCTACAAACATTTGAGTTATGTATTGCCTAATTCTTATTGGTGAGTACCGATAGGAAGGTCGCAAATGGGGTTTTCTCGTCCGGGATTTTAAATAAAGCAACAGTTTTTTCGTCCGGTTTTAGTAAAATTCTGTTCGAATAGTTACTGTAAATTTTGCAGTACACTAATTTAGAAGCCAAGTCTAATAGATATTGAGTGATGCGTGGGGGCTCAGAGCTTTATAGTACAGCAGTTTTGTGCCTGTTATAATACGAACTTAGGAGAGGAATAGGACTCGGTATTCGGACTGGAGAAGAACGTGGTGCGCGAGTTACAAATACGGCGGTCCAGAACTTGACATCGCGGACACAGACGCAGGCAACAGCGGCCAAAGGCTTCGAGTACTACACGGCGCAAGCATCATAGTGGCCAACGGTTACGAGAGTTCCAGAAGGCAGTCAACATGCATTCGCGGCAGCGATAGCGGCACCATAAAAGTACCAACGTCGATGATGTAAATGTGTGTGAGTCTGGGGCTAGATCTTACGTCAACGAAATGCCGGTAATTAAGCAGTCACCAAGCGTGTGTGGCCCCGAAAATATTAGCGGAAGTGCTAGCCCGAGATCTGAGAGAAATGTTCAAATGTTTGTAAATCTATCGGACCATACTGCGTGGTCATCAGTCCGTAGCTTACAAACTACTTGAACCTAGGTAAGCTAACCTAAGGACAACACACACACCCATACCCCAGGGAGGACTCGAACCTCCACGGCGAGCAACCGCGCGCTCCGCAGCGAGACGCTTTAGACCGCTCGGCTACTCCACCGCGGCAGTTCTGAGAGGGAAAATGTACATGGGAAAGGCTATAGTGGGGCTAGTAGTCCAGTTGCTGCAAAGAAAGATGATACGGCAGAAAGTTCATAATAAGCAAACTTTACATGTGGATAATGGGGTTAAAAACAGAAGTAGGTAATGTAAAATCAGAATTAAAAACAGATTTGTGTAATGTAAAGAAGGAATTGGGCTTGTGTTTGAACTAAGTTCAAGCAAACATGGAAAGTGTGAGGACAGAATTGAGTAGTAATATTGACAATGTAAGATTTGAGCTGGAAAAAATTAAATCAGAAGCGGATGAAATGGTAGAATCAAAATTAAACGATGTGAAGACAGAAGTGGGCAAAATACGAAAGGAAATTGATATCAGTGGATTAGAGATAAATTTAGATAATAAAGTGGAAAAGCAATATAATGAAGACTGTGCAGCGACAAGATAATTATGAAACGGCAACTACAGCTGAAGTAAATAATTTAACGGATAGGATGGCGGGTTGTGAAATGGAAATAAAAGAATGTAGTGGGAGAATTGATCAGGAAAAGGTGCTGCTACTGCAAAAAATTGAGGAAGTGCGAGATGAAATAGGTAATGCAAATGTTAGTCCACTTTAAAATAATCCGTGGTTTACAGCTGGAAATAATAAGTATTTTTCTAATGATGGCATTTACCACCCAGTATATTTTCTTGCCACTTGTAAGGATGGATTTGTTAGGAGGATGAGTGATCAAGATAAAATTAAATTGGTAAAAAGACAACTTGAGGGTAATGCGCAGTCGCGTAGGCTAATTTAAATAATCATTTATTCGAGATCTATGACAAGTTTGAGATTTGTTTCTTGAATAAGTACTGGAGTGAAGCAAAGCGAGACGGAAATCACGACATTAAAGAGGCGATTACCAAATGATTTGCAATGGGATTTGGTGCATAGTCCGACGCAATCGATTGATGAGTTTTTAGATTTTGTTGAAAAGTTGAAACGAGCATTAAAGTTTAAACCGAATCACGGTAACGAAAGAGAAAATGGTAGTCAGAATTGGAACCATAATAGTAAAAATGGTAATTATGGGAACCATAGTAATAACGGTAACTTCCGGAATCAACCCAATAACAGTGCTAATCAGGGGAATAAATGTTATAAAGGTCAATGTGCGGGGATGGCGAAACAAACCGGCGATAGATAGGGCACCGTACAGTCATAATTTTGGGGGAGATAGTTGTGATAGGGGGCAGAAGGAAGTTGTGGAAATATGTGTGATAGCTAAATCCGTAAAAGTTGGTAATTTCAAACAGCGTGACCGTCAGAGAAATCAAAATTATTTTAGGCAATCATTTGAATCAGATGAAGATATGGGTTTACAAAAGCTATTTTGTGAAGAGAGAATGAGTGATGGAGTGAATGAATGTATGCTAAATAGAAAGGGTATGAGGAAAAGTTGAATTTGATGGAGATGAAATGTGCAGAAAATTCCGAAAAGTTATTGACCAGTAGCGACAAATGCAACGACGTGTGTACTAAAATTTGTGAATTTGAGGCGGCGGATGTAAGTGGTGAATTTTGTGAAGGCATCGCAACTAAGGGCACGCCAGCCGGTAACAATTTAAGTGGTAAATCGGTGAATGTGACTAAAGTTGATAGTGAAAACGGCGTATCGTGGGTATCGTGGCATTTGTGCGACAAGATTCGTGACTACCTACCAGAAATGTCAAATTTCTCAGGAACTGACGGAACGTTATATAGTAAACCGTAAGTAACATTTGGAGTTTCCGAAGAAAGTGTTGTAGGTCCCCTGCTTTTTTTAATATACAGGGTGAGTCAGGAGGAAAGGTATATGCTTTGAGGGGTGATACTACTGGTGATTCTGAACAAAAACTACTAACAAACATATGCTGTTTTCTTAACCGTTTCCTGGTAAACCAAGGAAAAGAATTAGGAACGGGAAAAGTGCAGGTGACAGTAAATTAAGAGACTGTTTACTATTGTGGTATGGTTTGTTTAATCGTGTACTTTTCCTCACAGATGATGTTCAAACAGTCCACCGTCAACTAAAATGCAGTTTGCTGCTCTTTTAGAGAGAAATGATGTGCTTTAATTAACTAGGGACTGTTGTCACGAGCCAAAAGAGTAAATGTTCAAATGTTTGTTAAGCTTAAGGGACTTAACTGTGGGGTCATCAGTCTCTAAACTTACAAACCACTTATGAACTACCTTACACTAAAGGCGACACAAACATCCATGCCCGAGGGGGGATTCAAACCCCCGACCGTAGCGGTCGTGCACTGTGACTGGTGCGCCGCAGACCCCTCGGCCACTGCAGCCGGCCACGAAGACAAAACACAACACCTGTCAACAAGAGCAGCAAAATAGTTTGAAACTGGCGCTGGGATGTTTGAACATCTTCTGTGAGGAAACACAATTACAAACCATGAGATAACGGTATCTTAATTTACTGTCACCTGCACTTTCCTCGTTCACAGTTCTTTTCATTGGTTTACCCGTAAACGGTTAACTCATTCAGGGGTGGTGGTTATCGATGTTAGCACGTATTTTGAGACGCCTGGTGACCAAATGCGGCAGCAGTCCTTGTGAATCACACAGTTAGTTGAGGGAGTTCTTTCGATAACTCTCTCAACTACAAACAATGTCTCTCACAATGAGAATTGCTGTCCCGTTTGGCAGCCAGGCGTTGTGAAATACGTGGTTCGCATCCATAAACACCGCCTTTGAAAGAGTTAAGAAAAATAAATATGTTTATTAAAAGTCTGTTGTTCAGAATCAGCAGTAGTATCATCCCTCGAAGCATGTACCTTTCCCCCTGAGTCACCCTGTATATAAAAGATTTATGAGTCATTCTGAGCTGCACTCATAGATTGTTTGCACAGATTGTTGTCACTTATTATCAAGTAAAGTCATCAATAGATCAAAACTAATTTCAAAGGATTTAAACAAGATATCTTTATGGTGCGGGAAGTAGCAATTGACCTTAAATTCAAATGTTTGGTAATTCTTATGGGACCAAACTACTTTGGTCATAACTCCCTAGACTTACAAACTATTTAAACTAGGTTAAACTAACCTAAGGACAACACACACATCCATGCCCGAGGGGGGATTCGAACCCCCGACGCGGGAGGCCGCGTGATCCGTAACGTGGCGCTCCAGACCGCTCGGCCACTCCCGCGCGGCTGACCTTAAATAATGACTAGTGTGATGTCATCCACATCAATTACGCGATAAATGACTCATATCCAAAGACTCGCAATTCAGTTAAATCCCCAGGGTTACAATTACGAACAACTTAAATTGAAACGATCACACAGATACTGTTGTAGGGATGACGAACCAAGAACGGCGTCTTATTGGCAGAAGAAAATTCAAATGTTTGTACACCTATTGGACCAAACCGCTATGCTCATCAGTCCCTAGACTTACAAACTACTTAAACCAGCTAATACTAGTGGAGAACACAGACTCATGCCCGAGGGAGGCCTCAAACCTCCGGTGGGAACTGGCGCCCAGACCGTAGGATGACGCCTTGGCCGAAGATGTAGAAGATTTAACAAATCCACCAAGAGGATAAGATGACTTCTTACACTACACTTTGCCGCCCTCTGCTGAGTACTGTTATGTATTGTGGGATCCAAACAATATAAGATTGACCGAGTACATCGAAAACTGTCAAAATTGGGGTAGCTCGTTTTGGATTATCACGATAATACCCAGGTTGGGCTGGAAGTCATTAAAACAAAGGCAAGACGTTCTTACGAAATGACAATCGCGCTGGAATGGCCGCACGGTCTGAAGCGCCGTGTTATGGATTGCACGGCCGCTCCCGTCGAAGGATAAAAGTTCTCCCTTGGGCATGGGTGCGTGTATATTGTCCTCAGCACAAGTTAGTTTAAGTTGTTTTTAAGTCTAGGGACCGCTGACCTCAGCATTTTGCTCCCTTACGATTTGAACGTTTGAAATTTGAATCAGCAGTTTTCTCATCCGAATGCGAAGCTATTTTGTTCGTGACAACCAACAGAGAGAGAAATGATAATTGTAACTATTGTACATTTGCATTTCTCGTGTGTTTGAAAGATGGTTGCGTTTTTGGGCTGTCCTTCTCTTTCTGCTCTAATTTTAACCGCAGAAAAAGGATCCGACTCGTTGTTAGTATTTTAAGTTCACTTAACTATGGGGTCATCAGTCCCCAAACCCACAAACCACTAATGCACTACTTACGAACTAGGACGGCACAAATATCCATGCCTGAGGGGGGATTCGAACCCCCGACCGTAGTGGCCGTGCAGACCGTGACTGGAGCGCCTTAGTCCCCTCGGCCACCGCGGCCGGCTGTTAGTATTCACAAATAAGAAATGAATTTCCTTTGGTATTAATTCGTCCCAAATAAATACTTGTATAACTACTCTGTATTCCAATTTATTCATGTCAACGAAACATAATTATAACACGTTTATTTAAACTACAGTTTAATCGAAACTATTCCACAAGGCGAAATCACAATTATTTAAAAATATGTTCAAATGTTCGTAAAATTATGGGTCATAACTATTGTGGTTATCAGTCCATAGACTTACAAGCTACTTAAACTAACCCAAGGACAACACATACACCCGTGCTCGAAGTAGAACTCGAACCTCCGACGGGTAGCAAGGCGCCTTAGAGCGCTCCGCCATTCCTCCGCGGAACACTTATCTCACGCCCAACACGTTCCAACGTAATAAAAACCGAAATTTCATTGATATTATTGCTATATATGTGCCATTATACATTGCACAAAAATGCTTCATATGACATGTAGTCTAGAAGATCGCGAGGGATAGGTTCAGCCGCCTAATCAGAGAGCGATTTCTTTCTTAGCTCACGATGGCCCCCTTCCTAGTGTGGTTTAAAGAGTTGTCTTATGTGTCTGCGTTGGAAGTAGATGAGTGTAGTGAATATGGGTATAGTGGTGAATTGTTTGTGTTGGGTAATTAAGAGAGAAACGAGAGGGTGAAAATTGTTGTCGATCCGTACTCTGCTCTTCTCGAATAGCACCACAGGGTGCCGCCAATCATAACGTCCTCATGGGACAGACGGATCACCATAATGTGCGTCAATTGCCGTTACTCCACGAGTGGAGAAGTTTGAAATTTAATTTACTCCATTGGCACAATGTATGGTGAAAAGAACTTAATGGCTTCACCTTTGTTCCTCATGTTAGACAACTACTAATGGTGAACACTGTCCTCATTGAGAATTAGAATAAACTATATCCGAGTCCGACGCCACTAGGGAGATTCACAACAGCTATTTTTAGAGAATTATTTAATACTATTACATTTCAATTTAAAATTTTTGTACAGTACGTTAATTGTATTTTAGAATCAAGAAATACATTGACCGGCACGAGAAATTCAGCACTTACAAAATATTTTAAGGTAATTTTAAATTACTGACACGTTTATGGCACTAATCTGCTGTTTTATGGTAAAATATTGTTTTATTGTCAGATCTGGTGACTAAAAAAGGAAAAATATTTTAAACAAATTAAGCAAGCGAAAGGGATACGAATGAACTAAAGCCGCGGTGGAATTGCCGTGCGTTCTAAAGAGCCTTGCCGGCCGCGGTGGCCGAGCGGTCTGCGGCGTGCCAGTCACGGTCTCCACGGTTGCTGCGGTCGGGGGTTCGAATCCCTTCTCGGGCATGGATGTTTGTGCCGTCTTTAGTATAAGCTTGTTAATAAGTAGTTTGTAAGTTTAGGGACTGATGACCCCGCAGTTAAGTCCCTTAAGCTTAACAAACATTTGAACATTTGATTTTTTTTTTTTAAAGAGCCTTGCTGCGGAGCGCGTGGTTGCTCGCCGTCGGAGGCTGGAGCCCTCCCTCGGGCATGGGTTTATGTGTGTGTGTTGTCCTTTGGTTAGTTTAAGTAGTTTGTAAGCCTAGGGACTGATGACCAAAGAAGGAAAGTCTCATAGATTTACAAACATTTGAACATTTTTGAACGAATTTACTGTTATTGTTACGTTTTCTATAGGGAACTAAACTGCTGGGTTATCAGTCCCCTTTGAACTTTTGGATTAAGATTTGAAACAAATTTTCAAAAAAAAATGTTCAAATGTTTGTTAAGCTTATGGGACTTAACTACGGGGTCATCAGTCCCTAAACTTACAAACTACTTATGAACTACTTAAGAACTAGGACGGCACAAATATCCATGCCCGAGGGGGATTCGAACCCCCGACCGTAGTGGCCGTGCTGACCGTGACTGGAGCGCCTCAGTCACCTCGGCCACCGCGGCCGGCAAACAAATTTTGAGGAAGCTCACGTAGATAATGCGTATCTGTTTTGTATTTCAACATTTCACACTTAACAGACCTCTCTCCGCATCTTCAAAAGTGTGTGTTTCCTTCTCTGGCCCCAATCATATCATCCAGCTTTCTGCGCATGCTCCTGGTTAATACGGCAATGTCCACTTGAGGAATCATCTTCTGTTCTTTCAGGAGCGCTTCCTGTAGGTCCTGTAGGTACTCTGAATATTTCTGACGGGTCCTTTTTCCCGGCTGGTCCCAAAATGCTTTGTAGGATTGAAATCAGGGCCTGGAGGACAAACCATAACATGAATCTCCGCTTCATCCAAGAGATCACACGGCTTATTTAATGAAGGTTCCTCATTACGATATCCACTTAAAGATAATACAAATAAGTGTGATTGAGATGAGAAGAGTGCAAAGTAGCACAATAACTGCTATAAGAGCGGAAAAACTTATTGCCTTCCGTCCTGTGATGTGATTTTCTTGTTGCACGGAAAGAAATTATTAAGGCTAGTGCAATAAACGATCGACGTCTGATGGTTCCTTCACAGATCACTGCCAATAAGTTACCGAAACATATCCTGCTTTTTAAAAAGTAGGATAAAGTTCTACACTTCAATGAAATGGATAATTACGCATCAAATGTTTGTGAAGCTTAAGGAACTTAATTGCGGGGTCATCAGTCCCTAAACTTACAAACTACTTATTATCTACCTTATACTAAAGACGACACAAACATTCATGCCCGCGGGGGGATTCGAACCCCCAACGGGGAACCGCCTCGCACATCTGAGCATAGCGCCTGCGCTTGGCCACACCGCCGCGGCAATTACGCATCATTTATTACGATTTCTTATTTCGTGCTTGTCAATGTAGTTGGAGTGTGTTCAAATGTTTGTATCGCTTATGGGACTTAACTACGGGGTCATCAGTCCCTAAACTTACAAACTACTTATGAACTCCAGAATGAAACTTTCACTCTGCAGCGGAGTGTGCGCTGATATGAAACTTCCTGCCAGATAAAAATTGTGTGCCGGAACCGGGACTCGAACCTGGGACCTTTGTCTTTTGCGGGCAAGCGCACTACCGACTGTGCTATCCCGACACGTCTCACGATGCCGCCTCACAACTTTACTTCCGCCAGTACCTCGCCTCCTACTTTCCAAACTTCACAGCTCTCCTGCGAACCATGCAAGACTAGCACTCCTGGAAGAAAGGATATGGTGGAGACATGGCTTAGCCACAGCCTAAGGGATGTTTCCAGAATGAAACTTTCACTCTGCAACGGAGTGTGCGCTGATATGAAACTTCCTGGCAGATTAAAATTGTGTGCCGGAACCGGGACTCGAACCTGGGACCTTTGCCTTTCGCGGGCAAGCGCACTACCGACTGTGCTATCCCGACACGACTCACGATGCCGCCCCACAACTTTACTTCCGCCAGTACCTCGCCTCCTACTTATACTTATGAACTACTTTTACTTATGAACTACCTAACACTAAGGACGGCATAAATATCCATGCCCGAGGGGGGGATTCGAACCCCCGACCGTAGTGACCGTGCAGATCGTGACTGAAGCGCCGCAGTCCCCTCGGCCACCGCGGCCGGCAATTGGAGTGATGTTGCATTTTTTTCCAGCATATTTTGACTCATTTGCAAGACGCTTTTAGCGACAGGGAAATGGCTAGAATGGTGGTGCAGGCGAGGTGGTAAGCGGTCGTGTGGAGTTAAGTGGTAGGAGGAAGTGCTTGTGTCCCGGCTGAGTGGCACACACAGGGAAAGCGCCCAAGTGTCCACACGCGGAAAGCCTGCGTGTCACCCGCAAACAAGCAGACGTGCGCTTTCTCCTTAATTTCTTCGCTTGTCTCCCCCTGTCCATCCTGCCGTCAGGCAGTAGCTCCTTTTCTACGCCTACATCTACACCCCAGGAGCCATCTCACGGAGTGGACGGAGGGAACTTCCTACACCACTTTTTCTTTTCACTGCTCCAGACGCGTATGTTTCACAGATAGGTTGATTGCTGGTAGACTTGCGCAGCCGGCCGCGGTGGCCGCGGTGACTGAGGCGCTCCAGTCACGGTCAGCACGGCCACTACGGTCGGGGGTTCGAATCCCCCCTCGGGCATGGATATTTGTGCCGTCCTAGTTCGTAAGTAGTTCATAAGTAGTTTGTAAGTTTAGGGACTGATGACCCCGTAGTTAAGTCCCATAAGCTTAACAAACATTAGAACATTTTTTTGAGACTTGCGCATAACAGTTCGCGATAGGGAGTGCTCACTTTATTCGCGGCTCTGCTGCGCACTAGTTCGTTCTTTTAGTTCGTCCGCTCCCATTGACGGCTGAGTGGCGTGGTCTGCGCACGCTGGTGGAGGGAGAAGTTCCCCCACCTAGCTGCTTCATGCGCTTGCTGCTTGAGTCGCTAACGATATCACGCAAACCAAAAGAAACACTTTGTGGATAATTTCTCGCTTTTAAGTTTAGAGTTATCTTTATATCTCGGCACTATGAAATTTATAAAGGTGAATAGATGGGGCATAACAGCTTTCAGATAATTGCAGAACGACATGTTGACCATAGCTGTTTATTAATTCTCAATCCGGTATAGACTCTATAGCAGTCAGCCACTGTGACAATAACTTGAGCAATGACAACGAATACTTGTGTTATAATTTTGTATTTTTATATTCCGATATGTTAAGCTATTAGCTAATCTCTGCTGACGCTTGACAATGGTACATAAGCGAAACCGGTAGCATTGAGAATTAATAAACATCTATGGTCAACATGTTGTTCTGCAACTATGAAATTTCTTAGTCAGATATTGCAGAGTGCAGAATACTTCAAAACAATTTTTTTTTGCACTGAACTATGTAACCTAGCAGGCAGACGCTCACCTCGAAATGGCTCTCATCAGCAAAGGCAAACACGTGATTTTTAATTCTGCTGCGCGCCATCTCGCTATTGCCCGTCGGTCTTCGGAAAAGAATCCAACGAACTAAGAAGCGAGATACGTTTGGCATAATAGTTCGCGACCGTTAACTCATGCTTTAGTTTGCGACCGATTGCACAGATTTTAGTTCGCGACCGATCGCGCTTTTAGTTCGCGACAGATCGCGCATATTTTAGTTCGCGACCGATCGCGCATATTTTAGTTCGCGACTGTTAGCTCTCCTTTTAGTTCGCAGCTCGGCCGCTTATTAGGTCGCTCCTTTTAGTTCGTCCGCTCTTTTTGGCTTTTGCTACCGCTACTAAAAGAGCTGTTTCTTTTGTTATGACAGCTGTTTTATATAATGATCAGTGTTGCCCAAGCGTGTGCTATTACACGTATTTTTTGGCGATTAGACATCAAATACTTAAACAAATAAACCAGTTATTTACACGAATGGGTGATACAATGGTATTCAACTGCTTTGCATACAGAGTACTCGTAGTAAATATTATTTAGACACTGCTGAATACCTTAGAAAATAAAGTTTGTGGCACTGAACTATGAAACTACAGCTGAGCTGCATCTCAGCTCGAAATGACGGTAACTGGTAGAAGGGAATCACGCGATTCTGCGCGCTCTCGCGTCCTCTCGCTGTTCCCGTCAGTATTCGGAAAAGAAGCGGACGAACTAAGAGGAGAGGGATCTGCGAACTAGTTCGCGTAGTTCGCCTGTTCAAAAAATGTTTGTAGAGTCTATGGGACTTAACTACGGGGTCATCAGTCCCTAAACTTACAAACTACTTATGAAGTACTTACAACTAAGGACGGCACAAATATCCATGCCCGAGGGGGGATTCGAACCCCCGACCGCAGTGGCCGTGCAGACCGTGACTGGAGCGCCTCAGTCCCCTCGGCCACCGCGGCCGGCAGTTCGCCTGTGGGGGCGCTCTTCCGAACTAGTTCGTTCGCGAACTACACAAGACTAATTGCTGGTAATCTTCTTTGTTGGCTCAAATCACTGTGTGACTTACGATCTTATACACTGAAGAGCCTAAGAAACTGCCTAATATCGTGTAGGGCCCCCACGAGCAAGCAGAAATGGCGCAAGACAACGTGCCATGAACTCGACTACTACATGAGCAATTTGCGTATCCCTGTTGATTTGAAGACTGTTGGACGACGGCGTTCTATAATTGTTACAAATTAAATACCTTTCGGATTTAATGACTAGTTTCGAGAATACACTGTTCTCTTTTCCGACCTTGTATCAGACAATAACAACAGTTAACAACAAAGTAGATGTATGGTATAAAATATTAAGCTACACACATGACAGCTGTTGATTGTAATAAAATAACTTTGAAATATTAACATTGGTCAAAGTGTATTGGTATAATAATTAATAATTTCGTGTGGCTCATTGGCCTGTTACAAGTCTTTCAATTGGACGCCACTTCGGCGACTTGCGTTATCCAACCGGGGGAAGGGGACCTACAGCTTAACGTGGAATCCGAACCACGTGCCGTTTCTGGCGACTCCTCACATCGTTGAGAGGTGAAGGATGGATTAAAATGCAGACTGAAAAAATCCGAGCTCCGACCGGATTAATTTATAATACAGACATTAATTGGATGGTGAATATGAAAGTAACGATCTCAAATAATCCTCATTACAACTGATTGAGTGGCTGTATTTATGGTAGCATTTCAGTTAAGTGGACTAAATGCTTATAAAATAAGTAATTAACTGTAATCCGCTTAGGAACGGTTGTAAAATATCTGACAGATTTGCAAAGGATTATAATATACTAGCTGAAAACCCGGCGTTGCCTGGGTATTTATTTATTTATCCCAGCCTTGAGTTAATACCTCTCCTATCCCTTCTCTCTCTCTTTTTTTCCTTCCAAAAGCATGTTATATTTAAGGGAGAATATTTTAGGAGATAAGGCTGTCTTGAATAATGTAGAAAATTATAAGTGCAGTATCCAAAGAAAGAAATACAGTAATCAAAACACAAATAACACATAAAATTCGTACGATCTCGTATTTATTAAGTTATATGTTGTACAAATGTATAATTTTTCTGGTATATTTTCATCTGTATAAGTGCTAAATGTATGTAAAATCTGTTTCGAATACAATTAGTAGTAAAGAAGTAATAGTTTAAAACTTGGTGCGTGATGGGGCGGTTATTAATGAACGCTACTGTTTGTGCTCATATTTCATGAACTACATGTCGTACTGTGATACAATTTCAAAGGTACATTAAGCTATTTGTGTTCATACTGCCTGTAAAATTTCCTACAGTTACAATTTGTAGCGTAGACATTATAAATTGTAGCGTCATACCAAATGCTGTCGTTTTATTCCATGAACAGCAGAAAAGTAGTAAGTGAGAAACTTTTTTCCTTTCATCATACTGTGGTTGTCAGAATTTGAGTCGTTTGTGTTACCACTGTGCCACCTCGCTAGGTGCTGGATTAGACTCTGCAGATACGTAGGTGATAGACTATTGCCTTATGGGTCACGCTTCTGGTCCTACAGTCGGTCTTACTGCTTGGATTGGTATTAGATCCAACATCCCCATTGCCTGTACGCTAACCAGCCTGAGTTAAATTTGTGGTGTCGCACAAGTCTGAAGTGCGCGCCACATACTTTCGCCGCGCGCCGCCATGCACGCACGGCGCGGCGTTCTTACGACGTCGGCAACGAGCGCCCTCTGCTGCAATCCCGCTCGTGGCCACCACTGAACTGCATCGGCCACTTGGGATTAGGACAGGCACTGAAACGGACTCATCAGTAGGCAGACGTCTACCTAGTTAACCTATGTCTCAGCAGTACACTTAGTTGGCAGTCATGAACTTTGTAAAAGTTAAGTATCATATTTTTACGAAATATACTACTTGTTCTAATTTAGCTTAGTGTTTCTAGTTTCTGCTGTCCCACAGGCTGGTCACCTCAGACTCTGTACCCGCACACGCGTGCATCCTATTTCCCTGTGTCGGTCTCTCTCTACTCGGCCACCGACACCCAGGACAACCGGCGGAAACGAGACACAAAAGTGGCGACGAGGATGGCGTAGAAAAAAATCTCCTACGAAACTTCTCAAGACCATCTTTGTCTCCTATTGGATTGCAGTCTGCCTTGGCCTCGCTTTCCTCACGATCTCTCACCTATCGACGACTGGTGAAGGATTGCAGAACCGCCTGGCCTGGGAAACACCACTTGCTGCTAGACCACACTAACTTTGGCCATGTGGGGAAGCCGCAGGTACTTCTATACTCCAACTACACATCCAGAGCCACTTCATTAGCCAGACCATTAGCAGTGGATAGAGCCAGCAACGGCGGAGTCTAAACTGATTTCCACATCTTCCTCGCCTTACATGAGCTGTCGACTAAATTTTGCTATTTCCGATCCTTCTTGGTGTGGCATTTTGCATGTAGATGTGAAGTGTCGTTAGACTGCTAAGTGTACGTGCATAGCAGTGTATAGTCTTAGACAAAAAAATTGATCGCCGGCTGACCGATGCGGAGGCTAAGTCCGAGTTGGTCGTGCAGTGTGGACAATAAATTCGATCGCCCCTCAGAATTATAAGTCCGGCGATATGCACGATCTGGCACGATCTGGGACTGGAATCATGACCCAAAGCAGCCCTCGCTTAAGAAGCAGACACGTCATCGAGGGCTACTTACGAGCTGCTACGTCTCACTTCCTGCTTGTTCCATTGGTGGCTATAGCTAATCGCCAATTTCCGCATCGTACGACCTCCTTGCACTTGTAGAAGAAAGTAATGCGCTGATGTCACATCTTTAAAGAAAATAACTGATTATTCAACCAAACAGACAGGTAAATATTAAGTGAATTTGTTATCATATTTCTGTGTCATCCCGGAAGTAACACAGCGGTGCCAAATAGCTCTCAAACTTGCACTGCGCTAAAAACAGAGACTTACCGAGATTGCAATATGTTCAACGAGCTGAGCGTTGAGCTCATTTTCCGTAGAGTGCTTCTGAGTCGGTGCACGATGTAGTTAACTGACTCCTTGATGGTACTAATTATGAACGATGTCTCCATCTTGTCACAATATTCAAATCAGAATTATAGGCGTTTAGTATGACGGCACAGACAGGCAGACAGATCTTGTACTTGTAGATACTATCCATACGCTATTGGTTCTTGACGCTTAACTACGTCGGATTTAGGACTTATTTTCTGCCCGTGAAAGAGTTTCTCAACAGTGGGTGAATAAATATCCACATTCAGGTACCACACACATAATCAGACAAATAATATGCCAGTTAATCGCAGTGAAATGCAATATGACCGTGTCTTCCTGGCAGCGTCTATCTTTTTCGTTTCTTTATTTTTTGCTTTGCAGTAGACTGTCACCTCGTTTTGGAAGTGAAAAAGATTTTTGCAGTCCACCACACCATAATCCACACCCACTCTCTTCCCGGACAATGACAATTGCAACCGAAGATGTTTAATAAAATATGACATTGGATGCAGTTTCATACCTACCCTATCTGCTTCTCGTTGTCTTCTTTCTTGTGAGGTTATTCTACTATTATTCTGAAAACATAAACGCCTCCATTTTACAGCTCCACCAATCAAAATGCAATTCAATGACTGATATAAATTCGTTTCTGACAGATAAACAATATTATAGTAGTAACTGGCAAGTGTGGCGAATTCTATATGTCGTCTGACGATTACGAACTCAGGTGTTCAGGTGTTTCGTAGGATTCTTGTAGTTGATGTTGAAGTCGTACCCATTTAAAATACAGGAATAGTAAAAACTTCCGTCTTTCAACACACGTTTGTAGTGGAATTTAACTGTATGGCTACAGTTGCAGCAGTACACAGGGGTTCGTATCCCGGCCGGGTTCAAATTTTAGCCGGCCGCGGTGGCCGAGGGGACTGAGGCGCTCCAGTCACGGTCTGCACGGCCACTACGGTCGGGGGTTCGAATCCCCCCTAGGGCATGGATATTTGTGCCGTCCTAGTTCGTAAGTAGTTCATAAGTAGTTTTTAAGTTTAGGGACTGATGACCCCGTAGTTAAGTCCCATAAGCAGTACAAACATTTCAAGCAGTAGAGAGGTGGTGATATATTGTCGAGTCTGTGAAGATTCTCTCTTTCTTTAGTACAGAATAATTTAGAAAGCGGCTGTTAGAATTATTGAAATGATCATATGGCAATATTGTTCGAGATGTCACAGGCGGGATTGTTCGGCCAGATTACTATTTATTTTATCTCGAATTTAACATATTGCAATAATAATAATTGAGGATAGGAAACAACTCACCGAACGCAGGCAGATACAAATAAAAGACACTCACATTCAGACAATTTAAATTTTCGGCCGCAGCTTTCTTCAGAAAGAGAAACATTCAGACACACAATCACTCAGGCATAACTCACCCCCACACGTCAGCCATCGCTGGCAGCTCAGCACACCCTGACACACTACAACACATTTCAAGCACGTTTTGCTCATCATCAGGCATTTATGCGTACTGATCCGTTAGTTAAAGGTATTGTCTTAGCATCGGTTTTGTTCACTCTCCGCTCTAGTGTGCCTATTATAGTCTCAGACGGAAAGCTGTGCTAGTGAGTGAACAGAAATCTATGCCCAGCGGTGCCTTTTGCTAGCGTAAAGCGATGTCTCGTCGTGTGTCCTGACTGAAATCACGACATATATGGGTAGCGGATAGTGTTACTTCCTTCGTTTACGTGTGACATCGCGTAATACACATTTGATAAGCCACTTGATCAGTCATAATTACCGGATCCCACACTGCACTTGCATCCATGGCAAAACAACGAATTACGAAAACACGAGGCTTTCCATGCTGTAAATTACGAGAGACATTGTAATTTACTCTTCAAATGAGCTCCTTGTAGTAGAAAACGTAAATTTCCTATGATTATTGCTTACTAGCTGTAAACCCGGCGTTACCCGGGTGTTTATTTATCCCACACTCTCGTAGTCCACATCCCCTTCCTCCCTCTCTCTGCATCCACCTCTTTCTCTCCCATCTCTAAAAAAAAAAAAATGTTCAAATGTTTGTTAAGCTTATGGGACTTAACTACGGGGTCATCAGTCCCTAAACTTACAAACTACTTATGAACTACTTACGAACTAGGACGGCACAAATATCCATGCCCGAGGGAGGATTCGAACCCCCGACCGTAGTGGCCGTGCAGACCGTGACTGAAGCGCCTCAGTCCCCTCGGCCACCGCGGCCGGCTCTCCCATCTCTCTGTACGTTTCCACCTTTCCCTCTCTCGGCAAAGTTTTCTGCCAGGTACCCTCTGTCATGTACCATACAAACATTTATGTATCCAGTGATCTTCCTCTTGGTTCAAAGGTCATGTGTGCAAAAATCCATAAAGATTGGAACAAAACTGTGCATTTTGTAAAATTCCGTAAGTTAAGTACCTTCCACCATGCACCGAACGAAATTTTATACAGACAGTGACATTCCTATTGCTTTTGAGGTGAGTGTGCAAAATTTCATCAATATCGGAAGAAAACTATAGATTTGTGTAGAACCTGTTGAAGCGATGTGGAAGGCGTAGTATACCGTTAGCAGAGCCTGTTGATGATTTTTACTGCTCTATTTATTTATTCTTACATTTCCTTATTCGTTTGCTTATCGTTACAGAGAAAGAGCTGTAGACATTATAGCACGCATGGACCAAAGATATGGTCTGTGGCATCACGTTTCGCTGTATGTAACCTCCTTGCTATAGAGTCGCTAACGTCATCGCTGGCCTTCAGTCCAAATTTTTAAAAAATAATTTGACGACTTTCAACCACCATATCTTCCACCCCCTTATAGCTATCGGCATGGAACTGCTATGGTGTAAAACGGGAGACTTCGGTCAACAATTACACACAGACCATTCGTTTGCGTCCTCCAGTTTTCGCTGCAGAGCGAAATATTAACACACACACACACACACACACACATACACACACACACACACACACACACACGTAGAATTTTATATACACCGATAACTTTCCATCCCAATATACTCCGCCCTTTTATCATTATCAACCCTCACGCAACAATGCAACCAATAAAACCATTTTCAAAGAGTAATTATTGTTCCGCATTTCGCGTTATATTCTTCAAACTACTAAATATCTATCAGATCGCCTAAAACCTTCCTCAGGTATAAATTAGTAACTGTACAAATATTTAAGTCTCTGCGTCTTGTCGTTCGGATGTGGTAAGCGTACACCGAATAGACATTCACATTAATATATATATATAGATAAATAGCTATCCGATCGCCATAAAATCGTGCCTAAAGCCTTCCCCGGGTAGACATTAGTAACTGTATAGCTCTTTATGTCCTGTGGTTCAGACGTGATAAACGTACACCGAACAGACATTCACATTTATAGATATAGATTTACAGGATATTGTTTGGGTAATCTTGAATTTTGTAACTTTAGGAGTCATCAAAACATTCCACATCGATATTTTATGTTTTTTTTTATTGTTGCTTGTCTTTTACATACACGCACACAAGCGCGCGCGCAAACACAAGCACACACACACACACACACACACACACACACACACACACACACACTGATTGACTTTTGAGAAGGGACTGTTCCTAATAACCTACCCATCCACCATCATTTCGTAATATTTCTCTAAGGCGTCTTGCAACTGACTCCACTAACTGCCTTGATAATATTTCATAGTGGTTTATTTGCCACCATATATGTTCTATATTTCCCAAAGGTCGCTTGCGTTTCTTGATCCAACGACCTCGCTACTTCCGCCCACATATTCTCGATAGGATTAAGGTCCGGTGACCGTGAAACGAACTCCATCAGCTTTATGCAATCTTGTCTGCGAAACCATTCTTTAACGGCGCATCTTTGATGGGTGAGGCAGTGGTCCTGTAAATAAATAGGTATCGAGTTATTTCATCTATTTATATTTGAACAACGTATTTCTAATTTACGCACTGTATTAATGTTTTGTTTACGGTGTCTAATAAGTCGGGTTCAAATATCGCTAAGAGGACTTTGTAAGTTAAATAATGCCGTGTCCATCATGTCAGATTGAGCATGACTGGCTGAATCATACCAAACGATGCGGTTTAAAGCTGATAAGAAGACCATCGGTCAGTTACCCAACCAGGACGAACCTGTACTGAATACAAGGACTCTAACTGAAGTATGTTGCGTACCATCTATACCACTAACGTGAGCCATGTATTAAGCAACTAACAGAAGTGCAGCGGCAATAGTCAGAAGTTATGCCGACGGTACAGGTCAGTATCTGCATAAATATATGAGTAGCTTATTATCTGTCGTTTGCAATTGAGATAAATGCCATTTTTCACTACGGTCCGGGGTTCAAATTCCCCCTCGGGCATGGATATTTGTGCCGTCCTAGTTCGTAAGTAGTTCATAAGTAGTTTGTAAGTTTAGGTTCTGATGACCCCGTAGTTAAGTCCCATAGACTATACAAACATTTGAACATTTGAAATGCCATTTTTATTACGAAACGTGTATTTCCATGATGCTTTGGTGATCATTCGCAACTAAATGATGACCAAACTAGTATGCATACGTAGTAACTCCACGTTTCGTAATAAAAATGGCGTTTATCTCAGTTATTTGCAAACGACAGATGTCCGCCTTTGATAACAAATTACTCATATCAACGTACAGCAAGAACGGAGTGTAGTATACAATTTGTGCAAACACCAGTCAGCTTTTGTGAGAACCGAAGGGCACGAAAGAACACAGTAGTTGGGAAGGGAATAAGACAGGCCTGTAGCTTTTTCCTCAATGGTGTTCAGTCTGTTCATTGAGTAGGCTGTGGAGGAGAGAAAGGAGAAATTTGGAGAAAGGATTAAAGTTCAGGGACAAGAAGTAAAGACTTTGCGATTTACCGATGACGTAGTAATTCTGTCAGAGATTACAATGGACCTGGAAGAGCTACGCTCGGGGGTTCGAATCCCTCCTCGGGCATGGATGTTTGTGTCGTCTTTAGTATAAAGTAGTACATAAGTAGTTTGTAAGTTTAGGGACTGATGACCCCGCAGTTAAGTCACTTAAGCTTAACAAACACTTGAACATTTGAGCAAATGTATCGAATGGACGGGTCTTGAAAAGAGGGGATAAAATAAACATTAACAAGAGCAGGAAAAGAGTAATGGAATGTAGTCTAAGAAAACCAGGTGATGTGGAAGTTAATAGATTAGGAAACGAGCCATCAAAGTGGTAGATGAGTTTTGTTGGTTGTGGGGGGGGGGGTTTGGAGGGGTTGGGTTGTGGTTTGGAGGCACTAGACTACTCAGGTCAATCCCTATTTCGGATAAGGATGGGGAAGTAAATCGGGCATGCCCTTTGAAAGGAAGCATCCTGACTTCCGCCTGGAGTGATTTAGGGAAAACCTAAATCAGAATGGTCTGAGGTGGATTTGAACCACCATCCTCCCGAATGCGAGTTCAGTGTGCTAACCACTGCCTTACCTCGCTCCGCTGTTTTGTTATTTGGGTTGTAAAATAACTTCTGATGCCCGGAGTAGTGAAGACATAAAATGTATAATGCAACGGCAAGAAAAGTATTTCTGAAGGAGAAAAATTAGTAATTTAAGGGGTATGAAGTCTTTTCTGAAGGCATTTGTCCGAAGTGTGGCCTTGTATGGCAGTGAAGCGTGGACGATAAAGCAGTTCAGACAATAAGAGGATAGCTTTCGAAATTTTGTGCAACAGGAGAATTCTGAAGAGTAGATGGGTAGATCATGTGAGTAATGAGGTCATACTGAACAGAATTGGGGAGAAAAGAAATTTCAGACATATCTTGTCTAAAAGACGGGATCGATTGATAGGGCACATTCTGAGACACCATCGAATCGTTAATTTAGTATTAGAGGGGAGCGTGTGGGATAAAAATCCCAGGGCTATACCACAGCCGGCCGCGGTGGCCGAGGGGACTGAGGCACTCCAGTCACGGTCTGCACGGCCACTACCGTCGGGGGTTCGAATCCCCCCTCGGGCATGGATATTTGTGCCGTTCTTAGTATTAGCTAGTTCGTAAGTAGTTTGTAAGTTTAGGGACTGATGACCCCATAGTTAAGTCCCATAAGCTATACAAACATTTGAAACATTTTTAGCTAGACCACAATATGGATACAGCAAGCAGATTCAAAGGGATATGGGCTGTTTTCCTTACTCAGAGACGAAGAGTTTTGCGCAAGATAGGGCAGCGTGGAGGTGGAGAACTGCATCAAACCAATATACGGACTGAAGACTACAACAACAGTAACCACATCGTTATGTAGTGCATGTCGTGTAAGATTATTCAAAAATAGTCATTTTACACACAGTAATTTCATTAATAAAGCGCCAACATTTCATCAGACTTTCTTCAAATGTGTAGTCCGTTTGTTACCGTATGGACTGCAATATCTTCTTAGGCATTATCGTTTGCTGTACCAGAAAAGAGTTAGGAACAGTATTTGTCGCACAGATAACAAACACCAAATCTTAGAGTACTGTCCACATTTCATGGAATATGCAGGTGATACCCGAAAACATAGTGTATTTAAATTCGAAAAATTATTATTACTGCGATCAATTTTGATGTTAACCACACATATCTGATTATTAGTGTGAAAGCAGGCACATTAAACAGATGCAGAACAGAATTTAGTATTTTTATAGAAACTTCCCTCGAAATATTTTTTCTATTAGTCTTATGCAAGTTACCTGCTTTATGCATTTTTAATTAAACCTTTAACCAGCCTGCAAAAAGAAACATCACAGGTTCAGTAAAGTGGAGTACATGTTCGCGGGATAATTTTTACACTTCTCTCTACAAAATTTTGATCGAAAAGTGCCTGATTAGTCTGGACTCAAACGAACGTTATCCACACACGTGGGATTGTAACTACCTACCATAAATATAATTGATGTTTGAAGAAAGTTCATTTATTAATGCAAATACTACGACAAAAGCACGTTTTTGAATAATTTTCCAACGCATATTATAACGACATTCTGTACACGTCCACATGATAACCGCAAACCATAGCCACAGCACCACTCCCTCTATCTCAGAACAACGCTCACGTTAATGCTACAGGAGATGGGTAAAAACAATATCTATTTCGTCGGAAAAGCCCGTAGCCACGTTCTGATTTACAGTTCTAATGGTCTCCTTAGGAGGTGTAAAAAACACTGGACAGTTTGATATTCTGTGTTTGCAACAATACTGCGCACGTATCTCCCGTCGATGTCGTTACTGGTAACGATCGCACAAGAGACGTTGAAAATTATAAATAGTGCCAGAATTGTATAAATTCTTATACATTATGATTATGTCATGCTAATACTAGAATGAATATTAAATATTATCTAGTTTTAGTGTTGCAAATATACACCTTATCAGATGTGCAGACGGCACAATAAGAATGATAGAGGGATAATAAGAAACAAAATGGGTCCAATAGAAAGTACAGGCGTTTGGTATGTCCATAGTAATGAGACCTACAAAAACGAAAAAATATCAATCGGAGTGGTTAAGCGAGGGTTAACTTTTGATTTACATATGTATTAAATGAATGATAAAAGGCTAAAGAAACAATTATTAGTATACTTCTTGAAGAATAAATCAACAATAGCATGAGTAAAGAAGTAAATAAATAATTATAAAGAAACAACATCAAATAATTTGAACTAACCACAATAAAGAATGCATTTAAATTGGAAGCTATTGAAAGAAGACGAAATAAGAAATTAGAAACAACCTGAAAAAAGAAGTAAAATACAACATCGGGGACTATGACGAATAAATTAATCTATAAATTACTGTCCCTACTTCTACGTTTGGATAACAGAAGCTCTTCTTATTTTGAACTCCATGTTACGAAGCCTTCCCAGAGATGTTCACATATTGAAAATAATGCAGCATTAATTTGTCTTCGTTTGTTTGCGCCACTGACAGTGATATCAAGAAAGATATTTTCTATGTTTATAATTGTAAAGAAAACTGATGCTTACATTTTAGTATAAACAATGGAAATGCTCAAAGAAATGTGAAACAGCACTGGTGAATGATCTTTTGTTGTCATTGCGCTTAAGATAGAATACAAAAATAAATGAGACACTTATTAATTTGTTAGCGGTCTATACATCCGTGTATTTTTATTAGTGAGTACGCTCGACTCATTAAAGCTAGCTACGGAAATGCGAGCGGTTCTCTTTGAAGTATACTTCAGGTATTCGAACCCTCAGCAAGCGCGCGAAGCGCAAGGTAAGTCTCTATCGAGCCCGCTTGGCAATCACCTCGGCTCTTTTCGTCCTGTTGATAGTATGGCTGAAGCTTGGCAACATCGCAGTGTAAGTCTGTCAACGCTGGTCCCGAGGTCTGACTTCCGGGATGGGGCAGAACTATGCTTATAAATTCACTTGATGTTTCCTGTAATTTCCATTGAATAATCTAACTGGTTTCTCACTCGAGTGACTATTGTTTGCACAGCGACATTGCAACTAATCTCGCCTCTTACATTGTGAGTTGTATGTTCTAGCGATGTATGTGCAGGAGGAAAGAACTAGTATGCACAGCTCCTAGCTAGCTCTGAGGTAGACCAGTCTGCAGTAGGCAGCGGTGCGGTGAGGTGGACGTGTTTACGTCCCGCCGCGGAGTCTCGGGCGCGCGCGCGGCTGTTTACCGTTTGTGTTTCTCGCGAGTGACTACTTATTGACACGCAATGGAACACTCATACAGGAAAGCAACTATCAAGATCACTTTCACGCCTGGATACGCACGACCCAAAGCATTTGAAATCGAACGTTTCATAGAGGAAGAGCTAAAAATCGATCCCGAGTAGGTGATTGGAATTCATTTCTCTATCACGAGCAGTGTGGTATATCTGAAATTGAGCAACGACACAGTATGTGACAAACTTGTACGTGACCATGCGGATGGACTAAAATTTAAACATGCCGATGGCAATGTTGGAGCAGTTTCGATCGACCACGCAGGAATCCGCACTATAAGAGTCTTTGAGCTGCCCTTCGAGGTTCCGGAACATGTAGTGGTCAATGCCTTACAACCGTATGGACGTGTTATCAGCCATGTTCACGAAAAATGGACCACATTTACGAAATACCCCGTGCTGAATGGGGTGCGACAAGTACGGATTGACCTTACAAAGCACGTTCCGTCTTACCTCACTATCGGAGGTTGCAGAGCCATAATTATATACGACGGTCAGCCCAAGACCTGTTCTGGCTGCGGCAAGGAGGGCCATCTACGTTCGCAATGCATCCAAAGGAGGATCACACAAGTTCCGGCGGGCGAAACTGCACCACCACCCACGACCGTTTCTATGCCTCTTACCTATTCTGCCGTTACTCGACAAGATGTTCCGTCGCACGATACTGAGTATCAAGTGGTGGATGATTCCACAGTAGAGGTGACACAAGATGATGACAACGCTGCCAAGATGACAGTCGTGGAACCCGCTCCGGACCAACCACAACAGACTAATGTGGCTACAACGGAGGCGTCTATGGACGTCGATCGGCTGGTGCCACCCACGGCCGCGTTTGTGCCCAACGCACCGGACGAGCAAGCATCTGCACAGGATGCGGATACGGATGTACGACAACGCAAGCAGAGATCCCCCAAACGACGGAGGAAACGACGTCGCACACCATCAGATGATAGTTTCCTACGTACAGACCGGGCAGATGATGAGGACGCCACGATGGAGAGTACCGGAGCCTCTGACGACGAACAACATCACAACGCTGAACTTGAGGACCCAGGACACACCAGTGAGACCATCTCTGACGTCCCGCAAGAAGTCCCGCAACTTCGCACGATAAACGAAAATACGGTGCCAGCGGCTGTGGCTGCAAAGTTCCGGACACAGGGCCCCTCTTGGACAAGTGAACTCGACGACGTCGATGAAATCCAGGCTCCGCTAACCGCGAGTACCGCGGTTGCGATGACACCGCCCACGGAGTCCCGTCATAACTAAAGTTTGCCGCTTCACTGGCACCACCGAAGGAGAACGCGCCAGCAATAACAATGCACGCTTACTATGCACGCCCAACAACGAGTAGGACAGCAACAAGCCTACCGCATAGCATCCATCAACACCAATAATATAAGGTCGCAAATCAAGACTACTCTCCTAAAGGATATGCTGCGCGCGGCAGACATAGACATCGCTCTATTACAAGAAGTATACGTCGACGACTTCCCGTCTTTCTATGGCTACAACATCTTCATGTCACCAGCTTCAGACACTGGTAGCGGCGTAGCGATGCTCCTAAAGGAAGGTCTTGTAGCGGAGGATGTCATATACTTACCATCGGCACGAGGAATGGCTATAACAGTACTTGGAGTGCGCTTTATCAACATCTACGCACCGTCCGGCACGGACAAACAAAGAGAACGATCCCACTTCTTTGCCGAAGAAATAGCTCCGCTCTTTCTAGGGCGACACGCTGAATGCATCCTTGGCGGCGATTTCAACTGTGTGCTGTCGCCGAAGGACCAGTTCCCACACTATAATCCATGTCCAGAATTGAGAACTTTAACACAGGAACTTCGGATGGTAGATACGTGGGAATATGTACATGGAGATCGAACCGGGTACACTTACGTAACCAGCCATTCCGGCAGCCGCATAGATCGCGTCTACGTTACGCGCTGCCTCCAACGTGACATCCATGACGCAGAGCTATGGCCAGCGGCCTTCACTGACCACTCGGTTTATATCTGCACGATCGGCCTCCAAAGGCAACAAGTGTGGCGAGGCCATGGAATATGGAAGATGAACGTGGCCCATCTTCAAGCTCCGGAGTGTCATCAAGTTATTGAAGAAGTTTGGAATAATTGCGTAAGGCGACGACGGACTTACCCTACGACATTAAGATGGTGGCTAGAATGCACAAAACCGGCGATACGGCGTGCATTCATTGCGTTGGGGCGCGAACAATCACGGTGGAAATGGCAAACTTTAAACTTTTATTTCACTATACTAAGAGAATGCACATATCAGGCCCCTTCACCGGAACGACAAATGATGGCTCAACGAGCTAAGGCTAAAATCGTCGCTCTTATGCGCTCTCATCTGGAAGGTGCAGCGGTCCGTGCGAGGACAATGGATCGTGTTGCGGGTGAACATCCATCGATGCACCATATTATTCAGGAACGTAAGCGACGTCGCAGGAGCCTAATACATACCGTTGACACTGATGATGGCTCCCATCTCACGTCACAAAATGACATAGCACGTGCCTTCGCTGATTATTATACCCGATTATACACCGCAGAAGAACTAGAGCGGGAGGCCCTCCATGAAGTCACTAACACGCTATTCGGGACTCTAGATCAAGAGGCGCAAGCGATACTGCTGGAGGACATTACTGAGGACGAAGTGATCGATGCCATAGGCAAGGGCGCACTCAATAAGTCGCCAGGGCCTGACGGAATACCTTTGGAATTTTATCGGGCTTTCCAACACTTGATTGCTCCCTATTGGACGGAAATTTGTCGCGAACTCATGTCTCCTGAAGTGCCACTTCCGCCAGCATTTGTAGAGGGCGTCATCATCCCCATACCTAAAACATCACGCAGCACTAGAATCGGAGAATATCGCCCCCTAACACTACTTAACTGTGATTTCAAGATTTTCACTCGACTGATGGCGACACGAATTAAAAAAGGCATCGCGTGGTGTCATCAGACCAGACATCCCTCGGCAGTGACAACAACATCCAGACGGCGCTTAGTGAATACCGCGATTCGATCGCACTGGCGAAAGCATGTCGTCTACGTGGAGCTCTGATTTCTATAGACTTTGATCGTGCTTTCGACAGAGTCAGCCACACCTACATTAAGGAACTGATGACGCAAATGAATTTCCCGCCGCCCTTCATAACTATAGTGATGCGACTACTACATGGGGCTCCTTCTAAAGTGCTTGTCAACGGACGATTGGTTGGGCCCCTAACTATCCAGCGATCGATTCGACAAGGATGTCCTTTGTCCACGATCATATATGCCATGGCTCTTGAACCACTTCTCAGCGGCCTCCGCCAACGCCTGACAGGAATTACGATGCGTGGTTACACATTTCGTTGCAAAGCATATGCCGACGACCTTATATTGGTGGTGAGAAACGGCAACGACGTTAACGCGGCTTTGGACTGGATCAATCGATACGGTGCCGCTACGGGTAGCCGTATGAATGTGGCCAAATCCGTCGCCTTGAATATAGGTACAGGACTACCTGCCGACTGCGTAGCCCCATTCCCGTTACGGGACAGGATCAAGTATTTGGGAATCGTCTTCACGAATGATGTACGACGATCGGTCGCGCTCAACTTCAAGAGGTTGCTCATAACCATACGAAATGGTGTCAAAGCGAACTCACTGCGGACATTAAATATGATTCAACGCGTCATTTATATAAATACATACTTGGCGTCGCGCATTCCACATTATGCACAGATTCTACCGATGCCAAAGATGATCGCCCGAAGCATAATGGCAGCGTTTGGATACTTTGTCAGCACGGGAGCCCTATTCAAGATCCGGTATGAGGCTCTGACATTACCAACTCGTAGAGGTGGTCTCGGGCTTGTTCACGTTCACGATCGATCGGTGGCGCTATATATTAGCGCGACATTGAAAACATGGAGAAGACAGCACAAGAGTCTGTCAGGAATCTTGGTAGACGAACTGGCGCCAGCTTCTCGGCAAGCGCCGGTGATGGTGCAGAACATTTCTTCACCGTTTCAACATATCAGAGAGTTTTTCCTTGAATATAGCTATATTATGACAGAACTCCCAATAAATAGATCTCCGACAGCGCGCGACATCTACCGGATACTTACGAGCAGGCGCCCCGCCAACCCTGTGGAAGCACGGCACCCCACGATCCACTGGCCGGTGGTATGGCGGACAGTTCATCATGCCACACTTGACACGGAAACAAGAACGACATGGTACATGTTGGTTAACGGTAAACAAGTTACTGGATCCCGCCTGCACGCCATCAATATGGTGTACACTCCGTTATGCCAAGTATGCCAGGTTTTAGACGACGATGCTCATCGTCTCATGTGCGGGCCCTCTGCGGAAGTATGGCGGCTGGTGACGCAGATGATTGGCTTTCTACTGCGCGTCGGACAGCAAAATATCGACCCAAAGATTGTCCTTTTTCCAGACAGAACGTATTACCCACGAACCAAAACGAACGCGGTGACGTGGATTCGAGCCCAGGCGGTGTATTATTTGCATCGCGACGGCGCGAAGCATGTGCCGGACTTCTGGAACCATTTACAAGAACAACATTTGGCGCTGATACGGAACCCGAAGTATCAACAATATTTTTCTAATTTTCTGTGGAGTGCGTTACGAGATCCTCCAAGGAGCTGGAATGTCCCGGGTATGAGAAGCTGATATGATAACGATGAAGAGGCATATGATGAACATGATGAAACGGTTACCTCTTACAACAAAACGAGAAGACGTGCCTAGTGGCAGAAGCACTGGAGTCGACCGCCCGGAATCTCACTCCCCACAGAGAGTTTTCTTTACTTTACTGGTTTTAGTTTTTAGTTGTGCACTGACACGCTAAATCCGTTAGTATAGAGCGCAAATAATAATAAAAAAATAATATATATATATATATATATATATATATATATATATATATATATATATATATAAAACAAGAGAGAGAATACCCTAAAGGGGGTGACAGGCGCGTGGAAAATAATACAGAAGCTTTTATTTCCTTATTCAAATTTTCTATGTCTGCCAGGAAAAGGCTGTTTTATTTTGATGAAGTTGAAATAATAAAACAAAATAAAGAATGCATACATCCCAAAACCCACACCCCACTCCCTTAATAATAAAAAAAAAAACAAAAAACAAACTAAAAAAAAAATAAGAAGAAACAGAAAAAAAAAAAAAAATAAAAAAAAAAAAAAAAGGTAAAGTAGTTGCCTACCATAGAGAGGTTGCTTTGGTAAATGGTTCCGGTCTAATTGAAGTAGAATATTTTTAGCTGTTTTCGTGTCAGGAGTTACACGAATCCGCATCGAAAACAACAAGAAACGTCTTGTGGTTACTTGCTATATTCTCTCAGGTTATGGGAAAGTCTGACAACGTTCTGATAGTTTACCAAATCCGTCCCTGTAGAAACGATCTGATTCCAAGCTAATTATGACGCCAATCGATGTTCGACGTGTATTTTCGTCTGGAAATAATTTTTGTCGAAGGTTATTCGAGTAGGGACAGGAAAGATAAACATATGAGGACATATTATCGAAAAAGTAAGTGAGAAATGGGTGACTTCCAAAGCTCAGTATTGGATGTTTTGTTTGTGAAATCAGCAAAAACTATTATGGTGTAGTAGTAACACATGATGTAATTTTTTAGGTTGTTTGTCCTTATAGTGCGACTAAATGGTGTCTCGGTTGTTTGCAAAAAATGCGCGCACCCTGGCGTTGCGGTTTCACTTTGCTCAGTTTAAAAATCTTTTAGTTCAAATGTTTGTAGAGCCTATGGGACTTAACTACGGGGTCATCAGCCCCTAAACTTACAAACTAATTATGAACTAGCTTATACTAAAGACGGCACAAACATCCATACCCGAGGAAGGATTCGAACCCCCGACCGGGAACGGCCTTGCGCATCGTAGCATGGCGCCTCAGTGCGCTCGGACCGCGGTGGAGTAGCCGAGCGTTCTAAAGCGTCTCGCTGCGGAGCGCGCGGTTGCTCGCCGTGGAGGTTCGAGTCCTCCCTGGGGCATCGGTGTGTGTGTTGTCCTTAGGTTAGTTTACCTACGTTTAAGTAGTTTGTAAGCTACGGACTGATGACCACGCAGTTTGGTCCGATAGATTTACAAGCATTTGAATTTGAAGTGCGCTCAGCCGCTCCACCGCAATCTTTTAATACTCAGTCATTAATTTCTTCTTAAGATGTCAGTATGAGGACATCGTAACTCGTCACTAGTTTCAATCGTGAGTGGGAATCCTGAATGAACGCCTGATGACGTTCAAAAAATGTAGTAATAGTCACTCCTATGGCCCTTTTTTCCGATTCTACTTTACGATGGTTAGATTATGTTCATACATTATTCAGAAAAATCAGTCCGTGACTGGAACATAAGTAATAGAACTTAAAGTAAGAAATAACTGCCGGTAAATATTCTCATAGCAGCGCGCCGCTGTCACTGAGTCCGCAGGCGGCTGCTGCGATGTGGCCGATGGCGCGTCGCCGTACCCGGTGTCCCACTACTGCCGAGAGTAAACAGTTCCGTTTTGATGCAGCCGCGAGATCGTTTGTGTAATTGAAATGTTCAAATGTTTGTATAGCTTATGGGACTTAACTACGGGGTCATCAGTCCCTAAACTTACAAACTATTTATAAACTAGCTAACACTAAGGACGGCACAAATATCCATGCCCGAGGCGGGATTCGAACCCCCGACCGTAGTGGCCGTGCAGACCGTGACTGACGCGCCGCAGTCCCCTCGGCCACCGCGGCCGGCGTTTGTGTAATTATTTCTGGGAGTTTTCGCTGTTACATTTGAGGTTCTTCCACACTGATAACAAAGACAGCCGATTAAAAAAATTGAAGGCTGTTGAATTCGGTCTCACTACTGCTTACATATACCCTTATAAAGGCGACTTTTACCACAAGACCACGCGCTCATACAGAACTGCCTCGAGAAGGAGATATGACTTCCTCCTGACAGTACCGCATTCTACAGTGTTGCCAGATCCTGCATGTCGCCGGACTTAGAATTCTGAGAGGCGATCGAATATATTGTCCACACTGCGCGACCGACTCGGACTTAGCCTCTGCGTCGGCCGGCCGGCGATCAATTTTTTGTCTAAGCCGGTACCTTCATGCTCCGTGGAAAACTTTCATTATACCGTGGAAGTAATTGTAACTGTAGACGACTGTCGTGAAGAGAACGTAAATCTTCATCTCACACTGACAACAGCCCTGACAAATCCTCAATTCATATCAACCAGTTCATTAAAAATCTATAAGCACTTTGAAATTTATGGTTGTTTTTTCATAGTGATTACTCCAAGACTGCAGGTCTTGCTTGCATGATGAAAGCAGAGCTCACCATCTGCAGCATAACTGACAGGACTGACTATGGACCTCTGGTACAGAGCCGAGTGGAGGGTCTGAATAAGAGGCTCAGACGGTTCTGCGACCGTGTAAGCTGCAGATTCCTCGACTTGTGCCATCGAGTGGTGGGGTTCCGGATTCCGCTGAATCCATTAGGAGTACACTGCAGGTAGGGAGCTGCTACACGGGTAGCGGGAGCTTTGTGGCGTGGACTGGGCTTTTTTTTAAATTATTTTTAATTGTTTATTTATTTATTTTTTAGGTTAGAGGGCCTTGGGAACACACAGAAAGGGTTTTAATATCAAAGGGTACAAATCAAAGATAGGATGAACACAGATCTAAAACCCATTGGTCTAACAGTTGTAAATTGCCGTAGCTGTGTGGGGAAAGTACCAGAGCTCCAGGCCGGAGATAAGTTCAGCTGAGATTTTTACAAGGGGGAAAATGGTGTTCAGAAAAGATGGATTGAATAAAATAGGTGGTGGTGCATTTATTGCTGTCACAGGTGGGTTATCATGTAGCGAAATGGAAGAAGATTGCTCCTCTGAGTTGGTAAGGGTAGAGGTTATACCTGACAACCAAAATAAATTAATAATTACTTTTTTTTTTTATCGACCCCTCACTAAGCCGAGTCGATTGTAGAAATGTTCAAAGAAAGCTTGTATTGAAATTTGATTGGTGGCGACTTTAACTTACCCTCAATATGTTGGTAAAAATACATGTTCAAAATCGGAGGCAAGCATAAAATATCGTCCGAAATTGTACTGAAAGCTTCTCCGAAAATTATCTCGAGCAATTAGTTCATGAGCCCACTAGAATAGTAAATGGTTCTGAGAACATAATTGACCTCCTAGCAACAAATATTCCGGAGTTAAAAAAGAGCATCAAAAGAGACACAGGGGTTAGTGGACGCAGAGTTGTCGTAGTGAGACTGAATATCGGACTTCCCAAATCCACAAAAATTAAAAGAAAAGTATAGTTATTAAAAAAAGGAAAAAGAAACAGATAAAATTCGATTACAGCTTTTCTGAGAATTTCCAGCCGGCCGCGGTGGCCGAGGAGACTGAGGCGCTCCAGTCACGGTCTGCACGGCCACTACGGTCGGGGGTTCGAATCTCCCCTCGTGCATGGATATTTGTGCTGTCCTAGTTCGTAAGTAGTTCATAAGTAGTTTGTAAGTTTAGGGACTGATGACCCAGTAGTTAAGTCCCATAGTATTAAAAAAAATAAAATTCCAGTCTTTAGAAACTAAAAATGTAAGTGTAGATCAGATGTGGCTTACATTCAAAGAAATAATATCGACAACCTTTGACAGATTTATACCAAAGAAATTAACAATAGAGGGGGCTGACCCGCCATAGTACACAAAACAGATTGCATATAACTGTTACAAAAGCAAAGAAAAAGCATGCCAAATTTAAATGCACAAAAAATTCCCAAGAATGACAATCTTTTACAGAAACTAGAAATTTAGCTCGAACTTCAATGCGAGAAGCTTACAATAGTTACCACAGCGAAACCCTGTCACGATATTTGGTAGGGAATCCTAAGAAATTCTGGTCGTATGTAAAGTTTACTAGCGGCAAAACACAATCTATACCTTCATTACATTGTAGAAATGGTGATGCTACTGAAGACAGTTATGGTAAAGCAGAATTGCTTAACACACTTTCCGAAATTCTTTCACTACAGAAGACGAAGCAAATACTCCATAATTCGTATCAAGAAAGCTTCCAGTGTGCGTAATTTAGTAGATACCACTGGAGTATTAAAACAACTCCGGCTGGAAACCCGAGAAGAATTTGATCAACTTAAATCACTTCACACTGCGTACAAATTAGGTTCCTTTCAGAGTATGCTGATGAAATAGCCCCATACCTATCATATATAACCACTTGCTCAGTGAACGTTCCATACTCGAAGACTGAAAAGTCGCACAGGTCACGCCAATATTCAAGAAAGGCAAATAGGAGTGATCCGCAAAATTACAGGTATATATCATTCACATCGGTTTACAGTAGGATTTTAGAACATATATTTTCCTCAAATATTATAAACTACCTCGAAGAGAATGACCTATTGTCCCATAGTCAACAAGGATTCAGAAAGTATCGTTCTTGTGAAACACAGCTAGCTCTTTACTCATGTGATGTGATGAGTGATATCGCCAAATGGTGTCAACTAGATTCCGTGTTTCTAGATTTCCTCACAAGCGTCTTCTAATCAAATTGCGTGCTTGTGGAATATCGCCATAGTTGTGCGATTGGGTTTGTGATATACTGTCAGAAAGGATACAGTACGTTGTAATTGACGGTAAGTCATTGAGTAGAACAGAAGTGATATCTGGCGTTCCACAGGGAAATGTTATAGGGGCCCTACTATTATTTATGTTTATAAACGATTTAGGAATCAATCTGAGTAGCTGTCTTAGACTGTTCGCGGGTGATGCTGTCACTTATCGGTTAGTAAAGTCACCAGAAGCTCAAAAGCAACTGAAAAATAATTTAGATAAGATATTTGCATGGTGAAAACATTAATCCTTACTAATGATAAATGTGAGGTCATCCATATGACCACTAAAAGAAATCCGTTAAACTTCAGTTACACGATAAATCAGTCAAACCTACAGGCCGTGAATTCTATTAAATACCTATGAGTAACAATTACGAACAACTTAAATTGGAAAGAACACATAGAAAATATTGTAGAGAAGGCGAACCAAAGACTACGTTTCATTGGCAGAACATTTAGAAGATGCAACAGTTCTACTAAAGAAACTGTGTCCTATTTTGGAGTATTGCTGCGCATTGTATGATCCACACCAGGTGTGACTCACGGACGAATTAGAAAAAAATTCAGAAAAGGGCATCTCGTTTTGAAGTATTGCGATGTAGGAGAGAGAGTGTCACGGAATTTATATACGAGATGCGGTGGAAATCATTAAAAGAAAGGCGTTATTTGTTGCGGCGAGTTCTATTTGCGAAATTTCTTTCAACAACTGTCTCTTCGGAATGCAAACATATATTGTTAGCACCCACTTACAAAGGGAGACAGGAATTTCATAATAAAACAAGAGAAATCATATAGAAAACAGAAAGATTTAGGTGTTCCTTTTTTCCCGCGAGCTACTACAGAATGGAACTATGGAGAAATACCATAAAAGTGGTTCGATGAAATCTCTGCCTTGCACTTGAATGTGACTTGCAGAGTATCTACGTAGATGTATATGTAGAAAACTTCCTTATTTGAGTTAGTGTACTCTGACAATCATTTCAGTAAATTGTTGTGTTTCATTTTGATACCTAAACTATTTTATGTAGTTGTTTCTGATAAATCCTAATCAATTGAAATAATTAATTGCAATAGGGTCCACAGTAACAAAAGATTTGAAACTTCCTGGCGGACTAAAACTGTGTGGCAGAACTGGAATCCGAACCTGGGACCTTTGTCTACCAAAGACAAGCGCTTTACCGACCGAGCTACCGCGGCACGGATCACCGTCTGTCCTCACAGCTTAACTTACGCCAGTACCTCGCCTTTTACTTTCCAAACTTCACAAAAGTTCTCCAGCGAACCTTGAAGTACTAGCACTCCTGGAAGAAAGGATATGGTGTAAATATGGCTTAGCCACAGCCTAGGGGATATATCATACGACAAAAATTTCTTGAAATAACTTAGTTCCCTGTGTTATTTTTTCTCTCTTATGTTTGTCTTTTTATACTATTTCGTGCAACACTCTTCAAGCATTCTTCTTGATTGTTGGGCCCGCAGTGAAGTAAATGTCTCTAAAGGACATAGTATTAAGAGGTTCAGATCACTACTATAATTAATAAAAAATGTTCAAATGTTTGTATAGCTTATGGGACTTAACTACGGGGTCATCAGTCCCTAAACTTACAAACCACTTATGAAATAGTTAATACTAAGGACGGCACAAATATCCATGCCCGAGGGGGGATTCGAACCCCCGACCTTAGTGGCCGTGCAGACGTGACTGGCTCGCCGCAGACCGATCGGCCACCGCGGCCGGCTCTATAATTAATATTTTTATTTATTACACAACAGCTGTTTCAAAAGTTCGCCATTTTCAAGTGCCTGCGATTATGTAAGAATAACATAAATTACTTTTTGTGTATTGTAAATGAAGAGGTACATACGTAATTTTTTTTACTTAAAGCTATGATGTTCTAGTGTCATATATAACATCTGGCATAACTTATTATATAATCATACTTTATAGCAGTATGATTATATAACAACAGTTATGCCAGATGTTATATATGACGCTAGACCATTATAGCTGTAACATCTGGCATAACTGTTATTATGTAATCATACTTTATAGCAGTAAATAAAAATATTAATTATAGCAGTGACCTGGACCTCTTAATACTATATACTTTTCAAGCAATTGCATACATATCGAAAAAAGCATAATTAAATTAGAACGTGCAAAGGAGCGGATAGTTAATGCACAAGCTTAAAAATGTAATTAAAGAACACCTGCAATATTTAACTCTTTAAATAGCCATATTTTGCCTTATAATCACATTTCATAGGTGGTTGGGTTGGTAAAAATGGTAACTGGGAACTTATTAATGACTTATTTGCAACAGGGTACGCTGCAGTAATGAATTTATATAAAGAAATAACATAGAAGGTGTAAAGGAGCCAGCAGCTACAGGCACCAGCATAAAAAGAGAACAAGAAGAGCGCTTACCACGTTTAACTCGTTAAAGTAAAAAATTTTGGCCTGGAAGCATATTCTCTGGGTGGTGCGTGGTTGGTCTGATAAAAATGGTAAGTAGGCAGTAGCCGGAAACTTTATATAACAAAACGGTTTAGCACATTAGCAGGCACGAGAGCTGTAGTCGTGATAACCGGTTGTGTACAAACAGTGGCGCTGAGCCAAGCCGTTTGTCAGTCTGGGGAGCAGTGAACTGTGGGGAGCGACGCCTCGCAGCCAAAGAGTTGACGACCGCAACGGCTGGCTGCTCGGCCCACCGCGGAAGTTGCCGGCACGCTTCCATTTAACAGTCTGGCGTCCGACCAGGCCAAGCCTTTAGCGTCGCTTTTCGCACTGTGTCAGCGTCACTCGTCGGGCAATACTGCTGCAACATGTTGCACGAAGAGAGGACGGAGTTTCGCAGAGCCGGCTGCGGTGGCCGCGAGGACTGAGGCGCTCCAGTCATGGTCTGCACGGCCACTACGGTCGGCGGTTCGAATCCCCCCCTCGGGCATGGATATTTGTGCCCTCCTTAGTATTAGCTAGTTGGTAAGTAGTTTGTAAGTTTAGGGACTGATGACCCCGTAGTTAAGTCCCATAAGCTTAACAAACATTTGAACATTTTTTTTTTTTAGTTTTGCAGACTGACGACTACCAAAACACAACACACAAGTATTCCGAAATGAAGCCGGAGTTCACGGCAGAATATTCAAAAGAGAGACATTGTGCATTTTATATTATCGAAAATATGCAATAATGTTCGTAAAACTATGGGGCTTAACTACGGTGGTTATCAGCCCGTAGACTTACACACTACTTAAACTAACCTAAGGAAAACACAGATACCCATGTCCGAGGGAGGACTCGAACATTCGACGGGGAGCAACTACGCGCTCCACAGGAAGGCGCCTTATTAATATCTATATCTATAAATTTGAATGTCTGTTCGGTGTACGTTTATCACGTCTGAACCACAAGACATAAAGAGCTAAAAATTTGTACAGTTACTAATGTCTACCCAGGGAAGGCTTTAGGCACGGTTTTGTGGCGATCGGATAGCTGTGTATCTATAGATATTGAAGTGAATGTGTGTTCGGTGTACGCTTATCACGTCCGAACGACAAGACGCAGAGACTTAAATATTTGTACAGTTACTAATTTATACCTGAGGAAGGTTTTAGGCACGGTCTTATAGCGATCTAATAGATTTTTAGTAATTTCAAGAATATAACGCGAAATGCGGAACAATAATTAGTCTTTGAAAATTATATTTACTCTTTGAAAATGGTTTTATTTGTTGCATTGTTGCTTGAGGGTTAATAATGATAATAGGGTGGAGTATATTGGGATGGGAAGTTATCGGTGTATATAAAATTCTACGTGTGTGTGTTAAAATTTCGCTCTGCAGCGAAAACTACAGAACGCAAACTAATGGTCTGTGTGTAATTGTTGTCCGACGTCTCCCGTTGTATAGCGTATCAGTTCCATGCCGATAGCTATAAGGGGGTGGAGAAATGGCGATTGAAAGTCGTCAAATTATTTAAAAAAATCGGACTGAAGTCCAGGGATGACGTTTACGACTCTATAGCAAGGAGGTTACATACAGCGAAACGTGATGCCATAGACCATATCTTTGGTCTATGCTTGCTACAATGTCTTCAGCTCTTTCTCTGTAAGGATAAGCATACGAATAAGGAAATATAATAACAAATAAATAAAGCAGTAAAAAAGAAATTTCTTTTAATACAAATAACGTATTTACCAGACTGCCCTAAAATGAAATTAAAATGAATTTGGACATTACTCTCACCATACGTGTTGAGATATTGCAACACAGGCTATAAGGAATAATTAGGTATTATTTATTGAGATCATTAAGCACTTCACATAATTTAATTTTTTTATTTGATTGTTGATTAAAAATGTTTGTTTTTAAAGAAGCTATTGTATTTCATTTCATCCTTCAAAACGTCTCATAGCAAAGTACTGAAAGATAGCTTATCTATCATAATCAACCAACACGAGAGTGGAGCCGCGGGTTCAAGCTAGTTATCAATAACGCTGATGTATAAGGTTAATTCATTAATTGTACTATAAACTTCTACCGACCTCATAGTCATCGTCAGACTTTCTGCAACAGGAATATATTTTAGCCGCGGCGGACTAGCCATGCTGCGGTGCGCGCGGCCGTTCGCCGTCGGGGGTTCGAATCCCCCCTGGGGCATAGGTGTTTCTACATCTACATTCATACTCCGCAAGCCACCAGATAGGTGTGTGACGGAGGGTACCTTGAGTACCACTATTGGTTCTCCCTCCTATTCCAGTCCCGTATTGTTCGCGGAAAGAAAGATTGTCGGTATGCCTCTGTGTGGGCTCTAATCTCTCTGATTTTATCTTCATGTCTCTACGTGAGATATACGTAGAAGGGAGCAATATACTGCTAGACTCCTCGGTAAAGGTATGTTCTCGAATCTTCGACCGAGCGAGGTGGCGCAGTGGTAACGCACTGGACTCGCATTCGGGAGGATGGTGGTTCAAATCCACCTCCGGCCATCCAGATTTAGGTTTCCGTGATTTCCCTAAATCACTCCAGGCATATGCCGGGATGGTTCCTTTCAAAGGGCACGGCCGATTTCCTTCCTCATCCTAACCCAAAAACTCCGAGCGTTAGCTCCGTCTCTAATGGCCAAGCTGTCGACGAGACGTTAAACCCTAAAGCATCCATCCATCGAATCTTCGACAAAAGCCCGTACCGAGCGACAGAGCGTCTCTCCTGCAGAGTCTTCCACTGGAGTTTATCGATCATCTCCGTAACGCTTTCACGATTACTAAATGATGCTGTAACGAAGCGCGCTGCTCTCCGTTGGATCTTTTCTATTTCCTCTATCAACCCCACCTGGTACGGATCCCACACCGGTGAGCAGTATTCAAGCTGTGGGCGAACAAGTGTGCTGTAACCTACGTCCTTTGCTTTCGGACTGCATTTCCTTAGGATTCTTCCAATGAATCTAAGTCTGGCATCTGCTATACCGACGATTAATTTTATATGGTCGTTCCATTTTAAATCGCTCCTAATGCATACTCCCAGATAATTTATGGAATTAACTTCTTCCAGTTGCTGACCCACTATAGTGTAGCTAAATGATACAGGATCTTTCGTTCTATGTATTCGCAGCCCATTACACTTGTCTACATTGAGATTCAATTGCCATTCGCTGAACCATGCGTGTTTGTGTTGTTTTTACGTTAGTTTACCTTAGTTTAAGTAGTCTCTAAGCCATGCAGTTGATTCCGATAGATTTACCAACATTTGACATTTTATGAATATATTTTAGTGCTCGATATTTGTTAATTTGAACATACTATAGACACATTATGTTGCTTACATCAGGTGACCGAAATTTCTAAATGACATCTCTGTGTTTGTCACTATCACTGTCGCTCTGTTTATTATTTCTCTTGCTGTACTTGCAGCTATGCTACATTATTTAATATTAAGAACTTACGTTCTGATTTATGTATTTTTGGCAGTTATGACAGTTGTGTCAGCTATGTTATGTGGCTACACTTACAAGGGGAACACCAAGTATGTTACAAACGGAATTTGATGGGTCGTAGGTATGTTGTGAGGGAATTCCTAAAGACCATCAAGCTAAATGGATTTGTTCCAATGGGTCTTGATTTCCAAGAAAATCGAAATCAAATTCGCAGCAAATTACCACGCGTAACGTGTTTATTTATACATGGCTGTTACCGCTCAGCGAGACAGCGTGGTGTAATCGGCAAGATACGAGGTTCCCATGTAGGAGACCTGTGTTTAAGTCCGACGTGGGTCAATTACCTTTCACACCTGTCCGATGATTGTATATAATTATGTATTTTTATAACCATTCTTATGTAAACGTTTGCAGTAAATCGTCAGGATAAAATCATGTAACATTCGCTCAATATGTTATGTATTGCGCGACGATTATTAATTCATTTTGTTTTTCCGAAGCACACTTTTAAGGCGATTGAAGCATATTTAGAAATTAGTAAACGGTGTTTTATTAATACCTATAATATTTGGACAACATTTAATACCAATGTTTACAGTTTCTGACCGTGCTGTTTTTGAATGAGAACGACCAGTCTTTTCCACTATCGCTGATGAAAACAACTTGCGCCTGTAAAGCGGTAGCATTTATTATATGTTCAAAATGTTCTACTGTTTGTATAGCTTATGGGACTTAACTACGGGGTCATCAGTCCCTAAACTTACAAAATACTTACGAACTACCTTATACTAAGGACGGCACAAATATCCATGCCCGAGGTGGATTCGAACCCCCGACCGTAGTGGCCGTGCAGACCGTGACTGGAGCGCCTCAGTCCCCGCGGCCACCGCGGCCGGCGAAAGCCCGTATGATGTTTCGTTGAATGGTTCACACGCTGACACTTCTTGATGGCCCAGCATTCAAATCAGCAGCAGTTCGCAGAAGGGTTGCGCTTCTGACACGTTAAACGATTCTCTTCAGTCGTCGTCATCCCGTTTCTTGCGGTAGGGGAAGGTAAGCTAAGTTGACGAGGAATCTAAGATGACGAATATTCAATTTCTCCGATAACTCTACCGATTGTGCAACGTGCACTATAGTATTCCTTCCTTAGCGCGCTCTGCAGGCAGGTGTGTTGAAATAGAATCGCTTTGTCATTATGCTTTGTTGACCACAGAGGCTCAGAATTTGATGCTGTGTTTGTAACAATTTTTCCTGCGGTTTAAATAAGCTTCCTGCAATTAATACTTCTACATTAATGAATATGAGCTGATTACCCTTAACCCTTGTGGACTTATTGTGTAAGACACTGTGCATGTATAAGTCTGAATCCAAAATGTCCATGGCGGTTAAGATGAAGAATTAAACAGTTCATATGGAAGACAGGGTGGCAGAAATGGAACAAGGAATCATTGAAAGAAGCAATGGAGCGTGTAAAAATGGTAAACCTGTTAAAGGCGCCGCTAGGAAGTTCAACTTCCCTGAAGCTACATTAGGTCACTACGAAAAAAAAAAAAGTTGATAAAGTAGGATCTGCTCAGTGTACGGGCTTAAATTACTGGGATTCAAAGGAGAAATGTTACGTTTGTGTCTCTTTTGATAAGTAGAAAAGCATCAGCAAAAGTCTTTGTTTTCTAAATAAAATGTTCATTTCGTCATCTTACCCTACCAGTAAGGAAAGTTGACGAAGAATAGCACTATCACTAACAAAAACAGGTCTAGCTAAAAACTCTTCATCCTTAGGAAACGTGTAAGAGCTTTATTACAAAGGAGATAGATTAAGTAATCGATTTTCCATAAATTAAGTATCTGATTTCTACGTAACAACCAGAAAAATATAGTATACCTTAATTTCGCTATCTTACCCGACTTTCCCCTATCTTTTTCTGGCCACAGCGATGTCGGAGATTTCATGTTTTATTGCATTCCATATGTTCACGATACACTCGTGTAATGGTCCTACGGGGAATTCCCCACCTCATAGCTACATCGAAACTGCTGTGGATCATCTCTCGTGGAACGACTATAACACCATGTTAAATCGTGATAAGATCGCAATTCGAATTCCGATTCCGCCTCACAATTTTAATCTACTAGGAAGTTTCTACCAGCCTCTGACTGAACGTTCAAATGTTTGTATAGTCTATGGGACTTAACTACGGGGTCATCAGTCCCTAAACTTACAAACTACTTATGAACTACTTACGAACTACGACGGCACAAATATCCATGCCCGAGGGGGGATTCGAACCCCCGACCGTAGTGACCGTGAAGACCGTGACTGGAGCGCCTTAGTCCCCTCGGCCACCGCGGCCGGCTGTGACTGAACGTGTACCTGCGAGAGTGAAATCTGTCATCAAAGCTACGGATGGGCCAACACCATATTGAATTCCAACATTACCGATGGAGGACTCCACGAAGTTTAAAGTCATTTTCAGCCAGGTGTTCGGATACTTTTGATCACACAGTGTATGTAGACAGCGGCAGTGAGGGGGAGTTCCTTCTATGATAACTTCATTTCGAGGAAAGAGTAGGTAAAAGGATTCATCGTGTCTTGAATTTAAATAGCGCAAATGCCAAAATTTGCGGCGAGGAAGGCGGAATGTAGACTGGGGCAGCTGTTTCAAATCAAATGTTCCTAGACCTACTGGACCAAACTGCTATCGTCAACAGTCCCTCGATGAACAAACTATTTAAAGTAACACTTGCTAAGGAGACAACACACACCCATGCCCAAGGGATGAATGAACCTCCTACGGGATCCGCCACCCAGTCCATAGCACGGTGCCTTAGGGCACACGGCTACTCCTGCCGGGCCGGCCGCGGTGTCCGAGGTGACTGAGGCGCTCCAGTCACGGTCAGCACGGCCACTACGGTCGGGGGTTCGAATCCCCCCTAGGGCATGGATATTTGTGTCGTCCTAGTTCGTAAGTGGTTCATAAGTAGTTTGTAAGTTTAGGGACTGATGACCCCGTAGTTAAGTCCCATAAGCTTAACAAACATTTGAACATTTTGCTACTCCTGCGCGGCAGGCAGATGTTTTCCCACTTTTCTATCAATAGTCTTTGCAACAGGGACATATTTGCTTTTTTCAGCTGGTTGTACGTATGCCTCAGTCAAATGACAATGTAAGCGGGGATACACAACAGTGGCGTTCAAAATGTTCAAATGTTTGTAGAACTTACGAGACTTAACTACGGGGTCATCAATCCCTAAGCTTACAAACTACTTATGAACTACTTAAGACTAAGGACGGCACAAATATCCATGCCCGAGGGGGGATTCGAACCCCTGACCGTAGTGGCCGTGCAGACCGTGACTGGAGCGCCTCAGTCCCCTCGGCCACCGCGGCCGGCAACAGTGGCGTAGCACGGATTTCTGCCACCCGGTGCCGGTCCCCATTTTGCCACGGGGTCATCAGTCCCTAAACTTACAAACTACCTATGAACTACCTTATACTAAAGACGACACAAACATCCATGCCTGAGAGGGGATTCGAGCCCCCGACCGTAGCGGCAGTGCAGACTGTGATTGGCGCGCCACAGACCGCTCGGCCACTGCGTCGGCCGCTTCCCTTCCCCCACCATATTTTTGGATCTGAATAACAACAAAAATTGAAACTTTGGCCATAAGTACCAATATTGTTTCACTGTTTATCAAAATAAGATAAGAACGCTGCCATTTATTTTCACTAAATAATTTTTGATTTTTTTGTGTCTCGTTTCCGCCGGTTGTCCTAGGTGTCGGTGGCCGAGTAGAGAGAGATCGACACAGGAAAAAGGATGCACGCGTGTGAGGGTACAGAGTCTGAGGTGACCAGCCAGTGGGACAGCAGAAACTAGAAACACTAAGCTAGCTTATAACAAGATATTATTTCGTAGAAATATGCTACAATAGCACCGTGGTTCGGAACCCACGTTAAACTGTAGGTCCCCCTATAACTGGCTGGGTAAGTCAGTTCGAAGGTCGGAGGAAGGCAACGGCATACCACCTCCAAACAGGACCATGCCTAGTAAAGCACTGTGGTGTTCAAACCAATCTTCGGATTGTTGACTGCTTTACCTTTTTTTTTACTTAACTTTGTTAACTGATGACTTGTGGAATGCAGATACATAGTGTAACTAGGTAGAGGCTTGCCTACTGATGAGTCCTAGTGTCTGTTCTAATCCCAAGTGACCGATCCAGTTCAGTGGTGGCCACAAGCGGAGTTGCAGCAGAGGGCGCTCGTGGCTAACGTAAGAACGCCGCGCCGTGCGTGCATGGCGGCGCGCGGCGAAAGTACGTGGCGCACACTTCAGACTTGTGCGACACCACATGTTTCTTCTATTTTCTACGTGAAGTTCAACAAATGCTGTTTGAAGATTATTTATACGAATTATTTGTGTGAGGTGTTTGTAACAGCAAACAAAAACCTTCATACATTTAAGATAGTTTCAATTAAAAAGAAGTGTTGCACTGCGAAGTAAACACTTTGTAACGTAAAATTTATGATTATAAAAACAGTCTTGGTTGCACAAAATTGATGTTTCATTTATTTATACATGATGCGTTTCACCTCTTCTGGGCAACATCAGAAGTTAAAATAGGGGAAAAAGTTACAAACTTGTTTGAAAACACAATTAAAATTTGTTAAATCTTTCGTAAGCAAGAAATATTAGGAATAGGCAACTTGCAGACTGATAAAACTGCAGGCCACATGACCAAATCAAATGTTCAAATCTTTGTGAAGAAATGTATGACCCATTAGTAGTTATTTGAATAAATACACTTCCCACTCCGAGACACAAATATTTGACATGTTTTGGCCTTTTCACAAACAATACGTGATGAATGAATACCGTTGAAGTGCCATTAGGTTTATTGTCTGAAAAACAGTTAAATATAATTCGAGCGTAATCAGCAATAATCATAGGATATTTACGTTTTCGACTACAAGGAGATCATCTGAATAGTAAATTACGGAAAAAATGTTCAAATGTTTGTAGAGCTTATGGGGCCATCAGTCCCTAAAGTTACAAACTACTTATGAACTACCTTATACTAAAGGCAGCAGGAACATCCATGCCAGAGGGGGGATTCCAACCCCCCCCCCCCCCCCCCCCCAACGAGGAATGGCCTCGCGCATTGCAGCATAGCGCCTCAATGAAGACTGAACTAATAAATCTGACATAAGAGCATATTTTAACAAATAAAATTATTTATCTCTGAAGTTGCAGAGCGTCAAATTATTAAATTCTGTAAAACAGAACCTTTACAACAGATGTTGGGCCGTGGTTGTGGCAGGGAACGGCTCTTACGGAGTAAACAAAGCTTCGCGCGGCTAAATTACGTTTTACAATTGACTTCGTTGCCCCTCCCCTCCACTCTTAAGCAACAGTTACATCTCTTGTGAAGGTTCTATTTTAATGAATTTAATAATTTCATGCTCTGCAACTTCAGAGATAAGTAATTTTATTTGTTAAACTATGCTCTTAAATGGTATTTATTAGTTCAGTCTTCATTCTCCCCACGCCAAAAGGTGAATGTGGTCACGTGGCCTGCAGTTTTATCAGTCTGCACCTTCCCTATTTCTAATATTTCTGGCTTAGGAAAGAATTAACATATTTTCAGTTCCCCATTAGAGACATACGAAAATTTGTGCCAAACTGCGACTCGAACCGGTATTACCCTCTTTTCGTGATCGGTCGCCTTCTAACTATCGGTTATACGAGCACGTTTCCAGGACCGACCGAAATTTCTGTGTACCACAATGACCATATATACGACAGTCACTACGTTCTGGATTCGTTCGTTCAAAATGTTCAAATGTTTGTATAGCTTATGGGACTTAACTATGGGGTCATCAGTCCCCAAACTTACAAACTACTTATGAACTAGCTAATTCTAAGGACGGCACAAATAGCCATGCCCGAGGGGGGATTCGAACCCCCGACAGTAGTGGCTGTGCAGGCTGTGACTGGCGCGCCGCAGAACGCTCGACCACCGCGACCGGCGATTCGTTCGTCTCTAATGTCTTAGGTATTTGTCAAATAGAAAGCATTGAAATCAAATCACCTTCCGCTATTGATATAAAATTAAAGAATACTTGGTCTATAAGTATGTAATAACACTGATTATTTGTAATCATTTGCTTTATAGATAAAATTTGTTACGGCCGCCCCGACACGTCACAAGTATTGCCTCATGCCTGCAATAAGTCACGCTTTGTCCACATCATGCCGGCCGCAGTGGACGAGCGGTCTGCGGCGCGCCAGTCACAGGCTGCACGGCCGCTACGGTCGGGGGTTCGAATCCCCCCTCGGGCATGGATCTTTGAGTCGTCTTTAGTATAAGGTAGTTCATAAGTAGTTTGTAAGTTTAGGGACTGATGACCCCGCAGTTAAGTCCCTTAAGCGTACCAAACATTTGAACATTTTGAACATTTTTGTCCACATCATACATGAGCGATTTACAAAGCAATTGTAACTATTATTCCGAAAATCTCTGTGTCACCAAATTCTTGCATGAACTGGGACGTTTAGGAGCGATGCACTGATTTCCATATGTTGACTAATACGTGCAAAATATAGAAAGAAATTTGTTTTGGAATGCTTTTATTCAGAAACTAAGTTACCTTACAAAATATATTACATTTAAAATTGACATCAAATGTGTCGTGACCATTTTTCAAATCTGTATTTGGGAAATAAAATTCTGGAAACCTCTTACTTGCTTTTTAACCATCTACATCTACATACGTACTCCGCAATTCACCGTAAGGTGCGTGGCGGAGGGTACACCGTACCACTACCAGGAATTTCCTTTCCTATTCCACTCCCAAATAGAACGAGGAAAAATAAGGATGCCTATATGCCTCGGTACGAGCCCTAATTTCTCTTATCTTGTCTTTGTGATCACCACGCGAAATGTAAGTAGGCGGAAGCAAGATCGTACTACACTCAGCTACAAATTCCGGCCCTCTAAATTTACTCAGCAGAAATTCACGAAAAGAACGTCGTCTTTCCTCCAGCGATCCCCAATTAAGTTGCCGGAGCATTTCCGTGACACTAGCGCATTGGTCGAACCTACCAGTAACAAACCTAGCTGCTCGCCTCTGAATTGCCTCTATGTCTTCCTTTAAACTGATCTGCTGCGGTTCCCAAACACTTGAGCAATACTCAAGACGTGGTCATACAAGCGTTTTATACGCGGTCTCCTTTACAGGTGAAGTACATCTTCCCAAAATTCTCCCAATAAACCGAAATCGGCTATTCGCCTTACGCAAAACTGTCCTTACATGTTCGTTCCATTTAATATCGCTCTGCAGTGTTACGCCTAGATATTTGAACGACGCGACAGCATCATGACGCTCACTACTAATGCTGTATTCGAACATTATGGGATTGTTTTTCCTACTCATGCGCATCACCTTACATTTCTCTACAATGAGAGCGAGCTGCCATTCTTCGCACCAACTAGAAATTTTGTCTGAGTCATCCTGTATGCTATTACTGTCAGTTAAGGACGACACCCTCCCATACACCATAGCATCATCAGCAAACAGCCGCAAATTACAACTTACTCTGTCCATCAGATCATTTATATAGATAGAAAATAATAGCGGTCCTATCACACTCCCCTGGGGCACGCCTGACGATACACTCGTCTCTGATGAACACTCGCCGTCGAGAACAACGTACTGCGTTCTATTACTTAGGAAGTCTTCCAGACAGTCACAAATCTGCGAACCTATTCCGTAAGCTCGTATCTTCGTTAGCAGTCTGCAGTGTGGCACCGCGTCGAACGCCTTTTTGAAGTCGAGAAAAACACAATCCGCCTGTTACCCTTCATCCATGGCTCGCAAGATGTCATGTGAGAAAAGGGCAAGCTGAGTTTCACATGAACGATGTTTCCTAAACCTGTGCTGATTCACAGAAAGAAGCTTTTCCGTTTCAAAGAAATTTACTATATTCGAACTGATAATATGTTCAAAAATTCTACATGAAACTGATGTCAACGATATTGGCCTGTAATTGTGCGCGCCAGTTCTCTTTCCTTTCTTATAAACGGGAGTCACCTGCGCTTTTTTCCAATCACTAGGAACTTTGCGCTGAATTAAAGATTCGCGATAAATGCAAGCTAAGTAAGGGGCGAATTCAGCATAATACTCTTTGTAAAACCGAACTGGTATTCCATCCGGACCAGGACACTTGTATTCAGCTTTCTCAGCTGATTCTCTACACCGGAAATACCTATTGCTATGTCCCCCATTTCGGAATTAGTACGTTGATCAAATGATGGTACATTTGTGCGGTCCTCCGGCGTGAAAGATTTCTTAAAAGTTAAATTTAGAACTTCAGCTTTCCGTTTGCTTTCTTCTATTACTGCCCCGGAATGATCAATGAGTGACTGGACAGTGGGCTTTGACCCGCTTATCGATTAAGGACCTGAATTTTTTCGGGTACTCGGAAAGATCTTTTGCTAAGGTATGGTTGTGGTAATTATTGTATGCTTCGCGCATCGATCTTTTTATAGACGCACGAATCTCTACTAACTTTTGCCTGTCATCATTTGCGTGTTCTTTTTTGAACCGAGAGTGCAACAGTCTTTGCTTTCTCTGCAGCTTTCAAACATTATTATTATACCGCGGTGGATCTTCTCCAAATTGAGTAAATAACTGATACGACCTCTGTGAAAACTCCATGAAGGTATATACCTTTTTACAGATTATTTTGGCCTAGGAATGAATATTAAAGAGAAGTGATTTCAGCTGGATTGACTAATTTAGAAGTAGTAGGTATTTTTCATAGCACATTTAAAATGTTTGAATGCAACATAATAACCACACCTTTAAATTTCCTGACAAACCTGTAAGTGTCTTTGTAGTCTTCTTTATAGAGAGTATAGTTGATACCGCCGAGTAAGGTCCAGCCCTGCCGCCCCTAAACATGTGCCACCCGGCACCGCCGCCGCTACCCTAGTGATTTCCCTAAATCACTCCAGGCATATGCTGGGATGGTTCCTTTCAAAGGGCACGGCCGATTTCCTTCCTCATCCTAACCCAAAAACTCCGAGCGTTAGCTCCGTCTCTAATGGCTAAGCTGTCGACGGGACGTTAAACCCTAAGCATCCATCCATCCGCTACCCTACTGACACATAAATAAGTCTGATCCCTTGCTGCGAGCAAGTGGTATAATGGATAGTGGCACTGGCGTAATAGTGTGCCGTAGGTTGACAATTTGTGCAGCACGCGTAGTGTGCCCAATGGTTAAGGCGGGAAATCCGGGTTCGCGTCCCAGTCCGGCACAAATTTTAATATTTCTAACCCTTAGTACAAATGGCGTTTCTGTGATTGAAGTGGACGTAACACTGACATTTCAAGTCACTCAACTCAGGTCGCTGCCGGACCTACGAATATGCTACTTCTCTGTATCTCACATGTTTATTACTGGTAGGCTGTTCTACTCGTTTTCGTAGTGACAATTGAAGCTTTTCAACCATACATCTTGAAATGCATTTTCAAAAAATGTTAGGATGGTCATGCATAAATATTTTTCCTGGAGATAAATTCCGTCTTTGCAACTAAATTAAAGGCTTTTGTTTATGCCATACGTTCAAAATGTTTCAAATGTTTGTATAGCTTATGGGACTTTACTACGGGGTCATCAGTCTCTAAACTTACAAACTACTTATGAACTAACTAAGACTAAGGACGCCACAAATATCCATGCCCGAGGGGGCATTCGAACCCCCGACCGTAGTGGCCGTGCCTACCGTGACTGGAGCGCCTCAGTCACCTCGACCACCGCGGCCGGCATGCCATACGTATTTCGTCTATTTTATTTGGGAAGCTTCCTTACTGGCCTATTATACATATTTTTGTGTTTGATATTTTGCTTCACTACAGTTTCTTTTGTTTAGACCTATTAGGTGAGAAACAACGGCCGGCCTTGGTGGCCGAGGGGACTGCGGCGCGCCGGTCAAGGTCTGCACGGCCACTACGGTCGGGGGTTCGAATCCCCCCTCGGGCATGGATATTTGTCCCGTTCTTAGTCTTAGGTACTTCATAAGTAGTTTGTAAGCTTAGGGACTGATGACCCCGTAGTTAAGTCCCATAAGCTATAAAACATTTGAACATGTTTGCAGGACAAGTTTCCGCAAAGTTAATTTCTCATTTCGTATCATTTATGATTTTTGGCGCTGCTATTCCATTGGTGTCGTCCTGGAGTTCTGTATAAACACTTCAGATAGTTTGATGTTTCGTAATAACACCCCAATAATTTTACAAATTTCACTTGCACTTTACCCTAAGATATCAAATCAAATGTTTGTAAATGTATCGGGCCAAACTGCGTGGTAATCAGTCCGTAGCTCACAGACTGTTTAAACTAAGGTAAACTAACCTAAGGACCACACCCACCCATGCCGGAGGGAGGAATCGAACCTCCGACGGCTAGCAATCGCGCGCTCAGCAGCGAGGCGCCTTAGACCACTCGGCTACTCCACCGCGGCCCCTAGGATTTAAAAGTGTTTGTCTGTGTGTAGTGTTGCCAACTACAGCTGTGTGCTCATCAGTTGTCTTTTTTGTGTTGTGTCTCTGTGTAGTATTTGTGTGTGTGCGTATGTGTGGGTGGGTGTGGGTGGTAGTAAGACATTTGTTATATCTGTGCTATTGTTGTTATTTGGTCTAGTTTATGCGACTGAATGAGGAAGGGAGAGTGTAAAGGAAGGAGAATGGAAGGGATGGACAAAAGAGGGCCGCGGTGGAGTAGCCGAGCGGTCTAAAGCGTCTCGCTGCGGAGCGCACGGTTGCTCGCCGTGGAGGTACGAGTCCCTGGAGCATGGGTGTGTGTGTTGTCCGTAGGTTAGTTTACCTTAGGTTAAGTAGTTTGTAAGCTACGGACTGATGACCACGCAGTTTGGTCAGATAGATTTACAAACATTTGAACATTTTTTGACAAAAGAGGGAGAGAGAGGGAGGGAGAGGGAGAGACAGAGAGAGGGAGAGAGAGAGAGAGAGAGAGATAGAGATAGATCGAACACATTATTATAAATCTTTGTTTTTTAATGTTTTAGTAGCCATCTTGATCAGTGAGTTATTGCTTATGTTGATTAATCACTTTCTTTTTCATAAGTAGAGCTCTTAGTGTATGAAAATTTACCTGTAATGCCAGTAAATTTTTCTTGTGGTCGTTCACGCTAATCATTTTCATGTATTGCGCAATGCTAGATGATTCATGTTCCGTGTTTTATCAAGTATTTGGTAAAGGTGGAATGACTGCTTCTTATGTATTTCTTACACCTAGTTTTGAAATTTATGATTGTCATTTCCAGAAATAGTGATTTACATTCTTGGCATTCTAGTTGGTACGTACTCGACCCTTCATATTTGTCTGGTTTGTCTCCTATTTGTAAATGTGACTGGAGTTTGTTTCTAGTTCTGTATGCAATGTGTAATCCTTGTTTCTTTATTATATTTTGTCTTCTGTGCGCAGATTTCATTTTTATGTTAAAGTGTACCATTTTCTTTAGCGAGTTGTGATACAAAAGTTATTTATGACCCAGTAGGCCTAAAACAAGTATAATTAGAAAAACTGTAATAAATAACAATATCCGTAATTATTGTACAATAGAAATATTATAAAACAAACATGTTTTACATGTCGCTGAGAAATCATCCTAAATAAAAAAGCTAAGAAGTACGGCATAAACAAGTGCCTTCTGTGCAAAGACGAAATATACATCCAAAAAATTTCTAAGCCAGTCAGGAACGACGGAAAGTGGTTAAAACGACGTTAGATATTTTTTATTTATGTATATTCTCAGAGTTACGGTTTCTGTTCGTGGATAACTTTATGTTCGTTCTGTATCGACATTTATGGGCTCTCTATGTAACTCTGTTCAGTGAGTAATATTCATTACGATGAACTGTAAATAAAAGTTTATTAACTTACAAAGTGAAGGCGCTGATATTACTGACAACACTACATATGCAAATGGTAATGCATTAGCATTGTTCTACTGCGCCAGTAGGGACATACCACTTTCTCAACCTGACCATAAAATTAATTTCAGGTATTTACTCGATAATATGAACAAAATATTTAAATCGAAAATAAATTAAAGTGCACGAATGTAATCAGTTTGACCACGTCTATAAAATAAGTTCTTGGAATAGTAGAATAATTGTATAAAAGCAGCATTGCAAAGAGCAGCTTATTTAAAAGTAATAACCTTTTTTTACACAGGCGCATCGCACAATCGTAATGATATGCTGTTGTTTGACAGCAGTAATTACTCACACTGTCTGGTGGTAATTATATTTACGTTCGTATGAAGCTGTGTAATTGCTCTGATACGGCCGTGTAAGTAAAATTAGTTTATTTCGTCCACATCTGCTGCTTTCAAAGTGAAATAAATCAGCTGTAATTCAATTTAAGGAGAATTCGTATTTATCGTTCATAATCAGAACAATGGTAGCATTGAGCGCGCCGTCGACATCGTATCATAGCTAGCATCTATATATTCCATTATACATACACTCGTCAGCATTGTTCCTCTAGACTGTATGCAACTGTTTTTGACGACACTTCAGCTTTTTAATTCCGTTCAGTCGTTTAGTTGTTAGTCATTGACATTACCGTAATGTATAAATTCCATTTTTTTTAATACCGAGCGTTTAAACCATTCCTATTTATATGTGCGGATATTGTGACCCACAGATGATATAAAAATGAAAAGTTAGCATACACAGTTTACTTTCTGATACAATTTTTGCGACAATCCATCTTTTGTATCCCATCCTCGTCGCCACTTTTGTGTCTCGTTTCCGTCGTAGGTGTCGGTAGCCGAGTAGAAAGACCGACACAGGAATAAAGGATGCACGATTGTGCAGGTAGGAGGTGACCAGCCAGTGAGACAGCAGAAACTAGAAGCACTAGAGTAAATTAGAACGACATATATATTTCTCAGAGACTTAGTAACACTTTTACATAGCTCAGTACTGCAGAATGCTGATACATAGTTGAGCTAGAGGCCTGCCTAGTGCCTAACCGATAGCCAAGTCTTAACTGGTGCCTATCTGAATCCCAAGTGTTAACTGGTTCCTATCTCAGTCCCAAGTGAACGATGTCGTTCAGTGGTGTCCACGAGCGGAGTTGTAGCAGAGGGCTCTCGTGGCTGACGTCGTAAGAACGCCGCGCCGTGCGTGCATGGCGGCGCGCGGCGAAAGTACGTGGCGCGCACTTTAGACTTGTGCGACACCACACGTCAAGTCAAACTAAAGCTTTCGAATTCAAAAGCGTGGTGTGAACTCTACAATGACATGCAGAGGTCTTCTGAAGGAACCGCGAATCTATCTGGAGTTTTAAAGTCATTTGCTTCGATCCAGGAACACAAATTCAATTAATTTCTAAGAAACGTGAAAGATTTTTTTGTGGCTAGTTCCTAGTACTCCACTGACGATTTTCTTAGTAGAACCAACTGAGCCACGCGGAAGTAGCCGAGCGGTCTGGAGCGCCACGTTGCGGATCGCGCGGCCTCCCGCGTCGGAGGTTCCAATCCTTCCTCGGGCATGGATGTTTGTGTTGTCTTTAGCATAAGTTAGTTCATAACTATTTTTAAGTTTAGGGACTGACGACCCCGCAATTAAGTCCCATAAGTTTTACAAACATTTGAACATTTTTTGATCCAACTGATGTATTTCTTTTTAATAGTATCGGATAACGTGAGTGAAATCCGTTCCTGCACATATTCAGTGCAGTAATCTTATCAGTGTAACTCAGAAATAATACTTGTATTTGTTTTATAATGAATATTTACAACATCCTAAGAATTATCACAGTCATCTAGTGTGTTGAACATTTACATGTTTTCTTCCTACAGTTTTCAAAAAAAAAAAAAAAAAAAAAAAAAAAAAGAAAAAAAATGTTCAAATGTTTGTATATTCTATGGGACTTAACTACGGGGTCATCAGTCCCTAAACTTACAAACTACTTATGAACTTACTAAGACTAAGGACGGCACAAATATCCATGCCCGAGGGGGGGATTCGAACCCCCGACCATAGTGGCCGCGCAGACCGTGACTGAAGCGCCTCAGTCCCCTCGGCCACCGCGGCCGGCTACAGTTTTCTTCCAATATTTATGAAATTTTGTACACGTAAGCTTCAGTCCATGAGACCGGTCGCCGTAAGTGTAAGAATCACGTAAGATACATAGTTCACGAGATATAACGTCATAAACAATGAGATGCGCGAAAAACTGCTACATTTAGCGACAATGCTGCTCATTTTCTCCTAAACCACTGGACCGATTTAAACCAAATTTGGTACACACATTCCTTACCGTGAGGTAAAAATTTCTGCATGGTTAAGAATCACATACGGCACATGGTTCAAAAGATATTACGTCATAACCAATAGAAATCGCAAAAAATGCCATATAATGCGGCGAGACTTTCGAAATACACTGTATGAGAATGACAGTACTTAGCGACTTTCAACAAACTTTAAACGTTATTTCAAAACTTTATTAAACTTTTCCTTGCTGGCAACCATACCAAAATGATGAAAGGAAAAACGTTTGTCGCTTACTACTTTTCCGCTGTTTATGGAGTAAAACTACGGCTCTCGGTATGACGTTACAATTTATAATTTGACGACTACAAATTGTAGCGACAGGAAATTTTACAGACAGTATACACATATATAGTTGAATGTATCTTCTAAATTGTATCACATTCCGACACGTAGTTCATGAGATATAAGCACGTAGACAGTAACGTTTCCCTGTTCATGGACTAAAGCTGCGGCATTCGGTGTTTCGTTACAATTTGTAATTAATACACTACAAATTGTAGGAGCAGGAAATTATACAGACAGTATACACGCATATAGTTCAGTGTACCTTCTAAATTGTATCGCAGTACGACACGTATTTCATGAGATATGAGCACATAAACAGTAACGTTCACGGAAAACCGCCTCATCACGCACCCAGTTTTAGTCTATTACTTCTTTACTACTAATTGTATTCCCAAGAGATTTTACAGACATACAGCCCTTATACAAATGAACATATACCTGAAAAATGGCAGGAAGAGGTAAATACCCGGGCAGCGCCGGGTTTTCAGCTAGTCTTAAGTAAAGAAAGACAGACCACAGCCACCTAGGAAGTTTATTTTCCTTGTGTTGTGTGATGAATCTATGCAAATTGCGCCCAGTGAAATTTGCGCCCAGCCTGACATGTGTGAAATTTGCACCCAGTACCTGCTCCCTTTGTGTCAGCCTTACCTGCACCTGGGTCACCCTAATCACCCTCAACTACCTGCTCCTTGGACACGGCCGAACTGCGCCCCAGTGGACCTCCTCTACCACAGTAGTTGCAGGCGCCAGCTGTCTGTTAAACGGCCTTACTGCCACTCTGACTGTCGAAGAGTTCACATCGTGCAATTTGTGTATTTTTGACACAGTAGTTCTGATATGGAAGTTTCAACCACTAATTGCGGTAATTCAAGTTGTCACTACGAAGGTTATTCTCACTTGCAAGGAAAGTACTTGGGTTCGAACAAAGAGATCTGTATGAACGTTTGGGTACAGGGCCATTACGTATCCCTCATTGTGCTGGTGGGCTTCGTTTTCCTGCAAAACTCTGCAATCATGCTCTAGATAGCAATGTAGATGTAACTGTAGACGCCAGTTGTCCGTCAGTATCATCCCCATCATCATCATCATCATCATCATATGTTAGTGTTACAACACTATCTGTTTCTAGCTTGTGCTCATATTTATGTATTATAATAGATACCAGAAAGCATGCGAATTATTCATCTTCTACGCCAATACTATCTTCACGAAGGAGTATTCTTCGTAACTTCAACTCAACGAATTGCAGTACATTAGCAGGATTGATTAGCAATCGCTGACCTATCTGACGCCTCGCCACACAAATAACGTCGCAAAACGCGACTTGAGAAGCGCACTGCATCGTCCCTACTGGTCCCGACTGGCGTACTGGCAGCTCAACGTGCAATTCGGCGTGGCACACATAGATAGATGTCTCTAACGGACAACTGCAGAGTTTTACAGATGCGGGAGTATCACTAGTGCAATAAGGGGCCTTTACATAAACTCTCAAGCGATTTTAGTGCATTTGTGTTTGTTAGAGCCCAAGTACTTCCCTTGTTAGAGAAGAGAATCAAAGAAGACGGAACAGTGACATGGTGCTGTTCGAGACAGAAAGCAAACCACTGCCGAGGAATGCCGAAAACCAGGGATTCGACAAAGCTTCTTTCATTCGAGCATCAATGTGGACCTCCAGATGTCGCTCGGTTAGAAGTAAGAAAGACTTTGGATCAGGCAAAGAAAAGGGCAAGAGACGAAGATATGTCTATTTCCAAAATATATTCAGAGGACCTGGGTTGCTTGCATAATCGAGGCTATGATTTGTCACTGAAATGTCAGCGCAGCAAGCAACGAAGAGAGCTTTGAACCACCAGCGAGCGAAATCACAGGAACATGAGAGAGATCCACCAACAAGAGAAAAAATTGGCCTAAAGGCAGATTTACTAGCAATGAAGGCAGCAGTTTTCTGTTAAGCGACGACAAACTAGGAGAGAGGATAATAGTTTTTAGCAGAAGGCAGGAAGAGAGGTTCTAAGGAGTAAACAAGACTTTTTTTATAGAATGAAACTTTCACTCTGCAGCGGAGTGTGCGCTGATATTAAAGTTTCTGGCAGATTAAAACTGTGTGCCGGAACCGGGACTCGAACCTGGGACCTTTGCCTGTGGCTAAGCCATGTCTCCACCATATCCTTTCTTCCAGGAGTGCTAGTCTTGCATGGTTCGCGGGAGAGCTACTGTGAAGTCTGGAAAGTAGGAGGCGAGGTACTGGCGGAAGTAAAGTTGTGAGGCGACATCGTGAGTCGTGTCGGGATAGCACAGTCGGTAGTGCGCTTGCCCGCGAAAGGCAAAGGTCCCCGGTTCGAGTCCCGGTTCCGGCACACAGTTTTAATCTGCCAGGAAGTTTCAACACTTTATGTTTTCGCAAATATACACCATTCACGCCGACTTTGGGAGTACAAATAACGAGACGAATGTCTATCCAGTTGCCTTAGTGCCACTGCCAAACAAAAGAAAAGAGGCATGTCCGTCATTTCCGAAATTTGATGGAAAATATTCCAGAATGGAAACCTGAAAACGTGACCGCAGATTTCGAATCAGCTGCAATTTCAGAAATTAAAGTTGTATTTCCGACAGCCAAAGTGCATGGATGCGTACAAAATTTCGGAAGTTATGTAGAAAAGTAGTTGAACAGTTGCAGATTTTTATACACGAAATATTTTTTCTGTATCTGTTCACGTTTGGTTTATATAACCAAACGGAACTTACTTTGTGGACATACCTCATACAGTATATGTGTTTCACAATGCACCAAAACGAAAGCGAACCCTTTCCAGAGGCAAACCTATACAATTATACTTCTCATTCAAGCGTCATCAGACCATTCCTCACTAGTTTTTATAAATTAAGTGACATTACTAATCGCCAAGTATAGAGTCACTTGATATTTCTTAGTATTCAAGAAGTGTAGTTTGTATAACAACATATCTAATGGAAATGACATTGATGATGACTGCTGAATGGTACTGCAAGTGAAGCAAAATAACGTAATCTTTTGTATTTACTGCAGTTTTATGTCTCTGTGAAGTCTATTTTGTTCTGTTTACAGCTGACCAATTTTGTTTGACAATCTTACCGAGCGGGTTTATCGCAGTGGCTAGCGCATTAACTCAATTCGGTAAACCTGGGCTCACTTCTCAGGCCAGCCAATCTGTATTTGGGTTTTCGTGGTTTCTCAGCTCAATCCAGGCAAATGCAGGGATCGTTTCTCACGGAGGCTATGGTTACTTACTCCCCTTCCTATTACTAGAAATCTGAGCGAAAGCAGTATCTTTAATAACAATCAACGTGACGTAAAACACCAGGATAAAGTTTGTTTGCGCTAGGTTATGATGACGATGAATACTTTAATGATGCCAACATAAGACTCAAGAGTTATTTGGGTGTTACTCAACGTCTTGAGTATATTTCCTGTGAACAATATCGAACTTGAAAAGAACTGTACGCAGAATTTTCTATTTGGTTACGTAAAGGCAATATTTTACCCTATTTCAGACTGACGTTTACGCAGAGACGTAGTTTGGCGCCCACTACAGACTGTTAATTTGCCCCCCCCCTCTCCCCACAATGACTACCTCACAAAAGCATAAAAGACTAAATTTATGTGTAGAAGTTGTTTCATTCGCGTGATTATGTAATCTAAGTATAATTTTAACTACTTAAGAAACAGATTTTATGGATTACAACGAATAAGGAAAACGCATTAAAACGGATGATCTGATTATCAAGGAAGCAGGACAAGTAACTAAAGATCTCCTTAGGAACAGGTGACTAGCACGTACGTTAGAATTTCTTGTTCTTTTTTGGATGCAAATGTTGAAATTTCATCACCAATATCGATGTCTTCTGTTAGCCCATTTTTATTCAATGACTGATAAATTTGACAGTCGTGCTAGTCTCGTAGTGGACACAAGATAATTCTTAATTAATTTGACATATGAGAAAAATAATGTTCTTGCATAATGCTGTCAAAACTTACAAACGTTAAGAAAAATCCTAGCGACAGAATAAAATTTGGAACTGTTTCGGAGAAAAATCTTCGTACTAGTAAAATTTGTGCAAGGATACCAATTTCAGGAATATCATGACAATTGTAAACTGATATTTGTATAATCGTCTGAAGCTTTGTTTCTGAAGTTTTAATGAAATGACTACGATCTGAAATATCGTCTGATATGTGATTTTGCAAAGTGTATCTATTGTTTGTAGGAAGATGTCGTTGCACCCTGCGTACTGTCTAATATGATTAAAAATAATTCAATATTTTATATAGTTTAAAATCTTTTCTTAACAGTTGCATCCAGTAGTAAGATAAGTTCCTTTTGCGTAGTCGGGCATAAAGAATGTGTAATTATTTTGTCAGGCTGTCTCTTCCCCCCCCCCCCCCCCTCCTTCTCCTCCTCACATTTTTTTTCTCTGGATGCAGAGAATATGATTTTAAATTAAGTATCAGCAGTCTCTGCTGACTGCTGATATTTAATTTATTCACCAGTGTTGCTGCAACTACCGCCAACACCACCATGGAATGGAATGCATTGAGAAGATAATTTTGTTCGAACAAAATCATACTGGCATCTACAAGTATTTTAAAAATATTGTTCCATTTTCTTTCTAGTTTTGCAGACGCTGTCCATGTACCGTAGTTAATATTTATATTGACAAACATGTTATTAAGGGGTTGGGCCTTTCTAAAGGCTGGATAAATAGGCTTGTTGCTGATTTATTGTCAGAAAAACCACAAAATAAAGCGAGATTAGAAAAAGGGTAGGCCTATATGTATCATACAAATCAGTGACTGTATACAATAATTTTTGTGAGGCGTTTAATTCCAAACTGGCAGCTGTGCGGCGTTTTACGATGACGTCTTCATTTCTTCCAGGGCCCACGGCCAGACAAATAGCTCCTGTATGTTTGCAATTATAATAAGCCAATGAATGTCGTTAGATTATATATAATAACTCTTACTGAAGGATGTAGGGTTTTTTCGATATATTGCTTTGAGGCTACATGCCGCACTTATAAGAGGAATGTGAAAAGGTTGTCCACAAATCCGTCACATAATTGTTAACAAAATGAGGAAAGTGCAATAGGAAACACAAATCCTACGTACTTCCGGACACAATGTATTGTTCAAGATATATTCGCATTTCAAGTGATTCGGTAGAAAATTGTTTGAGGGATGTTTCCAGCAACCTTTAAAATTCCTGTTCCGAGATACACGCGTTTGAAGTGGTGTGTAGTAGAAACTTAATTCTCTCTCTCTGTCTCTGTCTGACGGCTGAAAACGCCAGCTCGGAAACCTGCAGGTAGATTCCCTCAACTCTTTTGTCTCTCGGGAAGGGGATTAGCGGACCCGTCCTCGACCCTTTCGGGGCGCAATTTTCACTGGGCGCAATTTTCAGTACACCTTTGTGTGGTACATCCTGGTTCGCTGAATTTCGCCTACGATTGCGGCGCCTGCTTCTGCCGAGTTGGGTGAGTTTCGCTTTGCTTCGCGCGTGTGAGTGGCTGAATGCTTGTTAATTGTAAATCCCTCCCCCGACGATGTTCAGTTCAGATTAATTTAGGTTACTTTTCAATGGGATGCATTTTTACTGTTTAACAAAATTGGTTCCCCCATTTTGCGCATGTTTCAACTGAGTAAATAATTATTGTCAGTGAAATTTTATCCTACTTATGAATATTAGTTTATGAATACCCTCCCTTTTTTATTTAATGTTGTTTTTCACCAGTGCTGGGAACAAATTCAGATGCAAATTATCATATTTTAATTCCGTTGCGCCATAAATGTTCTCTCAGCCACCTTCATGAAATACTTTAGTTCGCGGTGGCTTGTATATTAATGATTGTGTGGAATTCTCGTGATCTACGACGTGTGTCGGCCACCGTCTCTTTGTCTTCCTGCTGCTAAAGTAAATTTTGATCAGTTCTAAAGTTTGGGCCGGGGAACAAGATTCTATTGCAGGAAGTAGTCGGTAGTTCACGCGAATCCTTTAACTGGTCTTTACGGCCAGAATTATATGTTTAAAGTAAGCTTGTAACTGGCTCCTTTCAGCTAGAATTAATTTTCCGAATGACGGTGGTCTTACAAGGTGTGTTTCAAATTTTCCTGTACATCTGTTTGATTAAGTCATTAATTCTCTTTCTTACAATGAATGTGGTACTATAACTTATAACTGCAATAAATAACAGCTCTCCAGACGGAAAGTGACAGCTCTGGCTATAAATCTCAATAACGTGTTTTTCTTGGCATGACAGGATTTACACTCATTACTTGGAACTGTTCTAGCACTGCTTACTCAATACTAATGTTCAATTATGTAGGGAGTAAATTTCGACCATTAAGAAATGTCTCGAAGATCTTGGTGTGTTTTTCAGGAAGCGAAGTTTCCTGATAACCTTGCTGTTAAAGAAGCAACGTCTCCATTCCGTGATGTGGAGGCAACATCATCCACAGTGAGTAATATCAGTAGATGACGTCTGAATTCCTGGGATTTAAGGGTTATCTGTGAATTATCAGAACAGATGTGATGATAATGACATGACAGTATAATTGTGTAATATGATACTGCGATGAGTGTCATCCTACCTCTGAATAACTTAACAGAATGCATGAACACATACTGCATGCTGGATTTGTATTCATGATGCCTACATCATCAATAAATGCAAATGATCCTATGATAACTGTGTAATAAGATACTCTGATGGGTGTCATCTTTGAATTTATCAGAACAGACTTGATGATAATGACATGAGAGTATAATATTATACTCTGATGAGTGTTATCTGTGATCATAATGATGTAAGCGTGTAATATAATACTTAGATTTCTTGGAATAGTAAAAATCATGTTGTAATGTAACGCCCAGTTACAAGAAATCTGCGTATCGTGTTACACACTGGCATCATTATCATCCAGTTCCATGACAGGTCGTTCCTGTTGAAGATTTCAAAGTCGCTGCCCACAAACCACACATGGGGTTGGCTGGTGGTGGTGGTGGGGGGGGGGGGGTATAATCATTGGATGTCACTCTCCTATACAAACAACTTACTATTGTATTTATTTTTGATTCGATGTGCAGTTATCGTGATATTTGAATGTCTTCAGTTAAAATGAATACAGTATATACATGGACTGCAGTTGTATGAGTAGAGATTCATGTCTAAATGCTCTGACATGCTGATACTTGCCGTTTTCTTCTACTGTGCTTGTTACACGTAGGAACCTAAGACTGCTTATTGGTAGTACCACTCTCCAATATTTCTCTTTCTGCCACACCACTGCCACAATGTAGAAGAAATGCAACTTGGTCTTAACACCATGTCTTGTAGTCACAAACTTGTCGAATTTACTACGCAGGTTAGAGTTAAATGACCAACACATCTCCGTCTTTAGCATTACAGATCCCCTCTTATCCGTCAGTTCCTGGCAATCCACCTGAGCACAGATTTTAATTTGCAAAATATTATCGCAAAAAGGGTCTGTAATAAGTGTAGCTGAACTAAAATTCTTCTTGCAAAGGGGAGTAGCATGATTGGTGTGATTTATGTTGCCAACGTCAGTTACAAGATTGTCCAGATCATTGTAATTGTATGCACGGCCAGCTAAGTAGTGATCGGAAATGCGCACACTACTGCACATGACTCTTATGCACGTGTGATTTCACCACAGTGTACATCATTAACAAGATCCCTTTATGTTCATTGTGTTGCAAGCCAACACTTAAAAATTAAATTTGTACTAGTTAGACTAACATGCCAAAGATGCTCTTCGTAATGTAGTCCTGTTTTTTTTTTATAACTAATACCAATCATCTCACCGCTAAGCCGATTGGACTATAATTATTTTTCTTTACATCCATTAGTGAAGGTTAATTTTAAAAATAGCATGTGGTCTCCTCCTGTGTAGAGTAGGTTCTCACAACTGTTTACTATCTTTTCAAATGTTATTAGCTCTGTTAAGCCCGAAGGTAGGTAGGGGTAGTTAATCTAGCATTACTTAATAATTTTTAGATGTAACTATCATCATTATTAGCATGTATTTCATCCTGTAAAAGGCTAGGCTGTACAGCTATGTTAACAATATATTTCAAATTTTTTTGCGGAAATTTCTGTTGTTATTAGGTCTATTACGTCTGGAAATTGCCATGGGGTACTTACTTTAGAGATGTAATGCATTAATTTTACCATCATTTTGGGATACTTTATGTAAAAATCACAATTTTCAAAGTTTTCTCTTTTAATATAAAATCACATTATTTTACACAAATATCGCTTTTTCTGTATACATTCTATACTATGATGGCAGTTGGGTTGAAGGACCTTTTTAATGTAGCATATTACGAGATCTTAAACCATTCAGAAAAAGATTATTTGAATGTAATGGCGTGGTACGAAGATAGTACTAAGTGCGTAACTTTATGTAGGATTTTATACCAATGACAACGAGCCAACGACCTTGTTGGAAATGCTATAGTAACATTTAACTAGCGTCAAATACATGGGACATAGAGTTAACGTTACAGTGCACATAAAGAACAAAATAGAATTACTTTTTGCATGGTAAGCCAATGCTGCCATTAGCAGAGGTGTAATTAAGCTTCACAGGACACTTTTGCACACCAACAATTGATTTTTCAACGTACTTTGTAGAATTTAAGCTGTTGATAAGCTTGGAAATGGCATCAGAGAATTTCCTTTAGAAATTTTATGTCCATTATGTTTTTTCGTATATCCTGTTTGCTTTCGATATATCGAATTTAGGTATGTCTTTTTTAATTGTGGTACATCTATATCTTCTGCTTAGTGCCTTTGGTGTCAGCTGATTTACTGTCACTCATGTGTACAGTGAGTGACTTTTTGTAATAAATAAATAGCACCTTCTTCCTTCTAGGAATGAGTGTCTACTTTTTCCATCTTAAAGTAAGGCATATCCTATTGTAGTATTGGCTCCTTGGATTACCTGCAGTTACAGGACCGAAAAGGTTGGTTTTGCACTCTTAACGTTCTTATGCATTAGTTTTTCTACTTGGAAACTAAATTTCGCATTTGAGAGGTGTTGTTGGTGTTGGTGGTCTTCAGTCCGTAGACTGGTTTGATGCAGCTGTCCACGCTACCCTGTCCTGTGTAAGCCTCTTCATCTGAGAAGACGTACGGCAACCTGCATCCTTTTGAATCTGCTTACTGTATTCGTCCCTCGGTCTCCCCCTACGAATTTTACCCCACACTTCCTTCTAATGCTAAGTTGACGATTCCTTGAGGTCTCAGAATGTGTTCCACCAACAGGTCATAATTTTATTTCCTGTTGTGTGTGTCTAGATAGCACGTATTTCATGCAGTTACAAACCTTTATAGGTTAGGGCCGATTTTTAAATGAAACGATGTTTAGAGCTTCTTTCTAATGTCTGAGTTGCTATACGCTTGGAAATAATTTTTGATTGGCATTGTTTACGTGTAAAAGACTTAATTGAATGCCCTGTTTTTGTCTAGTTAGTGGGCATCCCATGTATTTACAGTCTTCGACAATCTAAGGAACTGTGTTGTTGACGCAAAACACTTATTTAACGTCAGTGTCCAGGAGACCTTGGAATGAAGGTGATCTTCTTCTTCCGTCATGCATCAGGCTTTCCCTCAGCCTGTTGATGCTACAGTTGGTCCTTCCAACGTTTTACAGGTCTTCCAACGCATCTTTTTCCTTGCGGAGTATGTCGCCAAAATTTTGATTCGTCCATTCGTAGCAGATGGGATATCTATTCTATCGGTATTCGTCAACCTTAGTGTTTATATCGAAAATATCTACTTCCTTCCTATATATCTATATTTCTTTTGTAGTATAGCTTGGTGTATCCTGTTATGTACCTGAGGAATTTCATTTCATTGGCTTATAATCTTGTTTTATCTTTCTCTTTTAATACCCAAGATTCACTTCCATATAGTATAGTATTGATATAACTTTATAAAATGTTAGATATGTTTCTATTCTTACTTTACGTTGGAGGGCTCTTCTGATATTGCCATTTAAGTAGTTAAATGACTAAATTTCTTTTTGATCTAGATCTCCCCTGTACGATAACATGGTCCCTAGAAATTTGAATCTACCTACTTCCTCTGTAATATTATTTTCTATAACTGCTTTTTTTTCTTATTGGATTTTTTCACAGAAAGCCATGGCTTTTTTTATTGACTTGTTTGGTGTAGTTCGTAGGCAGCTCTCTGCAGTCCACCTTCATTATTCGAAATTAGCAGCTGTTCATCTGCGAATAACAAAGTCAGTATGTAATCTTTTTGTTTTAAGTCATATGTCTAGTTATTCAGTTTCATTTTCCATTGCCGTACAATGTCGTCAATATATATATTTAAAAAAGCAACAGAGAGAGGCTGCAACCATGTTGTACTCCTAAATTAATACGTTCTGTTGTTTCCTCATTATCCCCAGTTATTCGGATTCTTGTATTAGCATTGATCTTTTGAATTACGTGTACAATGTGTATTGGTATACCTCTTCTTATTAAAATTTCCCACAATACCTGTATAATTGCTTCGTCAAAAGCCATTACATAATCGATGAGAAGGATGTGTGTTTCTTTATTGAATTCCTGTGTTTTTATATAATTTGCTGAAGCATAAATTTGTTGTCTGCACAGCTTCTCCTCTTCCTGAATCCATTTGGTCTTCTGATAAAATCCACTATGGATTTTAATCTTTCAGTTATTATCCTAGCATAGATCTTACACGTTGTATTTAATAGTGTTATGCTTCTATAGTTTTCGGGTTTTGATCTGTCTACTTTTTTAAATATTGGTTTTATGCGTGATATCTTCCATTCTTTTGGTATTTTCTTTGATATCCAGCAAAGATAAAAAATCTAAGGAACTTTTTATTTTTATTTATTTATTTATTTTTTTAATTCGCTGAAGAATATTTTATTAGTTTGCTGTTAACGCTATAACTTCCTACTGCCTTTCGGTTCTTTGTATATCTGAGAGCGTGTTCTAATTCTTGGAATTCAAGATGATCTGGATTTGTTTCAATATATTCATCATTTTCTGTGTTCATTTCATCAGTTCACATATCCTTTTAATAATGCATCCAATCCTTGTGCTTGATTACATTGATATCTCTGTCGCTGTTATTCAAATGTCTTACCATATTATATTCAAGTGTTTGTCACCCATGGATATCATTTTCAATCCTGACAACAAAGTTATCACATGAAAACCATTTATTTTTTCTTTTTGTCGCAGTTGCACTATTTAGAAGTTGGTAACTAGTTTCGGACTTGTTCGCCCATTTTCAAACCATATGCCTTATTCCAACCATAACAATGCACTGCATGAAGCAAATGACTGATAAAATCTATATGTTGTCCACTATTAATACATGATTACATTGAAATTTAAAATACGTTAAAATAGATAATGTGTTCAAGGGCCTCCAACGTTTACTGGTCCGTGACCTACCTGTAAAAACTTCCATCAGAAAGCACGCGGCACGTCCCGTGACTTGGCCTGGCCAGGCAGGGTGAGTGAAATACGTATGAAAAATTTAGAAATTTTATTTCCCATTCCTGCGCGTCGCCCTTATATATTTCCGTGACTGTATGAAACAATATTCGTTTTATCTGGTACCATTCACTTTGTTTGATTCTATTTCTGGCGACTCCTCACATCGTTGAGAGAAAGCACAAAGGTAATAGACAAAGTGAGATATTCGCGAACCCAGCGAGTTTGGTAGCCATGACCTTTCACTCTCCAACCAAGAATCTTGTTGCTAGCCTAGGCTTCAACAACTGGGACAACGCCAATTATTGGATGCTTACCGAAACCAGATGAAAACATTTAATTTGCAATAAAAACAGTATTGAGGTTATTAATCGAGATAAAATGTATCCTACCTTTTAAGATGACGAAATCACACGCACTATGCAAAATTTCATTAAGATCAGTTGAGTAGTTTGGGAGTTCATCATGGGCAAACATCGGGACATGGAATATATAAGATTACGCGAAGATAGTGCGTACAGTCGTAATGATACCTGAGGCCAGGAGCCGCAGTTGTTAGCGAGACTGCTCATTACGGAGAATACCCGTTCTTGAAACCCCGGCCTGACACAAATTTTCAACTTTCTCCATCGATTTGATTTAATGCTCATGGGCAGTTAATATCTTGAATTCGTTTTGACTACCTGTTATGGCAGTTATTGGGGTTCCTTTCCACTACATTCAAGTATGAAGCGCAGCAATAACGATTATACGAACTCCTCTGTGTGCATTTTATTGAAATCGTCTTTGTGGTCACGGTAGCTCTACGCTGCAGGATTTAGTGTTTTCCTAGAGTCCGCGCTTAGAGATGATTCTTGAAACTTGGTATCAATGCATTCACGGAGTAGTTTACGCCTACCTTTTGCTGACTGTAGTTCATTTTCTTCTGTATTCCCGTGACTCTCTTCTAGCGTTCAAACAAACCTGCAGATATTCTTGCTACCCTTCCTTGTATATATTAAATATCCCTCTTTTACTTCTCTTTTGTATAGGTCTCTCACACTTATCCTAGGATAGACCGAAAAATGTGTTGCAAGTTATCCCCTCTTTATACTTATTGATTTTCATTACCAATCTACAACTGAACCGAAGTCTGCTATCTACCTCACCCCTGCGACTAAGTGAAATTTAAGTCATAAGATACCAATCTTTCTTTTGTTGCATGGAGAGCACAATCTTACATTTGAGAACGTTTAGAGCTAGTTTTCAGTCACTGCATCATTCTGAAATCTTTTAAAGTTTTTTTCAGATTTTCTTCCTTTTTTCAGACAGTATTTAATTATAGTTAACCATACCGTCTAAGAGATGGTCTGCAAGATCATTAACGTAAAACATAAATGGAAAGAATCCTAACACAGATCATTAGGGTACACCTGTAGTTCCATAAAAGGTGACAAGAGCATTCTATGATTATAAGCTTGGCATCGTATCTCAGTATTAACGAAATGCTGAATCCGAACGCCAAATCTCATTTGAATTATTCGTGCTTTATCTCATGTTAAAATGTGTACCTATGCAGCGAACCTGTATATAAATATTCATCATATGGATTTGCAGCTCTTGTTTTTGCCGTGTCTGCTATTAAATTTATTGAGTATATCTTCCGCCTATTATGCAAAGCAGTGTTTCTTCATGATCCAGATATGTTTCAGCATCTCTATGCACCATCAGTTAGTTTTCGTTATTTAAAACTGTGTGAATTAACCTATTTTATCACTAATCCTCTATACGAAAATTATATAGACAGACAAAACAGTACACGTATGTTGCGGATTATTTCCATAATTTTGTTCTCCAGTAGATGTCACTCTTTTTGTGTTATCGTGAGTCACAAACAGACTGTACACATATTTTTCAGACTTGTTGCCACGAGCGGTTTTCACTTTGGAAGAATAGACAGTGTAAGCATTGTTGTTGTTGTTGTTGTTGGTGGTGGTGGTGGTGTTGTGTGTGTGTGTGCCTAAGTTTTCTGTTCAAAAATGTTCAAATGTTTGTAAATCTATGGGACCTAACTGCTTGGTTATTAGTCCCTAACTTAAACTAAGTTAAACTAACCTAAGGACAACCCACACACACACACAAATCAAATGTTCAAATGTTTGTAGAGTCTATGGGACTTAACTACGGGGTCATCAGTCCCTAAACTTACAAATTACTTATGAACTACTTACGACTAAGGACGGCACAAATATCCATGCCCGAGGGGGGATTCGAACCCCCGACCGTAGTGGCCGTGCAGACCGTGACTGGAGCGCCTCAGTCCCCTCGGCCACCGCGGCCGGCCCGGCACACACACACACACACACACACACACACACACACACACACACACACACACTCATGCCCGAGGGAGGACTCGAACCTCCACGGCGAACAGCCGCTCGCACCGCAGTACGGCACCTCCTCAGTGGGCACGGCTATTCCGCGGCGGCTTTTACTTCTGTATAGGATAGTTTCCCTTTGTTGTTAGTTGGATTTTAGTATTCTTCAGTCAGCGTCTGTTTTTGGTTGGTGGTAGTGTTCCGAGGGAGCAGTTTCTTTTTAGTGCTCAGAGGTGTTCCAAATACGTACCCGATTTTGAAGGTCCTGTATGTTTTCCCTGTGTGTGTTGAGTGACATTTGTTGCATGTGAGTTTATAGATGATTAAAGCATTTAATCTGTCCGTTGGTGTTATCTATGGTCTGAATTTTTCTTTGGTGTGTTGTCTGTTCTGTATTCTATTTGAAGTCCCTATTTCATGTTGCCCATTCTGTCCGCCATTCGTTTTTATGTGTGTGTTAAGTATCATAACCATGCTCTTCTGCTATTTGTTTTATTGTGCTCTGCTCCGGAATGTGCTTGTTTTTATTTATTTAGTTTTTTGCGTGTTTTGTTTATCGAAAATATAGAAATAGGAATGGTATTTAAAGTATCCTCCCCGCAATACTCAAGACAAGAAAGTGAGTTCCTAAAACACTGCCGCGCAGAAATGGCCCCGTGGTATAAGGCGCAATGCTAATAACTGTGCTGCCTCTCCCACTGGAGGATCGAGTTCTCCCTCGGGTATGTGTGTGTGTGTGTGTGTGTGTGTGTGTGTGTGTGTGTGTGTTGTTGTTGTTGTTGTTAGTTTAAGCAGATTGCAAGTCCCGGGACCGATAACGTCAGAAGTTGGATCCCTTAGGTATACAAACATTTGAACATTCTAAACATAAAGCATTTTCATTCAGTTATAAGCTATGTCGAAAGTTTCAACCTTATAGCTCATTGGGAAGCTAGTTAAAACTCAATTGCAAAGTACCCTTTACCACACACCTGACAAGAAACCTATGCTGATCCCTTAGCTGCATACCACTCCCTGTGCGTTGACTGATTCCCACTATTTTCACCAAACTTTCAATGCCTTTCGAGCAAATTTAGTTTGAGATACGTCACCCTGTTTATAAAATTTACAAATTCTGTTGTAAATTTGTAAATGTTGAAATGTTTGTAAGCCGAAGGGACTAAACTGCTGAGGTAATCGGTTCCTAGACGTACAAACCACTTAAATTATTATAAAAGCCGCGCGGAAGTAGCCGAGCGGTCTGGAGCGCCACGTTACGGATCGCGCGGTCTTGCGCGTCGGAGGTTCGAAATCAAATGTTTGTAAATCTATCGGACCAAACTGCGTGGCCATCAGTTCCTAGCTTACAAACTACTTAAACCTAGGTAAACTAACCTAAGGATAACACACACACCCATGCCCCAGGGAGGACTCGAACCTCCACGGCAAGCAACCGCGCGCTCCTCAGCGAGACGCTTTAGACCGCTCGGCTACTCCACCGCGGCTGGGAGGTTCGAATCCTCCCTCGGGAATGGATGAGTGTGTTGTCCTTAGGTTAGTTTAACTTAGTTTAAGTAGTTTGTAAGACTAGGGACTGATAACCAACTTAATTTGGTGGTTCGGAACCTAACACTACCTAAATAATTTTTCCTAAAACGGTTTCAGACTCTCTTATTAATTAATTTTTTATTATTTAGATTATTATTTTGGTCCAAAATATTTGCAAAAACTTATAAAACTACAAATCTAAAGTGGGCCGTAAAACACGTCAGAGCGATTTTTTTTTTTTTTTTTTTTGTATATTGTGTATTTCTCACGTAATCCCCTAAATTTTGACCAGTGTACATTCATATTCTTTACAATACTGGTAGCATGCGTAATTTCTTGTTTTACTTTCGCTTTCGCTTTATCGCGTGAATGGCATCAATAGCATGCAGGTGCGAACTGGTTCGATAACTTTTTCTTCCCTTTTTAACACGGGCTGGTACGAAGGCGCGGTAAGTACGTGGCAACGTCTGTAAGCGAGCGGTGAATGGGGCAACGAACCGGCCGCGCCCTGCTGTCGGGAACACGTGCCGTCGATGCCTGGCGCAGTTCACGAGATCGGGAAGACGGAAGGCGCTGGCTAGCGCCCCCATTTGTGCCTTCGTATTTGCACCCCAGAGTCACATAAACTCTGCCCTTTCTCCGCCTCGCCTTACAACACCCGCCGGCTGCCTCCCTAGGCTTCGTGCTGCCTGCGTCTGCCTCTGCCCATTCGCTCGTTCTTGGACGGTTCTTTCAAGTACCGGGTGATCAAAAGGTCAGTATAAATTTGAAAACTTAATAAATCACGGAATAATGTACATAGACAGGTAAAAATTGACACACATGCTTGAAATGACATGGGGTTTTATTAGGAAAAAAAGTTCAAAAACTGTCCGACGGTTGGCGCGTCGTTTGGTGGTGATCGTGTGCTCAGCCGCCACCTTCGTCATGTTTGGCCTCCCAAATCCCCAGACCTCAGTCCATACGATTATTGGGTTTGGGGTTACCTGAAGTCGCAAGTGTATCGTGATCGACCGACATCTCTAGGGATGCTGAAAGACGACATCCGACGCCAATGCCTCACCATAATTCAGGACATGCTTTACAGTGCTGTTTTAATGTTTGTATAGCTTATGGGACTTAACTACGGGGTCATCAGTCCCTAAACTTACAAACTACTTATGGACTAGCTAACACTAAGGACGGCACAAATATCCATGCCCGAGGGGGGATTCGAACCCCCGACCGTAGTGGCCGTGCAGACCGTGACTGACGCGCCGCAGTCCCCTCGGCCGGCTTACAGTGCAATTCACAACATTGTTCCTCGACTACAGCTGTTATTGAGGAATGATGGTGAATATATCGAGCATTTCCTGTAAAGAACATCATCTTTGCTTTGTCTTAATTTGTTATGCTAATTATTGCTTTTCTGATCAGATGTCGGACATTTTTTTGTTCTAATAAAAAACCCATGTCCTTCCAAGCATGTGTGTCAATTTTTACCTCTCTATCTACATTATTCCGTGATTTATTATGTTTCCAAATTTCCAACTTAATAAATCACGGAATAATGTAGATAGAGAGGTAAAAGCTGACACATGATTGGTAATGACTTGCGGTATTATTAGAACAAATAAACACTATTGCTAGACGCGTGAAAGATCTCATGCTCGCGTCGTTTGGTGATGATCGTGTGCTCAGCCGCCATTTTCGTCATGCTTGGCCTTCCAGATCTCCAGACCTCAGTCCGTGCAATTATTGTCTTTGGAGTTACCTGAAGTCGCAAGTGTATCAGTGTATCATGATCGAATGATATCTCTAGGGATGCTGAAAGACAACATCCGACGCCAATGCAAATGTTCAAATGTTTGTAAATCTATCGGACCAAACTGCGTGGTCATCAGTCCGTAGCTTACAAACTACTTAAACTTAGTTAAACTAACCTAAGGGCAACACACACATCCATGCTCCAGGGAGGACTCAAACCTCCGACTGTGAGCAACCGCACGCTCCGCAGCGAGGCGCCTTAGATTGCTCGGCTACTCCACCGCGGCACGCCAATACCTCACCATAACTCAGGACATGCTTTACAGTGCCGTTCACAACATTATTTCTCGACTACAGCTATTGTTGAGGAATGATGGTGAACATATTGAGCATTTCCTGTAAAGAATATCATCTTTGCTTTGTCTTAATTTGTTATGCTAATTATTGTTTTTCTGATCAGATGAGCGCAATCTGTCGCACTTTTTTGAACTTTTTTCCGGTTCTAATGAAACACCATGTCATTCCAAGCATGTGTGTCAATTTTTACCTCTCTATCTACATTATTCCGTGATTTACTATGTTTTCAAATTTATACTGACTTTTTGATCGCCCGGTATTGTGGCGACGCGTCCACTGGTTCAGTGAACTCCCGGTAAAAAGCTGATCGTGCAGAAATGTACCACCAAATCATATTATCTGCATTTTCAAACCATTTTTATCGCATCAGAGTCTGAAGTCGTGCAAATAGCACGCATACGCGGCATAGCGATGTGCAGGCACTGCTGATGTTCAGATTGCGTTTTGAACCTCTTGAGCCAGCTTACGGTAGGGAGGGGCAAGGGGAAACGTCGCTGGGAACACGTGTGGTTGCGCTGGTTGAGGCACCAGCTGCTATTCTAGTCGGACTCCTACGGAAACGCAGTAATTTGCCTGAAAGCAAGACAATGTAACGCAATATGGAAAATTTTCGAACGTTTCGGGGATTTGAAGTTGAAAAGTTGTGCTGGACCGGGATTCGAACCCGGATTTCCCGCTTCAGGCTAGCGGGTGCCTTAAAAATTAAAAAAAAATTATTCCCTTCTTTTGCCTAATGGGTAATTCTGTTCCTCTCGGTCGCTGGTCGTGTTCGTGCGTTGTTCTTCGGTGTGTTCTTGGCTCTGCTTTATTACAGGTATCAAAGATTTTAGTTTTACGTAAAAGTGACAACTTCTGATATTTTTCTCGTGCGTTACAAGACTCTTTGTCTGGGTGGTTCCGTTGCAAGGTCGGCGTTAAGTCGTCAGTTCGATTCGCGGTGGAAGACGGTGCAGACGATCGTCGTCGTTATTTTATTTTTTCTCGTTTTTCATACCACTACATATTCATAGAAGAAATTCTTTAACGAAATTACAAGAAATCTTCGACACATTAATTCTTCTCGGAACCTCGACTCCGCAATTCGTGGTAATGGTTATTAATATATGTTCCAAATGCCAAGCTACTTCACCACACAAATACCCCTAAAGAAATTTGAAATGATCGTTCTGAATCATCGCCTAGGACTCACGTGCTAGAGGGATATTTATTCGGGTAGTGAAAGTACTGATTAATATAGTCTTTTCTGCGTTAACGGAAGCCTCTTACGGTGCCCACTTCAAACAGCACACCACTTCCACGCGCCGTACGAAGTACCTTACGCCACCGACGGCTTACGAAGGCGCTGTGAAGACCACGTGATCATCCAGCCAACGAGAATCAAGAGTGCCACAGTTCTGAAGAGTCTACAGGAAATAATATTTGACTTACCTGCCCATCTGCGCTAGTCGATTGAATGTATATACATCTTGTCTAATATTGCTTGAAATTGTGTATTGCCGGCCGCGGTGGCCGAGGGGACTGAGGCACTTCAGTCACGGTCTGCGCGGCCACTACGGCCGGGGGTTCGAATCCCCCCTCGGGCATGGATATTTGTGCCGTCCTTAGTCTTAGCTAGTTCATAAGTAGTTTGTAAGCTTAGGGACTGATGACCCCGTAGTTAAGTCCCATACGTTCTACAAACATTTGAAATTGTATCTTTGGGACTTTTTAAAAATTGTATAGTTTACTGAATAAATTTATCTATGCAGTAGTCGAGTCTCACAAGTGTACAGAAATATTACTACTGTTTGATCGCCATACTTCAGTTAAATAATTGTATGTCCTCATTATATAAAGCATTACTTCTAATCTTTAGGCTGCTTTTATAGATAAACCTACCCGTTCCCTACTCCACTGCAACTTAGCGAGTTGGCCACACATAAAGTGTCTTATATTCACTGCACCAAATTACTACGTATCGACGAGTCAGCGAAAGTGAACAGAGACACAAAACTTTCATGCAAAGTCTGTACTGCAGCACTTAGTCACCAACCATGCAAGTAGCCTGCGTCGCTTTCTACAGCATGTACTAAAAGGTATTCACACAGTTCATCGCCTACATTTACGGCAATGAATCAAACGATGACGGTGAAACACATGACACCGCAGTTAGTCACAGTGGCTTGCCGAAGCCATACGAATTCATGGAGATAAATGTTGAAGGTACACTACTAAGAAAAAAGGAATGACATATAAGTCATTAATAACAATGTTAAGCAACGTAATGAGGCATTTTGATTGTATCAGGAACTATAAAATTATTTTTTTGCCTCAATAAAGTACTGTGTATCAGTGTTACAAAATAATCATCATATAAGTGATATCTGGCGTTCCCCAGGGAAGCGTTATAGGTCCTTTACTCTTCCTTGAGTTTATAAACGATTTAGGAGATAATCTGAACAGCCCTCTTAAACTGTTCGCGGTTGATGCTGTCGTTTATCGGTTAGTGAAGTCAACAGAGGACCAATGACACTGTTCTATATCAATTCACACAAACTGTAAGAAAGATTTGGAATCGCAATCGAGAAGACCGCAGTTCAAACACGACCCTGTTCATCCTGATCAGGGTTTTCAGCGATTTCCATAAATCACTCCAGCTAAATGCCGGTATGGTTCCTCAGAAAGGGCATCGCCGATTTCCTTTCCCATCTTTGTGGTCATCATAGACAGATTTCACCCTCGGATTGTTTCTCCACTGTCTACGGGACGTTATACCCTAATCTTCATACCTTCCGAAAACACTGCAGGCAAATGATGGGATGGTTCCTTTCAAAGGGCAAGGCCGATTTCCGTCCCCATCCCTAACAAAACCTATCCTCGCTTGTATTCCGTCTCTAGCGACTGGCATGTGAAGGGGACGTTGCACCATAACTGTCCTTTATTCTAAGGAAAATTCGGTAGGATACATACTGACTGACAGATTGAGACATATCGCACATCCCAAAACCAGCGGGTATACAGACACATCGTAAAATATAAATGCGTCATATTTTTTGCTAAATGCGCTTCTCGTTTTCTTCATTAGTAAATTGCACCCCTGGGAAGTCGGGGTGGGTCTCTAGTAGATAATGAAATCTGATGTACAACTTTGTTCGTCGGCACCGGCCGCGGTGGCCGAGGGGACTGAGGCGCTTCAGTCACGGTCTGCAAGGCCACTACGGTCGGGGGTTCGAATCCCCCCTCGGGCATGGATATTTGTGACGTCCTTAGTTGTAGCTAGTTCATGAATAGTTTATAAGTTTAGGGACTGATGGCCCCGTAGTTAAGTCCCATAAGCTCTACAAACATTTGAACATTTGTTCGTCGGCAAACTTTTCTTACACTAAATAAAGAAAAGTGTGAAGTAATACACATGACCACTAAAAGAAATCCGCTGAACTTCAATTACGCGATAAATCAGTCAAACCTTAAGGTCGTAAATTCTACCAAATACCTAGGAGTTACAATTACGAACAACTTTGACTGGAGAGAACACATAGAAAATATTGTGGGGAAGGCGAACCAAAGGTTACGTTTCATTGGCAGAACGCTTAGACGATGCACCAGCTCCACCAAAGAGACTGCCTACATCACACTTGTGCGTCCTCTCTTGGAGTACTGTTGCCCCTTGTGGGACCCTCACCAGGTGGGACTGACGGAAGATATTGAGAAGGTTCAGAGAAGGGCAGCTCGTTTTGTTTTATCACGTTACGGGGGGGAAAGCGTCACGGAAATGTTGCACGAATTGGGGTGGAAATCATTAAAAGAAAGACGTTATTCATTGCGGCGCGATCTGTTTGCGAAGTTTCAATCACCGACTTTTAGTTCTGAATGTGAAAATATTTTGCTAGCACCCACCTACTTAGGGAGACATGACCATCCCAATAAAATAAGAGAAATCAGATCGAAAACGGAACGATTTAGGTGTTCTTTCTTCCCGCGCGCTATTAGAGAATGGAACGGTAGAGAAAAGTTATGAAGGTGGTTAATAAACCCTCTGCCAGGCACTTAAATGTGATTTGCAGAGTATCGATGTAGATGTAGATCCCAGTTGTAACGTAAAGCAGGGTAATTCTCTCATGCGCATCCAGGTTGCATCACCCGAGTGTCGTATGAGAGCGATTCCAAAGTGTGATCTTAGGTTGCGGAAGGACGGAGGCGGCAGCAGCGCGACTGGCTTGCGGTTGGAACAGGTTCACGGCGCTGGCGGAAGTGCTCGTCTCTCGTGTTCCGCAGCCTGCCTTCACGACCCACTTAACCCACGCGCTTGAGAAACCACCTGGAAACAAAACATCACCCGAGGAGGCGCGCTCACAAAACACTACGCTCATATCCTACAGAAACCCCGTGTGAACATACTAGTTTATTGCGTTCCTTCACTTTCTCACTGCAGCGATGCTCATGCCAACTCATACGTCTGTTTTTACCTGAACTAAGGTAGGACTCCTGTGTAATATTTTTTGCATTCAGAGCTCTGTTAAGGAATGTAAAATTAAAAACAAGTGAAAAAGATGATGAAGAATGATTAAAGTTCAGGATAGGACTGCGTTGATTAGCGCTCTGGACTCGTATTCTGAGGACGGCGGTTCAAGCTCCTCCGTCCATCCAGATTTAGGTTTTCCGTGATTTCCCTAAATCAATCCAGGTAAATGCTGGTATGGTTCCTTTGACAAGGCACGGACGACTTCCTTTCCCATACTTACCATAACACAATCCGACCTTGTCCTCTGTATCTAATGACCACGCTGTGGATGCCTAATCTTCGGTCCTATCGCTCTTTTTTTTCTATTTCTTTATGCGCCTATTCCCGAGCGAGGACTCGAACCCCCAGCGGGAGCGGCCTCACAATCCGCGGCATGCGGACATAGACCACGCGGACATTCCCGTGTGGCGATTGACTTATCGTCGAACATGAATGTATACTTTTTGACAAATTCTTTTTCTTTTTCATCGACCCTTATCTGCTACCTCTGATGCCACCCTTTCATGGCTTTATGCGTGGTTTTACGTTTACTTGTGCTTTTAAGATTATACTTCGGATGCCAAATAAACATGTGTTATTGAATAACACGTCACAGAAATAACCTTTTCGGTCGCGAATTTTTTTCCTGTAAAAAATAGTCATGGCTTTGTTATCCAGTTCTTCGAATTAAATTATAATTTTTCGGATGTATAAAATATTTCGAAGTGACCCGCAAGGGGGACTACAACGCACCCCAAACGATGACATTGGGTGCAGTGGAAGTCGAAAAGTCAAACTATTTTATTTGAGTCTTCTCTATCAAAATGCACAAATTACACAAGGATTCCTTAATGACTATCCATATAAACTATGGTTTTACACTTGTGAAGGATGATGACCAAAAAACATTTTTTCTATGTAGATATAAGTGAATATTATATTTTACACAATAAAATTTGGCTTTGCATTTGCAACCCGGTTTCTTGCACCTGTCAATTTTTGTCACTGACCACTTGGAATATGACCAACGTTGTCCAAACGAACATCAGCTTCTGGAGGAACTTCCTCATTGGCTCGTTTTGGAGTATCTGGAGATTGCATTGGACTCTCACTAGTGAGATGCCTCCATTTCCTGGCAGCTGGCTTAACAATTTTTGTCAGTACTGTGGCACACTTACTCTAAAGTGAAGCAAATCAAGGGTCGTATTTTTAAGAACACCTGATTCTGATGCGTTTTTCTTGTAGTCAATTCATGCATTTACACATGCAATATCAGTTGTATGAGCAACCATGCGAAGTTTCTACTTTTGCGATCTGACGAATGTGCGCTAAATTGTGATAAGAATATCCATCTTGTCGACCCCTCCCATATGTTGATTGTACGTTGAATAACTCCCGGCATGTCGATTTCAACATATTTCTTTTCAGTTTTATCTCATCTTTTATACACATTTTCATTTCAGGCCTTCGTCTGTCTTGGACTCGGGGCATTGTGAAATCACCGTAAGATGACTAAAAAGATAGCTAAAAATTTCTTAAATTCCTATGCTATTACAATCTTTCAATCACAGTGTCCTCATTTGGAGACATGTATAAAGCTATAAATATGACACTTATCTTTCATTCTGAAACATATATTTAGTTTTAATCTACAAGAATGCCCTTCTTATGCACAAATAAATTTCTTTGCGTAAACTGAAAAGATATTAACCGGCTGATGGCAAGTACAAATATTACTAGGAAGCGTCCATTTGGCTGAACACATTTAGTTTTGTTTTGTGCACCATGGATTGACAAGAGATGTCTACACTGTTCTCAAACTCTCTGGTTGTGAAAATATGAGGACAACAATCACAAATGGTAAAATTTAACGAATTGTATTATACTAAGCCTTTATTATGTCCTTATATGATGACGTAATGACTGAATGGGCTAAAGCTGATGATTTAATGCACTACTATGTTGGTCTCATATACTCGTTGATTCTTGGCGAGATCTGTTGTTTGCGATGCGCAGTGTCCGTATTTAACGATGTAAACAATACACATGTCGTTGAGATATACACGCATGTCTGCAGGAACGCACACCTGCCGAGAATACAAGAAATATATTCGAAATTTCCATTATCATAGACCCTGACAGACATCAAAGTTATTAGGATTTGTGATGCGACATGCAATATCCGTGTTTATTCATGTAGACATTGTAAATGTTCTTCAGACGTGCGTATTAAGGAACCTTCTTAAAGAATGCGTCTTAAGGAACCAGACACTGCGGCGACTACTGCTGTCAAGGATGGAAGGAATATTTTCGCAATTGCGAAAACATTTATTGTATCGGTTAGTGTGTTTCTTGATGACACGTATTCATTCTCCTCTACTAGGCAAACTGATTTCAGTATCTAGTCGATCGCAAGGTTGTTAGACAAGGTCTGCTTGGATAAGTGTGATGCAAAACATCACTGTTTACCTTAAGTAAACTACGTAAAACTCTAAATCTCCAAACCAGAACTGGACGGGTTATATAAATGGTCTCGCGTCTTACCAACACCACGTAGTGAGAAGGCCGCGGCGCTCTCGTGTGACGACACGCAGAGTAGGACTCGATCGCGTAGCTAACTGAGTGGCCCCTGGGGCACGGCCGAAGCGGCCAGCCAGTTAGGTACGCGATCGCGGCCTAATCTGCGTGACGTCACACGAGAGCGCCGCGGCCTTCTCTCTAGGTGGTGTTGGTCTTACCCACTGCAGTATCTTGTTCATTGGTTCCTGTCGGAGTATAGTATATATTCTTAGTTAATCACATACGTACTACAGGCGAGAAAGAAGGGCTCTCACCTAACCTTCGATGTTACATCATTCATATACAGTACTAGCTGTAAACCCGGCGTTGTCCGGGTATTTATCTATCCTACACTCTTCTAATCTACATGCCCTGCCCTCCTCTATCTGCAAAAAAATGTTTGTATAGCTTATGGGACTTGACTACGGGGTCATCAGTCCCTAAACTTACAAACTACTTACGAACTAGCTAACACTAAGGACGGCAGAAATACCCTTGCCCGAGGGGGGATTCGAAACCCCGACCGTAGTGGCCGTGCAGACCGTGACTGGAGCGGCGCAGTCCCCTCGGCCACCGCGGCCGGCTCTCTATCTGCATTCATCTCTTTCTTTCCCAAGTCTCTGTTCGTTTCCACCTTTCCCTTTCTCCGCAATGTTCTTTGCAAGGCTCCCTCTGACATGTACCATACGAACATATATGTATCCTGTGACCTTCCTCTTGGTTTAAGTGTCGTGTGTGCCAAAATTCCTCAAGATCGGAGCAAACCTATGCATTTTGTCAAAGTTCGCATGTTAAGTACCCTCCACTGTGCACCAAACGAAATTTTATACAGACACTGACATTTCTCTTGTTTTTATGGTGAAGTGTGCAAAATTTCATAAATATCGGAACAAAACTATAGCTCTGTATGCAACAGTAACACAGAGTCACATTGAAAAACGCACTTTGTTGTTCTCAATTTTTCAAGTTTTATTTCGTACAAGCCGTGTTCTGAGAATAAAAATAAAAAAAAGTCTTTGAAAACATTCGAGCCGTTCTCAAGTTATGACGCGACCAACGTACTTAGGGGTCCATTTTTATGTTGCAAGAGACTCTCCCCCATGCACCGTATGAAAGTTTAGGTAGACAGTGACCTTCCTTTTGAAGGTCAAGCATGCAAAGATTCGTGAAGATCGGAATGAAACTGTAGATTTCGTCAGTCTATAATAAAAGCATCCTCCACCATGCACATTCATTCCGTGCTATCGCAAAATACTTTCTTGGCTAACATCATCTACCTTTAAACTACATACCGGCAAAATATCAGCTTCATAGTTGCAATAGTTTTAGAGATTTCATGTTTAGTCAGTGAGTCAGTGAGTCAGTGAGTGACCTTTAGCTTTTATATATACAGAGATATCTCCTGAATTATGGGTCCTACAAAGACATTATTTACCAGTTTCGTAGAGAGGAATATTAGGAAACTGCCTGCGAAATGTGTTGTAAATTGATTTGGTAGTAAAGACGAAGTAAATTACAACTTCATGCTTTTTAGGGCGAAGTTTCATGTATTTCAGTGTCTTTGACGTGATAGCACCTGAACTATATGTCGTAATACGATATTATTTAGAAGTTACATCCAGTGGTGCATATGTAAAACGTTTGCAAAATACGTCGCGAATAGAGTTAGTAGGAACGATGTAATAAATCAAAACGTCATGCGTAATGTGGTGGTTTTTCACTAACGTAATTGTTTATGACTCCATATCTCATGAACTGTGTGTCGTACTATGATAAAATTTCAGTTCAGTGGTATGTGTGTATAATGTTTCTTACATTACTCGCCAATACAATTAATAGTTTACGAAAAATAAATTGTAACATCATGCCAAATGCCGTAATTTTGCTGCATGAACGCCGAAAAAGTAGAAAGCGACAAACTTTTTTTCCTTTCACCATTTTTCTGAGGTTGTCAGCCAGAAAAAGTTTCCTAAAGGTTTGAAATTATGTTTGAAGTTTGTTGCAAGTCGCTCAGTGCTCTCCTCCTCAAATAGTGCACTGATAAAGTCACACTATCATGTGCCGCAATACGGCGAAGTTATAATTGTTTATGACGTCATATCTCCTGAACTATCGGCCCTATCGCAAATTCCTTTCTTAGCTGACGTCTTCTATCGATGAACTACATTCCTCCCAGATTTCAGCTTCACAGGTGAAGTAGTTTTCGAGATTTCGTGTTTAGTCAGTGAGTGAGTGAGTGAGTGTGTGAATGAGTGTCCTTTCTCTTTTATATAGAGATAAATACAGGATCGTGGACAAACATAGGGAAACTCAAATTCAAATGTTCAAATGTTTGTATAGCTTATAGGACTTAACTATGGGGTCATCAGTCCCTAAACTTACAAACTACTTATGAACTAACTAAGACTAAGGACGGCACAAATATCTATGGCTGAGGGGGGATTCGAACCCCCGACCGTAGTGGCCGTGCAGACCGTGACTGGAGCGCCTCAGTCCCCGCGGCCACCGTGGCCGGATTCAAAACATCTTCCAGCCGTCTCGGAGTGGCTAAATACAAATCCTGTATAGAAATCCAAGGGAAAGTTTTAGTAGTCCCTATGTCAAATAATGACGATGGAAGCGATCACACGCTACTTTCTTCAATGGCTTAATACTATTGAGGTCTGTTGATTCGTGCGGCTAAGGGAGATATGACACTTCTTCCTCGTGCCCACAAAACCACGCCTGAATGATACGCTCTATGTGAATAGGAACCCAATCGACCTGGTAAACAGCTGCGTCACTGGTAACAATGTACCATGGGGTGGACCTAACCAGACAAAATTGTCACATATTCCTTGAGAGAAGTACGACATTGCAGAGTAACCATGGGGCCCATAGAATTCCACCGAACCACCGCCACGTTTCACTGTAGCCAGCAGCCAATGTGCGTCGTTTGTTTGGGACGTCGTACGCCAGACGCAAACTCGGTCAGGTGTTGGAAACGTTGTTATACAAAACTACATAGTTCAGCTCTCATGGCCTCGTCGCTACGTTTTCCTGTCACGGGCATTAGTGTCATCACTGTAGTGTGGTTTCGGAATTCCAGATCGCACTGCAGTTTCCGGCTTAGGGAGCTCCCATCCTCCTGTTTGGTGCTGACAAAATTCGTGAGTGAAAATTTAGTTGTACAATGACTTTTGCAGCTGCCGTCCCCTTATTTTTCGTTACAATCCTCGCTAATGACCGTTTGTTATACGGAACAGAAACAGTTTCGTTCGCTTTGTGACTTAAAGGATGATGTTTCAAATCTTCAAATGTTTGTAATTCTATGGGACCAAACTACTCCGCTCATCGGTCCCTAGGCTTATCAACTATTTAAACTAACTACTACTAAGGACAAGACACACACCCAAGCCCAAGGGAGGACTCGAACCTCCGATGCGAGAGACCGCGCGATCCGTAACGTGTCGCTCTAGACAGCATGGCCATTCCCGCGAATGATGTTTCCCCTCTTTTCCTGTAGGCGACATCAACCTTCGATACGATGCCTACTGAAACACGCAACACATCAGCAACGGCGGCCGCGGTGGCCGAGGGGACTGAGGCGCTCCAGTCACGGTCTGCACGGTCACTACGGTCGGGGGTTCGAATCCCCCCTCGGGCATGGATATTTGTGCCGTCCTTAGGATAAGCTAGTTCATAAGTAGTTTGTAAGTTTAGGGACTGATGACACCGTAATTAAGTCCCATAAAAAAAAAACAGCAACCTTGGTTACGGAAGCACCCAACATGATTACGGGTGACACAACATATTGACGGTATTGCACGGGTATTGCTCGTGGGTAAATATAATAGTGCCACCTAGAGACTGAACTGATATCTGCATTTATATTTCAGTATGCATTTCTTTCGGTGTTTAGCCGCGCGGAATGGCCGCATAGTCTAAGGCGTCATGCTACAGACTGAGCGTCCGTTCCCGCCGGAAGTTCGAGTTCTCCCTCGGGAATTGCTGTGTGCGTTATCATTAGTATAAGTTAGTTTAAGTAGTTTTTAAGTCAATGGACTGATGACCATAGCAGTTTCATACAACAGGTTTACGAACACTTGAAAATTTATTTCGGTGGCCGCGGCGGAGTGGCCGAGCGCATTGAGGCACTATGCTCCAATGCGGTTGGCCGTTCCCTGTCGGAGGTTCGAATCTCCCCTCGGGCATGGATGTTTGTGCTGTCTTTGGTGCAAGTTAGTTTAGAAGTAATTTGTAAGTTTAGGGACTGATGACCCCGCAGTTAAGTACTATAAGCTTAGCAAACATAAACAAATGTCGGTGTTTCCGTATTTTTTTGTTTAATGCCTGTTCTACCTCCAGTGGTCGGACTTGAAGTATGACCTGCATCTGATTATGCATCTCTGTCTATAAAACGTTCGTTTTAAATACCCTGTATGAGTCTGAGAGATTTACTAAGTTTTGTGGAACAAATATGTTTTTCAAAATTAACAGACCAAAAACGAAAGAAACACAATCATGAGCACAATAGTAGTATTGAAAGAAACGTGTGTACTTTTATGATCGTTTTATCATATAGCATATGTACTTGTTCACTGATGGAAACGTCTGTTATTCTTCGCCTTCATCTCTGTCAAATATCTCTGAACAATCAAACCACACTCATCTAAAGCTCTTCTGTTGCCTGCGAGCATAAAACAAAATTTAAAATCTATTTTCCAACAGTAAACAAATCTGTATTTAATGGGCGGATACATTAGAGGATCCGATTATCAGGTGACTATTTGATATTTTTGAACTACACTGTCCCGTTTTACTTTAGCAGGTATCTTATATAATAATGCAGTTTGAAGATGGACCCTTCTAACGTACTTGCTGAGTTCCCTCCGTGGAATAATCTGTCGGATGTACTGCAGTCTATTTCGAAACAAGAGAGGGCAACAGTAAAAGTGAACAGATAGTAATGAGTGTAGCGTTGGCAACAGTGAAATTTATGTGTGTGGATAAGTAAGTGTCTGTCAGAATAAGAGATGAATTCTTTCACGTCTCCAAAGGTTCGTTTATAACACGGTAAGAGTGACTTCCGCTGCCTCGCAGCGTTACATCCTAATAAAAACGGTGCTTGAGAAGTGTGAGAGAAAGCTGGCAATAAAACATAGCTGCTATTATATCTTACAACGAATGCGGGCTAGGTCTGAAGAAAGTCACAGACCACGGGCTATGCTACGTGCCAGCGAACTGGGAAGTAATTGGTCTCGAGTTCTCCTGAGCGCTTCGTCTTCCACGTAATACTAATGTTATGAAATGCAGACAGTTCAGCTCTGTATATTACAGAATGATGAGTTTGACAAACGGCGTAAATTGTGTATGAAAAGTTAGTGAGGAGCAGACTTGCAAATTATGAAAGGCTGAGAGAGGGGAAGAAGGGGATCTTGCAAACTTTTCAGACATACGCAAGCATCGATTTCTGTTACTAGGTTGCCTGTCTCAAGTCAGAAGAAAAAGAGGAAAACGTGGAACAACAAGGACCACGAATTGCAACTCCCGGTTTGTTATGTATTAAAATGAAACTGAAAATTAGAACCAAAAGGACATAAACAGTATATGTATATTATTTCCGAGGGCGGTGAAACACATGAGTAACTATCAAGACAAATAAGAAATGCAATCTCTCCTACACTCATAAGAGGAAAAAGAAAAAAACTTAACTTCAAGATTCCAGACAGTGGCATTAAACTGTAAAATTAATTGTCCAAGAAGTGTAAGGAGATGAATAAAAGCAAACTTTAAAACACAGTTGAAACAAACATCTTATCTAATACACACTAAAACCTAAATCGTTCTATATATAACAGTGCGATACGATTTTCCATATCTAAAATAGAGTAATATTACACGTTTCTTCTTCTTCTTCTTTCGAATTACCCGTTTGGAGGGTACGATAAATCAACTTTAGCTACTCTTCATTGTATTGGATTTCCTTAGTTTCCAATTTTCCTTCATTCTTTTAGAGTGTTGTTCCCTTTCTTCTTGAGTCCATATTCGTCTAGTTGTTTTCTTTCGCTCCTGAAATTCTGCCTTTTGAACTGCCTTCCTGAAATGTGCTCTGTTTTATATTGTGTCTATTGTAATTCCAGCGTTTTCCATGTCCTTTTCAGTCTCTGTGAAGCATGCGGGCTTGGATATGTAGCTGTTGAATAATGTGAATATCCGCTTGGTTAGTCTGTTGTTATCCATTCTGAATATATGTCCAAAAACTGCAGTCTTCTCTTACTCATTACGCCAATTACTTTTTTCAGTTTTCAAGTATATCTCTCTGTTTCGTCTTAATCTGTATTCAGAATTATTCTTTTAGCTCCCAGTATTTTCCTTCAAATTCTTCTTTAGACTTTCTCTAGTTTCTCAAGATCTCCATTTCTTGTTAGTTTAAGTGTTTCTGCTTCATACACGGCTTAAGGTCTGGCCATTGCCACTGTTTGGTAGTGTTTTAATTTCGTGTTCCGGGACAAGGATTTTTTGTTATAAGCGTTTTTGGTCATATGAAACACTCTTTTCATTTCATGCCCTCTAGTTTCTATAGCTGTCTTTTCTTTTGCATTGTATGTAATCCACTCTTCTAGGCATCTGAATGAATCTGTTTTATGTACTGTATTGTTGTCAATTGCAATGTTTTGAGGAGCATAGATGTTTGTCATAAACTTTCTTTTTTCTTCAAAAGATGTGTGTAGTCCTACTTTGGCTGCTTGTTTTTGTAGTTCTCTTATTTGTTGTTGGGCATTATCTAGCGAATCTATAATCAATGCCATGTCATTTGCGAAGTCTAAACAGTCGATAGTGATCTTGTTTGGATGTCTTCCTTGTTGAATCCCTTTAGTATTGACGGCCTTCCTCCATTCTCGAACTACCTTCTCTGACGCACATTTAAAAAGCAGAGGTGACAAACCATCTCCCTGTCGGATACCTGACTTTATTTCAAACTATTTTGAGAGCTCTCCCCTAAATTGATAGTATTGAATGACAGTCATTGAAGTTCATTGTATCGTCACTTCATTTCGTTCATCATAATCGGATGGTTGCCAGCGAGAAAAAGTTTAATAAAGGTTTGAAATTTTGTTTAAAGTTTGTTGCAAGTCGCTAAGTACTGTCATTCTCATACAGTGTATTTCGAAAGTCTCGCCGCATTATATGGCATTCTTTACGATTTCTATTGGTTATGACGTAATATCTTTTGAACCATGTGCCGTATGTGATTCTTAACATCCAACAATTGTTACCTCACGGCAAGGAATGTGTGTACCAAATTTGGTTGAAATCGGTCCAATGGTTTAGGAGAAAATGAGCAGCATTGTCGCAAAATGCAGCAGTTTTTCGTGCATCTCATTGTTTATGACGTCATATCTCTTGAACTATATATCGTATGAAATTCTTACACTTACGGCGACCGTCCTCGTGGATTGAATCTTACGTGTACAATATTTCATAAAGATTGAAACAAAACTGTAGATTTGTATGCAACACGTACAAACATACGGACACTCTGCTTTATATATTAGATATTTGTGAAAGACAAGTGTGAAATTAAGAATAATTTTCAACACAGAAACCAATCAAAAGCGAAAGCACACGTAGGCCTGCACCACATTTGCAGGTCACTTCATAGAACAAACTCATCACTTCGTTAAAGAACGCCAGATACTGTAAGAATAATTTGTGGACAGCTAATACCCAATTATCACAATGCAAAACAACGGAAGAGCCACTACAATAACATTAAGGTACACCACAATATCGGATTGAACACATTTTTTGAGGTTATAATTCACGCTTAATATTTCCGATGTAGTATTTAACCAACTTGGGGTGTCCAATAAACTGTAATTTAAAGATCATAGATTCAGAATTATATCCCGATTGTGATATTTGTCGTCTTCTGGGTGCCACAGTCTCTTTATTTTACTAAGTGTATCAGTTTCTCACTGTCCATATCTAGCATGTGAGAACGTCGGTCGATTTGACCGAAGAAAACAAACTGATTTGAATTTCACCGACTGTCGTCCAAAGCCTCTAAGTTCGGGCGATGAGATCGGCAACACGGAGACCGTGCCCACAGTGGAGTACTGATTTGAAACGATCGGCCGTTTTCCGCCGATGTCTGTCGTCGGTAAAACCCACCGATATCGGAGCCACTGTGACCACAGCCTTAGCTGCTTGTTTCAAGACAGACGCCAGATGGATTTTTTATCCCTTTGGTTGCCTCTTCCGCTAGATCCGTCGTACCGAGAACTCTTCCCTCCGCCTTCACTACCGTTGAGGTCTTCACCGTATTCTTAGCAAGAAGCCCTTACGAGGAACTATCACCCGGGCCAGGTGCAGGTGAAAATTGGATTTTTAACGAGGTTGTTACTCCTCCCCCTCACCTCTTGTATGGTGAGGCCCCCGGCGCGGCGGAGTTATTATTACACGTCTATAATAAAAACAAGTAAAATCAGGTTTTAAAGTCCCGTCTACAGCGTTGACACTAGAGATGGAGCTCACCTTCGGATTGTTTGACTAAGGATGTGGAATGAAATCGGCCGTGCTCTTTGAAAGGAAACGGCCCAGCATTTGCCTGAAGTGATTTAGAGAAATCACGGAAAACCTAAATCTGGCTGGCTGAAGGTGGATTTGAACCGCCGTCGTTTCCAAATACTATTCCAGTGATCTTCCTCAGAATTTTCGTGAATTGAAAGAATAATTTCATTGTGATCATGGGTGTAGTTAAATGAAATAAATCGCAATTCATTGCTTTGACAATCATTTGCGAGTTCATTGTTAACCACTTCGCTACCTTCTAAGGTACTCGTTTATATTTAATAATACACTTCAACAATATAATGCAACATTAGGTCTACATGAAAATTCAACTGGTTTGATTTATAACAGACAATGCTAGCTCTGATTTCGTCTTCAGAAATCCACTCCGACATTGTGGATGGATGCTGACTCAGTTTTCAGGCAAACAGATAAGAAAAGCGAAACGATGAATGGAAAGAAGAACGGACCTAATGTCAGGTTTGTGCTATGTGTTAATGATTAATGATAGAAACAACTTAGCTAACAACTCGAAAATTACTAACTACGGATGTACAGAAAAGTGTTCTACACGACGTTTAGATCCTTACGGAATTTAAATTTTTGTGTAATTGTCAAGGCTCTGTGGTCAAAATGAATCGCTCTAATGAGGGTGAAACACCGCTTCTAGTCTTGACAATGACGATAATTCGACGAGATAAAGTGTCTACAAATTTATTCAAATCTCATAGTCTTCGTGTTGGTCACCTACAATCTTGAAATAAACTTCTGCGTTCATGTTCAGCCTGCTTAACCAGCCCCAATACTTGGCACGTTACAGCAGGTTCAGTGACTCATTCGCTCATCGGTGCACTTGCCGTAATGAATCATTTGGATAAGAAAAGGAAAAGTCAAGACTCGAGATGAGAGGCTACAGACCTACAGTCCAGTGAAGTTTACGTGTTGCTGAAGCCGAGCAGCCTTATGTGTCAGGATATTTTTACGACGACAATTTTTAAGCCGTGTTACATAGCTCCTAATTGTATACCATTCCTTGTAAACAATTTGGTTGTTCCACGTTGATACAGATATCTCCGTTTCACTTTCAAACTTTGTGCCAACGGCATTATCCTCATAAAAGACTCATTCTTTCCCATCCTAAGGTCAGCGCGGATTTAGAAAAAAATCGTTGTTGCGAAACACATTTAGTTTTCTACTCGCCTGAAGTTATGAGTGCTATCGTCACGGGATCTCAAATTAATTCAGTATTTATAAAATTTCAGGAAGGTTTTTGACACCGTACCTCACAAACGGCTTTTAATCAGATTGCGTGGTTATGGAATCTCGTTCAATTTTTTAAAAAAAGTTCAAGGTTTGTGTAACTAAGGGATCAAACTGTTAGGTCATCGGTCCCTACCTAGCAATACACACTACTTAAACTAACATATAAGAAAGACAACACACACACACCCATGCTGAGGAGAAACTCGAACCTCCGGCGGGAGCGGTGACGCAATAGCGACTTGGTGCCTCAGGTAGCGCGGCATCCCAGCTTTGTTACTGGATTGGAGATTTGCTGTCAGAAAAGGAACATTTCGTAGTAATTGATGAAAAGGCATCTACTAAAACAGAGGTGTTATCTGGCTTTCCCGAGGGTAATATTTTTGGAGCTCTGCTGTTCGTTATCTCTATGTGTAAAAATTGAACTAAAATAACACTGTTGTTGTTCATAAGATTTCACTCGGTGACGCTGCTGACCTGCTAAGCAGCGGGTCGCCGCATATGAACAATCGGCTCGTAACTTCAGCACAGCAGTAACAATAGTAACAGCATCAAAGCTGGTCGCGGCGGCATTAAAACCGCTCACAGTAAGAGCAGCACACGTTTTCAGTGGTGGCATCACGTTGGCGACCCATTGTCACGTATAGCCATCTGAAGATCAAACCCGACTGCAAAACGAGTTAGATGAGATAGCTGTATGGTGCTAAAATTATCAATTGATCCTAAATAATGACAAATGTGAATTACGTTAAACTAGCGGTGTTTATTTTGCACGTAGGAGGTTAGAGTCCTCTCTCGAGAATGGGTGCATACGTTGTCCTTAGGTTAGTTTAACTTAGTTTAAGTAGTAAACACTCGCAATTTGCTCGCATCCTACTAGTTTCAGAAGGTCCCTGGCCGGTTTTCAATAGCATACATCATCCGAAGGTCGACTATTTCTCCATGAGAAAGCAAAATTTCTCGAAATGACGGGTGATCAGTGTTGACTGTACTGTTCAATGTTCAAATGTTTGTAAATCTATGGGACTTAACAGCTTGGTGATTAGTCCCTAGCTTACAAACTACTTAAACTAAGTTAAACTAACCCAAGTACAACGCATACTCCCATTTACGAGGGAGGACTCGAACCTCCTACGGCGAACGGCCGCGCGCACAGCTGCACGGCGCCTCAGCGTGCACGGCTATTTCGCTGCGGCCCTCTGTACTGTCCATTCTAAGTTATGTGTGTGCTTGTATCTCCGTGTATCCGTGAAGACACATTTCTGTGTGCGATTGAGTTATATGATGTGTACATTTTAGGTAATTCAGTTTTAGGTTACGGTTTGAAAGACAAAAATATAAATGAATTGTCACTTGAACAATAGAGCCTCTTATTACAAAGATCGCGAGAGAGTTTAAAAGTTCCTAATACATGAATTTTCATTTCCTGGGCATTGAACTGTTTTAGCCATTCCGTAATCCACATGAATGATCCATTGAGCAGGCATCGTTTAGTTGGTGTTAAATGTTAATCATTGTATAAAAGTAACTAGGGGCAATGTACTTTTTTTTGGATGGTCACCATGACCGACCCACGTGGTGGAGACATTAAAACACTACCCTCGTAATTATGAGCAGGTACATTGTCTTATGAAAAGTCTCTGAACTCGTGCTGGGGGATATTAATATGGGATGTGTCCACCCTTCGCCAATATGAAGGTATCAGATCTGCTAGGGACACATTCAATAAAGTATAATCAAGAACTAAAGCCAGAGAACTAGAGGACGTACTGACGTTGGACGCGAAATCAATGACCTAACTCATCCAAAAGATATCCCATGTTATTGAAGTTAGAACTAGGGGCATTTGAGGATTTTTCTTATCCACAAACGATTTCTTCACATATTCTGTTTCATGATAAAGGCACATTATCATGCTGAGTCAAACAGCAGTACCGAACTGTGACTTTATTGCACAATCTACATAACACTGTAAGTGCTATTCATATCCTTTCTGATTTAGAGTTTTCTCAAGCCCAGTAAGGGAGCACACCATATCTACAAAAACACCCTACCAACTCTTATTCCGAACACCATTGTTGGTACTATACGTGATAGACGGTAACTTTCTCCAGGTAATCGCTAAACTCAAAATATTCCAATCGGATATCCACAGAGGCCGGCCGCGGTGGCCGAGCGGTCTGCGGCGTGACAGTCACGGTCTGCACGGCCGCTGCGGTCTGGGGTTCGAATACCCCTCGGGCATGGATGTTTGTGCCGTCCTTAGTATTAGCTAGTTCATAAGTAGTTTGTAAGTTTAGGGACTGATGACCCCGTAGTTAAGTCCCATAAGCTCTACAAATAAAACATAATACCGCCTGGACACTGTATTTGTCACGTCACACAGAGTAGGCGCCGAATGTATAGCTGACTGGCTAGCCGCTGTGGCATAGCCTACTATCTCATAGCGTCGAGTCATTCAGCTACGCGATCGCGGCAAAAATGTTCAAATTTTTGTAAAGTTGTGGTACCAAACTGCAGTGGTCATCAGTTCCTACACTTACAAACTTCTTAAACTAACTTACGCTCTGGACATCACACTGCAACTGTACGGACCCTTAATTCAACTAACTTTGTCTTAGGAGATGACAAATTTCTGCTACCTTTTGGCTCATCGCTGTCCGTACACGTATACGTTTATTTGTAAAACTAAACTTTCAATTTCAAAGTCACGGAATATTTAACTAGGGCGTCCTCTACTAAATAATTGACTACAATATGAGGGTTTCGTCTTTACTAAAATTGTTTATTGCCCATTGCACGATTATGTATGGCGAGACCCACTAAATACGTCTGATTAGCTCGAGGCCCCAATATTGCTAACAATATAGCTATATGAATATTTAACCATTTGGATAATGTTCCTAAAATTATTTTAAAAAAATGTTCAAATGTTTGAAAAGCTTATGGGACTTAACTGCGGTGTCATCAGTCCGTAAACGTACAAACTGCTTATGAAATAACTTATACAAAAGACAACGCAAACATCCATGCCCGAGGGAGGATTCGAACCTCTGACGCGGAGGCCGCGTGATCTGCAACGTGGCGCTCCAGACCGCTCGGCTATTCCTGCGCGGCTAAAATTATTGCTATAGAAGTTTATTGTTGTATAAAAAAACAAATTAAGACAGAAAGCGATGAATAATTTCTGAGTTCCGACTACTGTTCAAAATCAAAGTCCACACACGTCCAGCGGAGCGGTTTCAAAAAAAGTTCAAATGTTTGTTAAGCTTATGGGACTTAACTACGGGGTCATCAGTCCCTAAGCTTACAAACTACTTATCAACTACCTTATACTAAAGACGGCACAAATATCCATGCCCGAGGGAGGATACGAACCCCCGACCGTAGTGGCCGTGCAGACCGTGACTGGAGCGCCTCAGTCTCCTCGGCCACCGCGGCCGGCGGAGTGGTTTCTCCGGCTATGTTGAACACCTATTGTATCACTCTTTTTCACTGCACTCCCACACACGTCTGCCGTCTAGATTCAACTGCCGTCCACTCATGGCCGGCCGCTCCCGGCACCCACTTATATACGATCTGTGATACGCCACCTAACGACGTTTAGTGGTTCTCGCAGTAGGGTACAAAACTTTTAAATAATGATTGAAATGTTGATATGACGACATCGTTAGATGCGCGCTAAGATTCTAATGCAAACTGGTACCTTACTTTAATTTCTAACATTAATATTACCACCCCAAATCTTAAGTTTAAACAAATTACAATGAATATTTAAGTAATAACTTAGGTAAAATGTTTTTCAGGTAGATTTTCCAGTCCTTTTTCCAAATGCAGTGTTCATAATTACTGTGCTCGTAAATTTAAACAAATTACGCTCGATAAACAAAATAATTTAGTTTACACAAAGACAACATATTAAAATAAACTAAAATAATATATCCTAAACAAATATTAATGTATGTTTACGACACCTGCAACTTATCACTGCCTCTCAGTTTGTGTATATTCTGTATTTCATTAATTGTTATTAACAAATCATTATTATTTTTTCTTAAATGTGCATTATTATGCGCAATATACATGGTGTCCCACTCAACTGTTTCAACCCAGATATATCTGAAACTACAAGAGATATTGAAAAAGGACTTTTACGGTCATGAACGTACGGCAGGGGCTTATGAAAGTAGGTACTATGAGACACTCTAAAACATGAAGGAATATTATTTTCAACACAAAGTTATGTTTTCTTAAATGGATACCCCATATTATTTCTCAAGCAATCGACAGGATGAAAAATCACAAACATAATGGCGTCAGTTGCATCGCGATACGTCAATTACATCCGGAGAAAGTGCGAAGCGAAGTTGACGCATCGCGATGCAACCGACGCCATTATTTTTGTGATTTTTCATCCTGTCGATTGCTTGAGAAATAATATGGGGTATCCATTTAAGAAAACATAACTTTGTGTTGAAAATAATATTCCTTCATGTTTTAGAGTGTCTCATAGTACCTACTTTCATAAGCCCCTGCCGTACGTTCATGACCGTAAAAGTTGTTTTTCAATATCTCTATCTGGGGTGAAACAGTTGAGTGGGACACCCTGTATAATGTGGTTACACCGCACTTTGCGTATCGATGAGACCTTTGATTTGAGCCCTCGCTCGTTACTGTAGTTCAATAAATTTGGCCTCTGGATTTTTCCAAGTGAATAAATATTAGTTTTCTGATTAACTTTTGATATAAAATTAATATAAATAATGTCAACACATCATCTGAACCCCGCTGTTCTCCTCTTTCATTTGCTTCTACGTGCTAATCTGTAACTCTAATAGTGTCAGCGTAGTATCTACAAATAAAAACAAAGCCGTTTTCCAGCGGGAAAAATGTCAGTTGAAGATGACGTCACTTCCGCCATTGTGCTTTCCTTGCGCTCTCCGCCCGCCGATGGGAAACTGGGCGAGGCTTACCTCCTCGCAGCAGCTGATTCTGTTCAGTCATCGCAACTTTCGTCGCTCTCCGCCGTCAAACTAGCGCGCTTTGCGCTCTAAATGGGTGTTGTACGTTGTTGTAACGTCAGAACACACACACATGCCCGACGGAGTACTGGGACCTCCGACGGGGAACAGCCGCGCACTCAGCAGCAAGGTGCCTTAGAGCGCACGGCCATTCCTATGCGGCGATCGCGGCCTACCTTGTGTGACGTAACACGACGGCGATATCTTTAGGCGGTGTTGCCACTACACAACCTCAAGCGTCGCTTAGCGTTGACTACGGAAGGAGCTAGTCTACCAATGTCTTTCACTTTTTTAACTCCCAATATACACAGTCACCATGCTTGCTAGACTACTCGTAGCACTCTTGAACTCGCAAACCAGTCCTTACATGACTTCGCCAGCCGCGGTGGTCGAGTGGTCTGCGGTGCGCCAGTCACAGTCTGCACGGCCGCTACGGGCATGTTCAAATGTTTGTAAATCTATCGGACCAAACTGTCCGTAGCTTACAAAGTACTTAAACACCTTTAAACTAACCTAAGGACAACACACACACACACTCACACACATACATGCCCTAGGGAGGACTCGAACCTCCGACGGAGAGCAACCGCGCACTTCGCAGCGAGGCGCCTTAGACCGCTCGACTACTCCGCCGCGGCTCTCGGGCATGGATGTTTGTGCCGTCTTTAGTATAATGTAGTTCATAAGTAGTTTGTAAGTTTAGGGACTGATGACCCCGTAGTTAAGTCCCATAGACTCTACAAACATTTGAACATTTGACTGATGACCACGCAGTTAAGTCCCTTAGTCTTAACCAACATTTGAACGTTTTCATGATTTCGCGCGATATTTTACATCCACAATTGTCGATTGTTTCTCTTCGTCAGTACTTGAAGTCTGCCTGGTCTTTCTTTAGCTGTAGTCTTTCCTTTGTGCTTCCAGTTCACAATTTGTCAACAGATAGGGTAGCTTTAGAGATGTCGAAGTGTACCTGATTGATTTGTTACTGACGGAATACTGAATACTAGTTCACGTTGGACGTCACTGACAAGGAAAGGACGTCACACATGGTCAAAAATTTCACTTCTTCTTTGACATGTACCTTGTCTAACAAAAAAAAAAAAAAAAAAAAAAAAAAAAAGAAACTGAAGAAGTTTTAGATATCTTGGCTCACTACCTCTCAGGTTTTCAGAAATTCGTCCTTTAAATTCATCATACTAAATAGACTTATTAAATGGGTCGATGGATAATTGTAAAAATGGCCTTTTTTCACCGGTGTCCAGCTGTCAGACGATCGCGCTGAATTCTTGAGAAAGTCACCCGGCAAGGGCAGGTTTTCACTGTAGCGTGATTACCTGATTGCGTATACAACTTGTTTCCTAAAGAGAGTGAAAACATTTAACACAGATAGAGGCTGCTCTGCTGGACAATTTGAAGTAGGGAACCTGGCGTCAAAGAAGCCAGCTTAAGTAGAGTACAAGCACACTACTGTCTACTTATTTATTTACGTTAGTTACAGCTAAATGCAAAGACCATCATTGTCCAATTGAAAGTACCTTTTGCGCTGTATCATACAAAACGTTCTGATACCGACAGCCATTACCATCGGCGAACAAGATTCTGAAACATCTTGACAAACATCCCTGGTGTGTTTCGAATCATATAAGAGGCAGCTACAATTTTGGCAACAAATTCTATCTCAATATCCACGAGGGTCTCATACCCCATACTTTAGACATCCTCACAGAAAATAATCAAGCGGACTATGGTAAGGCGGGATCAGAGGCCATGGAACAAGACCCCCATCTACATCTACATAAATACTCTGAAAACCACATTGAAGAGCATGGCAGAGGGTTCATGGAACCGCTTTTATGGTGTTTCTCTACGGTTCCATTTTCTAATAGCTCGCGGGAAAAAGGAACACTTAAATTTTTCCGTTTTCGATCTGATTTATTTTCATGATCATGTCTTCCTATGTAGGTGGGAGCTAACAAAATACGTTCGCACTTGGAAGAGAAAGTTTGTGAAAGAAATTTCGCAAATAGATCTCTTCGCTTTCTTTTAATGATTTCCACCCTTACTCTTGCATCATTTCTGTGACACACTCTCCCCTATATCGCGATAGTACAAAACCAGCTGCCCTTCTCTGAACTTTCTCTTAATCGTTTGTCAGTCCCACTTGGTGGGGATCCCACATGGCGCAGAAATACTCCAAAATAAGACACACAAGTGTAGATTAGATTAGAAAAGTTTTTCGTTCAATAAATCCATTTTGAGGGGATCCTCGTGGATGTGGAACATGTCAAGAAACAATATTTACAGTTTCTGTAGTACAACTGTTGCATCTTCTAAGTGTTTTGCCAGCGAAAGATAGTCTTTGTTTCGCTATCATTACAATATTTTCTATGTGTTCTTTCCCATTTAAGTTGTTCGTAATAATTATTACTCCTAGGTATTTAGTTAAATTTACGGTCTGAGCCGCGGTGGAGTAGCCAGCGGTCTAAGGCGCCCCGCTGCAGAGCGCGCTGTTGCTCGCCGTCGGGGGTTCGAGTTCTCCCTGGGGCATGGGTGCGTGTGTCGTCCTTAGGTTAGATTACCTTAGTTTAAGTGGTTTGTAAGCTACGGACTGACGACCACGCAGTTTGGTCCGATAGATTTACAAACATTTACGGTCTGTAGTTTTTACTGATTTATCGCATAAATGAAGTTTAACGGACTTCTTTTAGTGGTCACATGGATGACTTCACGCTTCTCATTATTAAGGGTCAATTGCCAGTTTTTGCACCATACAGATATCTTATCTAAATCATTTTGCAGTTGTTTTTGCTCTTCTGGTGACTTTACGAACCGATAAGTGACAGCATCATCCGCGAACAACCTAAGAGAGCTACTCAGATTGTCTCCTGAATCGTTTATAAAAATAAGGAACAGTAGAGGACGTATAACATTCCCTGGGGAACGCCAGATGTCACTTCCGTTCTACTCGATGACTTTCCGGCAATTACAATCCATCGACCAGGAGAGGCAGCATTGGGGTTGTTGAGGACATCCATACGTCAGTGACGCGGTCCACCCTCGTGACGTAAGCACATCGTCTCACGAACAGGCAAGGGTAAGTTTCCCAGAACTCAGGTAGAACTCTCTGCAAGAATGTCAAGTACAGATGGCTATTCTGGCGGTCAGGTAGAAGGTAAGTAGATTGTCGCCTGCGATGCCACCCCAGATATTCACAGCACGTGGAAAGAAACGACACTACGTATAGACTTGTACGCACGTTAGTTATAAATAAGCTGGAAAACTAATTCCAGACAAAGCGTTTACTGTCATGCCACCTTAAGCCGGCTTCTGCGACCCCACGGTCACCACCTCAAATTCTTCGATGGAGCATTCTCTATGTCCTGTTAAAATTTTGCATCCTCTTACGAAAACGCCCTGTATAAAGGAAACTGCTCAGGAAGTACGTGTTTTTGGACAACAAACATGATGATGAAAAACGCTGTTTACGGAGATCTATCGATATATCTAATTTTAAGACAGTTTAGTGTCATGAACCTTAAGGGTGGTTTTCTCAAAATTTCGGAGGTAGTGAGCCAAAATGTCTTACAGTTCTTATTCACTTTTTAACCGACTTCAAACAAGGAGGAGGTTCACACACTCACACACTCACACACACACACACACACACACACACACACACACTCCTCCGAATCTCCGACTGTGTCAACCGATTTTGGTGATTCACGTTTTCTTTTAAAGCTGGTGCTTCCTGTGTAGTCCCATTTCAATTTGTTCCAGTTATGACAATGGCATGCATAAGAAAACCATATAAGTGTTAAATTTGCATTAAGTATGTGCGTGACAAATGGATGAATAACTCAATATCACGCCAACCGATTTCGATGATTCTTTTTTTATTGGAAAGGAGGTACTTCAAGAGTAGTTTGATGAACGTTTGGTTAGGTTCTGGTTATGGAATCCAGGGCAAAGTAACGGAACTATTCAATTCTTAGGAGCAAATTAACGATATTCGGCCGGAACTTTTATAGGCTATCCGGATATTTGAGTCACCTACCGAAACGTCGTTGTGGACAAGTAATTGTCTGTTCAGAACTTTTTTCATGTAAAGCCGCATTTTAATGGCTGTTACTGCGCTCTTCGCAAGTCTCATTTGAAATTACCCTCTAGGTAGATTTCCTCTGTTGAGATAGGCGTTTCTCCCTGACTTGGTTTGTTTCATTTAAACGGCGCTGTCTCATATGAGCAGCACGTTTAGTAGGTTTACCTATATTCAGAAACATTAGTTAATATACTTAAGATTCAATAAAAATAAAAAATAATAAAAATTCTTAGTAAAAACCCGACTTAAAAAACTATTCGAAATCAAATTAATATGCACTAAAAAGTAAAAAAATAAAAAATAAAATAAAATGGGTATTCTTCTACAGTAATCAACTTACTTTTTCTACTAATCAATATGTAGGTACGATCTGTGTTTACCACGCAAGAAGGTAGGTAGGTATCTACCCACTTAAAAAAAATGTTTGTGAAGCTCAATGAACTTAACTGCGGGGTCATCAGTCCCTAAACCTACAAACTACTTATGAACTAACTTATAATAAAACGACACAAGCATCAATGCCCGAGGGGGATTCGAACCCCCACGGAAAACGGCCTCACGCATCATAGCATACCGCTTCAATGCGCTTGTCCGCTCCGCCGCGGCCCCACATGAAATGTAACTCAACACATACCTATGAAAACAAACAATAAACAAAATATTTTTAGATTTCTTCTACGTAAAACGAAATGAAAAATATTTGACTACTTAGAAGTCAATCAAGTTATTACGATAATATAATGTAGTTACAATTATTGTTATTTTTGGGGTCAGTGTCAGGCAAGGAAACACAACAATATACCTAGCAATAATAATACGAGATTATTGAGACCGAAGTCGGATCGGATGTTTCCTTGGCTGATACTGACTACACCGGCCGCAGTGGCCGAGCGGTCTGCGGCGCGCCAGTCAGTCTGCACGGCCGCTACGGTCGGGAGTTCGAATCCTACCTCGGGCATGGATGTTTGTGTCGTCATTAGTATAAGGTAGTTCATAAGCAGTTTGTAAGTTTAGGGACTGATGACCCTGCAATAAAGTCCCTTAAGCTTAACAAACATTTGAACACTGACTCCAAAAACAAAAATAATTGTAACTACATAATATTATTGTAATAACTTGATTGACTTTTAAGTGGTCTAATATTTTTCATTTCATTTTACTTAGAAGAACTCTAAAATTTTTTTTAGTCATTGTTTGTTATTCACAGGTATGTGTTGAGTTAGATTCAAAGTGGGTAGATACCTACCTATCTTCTTGCGTGGAAAACACATTGACCGTACCTACATATTGATGAATAGAAAAAGTATGTTGATTATTAAGTTGTAGAAGAATATGCAATTATTTTTTTCTACATCTCCATCTACATAGATACTCTGCAAATCACATTTAAGTGCCTGGCAGAGGGTTCATTAACCACTTTCATAACTTTTCTCTGCCGTTCCATTCTCTAATAGCGCGCGTGAAGAAAGAACACATAAATCGTCCCGTTTTCGATCTCATTTCTCTTATTTTATTGGGATGGTCATGTCTTCCTAAGTAGGTGGGTGCAAGCAAAATATTTTCACGTTCAGAAGTAAAAGTCGGTGATTGAAACTTCGCAAACAGATCACGCCGCAATGAATAACGTCTTTCTTTTAATGATTTCCACCCCAATTCGTGCAACATTTCCGTGACGCTTCCCCCCCATAACGTGATAAAACATAACGAGCTGCCCTTCTATGAACTTTCTCAATATCTTCCGTTAGTCTCACCTGGTGAGGTTCCCACAATGGGCAACAGTACTCCAGGAGAGGACGCACAAATGTGATGTAGGCAGTATCTTTGGTGGAGCTGGTGCATCTTCGAAGCGTTCTGCCAATGAAACGTAACATTTGGTTCGCCTTCCCCACAATATTTTCTATATGTTCTCTCCAGTCAAAGTTGTTCGTAATTGTAACTCGTAGGTAGTTGGTAGAATTTACGACCTTAAGGTTTGACTGATTTATCGCGTAATTGTAGGTCAGCGGATTTCTTTTAGTAGTCATGTGTATTACTTCACTCTTTTCTTTATTTAATGTCAAAAGTTTATACTTTTTAGTGCATATTAATTTGCTTTGGAATAGTTTTTTTAAGTCGTTTCTTTGTTAAAATTTTTGTTCATGTTCATACACAGGGTACCTATCAAAAATTACCCAAATTGGTTAGCCGTGTCTGAGGGGTTTCCTTTGTGAGTTTTCCTGCCGCCGCGGCGGAGTGGCCGAGTGTTCTAAGGCGACTTGCTGCGGAGCGCGCGGTTGCTCGCCGTCGGAGGTTTGAGTCCTCCTTTGGGCATGGGTGTTAGTATAAGTTGTTTTAAGTTAGTTTAAGTGGTTTGTAAGCCTAGAGACTGATAACCAACGTGGTTAACTCCCTTAGATTTACAAACATTAGATATCTAGTTTTCCTGCTCCGTGTATTCTACTGTTACTGCGTCCCTACTGATAACACAATATTCCCAGCCTCCTTCTGAATGGTAGCTCCGCCTCTCGTGACATCTAGTAGTCAATTCCGCATTACGTAGGGATGACCGAATGCTTTCGTTTGGATTGTCCTTGTTTAATTCCCTCATTTGTTTCCCTTTCTGTAATGCCCCTAATGTCTTTCGTTGGATACTTTGGTAATTTTTGCTATTTATTCAGAGAGCCATATGAGTGGAACACTAAGCTGTGACGGAAAAACTAAAAGTAGAAGGCCGAACGTAGGTCGCATCATAATGGGTTCGTCGCCACCTTGAAGGCTGCTGCCGAGGAAAAGAACGCCGAAAACCTGTCGAACGGGTATTGAGATAGACGCGAGCTCATCGTAACTTCATAAGACAACTGTGCTTGTGTTGTCGGTTTCTTCACTAATGAATTCAGTCACTGTCTTGCCTTGCAGGAATGGGCGCGCTATCTGAGGCGCCATGTAACGGATTGCGTGGTCGCTTCCGTCGAAAGTTCGAGTCCTCCCTCGTTCATGGATGTGTGTGTTGTCCTTAGCATAAGTTAGTATAAGTTAATGAAAGCCGCGGTGGAGTAGCCGAGCGGCCTATGGCGCCTCGCTGCGTAGCGCGCGGTTGCTCGCCGTCGGAGGTTCGAGTCCTCCCTGGGGCATGGGTGTGTGTGTGTGTGTTTGTCCTTATGTTAGTTTACCTTAGTTTAAGTAGTTTATAAGCTACGGACTGATGATCATGCAGTTTGGTCCGATGGATTTACAAACAACAGAAGTTAATGTAAGTAGTTTGTAAATCGAGGTGCTGATGCCCTCAGCAATTTGGTCCCATACGTTTACAAACATCCTAAAATTTTTCAACATCTACAAGGGCTGAATAAAAAGTAACGAGAACCATTAGTTTTTTCTGAAATGAATTTATTGACAGAGGTACTTACGGTTACACACCTACAACGTAATCGCCTTTGTTATGTACGACCTTCTGCTAAATGTCCGAAAGGCTATACTATCTGAGTAGAATGATGGTGTAATGTTCGACGAATCGTCGCTTTCGTCCGAGAGGTGAACGAAGGTGGCGTTTCCAGGAACAGCATCCTATAATTCTTCATGACAATGCACGCTGCTTTTCTGGATCTCTTGCGCTGCTAACAGTGGGAGATTCTGGAACATCGAGCGTACTCGTACGACATGAGTCCCCATGATTACGATCTCTTTTCCAAATAGAAAGAAACACTGCCAGGGATCCGGAACAACACCGGATATGACATTATCCGTACCTTATGGTGCTCAGTACGTGACGTCAACAAAAGAGGACGTACATATGGTAAATGACGATTTCCGGACATTTGGCGAAATGTCATAAATAACGGAAGCGCTTATACTGAAGGTATCTAACAATAAGTATCTCTTTCAATAAAGTCACTGCATAGAAAAATAATAGTTATTAACACTCTTTACCCAGTCCATTTGAAATACTTTGTGAATACTCAGTTATATGGGTTTTTAAGGGTAGAGAAACCCCACCCCAAGACGCTTACGGATTCCGGCCAAGGCAGCACTCAGCACAATAGAACGGGAAGAAGAGCATAATATGATTATACTTAACTGTAGGAGCGCCTATGGAATGATCCTATAACTGCTGTCACATAGTGCTAGGGACGGAAAGATGTCTTAAGCCAGATATCTATAGTAAACCCATCAGAAACATATCTGCGTGGGAGTAGCCGAGCAGACTGGACCGCCACATTGCGTATCGCGCGGCCTCCCGCGTCGGATGTTCGAATCCTCCCTCGGGCATGGATTTTTGCGTCGTCTTTAGTATAAGTTTGTTCATGAGTAGTTTGTAGGTTTATGGACTGATGACCCCGCAGTTAAGTCCCATAAGCTTTATAAACATTTGAACAAAAACATAAAAATGACGAAAATGAAGTCTCGCGACGATAAGAGAGATCGAAAATGGAACGACCATATAAAATCAGTCGTGGGTAAGGCAGACTGAGATTCATTGGAAGAATCCACAGGTAGTACAGTCCATCAAGAAACGAAGTAGGTTACAAAACTATCGTTTGGCCAGGGCTTGAGTACTGCTCATCAGTGTGTTATCCGTACCAGGTACAGTTAATAGAAGACATGGAGAAGGTCCGACGGAGAACAGAACTCTTCGTTACGGGCTCATTTCATAAGCGTCAGAGATTATTAGGAAACTTCAGTGGCAGACGCTGTGAGAGAGACATTCTGTCATAGTTTCGAGAGTGTACGTTTCATGAAGTCATCCAATACAATGGTTTCTTCCTACGTATATCTCGCGAAGCGACCACAAGGATAAGATTATCCAGATTAGGGCCGACACGGAGGCATAAAGGCAATCATTTTTCCCGCGAACCATACGCGACTGGAAGTGACAGTGATACGCAAAGCATCCTCCGCATACAGCGTGAAATCAAATGTTCAAATGTTTGTAGAGCTTATGGGACTTAACTACGGGATCATCAGTCCCTAAACTTACAAACTACTAATGAACTACCTAATACTAAGGACGGCACAAATATCCATGCCCGAGGGGGAATTCGAACCCCCGACCGTAGTGGCCGTGCAGACCACGGAGGTTAGAATAAGGGGAGATGGCGCTAAGCATCCTAGCAGTACTACTCTTTGAAGCCCGTGGGCGTGGCACTTCGCCATGTTGTTCTGACAAAAACACATATGGAACGTTATGGCCAAGTCCGTATTAAAACTCGCTAGGTGCACTGTGTATACAATTTACGTTCTCTAGTTGGTTGATTCAGTATTACTGTAGAGTGTGTGATGCTGGAAAAACACTTTCTCGTATCTCCTGTCCAAAATCGTATTTAATTGAAGATTACAAAATGCTTTGTCAGTCGTCAGTGTAAGCGATCTCATGATGCGATTTTAATAATACATAGACAGTGGTATAGACATCACGTTAGCTTTGTTCAGAAAACCGTCCAGGTGCTGATATACTAGGATACTGTCAAGAAAAGTGGTACACATCAGTACATACGTGCATAAGTGATAGTTTGCAGAGGGCCAACACCAAGAAATGTCAACAACGCCGTGTATACCTGTCTATTGTAGCTAAAGTTCGACGAAAATATGCTCAGTACTCGAAGTCTAGAAAACTACAGCCAAAACTGAATGTAGCCTATTCATAATACTAAGAGTACCAATTTTCGTTATGTGAAACGTTTCATTTTTGAATGGAAACTTTAGAAAGTGCTGAGTATAGAGACAGTAAACACTTCTCATACAATAAGAAACTGTTTGGAGAAATTGCATTACTGTACATTACGACTGAAAGTTGATTTATCGCTGGTTTAAGTATTTTTATTCTATCTGAATAGTTAACTGTAAGTCGTTACAAGTACTCATCTAGGCTTGTTGGCATCATGATGCATATAGCATGTAACTCATCACCATAGGCGCAACTAGCTATGGGCCCACCGGCCCCTGGCCCACCCCGAAATGTCATTTTTTGTTTGTTAATTACTTTACAGTAAAAGTCCGATAGTTCGGCACGTTCGGGACCGAACCGGTGCCGAATTATCGAAAATGCCGGTCGTCGGACTCTCAGACGATACCTTTTCGTATGCTTTAAGCTAACGTATACAGCGAAAACGGTTGTAACATGATATTTTGTACTAAAATATTGATTGGTGGAATCATTAGATTAATAAAATCAGCTCAAAATTACGACAGCAGGTACCAATTTTTTATTCAATACATTTACTTTGGGTAGGCTATGTATATTGTACAATATTTTAGATACCGGTAACTAAGAAAAAAAAAAAAAAAAAAAACTCGAGTTTGTTTTTATTTCCGAAACTGTTGTCATTTGTAATAAAAGATTTTTCTTATGCTATGTCAATCAGGAAGTCATGTCCTGGCTTACAGCTTGAGGAAAATTTCGGTTTCGAGATCATGATCGCTGCTTAAATTTAAATGAAACTTCCACAGGTCACTACGATATTAAGTTCACTACTCTAACGATTGCTAAGAATGCTGGCAATCAAAGCAATGTGAAACCTGTGCATAATGACAGCCGAGATCTGCCAAATAATAGGCCTATACGAACGCTTCCTGTTCCAACAATGCTGTATAAGTCTCTGACAATCACAGCCGAAATAATCTGTCTGGCAGCATATGAACTCCTGACTATTGGACGCCGTTCTAAAGGAAGTCTACTCTATTGTAATTTAGTACTTTTCTCTATTAACCGAGTTAAATTTAAAGCGTAACCACACGCGAAAGTGAAAGGTGTTCATTGCTATAGTACAAGTTCAATACTTACTAATCAAGTACGCAAGGAATTTCTCAGTAAGTTATATATCACGTAGAAGTAGATTAAAAATTATACAGAGCACACATTCATTGCAACCACATTCATTGCATTATGTTGGCTGCATGGCTGCATCTGCCTTGTATACTAACTACGGAACTAAAAGTTTCGGTGTTGGTGAACTGATTGCTTATATTCATTTTCTTCTTTTCTTTTGTGGATGTTTCAGATGGGATTGTTGTTTGTTTCAATGTTTGCGTAAAACATGCGGCAGGCGATATAAAATGATTCCTTCTAAAAAGAGGAAATAATCATCTATTTTTTAATTAAAAAGCCTGTGGTTTCGGAAGATGACAGTGACAGTGGTAAAAGCAATGTAGTTAGGTCTAATATTAAACAGGAGACAGCTGGCACTGATGTGCCTTCAACACATTCAAGTTTGAGTGAACGAATAAATGACATTGGTAATAAAGTGTGCTCACCGTTTATTTCGAAAGAAGAGAGATACGAATATTTAACAAGCTTCTGGGTACCGGATCAGCGTTACACGTTTCCAGAAGATAATGAGTCCAAAAAGGAACGTACTTTCCAGCCTCATTGGTTATCCCAATATAAATGGCTAGCTTATAGCCGAAAACGTAAAGGGGCGGTGTGTAAATTGTGCGTTGTTTTTCTCCAGCTACAGTCGGGAAAGGCAGTCATCAGAAACCTGTGAAACTTGTCACAGAACCATTGTAGAAATGGAAACATGCTCTAGAATATTTTAGCAAACACAGTTGCAATGAATACCACAAAGCTGCTGTAGAAAAAATCTTCTCTTTTCATCCAGTCTTATATCAAGAAGGAGAATATTTGTGATAAACTGGACTCTGTGAGATTGCAGCAAAAACGCCAAAATAGAGAGAGGTAGGCAACTATTACTTAGCTCAATTATAAGCAGTGATTTGCTTTTATTGTAATTTCATAGACACTATGGGCTGTGGCATTTGTTTCAGGCTAGTTCCTATCATTAAAACCATTAACTGCTGCGAAACCTGCCGTTAAAGATGGAAAATTTCGTGCATTACTACGCTTCAGGAATAATAATTTACAAACAGCTGCACTAAATGCCACATATGTGAGTTGGAAGATCCAAAATGAAATTATTGAAGAATTGGGAAATTTCGTGAGCAAATGTATCATAGAAGAAATTCGGAAAGCTAAGTATTTTAGTGTTTTAGCTGATGAAACTTCTGATATATCGAAGACAGACCAGTTTGCTATTATTCTCAGGTACGTAGCCTACATGATGAAAATATCAATGAAAAATTTTTAACGTTCGTTGATGTGACTGACCGTACAGGAAAAGGTTTAGCCAATGTGATTTTAACTACTCTTAGAAATTTCGGTCTTGATGTGAAATACCTCCGGGGGCAGGGATATGATGGCTGTAATACTATGAGTTGATCTTCAAGGGCGTTCAAGCTGTGATAAAAGAGAGTTGCCACACAGCGGTTTACTCGCGATGCTCGAGTCATATTTTGAATTTATCTGTTAACCATGCTTCAAGTGTGCCGACCATCAGGAATACTATCGGTGTCATCACCAATATTTGTGATTTCATGACCTCCTCTTCAGCCAGAGTACGTTTATTATCCGATTTCGTTGAATCAGAATGTCCTGAAAAAGCACATATATTGAAACCACACTGTCCAACTAGATTCGTTGAGAATTATGAAGGTATATGTATTTTTCTACAACTAATTCTGCAAATTAGCAAGACCTTGGAATATCTTTCAGAAAATTCCAATGACTCTTCAGCAGCTACAGCTACATCATATTTAAGAGCCATATTGAATTGCCAGTTCTTAACGACCCTTTCTATTATGGACGAATTTGCTTCATTATTTTTACCTCTTTCTAGGCAGCTGCAGTCTCCAAAACTTGATTTGGGTAAAGCACCTGAATTTGTGGACAATATCAAATCTATTTTAAGAAAAAAGCGTTTAGAAGCGAATAAAAGTTTTGAATTTATCTTTCAGCAAGCAACCACAGTTTGTCAAAACTCAGGTGTGTCTGTTGACATTCAACGAAAGGTTGGGAAACAAACTATGAGAAATAATGTTGCATCAAACAGTCGTGAAGAATATTATTTACGATCTGTGTATATTCCATATTTAGACCAACTTAATATGGGATTCACTTCTCTTTTTGAAACTCAGAACGAGATTTTTTACTTCTTCAAAAGTTGATGCCTTCATTCATTACGGATGTTGAATTTAACGATATGGGCTCTGTTCTGAAGTGCTATGAAGAAGATTTATGCGCAGAAGACATACCTTCGATAAAAATGAATTTGAAATGTGGAAAAATTTGTGGTTGAACAGGAAGTCATGGAGTGATGTTCCATCTGACGTAACACAAGCTCTTGCAGAGTGCTCTAAAGATTTCTACCCAAACATTTACACACTGTTACAAATATTTGCTACTATTCCTGTTACAACGTGTTCGGCTGAACGAGCATTCAGCTGCTTAAAACGTCTTAAAACTTACCTGCGTTCAACTATGGGCAGGACCGTTTAAATAGTATTGCTCATTTGTCAATTAATAGGAAGTATGGCATTGATTACGACAAGATAATTGATGGGCTTGCAGGAAAAACCTCTCAGACTGGATTTTGTTCTGTAATAAATTTTGTTTTAAAATTATCATCGCCATTTTTTGTGTTTAGTGCAATTGATTTGTGTAATAAGGAGAACTTTGCAAAACAAAACAAAAAAACTTTTTTTTCACATTTTAAAAAACTGCCATGTAGTTTTTATAATTTTTCATGTAAACTTTCATAAAAAATTAATGATGGCTAAAATTGCGAAAATATTACTTGTTTAGATAAATTTATTTTGCTATATTGTTTATATGTATGTGTTATATATTCGCTTCAAAAGTTGTTATCGAATTTGTACTAAATAATAGATTACCGAAACACATGAGGCAAATAGCCTTGGTTCAGTCTGAAATATAGCCTAAAAATTCTGGCGACAATATATATAAAGAAGAGAATAACTAAATAACAGCAATGTATAATCTTATAATAATCTAAGGGTTATGATATATCATTTTACATTTTTCTTGATATTAAATAGTATTTATTCTGTCCAATAGTTTATATTAATTTTTTGTCATTTAATATGTATTATTTTGTTTCAACATTGTAAATTATTGCACTGTTTGTTTACCTAAGCTAACTTTGTATTTATTGTGCCTATGTGGAACCAATGGCTGGAACATTTCTTCAATAAATAATAAAATACAAAGGTTAAAACATTTAAAATTGCACATTTCTACTTCTGAAACATATAGCATTTATATTCCATAAACGAATTTCACGTTGGTTAATATAACAGGCTACACAGTTAATTGTATGTGTATGTGCATGTAAGTATGCATGCATGTATGTATGTAATATGTGTGTGCCTCAGCACTCAACATCAAAATATATCATTGTATATGAGTGCCCCCCCCCCCCCCCCCCCCCGAAAAAGTCCTGGTTGCGCCACTGCTCATCACGATTGTACTTCACTAATAATTTGACATGAAACACAGGAACCAGGAGTAGGAAGTAAAGAAGTAAAGGTTTAATAAACAAGCCTGTGAATTAGTGAAGCTGCCCCTTATTAATGAAATCATTAAAAGCCTTTCCATTATTTTACCTGCAATGTTATGTTCAATCTAATTATCAGTAATTTCTTAAGTGCTTTAATTATAAAGCACCCACATTAACTGAAAGATTTTCATAACCTATCCATTGGTCACAAACTGTGGCTGCACTGCAAATATTTGAAGCACAAAAAGAATGAGTGTAGGTAGGAATTTTCACACATTAATCTTACCTTGCTGTTTACCTTTATTCTGAAAAAACTTGACACATGGTGCAGATAGAATACAATAGAAAGTAATACTTTTTTTTAATCTAGTGATTCAAATATTGGAAAGTATCATCAACCATTAAATGTAAATTTTAAACTAGAATTATAGAGAAGATTTTTGTTCTTGTGTTGCTCAGTGTATTTACCAGACAATCACAATTAGTCACAGGCATATTGGCTACATAATATACAAGTATTTCACTTGCTATGTGATAAACACAAAAGTCTTGAGTTAGTAGTAAATATGTTAGAATCATCCATTGAATTAGTGAGGCTGTCATCTAGAGTGTTTCTCACACACTTGTCAAAATAATTTTCATTATTTTGCAGAGTTCAGTGTCAGCTTTACCTGTACTTTTATCAAACATTTCACAATTACTACAGCACCAACAAAATGAACACCTTTAGCCATTCATACACTAGCCAGTAATTTCAGCTGCTACTAAATTAATAAACTTAATCCTAAGAAGCATTTACAAGTCTCCAGTGCAGTATCCAAAGAAAAAAGTAATAGCAGATTAGGGTAGGGTATTAATAACAAATGCTCAGTTTGTAGTTCACTCATTTATTTAAAAAAAAGATTAAAAACTATTGCCATACATTACGGAATAGTTTTATGAAACAACTGTTCTCAGCACCAGACAAGAAAGAAAAATTATGAAACATACTGTAACAACATTCTATTTGCAATAAATTAAATGTAACAGTAACAAATGAAGTATATTTAACTCCTGTATTCTACAGTACATAATTATGGAAGATGCAGTCATTTTGTATTTGTTGACAAAGAATCAGTGAAGGAAATCACGATAATCATATTTTTAAGCAAATTTCTTAACCAGACTCTGTATCAGTGAGAGATACAAAAGGGAAAAAAGAAATAATAAAAACAGCTATGTTACAGATATACATTCTAACAAAGTTCAGTCTCAGTTTGTCATAGCATTCAATATGAAACTTGTTTTGTGTGTGGTGTACTTTTAAGTTACTTTCCTACTATATACAAATAATATACCAACCACAGCAATATTCCCCACTTTCACAGGCAACATAAACCGACTATTCAAGGATATTGGTAAAGCAAAGGTACAAGAGCTAACGCAAAGTACCTAATACTACCCAAAAAACAATTTCCAACATTCTAAAATACAGCTGATGTAAGAGCAAGTGAATATGGTATTTTTATATATAATCATTCAATTCATAATTTTTTCCTACAAATATCAAACCATTACACTGTACTTCTGACTTTAGTCAAACCTGTGACTCATGCTGTTAGCTCAATAATATAGGCTTTAATCAACTACAAAAAATTATACATATTCACACTTAATAATAGAATGCCCTATTAAATGATGTAAGTGAAACAGGAATATTTAACTTGGGATATATGAAAAGTGTTTTATAGTTAATTTCTGATAATTCATGTGTCACACCCATGACTATGGAATCAGCCACATATCTGTACTAAAAACAATCTGATACGTGCTAATTGAAACACTGAGTGACAATGCATGAACAGTCCAAGCAAATTTCAACATAACACGAAACAGCCCTACTGGCTATTAAAAATATACTGATAATTATGGTAATAACAGTAATGAACTGGAAAATATGTAATGTCCGCTTTGATACCATAGTTCGTATCCCCAAGCAAAGTTTATAGTTCACCTATTGACAACAAAACCATGTTCGGTTCTGTATACATGACAAGCCAGGTTGAGGTGTAACAGTATTTCCTAAATGTGGTAACTACAGTGCCAAAAATGCCAATTCCTTCCCTGTCAAGTATACAACAGAACTATCTGCAATAAGCTGCTGCTGGGAAAAGCAAAATATTATTGCAATTGGTGTATTCAGACCACCTTGTGCAATTGTGCAATCTTAAATGTTTTTATAGCAATATTTTATCAACTGCTTGCACTCTTACGCAATAAATACTCTAGATGGGGGAGGGGGGTTGGCTGGTCTAATAAAATAATAATTGTTGAAACATATTAATACCCTATATATTAATTATTTTAACATGGAATAATTTGCATGTGAAGGCCCAGCTATCTTTAAACTTGTTATATCTAACCACAATGCTTTGGCATTCAAATTTAATCTAATAAAGGAGCAAGAGAACCTATTACGGCTCATCTGAAGCCTGGGATACTGCCTATTGGTTTTTACCCGTGGCTTCAGCGTGTTGTGTGCGTGCATGTTAATAGGTGCCGTAAATGATTATGTGGTGGCTGAGTTAAAGTTGATAGTTTGTTTACAAACAGAACATAAGATTATGCATTAAGATTGTGTGTTTAAAAAAATAATCTCTAGTTTCAATCTGATAGTGAGGTATAGGTTAACAGAGAGGTTATTTTTTCACAAGTGAAGTCTGAAGGTGTGAATTTTTTGGCTGAGACCTGTGAGCTATAGTACATTCTGTTTTTGTCATACGTAAATATTGAGATATTATCCCGTATACTGGTTTTCTGACATGTTGATGTGCTTCAAAGCTGAAAGGTGGTATCCCAGTCTTCAGTTATGCACATAATTCTAGCAAAAAAGAGGGAAATAATATATTTCTAGCAAAAAGAGGAAAATGTTAAGCCCATTGAGAATATATAAAGACAGTACTCAAAATCTCAATCATGGTACATAACTGATGATGAATGTAGGAATGACAACAGCTTCCGTTACCATTCTGAGGTAACTTAGCCAGTGAGACCCACCGTAGTTCAAAACTAATAAGAGAATGTAATGGCTAGGGGAACTAATTTAACACAAGGCACATCAGAGCAACACAATGCTAAGAGAGCAATCAAATTGCACAAAATAGGGATAAGAATAACAGACAACGTAGAATGGCGAGAATAATTTAAGATTGCATTTAAGTCACTTAAATTTAATTCACACAGCAAATGAACTATGCTAGAAAAAAAAGAAGAAAAAAAGAAAACTGATATTCAAGACACTGACGACAAACATGACAATGAATTGAACTGCTTCCAAAAAAACAACATGAACTTCAAAACAAAACCCTGTTATGAAAGTATACATAAAAATTAATTTAATAATCTGACAACCCAAACTGTTTCAACAATAAATCATTTTTGAGCAATATATTGTAAGCAACGTATGTAGTATAATTTTGTGAAGTATTCATAATATGGAGATAATGCCAAATTTTTAATACTTTGTGATGTAAAACGTATTATAACTGAAATATTTTAAACCTCATCCTCTACTTAAATTTATTGCCCCTTTAAAAGAATAAGTTTGGTATACGTTACCCTGATTTTATTTGAATGCAATGTATCGGTAAGGCACTTCGCTGCATGTTTCTGTCGTGTCAGAAGGTACCTTTTGGCAACTGCTTTTATCAGCAGTATCAAATGATTGTCCAAAGGATGCTGATTCCTCATGTGTTCTGCTAAGTCCTTGAAGACTGGCTTGAGCAGGAAATCAGTAAGTACCTCAGACACACACCTAGAAAACAGAATTCTTAATGGAACTTTAAAATTCCCTGTCGTGTTCCTCCTGAACACTTTCTGCACTCACACAGATGTCCACAACATCATTCGATGGTAAAGTTAGCTATCCTCTACTCTTTCTATGAATGAGAGAATAGGCTACATGGCTTCCATCTCCTCGCAGCACAGAAAGGCAGGGCTCACAGTTTAATGTATTCTCCAAGTGGTGCACCACGAACCCTGCAATATAGACCACAATGTGGATCGCCACTTCTGAAAGAAAAGTTCCAGCAGCAGCGTAATCGTGGTCAAGTGTCACCACAGGGCCTGCCTTACTTATTAACTACCAACGTTCAGAAGTTTGATTAATGTGTTCCTCATGTTGGGAGCTGCTGTAAGTAAGGATTGGAATGTCCTCCAGAGGTACACAATTACCTTTTTCCGATTCACGAATCTATGTACCATTAGTCTTTTATAGGCAGCAATAAACTGGCGTGCAGTTGGATTGTTGTTTCACCCACCTCGACCACGAATTGCGCTAAAGAACATTTCCAAGTAGTCCTGTGAGCACTTATACACAGGCAGAAACTTTAGGAGTGGAGTAGACATTTGTGGATCCAGTAGTTTTGTATACATGTGAACAACACTAGAGATACATACAAGAAACACAACAAATCCAGTCCTTCGATTCGAGTTAACAACTCTCATTCCTTCAGGTCTTGGACCAACAGTGAGAGTCTTGATGTACCTCTGTGCACCTTGCAGGAATTCATTTACAGCTCTAAAATTTGTATTATTTAAAGCCTGCTTCCAATCTTTTTGTGCTAATGTTCTAGAATTTAAAATATGAAAAAGACAGTTAAAACGACGAATAAATTGGACTGTTCCAGATGCCTGCTTAAAACCTGGCACTTCCATGTCACAGCAATACTGAATAGCATCTGCAACAGAATTGCTAAGCAACTGTGTTGCTAGTTTCACCTTCATTTTGTTCTTTACAAAATTAAGGTGACTTGCTGTGACTTTGTTACCCAGGTGAAGGCCTTCCTTCACTTGTAAATTATGTAAAAGTTCTAAGTAATGCCACGAGATGAGATCACCTTGTTCATCCCAAAACTGCTTTTTGTCTCCTAAAGCATTACGCACTAATTTCAACATATGCGGTGGGTCCAAAAGAAATGCCACTTCATGAGGGTTCCCTTCAACAACAAAAGTAGTTTTCAAACTTTCACAGTTTGTGTCACATCCTAGGCATCTAGCCATTGATAAATTTGTGGCTGAACCATCACAAGTCAGTGACACTAACTGAACACCATTCGAATTAGCAATACTGATGCATTGCTGAACTAACTGAGCCTTTTGTTGACCATTTATACCACCAGTAAGGAAGTACCCAACAGGGAGCTTCCAAGAGGCATTAATGGCAACCAGCATTAGCACAAATGCCTCTTCGGCAACTGGCAAGTTATCTGTGTCTACAGAGGAACCCATATCAACATACCCATAATACGAAACACCATCAAACTGTACATGCTGCCTAATGGCAACTTCGTCCACTAACAAACTACAAAGGAGTGGATACTTTAAGTCCTGGTTGCAGGCTTTAGCTTTAATCACACTAAATGTTTCTGACGTGAATCCAGGTGCTCCACCGACACACTGGTACCACTTACTTAATGTCCTGGGGTGCGGTAAACACGTATTAAAGCAACGCTTGACATAACTGTATGCCCTGGGTGAGTAAAAATGAAGGGTCAGAGCAAAGGAACGTAACTCTGGCCTGTACGACCTGTGGACAGCCTTACAAGCTGCTTTTGCAGTTCGCCGTTTCAATAGCTCTGTCTGAATGCCAGGTATATTTTCTAGTACATACATCCCACTTTCATCCAAAAGATCTTGTTCTTCAATTCTTTAAGGACAGCACTAAGTGACAACACTTTTTTCTTCAGTCGTCGCTTGGATTGTTGAAGAACTTTGATTTTCTTCTTATATTGTTCATTTTTCACCATCAGCAGGCTCACATGTGTCTTTTGCTTATTTGTTTCCAAGGATGGCTCTGAAGAGTTTGAGGGTTGTGCAGTGGTGTCAGGAACAAGACTTGAAGCTTCTGTCTCCAATCTGCTGGTAGAAACCAAATCTGAACATGCTGGCCTCTCTCTTTGCATTGGCAACTTCCTCTTCTTCTCTTTCTAAGGAAAAGAAATAGTACAATTGAAAACATATTTCTTAAATATGTTACACATAAAACCTTAATAACTACTTTTACTTTGTCACAGAATTTCAACATCAAGTTCAAATAAATATATACTTTGTTTTTAAAATAGTCAGAGAATATGTAACACACAAACCTATTGGTACTCAGTTGACAATTTGTGATTACTAATAGGCTTGTGTGTGGCAATGTCATTAATTAACAATTTGTGAGCTTAATTGTGAGGTACATATATAATTTCAGAATATTGATTCTTTTGCTTATGGTTCATTTACCTGATAGTAAATCAACATGTATGTTGTGTTCTGACCCACAGTTAATGTCATTGGACCAACAATCTGTCTTAAAAAAACTATGTAAATTTTTTGGGTTTCATTTTGTATCCTATTCTGCAGTACTGGTACAGTAGCCTAAATGAAATATCTGATGTTTGACAACAGTACATACCATGATATAGGAACTAGGCTCTAAATCATTTTCGTCAGTAATGTTACTTTTCAGAGATTGAATTACAGGGGGGGGGGGGTTATGTACACACTGTAGATGTCAAGTACAGTAACATGACAGAGAAAGGATTGTGTGCGCGCCAATAATAAAAATACTTATGTTTATAATGAGACTCAAACTACTTTGGAGTGTATATTCATAATTTGGCCTACGTGTGTAATAGGCCTACTATTAAACCACTGTTAGCTTTTAAAATGGGTCTTTCTAGAACATTAATATTGTTAAACAATTTACGTACTTGCTGCTTTCTTACAGAGGAACATAAGCTAAATTTAAATTTCGGAATTGAAGTACCTTCTGCAAATGAAGCGGGTGAGCAGGAAAAACTGATGGTACAGCATTTTCCCTAATTCGTACTCTGCAAAGCGACGTTCAGTCGATGTCTTCTTCTCGAAAATGATGAGAACATATAGTACTCCATTTAGTTGTCTTGCAGTGCTTCCTTCTCACGGCATTTATCCACAAAGCTTTTAGCTTTTCATCTTTCGGAAATCTGAAAATTGAACGAGACAAAATGTTACACGATCGACGGCACAAATTCGCAATAAAAGTGACAAACACGTTAGAAAAGAAAGTTACACATGAAATGTGATTCCTTTGGCTTTTGCGTTGCTATATGAATGATTTCTACAACCAAACACTACACACTAGATCATATTTACGAAGAAAAGATCCGAATACGCGAGACACTTCTATTCATACAAGCCTAGACGTGCACTCTTCTGGTGGGAACAATATGGCGGCCGAATGTTTTCTTCGGCTTCACAGTCGTGACGTCATGCCCTCTCTTATTTTTACCTCCATGGTGCAGACCGTGACTGACGCGCCTCAGTCCCCTCGGCCATCGCGGCCGGCCATACAGCGTGAGGTGGCTTGCGGAGTATGGCTGTAGATATGTTGCAAATTAATTCACGAGCAAAAATTTCGTTTATCGGACGTTATATTCTTTACTACATCCACGTTTATTTTATTTCGCCCGAATATAACTCCCGCTTTGTTAGAGGCCTGTAGTTCTTGTCACACATTTCCTATAGTTTTATTAATCCATACTTGATGATAATGTTAGTTTATTCCATGCAGTGACAGATTAAGCCTCGGAATACCCTCGCTCTTGGAGGGGGGGGGGGGGGTGAAGAGATTAACTTAGGTCATTTTCTGGAACTATTTTAATGTAGTCAGGTATTCTATTTTAATATATTGATTTCAGTATAGTCTTCGAAAAGCTTGTGAAAATATTATATATTTTTTTACTTAAATTTAACCGAAAATATATTTTAAGTGACTATTCACAATATGTCATGTTCCATCAAATTTCGAGAGTACTGCCGGGTGTCTGTAACTTCCTGACGCGATATTTTTACGCAGAGTCAACTGACCATCTTCAGTTGATTTCCACTGAAATATCGTTATAGGAAGTCACAGACATCGGGCAGTCATCTCGAAGTTTGATTGAACAATCTGTATGCAGGAAAAATTTTAAATTTCACAATATGTATTCAAAAATGTTCAAATGTATGTAAATCTCTGGGACGTAAGTACCGTGGTCAGTAGTCCCTAGCCTTACAAACTACTTAAACTATCTTATGCTAAGGACAACAAATACACCCCTGCCCGAGGGAGGACTCTAACCTCCGTTGGAGTAGCCGAGCAGTCTAAAGCGTCTCGCTGGGGAGCGCGCGGTTGCTCGCCGTGGAGGTTCGAGTCCTCCCTGGGGCTGGGTGTGTGTGTTTGTCCTTAGGTAGTTTACCTAGGTTTAAGTAGTTTGTAAGCTACGGACTGATGACCACGCAGTTTGGTCCGATAGAGTTACAAACATTTGAACATTTTCGAACCTCCGTCGGCAAGTAGCGGTGCGCTCCGCAGCCAAGCGCCTTGGAACGCTCGAAAAGTCCATCACGGTTCACGATAAGTGTCATATTCAGTATCTACAGGACTCTTCCTTCGAAAGTAAGTTTAGTGTTACTCAACAATAATATTTTTTACGGCGGCAAGAAGTGTCCTATCCTTCACGTTATACATGTTACAGGAAGTAAGGTTGGTATTGTTAAGGTTAAGATGCAAACGACACGAGCGGGTGCTTGGTTCGCCAATTTGAGAGGGATGGCAGAGGCGCCAAAAAAATCGTGATTGAAAGGAAATGGTAATATAAGCAAAAGCTTTACAGTGGAAATGAGTCTACAAACGAACCGTTGACGAGATAAACTGCAAGCGTGTGGTTACGACCCTTTACTGATTTCAGCATGAAAAATAATTCCAGTTTATATAAATGTTATGAAATGTAAACCTTTCAATGAAGGCCCCATCAAACTTGGCTTAAAATTTAAAGATTTACGGAGTTAGAAATGCAACACTACTTCAGCATGTTACTTGTTGACATTTACTGAAATACTAGTAAAGGTTAAAGGTGTACGACATTCATTCTCAATTTAGCAAGCAACAACGTATTAATCTCTGCATTGAGATACGAATTCTTTCAAACACGTTCAAATCATCTTGGGAATCTTTCCAATACTGTGCAATTCGCTGTTACAGGTCGTCAGCCGTATGCTGTTCGCGTTACTCTGAACTAACCCCAGACAAGTTTTGTGGCCAAGAGACATCACATGAAACCAAGGTAAAAATTGTACGTGGTCCTCAGATTCTCGACCATATAAGCGCGTTAGATATCTTATGTCAACAGGTAAATGTAGCCTTTATCACTTCATACATTTGCCATATTCCTCATTGTTGCACTAGATAAAATACATAGTAGCAAAGTGTCCCAGATCCTCATCATTCATGTACCGTACTACATTCCCCAATGTTTCACGGGGTAAAGTAAACCATGGGGGAAATTTGAGCCGGAGTATATGGTTTTCTTGATTTGTACTAAATAAGATACTGTATCCATGCTGAAGTTAGTCAGTACTTCTATCCACGCATTCACAAGTATCTCGCAGACGACTAGATGTTCACTGGAACGTTTTTATTATCGTTTACTTTAATACGTGGCAGCTCTTCACTATTAAATGTGTTTCTGATTAATATATAATAAAGAAACTTTTGTTATAAAGCCTACAGATAAATAAATTTGGCTATCACAAAACCTAGTAGCGTGGAGAGATGCATCAAACCAATATCCCGACTGAGAACCACAGCAATAGCAGATAAAAGAAAACTCATTGTGTTGTTGCTCCCAGCTAAGTGAAGGCGAATATTTTTATCGGACGCCGTTTCAGTGATGTGTGAGTCACTTTGAACTGGTTCTGTCATCATTAATCCAACCGAGATCTAAAGCGTGATCCAAAATATTAAGCTGCGGAGCGGGATTATAATATTTTTGTTATGAGAACAATGATTCTGAATCGATATTATGAATATCATTGTACATAGAAAGTTATACATCCTGAGACTGTTTTTCGTCTCGATAATGTTAAGGGCGAAGCATTGAATTAAAATTTGTGATGCGGCCGGGAATCGAACCCGGCCCTCCATGCTTACTAGGCAGACATCTTACCGCTAGACCACCGTATCACTAGCGATTAAGGCGCCTTGGAATAATTCCAATTATTAATAATTAAGGCGCCTTAATCTTCAGTGGTCTAGCGGTAAGACGTCTGCGCCGGCCGCGGTGGCCGAGGAGACTGAGGCGTTTCAGTCACGGTCCGCACGGCCACTACGGTCGGGGGTTCGAATCCCCCCTCGGGCATGGATATTTGTGCCGTCCTTAGTTGTAAGTAGTTCATAAGTAGTTTGTAAGTTTAGGGACTGATGACCCCGTAAATAAGTCCCCTAAGCTTAACAAACATTTTTTTTAAGACGTCTGCCTAGTAAGCATGGATGGCCGGGTTCGATTCCCAGCCGCATCACAAATTTTAATTCAGTGCTTTACCTTTATCATTAATGTCTCTGATATTATTAACGTCAGGGCTATTTGACTAATAAACTGTAGTTGCTCTTCATACCAAAATATCGAGCGCTTCGCCAACGCTCGGTGATGGGGAATGAATTATTTATGTACAATCACGCGCAAAAGCCAGATGTGACGCCTCCCTTCCCTCCGTCCCCACTACACTGATTCTCTACACTGATCAATGGCTGACTGGATACAAGCCTTCGACCCACATATCGATTTTACGTAGGAACACAGATTTCTCGGTTTTACCGCAAGGAATTTTGCTAAGTTGTGTTGGTGATAGTTGTTATATGCTTCACGACTCAATATTTTCACAGACGTACGAATCTCCACCAACTTAATTTGCTTGTTGTTATTTGAACCGAAAGTGCAATAGTCTTCGCTTCAAATGTTTGTAAAGCTTAAGGGACTTAACTGCGGGGTCATCAGTCCCTAAACTTACAAACTACTTATGAACTAACTAAGACTACGGACGGCACAAATATCCCTGCCCGAGGGGGGATTCGAACCCCCGATCGTAGTGGCCGTGCAGACCGTGACTGGAGCGCCTCAGTCCCCTCGGCCACCGCGGCCGGCCCGCAGAACTCACGCACTTCGAACGTATCAGGTGATTGGGTGTCACTTGTGTCAGAAGTCTGTACGCGGAATTTCCGCACTCCTAAACATCCCTAGGTCCACTGTTTCTGACGTGATAGTGAAGTGGAAACTTGAAAGCGGACATGCCGATCTTTTCCGTTGACTGACAGAGACCGCCGACACTTGAGGGTCGACGTAGGCAGGCATCTGTCAAAAACATCGCACCAGAACTCCAAACTACATCAGGATCCCGTCCAAGTACAATGACAGTTTGGTGGAAGGTGAGAAAACGTGGAGGTCAACGTCGAGCGGCTGCCCATAAGACACACATCACGCAGGTCAATGCCAAACGATGGCTTGCTTGGTGTAAGAAGTGTAAACGGTGGAAAATCATTGAGTGGAGAGACAAATCATGGTACACAATGTAGCGACGCGATGCCGGGATGTGCGTATGCCGAATGCCCAGTGAACGGCATCTGACAGCGTGTGTAGTGCTAACAGTAAAGTTCGGAAGGGGTGTTATGGTGTGCTCGTGTTTTTCATGGAGGAGGCTTGCACCTCTTATTGTTTTGCGTGGCTCTATAACAGCAGAGGCCTACGTTGATGTTTTAAGAACCTACTTGCTTCCCACTGTTCAAGAGCATTTCATCTCGACAATAACATCTCTGTAATGGTTTGGCCTGCAGAGAGTCCTGACTTGAATCCTATGGAGCACCTTTGGGATGTTTTGGAAAGCCGAATTTGTGCCAGACCTCACCAACCTACATCGATAACTCTCCTCAGTGCAACACTCCGTGAAGAATGGGCTACCATTTCCCAAGTAACGTATGCCTGCGAGGTTGAAAGCTGTCATCCAACCTAAGGGCGGGCCAACACCACATTGAATTCCAGCATTACCGATGGAGGGCGCCACGAAGTTTAAAATCATTTTCTGTCAGGTGTCCGGATACTTTTGATCACATTTCCATTGCGTGTGGGTTGTCAATTGAGCTGCTCAAAACTTTTCAAAAAGTGTTCAAAAGTAGTTTCCTGTAACACCTACAACGAATCCCTGTACATCCCAGTATATAGTCGATAGGTTAAAGTCGCCTCCAACTAATGTCGCATTTAATTAAGAGTTGTGTCACTTCGCTAAGCATCTGTGACACCCCGGTCACTCGAGCTTAACACACCTGTGTGGATTACCACAAAACGTACCCCGTCCTACCAAAACTGTGATATGTCCTCGTCCTTCACCATTGTAGGCCCAACTCCTAGGCCGGCCGCGGTGGCCGAGGGGACTGAGGCGCGCCAGTCACGGTCTGCACGACCACTACGGTCTGGGGTTCAAATCCCCCCCTCGGGCATGGATATTTGTGCCGTCCTTAGTAGTAGCTAGTTCGTAAGTAGTTTGTAAGTTTAGGGACTGATGACCCCGTAGTTAAGTCCCATAAGCTATACAAACATTTGAATTTGAAACCTACTCCTAGTCTCGTAATTGGCCCTGTATTTCCGCCAGGAGTCCGTTCCTCGTGTACGTCCGCTGTAGCATTACATTTTTTAAAATTAAAATTATATCTGCGACGCTTGTCGCTAACATCCGTTCTCTGCCAGTAAATCTCTGATTATTTTGTTTCATAAGAGACTTTCAAATTTTTTGAAAGATCTGGAGAGAAAACGAATTCCCTTGTCGTCTTTCGTCTTTTTACTGTTGAACAGATCGGACGTCTCTCTTTTGGTCTCTCAACATTTACTATATAAGTGCGAGCATTTCATTTGTTAATTGTAATAAATACTACAGTTTAATTGAAATTAATATTTAGTATAAAAATTATTTCCCCATTTTTCATTATTTTTTTAAAAAATCTTTGCTTTCAGCATAATTCGTAAAATTATGCTTCGTCATTGTTGTAAATTCCTTCGCGATTGCGGAAGAACATTCCAGACGCGAATTTCACTTACGCAGATTTTGTGTTGAATTTTGTTTCAATGCCTGCAGTAATTCTTCTTTTCTTTAAACTAAGTCCAATAATTTTGCAATTTTAAATACTAATCGTAATTGGAATTAAACACGGTCATGGAACTTTAGTATTCGACGCTTATGCAACCAAGCATCAGTTTACAGTAAAGAAGAAATTTAATATTTCGTACAGGTTCGACTCCAGTTTGATGACTCCAATCCAATCTGTATTATCCTACGAGGTAAAAAACGGATTCCGCCACTTTTTTGTAATGATGCTTTCTGATGTTGTCTTTATTCTAACTACTACTGCCGCTAAATACTGTTGGCGGAATCTTTCATGTTTTTCTCAGTGTCTCTATCTTTTCAAAATTAATATTCATTGCAATATTTCACAGTTTGCTAAATTTCAATAACAGTACTTAACTTTAATCTTGACAACACCAGCTAAAAAGAAAATGTATCATTACACCGCGTTGAAATATGCATCAACCCTATACATGGTGTCTTACAATTAAGAATTGTGGTGTCTGTTCTTTCATACGTGTCCGAATATGCACTGGGAGACAAATATGCTTCCAATGAGACCGATGCTATCCACATACGTCATCACCAATCAAGCAGTCAAGTTACCGTGATCTCACAGTACGATTGACTGACCAAGAAACAAGAATTTAATAATTTAAAATAAATAAAACTTTAGCGGACTATATTTTAGCACGACAAAGAAGTAATTTAGAGGCCGGCTGGTACATTTGTTACTAGTAGGTTAGATCAACACGGGATTGGAACTAAAATGAGAATCTCCAGAGGGAAGGTGTCGTTGCTTCCGAGGAAAGCTACTTAGGACCGGAATTTGGAGCTGACTACAAAATGGTACTTCCACCACTAACCTTCATTTCGCGTAAATATCACGAAGATAAGGCGAATTAGGGCTGGTAAGAAGATAAATAGTCTTTTCCCCTCACTCTATTTCGGAGTAGAAGAGGAAGCAAAATGAGTAATGGTGTCGCGCGGAAGTGGCCTTGATAAGGAGTGCGCGTCTGCTCCTCGTCGGAGGCTCGAGTCCTCCCTCGGGCATGTGTGTGTTGTCCTTAGCATAAGTTATTTTCAGTAGTTTATAAGTCTAGAGACTGATGATCACTGCAGTTGTTCCTTGGTCCTATAGCTTTACAAACATTTTAATTTTTTCACTAATGCTGGTATGAGGTACTGTCCACCACGCGCGAAATAGTTGCTTACGGAGTGTTCATGTAGACGTAGACAGTCACGTCGAAACACTGCGGGAGCAACACTTGAGACCGCAGTGTTCAGTTGGTGTTCTAGAACGGGCATGTTCCATGCATGTACGTAGTTTTGTGTCCGCTTGTCCAGGATTTTTAGTGGAGACTTGTTTTTCCTCTCTTCGTATCAACTTACCAACTCACGAAAAATATGTGTGAGGGAAAAATAAACTATCATACATATTTATGGTAAAGAAAAGAGCGTGAAGGCAAGTTTACACGACGGCACTAGGTTTCATGAAACTGCGCTACTGGCCAATGCGCATGCGCGGCAGGCGTTCGCACAACTCGTTGACGAAACTAAATAGTTTCGGCTCCTTCCAACTTTGGCGAAACTAATTGCGCGTGTTTTTAGGTTAGGTTGTGACCAATACAGAACAAAATACAACATGAAAGGAGGAACGGGAGAAATAATTCGGTTTTTGAACATATCTGCGTTGCGTAGCTGTTTGTGCGATTTTAACGGCGTGTTTGTGCTCTTCTGGCAATTACTTGTGAAATTAAATATTGATGGGTTGACGATTAGTGTATTGCAGATTAAAATACATCCAATTCGAAATACCTATACAAATTAAGTATGGCAATTGTGCATTTCGGAACACGGTATTAGTACTGCAGAGACGAATATGTACTTGATAAGAAACGTAATGCAATTTGTAATTTCAGTTCTGGTAACAATGCTTCTTGTAACGGTAACTTGTTTCTTTATTGAATTACTAACTCTGTTTAAAAGTAACGTAAACTGCTCTGGTGACATTTTAAGTTGATTAAAATAGCTTCTAGGGTGTTCAATCACAATTTCTTTCAGCAAGGTCGCTGAGCAAATGAGCTGTCGTCTTTTTTTAATCCATTCACGAACCCAGATACATTTCTTATTCTTTTTATGTTTAGTCTTATGCAGCGACTTCACGCAGACAAGCAATAGATTCGCCACATCTCGTACAGCTACCAACACTTTCACTACGGCACAACAAAACAACGAAACTGAAGTGTAAGGTATTGGCGCCGTTTCTGCAGACATACATGAAACTAGTTGCGCGCAATTCATTTCATGCAACGAGTTTCGCAACCTAGTGTCGTCGTGTAGACTAGCCTTAAGAAATGAGATGAACGTGGAAAACAACCTAAAGCTATGAAAGTTATTATACAGCCTTCAAAAAGCAACGAAAACTCTTATTTCTCAAAAGAAAAATGCTGTTAGCTTATGTGTGATCGCTCTAAACTTACAATTATCTCTTCAAGCGTGGACCTGCCGCTACATTTGCTATATGCCGAACGTAGTTGTTTCTTCCTTAAGAATTACGTCTTTTATCTGAATAGGAGAATTTAATCGTGTATTTATTTACTGTTAGAATCAACAGCTAGGTTTGTAACCTAAGAAGTAAAAATAATTTCATTTTAAAAATGAGGAATATGATGATAATTTCGTGTGGGTCATTAGCCTGGTGCAAGTCTTACAATTGAAAGCCACTTCGGCGACTTGCGTGCCCTTAGCTCACCCCAGTTATCTAACAGGGGAATGGGGACCTACAGCTTCACGTGGAATCCGAACTCACTGAGCCCTGTGACCGGGCGCCACATGAATATGTTCGTGTCGTCTATTTGGTTGGCACCTATATGCTATACAATCTCCACAAAGACACAGCTTTGAGAATACAGGCGTGTGCCTCGATCCTTCTACGGATCGTGATCAAATGTCTGTTGGAACATGACAACTGTAGATTCAGATCTGTGGAGTGCGCCGCTGCTCGCCGTCGGAGGTACGAGTCCTTCGTCGGGCATGGGTGTATTTGTTGTCCTGAGCATAAGTTAAAGTAGTTTCTAAACCTAGGGAGTGATGATAAGTGTAGTTGAGTCCCATTGATTTTCAATATTTGAACATTTGTCTTTGATCTGTACCGCTTGACGCATTTCAGGTTTCTAGCAATTAAGTTAAAAGTTAGATTTGTCTTAAAACGTTTATATCAAGAAGAAGGGTCACTGTCGGGGAACAAAGAATGGGTTGATGGTCATTTTGTGGAAACATTTACTGTAAGGAAAAAAAGAAAAGAAAGATGCACCGTGGCGTTTTGCAAATTGGTCATATTAGTTGCAGACTGAAATTCATACAGGTATCGACAGAAAATGCAAAATTGTAAACATAGGCAGCCTACGGTTGGAACTGTGAAGTTCCAGCGCAATTTCAGCGCGCAGCTAGTAAGGCTAGGAAACATGTCGATGACAGAGAATTTTTTACGAATTTAGAAGTATCTAAGGAGACTCGATTTACAAGTATGAGTCACGAATGACCACCGTCTCTAATGACCACGCTGTCGACGGGACGTTAAACTCCAATCTTCCTTCCTTCATTCACGAATGGCCAGTTTTCTTCTACGTTCGCATGTTGGTATTTGGAAGCAAGCCCAAACAAACAAACTTGGTAAGAAAATGCGGAAACAGGTACAGACGGAATTTTTCTGAAGGAGAAATTCTAGTTGGGCATAATACGAGTTTTGTCACTCGTGTGGACCGGGCAGCCTCGGTTTCAAGGGTACGGCGACGACGGCTAGGCGGGAGCGGTCTGCGTTTGTCCAACACTCGTCGTCGTCCAGCCCAAGCTTTCGCTGCTGTAATCTCAAGGCCAATATTGACGCTTCTGAAATGGAGGAAGGCTCACAGTATTACGAAATACTCTAGGGTTCACTTTCCAACAACACCTAGTTACGTAAGGGTCTTTCCTCATTTTCAACGCCGTTTTGAGTCCAGTGAAACATCCAGAAACACATAAAGTGCTGAACAATAAGAAGTTTGTATGTCCATGTTCCGCAACAAGTGCCAAATCATTCATTTTTGGAGATCAAAACGCCGTTTTCTTGGTGCAATTCATTTTTTTTCCTAGACGCGGTTCACCATTTTATTTATTTACTAGTTGAAAAGCCGGCTTTTCCCGGGTATTTATTTATTTATTTCTGCTTTGAGTTAGTACTTCTCCTATCCCTTCTCTCTCTGTCCATCTCCTTTTTTCTAAAAACATGCTATATTCATCGGAGAATAAATAAGAAATAAGGCTGTCTCGCATAATGTACAAAATTTTAAGTATCCAAACAAAGAAAGATAATCAAAATATAAACGATATATAAGATGCGTACGATCTCGTATTTATTGAGTTATGTTGTACAATTGTATAATTTTGCAGGTATGTATTCATTTGTATAAGTGCTGTATGTCTGTATTAAAAGAAATTTCTTTTTTACTGCTTTTTTATTTGTTCTTATATTTCCTAATTCGTTTGCTTATCGTTACCGAGAAACAGGTGAAGACATTGTAGCACGCATAGACCAAAGTTATGGTCTGTGGCATCACGTTTAGCTCTATGTAACCTCCTTGCTATAGAGTCGCAAACGTCATCGCTGGCCTTCAGTCCGAATTTTCTTATAATATGACGACTTTCAACCAACATATTTTCCACCTCCTTATATCTGTCGGCATGCAACTGCTATTGCGTACAACGGGAGACTTCGGACAACAATTACACACAGACCATTCTTTTGCGTCCTGCAGTTTTCGCTGCAGAGCGAAATATTAACACACACACGCGTATAATTTTATATACACCGATAACTTTCCATCCCAATATACTCCAACCTTTTTATCATTATCAACCCTCAAGCAACAATGCAACCAATAAAACCAATTTCAAAGAGTAAATATAATTTTAAAAGAGTAATTATTGTTCCTCATTTCGCGTTATATTCTTCAAATTACTAAATGTCTATCAGATCGCTATAAAACCGCGCCTTAAACCTTCCTAGGGTATAAATTAGTAACTGTACAAATATTTAAGTCTCTGCGTCTTGTCGTTCGGACGTGATAAGCGTACACCTAGCAGACATTCACATTAATATGTATAGATAAATAGCTATCCGATCGCCATAAAACCGTGCCTTAAGCCTTCTCCGGGTAGACATTACTAACTATACAAATTCTTAGTTCTTTATGTCTTGTGGTTCAGACGTGATAAACGTACACCGAACAGACATTCACATTTATAGATATAGATTTGTACTTCAGCGAGTTCTAGAAATTACAGATTTGTTTTTAGATGTAGTGTTTATATAGGATTAGTATCACTACAACACATTGTTCATGAGACATGAACTGCTGCATCAAACGACCGTGTTGCACATTTCCTCCTAAACCACTGGACCGATTTCAACCAAATTTGGTGCACATATTCCTTACCGTGTGGTAACAATGCTGTCGGCGTAAGAACCACATAGGACACATCACGTCATAAACAATATAGTTGCAAGAAACTGCCACATACTGCGACGAGAATTTATTCACACAATGTATGAGAATGACAGTGCTTAGTGACTTGCAACCAACTTTAAACATAGTTTCGAGACTTTATTGAACTTTTTCTTGCTGACAACCATAGCAAAATTATGAAAGGAAAAAGTTTACGCTTACTACTTTTCCGCTGTTCGTGGACTAAAACTACGGCATTCGTCGCGACGTTACAATTTATAATTTCTACACTAAAAATTTAGCCTCAGGAAATTTTACAGACAGTACACACACATATAGCTGAATGTACCTTCGAAATTGTATCACAGTACGACACGTAGTTCATGAGATATAAGCACATAAACAGTAACGTTCATTGAAAACCACCCTATCTCGCACCAAGTTTTAATCTAGTACTTCTGTACTACTAATTGTTTTCGTTAGAGATTTTACAGGCATACAAAACTTATAGCAATGAATATATATCTGAAAAATTATACAATTGTATAACATATAACTCAATAAATAAGAGATCGTGCGAATTTTATATGCCATTTGTATTTTGATTGCTATCTTTCTTGTTTGTATACTGCACATATAATTTTGTACACTACGCAAGACAGCCTTATTTCTGGGATATTCTCCCATAAATATAAGATGTTTTTAGAAAAAAGGAGATGGACAGAGAGGGAAGGGATAGGAGGAGTACTAACTCAAGGCAGGAATAAATAAATAAATACTCAGGCAACGCCGGGTTTTTAGCTAGTAGGTTATAAAAAGTTCATGTATTTTGGCCCACTTGTGGTTACTAACACGAAAAAGCCGCGGTGGTGAGACCGAGCGTTCCAAGGCGCCCAGCTGCTCGCCTTCAGAGGTTCAATTGCCAATAACTACTGAACTGTTCATCTGATACAAAAGTTGATAAACGTATTTATAGCGGAGAAAATGTTTTACAACTTGGCTCTCTTATATTTATTTTATTTTATTTATTTATTTATTTTTTTGTTAATATCTCGCACCGGATCAAATATATTTGCAAAAATGACGGTGCTTTGCCACTGTCTGTAACGTGTTCCCATTCTTTAAGTCGCGCCGTTCAACCGATCGGACCCAAGTTTTACAGACGCATTTGTTGTCAGCCAGCGACCAGAACCAACACCGTCTGTAGAGAAGGCCTCCGCGCTCGCGTGCCGCGTCACGCAGAGTAGGCCGTGGTCGCGTAGCTCACTGGCTGGCCGATGGGACACAGCCCACCGCCTCACACCGGCCAGCCAGTGAGGTAGGCGACCGCGGCCTACTCTGCGTGACGTGGCACGCCAGTGCGGAGGCCTTCTCTACAGACGGTGTTGCCAGAACCTCCCTCTGGCGGCATAACTGGGTGCCGCTAGGGGGCAGCATTATGCCCTATCTCGTAAAGCTCTGTATAGGAAAGTATGGCCAGCCTGCCAGCGGCATCCATGTTGGGCCTATTCCGCTGCTGCTTACACGCCGATCGCTACGAAGTTCCCAGCGCTTAACAATACTTATCAACCGATTTTGAGAAAACCAACCAATAAAAAAATTTAATTTTTTCACGTGTTGTAGTGTGATACATTCTCTCGATAATGATCTCAATTTCTGTTCATTAATACTTATAGTTTCCGTGCTACAACAAATTAAGTAAACTACTGCGCAAAATTTTGACGAGTTTGCAGAGGAAAAGTCGCATTGCGTAGACTTTGCGTATGGTTGATTTTAGCTCATACAATGCTGCGGACGAAATGTAGGTAAGATATCGGAAATTTATTTAAGGTTCAGAGCAGAACGATAACTCTTTTCATTCTCGAGATACAGGCTGTTATATCCGACCGACAGATGCGGGAACTTCGCGTACTTCTGTTCATGCGGACCTAGCTGCTCTACGGAATACTTATCGTCCGAATTTAAGAAAACTGGTTTGTGGCTCTATATCTAAAGATTTCAACTAAAATTCATACTGACCTGTACAGTAGTCAAATATGTCATCATTGGAGCATAGTGTAAATTAAGAAAACAATTTGAGATCATGGAAAAGTCTTTGATGAGTATTTTCTTGGGTATTATGTACTTATATCTTACATGAACTACGAAAAATGTAAGGAGATACCCACTACATGTCCTTTACCAGAAACAGAAATTAAAGGTGTCTTTACAACGCCAATTACATTTGAATGTCTAATATTTGTCTTGTTTCAATTCTTTGTTTCCTGTTATGACACACTCTAACACATGAAAACTAATGGGAAGCTTTTTTAGGAACTGTATGTTAATTTCATATCTAAACGGGAATCTAGTTCACTCACAACTACCTGCAGATAAAATCAACGCCTTCATCTGGGTCCACTGTAACGTTGGCCGAAACGTTGGTTATTTAAGTAATAGCCTTACATCATGACGCGGTACAACACCCAGAAAACTTTTATGTCATCAATTATAATTCATAACAATGATTTATGATTACGTGGGTTGGTATCGTTAATTCCGAACCCGCCCCCAATATGGTGATTTTTATTTTTATTTTTTTTATTTTTTTTTATTTTTATTTTTTTTTTTAATTTTTTTTTTTTTTTTTTTTTTGCTCAATAAATTTGGAAAGGTCTTTCAATATGGTGGACAAGAAAAATAAATTATAAAATTGAAAATCGCTCTGGCATGGTTTTCGGCCCTCTCTTAACTACGGGGTCATCAGTCCCTAAACTTAGAAACTACTTATTAACTACCTTATACTAAAGACGACACAAACATCCATTCCCGAGGGGGGATTCGAACCCCCGACCGCAGCAGCTGTGCAGATTGTGACTGACACGCCGCAGATCGCTTGGCCAACGCGGCCGGCAATTTTTTCTATTATTTTATCAACTAATATATTATTTTTATATGCATTCAATTTTATAATATTGTGCGTGATATTTGCAAAAATCATAAAACTATAGGAAAATTCAAATTGAGCTTTAATACACGCCAGTGCGATTTTTTTTTCTGAAATAAGTGATTACTTGCAGTTAACTGTCTTCCAGATTTGCCTTTGTGGTCCTTTCCACATGGTCACGTTTGTTCTACTTATAGTTTTTTCCATATGTACGTGTTATTTATCTGTTTCACAGATGTAACTAATTTTGCAGCTTCTCAAAATTAAGTTCCCAGCTTCACGGAGTGTATGTTGACTATAAATGTTAGGTGTATATGTGTCTGAACGGAAAAAATCCGGCAAGATATCCTCTTGCAACTGTGAGACATAAATAACACGTTCACAGTGTTACAAGTAAGCAAAAAATTATGTAAGTTGAGCAGTTGTACTACGTCAGACTGCGACCATATAGGAAGAACCGAAAAACACAAATCTGAAAGACAAACTATAAGAAAGTACTTATTTTCTTTACATAAAGAACTGAACCGTTTATAATCTTTAAAATATAGATCTAAAAAGAAAACTGTAATTTCTAGAATCCAATGAAAAGTTATCCTGAAACGCATGCAAACCACAGCCAAATGTTATCACTACGAAAAATAACTCTACTCTTGCTGCAACAAACTTTGATAATTAATAAAGAACTACCGATATCGCGCCTGCAGACGTGTAAGGGATTAATGAAATGAAACTGCCTTACAAAGACAACTTTACAATACTAAAAATAATACAGAGAAGTTGACTGGAGTGATAAAACTGACACAAGAACACCCGCTATAATTTTATAAATCATGACGGTGCCATTTAACCACACCAGAGCGTTTACGTCAGTTGTTTAAAACATATTACGCTGCTACCCAAAGTTCAAGGTAAAATGATTACTGCTGCGGTAGTAATTTAAGTCGTGCGAAGGTCAACTCAGGAAAGTCGATCTCTGTGATTACATATAAAAATTGTATAGCTGACGCTAAATGGTGGCTTGTGACGAAGGTTTGAAGGTTTCAGATCCACTAATATTTGGTTTCTGCTGTGTATGAAACGTATGCATTTCGTCAGCATCGTTGAGCTTGCATTATTTTTGATGTGCTTAGCGTGTGTGATGAAAGTAGGAATAAAAGGGGCAGACCTATGATTCGAGATCGAAACACACCAAGGGGGAAAAAATAAATAAAAAAAAAAAACGCTCAAGATACTGAAAGTGATTTAACCCGTAATTAAAGCAGTTTGGCAACTGTGAACTGTTCGGACGTGACGTTGAGCACTGTCATTGGAGGAAAGCAGTTCCAATGCGTGAAATGTCAACTATCAATAATCGGACTATAGTGAACACTTAATGAGACATCAACAAGCGAGGAGCGCATACCTTCAACTGTTCAAATGTTTGTATAGCCTATGGGACTTAACTACGGGGTCATCAGTCCCTAAACTTAAAAACTACTTATGAACTAGCTAACACTAAGGACGGCACAAATATTCATGCCCGAGGGGGGATTCGAACCCCCGACCGTAATAGCCGTGCAGACTGTGACTGACGCGCCGCAGTCCCCTCGGCCACCGCGGCCGGCGCGCATACCTTCGAATCAACTCTAAGAAATCTGCGTGATCTGTGGTCGGTGGATGTCAGTGGCTCACCAACATGTTTGTACAGTGTACGTTCAATTTCATGATTATCATCCCTGTGAACAGAAGGAAGCCGGTTGTTGCGTTACATGCCAGAGCAGAGCATAGTTATTTTTTCAGAGATTCAGGTAGCTGATGGAGCATCACAGCACACGTTTGAAACGACCTTGGATGATCATGAGGCAAATGCACATATGTAATCAGCTTCACTAATACCTAAAGTCATCAGAAACGAAAGTCTTATTCGTCCCTACTTCACAACAACGATTGACTTAAAAAGTAAAAATGTTACGTCTCTGTTATTTCACCGAAACGGTTGTTATACGTACGATCACAGAAAGTGCAGTCGTGGCGTTTTAGGAAAGATTTAAAGTGATATGAATAAAGCTATGTAGACGTGCATTTGAATCTAACTGAAGGGCACAAACCAAAAACTAGCCAAGTCGATAATGTTGTTTAAGAGTTTTATTAAATATGCTTCACGGGAGATTTTGTTTTTTTAATATTCAATATAATGCATACTAAAGAAAATAACAACTGTGGCAGATCATTATGTTTAATTAATAGATAAGATTAAATTGATAACTAGCTAACTGCCGTGCCGCAGTGGATACACCGGTTTGCGTTAGATCACCGAAGTTAAGCACTGCCGGGCTTGGCTTGCACTTGGATGAGTCCTGGATGAGTCCTGGTCTGTCGAGTGCTGTAGTGGGGTGCACTCACAAGGGGAGGCCGCCAATAGTGAAATTCAGATTCGATTCACACTGCGCATAATGAAAGCTCATGGCCAGATGTGTAATTTGGCAAAGCACCAAGATGCACTTCTCAGCCGTTGTCGAGAAAATCGACAATTAAAAAAAGCCGTTGCGGTGAAATACTCTCTACGATCTCTAGGAGTGGTAATGATGTAGCGAGGCGTGGCGTAGTGGTAAGCGCTCGGGTTCGTAATCTGAAGGTCGCCCGCTCGAATCTCGCGGCATGTAACTTTTTATTATTATTTGTTTTTTGTAATTCAAATGTATACAGACACACAATATATTTATATATATATATGAAGACAATTAATAACATTTGATGTTCGAAGTCGCCAGTTTTTCCACGACAAACGACTTTCAAACAATATATTATATGCAACTGGCGACTTCGATCATCATTATGTTTTCCGCAAACGAAGTTGTATTTCACAAATGTTATTAATTGTCTTCGTAATGTTTATCACGTAAGGGTAACGGGAGAAGTGTAAACGTTATTCCGAAACGAATACGTATAGTGTAAGTCAAACCTGACGAACGATAGAACAATTTTTCAGAATGTCAATTAGGTGTGTTTCCCAACAGATAATTAAGAAAAAAGAATAAACAATTGTTCTTGTAAAAACGCATTGTTTATCAGATGTGCTAGATGTCGTGCTGTTTTCTGCTTTCCATATTTCTATGATAACTATCACTCTGGTTCGTGCGATATTATATGTATTTGAATTACAAGAAAACAAATAATAAAAAAAAGTTGCATGCCGCGAGATTCGAACCGGCGACCTTCGGATTACTGACCCGAGCGCTTACCGCAACGCCACGCCTCTCTACAACATTACCGCTCCTAGAGATTGTAGAGAGTGTTTCACCGCAACGGCTTTTTTTAACTTTGGATTTTCTCGACAACGGCTGAGAAGTGCATCTTGCTGCTTTGCCAAATTACACCTCTGGCCATGAGCTTTCATTGTGCGCAGTATGAATCGAATCTGAATTTCACAACTGGCGGCCTCCCCTTGTTAGTCCCTGTGAGGCCAGTTGAGGAGCTACTCGATTGAGAAGTAGCGGCTCCGGTCACTAAAACTAACACAACGGCCGGGAGTGCGGGGTGCTGACCACGTCCCCCTCAATAACGCATTCTGTGACGCCTTCGGGTAGGGTGACGCAGCAGACGGTCGGTAACCTATGGGCCTTTCCAGGACTCTGTGGGACGGAAACATTGGGAAAGATTGTTTGTTCCATAGGTCATGAATACGAGAAATCGCAATGATGTTGAAAATGTTCAGTTTAGTAAAAGATAACATATCTAATATATAAAAATGAATGTTTGTGTGTTCGTATTTTATGCGTGGCCGTAACGTTCAACCCATTATGATGAAACTTTGTCAATGTATTGCTTCCACTTTCGCGATGGTCATAGGTACCATTAAATGACTGTACGGCGAATAGTTCAGGAGCTATGACGTAATAAACAATGAAATGCGCGGAAAAGTGCTGTATCATGCGACGTCTGCTTCTAAACCACTGTACCGATTTAAACCAAATTTGGTACACATATTCCTTCCATGAGGTAACAATTGACGTAGGGGTAAGAACTGCTTACGAGATATAGTTCAGGATATATGACGTCATAAACAATTATTTGGTTGAAAACCTGTGGCATCACGCGACATGCGAATAAGGACACTTAATTCATTCTAAATTCTTCATGATATTTTGGACACTTCACCTTCAAAACAAAAGGAAGATCACTATCATGACGGGGGATACAGAACCGTTAATTCTATGGCGATGAATCTTTGTCAATATATTGCTAAGACATTCGTGAAGGATTAGTTTGCATAATATTGAAGTGATATTGAAACCGCATAATGGGAAATTTGAATAGCTACACTTAATCCATCCACCAATCCTCATGAAAATTTATACACTTGACTGAAAACAAGAGTAAGGTCACAGTCTACATAAAATTTCGTATGGTAGGTATGTCACAGAGCATACTTAACCAATGGACTTCGGCAAAATCTTCATTTGTTTTCCGACCTTGATATTTTGCGCACTTGAGCTACAAACTATGAGGAAGGTCACTGCGTGCATAATATTTTGTATGGTGTATGGCGGAGGGTACTTTACGTAAGGACTTAGACAAAATCTACAGTTTTATTCCAATCTTGATAAAATGTGGCACACTGCACCATCAAAACAACACTACATTGTGTACTTAAGTTTTCATTTGGAGAGTAACTTGCAGTGAACTTAGACAACACTTCGCTGATCACCATTAAAATTAACAAGGTTATTTAAATTTTCACTGATAAATGGAGGAGTAAATGGGCTGAGGTGGAGAATGGCCTCAGCTTTTTTGGAAAAACTGTTCAAAATCTTCGCAAAATGGTTGATGTAAAACTCATGACGAAATGGGATGGGCACTATGGCGCTGCAGCTTTAATTACGAAGCCAAATCATAAACGGAGTGTCACATTAGTAGCCATTGAGTTACGCCGACTCATTTTAGTATTTGATAAACCAATAGCTATGGGTATGCCCATTTTAGACACATTCCGCCATATTGTTTACATCCGCCATATTGTTTACATCCGCTATATTGTTTACATCCGCCATATTGTTTATATTCTCCATCTTGCAGCTGTCGTGACGTCACTGTAAATCTGTTGGACCAAACATCATGGTCATCAGTCCATAGCATACATACTACTTAAGCTAAGGTAAACTAACCTAAGGACAACACACACACCCATGCCCATGCCCCAGGGAGGACTCGAACCTCCGACTGCGAGAAACCGCGCGCTCTGCAGCGAGGCGCCTTAGACCGCTCGGCTACTCCACCACGACCGTGACGACACTGATGACGTCACCTGGCCTAGAAGCCTCAAATTTGGATCCAGAAGCCCGATAGCCTACCTACATCCGGGGAGTATGGTGGATGGTACAGTACCAGCCCCATCGACCGAACGGAGCAGCCACAGGTCGCGCTGTATGCGCCTGTGCATTGTCATGCGAAATGATGGGTTGGTTGCGCAGAACGTGTTGCCGCTTATTTCCTAAAGCTGGTTACAGGTGATGCTACAAAAACGAACAGTAATACTGTGTTTTGACGGTCTCCTTGAGGTTCGAGTCCTCCCTGGGGCATGGGTATGTGTATGTGTGTGTGTTTGTCATTAGGTTAGTTTACCTAGGTTTAAGTAGTTTGTAAGCTACGGACTGATGACCACGCAGATTGGTCCGATAGATTTACAAACATTTGAACATTTTTGGTCTCCTTGTTCCTATTTCGAAAATACAGTGACACCATTACGTCAGATCGCTTGCTCACAAGTGACTGTGTTGCCCTTGACTGTGCGCACGCCGGTGACGTGGGACGGGCGAGTCCATTTGCTCGTAGGAAGGTAGGTATGTCAACAACCTGTGCTATCAGCGACAATAGTAGACTCCATTGCATAGCGTCCCCACAACAGTGTTGCCGCTATTTAAGTTCCAACCCTCGCAATTTTAGAAAGGCATTTTTTATTGATTTGTTATGAACAATTTGTGCACTAGACTGAAAGCGCCTAGAGGTCCTTTTGGGCGTCATGCTGCATTGCACAAGCTCCACTGGACCCATGGATGACCAAATGAATGTTCTCCAGAGCGTAGCCGAGCCGCCGCCAGTTTCAATGTTCAAATGTTTGTACAACTTATGGGACTTAACTACGGGGTCATCAGTCCCTAAGTCTACAAACTACTTATGAACTACTAAAGACGGCACAAATATCCATGCCCGAGGGGGGATTCGAACCCCCGACCGTAGTGGCCGTGCTGACCATGACTGGAGCGCCTCAGTCACCTCGGCCACCGCAGCCGCCGCCAGTTTGTCTCAACACCGCAGTACAGGAGTTAAGGAACTCTTCCCCTGGAGTACGAGGATTCTCATCCTCCCATGTCACACTCTGTCCTTGCGCCAATGTCCAGTGACGATGCTTGCGTCCCATTTCAGTCGTATTTGCCGATGCCGTGGACTGAAATTGGCACATGCATGGGTTGTCGGCTGCGGAGGCCCATCGTTAGGAGTGTTCGGTGTACTGTGTGTTCAGATATACTTGTACTCTGCCCAGAATGGAACTCTGGCGTTATTTCCGCCACAGATTGCCGCCTGTACTCTGCTACCAGTCGGCACAGCATACGACGTCCGACATGTGTAATGACATTTGGTTCTGGATTCACCTTAGTTTCACCATTACTTGAAGACGCTTGAACGTCTGACAACTCGTATAGTTTCCTAAATACTTGTGCCGAGCCTCTGTGTCATTACAATCCCACATACCGACAGCTCGCTCATAGATGCTACATGCACCTTGCCTGAGTTTGACGGAATAGAAGTCAGTTCTCTTCAGGTGACACTGGCATCGCCTGGATAGGAGGCAGTCCTAATGTTCCGGCTGATCAGTATGCATAGTGCTGCTTAATGTGGCGCAACTCAGGCGTGTATTCTCACATACAACCGATCATAATAGTAAAGAACTGCAGTATTTGATAGTCCCAAGCATTTTGAGCCTTTCATTTCAAGACGTCAATGGCTCTTGAATATGGGAGAACGCGGTTAGTTCGCACTTCATCGTGTCCCGTACATATTGAAATGGTGAGAGATATGGTGATCTTTGCGCGGCCACGGCAGTAGTTGTACACTACGAAGAGCATGATGTGACACGCCAGCCGTATGTTGATGTGCTCTGTCCTGCTGCAAAATGATATCACTTCCTGTTGAAGAAATGGCTGTAGCAATGCAATAACAAACTGTGCAAAGTAACGGCCGCTGGTTACTTTACCTTCCAGAAACACCAAATATTTCCGTGAGTTGTGAGTTATGCATCATTCTCCCTAATCTGGGAAACTCAAATGTTCAAATGTTTGTAGAGCTTATGGGACTTAACTACGGGGTCATCAGTCCCTAAACTTACAAACTACTTATGAACTACTTACGAACTAGGACGGCACAAATATCCATGCCCGAGGGGGGATTCGAACCCCCGACCGTAGTGGCTGTGCAGACCGTGACTGGAGCGCCTCAGTCTCCTCGGCCATCGCGGCCGGCCCGAGAAACTGGGGATATAGCTGTGTGTTTGGACAAATACACTCTGGAATAGGCAACTCATCAGATTTGAACCTTATTCTTGCCTGCGTCACTGAAGACAACAGAGCGACGTTCCACTCTTTGAATCAACTCTTTCACGGCGCCCGCGTAACCGTGCTTGACGCAGTCTTGCCTGGCTTGAGACATACAGGGTGTTTCACTAAGTGTGTTTGCCTCTGTAACTTATAAAATAATTGGTGACGGGAAATTTTAATGCGGTAGGTCAACACAAGAAATGTTACACTTTCTGTGGAGCTATGAACATAGCTTATTGTATCATTTTCCAAAGAGTTACAGCACAAAGATATAATTTTTAAATGGAACAATAGTTTTTTCTATCGTGCATTGGTTTCGTTGAAACCAGCAACGTCCAAATCAATTTAAACTGCATTCCTATCACTGTTAGTTTGGGAGCTACAACCCTTCAAAGTTTCAGGTGCAGATACCACAAATTCTGTGCATAAAGCAATGCGCCTTCTAAATTTGGTGCGGCCGAGTTGCTTCCTCGATGCGCTGTTAGACTGCCGACTGTCGCCGCACACTGCCGTATACACGACAGTTGGAGCCACACAAACAACCGGGGCTCAATATACCACAGTTACTAACATCGGATGACGATGGCATACACGAACAACGAGTACGTTGACATGTTGCTGATGTTCGGCGAGTGCCGACGTGATGCCACTGAAGAAGCCAGGGCGTATGCCGTGAGATATCCTAGGCGAAGAGCCCCGGCAGCCATTACGTTCTTACGTGCCGAACAACGACTTCGGTAAACAGGCAGCTTGGTAACGCGCCACAGTAACAGACGAAGACCTGAAAGAAGTGAGGAGACGGAGGTGTTTGTTTTAGCTGCACTACACCACGATCCTCATGTCAGCTTACGAGCCGTTGCTGCAGTCGCTGGTGTCAGTCTCACATCTGTGTGGCGTATGTCACTGAGCCCACATCTACAGATGATCTAAAACAGCGCATCGAGGACGCATGTCACTCTGTCACACTGGCGATGTTACATTTCGTCCACAGATCCTTCCGACGGCGCATTGCATTATGCATTGAGGAACAGGGAGACACATTTGAACATCTTATGTAAATCAACTTCCCACCGCCATAACACCCATCACCCACCACACAGCCATGTATTATGTACAGCGTGTGGTATCTGCCCCTGAAACTTTGAAGGGTTGTAGCTCCCAAACTAACAGTGATACGAATGTAGTTTAAATGGATTTGGACGCGGTGGGTTTCAACGATTCCAGTGCACGATAGAAAAAAACTATTGTTCCATTTAAAAAATTATATTTTTGTGCTGTAACTCTTTGGAAAATGATACAATAAACCATGTTCATAGCTCCGCAGAAAAAGTGACATTTCTTGTGTCGACCTACCGCATTAAAATTTCCCGTCACCTATTTTTTATGAGTTACAGAGGGAAAAACACTTAGTGAAACACCCTGTATATATATGCCTGCGGGAGGACTCCAACCTCCGACGGGAGCGGCCTCGCAGTCTTAGACATGGTGCCTAGAACCACTCGGCCATTCCTACGTGGACCATGAGAACGTTTTATACAGATTAGGGAATGTACAGACCATTGCTGTAAGCAAAACATGTGCAACAGTCCGTTGACACATCCGTACAGCTTACTGTAGCCACACGTGTCCCTGTTCAAATGGCTGAATCTGTACAACTCGAGTACATACTCGTCAGTGAGGCACGGTCGTTCCCTAGAATGAATGTCTCAACTCAGCACAGTTAATGTTTGCGACTTACACAGACAGGTCTTCTTGGCTGAATATGATTGCCCATGACCGTAACAAATCAATCAGCAACAGTGCACCCAGTAAGTACGCACACAATATATATACTCTGATTCATCTGAACAGTTTTTGAGGGTGCTTTTTTCCGACAGTGTATCTCAGAAAGAAATAATGTCTGGAATAAAGAACGCAACTTTTGTAAAAAGAGGAGTTATTTTTACCCCAGATATCTGATTAACATAAAAGTTAATAATGATCAAAAATTGTTAATTAAGAAAGACAATTTCTGAATTTCTCACACATGCAGTGATTTCGGATTGCTTTCGAAATTGAGTCGCCATAAATTGTGTTATAAAAGCCTAGCTGATGGATTTTGATTAACACAGGCCCCTCCACCCGAGCACTCGGTGCTTTCCTCCACCACTCTCCTCTCACTGTCTCGGAGCACGCGTGTGACGGAGACAGCGCTCACTCTCGTGTTTTCTTGGATGTGCTGAATATCCATATTGAATCTTATCAAATATGACACTATTGATCTATCTTGCGGATGTTTATCATGTGCATAAAAGGTTCGGATGTGTGTGTCCCGTTTTTATTACTCAACGGGAAAATCCCTTAAGGCTGATGGGAAAGCACAATGTTTAATACGCTACTCCACCGTAAATATTAAAGCACCGACAAAGCGCCGTCACTATGAAAGTAAACATTCCGTTACACACGAGAGGATTGTTGAACCAGACAGATGGGAACTGATTACCAGTAGTGGGGTAGTGCCGGTAACACCCCACTGAGATTCTACCCATGATGCATTGCGGGAGTACCGCTACCCCCACCCCTCCTCCCTCGGCCAATTGCTGGACCGCAGATCAAAGGATGCCGCCACAGGATGATTGATAGGTCTTCCCGGAAGAACGAAAGATGATTGACAGTTTACATTTAGGTCATCAACGCTACTTGTCTGACCGCTAATCAAAGTACGCCACCATAACGCACTTAAGGATTGACAGGTTGCAACACCTCCATCCCCACACACCTGGCCGATACCGCCACCCCAACCCACTCGGCCAATTGCCGGAACGCTTCTCAAAAGACGCCGCCACCCGCCCTACCCGCGAGAACAAACACTCTTTTTACGGCGACCGCGCCCCGCCAGGTCAGCAGCCAATTAAATTTCATATTTATTATTAAGCGCGCCGCAACGATCCGTATACCAGATCTCGATTTCTGTAACAACAATTTCCGCCGTTTATTATTATTCTGTTCTAACTTTTTTTTTTAGCTTTACACCGAAATTCTTGTTAAAAATACATACGAAGAACACAATGGTAGCTTTATTTTTTCCGAGAATAATGATAAACGGCGGAAATTGTTGTTACAGAAATCGAGATCTGGCGTATGGATCGCTGCGGCGCGCTTAATAATAAATGTTGTTGTTATGGTCTTCAGTCCGGAGACTGGTTTGATGCAGCTCTCCACCCTACTCTATCCTGAGCAAGCCTTTTCATCTCCTCATAAGAACGGCAACCCACATCCACTTGAATCTGCTTACTATACGCGTCTCTTGGTCTCCCTCTGCGATTTTTACCCCACACACTTCCCTCCAATGCTAAATTTACGATTCCTCGATGTCTAAGAATGTGTCCTACCAAGCGATCCCTTCTTTTAGTCAGGGTATGCCAAAAATTCCTTTTCTCACCAATTATGTTCAGTACCTTTTCATTAGTTACGCGATCTACCCACCTAATCTTCAGCATTCTTCTGTAGCACCACATTTCAAAAGTCTCTTATTCTCTTCCTGTCCGCACTGCTTATCGTACATGTTTCACTCCCGTACAACGCAACACTCCACACAAATGCCTTCAGAAAAGACTTCCTTACACTTAAATTAATATTCGATGTTAGCAAATTTCTCTTTTTCAAAAATGCTTTTTCCCCAGTGCCATTCTGCATTTTATATCCTCTACACTGCGACCATCGCATGTTATTTTACTACCCAAGTAACAAAACTCATCTACCACCTTCATTGTTTCGTTACCTAATCTAATTCCTTCAGCATCGTCTGATTTTCTAAGACCGCATTCCATTATTTTTGTTTTGCTGTTGTTAATGTTCATTTTATACGCTCTCTTCAACACACTGTCCATTCCATTCAACTGCTCTTCCAGGTCCTTTGCTGTCTCTGACAGAATTACAATGTCATCAGCAAAACGCAATGTTTTTATTTCTTCCCCCTGAACTATAAATATGGAATTAATTGGCTGCTGACCTGGCGGGGCGCGGTCGCGTATAAAGAGTGCAGTAAGCCCCTGTCGTGGGTGCAGGGGTCAGCCTGCAGGGGCGGTATTGGTGCGGTCAAGACAATCGTCGCGGTATTGTTTGTTCTCGTGGGTAGGGAGGGTGGCGGCGTCCTTTGAGTGGAGGAGGAGGGGGGTAGCATCTGTCGGTGGCGGCGGCAGAGGTGGCGTCCTTTGAGAAGCGTTCCCGCAATTGGCCAGTGGGTTGGGGTGGCGGTATCGGCCAGGTGTGTGGGAGAGAGTGGGAGTAAAGCCATGTCGAGGGGTCTACAGGTCTGGACCTGTCGGAGGTGCTGCTTGTCTGGCGGTGGCGCTGGGGGTGCAGGGGGGCGACGTGTGTGGCCGAGGGAGGTGATGCAACCTGTCAATCCTTAAGTGCGTTATGGCGGCGTCCTTTGATTAGCGGTCGGACAAGTAGCGTTGGTCACCTAAATGTAAACTGTCAATCATCTTTCGTTCTTCTGGGAAGACCTATCAATCATCCTGTGGTGGCATCCTTTGATCTGCTGTCTGGCAATTGGCTGAGGGAGGAGGGGTGGGGGTTGCGGTACTCGCGCAATGCATCATGGGTAGAATCTCAGTGGGGTGATACCGGCACTACCCCATTACTATTACTATATTAAGAGGTAAGTCGGGTTTACTCTAAAAACAAAAATATAACTTTAAAAAAATTGTACTTATTACGGATCGTGCAGCCCTCGAGTCGAAGTACAGTACGATTCAGTTTTCACAGACTGCTTCCATAATTACAATAGTGATGTCACTTCTTTTTGGCCCACTTTAGGTTATGGTAGTAACACGAAGTGGGGCTTTGTGACCGTCTTTTGACAGCTCGTAATTTAAATGACTATAACGGCTTAACCATTCATCTGACACGAAAATTGAATAACCGAATTTGTAGAGGAGAAAATTCTCTACAACTTTGCTCTATTATGTTTTTTTCATGTCTCGTATCGTTTGAGAGATATTTGAAAAAATAACGCAGTTTTGAGCACCCTCCATTGAATTAACGAAAACCAGCCGTTGGCAGATGTCACATGACATTCCTCGCCCAGAACTCTCTCTGGCATACGCCATCTTGCGTTGCGTATTTGATAATTTTCTTATTGTAAGTTACACAATGTCATTTCAAAGCAATGGTACACTGAAGAATTAACAAAAACAAAAAGTCGTTCTTCGTACGATAAATGATAATCTAGTGTCTACAAATGCCATATTAGCATCAGTTAACAACGGCCATCAATAGTATGAAATTAAAGAATGCAACTTCTAAATGTTATCCATGTAATAAAAAAGCTGAGCCAAGAACACACAGAACAAGAACGAACACAAACGCAACGCAACGCAACGAAGAGAACTATACATAAGGGGGGGGGGGGGGGGGGATAGCGTAGTAGGCAATGCGTTGGACTGTGGCGCTGAAGGACAGTGGTTCGCAACCCACCGCTACCTGAACATTTTTCCTAAAAGGGTTTCATACACTTATTAATTAATTTTTCATTATTTAGATTATTATTTTGGTCCAAAATGTTTGCAAAAACTTATAAAACTACAAATCTAAAGTGGGCCGTAAAACACGTCAGTGCGATTTTTATAAAGGCTTTGATCGAGACGAATTCGCGAGGATTCGTGTCCATGTCCTAAAATGCGTTGCAATGTTCTGAAACAACATTCATTTGTCAACAAATGTTTTCAGTTACGAATATTAATATCATGCAAAATAAGGAGCGCAATAAAAATATTCTTTTTGTCAATACATAAAAATTGGCATTATTATTATTCGTGTCAATAATTCAGAAACAACGACATGTCTCTCGGTTCGCTAAAGGCGCGTTCACACGAGTCAAGTTTAGTTGAACGAGTTTACTTGATCAACAAAAGCTGAAAGTGACTTGAATCAGTTTTCGTTCACACGTTTCTACTGAAATCGATCGAAATGGTTGAAATTAGCGGTGCGCGAAGTAGTTTTTGGGTGCGTCAGTGGATATTAAGAATTAACAGAATGGGAGCGTCGGAGGCTTTGTTAAAGGGAACTATCATTAGGGGACATGGAAGAATATTTATTATTTATTTATTTATTTATTTGTTTATTTATTTAGCCTGATCAAATTAGGGCCATCAGGCCCTCTCTTACATCGGACCAGGGTTTTACACATACAGTATTTCTTTACATGTGAGCTACCAATAATATAATAATGATTTTTACAGATAAACAGTTAATAACATAATTTATACAGGTTGATTACATGTAAAATGATGTAAATAAAAGGTATTAACTTAACTCTAAATAGGATTAATACTAGCAGTACCAATGAGACACCTTCTGCTGCTGCTGGTGTAATAATAGAAGTAACAACATTGATATTAGCAGATACAAGATTTACTTTTGAATATATCGAGACTGGTTAAGGCATGGCGAATTATGACAGAAGGAAGTTAAGAAAGCTGTACCTGGCGAGAGCAATGGCAGTCGGAGAATATCTGGGAGGAGGAATGGATGCGACGTACCTGGACCGCAGGGTAATAAAGACTGGAGTAATTATTGCTTTAGTAGATAATCCATTAACTGTCGTTTGAAGCTGGCATTGTTATTCAGTTCTCTGATATACTGAGGTAGATTGTTCCAGAGCCTGGTTCCTGCTACTGAAAAGGATTTTGAGAAACCGGCTGAGTGATGGATAGGGACAGAAAGGGTTTTGCTCTGACAGGAACGAGTAGTTCTGTTATGTTGATCAGATAAGAGTGTTAAGGTCGAGGAAAGATATGAGGGACAGTGTACGTTGATAAGAGAGTAGAGGAAACAGTGTATGAAAATCTCTGCGCTCGTCAGCACGGAGCCAGGACAGTTGCTTATAAGATGGTGAAATGTGATCGAAGAGACGGATGTTACATATATATCGAACGCAGGCATTCATGATTAGTTACAGACGTCGTGACCTTTCCCAAGAAAGACCTTGCAAGATAACATCACTATAATCAATAATTGGAATTACAAGTGTTTGTATAAGTTTCTTTTTAAGATCGAGAGGAAAAAACTTCTTATATCTCTGTAGGGCATGAAGAGATGCTGATGCCTTCCTACACACGGCGGCTGTGTGCTCGGCCCAATTTAATTTGTCGTCTATTATCACTCCCAGACTTTTTGCCGAGGGCTAAAAATAGATAGGTGTGTCATTTAATATTAATGATGGTTGAGATTCGCGGTGTTTGTGGTTAATGAGTCTAGGATGACCTACCAGAATCGCTTGTGTTTTACTTGGATTTAGCTTTAATCCTATATTCTGGGCCCACTTTGATAGTGCACATAGGTCAGAATTAAAATTCTCGATTGCTGCCTTCAGGTTTTTTGGTTTTGTACTTAAATACAACTGGAGGTCATCGGCATACATGTGGTATTTGCAAAATGCCAAGACCGATGATACGTCATTTACGTACAATGAAAAGAGAAGTGGACCTAACACCGAGCCCTGTGGTACGTTTGATAGTACTTTTCTCCACTGTGACTTTTCGGTGCCGGACATGACGCACTGAAGACGCGATGTCAAGTATGAGCGAAACCATTGAACCACGCCTTGAGAGAAATTTAGGCTGCTAAGTTTAACAAGTAAAATATCAAAGTCCACAGTGTCGAAAGCTTTGCTAAAGTCTAAGAAGCACATAATAGTCGCCTCTTATCTATCCATTGCCTGCTTAAGATCGTCTGTTACTTTTATCAAAGCAGATGTTGTGCTGCGATATTTGCGAAAACCTGGTTGGTGTTCGTCAAGAAGGTTTTTAGTAGTCAAGTAGCTGGTTAGCTGATCATGTACTATATATTCTAGGGCTTTGGAGAGTGCCTGAAGAATGCAGATAGGTCGGTAATCAGAGGGTGCTGTGGCAATGTCCTTTTTTGGCAGTGGCTTAACTAGTCCACGTTTCCATGCATCAGGAAAAACACTTGTGGCTAAGGACTGATTAAATATATCTGTTATGATGGGCAGCAGTGGATCAATAATCAGCTTTATCATTTGGATAGTGATACCATCATCACCGGTAGATGCTAATGTAATACGCATAATGGCTTTTTTGACTGTATTTCCAGTAACATGCTTAAAACAAAACTTATCATGGTTAGTGTTGTTTATCCTCGTGATATGGTCAATAAGTGTTTGTTTCGTTTGGTGATCGGTTGTAGTTGTAGGCGTTGTGAAATACTGATTTAGTTCCTCAAGGGGGACAGTGGGTTCTGCTGCAGTATTTACTTTCCCAATAACAAGACCGCGCAGGTTTTTCCAGAGGACAGCCGGTCTATTTATGTTGTCGGTTAATGAATAGGCGTATCTGAGTTTAGCATTTCTCACAGCCTGGCTGACTCTGTTACGTTTCTGCTTGTAAGAGGTGTGATTTTCAGGTGTAGGGTGCAGTTTGTATGTCCGATGTGCAGTGTCTCTGAGATTCATGAGCTGTTTTAGTTCATCAGTTAGCCAGGGTGCGGGTTTCCTTCTCACTTTTTTGGTCTTGATGGGCGCATATTTATCATACAGCTGGTTAAGTTTATTTGTAATTTTGTGAAGTTTCTCGTTTACATCAGGGAGGGTGTGGGAGGTTGGCTCGAAAATTTTTTCTAGTGCATCAGCTGTCAGTTCAGGTAAGTTGACGCGTCTTAAGTAAGTCACGGTATGTAGTTAGCAGTGGTTTCTTCCTAGGGCATTCTAGCGAGTACTTCATGAAAATTACATCATGGGCAGACATACCAGGCGCAGATATTTGTGACGTTCGAATTACTCTGTCTGGAAACCTTGTTGCAAATATATCTATTAAAGTGTAACTATCAGCTGTGTGATGGGTGGGTGCAAGCTGAAGTAATGTTAGTTTCGAAGATGTGAGCATACGCTTGAACATACAGGACGGACTGTTGACCAGAAAATTTATGTTAGTGTCGCCTGCTGTAATTATGTGTTCATAGGTTGATTCGAGGTCTGAGAGTGCAGTTTCAAAGCAGTCCAACGCACCTACCTTCGGAGGTTCATAGAGGACGCATATTAGACACTTTTCTTTGAGGGGTTTTATCTCTATGAACATGTATTCCACTTGTTCAGTTTCATCGTTATTTGACGTGTGCAACACAATAGGTGATAATTCAGAGCAAATGTAAGCTCCAACGCCGCCTCCGCGTTTGTTCAAACGGTCGTGTCTTAGGAAGACATAGCCGTCTAAATTTACGGAACTGGTGGTAATGCTTGGTTTGAGCCAGGTCTCCGATAGAAGAATTATATGAAGATCCAAGTCTTGAAATATATGGCGGAAACCATTTGAGAATGTCGGAAGAAAAATATGTAACACCATTCAGTTTGCTCTTTTACACCAGAACAGTTTGGACACATACAATTCCTCCGTTCCCACTCCACTCTTTTTATTTGGACACTAATGAATATTCTTTTTTGTACATTTGATTGTTTTTGTTTTTTACGTTGTCAGTGGTTAAACCGCTAATGTCCATTTCTTTCACGATACCTCACATAGCATCCCGTACATCTTTTTATGTTTTCCTAAGTAACCATACGACGATTCCACAGGCATTCGCGCTTATGGTAAAGTTATAATAAAAAATCAATCATCATCACGCTTTCTCAAATCAAATGTTTGTAAATCTATCGGACCAAACTGCGTGGTCATCAGTCCGTAGCTTACAAACTACTTAAACCTAGGTAAACTAACCTACGGACAAACAAACACACACACCCATGCCCCAGGGAGGACTCGAACCTCCACGGCGAGCAACCGCGCACTCCGCAGCGAGACGCTTTAGACCGCTCGGCTACTCCACCGCGGCATCACGCTTTCTGACCGCTTGAAATTCATTCTGCGCGATATTTGAAAATGCAATACTTTACCAATACGGAAAACACCAGCACTATATCCGCAATGAAGTTTTAAAACAGCTAGTGGGTTTACACATGTAATTACGTGGTTCAACTCAAAGTTGAATCGTCACTTGAACGGAAAACTTTGACTTTTCTTGATCCACTAAAAAGTTGATCAACTCAATTGAAACGAAGGTTCACACGAGTTTTATCATTCAGCATTTATTGATCAAGTAAACTCGTTCAGCCGGCCGCGGTGGCCGAGGGGACTGAGGCGCTCCAGTCACGGTCTGCACGGCCACTGCGGTAGGGGCTTCGAATCCCTCTCGGGCATGGATATTTGTGCCGTCTTTAGTATAAGGTAGTTCATAAGTAGTTTGTAAGTTTAGGGACTGATGACCCCGTAGTTAAGTCCCATAAGCTTAACAAACATTTGAACATTTTTTGAAACTCGTTCAACTAACCATGACCCGTGCGAACGCGCCTTAAGCGGTGCGACAACACGTCCGCCTGCTGCCACTTCCAAGAAGCGCTGTGGCTGCCTCGCTGACGTGCCCCATACCACCGGCGCTGCAGCACACCACCGGTGCTATTGCTCGCGGAGCACCTGACTTGCAGAGGCCTGGATTAACACTATAGTTGGCGTCGTGTAAGAAGGCGCATCCGCCCATAGAGGCGGAGCGATAGGTGAAGCTCTAAGGCGAGGAGCTACGACCGAGAGTCAACAGTGGCGCCTGCTGGAGAAAAATTGTCGTTGCTCGCAGCCAATCGCGCACTTAAGCCGTCCTAACACGGGACGTGTTGTCCCAACTTGACGCAGGCTCTGAAACGACCTGCGACATCCCACGGAACGTGCTGCTCATCGTGATTTGCTCTCCAGCTCCCGTTGCGGGCTAGCGCATAGATCATTGTGTCTACAACGGGGGATGTGCTCAAAATTACACGGCATCTCTGATAGCGATCGTTGGAAAAAAAGCAAAATGCTTTCTTAAGCTTGCATGCGCCATGCAATATTCTTACAGGAATTTTTTTCCTTCAAAGACAAAGACAGTAGATTTATCTAAAAGCGGTTGAGAATAATAACGAAATTTACGACAAAATCTCTTTTGACAAAAATTCTTAAAAAAGTTGTCAGCGGTGAAATACGAGGCGCGTCGAGAAAGTAAGTTTCGTTTAAATTTATCTCCGCTGCAGCGCTGCGATTGCAGTTCCGCACATGCGCTGTAGACGATGTGTATCAAGGAGAAGAACGTGCGCCATTCGGAGATCGCTGTCAGTTACGTACGCTTTATTGTGCTTGTTTGAAATGTCGGCGTTGATTGAAAATCCCGCCGCCTGTGAAATCAGGTCGGTGATTCGGTTTCTGAATGCGAGAAAAATGAAACCAAGAGAAATTTATCGGCAAATTTGCGATGTTTACGGGCCAAATGCGATGAGTGATTCGATGGTGAGAAGTTCAATGGCGCGCGTAGTGATGTGCACGATGAAGAACGAAGTGGGCGTCCACCTTTGGTTACAGAAGAACTGGTTCACGCGATTGATGACAAGATCCAGGAAAACCGTAGGTTTACAATTAGTGCTCTCGCTATAGACTCCCCCCCCCCCTCAAATGTCACTGTTTCCAACTGGTTGAAGACACATGCGGCAGATTTCTATGAAGAAGGTATACAAAACCTTGGTGCCACGCTATGACAAATGCCTGCAAAATTTCGGCAGTTATGTGGAAAAGTACTTTAAGAGTTGTAGAATTTTGTGCAATAAAAATTTCTTCTGTATCTGTGTAAAATTTCATTTTATTACCAAACGGAACTTACTTCCTGGACGCGCCTCGTACATCATTTTAACCAGCTCCAATTGTCTTGCTCTTATATTTCTATTTTCCACGTTGTACATATTCTGCATATTCGGAGATAATAAGTTCCGACCAATACATTTTCCTTGTTATAACGCTGTTCAACGCCTCAGCGCGACAATGTTCGTTGTGATAATTTTTGCTTTTAGTATTGTACGTAACCACTGTTCCTCCTACACTGCATCTGCTTCCGTAACTTTCCATTGTGAAACTGAACTATTCCAACACTGCACTGAACTGCAACAGAATTTAAACACGGTGGGGAAAACCGAGTGACACAGAGTGTCTCGAATTTTATTTGTTCCTGTGGACCACAACGAAAAAAATCAACCCCGTGGACAAAATTCGTACGTGTTTCTAATAAATAATGTCGATTACAGAATATTATAATTGTATTAAATTAAGAAATAAGTTACATAAACCTTAATTAAACCAAATGGTTTAAAATACCTAGAAGAGTGTAGATGCAAACCTGTTATTTACATATGTTTTCCTCCACAGCTCGTGACGCTAATCACCTCGCTAGAACGCCATCCATAAAAGAAATAATAACTAATATCGGATATTATACTTTAATTAACAAGAAAGAACCGTTAAGGATAAAAAATAGGGAAAAAATATTTCGGAAGTATATAGACGCTAACCTATTCAAAAATCAAATGTTTGTTCAGCTTATGGGACTTAACTACGGGGTCATCAGTCCCTAATCTTACAAACTACGTATGAACTACTTACGAACTAGGACGGCACAAATATCCATGCCCGAGGGGGGATTCGAACCCCCGACCGTAGTGGCCGTGCTGACCGTGACTGGAGCGCCTCAGTCACCTCGGCCACCGCGGCCGGCCTAACCTATTCCTCCATGCCACAAACTACGCTATTCCTGCACTTCAGCAAACGTTTCTGTTTTTAGATATACTACGCTTTCAAAACATGTTGTAATATGTTATTTATATATGATATAGCATCATAAAGAGCTTCTTTGATATATTGCGTTATACCGTAGCAAAGGAACGATATTCGTTCACATTATACAAAATATAACACTGACATACGTTAAATACGAAAACCTTTCAAGCTATGAAAATGTTGCTTCCGATAATGTATTGTAACAAATCATATCTAAAATGACGCGTTTTCAAAAGTTCTTCAATATTCTGACGCTTTAAAAAAGATTATATTCATATATCGTATGCTACAACGTAAGAAGGCTCGAAATGCGGAGTTCCGTTTGCAATATGGCGGCTAAAAAGTTCTGCTTGTAGCGTGAAAACCAGGTCGCTTCTGATTGGCCACGTTCCACTCCACGAAGCAAAAATCTAATATGCCAGATCGTTCATTCCACCTTCGCAGGGTAGTGGGACGTGGTATTCCATGCTGCGGGGTCACCGCTTCCTCTTCCACGTGAGTTTCCACGTCCCGTGAGAGGACGGCTTTAGAGGATGAATATTATTGGCTGCCAGCGCGGTAATGGAGGCGATGCGCAGAACGTGGCGCGTACTACAGAATGATCGCGTCGAATCTCACAGGTACGTTCAAAATGTTCAACCGTTCGTAAATAAAGGGACTTAACTGTGATGTTCAGTCCCTAGGCTTACAAACTACTTAAAGTAATTCGAAAGGATAGTCCACTGTAATTATTTATTTATTTAATTATATATCACACAAGATATCTTACGGCGTTAAATTCCATCGTCAGGTATTTCTGCTGAACCATTTTCTTGTATCAGTATGTATCCAAGTGCTGCGAACACAAATTTACGTGAACAAAAATTTACAAATTTCACTTAAAAAGTGTATAGTACGTACTGTATTTAGAGGTTGTAAGTGCTTCAATTGACTATTTATTAGATGATGTTTTACATTTGATTTACGAAATGTAGCAAGTTACAGCATCTGTCAATACCTCAGAATACTATACGTTTACAAATATTTACAAATTTTTGTTTCAGAGAGAAAATATAGAAGTTAACAGATATGACATAATTTTCTTTATTATTTCTATGTTGTTATTAGTGAGTATGGTTAAAAATTTTATTAGAAATTTTGGAGGACATTATAGATTATACATTTATGTTTGACATGGTTGTCGAAATAAAGAGAACCATGCCAAATATAAATGTATAATCTATAATGTCCTCCAAAAGTTCTAATAAAAATTTTAACCATACTCGCTAATAACAAAATCCTTTCGCATTATGTCAATATACGACATTTCTAACACTGTGGGTCCGAGATATAACAAGTTACTTAAAATAATTTATGCTAATTACAACAGCCACACCCATGCCCGAAGGCTCGACGAAGGACTCGAACCTCCTACGGAGAGCAATCGCGCGCTCCGCAGCAAGGCACCTTAGAACGCTCGGCTACTCCATCGCGGTTGACAGATACCTCTTTGCGGAATATGTAGCCTGCGCGTCAACAAACCTTAATATTCTACTGTTCATGTTCATGAAATAAATGCTCCATTGCTACTGTTGTAAAACGTGTTTTCCCCTCATTTTCTGTATTTATTCACTGCAACATCTGAGGTTAAATAAAGCTAACGGTGCAATATTGAGCCGGTATCTCATAGATGTAACGCGACCACCAATGTTCCTCCCAGTAACGCGACCATTGCAGTGTTAAATATGTAAAATTTAGAAAAATTATTACACAAAAAAGTGCAGACGCATGTTTTACAAGTGTGGTTAGGGTCCCCTTTTAGGGCCTTTTTTCCTTTATCACTATGTTCGTAGTAATCGATGGTAAGACATCGACTAAAACAGAAGTGTAATCGGGCGTTCCACAGGGTAGTGTTATTGGTCCTCTGCTGTTCCTTATTTACATAAACGATTTAGGGGAAAATCTAAGTAGCTCTCTTAGCCTGTTTGCAGATGACGCCGTCATTTACCGTCTAGTAAAATCATCTGAATTTCAAAACCAACTGCAGAACGATCTGAATAAGATATCACTATGGTGTAAAAATTGGCAATTGACTCTAAATAATGAGAAGTGTGAAGTCGGCCACATGAGTTCGAAAAGAAATGCGTTAAACTTTGTTTACAAGATAAATCAATCGAATGTGAAGACCGTAAACTCCACAAAATTCCTAGGAATTTCTATTACTTTAGATTTCAACTGGAAAGAACACATAGATAATGTGGTGGAAAAGGCGAACCAGATACTGTGTTTTATTGGCAGAACCCTTAAAAGATGTTACAGAACGACTAAAGAAACTGCATACACTACACTTGTCCGTCCTTTCTTGGAGTATTGCTGCCAAGTGTGGGATCCTTATCAGGTGGGATTGACGGAGGACATCGAAAGAGTCCAAAGAAGGGCAGCTCGTTTGTATTGTCACGGTACAAGGGAGACAGCGTTACTGAAATCATACAGGATCTGGGATGGGAATCATTACAACAACGGCGATTATCGCTGCGGCGTGGGCTACTTACGAAACTCCAATCGCCAATATTCTCCTCCGAATGCAAAAATATATTGTTGACTCCCACTTACATAGGTAGAAATGATCATCAGAAGAAAATACGAGAAATCAGAGCTCGAACGGAGAGATTCAGGTGTTCTTTCTTCCCGCGCGCTATTCGAGAATGGAATGGGAGATAAATAGTATAATGGTGGTTCGACGAACCCTCTGCCAGGCACTTAAATGTGATCTGCAGAGTATCCCATCTAGATGTAGATGTAGAAGGGACGATCCACACCGGACCATCTGATTAGGTTGGAAGTAACGAATTAACGAATTGACAACCTGTCAAAGTATCTATTGACTTACACAAGGCACACAACACAGGCTTGGCACCATTGCATTTTACTTAGACTCCTTTTATTCACCGTTTTTTATTCCACCGTCTGTTTCGGGTTAGAGTCGACACTTCTTTCCTCTCACCACACATGCAGAAAAACAGTGTTCTTCACGGTTCTATACTGACTTTCACAGCTTGTCTCATTACAATTAATAGTCTATTGTAGTCTGTTTGGCCCTTGGTCAACCCTGCGACGATTTTTGCATTTGGTACACATCCCACTCCATAGTTTCTACGGAATAACAGTTCCAAGAAGTCATTCGGCGGGCATCTATAGAGATTGTATCCCATGGTTTTTGGTTATCTGCTTAAAAACGCGGGTTATGTATTTCTGACGTTGTAACATAGTCCATCGTCACCCAGGCATCTACTTAGGTACTCAGAACAGGGAAAAGGCTGGAGGTGCTACCATCTGGTGGAGAAACGACGATACTGCTCTAACAGTTAAATTTTAATTGTCATTTAACAACTTTCCCCGTGTAACAACTAGCCCCGTTTTCAGCTCAGAAGATGCCCTAAGTATTCAATTTGTTTAGACTGTACCTGCGACAAGCATTATAAAACTTAGGAACGTGTGTTGGAAACTTGATCATGGGACTCGTAATGGTATAAGTGATTTATTGAAGGTTATCTTGACGAATCCAATGAATGTGAAAACAAAACCATGGTAGTGTTGACAAGTTTATCTGCAACTTGGCATGTGATATAGGGTACGATGAAGGGTTATAGTTTAGTCTGTGTTCGCGAAGCAAAAGAATATGGAAGAGTCTCTTGGGTTTCTAAGGTATGTCAAGTTATCCTATCTCCGCACAATCATCACTCCGCACAACTGTCTCAAACTGTCCGGCGAACCAACACCAAGTAAGTTGATTTTTTTCTTGTTATGAATGTTAAAACTTGCGCTTGTAAACTCATTTTTAGATTTGATTTGTTAGAACGAACTCCAATGGTCCCATTCCAAAGTATTTGACATTTTAACGGACAACAATCTTGTTGTTCTTGTTAAAAGGAATAGAGCGTGAACTTTGATGTATTTTCTTATTTTAAAGATAAAAATTGTTAAGGTAATTAATCTATAAGGTTGTAGAAATTATATTTCAGCAATCAATGGTAAGTATTATTTATTAACAGATCTAGATTTCGACAACTGCGTGTTCATTATCAGTGCTTAAAATAAAACGATTAAAATACGTAAAACATCTCGACCTCTATGTTGGAGGTTGCGTTCGTATTTTAATCGTTTTAAGCATTGATAATGACCACACAGTGGTCGAATCTAGATCTGTTAATAAATAATACTTACGACTGATTGCTGAAAAAAAACTTCTACAAATCAAATTACAGTCGATGAGCACAGGTTTCCCCATGGAATCAAGCCTGATAACCTATAAGGTTTGAAACACCTGCCACGGCAGTCTCTCTGACGGTTATCAGGCACGAGAGGTGCGACTTTATTCCTGATTGGGGTCCTCTCATTTCTGAGCAACATGGGAGAGTAAGATGTAGGCGACATCGCTAAAGCTTGTATTTGGCGCTATGTATTTTAGGAAATTACGATGACGGCTGCTCATGCGGCAGACAAAAAAAAGGATGAAGTTATTGAGAGCGTGAAAAATATTAGATTGACCCTACAGAGGTAATCAAATGGTATTACCCTCTGTTCCCGGCTTGGGCTGCAGTTTTTGGTTGACACGAAACGCTTTATTTCGATCTTATTGTAACACTTGATTCATATAGTTCGGCGGAACGCAAGTGATGACTGACCCTGCGTCAGAAAATAATCAGCCCAAGGCGGCAGTTTAACAACTCGGTCACGGTTTAGTGTAATTAGAGTGCCGTTGAGCAAATAAGCTTCTGTTGGGTGGCATCTTTAAACTAGTCAGTCTGTGTACTGGTAGAGTCCCACTACAGCCACAGCTTGCCACTTCAAAACAACGTCGTCGTCCTTCGAGCAGGTTTTAGAAGGAAGTGGATGTCCGATGCTGTGGGGCCTGTTACACCTTGGGAATTTCCACTTGCAGCCGTCTGTCTGTAGAAGCGTCGGGGATTAATTCTAGAGTATATGACATTTGATATTTACGACAGTTGCTGCTTAATTTGCGGAGATTTGTTATCCAGGATATTGTGTATTTAGGATGTTAAATGTTTTCTTAACAAGCAATTACTATTTGGCTTTTGTATAATCCTGCGCTGAAGAAAACTTGCAGATTGGCAGCAAAGATCCCTAACGCCGTGGTGGCCGATGGTAATAGCTGACACCCAAAACTCCTGATGTCTGGCAATGAGATCGGTTCCAAACGTCGCATATCGATAGAGTATCAACCAAAACTCCGATACAATTCGTGCTGTGTGTTGTCGTCCAGGAGAACGTGCATAAACTATAAGTAACAGCTGACTTAACGAGTAGAGAAAAGGCATATCTGTGAGAGCGTATCGTCACGAGATACCGTATGCAAGAGGGCAGAGCATTAATTTGTCGTACACAGGGTCCTGGGTTCAGGCCCTGCTCATGGTACTTTTATTTCTCTGCTGCAGAACGCTGGCAATTGTTACATGGAACAACGTGTTCCTGCCATGTAAAAGGACTGTTTGGATTTTATAGCTCTGTGTTATCGGCGGTTTGCTTTTGCTTCGTTTATTTGAAAGTAGCAAACCTGTAGGGTATATTCGTAGTTTCAGAGAATATACAGAAGCATTCGGAACACAAAAAATAAAGAAACAAATTGCAACACAAGTGCTGACGTATTAATAGTAATAATACTGATGTTAACTGTAATAATATTAATACTGCTGCACTGTGTGATGCAGTTTATTTTTTCATATGTTATGATTGTGTTTGTTTATCTTTGAAACTACGAATAAACCTTACAGGTTTGCTACTTTGAAGTGAACAAAGCAAAAGCAAACTTCCGGTAACACGCTGCTATAAAATTCGAACAGTACTTCGACATGTCAGGAACACGTTTCCCCATATAACAATCGCCAGCGTACAGCAGGAAAAAAAAAAGTGCAATGAGCAGGACGTGAACCCCGGACCCTGACCATAACAAACTAATGCTCTATGGACTTTTTTGTGTTCTTTAAATTGATCGGTCCTTTGCGGACGTTGATTCGTTTTTAATCTACGTTGATCGTTTCGTCATTGACTAAGTTTTGTTGTTTTTGTTTTGTTGCAGAGTGTGTCGAGCCCTCTGACCGAGCGTGCTGAGCTACCACGCCGACAGGAATTTGTCCACATGAGCTCGACAGCATAAGGTCTCACAGTTATGCTTTACCAGTACTCCGTAGTACTGCTTATGACTACCGTTTATTCACGTTCTCCTGCACGGCCGCACATAGCACGAATTGTATCAGAGTTTTAGTTGATAATCTATCGATATGCAACGTTTGGTAGGAAATCTGACTGTCTGACATCTAGAGGTTTGGACGTCAGCACACTAGAGATAACATTAACGTGCTGGCCAACTGAAGAAGTAGTGAAGCATATATACTAAAGTACCATTATTAAAAGCAACGGTAGCTGTGCTGGCCAACTGAAGAATAAGTGAAGCATATATGCCAAAGAACTATTATTAAAAGTAATGGTAGCTCTACACGTCTGTCAGAGAAATGGTTTCGCTATGATTTTACATTGAGCTATACTTAGAGTCTGTTGGAAAGCCGTAACAGAAAGTTCTTGCTGAAGAACGACTGGGGACCTGTCGAGGTGTTAAGATGTGAATAAGATCGCCGAGTTTAACTGTCGGGAATTTAACAGCTTTCCGGAGTAATAGTTAACGTTTTGGCGTAGAATGTAGATTATTAGTCGCAGATTATTTCGTAGTGGTAAGTGATTGTGCCAGATGTCATGCCTGACGAAGTGGATTTAATCGGAGGGTCAATAAGGAATTTTGGCACCGGCGTTTAATACGATCGTACAGTAGTTTGCGATCAGAGGTGAAGGGTTTGCTTTAAGTAAGAGAAAGTGACTGTATTTTGTAGGGAGATCGACCATAGCGGTTAATGAGTGTGGTTTAGCGTTGGGTACATCGTTGCCGCAGTGGAATGGCCGAGTGCTCTAAGGCGCCTTGCTGCGGAGCACACGGTTACTCTCCTTCGGAGGTCCGAGTCCTCACTTGGGAATGTGTGTGTGTGTGTGTGTGTGTGTGTGTGTGTGTGTGTGTGTGGGCGCGCGCGCGTGTCTTGTCCTTAGGTTAGTTTAAGTTATTTTAAGTAGGGATTGATAACCGCAATAGTTAACTCCCATAGATTTACAAATATATTAACATTTTTTTTGCACATATTTAAACACGCATACTGCAAATAGTATTAATGTTTGGATGACATTTGCATTGATTACATCGGTTAAACACTGATACTAAGTGGTCAAATGTTTGTAAACCTATTGGACTTAACTGCTATAGTCATCAGTACCTACAGTTACAAACTATTTAAACTAACCTAAGGTCAACCCACCACCCATGCCCAGGGAGGACTCGAACCTCCGACGACGAGCAGCCACGCGCTCCGCAGCAAGGCGCCTTAAGGTAGGGGAAAGGGTTATACCTTGGGACGGTTTTACCTTTGGACAGGGGGTGCACTCTAGTGGAAACTTTAAGAACTATGAAGTAAAGTTGTCAGGCCTATTTTCAGAGGGAATAAGAGGCCATGTAGTATTTGGATGATATTTGAGATCCGGGGAGGAGTATTACAAGTTTTCGTGTTTGAAACTAAAATTTAGTCACTATCCTTAGAAGATATAAATTAAAGCTAAGTATCATTATTGATATTTCTTAAATACAGTGTTGTAGGGCATTGTTTAATTAAGCTATTAATACAACAAGTTATAACGATATAAAGGTGTACGTAGATTAGGATACTGTTTTCTGTTATTGTGTATTTGGTTTTACCTTGGGACACTTCTCTGGTTGCACCTTGGGACACTTGTAAGGTGCATGATTGTCACTGATACACCAGAAAAGTAAAGAATTGAAGAGGAAAAAAAAAGAAATATTTTTCCAAAGAAAGAAGCCACTAAACGGACAAAGGAGTTTTCATCTTCCGGTTCTTCTGATGAAGAAATTCCCGAGCTTGGCAGTAGCTCTGGAGATAGCAAATTTGATTTGTCATCTGAAGAAGAGGATTTCTCATCCTTCTTTCCATCTAGAAAAGTAACTTTCTTGTTCTCAAGGTAGTTGGGTCTTGGTAAAAGTTGACATCAGTGGCAGATCTCATGTGTACTATGCTGGAGTAGTTTTAGAAAACACAGAAAAAGAGTGTACTGTGAAATTCTTAAGGAAGAAAAGGATCATTTTGTATTCCCTAATGTTGAGAACATCAGACTGTTAATCGCAATAATATAGTGAAAGAACTGCCAGCTCCTGTGGTGTGTTGTGAGTTTCATTCATTTAATATTCCATTCCCACCTTCTCTTGTTTTAAAGTAAAAACTTTTGTATTTGGACTAACAAACATTTACTACCTGATTCCAAAACTGTTTTTTTCATTCAATAAAACTAAAAATGTTTGTAAATCTATCGGACCAAACTGCGTGGTCATCAGTCCGTATCTTAAAAACTACTTAAACCTACGTAAACTGACCTAAGAACAACACACACACCCATGCCCCAGGGAGGACTAAATTAAATGTTTGTATAGTCTATGGGACTTAACTACGGGGTCATCAGTGCCTAAACTTACAAACTACTTATGAACTAACTAAGACTAAGGACGGCACAAATATCCATGCCCGAGTGGGGATTCAAACCCCCGACCGTAGTGGCCGTGCAGACCGTGACTGGAGCGCCTCAGTCCCCTCGCCACCGCGGCCGGCAGGGAGGACTCGAACCTCCACGGCGAGCAACCGCGCGCTCCGCAGCGAGACGCTTTAGACCGCTCGGCTACTCCACCGCAGCCAATAAAACTAAGAAACTGAAATACATCACCGTGTCCCAAGGTAAAACCACCACTGTCCCAAGGTGAAACCATAGGTTGTACCTTGGGGCAAGTGCCACAAAAGTCTTTATTGGTGAGTAATTGTGTAAATATTGGAGCTAGTCTAAACTGCTGTTTGTTCAACATTACCTAAAATTGATGCGTGTGATGGGGTAAATTTTCAAATTCCTTGTAAAAACATTATAATATAAAAATTAAAATGTAAAGATTGTCCTAAGGTACAACCCTTTCCCCTACTATCTCGCTTCGACTGCCGGCCGTAGCGGTCGGCAGTGACTGTGGGCAGTTGGCCTCTGCTCTCAGGCTTAACAGTGGGCCGTATCTCGGCAGTCGACGGCCGTGACGTCACCGCGACTGCCGCGTCTCGACCGCTCCGGAAGCGGTTTGACAGTCAAATTCAAATGTTCAAATGTTTGTAGAACTTATGGGACTTCACTGCGGGGTCATCAGTCCCTAAGCTTACAAACTACTTATGAACTAGCTAAGAGTAAGGACGGCACAAATATCCATGCCCGAGGGGGGATTCGAACCCCCGACCGTAGTGGCCTTGCAGACCGTGACTGGAGCGCCTCAGTCCCCTCGGCCACCGCTGCCGGCGGTCTAGCAGTTGGCCGCGACTGCAGTAAGCACAGCGTCGCAGAAAGGTTTACACTATGACAAACTGTTAGTACAGTATGTGATCAGATACTCTTTTGCATCTCCATATGCATACATATTTCAGAAAGCTGGCGGCAAATGGTGTAGTGTGGAAGAAGATAAAAAGAAGGAATCTTACCATACTGAATCTTGGTTATTTCCTTTGTTTACCCTTTAGTTCTTCTCCCGGTTGTAGGTTCAAAGGAAGAATTGCTGCAGCTGATGAGGAGGAGCCCGAACATGATATAGAGATAGATATTAATGTGAAATATCTTAGCGTCCACCAGTAAACAGCCACGTCACCTCATTCATGAACCAACATTTGACATTTCAAGCTAAGCTTGAATATTTTGAATTGTCTCTCGCCTTATTAGCTGGCATCAGCAGTCTTTCGAGTTCTTCTTATCGAACTTTACAACAATTCCATGTTTCGTCGGTTGGAGACAAAGGCACGTTATACTGTTAGTACTTCTGACAAAATCTAAATGTTTGTAATTCTATGGGACCAAACTACGTTGGTCACAAGTCCCTAGACTTACAAACTACTTAAACTAAGTTAAACTAACCTAAGGACAACACAAACATCCACGCCCGAGGGCTGATTCGAACCTACGACGTGGGCGGCTGCACGATCCGCAACATGGCGCTCCACACCGCTCGGCTACTCCCTCGCGGCACTACTTATGAAAATAATTAGTTGAAATATTGTAAACAAAACGTACAAATTACAAAAACTGAACAAGCACTGTGTCATTTCCATGTAAATCTGTTATCAAATGTTCAGATGTTTGTTAAGCTTAAGGGACTTAACTGCGGGGTTATCAGTCCCTATACTAAAGACGACACAAACATCCATGCCCCAGGGGGGATTCGAACCCCCGACCGTAGAGGCCGTGCAGACTGTGACTGGCGCGCCGCAGACCATTCGGCCACTGCGGCCGGCAAATCTTATCTTCGCAGGATTTTATCTTATTTAATATAAATGCAAAATTATCCGTATTAAGCCGCTGTTAGGCATATGTAATTTTTATAAAAAAACTTAACGTAAAGAAAGTACCATTTTTTCATCACCTTGGATTGGAGTTTGTTTTGTACTGATAGCTGTACGTGCTATATTTTTTTTTCACCGCGTTTAAAATAACCGACATTGATTAATCCTCTGAACCTCTCATCATTTCACTAATGGCCTGTTGTTAAGTTAGCGTAAATACCTTCACTTCTCCGGAAAATGCTGTAAGGGCACGATATCGTAAACAGTACCATTATTTCCTGTTTTTCCGCGTCCACCAGAAACTCTAGAATGGTACTGGTAGACCCGTGTTCTTTAAAAGACACAGCAGTGAGTGGCGTGGCCGCTTCGGCGAGCAGTCGCAACGAAATACGCGGTCGGCAGTTACGGTTGCCAGCTATTGCCGGCCGCTACGGCCAAATAGTACCTTTAGATCGCTTGTTCACTCCACCACGGCCACTGATACGCCACATCGTATCTAATCCGGAGCCGACATTCGTAATAAACGTCTCTCCCTGTGCGAGATTTACACAAGGAATGTACAGTAGGGGCACTCATGAGTAGTGTGACATACGGAAGTTTGTCTCGGTCCTGTAGGCGTGCACGGACAGCATGGCAGTTAACGCGAAAAGCGGAAAATCCTGATTGGATGTGACCCATAAATTGTAAATCTGATGCTGAATCACAGTCGTAACTGCGAATACACTTCTTGCTTACAATAAATGTTAAAAATGTGCACAATTGCCGCGGTGGAGTAACCGAGCGGTCTAAAGCGTCTCGCTGCGGAGTGCGCGGTTGCTCGCCGTGGAGGTTCGAGTCCTCCCTGGGGCATGGGTGTGTGTGTTTGTCCTTAGGTTAGTTTACCTAGGTTTAAGTAGTTTGTAAGCTACGGACTGATGACCACGCAGTTTGGTCCGATAGAATTACAAACATTTGAACATTTTTTTTTGTGCACAATTAACTTAGCACGGAGCTGTTATTGAAACACGTCCACTGAACGTGTGGTCGTGTTCCATTTTGATTTTTTCATTAACCTAAAGTGTTTCTGCACCATTAACGTTATCTATCTGTGTGTTAATTATTTTATCTTTTTATTAATGATCAATGCTCCATGTTTCTATATGTTTCCCCTACCCCCCCCCCCCCCCAATTTATGTATGTTTCCACCCGTGTGATTGAACTTGTGTGTTCATGTGAATGTGTCCTCTTAATATTGATTGACTGCCGCGCAGTGGCTTACAGTCGCCGCCTCCCGCTTTAGGCCTCGTTTTGCTGTAGTTAAGAACGCAGGGCTTCGTTTGTCGTCTTCGCTAGCGTCTGCTGACTGGCCAGAGACAAGCTTATTTGGAAAGATGGTGAGGTGGGCGTGTTCTTAGTGTCGTATTGGCAGAACCCTTAAAAGATGCAAAAGAACCACAAAAAGAAGCTGCATACACTTCGCTTGTCCGTCCATTTTTGGAGTACTGCTGCCCAGTGTGGGTTCCTTATCAGGTGGGTTTGACGGAGGACATCGAGAGAGTCCAGAGAAGGGCAGCTCGTTTCGTATTGTCACGATACAGGGGAGGCAGCGTTACAGAAATGATACAGGATCTGGGATGGGAATCATTACAGCAACGGCGCTTATCGCTGCGACGTGGGCTACTTACGAAACTCCAATCGCCAACATTTTCCTCCGAATGCGAAAATATATTGTTGACTCCCACTTACATAGGTAGAAATGACCATCAGAATAAAATACGGGAAATCACACCTCGAACGGAGAGATTCAGGTGTTCTTCCTTCCCGCGCGCTATTCTAGAATGGAATGGGAGATAAATAGTATGATGGTGGTTCGATGAACCCTCTGCCAGGCACGTAAATGTGATTTGCAGATAATCTCATGTAGATGTAGAATCTTGGACGAAAGAGGTGACAGGAGACCTCTCTGGGAGCGGTTGTAGAGGGAATTGTCTTGGGAAGGTAGCAAGGGTTGGTCAACACTAGTCTCTGAACGCACTCTGCGTCGCTTTTAGCGCGCTCTACATCCGGTGTATGGCGGGGGGAGGTTTTTCCGAGGCCTTAGAGCTTCAGTCTCCACTCTTAATCCTGGCTCCAACTACCGTGGAAGTAAGTACTTCGCCGAATCATGCTGAGGGGAAGGCATGCTGTTAGGACATTGATTTATTTGTGATCAGGCAGTCTTGGTTTTTCAGTGATAGTCTCTTGAGTAATTCTTTCGCTATGAGACGCGAAGTGTTTCTCAATCTACAGAACTCGAGTAAATTCTGTGTAACTTTATTATTTGCATTTTCATTCCAGTGATGATTGTGTGTCCGGTTTTGCTCAAGTTAGAATACACGTGAGTGGTCTTCAGCCTTTGTGTAAATTTAGTGTGTTTGAATTTCCATGGTGCTTTTAACCAACGTTTTCACAGCGTGTCTGTATCCGTAAGTATGCTAAATATTTCTCGGATTTTCTGATTTGATTCCGTCTATCCTGTCTTGTATGACCGATTGCACCACATGCTTTCGTAACGCTCGCTACTTCAGCCTTCAGCCCTGCTTTTGTTAATACTAGCTTTCTTCTATACGAATTCTCGCATGTGCTTACTCGCTTATTCTAAATTGATTTCTGTTTGTAAATGCTAGGAAATTCGGGGTGGTCGCACACCACGTGAATAGTGAGCTGCTGCCTCCCTGAACATGACTTTCGTTTAGTGCACAGTTGAATTAAATTTGTGGTCAAGACAACCGCCATGTCGTCAAGACGCCGACAGCGCTTCGTTTCGCCGCGGCTTTCAAGTGTTCCAGTTTTGTAACATACCACCTAGCTTTATGCTCATGTCTGTGAATGAATAAATGTGCTTTCAGCTACACATTGTGTATTTGAAAATTTCCTCCCCACTTTACCTCCATATTCATAAAGGGCAGAAACAGTTTTAACACTGGCAATAATTATATGGCTTAATTCACTTTTGTACAAGGTGCATGCTTAATTTGGTCTCCCCACATTTATGTGCTTGTTTATTTTACTGAATAGATTATGATTTTAAAGTATCAAACCTCTTTATGACTTCATGCTCTCCGTCCCATGTTTAATTATCTATTCATTTATTTTTTAATATTTATTTTGTGTTTGTTAAAACTTTGGATGCTCCCTTACAGAGTGAGCAGTTAGTTAAATTTCCGTTGCGCATGTACTATGGCCACTCAAAGTAATTTAGAGCAGCAGTGAGCGTTTTAACTTTCATTTGCGGATCTCAACTGCCCGAGATCCTGCTAATTTTAATACAGGCTATTTTTACTGGGTTTACCGCTATCAGGATTCGTCCTCCTGATGTCTCCTGATTTTATTTTTAATTTTTGCTTGCTTTTCTAGATGCCTTCCCGTCCTTTGGATGTGTGTGGGTGCATGTGAATGAGTAGAAATCGCAAGCGCTAGTGTACTTCCATTGTGTTTTCAGTGCACACTGCCAGTGCATTTGTTTTCTCTTTCAGTAGTGATCAATTTGTGTGTGCATTTTTGGGGGGAAATAAGTGTCGAGTTTACGCAGCGTGAAACACGGGCGCAATTACGACTGCGTTGCGTGTGAGAACAAATTTTGCATGTGAAACTCTTACAGAGGCACCACGCTTTCTGACCACGTGGGTGGCCAGGAACTTGTTGCTTTGGCATTTCATTGCCCGCCACGGTGGCCGAGGGGACTGAGGCGCTACAGTCACGGTCTGCTCGGCCACTACGGTCGGGGGTTCGAATCCCCCCCTCGGGCATGGATATTTGTGCCGCCCTAGTTCGTAAGTAGTACATAAGTAGTTTGTTGGAAGACGTCAACATGATCCGGCTGCAAGCCCGAAATATGATGGATCAGTTTGTAAGTAGTTTGTAAGTTTAGGGACTGATGACCCCGTAGTTAAGTCCCATAAGATTTACAAACATTTGAATTTTTTTGGCATTTCATTGTGAATATTGTAATGTGCGTGTGAATATTTGAATGTGACTTCAAAAATGGATAGCGTTTCAGTTTCGACAACTGAAACCCGTAAGCGAACCTCTCTTAAGGAGCAAGGAAAGGAAAGTTTAAAAATGTCCGTGTTGGTTAATCTCATGGTATGTGTAACATCTGTTATAATGTAATGTTTATAAAATGTTCTCTTTTTGTAGATACAAATCTGATGATAGAATCTCCGAAACGCGTCAGTAGGAGGAACATTGGTGCTCGTGTTGTGTCAGAGATACAGGGTCAACATTGCACCGTTTTCTTTAATTAACCTCAGATTTTGCAGTTAATAAGTTAACAAAACGAGTTGAAAGGTTGTAAGTATTATAACAGTAGCAAATGAACGTTTATTTTATGAAAATTAATCTCATAATAGTTAGATCCGCTGAAGTGCGGGTTGCCTATTCCGGGAATACTGTGACATCCTACGCGACCATTCTAGTGTTAAAGAATTTTTTCTATTCAATATATCCGCAGTACTACCAATTATTCTAAGTATGGCCACCTGCCGCTATGACGACCTTGTGTCACATTTACAATATTTGAAAAGTTTTGTGTTCAGTGGCAAAATAGCGAATTTAGTTGAGTTGAAGGCACGTATTGCACTTCATATTCACAATGTGACCCCTGACACAATGCGGTCTGTTGTGGAACATGCTGTTTACCGGTTTCAGCATGGTCAGCATGTTGAACATGACTTGCAAACGTTCACATGACACGTTTTATATTACTGCGGATTTGGCTCAAAGACAATTAAAAACCGAACCATTACTTCCTTTTTGTGTGGTTTTCGGCCCAAGGAGAATTAAAATATATCTTTTTCCCATTCATTGTGGTACGACCTTGGCGTGGTGGATGGGCTTTGCACTTACAGTACAAGTTGTGCGTGATGTGGACGTCATTTGTCGGCATCCACTTTCCTTATGCCAATTACAGTGCCATCTATCGATAAAGTTAGGAACACTCATTTATATTTCTTGTGTATGTCATTGTGTTTACCCCTTCGTCAAGTATGTACAGTTCAAATCTGCAATCATTCTGATCCATGGTTCTTTTTGTACAGCATTTTGAAAGTGGGACTTTAAGTATGGACGCCCTGAATTTACATGGCTGCTGCAAGAATCGTTTCAACCAATTCGCCTTTGGGTCAACAGGTGAGAATACACCTCGACTTTCATATAGCCCCACAGAAAGAAGTGTCATGGACTGAGGTATGTGGATCTTGTAGGAAAATTTACAGGTCCTACGCAGCAGATCCACAGATAGCCAGAAGCACTGGCAGAAGGAGAAGATGGTTTCAGCATGATGGGGCCCCAGCGCACTTTACAGAACCAATGGTTGTTATATATATATATATATATATATATATATATATATATATATATATATATATATATATATATATAATTGCCTCCTCTAATAACTTCGGCATGTGAACTTCCAAGAACATTCATTACATTGGCCAACTGAGACAGACAGGCAACACTAAGTCCCAAAAAAGTAGTCGCCCACGATATCGGCGCACATGTTTACTGCTGAGGCCTCCCGGCTTTTCAGCCGAACTTATGGTGGAATTTCTACTCAGCATTCAAGCAATGTTGGTTTCCGGCATTTGGATGCTTTACTAAAATATTTGCTTTATTCTGTTTTAACATCCGTAGTAGTTTAGGCACGGAATTTTTGAAAACAGTAGAACGGCGGTAGTTTACATTTACCCTCCAGCAACGCCCTCAAACGGAAAATTTTTCATCGTCTCATATACATTGTAGGTCAAACAGGGAAGTAAAACTGCAAGATGATATCTAATATATTTGTTTCTCGTTTTGTTCGTATTTTATGCACGGCCATACCGTACATCCTATTGCGATGAAATTTTGTCAAATCATTGCTTGCACTCGCGCGAAGGTTATAGTTATACTATAATTAACTTAGTATAGTGCTTTACACCTACTTAATTCGTTTCTTACGCCTTCACGCTGAAATTGCTTGACGGATATGAATGAAATTTGGAACAGCGATAGGTTATACCCTGATTAATACATGGAAGCCATCTTACGTTGCGTGGCAGAGGGTACCTTACAATGGGTTAATACAATTGTTTCTCTTCACGCTGAAACGGCTGGACGGAATTGAATGAAATGTGGAATGAACATAGCTTATACCTCGTATACATGGGTTACCTTTCGTAACTACCGTAGGTGCATGGCGGAGGGTACGTTACAACAAACATCCAAATTGTTTGACTGGTCACCATGAAAGTCAGCACAGAAATGTATATTTTCAAGAAGGAGAATTTTATAATAAAAATGTTTAAATGTTTGTTAAGCTTATGGGACTTAACTACGGTGTCATCAGTCCCTAAACTTACAAACTACTTATGAACTACTTACGAACTAGGACGGCACAAATATCCATGCCCGAGGGGGGATTCGAACCCCCGACCGTAGTGGCCGTGCAGACCGTCACTGAAGCGCCTCAGTCTCCTCGGCCACCGCGGCCGGCTTTCAGCTAGTTGTTAATAACATTCTTCAGCCTCGGGATACGTAACGGATTGCTTGAATTTCATATCTTAATCCCGATATGCCTCGTATTTCAACTTTAAAAGTAATTTGGATATGAAACTTCCAAGCGGTTTAAAAATGCGTGCTCGAACTGGGATTCGAAAGCCGGGACCTTTGCCTTTCGCTGGGAAGGTCTCTACCGACTGAGTTATCCCGGCACGTCTCACGGTTAGTCCTCACAACTCTACTTCCGCCAGTACCTCGCTTCCTACTTTCCAAATTTATATATGTCAATCACATTTCTTACAAGGCAGTTCACGAAACAAAGGGCATCAAACGGAAAACTATTGGCGATTATGTCCTTCAATGGAAACTCTGTGAACATACACATTTCATGTGAAGGAAAGGAATGACTTTACCTGCACTAAGGAACTGAAATAACTCAATGGTGACGAGCCAAAATTCGAGCCGGACCTGGATTCGAACCCGCGTCTCCTACCTCGGACCAACGGTCGCCTTAACTTCTGGATACCCGCGCTCTCCTCCTCACATTCCGTCAAGTCGCACTCTTGAGTTAGTGTAGATGCCCTCTTATGCCTCGCCATTTGGGATTCCCGCACGAGGTATTACGTTTTTACCGGATATGGGGTGAAATAATATACCATACGCCGTCGTAGCATAGAAACACATAGAGGGTGACACAAAATAAAGGAATCCCCTAAATAATTCGCCAGGAATTATTTTTTTAAATGGTAAATACAAAAGTTGTTTTTCCCCCAGCAATTTAATGGCGTTCTTTATGTGATATTGACCATGACGTTGAAAGTCATATCAACGTCGCATGCATTTTCTTAAATGGTAATTCCCATTTTTTATTGCAGAATTGTAAAGAACATGATATTTTACATTCAAGTATGTCCCTGACCATATTCTTGACCATGAAGTTCAAGGTGATCCCAAGGTCAAATAAGTTTTCAATTCAAATGTTTGTAAAGCTACGGGATCAAACTGTAGTGGTCATCGGTCCCTAAACTTACAAACTACTTGAACTAATTTACGCTTAGGACAACTCATACACCCACGCTCGAGTGAGGACTCGAACCTCCGACGGAGAGCAGACGCGCAACCCGCAGCAAGGCACGTTACACCGCACAGCCATTCCCACAAGGCAAATATGTTTTCTTAGCTGGGAAGTATCATTTGCTGTTGTAGATTTGTTAATAATAACAAGTCTGCAATAATAAATAGGGATTTGGGAAGAGCTGTAATTTTCTTCTTCACCTGTGACCTGACCTATAATCATCGCTTTGACCTTGGACCAGTCTTTGAAGGTCATTTTAAATATTTTTTGAAGAACTCTGAAAACTTCCTGCCAACGTAGGGTACTTAGCGAACACCGTCAGCTAGGGCAACCCGCGGTGGAGTGGCCGAGCGTTCCAAGGCGCCTTGCTGTGGAATTCGCCGCTGCTCGCCGTCGGAGGTTCGAGTCCTCCCTCGGGCATGGGCGTATTTGTTGTCCTTAGAATAAGTTAGTTTAAGTAGTTTGTAAACCTAAGACTAATGACCAGAGTAGGTAAGTGCCATCGATTTGCCGGCCGCGGTGGCCGAGGGGACTGAGGCGCTCCAGTCACGGTCTGCACGGCAACTACGGTCGGGGGTTCGAATACCCCCTCGGGCATGGATATTTGTGCCGTCCTTAGTCTTAGTTAGTTCATAAGTAGTTTGTAAGTTTAGGGACTGATGACCCCGTAGTTAAGTCCCATAAGCTTAACAAACATTTGAACATTTGCTATCGATTTACAAAAGTTAAGGCAAAGTAATGGGCTAGTCGGTTAAGGCAAGACTTACAATCTGAGTTCAAAATATTCTCCAGAAACGTCTTGGCAGATTCCTCCTTCCAAATCCACAGTAATAAATAGGGGTTTCCATGTGAGAAAACATATTTGAACTTGGAATGACCTATAATGTCATGATCAAGAACATGGTCAGAGTCATACTTGAATGTGAAATTTTTGCTCCTTCCAAATCGGCAATTTACAATCGCCATTTTAAAAATGAGTTTGACCTTAATTTGATCTTCAAGGCTATAGTGAATGTCAAATCACGGTCACTGAATAACTTGGGAAGAATCCTATATCGTTTGTAATTAACATTAAAAGAAACATTCCTGACTAGTTATTCGGGGATTTCCATATCATCGACTCTGTGCGAAAGAAATTGCTCATTTGTAATAGTGAAAGGTTAATTAGAGGAATACCTGCTACATGATGTAAAATGGAAGGTCGTTTTGTAACGATCACAATATTTTATTGTAGATTAGACGTTGCTGTACTCAGTATCTTATTGGCTTTGATGTGAAATATCTTGTTGATTTCCTGTTGATGGCAGTAACTGCCGAAACCGGTAGAAAATAACAAAAATAATTTGCAGCCTTGGCATGAGAATGATTTTTTTCAGACCATCGTGACTGTAGACTGCCACCTAAAAAAATCATTATTTCCATATCTGTATAGATTGGTGTGGTATCACGTGCGAAATAACTGAAACTACATAATCTACGTATGTAACACTTAAAATATCGTAATAAGTGTCACAAATATCAGAAGGAGAACCATTCCATTGTCAAGCAGGCGAGTAAAACTGCAAGATGGTATCGTTGATAAAATTCTTCAGCGCCGGGGTACCTAACAGATTGCTTCTATTTATGAAATTTCCCGATGTTTTGTCTACTTGCAACAGCTTTTATTGACGGTGGCAACAGCCGTTCGTGTGTGACGTCAACCCACTCATAGCACGCTCTGCGGGGGTGCTCTGTGGCGGTGAGGTGAGAGAGAAGCTGCAGAAAACGCTGCACTGCGGGCGGAGGTGAACCGCATCAGCGTGAAAGCTGCAACGGACGGATGTGTCAAAGCGGATGCAGACGTCTCCTGTGTGAGCGACACAAACCAGACAGCAAAACACGACCGCGGCCCAAGTTAGCAACGCTGCTGACGTTTCAATTCAGAACAGTTCGAATTTTCTCTCTCCTTTCGCGGAATTGCCAACTGTGTCATTCCTGAAAATGTTCGGCGAAGCGCTGTAAAGGTCGCACCGGATGGTGTGAAAGACTTATCGACCAGTGGCGGCGCGTCTATGTGTTCACTGGCTCAGTGAATCCCCGGAAAAAATCTCCTCGTGAAAAAAAGTAAATAAATAAAATAAAAATTGTTTTGAAATTATCATTCTTTGTTTCGTTCTTCCCTCAGATAATTTTATAAACACATTGAAAGTATTTTTATCGCATGAGAAACATTCTCATCGGTGAGACAGCTCGTATAGGCGTCACAAAGGATGGGGTCCCTCAACGCCCACAACAACGTAGTGACCAACTCAAAAGTTCTACTGTCACCTCCGTATTTGCTAGTTTTGTTATGGCGGATCACGGGATGTGGGAGCCGCGATGTTATCCGTACGTGTGGGCACGATCACCCATTAATACGGTGCAGCTGGAAATAGTAGTGGTCGAAAAGTAAGCTAAGGGTAGGTATGTAAGGGCAGAGGGGAAAAAAGTGCCAAAGCAAGAGCCAAGGGGAAAAAATCTCTGCGACAGTGGGGTAGGTTGCAAGGGCAGTAGCGGTATGCTATCTGCGATAGATCGTGCAAGGATTTGGTAATGTTAGTAGTGGGTAAACTTTGCTAGGTCTGTCAAAGAATCAGTCCGGTTGGTGCGAGGTTCTGCTGCAGCTGATCTATGTCTCCTGAGTCGGCTGCGGCAGTATTCCTGTAACATAACCAAGTATGTCATGATGGACAGTTCGGTCATAGAACTGCCTAATTATATAGGACTGTATATGTCTGCTTGTGTCCAGTGCGCTGAATATGGTTTCCTCGCCTTGCCTGTTGGTCGGCAGTGAGCTCAGCTAGCATTGCCGGTCAGTTTGCTTTTCTGCAGGCGTTCGCCATATTCTTCGTTGTTGTTGTTGTTTATAGGGGACCAAACTACAAGGTCATCAGTCCCCTGTTCCAAGCAATGATGGAACATGTGACAACGAAAACACTGAGAGAACAAGGATTAGAGAATTCCTTGAGTGTAAATCTAACAGAAACACTTCACTTCTTCACTTATACACAGAGGAGTGCACAAAAGAGATAAAAGTACAATTTCACAGCAGAGTGCAATGGCTGGCTGATCACTAGGATAAAAACGGATGAGCGAGCCATGCTGTACACATTAAAAAACCACCTCAACCGAAAAGGTAGAGGCTATCAAGTAACTTAAAAACAGTGTAAAAATGGGAGTTTTGGAATCAGGCAGAAGCGCCTCCCATTAAATGGAAGGGTAGAAACCAGATGCGCGAATAAAATTTAAAACAGTAGTAGCCAAGGAGGCATTGTCACCTAAAACTGGTACGCAAAAGGACTGCCGCAAATTGGCTAAAAACGGACAATACAACAGTATGTGGACCACAGTCAGCTGGGTGCCACAACGGCAAACTGGTGGGTCCTCTCGACGCAAGAGGTGGCCGTGTGTTAACCACGTATGGCCAATGCGTAGTCGGCAAAGAACAACCGACTCCCTGCGAGAAGCCCTCAGGGACGTCTTCCATGCAGCGGTAGACGGCTTGACAGCACGGAGCTTATTCGGTTCAGTCGACTCTGCCCATTCAGAATTCCAAACCCGAAGGACCTTGCGGGTCAACTGGGTTTGGAAGTCTGAGACTGGGAGGCCAATATCCAGGGACCGCGAAATGGTGGCCTGCTTGGCCAGCTGATCGACGCGTTCATTGCCCGGTATACCGATGTGGCGCAGAGTCTAGAGAAAGGTGACAGAACGGCCTGACTCTCCAAGGGCGAAGAGACATATTCTTCGTGTTTGTGAGTTGGGCGTATAGCAGTCGTTGCGCGGCCGCTTCGAATAGGCGGCAGTGGCTGCAGCGTTGCAATGCGGATGCGCGGCCGAGGTTCAAATTCTCTTCTGAACCCCCTGGAAGCAGCATACGGGCGCTCCCACAGCAGGGAGGGGCGAGGGGAAACGCCGCTTTAACATTGGCGTTGGAACTGGTAGACACCAGCTCCTGGCTACTCGAGCTCTGGCGGTTGCGCACGAATGGTCCGGAAGCAAGACAATGGAGCTGCTGCGCACCTCGCCTTGCGCGTGCGCAAATGCTCCATGAAAGCAACATCATATCCGCTTTTGGCGCATTGAAGATTCATCAAAAGCACGTTTTATTTGGTAAAATATCTGATAACTATAAAATGAAGACGCATCAACTGAAAAAGCTTTCAGAAAATCGGATCATGAAAAATAATGAAGTCAGTACTCTCCACCGCGCAAGAGTAGCAATGTGGTTAGCGGCCTCGCGCTGTGCTGTCGAACGTAATGGTTTAGACACCGAATAGAAGCAATTTTTTTTAAACCCCAAGCTTCTTTTTTTAACATAAACGGGAACAATGACTTTGTATTTTTACTTGCCACACATCTTTGGACGTGTTAGCAAATGAGTCACGATTTTGAGGGTAAATGACATACATACTTTTCGTTGTAACAAATATTTAGCTGTTTGAAAAGATATGGGGGAGAGCAGCGTTTGCGCATGTGTAAGGTTGGTAAGGGATGCTGCTTACAGTGTCACGTGACCCGATGGTAGCCTTTGTCTTCATCGTTACATATTCATTTTGTTAGTCACTTAACAGTGTAATTAGTTACTTACTGTGTTTTAGTGTTCATGTGCATATTGAAATGTTCCTGGTGTTTATTATTAAAGAAAACTGAGCAAAGTTACTCAGCTTTAAACTTGGAACAAAAGTGTGAAATAAAGAAGCTCGCCGGCTGGGGACTGAGGCGCTCCAGTCACGGTCTGCACGGCCACTACGGTCGGGGGTTCGAATCCCCCCTCGGGCATGGATATTGGTGCCGTCCTTAGTTGTAAGAAGTTCATAAGTAGTTTGTAAGTTTAGGGACTGATGACCCCGTAGTTAAGTCCCATAGACTCTACAAACATTTTTTTGAAAGAAGCTCGGTAGGCTGACGCCTCAGCTCGAGTTGAAGCAAACGCAAACAAGCCGAGGTAAAACATTCTGCAGATCTTTTGACGAAAATACGAGGCGCGTCCAGAAAGTAAGTTCCGTTTGGTAATAAAATTAAATTGTACACAGATACAGAAAAACATTTTTATTGCACAAAATTCTACAACTCAAACTACTTTTCCACATAACTGCCGAAATTTTGCAGGCGTTTGTCATAGCGTGACACCAGGTTTTGTATACCTTCTTCATAGAAATCTGCCGCCTGTGTCTTAAACCAGTTGGAAACAGTTTCTTTCAGCTCGTCGTCATTAGTGAAGTGATAACCGCCAAGGAAAGACTTGAGACGTAAGAACTGGATCTTGTCATCAATCGCGTGAACCAGTTCTTCTGTAACCAAAGGTGGACGCCCACTTCGTTCTTCATCGTGCACATCACTACGCCCGCCATTGAACTGTCGGACCCATCTTCTCACCATCGAATCAGTCATCGCATTTGGTCCGTAAACATCGCTAATTTGCCGATAAATTTCACTTGGTTTCACTTTCCTCGCATTCAGAAACCGCATTCGCATTCAGAAACCTGATTTCACAGGCGGCGGGATTTTCAATCAACGACGACATTTCAAACAAGCACAACAAAGCGTACGTACCTGACAGCCATCTCCAAGTGCGCACGTTCTTCTCCTTGATACACATCGTCTACAGCGCATTTGCGGAACTGCAACCGCAGCGCTGTAGCGGAGATAAATTGAAACGGAACTTACTTTCTGGACGCGCCTCGTATATCTATGGGAGGGGGGAAGGGCACCAGTCGCCACTGTTATTAACAGATTTTTGAAAACTAGACAATTAAAAAAAGGACCTTTTTCATATCTTAAGCCCGATACCTTCGCTCGAGAGAGTAGGGAATATATTTCCAATACACGTCTTAGTTAATTCTATGCACTGTACTAACAAGGAACACATTTGAACTCGAAAACTCGAAACTGCAGGAAACCAATGTTTTATCTCTTGGACTGGAAAAAGGGACTGATAACCGTCGATGTTTAGTCCCTTCAAAAACCCAACAACAACAACAACAACAACAGGAAACCACATTTGAATAACTATAGATTATTAAAATAAATAAATAGAAACTAGAATGAACGGTGGGCTCTGGCACTTTCGTGCGATACATTTTAACGTCGGGAAACAAAGTAAAATATTATCAATAGCATTGGATATAAATTAATTAAAATATGTTCACATGTTTGTAAAGCTATGGGGTCAAGCTGCTGTGGTCATCACTATTTGAACTATCTTACGCTGAGGACAATACAGACAACCATGCACGAGGGAGGACTAGATACTCCGATGGGAGCTGCCGTGGCTTCCAAAAATGTTTGTAATTCTATGGGACCAAATTACTGTGATCACAATTCCCTAGACTTACAGACTACTTGAACTAAGTTCAACTAACCTAAGGACAACTCACACATCCATCCCCGAGGGAGGATTCGAACCACCTACGCTGGAGGCCTCGCGATCCGCAACGTGGCGCTCCAGACCGCTCGGCTACTCCCGCGCGGCGCCGTGGCTTTTTCATACAGTTACTGCCATGTCTGAAGGTAAGCAGAAACTGTAGCCGTTAATTTCCCGAGGACATGAAGCTCTACTGTATTATGATGGCGTCTTCTTGGGTAAAATATTCCGGACTTAAAACAGTCCCCCTTTCGGATCTCCGGACGGTGATTACTCTGGAGGATGTGGTCGTCAGGAAAGACAACACTGACACTTCAAATGTTCAAATGTTTGTCAAGCTTAAGGGACTCAACTACGGGGTCATCAGTCCCCAAACTTACAAACTACTTACAAACTAGCTAATACTACGGACGGCACAAATATCCATGCCCGAGGGGGGATTCGAACCCCCGACCGTAGTGGCCGTGCAGACCGTGACTGTTGCGCCTCAGTCAAATGTTCAAATGTTTGTTAAGCTTATGGGACTTAACTACGGGGTCATCAGTCCCTAAACTTACAAACTACTTATGAACTACTTACAAACTAGGACGGCACAAATATCCATGCCCGAGGGGGGATTCAAACCCCCGACCGTAGTGGCCGTGCTGACCATGACTGGAGCGCCTCAGTCCCCTCGGCCACCGCGGCCGGCAAGCAGACACTTTTGAGGGTCGGAGCGTGCAGTGTAAGATCCCTTAATCGATAAGGGAGGTTACAAAACTTAAAAAGGGAAATGTATAGTTTTAATATAGTGGGTATTAGTGTAGTTCGATGAGAAGGTGAATAAGATTTCTGGTCAGAGGAGTACAGGATTATAAATAAAAAATCAGTTGGTGGTATCAAAGGAGGTGGTCTAATAATGAATAAGGAAACTGAAATGCAGGTTAACTACTATGAACAGCACAGTGATCGCATTATCGTAGTCAAGATTGATACAAAGCCGAAACCGACAACAGTAATACACGTTTAAATACCAACTAACTCTGCCGATGATGAAGAGAGTGAAAATGATGAGACAAAGGAAGTCATTCAAAAGTTAAGGGAGACGAAAACTTGATTATCATGGGGGACTGGAACTCAGTAGTAGGAAAACTAAGGGAAGGAAAAATAGTAATTGAATATGGACTGGGGAAAGGAGTGAAATAATATTACATGGAACATAATTTAATCGTAACAAACGCTTGGTTTAAGACTCACGAAAGACGGTTGGATACGTGGAAGATGCCAGGTGACACCGGAAAGTACCAGATAGATTTTATAGTGGTACGGTATTTATTTCAGAACCAGGATTTAAACTGTAAGACATATCCAGGGGCAGAGGTAGACTCTGACCTTATCTTATTGGTTATGAACTGTAGACTAAAACTGAACAAACTGCATAAAAGTAGGAGAATCTTGCCAGGTAAAATAAATGCACAAATAAAATTAAATAAATAAAGTAAGGAGATGGGACCTAGATAAACTGGAGTAACATCAGGTACTTATGATTTTCAGAAGGATCTTTAGGCCACATTTGACAAAAAAGGTGGGAAATATCACAATAGTAGACGAATGGGAAGCTTTCACAGATGAAATAGTGAAGGCAGCAGAGGACCAACTAGGCAGAAAGACAATACCTACAAAAGATCCTTGAATATCACAGGAAATACTGAATTCAAAAATGTTCAAATGTTTGTAATTCTATCGGACCAAACTGCGTGGTCATCAGTCCGTAGCTTACAAACTACTTAAACCTAGGTAAACTAACCTAAGGACAACACACACAACCATGCCCCAGGGAGGACTCGAACCTCTACGGCGAGCAACCGCGCGCTCCGCAGCGAGACGCTTTGGACCACTCGGCTACTCCACCGCGGCTACTGAATTCATTTGACGAAAGAAGAAAATATAAAAATGCAGTAAATGAAGCAGGTAACATGGAGTACAAACGACTAAAACATGAGATTGACAGGAAGTGCAAAATGGCTAAACAGGGGTGACTAGAGGGAAATGTAAATCTGTAAAAGTATGTTAACTATGGGAAAGATAGATACCGCTTACATGAAAATAAGAGACATTTGGAGACAAGAAAAGCATGAAGAGCTCAGATGGAAAACCAGTTCTGAGGGAAGAGTTGAAAGGGGGAAAGAATATATAGAGGGGCTCTACAAAGGAAACGAAATCCGAGACATATTGTAGAAAGGGAAGAGGAAGTAGATGACTTTATAATGACAGAAGAATTTGACAGAATATTCAAAGACCCAAATCCAAACAAGACCCCTGGAATAGATCACATAACCTCAGAGCTACTGACGTCTAACAAAAATGTTTCACTTGGTGTGTAAGGTGTATGATACAAGCGAAATACCCTCAGACTTCGATAAAAATATAATAAACCCTATTCCGAAGAAACGAGGTGCAGACAAGTGTGAAAATTACAGAACCATAAGTTTCTTAAGTCATGCTCTCAAAATTTTAATACGAATTATTTACAAAAGAAAGGAAAAGGTGGTAGAAGCCAACTTCAGAGAAGATCAAATGTTCAAATGTTTGTTAAGCTTATGGGACTTAACTACGGGGTCATCAGTCCCTAAACTTACAAACTACTTATGAACTACTTACGAACTAGGACGGCACAAACATCCATGCCCGAGGGGGGATTCGAACCCCCGACCGTAGTGGCCGTGCTGACCGTGACTGGAGCGCCTCGGTCACCTCGACCACCGCGGCCGGCTCAGAGAAGATCAGTTTAGATTTAGGAGAAATGTAGAAATACGTGAGGCAAAACTCACCTTAGGATTTATCTTAGAAGATAGATCAAGGAAAGGCAAACGTACATTTCTAGATTTTGTAGATTTGGAGAAAGCATTTGACAACGTTGATTGGAATACACTATTTAAAATTATGAAGTTAACAGGGGTAAAATATAGGGAACGGAAGATTATTTATAACTTGTACAAAAACCAGACAGCAGTTATTAGAACCGGCCGCGGTGGCCGAGGGGACTGAGGCGCTCCAGTCACGGTCTGCACGGCCACTACGGTCGGTGGTTCGAATCCCCCGTCAGGCATGGATATTTGTGCCGTCCTTAGTTGTAGGTAGTTCATAAGTAGTTTGTAAGTTTAGGGACTGATGACCCCGTAGTCAAGTCCCTTTAGCTTAACAAACATTTGAACATTTTTGAGCAGTTATTAGAGTCGAAGGGCATGAAAATGCAGTATTGGTTGAGAAGATAGTAAGACAGGGTTGTAGCCTTTCCACAATGCTATTTGGACACTGAGCAAGCTGAAGGAAAGCAAGGGGAAATTTGGGGAAGGCATTAAAGTTCAGGGTGAAGAAATAGAATCTTTATGTTTAGCAGCAAAGGTCCTGGAAGAGCGGTTGAACGGAATGGACAGCATGTATAAAGGAGAGTATAAGATGAATATTAACAGCAAAACAAGCGTAATGGAATGTAGTCTAAAGAAATCAGGCTATGCTGAACGAATTAGATTAGGTAACGAAGGAATAAAGGTGATAGATAAGTTATGTTACTTGGGTAGGAAAATAACATACGTTGGTCGCAGTACAGAGGACATAAAATGCAGAATGGCAACGGGAAGAAAAGCGTTTATGAAAAAGGGAAATTTGTTAATACCGAATATGAATTTAAATGTTAGGAAGTCTGTTCTGAAGGCATTTGTGTGGATTGTTTCTTTTTACGGTATTGAAACATGCACGATAAATAGTTCACACAGGAAGAGGACAGAAGCTTATGAAATGTGGTGCTACAGATGAATGCTGAAGATTAGGTGGATGTATCGTGTAACTGATGAGGTACTGAACAGATATGGAGAGAAAAGGAATTTCTGACATACCTTGAGTAAAAAAAGGGCTCGATTGGTAGGACACATTCTTAGACATCAATAAATCGTGAATTTAGCATTGATGAGAAGTGTGTGGGTTACAAAATCGTAGAGGGAGACCAAGTGACGAATATAGTAGGTATATTCAAATAGATGTGGGATGCCGTTCTTATGAGGAGATGAATAGGCTCGCTCAGGGTGGAGCAGGTTGGAGATGTGCACCAACATATTATGCACGGCGTTCTATGTGCATCTCAGAACACTGTTCCTTCGTTCCAGTCGATATCCAATTCTCTCAAGTTTTGTCGATTAGGGCGGCGTCCCATGCCCGACTGTGAGAGGCACGGCGAAGATAATGCGAGATAGTTGGCGAATTGCTATTAGCAGCCAGGTGTATGCTCAAGAGTGTGATGGTGCTCTTGAAGGAATGGCCAATAATAAAAAACCGACTTTTCATCATCTCGTAAGAAATAGGCTTTAAACCATGTGAGATCCTGAGTCTTCACTGACGATAAATGTGTGTCCTTCGGGCAAATATGGAGCTTAAAGTCAATCACGTTAGGTGGAGCGCGCAGACAGCAGGCAGAAATTTTATGTACCGGTATCCGTATATCGAAAGCACATACAGAAGTTAAACCGTGTTCGTCATTGTCTAGGAGATACCACACCAGCAAAGGGAGGGGAACCCACCATTGCGATGGCGTGCAGCCAGTATCTCATTATACATTTCGGATTGACGACTTCACATTACGTAGCTCGTACCCGCGTAGAGGAGAAAGGCTGTTGGCCTGCTTTCTACGCCGTGGGCCAGCGTGTGGTCGAATTTTTTCTCTCGATCACGTTGTGAGGGACAGACAGTGGCTTGCTGTATTGTTTCCGGCACTCTAGTGGTTGGAAGCTCGGTGTGCAGGTAGCTAAATGAACGTCGCAATCTGGCTTAGAGAGGGAGCGATGTGCGCAATCGCAGTCGGAGGCAGGATCGATATCGGCACCACTTCCTCGAACAGAGCGTCCGTGTGTGAGTTTCACCGTTGAGGACAGGAGCAATGCTGTAGTAATCACTTTTACATTTTACGGCGGGATAAATAGGGAAAAAAAGATGCGGCAATGTCTTTAAAGTTCCAGAAAGTTAATTATTTAAAAGTGAATACGAAAGTTTCCAACTTTTTTTCCTTCTTTCATCCCCGGTCTTGTTATCAGAATACTTCGTGCCAATGTTTCTATTTGTGATAGAAAAATGCACTGCACGTGAGGGGCAGTATTGTTTTCTACCTCGTCAGGGTATGAAGACGAGAGTTTCTTTTCACTAAGGTGGTATCTTCTTTCGCTGCTGTTGTCCTCTGCACAGAAGCAGCACTCAGGTCGTGGACCCGCTGATTCTTGATGTGAGGCTGAAATAGTAGTATAATGTGGCTACGCTTTTGAGTCTAAACTGAAGTATGTCACACGAAATTTCAGGATGCCAGTGGCTTTTCTTGTTTTATTTATAACTAGCTTTTAACCGAAACTTCGCTCGCGTTGATGTCCTTCCTTGCATACGTGTCAAAGACAACCTAAGGAAAATAATGTCGCAACTTTGTTCTTAAATTAAGACCAGGATTATCAGGTTTAAAGAAAATTTTCAAATTTTCCGGCTTAAATGTAAACCGCGCATTGAATGACGCTAAGTACTGTCCTTCTTTATCGAGATGAATAAAAAGACATTATTAAATACGAAAAGAAACTGTTTATTACTTCGTAAGTAAAATGATGACTGAATACGGTGTATGTAGCATAACGTTTAAATTATGCAAGATTTAAATGTCATTGAAATCGGTTCGGCGGTTTGAAGAGGTTGACGTCTTGTGTAAGTATTGTACTCACTGTGTTGAGTCGTATTAAGTATAACACATCAACCATTGAAAGTATTTTTGAAGGCGATAAATTTCAAACGTCTAAGAATAAATAGCTTTCCAAGGGGTCTTCAAGCGCATTAGAAGGTATATGGGCAACCTTGATGCTTGGCTGTTCCATATTTCGAGTTATCTACTTAAAATCAACAAATATATTGAATTACACACTTTCTAAATTAGCCTCTGTTCTTCAGCGTTCAAGCTATCTCAATACCCGCTTTAATTAACATCGGTTAAGCGGTTTAGTCGTGAAAGCGGAACAGAATTGCTTAAGAAAAAGTTCAAATGTTTGTGAATTTTATGAGACTTAACTGCGGGGTCATCAGTTCCTAAACATACAAACTACTTATTAACTATCTTATACTAAAGACAGCACAAACATCCATGTTCGAGAGGGGATCCGAACCCCCGACGGGGAACTGCCACGCGCATCGCAGCAAAGCGCTTCAAGAGAGAAAGCTTCTTTCGTATTTATAATATTATGACGTATCTGCGTTCAGTGGCATTCAGTGATATAATATTGTAGCTCCTTTCAGTGGTATATTTGGATATTGCTTGCAGAATGTGCTGCGAACAGAGTAATAAAGACTGTCACGTTTATGAAGTAATATCTCCTGAATTATGTGTCCTGAAAAAACATTATTTACCAGTTTCGTAGAGTGGAATATTAGGAAACTGCCTGCGAAATGTGTTTTAAGTGGAGTTCGTAGTAAAGACGTAGTAAATTACAACATCATATTTACTAGGGTAAATTTTCATGCATTTCATTGTCTTTGACGTCATAGCATCTGAACTACGTGTCGTAATCCTATACATATTATAAATGCGAAAGTTTGTATGTTTGTTACCGCATCACGCTAAAACTACAGCACTGATTTAGATGAAATTTCATATAGAGATTTCTTATGTCTTGGATTAGGACATAGGCTACTTTTTAAAATGTTTATTACAAGTTATTTATTTGAAATATATCCATAGAAATACGTAACGGTTGTAAGAAGCTTCGAATACAACAGCAGAACTACTATGTAGGTTATGTTACGTTTAGCCGCGAGGGTTAACGCGTCATGTTATAAATATCCGTTTTGTGGGCAATGGTTCGTGTCCTGTTATAGGAAATTTTTTTTCTTTGTTATTGTTATCTTTTTTACTTGCGAATATACAAAAAGATTCTTGGATACTTCCAAAACGGCTTACGGATATATAATTACATACACAAGAAATCTGAATGTTGGCGTTTATGCCGCATTCATTTTCACTTGTTGTAACAAATGAAGGAAGTATGTATATAAATTGAAGACGTTAAATAAAATATACTCTAAGTACCACGGCAAGAAAAAACATTGACGTTTTGTGTAGAATGGGATCTAGACACCAAGCCCTATTTTGTGTACAAAGCTCGAACTGCCACGTATAAATAGCGTACGTAAACTGCAACGAAAGTAGTAGCAAATGCACTCAACAGATGACAGGCGGTACGCTGCAGTTAACATATGAAACGTTGTGTGTTTCGGCCAACTGCAACGATATATATTAATTAAGGTGAATGTCTGTTCGGTGTACGCTTATCACGTACGAACGACAAGACGCAGAGACTTAAATATTTGTACCTTTACTAATTTATTCCTGATGAAGGTTTTAACCACGGTTTTATAGCCATCTGATAAATATTTAGCAATTTGAAGAATATAACGTGAAATGTGGAACAAGAATTACTCTTTGCAAATTATATTTACTCTTTGAAAATTGTTTTATTGGTTGCATTGTTGCTTGAGGGTTGATAATGATAAAAGGGTGGAGTATATTGGAATGAAAAGTTATCGGTGTATATAAAATTCTACGTGTGTGTGTGTTAATATTTCGCTCTGCAGCGAAAACTACATAACGCAAACGAATGGTCTGTGTGTAATTGTTGTCCGAAGTCTCCCGTTCTACATCATACCAGTTCCAAGCCGATAGCTGTAAGGGGGTGGAAGATATGGTGGTTTAAAGTCGTCAAATTATAAAACAAATTCGGACTGAAGGCTAGCGATGACGTTTGCGACTATTACAATCATTATTTTTGAATTTCGTGATCTGATTCTTCGAAACGAGTGCATTTTTACCTGTGATTGGATCTACACTACTTACGTTCCTGATGAATAGATAATTAACCAACACGCGAGCGGAACCGCGGGTTTAAGCTAGTACGATATAATTTCGAAGGTACATCGAGTGGTATATATGTAAAATGTCTGAAAACTACGTCAGGAAGCCGGCCGCGGTGGCCGAGGGGACTGAGGCTCTCCAGTCACGGTCTGCACGGCCACTGAGGTCGGGTGTTCGAATCCCCCCCCCTCGATGGATATTTGTGCCGTCCTTAGTATTAGTTAGTTCATAAGTAGTTTGTAAGTTTAGGGACTGATGACCCCGTAGTTGAGTCCCATAAGCTATACAAACATTTGAAACATTTTTACGTCGTGAATAGAGTTGGAGTTGGTAGGAAACACGTAGTAAATCAAAACGACATGCGCGATGAGACGGTTTTTCATGAACCTGATTGTTCATGTCTCCATATATCATGAACTGTGTGGTACTGTGATAAAATTTCGAACATACGTTCAATGGCACGTGCGTATACTATCGGTAACATATCTCGGGAATACAATTAATAGTGTACGAGTAATAAATTGTAACGTCATGCCAAATGCCTTAATTTTACTGCATTAACGCCGAAAAAGTAGTATGCGACAAAATTTTTTTCCTTCCATCATTTTGCTGGGGTTGTCAGCGAGGAAAAGTTTCCTAAAGATTTGAAATTATGTTTAAGCTTTGTTACAGATCGCTAAGTGCTCTCCTTCTCAAATAGTAGACTGATAAATTCAAGTGCCGCAAGACAGGGAAGTTTTACTGTTTATGACGTCATATCTCCTGAACTACCGTCCTTATCGCAAAATCTTTCATAGGTGACGTCGTCTACCTGTAAACTACATTCCTGCCAAATTTCAGCTTCAGACGTGAAGTAATTTTCGAATAAAACCCGCTACCAGTCACATTAGATCTAGTAGCGGGTTTTATTCTCAACCCTACAAATTTACATTTAATCATATAGTTCTACAACACGTTTTCCGTGTAAGTTTCATTCAAGAAATGCAAAAATGTTCAAATGTTTGTAAAGCTATGGGACCAGACTACAGTGGTCACTAGTCCCTTGACTTACAGACTACTTAAACTAACTTATCTGACGACAACACATACATCCATCCCCTAGAGAGAACTCGAACCTCCGACGGGGAGCAGAGGCGCTCTTTGCAGCAAGGCGCCTTAGAGCCCACGGCCACTGCTGCGCGGCCAAACGAATTCCTAAATTCACTTGTAATCTTATAAAATTCAGATGTCAAGTTATTCATAAAACCTTAAGCGTCTATTTTTCGTCGTATTGTATCTTCATCGCTACCCACCTCCATCCCTTCGGCTGGATCAGTATCCTCACGCCCCGGCACCATCGGCGTGGGCTCGGTCGGCTTTGTTTCCTCGTCTCCAAAGTAACTTCCCCCCACCCTCCCTCTATCCACACAGTGGAACGCGGAATAGCCGGCCGCGGTGTCCGAGGGGACTGAGGCGCTCCAGTCATGGTATGCACGGCCACTACGGTCGGGGGTTCGAATCCCCCTCGGGTATGGATATTTGTGCCGTCCTTAGTATTAGTTCATAAGTAGTTTGTGAGTTTAGGGACTGATGACCCCGTACTTAGTCCCATAAGCTATACAAACATTTGATCATTGCCGGCCGCGGTGACTGAGGCGCTCCAGTCACGGTCTGCACGGCTACTACGGTCGGGGGTTCGAATCCCCCCTCGGGCATGGATATTTGTGCCGTCCTTAGTTGTAAGTAGTTCATAAGTAGTTTGTAAGCTTAGGGACTGATGACCCCGTAGTTAAGTCCCATAAGCTATACAAACATTTGATTGATTTGATTTTTGAACGCGGAATAAGATCTTCTTAGATTCTTCCCTCAGGGCACAGGATGAGCGCTGGGGTCAAGACCTATAGCCGCATGGAATGGCTGCGTGGTCAAAGGCGTCATGCTATGGACTGGGCAGCAGCCATTACCACCGGAGGTTCGAGTCCTCTCTCGGACATTGTGTGTGTGTGTGTGTGTGTGTGTGTGTGTGTGTTGTATAGTTAGTGTAAATAGCTTTTAAGTTCAAAAATGTTCAAATGTTTGTAGAGTCTATGGGACTTAACTACGGGGTCATCAATCCCTAAACTTACAAACTACTTATGAACTACTTGCAACTAAGGACGGCACAAATATCCATGCCCGAGGGGGGATTCGAACCCCCGACCGTAGTGGCCGTGCAGACCGTGACTGGAGCGCCTCAGTCCCCTCGGCCACCGCGGCCGGCCTGCTTTTAAGTCTATGTACTGATGACCATAGCAGTTTGGTCCAACAGGTTTACAAACATTTGAACAAGAACCATCTCGTGTATCAAGAAAGGAAGCTATTGATTTAACGTTCCTTACTATGTTGGTATGGTGTCTGTTCCCTCGGAGATGTCCGAAGGAATAGACGCCACACCAATATAATAAGTATTTACACGCGAAGACGGCGTTGGCTTCAATTACTTCACCGCAGATGCGGTCATTCGTTCGACCTACCGCGGCAATACGTAACGGCGAGTGTAGGAGGGCATGGACGATAGGGGCGCTATAGCCCTTGCGTGCGACTTGTAGAAATTTGAGACGAACGGGTTACGGGAGCGATCGCTGGCACGAAGCGGGAGACACGGGTTCGATTCCCTGCCCGGCTCACATTTTCACATGTCGCCATTGTTTCATTTCAATGCCCTAATGCAGCCACTGCCATTCCTCTCGTTCCTAATCCTTCTTCCTTCGCCTCCTTTATTAATAATTTGCAAATTTTACTTTCCGTCTACAGTGTGGTCATTAGACACGGAGCTTCCCCTAGGATTGTTTGGGTAAGGATGGAGAAGGAAATCGGCTGTGACATTTCAAAGTAACCATGCGACGGTAGCCAGAAGTCTCTTAGAGAAATCACGGAAAACCTAAATGTGGATGTCCGGAGATGGATTTGAACTACCGTATGGGAGTCCACCTCGCTCGGTAAATCTCGTGTACTGACGTTTGATCGCTCAACTGAGTGTAATGTAGGATATTTGATTTCCGTTCTTTTCCCGCACGCTGCTGCCTGCGAGGTAAAATTGTCGTCGCAGGCGGACAACTCGTCCTGTGGCTGGTCCTCTACCTAGGTCAACCAATTCTCCCTCATTATAGCAACATGCCTTTATTCCTCCCCGTTCGCTTATTGACAGCTAGTTTCTCCAGTATATTTACACTCATCTTGCGCAGTATTATCAATAGTTAAAATCTTTAAAAGTTTTCGTATAATAATCAATATGATGATCGACGGCAAGCTTTTTCTGTGTTCTCTCGGAAAGAAGATGGCTGGCTTAAAGGAATGCGATATGTAGAGAAAAAATTACATAGCATACGCGTATAGAGGGCTTGTAAGAGGATGAATGTTAAACACACGGAAGCGCTCACCTCTAAGCGATCTGCAGGATTAGTATCAAGAACCTACAGAATTAACTGAATTTGCCAAAGCGGATTAAAAAAAATTTCAAATGTTTGTTAAGCTTATGTGACTTACAAACTACTTATAAACTAACTTATACTAAAGATAGCACAAACATCCATGCTCGGGGGAGGATTCGAAACCCCGGCGGGGAACGGCCTCGCGCATCGGAGCATAGCGCCTCAATGCGCTCGGCCACTCCACCGCGGCTCAAAGCGGATTTGGGGCGTTTAAACACACTTGGAACATTATTTCTCAACTGATCCACACAACGCATCATTTCGCAATGCTTAGAAAGAGCCAGTGCTGATGTTTAGATTCAGTTGGCATCAATGGAAAACACACAACCCAGGCGAATGATTTCAAGTCTTCATGTTAATTGTTTTCATTCCTAATATTTCTGTTATTAATCGACCTACTGGCTATTACTTCCAACAATTTTCAGTAAGGAAATAATACAGTGAGAAACAGTAGATAAGATATCCATTTCATCCAACAGATTTCAGCTTGCTGTTCATGAATTTACATCACAGGTTAGAATTATTATTACTAAAAGCCAATGCACTCTAAAAACGTTTTCTTGGTTTCTCGATTTGTTCAAAAAAGTAACATTATTGTGTATCAGTAAGGAAAGTATACCGTTTATGATAATAACAATACTAATAATTATTATAATAATGATATTAACAGTAATAATTCCATAAGTAAACCATCCGGCCAAGACGCAACACCAGCTGTTGACTGACCAACCTGATGATAGGCTCCAAAATAAAGAAATGGCCGTCATTCCAATTAAACACTAAATTTAAACAATCCGAAATAGTCCCTCCAATTTAACGAGGCGCCCGTGCTCCAAATCAGTTACATTTTCCAAAACTAAACTTACTCATTCAGGCAATCAACGGCCGCTCTTCCAGACAATTCAGAATCTAAGGTACAATTTAGAAATAATTCCTCACTCCAATAGGGCGGCCTTGGACCTCAAGTTCAGTTACTAGTTACACACTATAAATTTACAATGGGGTTAAACAATGAGCGGTACTCAGCCTACTATCAGAAATACACAGTGCGTTCTAACTGTCAAGGAATTTCTCCAACCAAATCTTGACTCAAACCCTCTAGAATAGTTCATTTATAAAGCGGCCGTAGACCACATTTACACTAACTAATGTACACTACAATCAAAAGCCACTTTTCTGTAAAAATCTGAATTTAAGGTATAACTTAAGGACAATGCATAAATTAAGGGGGCGGCGTTAGGCCTCAAGTACAGTTGCTGGTTACAGACTTTGAATTAACACTGAGAAGCAACCAACGGTCAATATCCAACCTATTATCGGAAATACACATTACGAAATGTTCAAATGTTTGTAGAGCTTATGGGACTTAAGTACGGGGTCATCAGTCCCTAAACTTACAAACTACTTATGAACTAGCTACAACTAAGGACGACACAAATATCCAAGCCCGAGGGGGGATTAGAACCCCCGACCGTAATGGCCGTGCAGACCGTGACTGAAGCGTCTCAGTCCCCTCGGCTACCGCGGCCGGCTACACATTACGTTCTAACATGCAGTCAACGATCAGTTTCGAACGAAATCTTAATTTAACCCCCTGAGATAGTTCTTATAATTTACGAAACGGCCGTGGGCCACATGTACTGTAACCACTTTACACTGCAAACAATCAACAGCTACTTTTCAGTAAAATTTTGAATTCTAGGTAAAACAAGATAATTGCACAATTTAACGGGGAGGCGTTAGGCCTCAAGTACAGTTACTTCAAATTGCGACCATTAGCCACCACACGTGTACTTGGCAGACTGTTCAGTAGGTTACGGAACTAAAAACTTCCAGTGTCACGCTGTGAGTCCTGCTACTCCACCAAACACGACCAAGACAGCCACAACGAGATTCACAGGAATACAGTACCTTAGTTGACAGATCAAATCGGAAAACGGGCGTAAACGGAGTTGTTCTCGAACTCATTTTCAAAATCAAATGTTTGTAAAGCTTATGGGGCTTAACTGCGGGGTCATCAGTCCCTAAACTTACAAACTACTTATGAACTAAGTTATACTAAAGACAACACAAACATCCATGCCCGAGGGAGGATTCGAACCTTCGACGCGTGGGGCCGCGCGTCCGCAACGTGGCGCTCCAAACCGCTCCGCTGCTCCCGCGCGGCAAATACTTTTCCTTCCACTCCTCAACCACTCTTTCCGTTCGATAACGATGTCAGTCCTTACCCTCACCGACTTCCTCAGTGGCTCTTTTTTTGTGGTTTTAGGGCGCACAACTGCTAAGGTCATTAGCGCCCAGACAAGAACAGAGATTCGCTAGATCTAAAAAAAAAAAAAAAAAAAAAAAAAAAAAAAAAAAAAAAAAAAAAAAATGGTAACTGCCAGTTAGGATATCAAGAGAAGGCTAAAAACGAAAGATAAATAACAATTAAAAGGGTTAAATATCCTTTGATAAGTTGGCCAAGTTGATAAAACGCAAAACTCGAGCAGCCGCTCGTGTCATCAGCTAAAATTTCCTCCAGAGTAGACGGAAAGTGAAGGGCTACACGGAGATGATTAAAATTAACGCAAGACAATAAAACGTGTCGCACCGTCAGCAATTCACCGCAGGAGCACAACGGCGCAGGGTCGGCGGTTAGCGAATGACGGTGGCTGAAACGGCAGTGACCGATCCGCAACCGGGCCAGGATGACCTCCTCTCGCCGAGAGGGGAGTGAGGAGGTCCTCCAAGTGGTCGGTTCTCAATTTACTGTCGTACAGTGAAAACCACGCACTGTGCCAGGACGACACAATACTCCGGCGAAGAGCCCATTGAACATCGTCTGATGGGGCGCAAAAAGTAGCCATGCGAGGCAAAAGAGCTGCTGCCTTGGCTGCTATGTCGGCGGTCTCATTCCCGGGCACACCCACGTGGCCAGGTACCCACAGAAAAGAAACGTGACAGCTGTCATCTGCGAGCAACTGGAGGGAGCGTTGGATCCGATACACGAGAGGATGGGTCGAGAAAGGGCACTAAGGGAGTCCGAACAGATGGCACAGAAAGGTTTCCAAACTCGTTTCAGTGAAAGTGGAGAACAACTCTCAACTACATGGACCTTTTTTTTTTTTTCCTTCTTCAAGAACTCTTGGATCAAAAATATTCCACAGATACAATCCTACACCCTTCACAACGCGGTTCTACTTACGACGATGCTCACCAAAACAGAACGGGCCTCTCCATATCTCTCCGACGCCGGCCGCGGTGGTCGCGGGGACTGAGGCGCTTCAGTGACGGTCTGCACGGCCATTACGGTCGGGGGTTTGAATCCCCCCTCGGGCATGGATATTTGTGCCGTCCTTAGTCTGAGTTAGTTCATAAGTAGTTTGTAAGTTTAGGGACTGATGACCCCGTAATTAAGTCCCATAGACTATACAAACATTTGAACATTTTTTATCTCTCCGAAGCGTGACTGTGCCTCCGTCTTCCTCCTGCGCCGAATACTCGCGTCTCTGGTTCCGAGTCGCGGTAAACCTAGCCTGGACATGCCGTAACACTGTAAAAGTGAAGCCAGCAAAGTGCCCATTCCGTCATTTCTTTGTGCCCAAAACATTGGTCGTATATTGTTATAAACTAGTTCTAGTCACTGAAATGGTTGGTTGGATGTTTAAGGGGGACCAAACTGCAACGGTCATCAGTCCCCCATTTCACTGTGGACATAAAAGAGACAGGCTCAGAGTTAAAGTGTAAAGTGGGAGAGGAATCCCACTGAGTCCATAAAACATCTAAAACGACAAGAAACAAAACGAAAGGAGACCATCACACAAGACAGCTTATAACAAGGAAGCCGATGGCTGTGGCTGGCCGACCATAAAAATAAAATAGGAAAAGTCAACCACTCGGCAGTACAAGGTAATCTCTAGTTAGAGAGAATGATAAAAAAAACCTGCTCGAATAAAACGTAAAACGGAATCTGCCTCACTGAAATGTATCTTATATCTAGTTAAATACTCCGCGTGACTACCAGTGTTGTGGCTTTACGTAAAGAGGGCAATATTCACACAGGATTTTAAACGAGAATTCCTTGTTTTGGGCACAAAAGCATGGTCCCCGTGGCTTCAACCAATGCATGTTATCAGCATAGATAACGCCACCTCCCTAGATTCCAACATCCTTGAACCTAGATGGCCCGCAGAAAATGGCGCCACCCCAAGGGGGCCGCATCAGCTAGTTTATAGAACGTTCCAAAAAAGTTAGTACAATCACATTATGTTTCCGTAATTAAATTAACAAATAAGATAGCCATCAGATTAATCAGCACAATTTTGGTAGACAATTTTACAAATTGTATAAGTTATCTGTATTTGTGGTGTCTGTTCTTTCGGGCCGGCTGCGGTGGCCGAGGGGACTGAGGCGCTTCAGTCACGGTCTGCACGGCCATTACGCTTGGGGGTTCGAATCCCCCCTCGGGCATGGATATTTGTGCCGTCCTTAATTGTAGGTAGTTTGTAAGTTTAGGGACTGATGACCCCGTAGTTAAGTCCCATAAGCTAAACAAACATTTGAACATTTGTTCTTTCGGATCCCCACACCACTGGGGACACAGCGATCACCATGTAAGATTTATCGTAGACCCAACGTGACTTGAGCCATTTGTAGCATATATATTACTACAAATGGCAAATTGCAAATGATATGTGATAGAATAAACTAAATATTTATAGATCTGATAAATTTGGTCGCCACTATGTTTTACAAAACGTAGAAAATATATTCCTGACCTGACTGAACAGTGGCGTACCAGAGCAACGTCAAGAAATAATAATAATAAAATTCTATCATAAATTAATTTATGAAAAGATAATCAGATCATTCCCCATACTGGCAATAGAAACAAACTGTTTTCCCTCCAAAATGGTGACTGGGGTTAGAGAAATAAGGTTATACAAATTTCGTAAAAATGACATATATTGGCAAATATGTACAACCTAACCAAATACAATTGTGTGTGACTGGGCGTCACATTCTGATTGCAAAAAGTTTAATAAAAAGGTTCTCCAAATACCTCTTAAAATGAATATATTGAAAATTTAACATGTTCAAATGTTTGTATAGTCTATGGGACTTAACTACGGGGTCATCAGTCCCTAAGCTTACAAACTACTTATGAACTAGCTAACACTAAGGACGGCACAAATATCCACGCCCGAGGGGAGATTAGAACCCCCGACCGTAGTGGCCGTGCAGACCATGACTGAAGCGCCTCAGTCCCCTTGGCCACCGCGGCCGGCAATTGAAAATTAATTCAAATGACTGGCTATATCGTTTAGGAGCCTATCATTGAAAGGCAATAGAGAAATAGACCTCGTTACCTCATCCCACTCAGAGTGAAAAAAAGAAGGTAGCTACTGCAAATGATCCCATTAGAAACGATGAGCTCAATCCTAAGCAGGGACGGAGCAGTACAAGCAAATACTATACCAAACACTGGGTGATGGTCGTGCAAAATGTTCAAATGTTTGTTAAGCTTAAAGGACTTAACTGTGTGGTCATCAGTCCCTAAACTTACAAACTACTTATGAACTACCTTACACTAAAGACAACACAAACATCCATTGCCGAGGGAGGATTCGAACCCCCGACGGGGACAGACCTCACGCATTGGAGCATAGCGCATCAATCTGCTCGGCCACTCCGCCGCGGCACGGTCGTGCAGCAGAGGCGTCGATGTCAGAAGTCTGGTGCAGCAGCTGTGGATTCTATCCACGACAATACTACCACTTCGCCAAGCAGAGATGCGGCGGTATTTAATCTAACATCAGCTTCTGTGCCCACAGACGAAGGGAACAGTCACAATCGATAGCCTGAGACGCTATCGGAAGTACTGAGATCAGTAGCAGTCAACAACTGACGTATTTCTTGTGTCAAGCAAAAGAAGAGGTAATGTAAATGCGAGAAGTCTCCTTCTTTCTCCTACGCAAACACCACCTCCGCAACCTGAACACAAAAATAACAAAATAGTGTGAGCTCACAAGAGCAGCACACTGGAGGCAAAATTCACGTTAGTAATAAAGCAACCACAAATTGCCGAAGTGTGGTCGTACCCAACGAAACAACAGTCTGAAAACACAGATACATGCAAACCGCAACTGCAGTGCCCAACGATACGATGCGCACAAGAGCGGAGGCTACCATTCTCGGCGACGGAGCCTCCCCGAGTCGCTTTACCAAAACTGCCACTTCTCTCCACAGCCCAAATCCACCCGAGCACGCGGCCACACCTTACTCGTCAGAGAGCCAATCTCATCGACCCAGTAATGGCCTTCCCAATCAGAATGACGGCCGGGAATTGCATACAACAAAAATGAGAAAAGTAGCAACGACAGCCAATCGCAGAGTTTCCCGCAACCTCTTTAACCTCCTCTTAACACACACAGCTTTCTCACGCCAAGTCACGTACGCCCGAGCAATACTAGAAAATTCTTTGCGAATTATCACTAGTAAGCATCTATTTTTACTGCTGCTGGCGACACTGTCCTGCTCTGCCAGACATTTTACTTCGCAGAGACGCGAACTTGAAGCGTCCTGCCATATGTTAAATAGCAAACTATGCTACCTGCTACAGGCAGTTTAGGGATGGAAAGAAAGCAGGGCGTCTGACAACCATCAAACGTTTTTTCCTCTCCTGTTCACACAGACAGAGAAACACCATGGCGCTAGACAGGAGCCGGTCGCCCCCCCCCCCCTTTTTTTTTTTTTTTTTTTTTTTTTTTTCGCGGGCGCTTAGAGTGGAGCCCCTCCACGCTCGCACTAGCATGGTGACCAACTCAATAGTTCTACTGTCACATCTGCATGTGTTAGTAAGTTAATGTAGGCGTCACAGGAGCGGGAACTGTGATGTGTGCCGCACGTGTGGGTAAGATTACTCATTAATACGGTCCATATCGGGAGATAGTAGTGGTCGAAAACTTCGAAAGAAGAGCGGTTTTAAGGGCAGAGGGAAAAAGTGCCAAGACAAGCGCCAAGGGAAAAAACCTCTGCGACAGTCAGGAGCGGGTAGTAAGGGCAGTAGCGGATTCCTTGCTAACTGCGATAGTTCGTGCAAGGGTAGGTTATGTTAGTAGCGGGTATCGTGAATCGATTACCGTGTCAGAGCTAAGGTCGTCATAAAGACATCAGTCCGGTAGTGCTGCAGCAGAACCTGCTGCGTTGGGCAGCACTGCTACACTCGACCAGCTGGCCAAGTGCGGCAGCGTGCAGCGATGTTTCTTGCGTCCTCTCTCCGGCAGTGGCGTCCTCCGTCGCGCGCAAATGACTGCGCGGAGAGGTCCCTGCCCCCGGTCGTCTTGGCCGCACCTTCACTGGGTGGCGCACGACTCCTTCAGCGCCTTCTCCAGTGATTGCCCCTCCAGGTTGGCCTTCAGTTCTTGAATCGCCCGCTCCTGGGCAGGCGTGATCTGCTGGGCAGCTGTCGACTGCGGTTGTACAACCACAGGAGTGCCGGTCGTCAAAGCAGTGGTCGCTCCAGAGCTCTGCGCCACAGGGGCGGGCTCTGTAGCGTCCTCAGCGTCGTCGTAGTCGTAGAGGTCGCCCGCCAGTTCGGCGTGCAGCTGCCGGATCTGTCGGCAGACCTCATCCTGCTCCGCAGCAAGTTGGGCCTGGAAGGCCACCCTCTCTGCTGCCACGGCGGCTATGAATGCCGCTGTTGCCTCTTCCGCGGCAACGCGCAGGTCGTCCCCGGGCCGCGTCGTCTTGTTTGGGGAGGATGGCGCCGGCCCCCTTTCCGCTCTCGGCCGGTCCGCGCCGCCGTTGGCGGTGTTTTCCGGCCGGTCGCGGTCAGGGGGCGCGGCTGCCGCGCCGTCCCCTCGTCGTCGTCGTCGTCGCCGGCGTCTCCGCCGACGTTGCGGCGCCGCCGCAGCGGCCGCGGCGCCACCACCGGTTTGGCTTCGGCTTGAAAAAGCCGGACAGCCTCGCCAGTTGGCAACGTAGCTAACGCATTGTGCGAGCTGACACCAGAAACTGCAGGTAACCGGCGGTCAGTCGTGTCGCCGTGCGAAACCAGCCGGCCCACCCCAATGCAGTATAGGGACCCCTCGGGTGGCCAGATTTCTCCGAAACCCTGAAAGGAGCTGGCACCACACCGGATTCCTGTGACCTAGCCGACCGCCAAGAGCATTGACCCACACTGCTCTACAACGCCGACTCGACACTAAGGAAAGAATTTGAAATCAGAAGCACTACATCAAAAAGAATAACTAAATAAACCAATACACCTGAAGCCTAGTGCAAATCTCCCAACCCATAGCAGATTACAGGAGTCCGGAAACATGTAAAAATAAATTAATTTCATGCAACAAAAATCAAAATTAAGCAATTAAAATAATAAAGAGACACATGAAGCGAGAAATAAAATTGAAAGACAAAAATGACCACCACCTTTCAACCATACCTGCACGGAATTACTCAACCACATCTCCCGTCAGATACAAATTCGCAACTTTACCCTGCGCACTAGAACTCAAGCTCGTAGTCACTTTGTACTAATTCCCGTAAGAGTGAGGGCTTGGTAGTGCCTCCGCACTGAAGATTGTTGTTGTTGGTTTTTGAGGGGACTAAACAGCTAGGTCATCAGTCCCCTGTTACTAGCTGAGAGTCCACTGTCAATAACGAAAAATAAAACAAAGCTCTAAAACTGTTCACGCACATAAGGGACAGGTTGACAATGGACAAACCACTGATAACTTAAAACGAAGACACACAGAACTGGTAAAAGAAAGTCAGGAATAAAACTGGATAGCAGAGTACCTTGGCTGGCTGATCACAAAGAAAAAACAGGATGAGCCAGCCATACTGCACACACTAAGAACCCCTAAGGGTGTGAAAAAGGAAAAAGCTGGATTGGTGGTGGCCTAAGATATCAGGCCACAGCACCCACCGTTAGATAGTCATAAAAACCAGCAGCGCGGATAAAACTTAAAACTGCCTTAGCCATAGAGGCGTCGTCTCCTAAAGCTAATGATGGGATATTAAAAGATTGCCGCAAGTCGGCTAAAAGCGGACAGTCCATCAATGTGTGTGTGTTCTTTCGGACATGTCCGAAAGAACAGACGCCACTTTTATCCTGCACTTACTATCTATTCATATTCACAGAGGCACTACTAGGCCCTTACTCTTACGTGAATTAGTACAAAGTGACTACGAGTTTGAGTTCTAGGTGGGCAGGGTAGAGTTGGGAACTTGTATTTGATGGCAGGCATGCTTGAGTAATTCCGTGCAGGTGTGGTGATTGCTGTGTTCCCAGTGATGTGGGGGTCAGCGCACCTGCCTAAAAACCAGGAGACCTACGTTCGAATGCTAGCTGGGTTCACATATTCAACATTACCCATTCGTAGGTTATGTAATACATTCCGTGAATATGAATAGATACTAACTTCAGGATCAACAGTGGCATTTTTCGGCAATGTCCGAAAGAACAAATACCACACACACACACACACACACACACACACACACACAGAACCTACACCACTTGCCATTAAAATTGCTATACGAAGTAGAAATGCAGAAGATAAACGGGCATTGATTGGACAAATATATTACACTAGAATTGACATGTGATTACATTTTCACACAGCTCCTCAGTTTTGCCTCACAAGGGCTGAGTACACCCCACTTAACAAATGTTCAAATGTTTGTAAAGTCTATGGGACTTAACTACGGGGTCATCAGTCCCTAAACTTACAAACTACTTATGAACTACTTACGAACTAGGACAGCACAAATATCCATGCCCGAGGGGGCATTCGAACCCCCGACCCTAGTGGCCGTGCAGACCGTGACTGGAGCGCCTTAGTCTCCTCGGCCACCGCGGCCGGCCCCACTTAAAAACAGCACTTTTTTTGTTTGTTTTAACTATTAAAAACCAGCCAACAGAACCTCCTCAGTTTGAAATGTTACTAACGACACTGAGCTTGCAAACCAGTACATACAGAATGTACTCCAGGCTAATTTTAAGCGAAAACACCGCTTCTTGCGTACCCCCAACTCCATCGTGGCTCATGTAATTTAAAATAAATTTCTTTAAATATTAAAACTTTCCTGCACAAAGTAAATAAATAAATAAATATTGAACACTTTTAACATATTTCTAATTTAAACAGTTTGCCACGTGGAAGTTTATAACCCCCTCCCCCCAATATGTCAAAAGAAACTGTTGTAAAATTTTTCTGGTGGGGATCTTTTCCTCTGGAAACACACGATGTCTCCTCGAGAAGATAGATAAATGCATGGAAAGTATTCCACCAACAATTCCAGTGTCGTATGCAAAAGTACGTGTTCTTAAGTTAATTTAATTGGGATGAGACAAGAGATTTTTTCAATCCAAAATTTGGAACAAACGGTCACTGAATCGGTACCTCACATTTCAAGTCAAAGAAAACAAAAGTGTCGAATTCTTAAGGATAAAGTTCTTATACTTGTCAAGTTTCTAATTTTACGTTCCTGATAACACACTAATACACACGAAATTAATATTGGTCATCACCGTCATAATAGTTTTTTCAAATTTGATAGCAATGTCTAAATAATTGGCAAACATCCGGGTATAATTAGTCCTAGTCTTCAGAATCATATGTGTCACATATAGGTATTGTAAATAGTGGTAGACTTCTGTATGTTGCAGATGCAGTATACTATAAACAGTATGAGCGACAATCCATGTCATAGCTGCTCTTTTTGTGGACGGATATGGTTTGAAATCTGGAATGAGCGCAGTGTCCACCGAAAAACTGGCAGTGCTGGTACGATTAATGAGGGCCAACAATCGAACTGCCATGTTGCAAATCGAAGCCGACGTCGGACACAAAAAAAACGATGTTCCAGCGTGTCTTCACATTGACATTCTCCACACAAGCTGGACGGTCTAAAGTTGATGCGGTGCAACTTTTCATTGGTGGGGATCACTCTGTTGATCACTTTGTACCAAAAGCTGCTGACGTCCGCCGTCAGGCAGGGTGCGTGAACGTTGGCCCACACTTTTGTGTCCCAGCCTCGTCGCCGCTTTTGTGTCTCGTTTCCAGCGTAGGTGTCGGTGGCCGAGTAGAAAGACCGACACAGGAATAAAGGATGCACGCTTGTGCAGGTAGGAGGTGACCAGCCAATGGGACCGCAGAAACTAGAAACACTAGAGGAAATTAGAACGAGATATATATTTCTTAGAGACTTAGTAATACTTAACTTAGGGACTGATGACCCCGTCGTTAAGTCCCATAAGCTTAACAAACATTTGAACATTTTTTGAATACTTAACTTTTACATAGCTCAGAATGCATAACTGCAGAATGCATAACTGCAGAATGCTGATACATAGTTGAGCTAGAGGCCTGCCTAGTGCCTATCCGATAGCCAAGTCTTCACTGGTGCCTATCTGATTCCGAAGTGTTAACTAGTTCCTATTTCAGTCCCAAGTGAACGATGTCGTTCAGTGGTGGGCACGAGCGGAGTTACAGCAGAGGGCGCTCGTGGCTGACGTCATAAGAACGCCGCGCCGTGCCTGCATGGCGGCGCGTGGCGAAAGTAGGTGGCGCGCACTTTAGACTTGTGCGACACCACACACACCGCCTTCCACGACGATCTCGGAAAACGCCCTTCCATCTTATTACTGTCTGGCTGCCCCCGCAAGCTCGAATAGACTCCTCTTGCTGCTCTCGGGCGAGGATCGAGATCTTCGAAGTCTAAATAACTTTTTTGGACGTAGTAGTCCCTAACATATAACAGCCCGTATGGTATGCTGCTCGGATTCAATGGGGCCAGCTGAGATGCGGGACGATAAACTTGAAAGAGCACCGCCGTAGGATGGTATCGGTGCTTCTCGATCGTGAGGCTAGTCCGATGGATAAGTAGAGCCGCCGCTTTCGTCGCAAAGTGTATCAGTCCGAGCCCACCTCTATCGCACGGCAAAGTGCACGTAGCATAGCTAACTTTAAAAATGTCCCCTCGCCACAAGAACCAGTAGACGGCCTGCGTTATGGCGAGACCTAAGTCCTTCGGTACATGGGACAGTCGTACCAGGCTTTACTCAGTAGGAACGAATTAATCAAAGCTGCCCTCTGCGTCAACGCGGGTGGCGCTCAGCTGTGCCATCGCGCGAATCCCATGCAGGACGAAGCGCCAGTTAGAGGCCGCTGTCTTCAAGAGGTTAGCTTGGAAACGAACGCCCAAAATTTTTCCTGTTTGATGGTAAACCATGGACGCGCAAAGCCCCGGGAGACCGCATTGATCGGTAAAAATACTGTTTTGCGAGGATTAATAATCGCACCTGAGGCTCTTTCATACTGGGTTAGCACTGTTCTAACAATATCTAAATCAGTGGCGGAAGACACCAACAAACCGAGGTCGTCAGCGTAAGCACGACACACCTGAGTGCTCTCACCAATCCGTATGCCCTTACAAGAACCTGCCAATTTGCGCAAAATAGGGTCCAAGGAGTTCGCGAACAACGCCATTGATAATGGGCACCCTTGTTTCACAGAACAATTTATGGGAACAGGCTCTGATAAACACCCATTAATACAGACACGTGATGATGCCGTGAACAAGGAAAAAAGCATATTTATAAACTTTGTTCCAAAGCCAAATTTCTGTATAACACGCCGCAGGTATTGATGGCCGACCCTTTCGAAAGCTGTTGCAAAATCAATTGACAATATTTTGTTTCCCATCCTCGTCACCACTTTTGTGTCCCAGCCTCGTCGCCGCTTTTGTGTCTCGTTTCCGTCGTAAGTGTCGGTAGCTGAGTAGAAGGAGACCGACACAGGAATAAAGAATGCACAGGTGTGCAGGTACGGAGGTGAGCAGCCAGTGGGACAGCAGAAACTAGAAACACCAGAGTAAATTAGAACGAGATATATATTTCATAGAGACTTAGTAATACTTTACTTCTACATAGTTCTTGACTGCAGAATGCTGATACATAGATTAGATGGAGGCCTGCCTACTGATGATACCTAGTGCCTATCCGATAGCCAAGTCTTAACTGGTGCCTATCTGATTCCGAAGTGTTAACTGGTTCCTATTTGTATGGAGTGTTGCCTTGTATGGGAGTGAGACATGGACGATAAACAGTGCGGACAGGAAGAGGATTGAGGCTTTTGAAATATGGTGCTACAGAAGAATGTTGAAGATTAGGTGGGTGGATCGCGTAACTAATGAGGAGGTACTGAACAGAATTGGGGAGAAAAGGAATTTCTGGCATACCTTGACTAAAAGAAGGGATAGATTGGTAGGACACATTCTTACACATCAAGGAATTGTGAATTTAGCGTTGGAGGGAAGTGTATGGGGAAAAATTGCAGGGGAAGACCAAGAGTTGGATACAGTAAGCAGATTCAGACAGATGTGGGTTGTCGTTATTATGTGGAGATGAAGAGGCTTGCTCAGGATAGGGTATTGTGGAGAGCTGCATGAAACCAGTCTCCGGACTGAAGACCACAACAACAACAACATATATTTCTTAGAGACTTAGTAATACTTAACTTTTACATTGCTCAGTACTGCAGAATGCTGATACATAGTTGAGCTAGAGGCCTGCCTAGTGCATATCCAATAGCCAAGTCTTCACTGGTGCCTATCTGATTCCGAAGAGTTAACTGGTTCCTATCTCAGTCCCAAGTGAACGATGTCGTTCAGTGGTGGCCACGAGCGGAGTTGTAGCAGAGGGCGCTCGTGGCTGACGTCGTAAGAACGCCGCGCCGTGCGTGCATGGCGGTGCGCGGTGGAAGTAGGTGGCGCGCACTTCAGACTTGTGCGACACCACACCATATACCTAACGGGAGTCTATGTGTCGTAGCGCAAGCAATGGCGTCGCAGTACGTGGACACAGCATCGTATATTGTTCTTTGCGGCACTGCACAAAATTGGTGTTCACTTATTACTTTACCCATAACCACTTTCATACGGGACGCAACACATTTTGTGAACAATTTGTAATCACAGTTCAACAGTGTGAGTGGATGGAGATTTGACATTTTATGATTAACTGTCGTCTTTGGCACTAAAGTCACTATTCCCTCCAAACAGGAACAGGCACACCATTTAAAATTTCATTAAAAGCCTCAGTCAAAACAGACGCCAAAAATGTGAATAAAATTCCGGTGGTAATCCGTCAACACCCGGTGATTTGTTCTTTGCACACGTTTTTAAGACATCCCTTACTTCCTCCAAAGAAAATGGTTCGGTAAGATGACGACGATCTGTGACAGTTAAAACACGTGGGACGTCACTAAGCAGTTCAGTGGTGGCAACGTTATCACAGTCTTTAGCACTAAAAAGTTCTACAAAGTGGTGGTGCACCTCAGCAACGATTTCCGCCTGAGTACGGTGTCGCGCGCCGTCAGCTGTTTCCAGGTGGGTGACGTAACGGTGCGCTGCCCGCCTGCGCTCTCTCAGCTGATGGAACAGGGAAGGCGCTTCGTCGACCAGCTGACTGGGAGCACAGAGTAACATATACAGAGAAGAAGCCTCCCCTAAACCATTGTCGTACGCTCCACTCGCAGTTCTGTAAGATGCTAGCAGGTGTCAGGCGGATCGCTGGCTTAGGGTGCCTCTCGCACGTCAGAGGGTAGCGTGGAGGGGAGGCTGAGGGGAGAGCTCGTGCCGCCTGCCACGAGGCCACGGCTGTTCAAATGTTTGTAGAGTCTATGGGACTTAACTACGGGGTCATCAGTCCCTAAACTTACAAAGTACTTATGAACTACTTACAACTAAGGACAGCACAAATATCCATGCCCGAGGGGGATTCGAACCCCCGACCGTAGTGGCCGTGCAGACCGTGACTGGAGCGCCTCAGTCTCCTCAGCCACCGCGGCCGGCGCCACGGCTGTGTCCGGCTTGCTGGCGTTTGAGGGGAGGTGGTGGTGGGGGCAGCCGCTACCTGCCGCCTGCTCTGGCCAGCGCCATCATGGGACATCTTACGGAACTGCTGGAAACCCTCCCTCCCCGCACCCCGGAGCGTAGGACCGGGCCCTTAAGGAGGTTTCCCGTCTGTATATATTTGTCTGTGCCGGGAGCCTGACTCTTTCTTCATGGCCAACAGTCGGTTTTTAATATGTCTAATTTGAGCCATTCCAAAGGCCGGATTGTCCTGTTGCATATGTATTGCATCATTAAGACAATTTTCGTAGAACTGCATTGTCGACCTTCTCCATTCTGCAACATTCTGACTAAATTCTTTAATGGCTTTTCAAAGTGCCGGCTTCAGATATTCCACCCACCAGGATAGAACTGTGGGATAAAAGGCGCGGTACTTCGTGGCCTGCTGCCACACACGAACTATAATCCTTTCAAAATTTGGATATGTTAGATGACGCACATTAAACTTCCATAATTTGGTAGTGCGTAGTTTTAGTGCCATCAAAGAGTGCAACCGGCAGACATACGCACAATGGTCGGAAAAAATGACTGGGTGTACTCGTGATTCTATAACGCACTGTTTTTTGTCTCTATAAATATATATTCGATCGAGTCGACTTCGTCCTGTTGCATAGAAAAAGGTAAACCCCGGTTCGTGGGGGTGCAGGTAACGCCAAGTATCAATCAAATTCATTTCTGTGACGAGGGTCTGCAGCTCTAAACATTTGTTCGGTTGGGGCTCCTGGTCCATGTCAGTCAGCACACAGTTAAATGTTCAAATGCCGGCCGCGGTGGCCGAGGTGATTAAGGCGCTCCAGTCACGGTCAGCACGGCCACTACGGTCGGGGGTTCGAATCCCCCCTCGGGCATGGATATTTGTGCCGTCCTAGTTCGTAAGTAGTTCATAAGTAGTTTGTAAGTTTAGGGACTGATGACCCCGTAGTTAAGTCCCATAAGCTTTACAAACATTAAATGTTCAAATGTTTGTAGAGCTTATGGGACTTAACTACGGGGTCATCAGTCCCTAAACTTACAAACTACTTATGAACTACCTACAACTAAGGACGGCACAAATATCCATGCCCGAGGGGGGATTCGAACCCCCGACCGTAGTGGCCGTGCAGACCGTGACTGAAGCGCCTCAGTCCCCTCGGCCACCGCGGCCGGCCACACAGTTAAAATAACCACCCAGGACAATAGGCAGGTGGTGGCCACTTAAAAGATGACAAATGTCGCTACTGTAAAATACACGACGCAATGGCTTCCCCTCAGTACCGGATGCGGCGTGCACATTCACATATCGGATACTGTTTATTGTACAGGCCACACCACGTCCATTTGGAATAATAGCCACGTCACTATACTCAATTCCAGCCTTAATTAGGATAGCAGTGCCACAATTACATTCCACGTAAAAGTTTAAAAGTACCTGATATCCCGACACAGATTGAATATCATCGGTTAAAACTTCCTGCAAAAACACCACATCTGCTGCAATAAAGTGCAAAAAATCCTCCAAACTAAGCAATTTCACATTATACGTAACTCTGTTAATATTTATGGTAGCAATGACAGATGGTAATTGTGCTACCATACACAAGAAAATTCACGCAACCGACACAAAGAAAAAAAACTATTTTGTGTCCTAGCCTCGTCGCCGCTTTTGTGTCTCGTTTCCGTCGTAGGTGTCGGTGGCCGAGTAGAAAGACCGACACAGAAATAAAGGATGCACGCTTGTGCAGGTATGGAGGTGAGCAGCCAGTGGGACAGCAGAAACTAGAAACACTAGAGTAAATTAGGACGAGATATGTATTTCATAGAGACTTAGTAATACTTAACTTTTACATAGTTCTTGACTGCAGAATGCTGATACATAGTTTATATAGAGGCCTGCCTACTGATAGTTCCTAGTGCCTATCCGATAGTCAAGACTTAACTGGTGCCTATCTGAATCCGAAGTGTTAACTGGTTCCTATCTCAGTCCCAAGTGAACGATGTCGTTCAGTGGTGGCCACGAGCGGGATAGCAGCAGAGGGCGCCCGTGGATGACGTCGTAAGAACGCCGCGCCGTACGTGCATGGCGGTGCGCGGCGAAAGTAGGTGGCGCGCACTTTAGACTTGTGCGACACCACAAACTAGACGGTGGCAACTGTCCCGTCACCTCAGGGAGTTCATCCCCCCACTCAGTCGATTGGTTAGTGGTAACATTCGGGAACGCACCCGGAACATCAATTTGTGTCACCACTCCCGAAATTGCAGCGGATGTGACTACTTTCTGCTTGGGAGGCCCTGACAGGGAGTCTTTTGAAGAGGGTTTTTACCTTTCCTTTTTTGCGCAAATTGAGCCATTTCCACATCCATGGTATTACTCGCATCCGAAAAACGCAAAATATCCTTAAGATGACGCACCATCTCCTCTCGCCGGTAGGGATGGGAAAAACCGACCGGTTAAAACCGATACCTGTATTTAAGTTTTGAATAACCGGTTTTTTCGGTATTTATTTGGTGTCGGTTGTAACCAGTTTTTTAGTTACTGCCAACAACCGGGTAAAAAACTGGTACGACTACTTCCTGTAGTAGTGGTTAAAAATCTGTTTTTTGTAAATAATTTAAAAAAATTAAAACTAGTACACCCTAATATTTAGGGCTATTCCTAAAATTTCCACTGCTGTTTAATATTAGGTCATTGCAATAACTAAGAAAAGCGATTAGTGATAATTTAAGAGCAATCCCAGCAGTCAGAAACGCGCAACAAACGCGTGGCATAGGAACTTAAGGACTGTTGCAGCTATCGAGGCATCGATGCACCTGTTGCCGTGTGGCGTGGCCTATTAGACGACGCGCGTGCACCGGCAGTGTACAAGACTTGCCTCCGTCTGGTCATGCGGCAGTTCCTTGCTGTCGTCGCCAGACATCGGTTGTGTCTTAAATGGCACCATCCCGAGTGTGGAAGTGCTTCACGAAGTACGGGAGCAGTAAGATATAATGCTCCATTTGCTTTAAAAAGCTGAAAACGGGTGGACGTACAACAAACATGCTATGTCATTTAAGGAGAAAGTATACAAAATGTTCCTTGCAAGAGAAGATAAATTCGATGCATATACCTATTATGTGATTTCCTCTAAGCTTGGAATACTAACTTTTAATGTATTATTATATTCTTATGCTAACAAGTTTTATTAATGTGATTCCTTCAAAGCGAGGGGCTTTTTTAATAACCAATATGGGTTTAGGTAACATTGATAATGTGGTGTGTCGTGAGGTAGCCGTACGGTCTGAGGCTCCATGTTACGGACTGTGCGGCTGCTCCAGTCGGAGGTTCGAGTCCTCCCTCGGTCATGGATGTATATGTTGTCCTTAAGGTAAGTTAAAGTTAGATTAAGTAGTTTGTAATTCTAGGGACCGATGACCTAAGCATTTACGTCTCATAAGAACTCACACCCACTTGAACATTCTTCGATCGTGTGCTACAGAGCTTTCCTAGTTCAATTTGCGTAAATTTACACCGACAACACTCATACTGTTAATCGGAACTGCGACTATTTTTCGAAATACTTCTGCAGCACTGATTGTAGTTTATTTACTGACTGTAACTTATATATGTTGTGTGTATAACGAGATATTTGTATGCGCTGGCTCACAAGTCCAACTTACAGATTGGTTGGCTCAATATTCGCAACTGCCGTATAGAAATACTAGGCCAGTAAATCTGTATGCTTCGTATATCGTCTTCTACGGACGGCTAGGCTTACACATACTCAAGAAGGCGTAGTATTGGGAGAGGATCTTGCAAAATATGGAAAGACTACTGATTTGCCGTAGAACGTAAATTTACCTAAATATTAACTGAATTACGTAAGTTTCGGTTTCTGCCGAAAATAGAAGAACCGACGATTACGGTTTGTTTCGGCTGCAAAATATGTTTCGTTCGAACTCTATTGGAAATAATAGCAATAAAAACCGAAAACCGGTTATTTAAAAAAACTGTTATCTTGAGCAGTTTTTACGGTGCGGTTAAACTGGAGATGAAAAGAACCGGTATAACCGAAAACCGGTTGTTTCAGCGATAACCGCCATCCCTACTCGCCGGTCGTCCACACGCGCGGGTTGGCTGCTAGCCGCGAGCCGCTGTTGTCGGCGGCCGTGAGTGGCTGTCGACCGGGAGTCAGCAGTGGCGCGGCGCGCGGCTATGTACCACACCTTCTGCTCATGTTTTGGAGGCTTCCTACGCGAATAAGGTTCCCATTCGGGGGACGAGCTGCGCTCTCTCCTAGAGGAGAACCTTCCTGACCTAATGTCACAAGTGCTCGCACTCCGATATCGGTCTACAGACCCACGCCTGTCGGAAGCAATATCACGCCGTGACTTCGATTTTTGAGAGATAGCTTCCCCTTGAGGACGAGCAGCCACAGAGGCGGAAGGTGACTCATTCGTCTCAGAAACTGAGGTAGTGGTCTTGGGAACGGATTCCGAAACTGTCGACACTTCGAACTCTTTTCTATGGCGACACAAATACAGTGTCATCAATTAAAGTTTCGGAGACATTCGACTGTACACTTTGCTCTACTGGTAAAGGAACTGTGGCAACAATGTCCTTCTCTACGACAGCTGTCGAAACTGTTTGTTTCAGCAGCCGGAGGGGGTTCTGATCCCGTGTCAGCCGACGCAATAGGTACTGTCGGGTGTTCAGGCAAAATACCGTCTACTACTACTGGCTGAGAAGTTAACGGCACATCACGTATAACTTCATTTTGAAACACAGTAGGAGTAACGTCCATATCGCTAGAACTGTCTTCTACGCAGCAAGCGGCCGCGTGGGGGGCACCTAACGCGACCGCGGCCCACGACGCCTGTACGTCGTCCTTTTTTTTTTTTTTTTTTTTTTTTTTTTTGTGGTTTTAGGGCGCACAGCTGCTAAGGTCATTAGCGCCGAGACATGAACAGAGATTCGCAAGATCTCAAAAAAATTGGTAACTGCCAGTTAGAATATCAAGAGAAGGCTAAAAACGAAAGAAAAACAATTGAAAGGGTTAAATATCCTTTGATAAATTGGCCAAGTTGATAAAACGCAAAACTCGAGCAGCTGCCCGTGGGTCATCAGCTATAATTTCCTCCAGAGTAGAGGGAATGTGGAGGGCTACACGGAGATGATTATAATTAACACAAGACAGTAAAACATGTCGCACCGTCAGCAATTCACCGCGGGAGCACAGCGGTGGTTAACAATGGTTTACAGAGAATAAATGTCGGTGGAGAACACGCGCTGATTTCCCAGTCGTTCTCATGACTGATTTTTCAGTGTGTAATGACGCATTATTACGAATTAAAGTCCATTTCACCTCAAAGTATGAAATGCTTAGTGCATTATTATAAATTACTTCACCTCAAAATGTGGTAATGATTTTGTGTGTATTAAAGTAATGTTTGAAAGATTCAATAACTCAATTTAACATCTGTAAATATTTGTTTTTAAGAAGATGAAAGCGATTGGTAATCGAACTGATGCATGAGAACATCCCTTATGTAAGTATGATAGAATGATTCTTGAACGCCGGCCGCGGTGGCCGCGGGTAGTGAGGCGCTCCAGTCACGGTCTGCACTGCCACTACGGTCGGGGGTTCGAATCCCCCCTCGGGCATGGATATTTGTCCGTCCTTAGTTGTAGGTAGTTCATGAGTAGTTTGTAAGTTTAGGGACTGATGGCCCCCATAGTTACGTCCCTTAAGCTTAACAAACATTTGAACAACATTCTCATTCTGTACTTGAAAAGGTAAATTAAACACACGCAAGATCCTAACACCAATTCCAGCATTCGTTAGTTTTACACTAGTTACTCTACCATTAGCGTGCATAAATTTCCTTTTACAAACAAATAATTTAAAAACGTGTCCAACTGTAACCCCATTACGTCGTTATCTGTCAATTTAAGTTCGTTCATCATCCAGTAATGAATTTCCGAAGCTGACGGTCTGGCTACGGTACGGTCAAATTCACATTGGATATTGTTCTCCCTATCTTCAGATTCCATTACTACTTACAGTTCTTGATGAAAGAAACACAGATACCACGAAACAGCGGAGCAGCCTCCGCCAAGAGACAGCACAGCGCACGCGACGTAAACACCGCCGGAGCGCAGAGCATGGAGGTGTTGACAACCAGCCAAGTGCTAGCCAAGCACGACAGTGCGGTGATCTGGCGGGAACCGGTGTATCCACTGTGGCACGGCCGTGCTGCCACAAACGTCATCGGTCACTTCGGACGGTATTACACTATCAAATTTTCTTTGACAAAGAATCTTTGACGTAGTGAAATGGTGACATTACACTATCAAATTTTCTTTGACAAAGAATCGGTCACAGTGCATCGAAAATGGCGGATGAATATTTGTTATTAACCTTATGTTCAAATGTTTGTTAAGCTTAAGGGACTTAACTACGGGGTCATCAGTCCCTAAACTTACAAACTACTTATGAACTACCTACAACTAAGGACGGCACAAATATCCATGCCCGAGGGGGGATTCGAACCCCCGACCGTAGTGGCCGTGCAGACCGTGACTGAAGCCCCTCGGCCTATTAACCTTAGTTGTTGATTACATACATACATACATTACAAATATCTATTTATACACTTAGATTGCATGTACGCCTACAACAATTGCAACGGCTAGACATCTGGAAGCCTGCCTTTATTCACAGAACCCGTTTTTACTTGTACCGCTCGCCTCAGGTGTATCGTATAATAAGGCCTAACATCAGATATTTGTAGAAAAGGGCGAAGTACTTTTGACTAGCTAGACTGTAGATGTCATCGCTCCTTGTTCACACAACAATTTAAGCTGTACTCTTAAGACATATTCAAATAATAATAATAAAATGTGTGAAGTTCTTTTATTAATCATAATAGACATCTACAGTGTAGCTTGTCAAAGTACTTCGTCGTTTTCTACAAATGTGCAATATTAGGCTGCATTACACGATACACCTAAGGCAAGAGCCGCTGTACCACTCGAAAACGGTTCTTCTCGTCGTTTGGAAGACTGACAATGGTGACGCTTGCGTCTTCAGTGGTGTTCTGCTCTAAATATTGCAGTACATTTGTCGCTGGAAGAAGCCTGTTCCCTGTTTCTGGTTTAGCTAGTACTCGGTCGCGCTTACAGTAAACAAAAACTTTTGAAACATTTATATTTTGCGTATTATATATCGTGTAAGTAGCAATTGTCTGACTAAATATATATAGGGAATTAAACAGTGTCATTATGTACTTTTGCTTTCTCCGCTGCAAAACTGGTGCAGAGACAATTTTCATTATTACGTCGTCTGCCGTGCAAACAGTACTCACTTGATCGCTAATGAATTCCGCAATTATCTAGCTTTCGGCTCTATGCAGCCTGTTTTTATAATCAACCTTATACAACTGCATAAATTTAGTTGTTGCAACGACTCGCAATACGAATTACGCGGTCATGTTTTCAAACAGTACGTCAAAAATTGCTACAGCGATACTAGCGCTTAAAGCGGTCATATTTCTCACCGCAGTTAACATAAGACGAACGCTTTCTCTGATCAAATCTACGGTGAGCTGCTAGATTTGATCAAATAATTTTTGACGAAAGGCAACCTTGGGTTAAAGTTCCATATTACACTGTCCAATTTTGTTTGACAAAAAATCTTTGTCAAAGAAAATTTGATAGTGTAATACCGGCCTTACCAACTAGTATCAAAAGTCTGACTGATAGCCAACTAGTAGTTAAAAAGAAATTAAAGGAATTTCTGAATGGCATCTCCTTCTACACTTTTGATAAATTTTTAGAAAAAACCTAAAATAATGAAAAAAGAATTAAAAATGAAAAAATGGTAAAAGTGCAGTTTATGCGGCAGCGGCTAGCCTTCGTGCTCGCTAGGTTGGGAACGGCAGAGCAGCCAATCAGGAGTCGCGATGCCGCGGCCAATAAGAAAGAGCGTTACAATTGTACTGTGTAAACAAATCGAAGCGGTGTATGCAAACGTTTTTGAAGATCAACAAGTTACAGTTGCTATCAGTATGGATGTCACTTGATCACTGTTTCGAATATATCATAAAATAAATAAAACATGCTTTACCTGCTCTATGGTTGACAGGTTCTTGTATGTACCCTTGTCCGGTCAGTAAAATGCTTGCAATCGAGGTAGCGCGGACAGAAATGATATATATCGAGCGTACAACTGTAAATTGATTGTCTTTGAACCGGAGATTCGGGCGCTACGCGCCCTCACATACTAAAAAGAGAACTTCTCGTTTAACCTATACCTAAAAATGTTCAAATGTTTGTAAAGTCTATGGGACTTAACTACGGGGCTATCAGTCCCTAAACTTACAAACTACTTATGAACTACTTACGAACTAGGGCGGCACAAATATCCATGCCCGAGGGGGGATTCGAACCCCCGACCGTAGAGGCCTTGCGGACCGTGACTGGAGCGCCTTAGTCCCCCTTTTTTTTTTTTTTTTTTTTTTTTTTGTTCTCTGGGTAGTTCTCTTCGTTGCGGACGCTGATCGTTTTTGTTCGAGGTTGTTCGTTGAATATTTGGCTCAGCTTTTTTATTACAGAGGGCGTGGAGCCCTCTGACCGGGCGCGCTGAGCCACGGCGCCCGGCGTCCCCTCGGCCACCGCGGCCGGCAACCTATACCTAACTTAACTTTCACTTAAAATGATCAATGCTTCGTACTGGCCATAAAACAAATAAAACATGTTTGACTGCTGTGACGTATTAATAATAGGTCACTTATGCCCGTAATACAATTATCTAAAAATCTCTTATACATGGAAAATCAATTACAATCACACAAACGCCGCACCGATATCCTCGAATAAACTTCGAAATTGACGCCAAATTTACTCGTCATGAAACACGCAATCTCATTGGCCGCGGCATCGCGACGTCTGATTGGCTGCTCTGCCGTTCCCAACCTAGCGAGCACGAAGGCTAGCCGCTGCCGCATAAACTGCACTTTAACCAAAAAAAAAAAAAAAAAAAAAAAAAAAAAAAAAAAAAAAAAAAAAAAAAAAAATCCTTGAAATACTGATTGTCTTGTATAGACAACATTTACTAAACTGACACATTCCACATCATTACGAAATGTATATATTACTCATGGAACAAGTATTAATCTAATCTAATCTAATCTCTAACCACAGAGACACAGTGGTTTTCGCAGTGGTATGGAATATCCTGTCAAGCAAATGTACAAATGTTCGTAAATCTAAGGGGCTTAACTATGCCGGTCATGAGTCCCTAAGCTTACAAACTACTTACACTAACTTAAAGTAACTTACACTAAGTACAACACAAACACCCAATCCAGAGGAAGGACTCGAATCCCCGACGGCGAATGGCCGCTCGCACCGCAGCACGGTGTCTCACTTCGTAGGCTATTCTGCCGCGACCTCCTGTACAATCTCCCGCGTTACTCACATTTCTGTATGTCCCATATTACCGGATTCATGCACAGATTATTAATAACTCCCCTTTCAAAACTTTCGTTGGGTCCGGCAGGGGGTCGAATCTGGAAGCGCGTTTTCCTTCTTATCCGTCTACTTTTTAGATTAGATTAATACTTGTTCCATATATCATATATACGACAGTTCGTAATGATGTGGAACGTGTCAGTTTACTAAATGTTGTCTATACTTGATAATCAATATTTTAAGGATTTTTTAAGTTTTATCTAAAAATTCATCTACATTGTAGAAGGAGTTGCCATTCAGAAATTCCTTTAATTTCTTTTTAAATACTAGGTGGCTATCTGTCAGACTTTTGATGCTACTTGGTAAGTGACAAAAGACTTTTGTGGCAGCATAATTCACCCTTTTCTGGGCCAAAGTTAGATTTAACCTTGAATAGTGAATATCATCCTTTCTCCTAGTTTTGTAGCTATGCACACTGCTATTACTTTTAAATTGGGTCGGATTGTTAATAACAAATTTCATGAGTGAATATATATATTGTGAAGCTACAGTGAGTATCCCTAGATCCCTAAATAAATGTCTGCAGGATGCTCTTGGGTGGGCACCAGCAATTATTCTGATTACACGCTTTTGTGCAATGGATACTTTTTTACTCAATGTTGAATTGCCCCAGAATATGATCCCATATGAAAGCAGTGAATGAAAATAGGCGTAGTAAGCTAATTTACTGAGATTTATATCACCAAATTTTGCAATGACTCTGATAGCATAAGTAGCTGAGCTCAGACGTTTCAGGAGATCTTCAATATGTTTCTTCCAATTCAGTCCCTCGTCAATGCAAACAGCTAAAAATTTTGAATATTCTACCTTAGCTACAGATTTATGTTCAAAGTCTAAATTTATTAATGGTGTCATGCCATTTACTGTATGAAACTGTATATACTGGGTTTTATCAAAGTTTAATGAGAGTCCATTTGTAGAGAACCACTTAATGACTTTCTGGACGATATCAGTCACAATTTCATCAGTTCATTCCTGTTTGTCAGGTGTGATAGCTATACTTTTATTATCAGCAAAAAGTACTAGCTTAGCATCTTCGTGTATGTAGAATGGCAAGTCATTAATATATATTAAGAACAGCAAAGGACCCCAGACCGAACCTTGTAGGACCCCATTTTTGATAACTCCCAGGTTAGATGAATTAATTGTCTCATCTACATCATGTGAACTGCTTATTTCAACTTTCTGCACTCTTCCAGTTAAGTATGATTTAAACCATTTGTGCAATGTCCCACTCATACCACAATACTTAAGCTTATCTAGAACAATGAAATGTGTGGTGTCACTCCTCTAGGTATGAGAGCGGTTGGCAAAATGGGTTATCTGTGCCACAGATACAGATAACGAAGGTATCGCGTACAGAATGTGTAAAAAGGAGGCACAGCTGTCATTTCTACTTCTATGATTGATGTAAAAAGGTTCCAACGCGTTTATGGCCTCATGATAGGAATTAACAAACTTTAAATTCGGAATTGTAGTTGGAGCTAGACGCAAGGGAGAATCCATTTGGAAACTTGTTAACCCTCCAGCAGGCGCGTCAATTTTCATGACGCCATTAGTCGCGATGTATCTCCTGGATACAAGCGATGATTTTTGTGGTTGTGCCCTTGTGTACAGCTTCTTTTTCTTTTGCTTCTGTTTTAAATTGCAGTTACCTTTATTGTTACATATTTGGCAAATACATAAGTGAACATTAGGCTCATTACACTTTCAAATTAACAGAAATATTTAACATATTGTAATGGAGAAGTACATGAAATTCTTTTACAAAGTGACTTCAATGTAGATACAAATAAATTATGGAACTAATCAGAGCATGTTTCTTTGTATGGTTTGCTGTCTAGAGATAGACATTGTTCAGAAATTATTTTTGCGTGCTTTTGCAAACAAAGATGTGTACCGCATTTTTCACATCCATAGGCTACTTTCTGAGGCAAGTCTTTTTTGTCTTCCTGTAACATGACTGTCATCTTTTTTCTTTTCTTATTTCCTGAGTGCAAAGATAGTTCAGCGTTTTCTTGCTCAGTTCCTTGAGGTTTGTACTGGTAGAGTCCTAATAAGAGCTCTTCTTTTGAGATGATCTTGCAGTAGAGTCAGAGCCAAAGTTTTGAAGAGTATTTATTCTTGTTCCCCAAGAAAATTACTCTTGAGTTGATGCCTGCAATGTTTATTATTATTACAACTGAAAGCATTTTAGTTGTCTTCTTTACTCACAAAAATATTAATGTTCATCACTTTGTTGAATTTCATTATTATCCTCTTCATCAAATTCATGATCTGTGTCTGAGTCTACAGATCTTGTTTCACGTATATCTTCGGTTTCCAAATCAGTTTGTACGCCGGCCGCGGTGGCCGAGAAGACTGAGGCGCTTCAGTCACGGTCTGCACGGCCACTACGGTCGGGGGTTCGAATCCCCCCTCGGGCATGGATATTTGTGCCGTCCTTAGTTGTAGTTAGTTCATAAGTAGTTTGTAAGTTTAGGGACTGATGACCCCGTAGTTAAGTCCCTTATGCTTAACAAACATTTGAACATTTGAACATCAGTTTCTACAAGATCTTAGCCGCGGTGGAGTAGCCGAGCGGTCTAAAGCGTCTCGCTGCGGAGCGCGCGGTTGCTCGCCGTGGAGGTTCGAGTCCTCCCTGGGGCATGGGTGTGTGTGTGTTTGTCCGTAGGTTAGTTTACCTAGGTTTAAGTAGTTTGTAAGCTACGGACTGATGACCACGCAGTTTGGTCCGATAGATTTACAGACATTTCTAAAAGATCATCTTCAACTGATACCTCATCGTCGAAAAGAAGGCGATGTACTTCTTCCAAATACTTAGAATTTACTAAATCATATCGTTTACTCATTTTGAAAGAGAGTACATGTAGCTACAACGAAACGTTGCTTCATCTAGAAGGCAACAACGCAATTGCCAACTTGAGTACGCTCCAAACAATGCTACGGCTGCTGTTATTAGCGGCGACAATGCGTTACACGAGTAGTCGCGCTGTACCTGACAGATTCAGAAAATACACGTACTCCCGTCTGAGTTATTCATGATCTTGTCAGTGTCAGAATAAGGCTAAAACTCCTGTGAAGCAATAACAAAGGTATGACACAAGATGTCGTGGGCCAGCAAGCCTTGATTGACTGATTGATTTTTCCAGGGAAGCCAAAACAGTCTTGGACCAACCCGCCACTGCCCGCACCGAAACTAAGTTTATTGTGCGGTATCACTCCCTGTATATCTAGTAAAGCCAACCAATGCCCTTGAACAGTGCAAGGAGTCCCTTTACCAGTTCTTTATTAGACAATTTCTTCGGGTCTGGTTGTCCCAAATGTTCTGTGCCTTTTGCAATGCAATGCATTCGAAGATCCTACATTTAGGGTCCTCTTCTGTTATTCCCATTGTATGTAGGTGTTTTTTGAAATTCCCATGGCCTGTCAGCAATCCAACCATGAGTCTAATCTCTCTCCTGTTCAGGCCCAGGATTTCAGAGCTTCTTTTAAAACATGGCTTTGGCATCATTACCTTGCCATGTTTTTGTTGATGGACTTTGGTCCAATATTGTACGTGCTGTCTTCTGAGCCAGTTACGTAGCTCCAATTTGATCATTGCCTTGGTGAATGTCAGGACAGGTTCCGATCCAATAAATGGAGTCCCTGCCCCCATCCTGGCTAATCTGTCGGCATGTTCGTTGCGACTGATCCCCGAGTGGCCAGGGACCCACAATAGGTTTACTCTATTGCTTTCCCCTAGCTCCACCAGAACCCTGTGACATTCTGCAACAATTTTAGACCTTGTTGCAGGAGCTGCCAGTGATCTCAGGGCTGTCTGGCAGCAAGCCTTTATCTCTGATCATTGCGATAATATTAGAGAAAAAGTAGGTCATGTATCTCACAGATACATACGCGACTGTCTAAGGGTTAAGTAACTCAATATTCCGATAACCATAGTATCCAGAAAGTTGTAAGCCTGCAGTTAATGACGAGCAGCTTCGTTTGCGTAGAGTTATCATACACAACCGCGAATAAACGGCATAAATCGATATGGGAAGTACGAAGAACGTATCAGTTAGGCCAGAGCAGCACAATTTGGCGTTAATGGATGCGCGCCTGTTCCCAGTGGGGGCACGGTTGCCGCACGACAAGCACAGGCCATGTTTCCACCTGTGGCTGGCGCGCCCAAAACTCAGCAGCGTTGTCATGGGAACGCCCGCTACTGCCAGGTTTGTACGTGTCCAGCCGCTCGGGTCTCCAGCCAATCACCGTAGGTGCTCACGTGTTCACAGGGGACCACGAGACACACTTGGTCTCGTGTCCACAGCAACTAGCGCATTCACCGCGTAGAGCTGTGGCGCTTAAGCTGAAATACCCATCATCCGATTTTAAGAAAATTAATTATTTCGTATCTTTCGTATATTCCAATGTTCAATGTTTGCTAAGTTTATGGGACTTAACTACGGGGTCATCAGTCCCTAAACTTACAAACTACTTATGAACTACTTACGAACTAGGACGGCACAAATATCCATGCCCGAGGGGGGATTCGAACCCCCGACCGTAGTGGCCGTGCAGACCGTGACTGGAGCGCCTCAGTCTCCTCGGCCACCGCGGCCGGCTCGTATATTCCGTCTGAACTGCTGATGTCATTAGGAGAGCCAGTCGTGAAAAAATTGTATCGCCTGGTATGCAAGATGTATGAGACATGGGAAATACCCTCCGATTTCAAGAAGAATATCGTAATTCCAATTCCAAAGAAAGCAAGTGCAGACAAGTGTGAAAATTACAGAACTATCAGTTTAATAAGTCATGGGTGCAAAATACTAACACGAATTATTTACAGACGAATGGAAAAACTTGTGGAATCTGACCTCGGGGAAGATTAGTTTGGATTTAGGAGAAATGCAGGAACACGGGAGGCAATACTCACATTACGACTTATCTTAGAAGATAGGCTAAGGAAAGGGAAACCTACGTTTTTAGCATTTGTCGATTTGGAGAAAGCTTTTCACAATGTCGACTGGAATACACTCTTCCAAATTCTGAAGGCATCAGGGGTGAAATATAGGGAGCGAAGAGTTATATTCAACCTATACAAAAACCAGACAGCGGTTATTGGAGTCGAAGGGCAAGAAAGGGATGCAGAGGTTGGGAAGGGAGTGAGACAGGGTTGTAGCCTTTCCACAATGTTGTTCAATCTTTACATTGAGCAGGCAGTGAAGGAATGGAAGGAGAAATTTGGAAAGGGCATTAAAGTGCAGGGAGAAGAAATAAAAACATTTCGGTTTGCCGATGACATAGTAATACTGTCAGAGACCGCAAAAGATCTGGAAGAGCAATTGGATGGGATGGACAGTGTCTTGAAAGGAAGATATAAGATGAACATTAACGTGAGTAAAACGAAGGTAATGGAATGCAATGTCAGAAAATCAGGAGATGCTGAAGGAATTAGATTAGTTAATGAGACAATAAAAGTAGTAGATGAATTTTGTTATTTGGGTAGCAAGATAACTTCTGATGGTCGAAGTAAAGAAGATATAAAATGCAGAATGGCTTTGGGAAGAAAAGCGTTTCTAAAGAATCGAAACGTGTCAACATCCAATATTAATTTAAATGTTAGGAAGTCCTTTCTGAAAGCATTTGTCTGGAGTCTAACATTGTATGGGAGCGAAACATGGACGATAAGGAGATCGGATAGGAAGATGATAGAAGCTTTTGAAATGTGGTGCTGCAGACGAATGATGATAATTATATGGGCAGATCACGTAACTAATGAGGAGGTGCTTAACCGAATCGGGGAGAAAAGGAGTTTCTGGCATATCCTGACTAAGAGAAGGGATAGATTGGTGGGACACATTCTGAGACATCAGGGAATTGTCAACATAACATTAGAAAGAAGTATGTGGGGTAAAAATCGTAGAGGGAGAACGAGGGACGAATACAGTAAGCAGATTCAAAAGGATGTAGGTTGAAGAACGAATTCTCAGATGAAGAGACTGGCACAGGACAGAGTAGCGTGGAGAGTTGCATCAAACCAGTCTGCGGACTGAAGACCACAACAACAAACAACTTCCAGCTTGATACATTTGCGCGATAAAGTGTTCAATTTAATCGTCTGAACGAAATTTAAAGATTTTTTTGGACATAAAAACTCATTTTGTGGACATTGTGTACAGTTCATTTTAGGCCATACATTATTGCGAATGAAGCGTAGCCAACGTAACTCAACTATGTTTAAAGTTGAGCTGAAAGTTATTTTCAGCTTTGCCCAATCGCAGTTGATGTCATATATTCTTTGAATATAATGATGAAAGGTGCGGTACCACAAAAAAGAAGTGCACACCTTATACTACAATACGAAAGCCGACAATGTTTTTTTTTTTTTTAGATTAAATATAAATTCACTGAGGATGGCGGAATTTCCGCCGAAACTGGTTTGGTCATGAAAATAAGTGTTTTGCATCGAGGCGGATACACTACCCCACATTTGTAAATCAAATGTTTCATATCAGCGCACACTCCGCTGCAGAGTGAAGTTTCATTCTGGAAACATCCCTTAGGCTGTGGCTAAGCCATGTCTCCACCATATCCTTTCTTCCAGGAGTGCTAGTCTTGCGTGTTTGCAGGAGAGCTTCTGTGAAGTTTGGAAAGTAGGAGGCGAGGTACTGGCAGAAGTAAAGTTGTGAGGCGGCATCGTGAGTCGTGTCGGGATAGCACAGTCGGTAGTGCGCTTGCCCGCGAAAGGCAAAGGTCCCAGGTTCGAGTCCCGGTTCCGACACACAATTTTAATCTGCCAGGAAGTTTCAAATGTTCAAATGTTTGTAGAGCTTATGGGACTTAACTATGGGTCATCAGTCCCTATTCTTGCAAACTACTTATGATGTAGCTAATACTAAAGACGGCACAAATATTCATGACCGAGGGGGGATTCGATCCCTCGACCGTAGTGGCCGTGCAGAACGTGACTGGCGCGCCGCAGACCGCTCGGCCACCGCGGCCGGCCCACGTTTGTAAAGCAAACACGAGCCAAAAGAAGAGATTCAAATCACAAAGATTCTTCAGACAATCTATGTTTGCTAATACTTATATCTATTCACCAAACGTGTTTGTTTTAATGCCGTAAGATGTAATCGTTCAGTAACTAATGTTTCGCATTATTTCATTTTACAACAAACTTGCCAATGATCGTGCCTCAGTGGACACAGCGGTCGGATTTGACTAGCACTTCGCTGGGTAACGGAACTTTTGGATTTCGAAGTAGCGGCTCCGGTCACGAGAACTGACACAACGGACCAGTGTTGCCAGACGTAGAGAATTTGCCCTACACATAGGTACTTTTAAGCATTAAAATCATGTAGGGAATTTTCATCCAAAAGTCCCCAACGTATAGGTACTTTGGTAAAATTTTCCACCGCCGACACATGCCTAGCGGGTAATGTTGGCAACAGAACATTTGTCAGCACGTCTGAATGAAGCCGACCAATTGTGGCAAAGTTCGAAGAAGCCAATGATAGACGGCATAGCTGTTTTCTGTTCATAGTAAGCACTATTAATTTGAAAACGTAGTTTCGGACACATTAAAATTGATGCGAAATATGGTGATTTCAATGAGTATCAGTTGAATGGAGAGTCGGTTTGGAAATAGTGTTAGGAAATGTCAGCACAAGGAAAATTTATTGTTTCCATGAACGAAAGACGTTTTATTACCTTGACTGGACTGTTATTTATTTACGTCAGAACGATATACTAGTTAGTACTTGTAAATCAGAATCTGCTGACAAGAAAACGCCAAAACATTTGCGACAGCCAACGTGATAATGAACAAAGCGTTAGATATTCGTTGTCAACATAGCATTACTCTTTGAAAATATGAATCATGCAGACTGACGGACTTCCTTTTTTTGTGCTAACTGTGACCTAAATAATTACTGCTGTTCCTTCTCTGTGGTTGATAGTGTCTCGACGTATCCTTATGCGGTCAATAAACCAGTTATCCTCGTGTAACGTGCACTCGGAATTAGCGGCATATTTGGGGAACCTAATTAATGCTGTTCCTCTCTGTGGTTGACAGGTTCTTGATGTACCCTTGTCCGATCGATAAATCAGTAACAGACCACTTAGAATTCGCGGCATAATCTACACTATACTCCATCAATCAGTAATGATCAGTCAATGGAAAAACATTAGAGGCCGTCAAAAAACGCGGCCTGGCTCCCGCTCGTTCCCGCCAGAGGGAGCGGCTAGCGAGACCGCCGTACCCGGGAGCCGGTCGTGCCGATAATGCAGTTTCGGGAGCGAGAAGACTCGGTACTCCCGGCTGGCATGTGGAACAGCCGACAGCTACAGTGCGCATGCGCACAACCAGCCCCCCTCACGACGCCGTTAATTATTGCGTCCGTCCGCCACACGTCTACGACTGTGGGTTCACACTGCCGGCCGGGCCGAGCTGAGCGGGGATGTGCCCAGACGAAAAAGAGGGGGAAGAACAACTTTTTCGATTTTCAAGTTGTAAGAAATTTTGACGCTATATAAGACCACATCGCATCGTTTTATCAACTTATTTCTTCCTTACAAGCTTTGCCTTGCCTGTGAAAAAATAAAAAGTCTACTTTTCATTCCGCACGAGTTTTCAGTTTCGTAAAGCTCCTCACTCGATTTTGATGAAAGTATTCGGTTAAAAAATCTGATTTTTGGACACAGGGTAGTAAAACATCTTAGCTTTCCAATAAAACATTCACCTTTTCGAAATTCGTAACAATCGTTTTCAAATGATGCTTTTTGTCAGGTATGCGCACTTGATTTACAAATCGTGTATTGAAAAAGTTCGATAGCGGGCAGCTTACTGTACTATGCATTTTAGACCATACATTACAGCGAGTGAAATTGAGCTGAAAGAACAGAAAAGTTTTTGAAATGGTAGTCGCACTGATATCTACCTCTTTTCACAAATAATTGTGAGTTATCTGAGCGGCATCATGTCGCGTCCGCAAGCCTACGAACTCGGCGTGTGTTGAGCGTGGCGTAAAGCACTGCAGTGCCGAAAAAATTATTTGCTGGCCACGTATGTTGGTCCCTCGTGATGTGTTAATCATTCATAACCAGAAAATAGCTATACCCTAATTTTTCTTGGGTGGCAACCGATTACAAAGAACAATGATCTGCTATGGTTTTATGTAAGGTAATACTTCACTTAAGAGGTATACAAGTAGTGTTGTCCACATTGTACAATTAATGGAATACATATTTCGTGTTTCAAACTGCAAGAGAAGAAACAATTAATATAAACAGCGAATTTGCTGTTGATGGACTGAAATAAAATTTCTGAAATTCTACTCAATGACTTTCTAGTTGAGGATAATAAACGGAAGAAACCCAAAAATATACTTGCATTTATTGATGCATCTACACCTAAGATTACACTATTTAGCCTTCTCTTAAGCCGGCCGCGGTTGCCGAGGGGACTGCGGCGCGCCAGCCACAGTCTGCACGGCCGCTACGGTGGGGAGTTCAAATCCCCCCCTCGGGCATGGATATTTGTGTCGTCTTTAGTATAAGGTAGTTCATAAGTAGTTTGTAAGTTTAGCGACTGATGACGCCGCTGTTAAGTCCCTTAAGGTTAATATACATTTGAACCTTCTCTTAATTTTCGCTTTTATAACTCCCAGAAAATGTTCTACCACAAGGTGAAACAATTTATATACAGTGTCTCACATAAAAGCGCTATCCCTCAGACCGAGACTAAAGTAGGAGTACATAACAGAAAAATTAAAGACATTTAGTTACCTCCTGATAACGGATGCTGCAACTTATAGCCATGGGGGTGCGTCAGGTGTGCCAGATTCATGTGGTACACGCTGCACATGTTTCAGCTCATCTTCACTTTCAAAGAATTCTACACGGTTCTCGGAATTTTTATTTATTATGTTAGGAAGCTGTCTGATGGGAACTACTTTTCTATGAACATTTCCTGATTCTCACAATTTTCCTAGTCTCCATGGTACTTTCATATCGATTTTTATACTTTAAATGAAAGGAAAACGTGCAGATTTAGTTTAGGCTCAGACACTGCAGATCAGTAAAGGATGAGAAGCAGGTGTCATTTGTTTCATGTTGTGATTTGCTTTTTCTTTCTTAGTGGGCTTGTGGCCAGCAACAAAGGGATCGTCACCCACTGTCAGTGGAAGATCGAAGGAAACACGAGTGTGACCAGTACTTGTTCACTGCCATCTACTTTGAGCCAGCTAACTGTTAATTGATTTTGTAATTTTATTACTATCGTTTGCACACTGTAGTGACTCATAGAATTATAAACACATTAAAAAAACACAAGATGTATTTCGCAACATTGGCCGTTAATGTTTTATTTTAAAAAAAAACACAGATCGATTTCAGTCACCTAGTGATCACCTTCAGTGTCCTTCAAACGAGCATATGAATGCCCTGAATGTAACTCATATGCTCGTTTGAAGGACACTGAAGATGATCACAAGGTGATTGAAATCGATCTGATTTTTTTTTTTTTTTTTTTTTTTTTTATGAAACATTAACGGCCAATGCTGCGAAATAAATCTGGTGTGTTCATCATTGTGTGGTCGTGGAGCACCTCCAGGAAATGGAATCAAACATTAGAAATATGTGGTATGGACCCATCCCATTAATTTCGACTAACATTTAGGAGAGTTTTTCCTTATGTGAAAAACTAAACATTTCTTAATTTTTTAAATTCATATTACAGAATTAATAGTAATAGAAGAAAAATAAACATATTATCACAAGTATAATTGAAAAAAAAAAAATCATGCAGAGGAGCTTCTGCTGAAAGCAGGCTGGAGACTTGTGATACTTGTGCTGCAGAAGCAACACCATACCCCAATCGGTTCGTGCCGGCGCCGACTCGCGCCGGGAATATTAAAGATATCGAATGTTAAAGGAAGGAAATACTCTCCTATATGTTAGTCTATATGGATGGAACGAAGGCATTACCACCTATTTCTTATGTTCATAAAATTCAACGGTTCACTACAGTGTGAGAACAATAGTAATAAAACCTGTGCAAATACTTTGCAGCATCAGTGGCCAGTCATGTGAAATGGAAATAAATAAAATTACATATTTATCATTTAAAAATATTTATTATAGATAGTAACAGTATACAGAATATTATATAAGCTTGTGTTTTCTTAAATCCATATCAAAACACTTATTTAAAATCAATTACAATTATAAAATAGGTTCTTTTAATACATAAGAAAGACAGAGGACCCGTGCGAATACTTCGCACCGTTAGTGGAATGAGTAAAACGTTGGAAAGACATGAAGTAAAGTTGAATGTTCACGCATAGCCTTCTTCAGAATCAATCCGTGCAAGTGTTTAAAAGCACAAATGAAAGATCTTGATCCGTTGAGCGTTGTTAGGTCAAAGAGAACTGTGTACTTTATTTAGAGCCGAAGATATCCTAAAACAAGCCGATTAAAATATTCAATGTAAGGACCGAAGGATCCCGCATTTGAATGAAAGTAAAGGAAGGAGAGACGTAAGTTAATTATGACACTTGATGACAAATCTGCGAATAAATACCTTTCGTTTAAAGTGAAAATGAAGTAAATGGGTCGGATAGAACGGCCTGACAGAATGACTTTAGTTTACAGCCAGGACATCCCCATAAGAAATATACAGAAGGAAATCCCGTTTGAGTGTAGAAAAAGTGGATGAATACCTTCAGTTTTACACAAAAATGAAGGAAATCAGCTGGGTAGTTTAGTCTGTCCGACCGACTTTGGGTTTTCGTAGATTCTTTTAATATATAATATAATAAAATCAATGAACTGTTAGTTGGATTCTTGAAGTGACCAGCAATCGATCTTTTGCTGACAGTGGATTGGGATGCCTTATAGCTACCCTTCCCTCGAAAAAAAAAAAAAAAAAAAAAGTGACAGACGCTTCTCATCCTGTACTGACCTGTCCTGCAGTGTCTGAGGCTAAAGTAAACCAGCGTATGTTGAATATTCGAAAGTACCATCTTGCAGACAAAGAAAATTGTCTTCAAATGATACAGCAAAATGTTCGTATAAACGTTGTTCGTCTCAGACAGGTTACTAAGAGCAACTCAGTTCATTCTTACTTTCATCTCAGACGTGAAAGTACCGCTTTTATGTCGGACACACTGTATACAATTATTTTCACCCTGTGGGAACACATTTTCCGAAAGCTACAAAAGCGAAAAGGTACATATTGTGTCTTAGGAGTAGTCGCAGTTTACATTACTTTGTTCTTCTCTTCTAGTTCCAAACACGAAATATAAATTCCATGAATTGTATTATGTGGAAAAAAACCAGATGCATGCCTCTCAGAATCAAGTATGATCTGCTGTAAAACCATAGCAGATGGTTCTCCATTGTAATCGGTTGCCACCCAAGAAAAATTAGTTCATTATTGTTCTCTGTTTATGGATCTTTAACACATCACGAGGGACCGACAAACGTAGCCAGCAATTTAGATTTTTCGGCACTGCAGTGCTTCACGCTACACTCAACACAGGCTGAGTTCGTAGACTTGTGTTCGCGGGCCGAGGGCGCTCAGATAACTTGCAATTACTTGTGAAAGGAGGAAGATATCAGTGTGATTACCATTTCAAAAACTTTTTTGTTCTTTTAGCTGCATTTCACTCGCTGTAATATATGGTCTAAAAGTCATAGAACAGTAACCTGTCCGCTATCTAACTTTTTCAATACACGATTTGTAAATAAAGTGCATATACTTGAGAAATAGCGTCATTTGAAAACGACTGTTAGGAATTACGAAAAGGTGAATGTCTTATAAGAAAGCTAAGATGTTTTACTATAATGTGTCCAAAAATCAGATTTTTTAAACGCATAATTTCATCAAAATCGAGTGAGGAGCGTTACGGAACTAAAAACACGTGCGGAATGAAAATTAGCCTTTCTATTTTTTCACAGGCAAGGCAAAGCTAGTAAGGAAAAACTAATTTCATAAAACGATGTAGCGTGATCGTGTATACCATCAACAATTTTTACAACGAGAAAATCGAAAAGTCTATTTTCCCGTTTTTTCGTCTCGGCCGTGCCCGGCGCACAGTGTGAACACGCAGCCGGCGGCGTGCGCCGACTGGGCTGAGGCGTCTCAGCCAAGCTCAGCTCGGCCCGGCGGGAGCGACGAGAACCCGGGAGTATCGTGACTCGTCCTGCCCGAAACGTCTCGCTCTCGCGAGTGTGACGTCATCGCTCCCCCTCTACCAACCCTTTACCCGCCGTCAGCCGTCGAGAGCGAGGCGCGAGCGCTGCGGGAACCGAGCGGGAGTGGAGGCCGTTTTGACCGGCTGTAAAAAACATATGTAGCAAGTGAAACATGAAGCAAAATATTTATTTTAAAGTTTTTCAAAATAGTAACAGGTCACATTAATTGGTTAACCTCTGCTGGCCGGACTCCTGCATTCAGCCCTATCCAGACGCAAATCCTGGCTACGACTCTAATGTAGAGACATTAATGAGGTGGTAGGGAGAAAGTAGGGAAAACGTAGGTACATTTTTGTGAGACTGTAGGTATTTTCTCTCTGTGCCACCTGGCAACACTGCAAGGGACAGAAGTGCGGGGCGCTGACCACGTCCCCCTCCATACCGCCCTTTGTCGGAGGATGACACGGCGGCCGGTCAGTACCCAATGAGCCTCTCGAGGCTTGTCAGTCGGAGTTTTTAAAATAAATAAATTAATAAATGAAAACTATTTATTATAGCTACATCGCTATTTATTTGTGACCTTCCGAACGAAGATTAATGTGACGGATTTGTCAACGCTAGAGTATCTGCTGCAAGCACCTTTATCTCTGTACAACTACCATATCTATTTTAGTCAGCTACTGTAGTAAAGTTATGGCCTCCCTCTACTAGCATTAAACCCACTTTTGTCTTCACTGCCAATTTTACGATTCCAAGATGCTTCAGAATATTTCCTACCAATCAATCTCCTCTTTTAGACAAGTTGTGCAACGATTTTCTCTCTCCAGTCCGATGCAAGAAAAAATGTTCAAATGTTTGTAAAGCTTATGGGACTTAACTACGGGGTCATCAGTCCCTAAACTTACAAACTTCTTATGAACTAGCTAATCCTAAGGACGGCACAAATATCCATGCCCGAGGGGGGATTCGAACCCCCGACCGTAGTGACCGTGCAGACCCTGACTGGAGCGCCTCAGTCCCCTCGGCCACCGCGGCCGGCCTGATGCAAGACCTCATAATTAGTTGTACGATATACCGATATACTGTATTAGCATCACCTTTTTGAAAGCTTACAATCTATTCTCGATAGATCTGTTTGACGCTCATGACTACCCTATGTACAAATCTACGCACCACACAAATACCTTAGATGTCACCAAATTTCTCATTTATTTTTATTTTTATTCTATTTAATTAATTAATTTATTTATTTACTTTGATTTTTTTCTATTTTATTTATTTATTTATTTGTAAATGCTTTTACTGCTATTGCCAGTCCTTTCCTCCTCAAGTCCTTGAAGTCTTATAACTGCATTCTGGTTTCTGTAGAGGTTGAATATAATCGTGTTTACCTGCTACGTTAAGAGTTTCAAAGAGAGTAATAAGCTCTCTGTAAATATATAAATGGTGTAAACGTAGGTTTGCTTTTCTTCCAAGGTAATTCATTGGATCAGTACATGCTTCCAACATCTTCGTCTTCAATGATGTTACCAAAGGTTAAAATGTTTGTAAATAAATGGGACTCAACTACTGTGGTTATCAGTCCCTAGGCTTACAAACTACTTAAACTAACCTGAGGACAACACACACCCATGCCCGAGAAAGGACTGGAACCTCCGAAGGCAAGCAACCGAACGCTCCGCAGCAAGGCTCCTTAGAACGCTCGACCAGTCCACCGCGGCTGATGTTACCAAACATGTAAATCTGCACCACTTTCGTGGATGTGGGCTTTGCGTTTATCCCAGGTATGATAACACTGATGGCTGGGTAAATGTGAAGTAAGATGTGCTGACTTAACTGATGAATGCATAAAGTACCGAGCACTTGCAGAATCGTTATAATATGTTATCTTAGTATGGGAAATGTTAAGGAGCAATATTATACATTTTCAATTATAAATTAATGTCAAATGACAGTACTAAATTACATTAAGGTACTGTAAATTATAGTATTAAAAGCTCTTATGAGAATCATAGCAATATGCTAATGTTGGAGAGATCATTTCTTTTGTGTCCCAGCCTCGTCGCCGCTTTTGTGTCTCGTTTCCGTCGTAGGTGTCGGTGGCCGAGTAGAAAGACCGACAAGGGAATAAAGGATGCACGCTTGTGCAGGTAGGAGGTGACCAGCCAGTGGGACAGCAGAAACTAGAAACACTAGAGTAAATTAGAACAAGATATATATTTCTTAGAGACTTAGTAATACTTAACTTTTACATAGCTCTTGACTGCAGAATGCTGATACATAGATTAGATAGAGACTGCCTACTGATGATTCCTAGTGCCTATCCGATAGCCAAGTCTTCACTGATGCCTATCTGTTTCCGAAGTGTTAGCTGGTACCTATCTCAGTCCCAAGTGAACGATGCAGTCCAGTGGTGGCCACGAGCGGAGTTGCAGCAGAGGGCGCTCGTGGCTGTCGTAAGAACGCCGCGCCGTGCGTGCATGGCGGCGCGCGGCGAAAGTAGGTGGCGCGCACTTTAGACTTGTGGGACACCACAATTTCTATAAATGTTGTCGTCTCCATAATGACTGAACTATTATTCAAATGTTCAAATGTTTGTAAAGCTTATGGGACTTAACTACGGGGTCATCAGTCCCTAAACTTACAAACTACTTATGAACTACTTACGAACTAAGACGGCACAAATATCCATGCCCGAGGGGGGATTCGAACCCCCGACCGTTGTGGCCGTGCTGACCGTGACTGGAGCGCCTCAGTCACCTCGGCCACCGCGGCCGGCGAACTATTATTAATGACAGTTCATCAAATCTGTTGATGGTGAAATAAGAAAACATGAATAATGAAATGTGTGAAAGAATACATCACAAAGAAAATTAAAAAGAATAGTGTCTTCACCCTACTTCGTCTTTCTCTTGTACAGTTTCATGGTATAGTTAATCACAAATATTGCTGAACTTGCTGCAGTCATTAACGTAAATGAACGAATTCGTTTGTTGCCAGTTGTTAAGCTCCGCCCATACACCAGCCTGATGGCTAACGCTAACGTCTGCCGGAAGATCTGATTCGTCTGTGTGGGAGACCGCATATGAAATGGTTGTGCAGCCCCGTCTTGAGTATTGTTGAAGTGTTGGGATCCGCAACAGATCGTTGTAAAGGAAGACGGAGAAGCAATTGTGAGGCGGGCGGCTAGATATTTTAGTGGTAGTTTCGATAGATGCGCGAGTGTTACTGAGATGCTTCGGGAACTGCTCCGGGAACTCAAATGGGAGTCGTTAGAGGGAAGGTAACGTTCTTTTCGATAAACTCTGTTGAAGAAGTATGGAGGGCCGGAATTTGAAGCATACTGCAGATTGATTCTGCTGCCGAATACTTACATTTCGCGTAAAGACCACAAAGATAAGGCTTTTTTTTTTTTTTTTTTTTCTTTTCTTTTTTTTTTTTTTTTTTTTTTTTTTTTTTTTTTTTTTTCTTTTTTTTTTTTTGTGGTTTTACGGCGCACAACTGCTAAGGTCATTAGCGCCCAGACAAGAACAGAGATTCGCTAGATCTAAAAAAAATTGTAACATCAAGAGAAGGCTAAAAACGAAGGAAAAAACACAATTAAAAGGGTTAAATATCCTTTGATAAATTGGCCAAGTTGATAAAACGCAAAACTCGAGCAGCTGCTCGTGTGTCATCAGCTAAAATTTCCTCCAGAGTTGACGGAAAGTGAAGGGCTACACGGAGATGATTATAATTAATACAAGACAGTAAAACATGTCGCACCGTCAACAATGCACCGCAGGATCACAGCGGTGCAGGGTCGGCGGTTAGCGAATGACGGTGGCTGAAACGGCAGTGACCGATCCGCAACCAGGCCAGGATGACCTCCTCTCGCCGAGAGGGGCGTGAGGAGGTCCTCCAAGCGGTCGGGATCGGTTTTATAGTTCTCAATTTATTGTCGTACAGTGAGAACCACGCACTGTGCCAGGACGACACGATACTCCGGCGAAGAGCCCGTTGAACATCGCCCGATGGGACGCAAAAGGTAGCCATGCGAGGCAAAAGAGCTGCTGCCTTGGCTGCTATGTCGGCGGTCTCATTCCCGGGTACACCCACGTGGCCAGGGACCCACAGGAAAAAGATAAGATCAGAGAGATTAGGGCTGGTACAGATGCATACAGGCATTCCCCTTTTCTATATGAGAGTGGAAGAGGAAACGCAGTAACTAGTAGTGCTACTGGGTATCCACCGCTACGCACTTTTGGGGCCGCGGTGGAGTAGACGAGCGGTCTAAAGCACCTCGCTGCGGAGCGCGCGGTTGCTCGCCGTCGGAGGTTCGAGTCCTCCCTGGGGCATGGGTGTTTGTGTTGTCCTTAGGTTAGTTTATCTTAGTTTAAGTAGTTTTTAGCTACGGATTGATGACCACGCGCCGCAGTGTAGTAGCCGAGCGGTCTAAAGCGCCTCGCTTTGGAGCGCGAGGTTACTCGCCGTGGAGGTTCGAGTGCTCCCTGGGGCATGGGTGTGTGTGTTGTCCCTAGGTTAGTTTACCTAGGTTTAAGTAGTTTGTAAGCTACGGACTGATGACCACGCAGTTTGGTCCGATAGATGTACAGACATTTGAACATTCGATGACCACGCAGTTTGGTCCGATAGATTTACAAACATTTCATCATTTCAGCACTTTTGGGTAGACTACGGAGTATTTATGTAGATACAGATGTACGCGGAAAACGCCTGTCCCTGCCGCACTCTAGTGACAACCGGCCTTAAGGTAGCTGACGATCTAAATGTTTGAAATGTTTGTATAGCTTATGGGACTTAATTACTGGGTCATCAGTCCCTAAACTTACCAACTACTTATGAACTACCTACGATCTAGGACGGCACAAATATCCATGCCCGAGGGGGGATTCGAACCCCCGACCGTAGTGGCCGTGCAGACCGTGATGCAGACCGTGACTGGAGAGACTCAGTCCCCTCGGTCAGCTGACGATCTAAGCGAGGGCCTTTGCTCACAGCACGACGTTGCCTGCAGCGTCTCTCCCAGACTCGTTATTATGACGATTGCACACTAGACGAATGCAAAACTGTGTCTTGGTAAGATTTGTCGCAATTAAAGTCTCCAAGAACCGTTGGTGGTAGTGTTCGAGCCATGACTCCACGGAGCCATGTTGTCAACAACGGCACTTTGCAAGCAGGTGGTGGTTCCGCCATGGTGTCTGCTATTCTTACATAAAAGGACTGTGTTCTGCTCCAAATGAATCAATCAGTGACAAAATGGTGGTGTTTGCCTAGTTGGAAATCTACTATGGACGTTTTGTGAATGATAAAGTGCAAAGTCACTGGGCCATAATTGCTCCCGATTGATTGGAAGAGTATTATAGACAATTCCAACGAATTATTTGGCCATCCAGATCTCTCGGCATGTGACATAATCGAGAGTTCAGGCCGTGCACAAAATCCTGCACTGATAATACGAGGGTCACGCCAAAAGAAATGCACACTTTCGTGTCCCATCCTCGTCGCCGCTTTTGTGTCTCGTTTCCGTCGTAGGTGTCGGTGGCCGAGTAGAAAGACCGACACAGGAATAAAGGATGCACGCTTGTGCAGGTAGGAGGTGACCAGCCAATGGGACAGCAGCAACTAGAAACACTAGAGTAAATTAGAACGAGATATATACTTAACTCTTACATAGCTCAGTACTGCAGAATGCTGATACATAGTTGAGCTAGAGGCCTGCCTAGTGCCTATCCGATAGCCAAGTCTTCACTGGTGCCTATCTGATTCCGAAGTGTTAACTGGTTCCTGTCTCAGTCCCAAGTGAACGATGTCGTTCAGTGGTGGCCACGAGCGGAGTTGTAGCAGAGGGCGTTCGTGGCTGACGTCGTAAGAACGCCGCGCCGTGCGTGCATGGCGGCGCGCGGCGAAAGTAGGTGGCGCGCACTTTAGACTTGTGCGACACCACACACACTATTTTTAATACGGTTTTTATTTTACATGTTTCAAAGTTTTATAGTATGTAGATACATCCTTTAGGAACAATATTTTCATTTCTCCACATAATCTCCATCTCTCTCAATTTGTTACTCTCTGCACATTGTCTGGAATGTGTGCAGCACGAGATCTGCCGCTGCGAGGCCAATCCGCAATACTGCTGTGCCTGCTTTCATCACGTAACCTGCTTGCCCACTGACGAACTGTACTGCGATCGACAGCAGCATCTCCATACACCTTTTTCAACATCTTGTGGATGCTTACCACCGTCTCGTTTTCACAGCACAGGAATTCAATGACAGCACGTTGCTTCTGACGAACGTCAAGTGTCACAGCCATCTTGAAGACACGCTGTGACGGCGCCACTCACGGGAACAGGTTGAACTAGGTTTGAAAACAGGCGGGAAGGATGTCTCTACACACTGTAAACCTTTCAAACATGCAGAATGAAAAATGTGTTCCTTTAAAAATTATTGTGCATTACTTTTGGAGTGACCCTCACACGTTTTCGCAATTGTGGAAGGCTTTAGAGGCAGCATGGCTGCATAAAACTCCACGACTACTTGCTGAGACCATGCCATGTCGAACTAATGCATTTCGCAGGGCAAGAGGTCGACACGATATTACGAACTTATACATCAATTGTCTAAAATAAGTACTGGGTCTATTTCTTCCCTGATCCCTCAGATGAGTGTAGTATAGTGAACAAATTTATTCAACTGGAGAGACTCACTAACTTATTGTTGGATTTGTGACTATTTATTATATTTTTATTGGTTTTTTTCTGTTCCATAGGGCCCAATTGAGGAGTGAGACTCCAAGGTCATGGAACAAGTCAATACATTAATTGTTACACAAGAATGGTAATAGAATTTTTTTAAGTAGTCCTTTGCATACGACAATCTTAAGACAAAGTGAAAAGAATCAATACAGAAAAACATGAATTAGCTTAATTGTTTAACTTTTCTAGGAGTTCCTCGACAGAATAAAGGGAGTGAGCCATTAGGTAACTCTTCAATTTAGATTTGAAAGCGTGTGGATTAGAGCTAAGATTCTTTAGTTCTTGAGGCAGCTTATTGAAAATGGATGCTGCAGAATACTGTACCCCTTTCTGCACAACTGTTAAGGTGGTGTGATGCAAATGTAGATTCGACTTCTGTCTAGTATTCACCGAGTGAAAGCTACTAACTCGTGGGAACAAGCTGATATTATTAACAACAAACGACATTAAAGAAAAAACGAATTGTGACGTCAGAGTCAAAATTCCCAGACTACTGAAAAGGGGTCGACATGACGTTCGCGAACTTACACCAGATATTGCTCGAACCGCCCGTTTTTGAGCCAGAAATTGCCTTTTTGCATGAGGCGAGTTACCCCAAAAAACAATGCCGTACGTCATAAGTGAGTGAAAGTAAGCGTAATAGACTACTTTTCGTGTTGAAAAATCACTTATCTCAGATATTGTTCTAATGGTAAATATAGCAGAATTTAGTTTTGGAACAAGATCCTGAACATGGGCTTTCCATGACAGCTTACTGTCTATATGAACACCTAGAAATTTTAACTGTTCAGTCTCACTTATCACATGCCCATTATGTGTAATCAGTATGTCAGCTTTTGTCAAATTATGTGTTAGAAATTGTAAAAACTGAGTTTTACTGTGATTTAACATCAACTTGTTTTCTGCAAGCCATGAACTTATCTCTTGAATAGTATTATTTGATACTGTGTCAATATTACGAGCAACATCCTTCACTACCAAGCTGGTATCATCAGCAAACAAAAATATTTTACAGTCACCTGTTATACTCGAAGGCATATCATTTATATATATAAGAAACAGCAATGGTCCTAAAACAGACCCCTGGGGCACCCCATACTTAATTGTGCCCCATTGGGATTGCACGTCATAGCCATGTTCTACACTGCGGAGAATTACCTTCTGTTGTCTATTATTAAAGTAAGAGGTGAACCAGTTGTGGGCTACTCCCCGTATTCCATAATGTTCCAAATTCTGCAACAATATTTTGTGATCAATACAATCAAACGCTTTTTTTAAATCAAAGAAGACGCCTAATGTCCGTAGCCTCTTATTTAACCCATCAAGTGCCTCACAGAGAAACGAAAATATAGCATTTTCAGTCGTTAAACCACTTCTAAAACCAAACTGTACGTTTGACAATAAATTATGTGAACTGAAATGATCAATTAATCTTGAATATACAGCCTTTTCAATAACCTTAGAAAAAACCGATGGCATAGAAATAGGTCTATAGTTGTCTACATTATCCCTTTCTCCTTTTTATAAAGTGGTTTTACTACTGAGTACTTTGATCTGTTAGGAAACTGACCATTCTGAAAGGAAAAATTACAAATATGGCTTAGTACTGGGCTAACATATGGAGAACAGTACTTTAGAATCATATCCACAAGAGTCCTTAGTCTTTAGTGATTTAATTATTGACTCAATCTCACCTATGGAAGTGTCATGAAGAACCATTTCAGGTAACAGCCTTGGAAAGACATTTTCTAAAAACGTTATATGATTACCTGTCGAAACTAGAGTTTTATTTAGTTCCCCTACTATATTCAGAAAGTGATTATTGAATATTGCACATATATCTAACTTGTCACTAACAGAAACATTCCTACTACGCACTGACGTTATATCTTCTACCTGCTGCTGCTGACCAGACACTTCCTTCACGACTGACCAGATAGTTTTAATTTAATCCGACAGTTTGCTATTCTTTTTGCATACCACATACTTTTTGCATTCTTAATGACATTTTCAGAACCTTACAGTACTGTTTGTAATGAGCTACTGCATCTTCATTCTGACTGCTTCTAACATTTTGATACAACTCCCGCTTAGTTCTACATGATACTCTTATCCCCTTTGTCAGCCACCCTGGCTGTCTGTTACTGGAAGTACCCTGTTTTGAGCGTTCTAGCGGAAAGCAACATTCAAACAGCATAAGAAATGTGTTCAGAAAAGTATTATATTTATCATCTGCATTATCAGCACTATAAACATCCTGCCATTCTTGTTCCTTAATTAAGCTTAAAAAGGTCTGAATTGCAATTGGATTAACTTTTCTGAGTAGTTGATATTTATGTTTAACATTTGTTTGAGAACAAATACTTTTTAGAATTAAAAGTTGGGCATCGTGGTCTGATAGGCCATTTACTATTCTGCTGACAGAGTGCCCCTCTAATAATGAAGAATGAACAAAAATATTGTCAATGGTAGAACTGCTATTTCCTTGCACTCTCGTTGGAAAAAATACTGTTTGCATCATGTTATAGGAATTAAATAGATCTAAGAGCTGACTTTTCCTTGAGCTATCACCTACACAATTAATGTTGACATCTCCACACACAATTAAATTTTTATACTTCCTATACAGTGAACCCAGAATCAATTCCATATTGGGCAGAAACATTTTAAAATCTAGGTCAGGGGATCTATACTATTACTAGTTTAGTTCCATTAATATTAACAACTCCTGCACAACATTCAAATATCTGTTCTGTGCAGTGTTTAGAAAAATCGATTGACTCCGATTTTTGTGTCCCAACTTCGTCGCCGCTTTTGTGTCCCAGCCTCGTCGTAGGTGTCGGTGGCCGAGTGGAACGAGACCGACACAGGAACAAAGACAGCACGCTGGTGCAGGTACGGAGGGGAGCAGCCAGAAACTATAAACACTCGAGTAAATTAGAAAGAGATATATATTGCACAGAATGTAACAATACTTAACTTTTACATAGTACTGCAGAATGTTGATACATAGTTGTTAGAGGCCTGCCTAGTGCCTGTACGATAGCAAAGTCTTCAATGGTGCCTATCTGATTACGAAGGTCTTAACTCGTTGCTATCTCAGTCCGAAGTGACCGGTGTCTTTCCGTGGTGGCCACGAGCGGGGTTGCAGCAGAGGGCGCTCGTGGCTGTCGTCGTGAGAACGCCGCGCCGTGCGTGCATGGCGGCGCGCGGCGAAAGTAGGTGGCGCGCACTTTGTACTTGTGCGACACCACACCCCTCCCCCCCAAACCGCCGCGCCGTCGTGGCGTAGGGCTGAGGGCCACGGCGACGGCACTGGGAGGAGGGCCTGGGCGGGGGCGTTACTGGTGGGACGGGCGTCGTAGCTGAGGCTGGGATCGAGACGCCGTCCGCGCCCCGGCATCCGCCTTGCGATCCTCCAGGGAACCCACCAAAACCTGGGGAAGGGCGCACCCCCCCGCCCAGAGGGAGCAGGTCATCTTCTTCTGAGGTGCGTGGCCCAGGCGGCGGCGGCACGCACGGTCCCGGAGTCCCTCTCGGTGGCGCTGTCATCTGCGACGGCGACAGCGGCGGCGTCGCGTCGATCTCCATCGGGACGATCTCGTAGTCCGGGGACGAACTATGTGGTTGTGCTCCCTGGCGGTGAACTGGGCCTGGAATCAAGAAACCGGAGACAGGATCGCGCGGCCTATGCAGACGCAATTGGTTTGCGTGGCGCCGCAGCTCCGACCCTGTGGAAGAACGTACAACATACCTATTGCGACCAAGCACGCGTTGAATGGTGCCCGGCAACCATGTCTTCTTGTTTCCAGCAAACACCCTGTACAGCACCGGCGTAGAAACCTGAAAACGCGTAGCGCCATACGAACCGACTCGGTGCGTGGGAGGCTGCAGCAGGTGAAGGAGAGTGCGGTGACGGCGGCCGTGTAGCAGCTCGGCAGGAGACGGGCCGTCACGTGGCATGCATCGATACGTAGACAGGAAAATTTGAAGAGCTTGCTGCCTGGAGTGCTGACCTTTCATCTTCTCCATGTGAGACTTGAATGTTCGAACGAAACGTTCTGCTTCACCATTGGACTGAGGGTGAAAAGGTGCGGTGGTGATATGCTGAATGCCATTGACACGACAAAACTGTTGAAATTCCGCACTAATAAACTGAGGTCCATTGTCACTGACGATAGTTTCAGGCAAGCCTTCGATGCAAAACACTGATGTTAAGGCACTGATTGTACTAGAAGCTGTCGTTGAGTTCATGGCAATCACAAAAGGAAACTTGCTGAAAGCGTCTACAACAATTAACCAGCGCGTATTCCAGAATGGTCCGGCAAAGTCAATATGTAAACGTTGCCATGGTCCCTTGGGGCGTGGCCAGTCTGAGAAACGCTGTGGAGGAGCCGCCTGATGCTCCGCACAAACTGTACACTGTGATGTCATGCTCTCTATCTGAGCGTCCATACCAACCCAGGTACAATGACGTCTGGCCAATTGCTTTGTCCTAACAATGCCCCAATGTCCTTGATGCAGGAGGCGTAACACTTCTCGTTGCAGGGAACGAGGAACAATCACTCTTGCTTGGTCGTTGTCGGTATGCAACAACAGTACACCCTGACTTAAAGATAATGCATGACGTTGTGCAAAATAACGTCGAACCAGAGGCCGATCAATGTCTTTGGCTCTGGCAGGCCAACCAAAGCGAACAAAACGTGCTACCACACTTAAGTCTGCATCCGCAGCTGTTTCCTGTGCAACCCGACGAGAGTTCAAAGGAAAGTCTGCGACAGCGGAAGCATCTCTGGAGTCTATCTGACAACATGCCATTTCTGAAGAATCAAATGATACATCCTGGCCAACCGGAAGTCGGGAAAGTGTGTCCGCGTTAGCATGTTTAGTGGTAGGTCGGTACAAAATCTCATACTGATAATTTGACAATATCAAGGACCATCTCTGAAGCTTTTGTGCCGTTCGTGGCGGAATTGGCTTTGTGGGTGAGAACAACGACGTGAGAGGCTTGTGGTCTGTCAACAAATAGAATTTTCTGCCATACAGATAATGATGAAACTTTGTGACGCCGTAAATGATTGCTAAGGCCTCCTTTTCTATCTGACTGTAATTCTGTTGCGTTGGCGTCAGTAGCTTGGATGCAAAGGCAATAGGACGATCGTGAGATCCAATGCGATGTGAGATTACCGCGCCCAGACCGTACGACGAGGCGTCAACTGCTAACACTACAGGCTTCTGTGGGTCAAAGGGAATCAAACATGCATCACTGAGTAGTGCAGACTTTAATTTGTCAAAGGCAACCTGACAATCTTTGGACCATAAAAAAGGAACATTCTTCCTACGTAAGTGATGCAGTGGAGCTGCAATCTGAGAGGCATTGGGAATAAACCTGAAATAATAGTTCAGATTTCCCATTACTGCTTGCAATTCATGCACATTCTTAGGAGGAGGCAAGTCTTTGATTGCTCGAAGATGTGACTGTAAGGGATGAATTCCTTGGGCATTAATCACATGGCCTAGGTACTCTATTTCAGTTTGAAAAAACGAACACTTTGCTTTATTACAACGTAGACCTGCTGCAGTCAACACTTTGAAAAGGCACTCCAGGTTTGCTAAATGTTCTTCAACTGTACGTCCGGACACCACAATGTCATCTAAATAGTTCGAACAACACGGTACGGAAACTGTCAGCTGTTCCAAAAAACGCTGAAAAATAGCGGGAGCGGAAGAACTGCCAAAGGGTAGGCGTTGAAATTGAAAAAGGCCCATGTGAGTATTAATGACGAAAAACTTTTTTGACTCGTCATCAAGTGGAATCTGTAAGTATGCCTCTGCTAAATCAATCTTAGAAAAGAAGCGAGACTGTCCTAATTTGTCCATCAGTTCCTCAGGTCTGGGCAGGGGATAAGTGTCCGCGATTGTTTGCCTGTTCACTGTTGATTTAAAGTCCGCACAGAGACGAAGTTTTCCTGACGGCTTGGGTATAATTACTATAGGCGAGGCCCACTGACTCGCAGAAACAGGAGAAATCACCCCACTATCTTGCCAACGTTTAAGTTCTTCGGCAACTGTATCACGCAATGCGATAGGCACTGGTCTAGCTTTACGAAATTTTGGAACTGCAGATTCTTTTAAAGTCACATGTGCCACGAAGTCTTTTGCACAACCTAGTTCCGGCGAAAACAAGTCACTATATTTGTCACACAAAGCATTGATTTTATCCTGAGGCACTATTGACGAAATTTGAAGCACATCTCTTTGAATTGATAAACCAAACAAGTCAAAAGCATCTAGTCCAAAAATGTTCTGTGTCGATTTGGCCTGAAGAACTACAAAAGCAACTGTTTTTGTTACACCTTGAAAAGAGGCGGGCAGGCTACACGTTCCTAGCACGGGAATATTTTCACCTGTATAAGCTGTTAACACTTGCTGTGACGGCGACAATTTTGGCGAACCCAGAAGTTCATAAGTATCTTTATTAATTAATGTAACAGCGGAACCAGTATCAAGCTGAAATTGCACAGTCTTATCTTCTACGGAGAGATTTACAAAAAGTTTGTGCTTCTGGCGCACGACAGGTGCGCGAATGTGGGCAACGTCTGCTACGGTTCGTTTACTGCGCTTGCGCGGGCCGCGGAGTGAAGTAAGCAGCGCAGACTTGGCACACAGGGGATTAACAACACTGTCACTAGATGGCACTACCGCCGGATCGGCGTCCGCGCAATGCGAGGCTACTGCACTAAAATTACTTTCAGTATCTACAACAAGTCTACTGTCACTAGCTACACAGTACTGGGCACTATTACAAGGAGCAGTTGCAGAAGGCACTATTTTCACTACAGGAATGCACTGTTCATAGTCATTTTGCATGTCCCGAACCCGTTTCCGTTGCACTGTTTTACGCGCTCGTCAGCGCTTGCTACGTGGTGCACTATATAGTTTTGCCATAGGCGGAGAACTACTTTCTTGCAATTGAGATCCAAGGAAAGCACTGTTCAATTCCACAGCCCGTATAACATTTACAGAATGAACTGTTCTCGCACTCTGCGAAGCACTGTTTCTAACGGTACCGTTCTTTGAGTTTTTAATTTGCATACACACAGACTGTACATGTCCTGATTTGCCACATTGATAACAGGTTGCGTTGCGACTAGGGCGATGAGCACGCTTGTGGCGAGACACACACTGGGGGCAAGATGTACGTACATTTTTCTGAAATGAGCGTTGGCGCCCGTTATTCAAATTACTGTGTCTAACACTACGGGGCGACCTTTGCGTCGCACTTTTACACTGGCTACTGTTCACTGTCTGTTCAGCACGGCCGGTAGAAAAATAATAATCACTAGTGCTATACTGAGAACTACGGCTAGGAAAGCGTCCGTTGCGGCGCACTGAATTTACACTATGGCTTTGCATTTCTACATCAGCTAAGTCAAAAGTATCATGCGCTTCTATAAGCTGCAGTACACTGTCTAATGAAGGGTCAGGCTGTTTCAGAATTGCTGCTCTAATTCTGGGGTCCTGAATATTCTGCGTAATCGCATCCCTCAACATCACGTCACTATACGAAAGTCCACAAGAGCAAGTAAATTTACATTGGCGGGTTAAGCCCTTCAATTCCGTAATCCACTCTTGGTGTGATTGCTGCGGTAATTTTTTAAGTCTGAAAAATCGGTATCGTGCAGCGGCTACAAGAACTTTTCTCTCATAATGAGCATTCAGTGCATCTACAATTTGTTCAAAGTCTACATCACGAGGAGATGCGTGAGGGAATAGTTTCTGCAATAACACAAATGTTGGAGTTCCTACAGTCGATAAGAAAAGGTTCTTCACTCTCTGACCTGTAATTTGATGAGCCGCGACGAGTTCTTGAAACTGCGCGAAATAGTCACTCCATTCTTCCTCACGTTCGTTGTACTGGCGAAACGTAGGAAGTGTTGCGGCGGCAGGTGTGGGCTGCTGAAGCGGCGGCTGTTGTTGTTGTTGGTTGGCTGCTTGCGCTGTGAGCTGGGCCACCGCCTGGAGTAGCTGGGTAATTTGCGCCGTCTGTAACTGAATAATTTCCATTAAGTTTGGGTTCGGGGTAGTGGCCATGCTGACCGATTAGGCGCCGCGCATACAAGTAACTTATAACAAAACACAAATGCAAGATAAATGAGGACGCTCTGCAACAAAAAAGTCCACAATACACGTAACAAAATATCTTTCCCCAAAATTGTTATAATAAGGGTGGGTGGGCGGGAGCAATTTTTGCGTGCTCCGACTGCTGCTGTCTGGCTGCTGCAAGCGGGCTGATCCAAGGTTCTATCCCATCCTCGTCGCCACTTTTGTGTCCCAACTTCGTCGCCGCTTTTGTGTCCCAGCCTCGTCGTAGGTGTCGGTGGCCGAGTGGAACGAGACCGACACAGGAACAAAGACAGCACGCTGGTGCAGGTACGGAGGGGAGCAGCCAGAAACTATAAACACTCGAGTAAATTAGAAAGAGATATATATTGCACAGAATGTAACAATACTTAACTTTTACATAGTACTGCAGAATGTTGATACATAGTTGTTAGAGGCCTGCCTAGTGCCTGTATGATAGCAAAGTCTTCAATGGTGCCTATCTGATTACGAAGGTCTTAACTCGTTGCTATCTCAGTCCGAAGTGACCGGTGTCTTTCCGTGGTGGCCACGAGCGGGGTTGCAGCAGAGGGCGCTCGTGGCTGTCGTCGTGAGAACGCCGCGCCGTGCGTGCATGGCGGCACGCGGCGAAAGTAGGTGGCGCGCACTTTGTACTTGTGCGACACCACACCGATGAAAAATCGTTTTTAACATACATGGCCACTCCCCCACACTGCAAGGAACTCCTAGAGTAGAAGGCAGCTAACCTGTATCCTGGCAAATGAAGTCTCTGAATTGTCACACCACTTAAAAAGGGCTCTGAAATACCAATAATGTCAAAATCAGTATCAATAAGCAGTTCATTAACTTATCTCTGATACCCTGTATATTTTGATGAAAAACAGTAATTCCCTTATTACTTATATTCTTAGACTTTGTCAAAGGTGGTTCCTTTCTTATAGGGACTTCCTTTAAGCAGGAATACCTATCAGTTGTCTTCAGTCTAAAACAAGTGCAGCCCTAACACCAACTACTACAGGAATTTCTCCATGAGTGACACCCCCATCCCCTACTACACTGTCACCTATGAGCTTTGCCAACCTCCCCGTCCCATACCTATTGAGGTGCAGACCGTGCCTAGTAAAATCCGACCTTTGCATAGTCTCAACTGGCACCACAGCAATGTGATCCATGCCCTCCGTCATTAGCGCCTTCTCAAGCCCCATGTTAACACGGCTGACAGCTGTATTAAGACAAGGCCTATCATGACGCTGAAACAGCCGCACGAAATTCACATTCGTGCCACCAGTTTGAGTTGCTATCCTTTCCAGATCACCACCTATATCATATTCCACGTCCCTATCAAGACTATTCCCGGCCCCACCCACTATAACTACCTGATCCTCTTTTGAGAAATTCCTACATAAGTCCCCTATTTTACAAGTGACCTGAGCTAACCCTGCACTAGGCTTCACTATACTGGTGACCTGGTACTCACTCCCAAATACTTCTTGCAACTGTTGGCCAACACCTCTGCCATGAGAACTGCCTAGCAGCAGAACCTTCTTCTTCCTAAGAGCCCTGTCTACAAATTTCGGCTTCCTGACAGCTGAGGTCTGCTGCGTACTTCCTACACCTACAGCTATAGGAGGTTCATCTTCACTCAACTCTGACAGTTGGTCAAACCTATTTGCAACTTGCAATATAAAGCTATCTGAATACCTTCTCCTAGCTACCTTCTTGCCAACTGCCAGTTCTCATTCTCCAGCCCCCCTTCCCCTCCTCAACCTACCTAGTTCCTCTTCAGCGTTTTTCAACTGCACATGAAGGGCGCAGATCAAACGCTCCTGCTCCTCTATCATCTTATTCCTGCTGCAAATCCTACAGTTCCGGGAGAGACCTCACCAAAATGCCCAATGCCCACTGGCTTCCCCACTGCACTCCCCCCCCCCCCCCTCCCATGAAAATACTTACTACAAATCCCACACTGCAGCCCACTACGCACGACCCTACGACATAGCCCACACTTTTCACTCATGGTAAAATTTCACAATTATTTGTTAAGAAAAACTAGACGTCTACGTTATGAAGTTACGTTTCTACAAAAGAACTAGGAAGTACCTCTTAACTACAGCAATCAACAAACCTCAGTCTCTACAAATCAAGTAACAACAACTAATAGTATCAGAAAAGAGCAAATAACACTACCACAGAAACTTTACACTGTTGCTTGTATAAACAAGTTCAAATTCAAGCGTCACTAATAAACTAACTAAACACAGTGAGAGTACAAGAGTTATCAAATACCGTAACTTAAAGTTTCCCAACCTCAACTACGTTAAAAACAGCAAGTCGCCTGTTGAAAAGTACTAAATTTAATAAACAACTAGCGTGATAACACCTGAAATCTAACTTTAATAATTTAACTACAATAACACAAGCACTTAATGGAACTTAGCTTTCGGAGACCGCTACGGCTGGAACCACTCGCCACCAGATGTAAACAAAGCAGTAAGACGTCGATGCCGGCGCACACGCGAACACAAATAACACCACTTAAAGCAAATACGGCACAACAAACGCTAAAGTAACTGACGATCCTTTACTAGAACACCTCTATATTGAATATTATCGCGAAATAACAGTTAAAATAATTATGTTAGTCCTAAAATTATATAAAAAAATCGAGAGCGATGTGGACAGCAGTCCAGCACTCGTGACGCCATGCCAAAGTTTCATCTAGTAATAGTATCTTCAGCCATACTTGGTTACTCATTTGTTTTTATAAATAATAACGTTTAAATAAAGACAAACATTTTATTCGTTAGTTACATGATGGGATTTCCTGTAAAATTTCATGATCAAAAATTTCCATTACAAAACGACGTATCTATGTATAACAGCACAGGCGTTCGCTGCGCATAGGGGCGTACTGATGTGAGGGTGAAAGATCGGGGTGAGAGTTTAAATAGGGAAAGTTTAATTTTTAAAACTCACAACCACCAACTTATTCCTAAACATGCAAAAACACTGGAACTGTGATTGCTACTGTTTGACTCGTTTTCTAGGGGATGATATCACACATTCGCAGCTTTCCTTTCCTGCATATGATTAACAAAAAAATTCATAATAAAGTAATTTCATGTGAGAAAAGGGTCTACTAACTACTATTTTTGAAAACACGTGAAAGTTCACTTTATGTTGTTTATTACACCATATTAAAACCCTGTGGCTGATACGTCTGTACGTCGACACATTTATCAAATAAAGTTATAGCTTGTGAGCCCCCAGAAAAAATGAATATTTGTTGCAAATTGTTTTCACACCATGTGCCTGTCTCAAACACCGTTTATGTTCATGCCTTTGCGACGACACGTGTTACATTAACAAAACACAGTCACTTTAATTTAGTGTGATGCACACCTTGTTCCACCGGCTAAATATTCACAACACACAGTAGCACTCGATACAACTTGGTGCAGTCTACGACGAGCAACCACACTTGGCAATTGCCACACAAAAAAATCTATAGTCTCCACCTGGAGATCCACATGCCGATTGTGCAGAGCGACGCCGCCCGGCCAGCTACACCACTCGCTCCCGACTCGTCACTACCTGCCCGCACGCGCGTGCACCAAAAGCCCAACTGCCGGGTTTTTTCCCTATGTCATCAGCTTCCCCATGTGAGCTGTTCTAACCGACTTGCCAACGTACAGTGCTCAGCCAATACATTTCTAAAACTTTACTTAAAATCAAAATAATTACACTACACATTAAACAAAGGTCTTCTTAGTTTTTTTATATTTGTATAAACATCCTTTGTACTATTTGTTATAATCGTGCAATTTCTTATATCACAGATAAGTGATTGAATACTTCAAGATAAAATACACAAGATTAATTGAAAATAAAATGAGAAATAGTTAATATATTATTTTTATAAACAAACATTGCCATGCTAGTTGTGCAACTGTCTTGTATTCATTGGTAATTTATTATTTTTCATTGTGAATTAAACATATTACGTCAGACGTGATTATATCAGCTAATGTATTGTTTATTTGTCAACAGGCTATTTTGTAATGAAGGCCTTAAAGATTCCTAACTGCATCGTATTACTTCAAATGCAAATAGTATTAGAATATTTTATTTCACGCTGTGCACTGCACTGCGCCTGGCACTCGCCATTGTCCCTCTCTCCCCTCACCGGAAACTAGCCTGGAAAATCCTAAGCTGGAACAAGCCACCAACGATGGCCTGCTCGCCGCCTCCCTTCAGCTACAAGCACACAGCAAATCTCAACGTGGAGAATTTCTGCCCATGTTGTCACCCAACTGCGTACATACATTGCTACCACAATTATTAAGGTTACAATTGTGTAACATTTGGTGCATTGGCATGGTCAATGTTTGCAGTGAACTTCATACTGTTTAATTACAAATGCTATTAATTACCAATATTTCTAATGGGCGGTAATCTCACACTGTATAGGTTACACATAATACAGCAACATCGAATTTGGCCATAATCTTCTTCCTATAGCCTGGTGCGTGTGATCAGTTATATCAGCTTCCATACCACTCATGCCTAAAGTAGTGTCGAAAACAGAGTCAATACTTTGCAACATAATCTGCTTTGGCATAGCGCAAGTAACAGTGCTGCGGTCGTAGTATCTTCCTAACTAAAACTAAACGAACACTATGGAGAAGCAGCCTTTAATGGAAATGTATTACTATATTTTCTGTGTAGCCATTGAAAGTCGAACAGGTATAAACTGTGACTGAACTTCTCCACTCTTAGCCAACAGTAACTGTCAATTGTAGTAGCAAAAAAATAGCCCGACGTTCTCTTATGATGATGTTTCACGTCCACAGACAATAAAAGAAAAAAAATGTTCAAAAGTATGTTAAGCTTATGGGACTTAACTGCGGGGTCATCAGTCCCTAAACTTACAAACTGCTTGTAAACTAACTTATACTAACTACAACACAAACATTCATGCCCGAGGTAGCATTCGAACCACCGACGCGGGACGCACGATCCGCAACGTGGCTCTCCAAACCGCTCGGCTACTCTCGCGCAGTTCACAGTCATTTAGACAGAAATAGGAGAGGACATTATCACAGTATTTCTCTGATTGTATTACGGAAATCATTAAAAACGTACATCAGTTTGGCCGAATGGAGAGTAGCTGGTTGTCAATACTTCGCGCCTTGGTGTGCCGTAACCCCTTGTGGCATAGACAGCTTACTGTGAAACCACCGTCTCAACCTAAAGCCCTAAAAAGACTTTTAGAATGAAAGTCTCTGTGGTCAAAAGACAATCCAATAATCCGCATTTGCCTGTTCATAGAAAATCGAAATGATGTGCAAAATGTAGTTAAAGAAACTCACATAGGGCGAATGGTCATGAAAAGTGTTTGATGGCGGATTGTGCTTAACTAATAAAAACTAATTTTTGAAATATCAGGAGATATAGAACGAAGTGCTGTGTGTAATGCAGAAATTTTGCATAAAACGATTTTTTGCTTTAGTTTGAAACAAAAAATAAATAATTTATATATATGCAGGGTGTTTCACTAAGATGTGTTTGCCTCTGTAACTTATAAAATAATAGGCGACGGGAAATTTTAATGCGGTAGGTCAAACAGAGAAATGTTACATTTTCTGCGGAGCTATGAACATAGTTTATTGTATCATTTTCCAAAGAGTTACAGCACAAAGATATAATTTTTTTAAATAGAACAACAGTTTTTACTATCGTGCATTGGATTCGTTGAAACCAGCTGCGTCCAAATCAATTTAAACTACATTCCTATCACTGTTAGTTTGGGAGCTACAACCCTTCAAAGTTTCAGGGGCAGATACCACACGCTGTACATAATACATGGCTGTGTGGTGGGGTTGGGGCGCCATGGTCCTCATTCATGGCCCACGAGGTCGCCCGATTTAACACCAGTAGATTTCTTTTTGTGGGGATATCTAAAGGATCGTGTTTATGTCACTGAGCCCAAATCCCCAGATGATATAAAACGGCGCATCGAGGACGCATGTCGCTCCGTCACACCGGCGATGTTACATCTCGTACGCAGATCCTTTCGACGGCGCATTGCATTATGCATTGAGGAACATGGACACACATTTGAACATCTCATGTAAATCAACTTCCCATCGCCATAACATCCATCACCCACCACCCAGCCATGTATTATGTATAGCGTATGGTATCTGCCCTTGAAATTTTGAAGGGTTGTAGCTCCCAAACTAACAGTGATAGGAATGTAGTTTAAATTGATTTGGACGCAGCTGGTTTCAACGAATCCAATGCACGATAGAAAAAACTATTGTTCCATTTAAAAATTATATCTTTGTGCTGTAACTCTTTGGAAAATGATACAATAAACTATGTTCATAGCTCCGCAGAAAGTGTAATATTTCTTGTGTTGACCTACCGCATTAAAATTTCCCGTCACCTATTATTTTATAAGTTACAGAGGCAAAAACACTTTGTGAAACACCCTGTATATATATAGTGAAATAATAAATGTTAAAAATTCAAAATTAGTGGACTCTTTGAAAGACATTGAAAAATACCTTTTGTCAGAGTGGTTTCACGGCGAAACCAACTCTGTATATTTTTTATAAAAATTGAAATAAAAAAATGTAATGTGCTTCAGTAAGAAAACAAAGAAGGATAAAACCAAATTTCAATGCCTATCATATCCAAAAGTATTTGTGTGCCTCAATGGGTTAAAACATTATGTTCACAATAAATTAAATTGTGAACTTTGTAATGGTACTGACACAATAATTGTTGCAGCCTCATAGAGATCTTCTGTGTTCTCTCACTAAACATTGCCAGCTAAAAAAAATATATAGCTCGTTTTTATTATATGATTGGCTACAACTAGGTAACGTTCGTTTCCAATGATCACCCTAATCTTTTTCCTTCCTTCCTTCCCCCACATGTAATATTTTGTGGAGCAAGTCATATGTTAGGGCCTTAATCGCTTATTACGCCAAGGCATCTATCCAAAAAATTGTAAATTTTCCGTTTTTATGTGTATCATTCTAAGTTGATCAATGCAGCATTTCCCTCAAAAATTAAAACTGTTGGGTAACGCTGTTGAAACACGTCCACTGAATGTGTGGTCGTGATCCATTTTGTGTTATTCATTCCTCTAAAATGTTTGTCCGCCATTAATGTTGTCTATTTGTATTGAAATTATCTTATTCCTTTATTAATGATCAATGTCCCATGTTTATATATGTTTCCACCCGTGTGATTGAACTTGTGTGTTCCTATGAATGTGTAAGGTTGCTTTTAATATTGACTGACTGCCGCGCAATGGCTTACAGTCGCCACCTTGCGCTTTAGGCCTTGTTTACTTTAGTTAAGAACGTATGGCTTCGTATGTCGTCAGCACTGTCGTCTGCTGGGTGGCCAGAGACAAGCTTACTTGGCAAGATGGCGAGGTGGTCTGTTTTTAGTGTAGTACCAACATAATTATGGACAAAAGAGGTGACAAAAGAGCTCTAGTAGAGGGTATTATCTTCTTCAGGTAGCGAGGGTTGGTAGACAGTAGGCTCCGAACGCACTCTGCATTGCTTTAAGCGCGCCTACATCCGGTGCGTGAATGGGAATGTTTTACACATGGCATGAGGCTTCAGTCTTTCCGCGACCGCTGAAGTAACTATTTCATCGAATCATGCTGAGGGAATGGCATTCCGTTAGAACTTTACTTTCATTGTGATCAGACAGTCTTGGTTTATCAGTGATAGTTTTCTTGGGTAATTCTTTCGCTAAGTGAGGCAAAGTGTTTCTTAATTTACAGAACTCGAGTAATTCAGTTTAAATTTAGTATTTTCATTCCAGTAATGATTTTGTGTTCGTTTTTCTCAAGTCAGAATACATGTGTGTGGCCTTCAGCCTTTTCATAAACTTAGTATGTTTGAATGTCCTTGCTGTTTTTAACTAACGTTTCCATCGTGTCTGTTTCCGTGAGTATGCTAAATTTTTTCTCAGATCTTCTGGATTGATTTCGTCTTTCCTGTCTTGGTATGACTGATGCTTTCATGGTGCTTTCATTACAGTCTTTACTTTGGCCTTCAGCCATGCTTTCTTCTACATGAATTCTCATGTGTGCTTTACTCGATTATTGTAAATTAATTTCTTTTTGTAAATTATATGTAATTCACCATGGTCGTACACCATGGCCGGCCGCGGTGGCCGAGGGGACTGAGGCGCTCCAGTCACGGTCTGCATGGCCACTACGGTTGGGGGTTCGAATCCACCCTCGGGCATGGATATTTGTGCCATCCTTAGTCTTAGCTAGTTTCTTAAGTAGTTTGTAAGCTTAGGGAATGATGACCCCGTAGTTAAGTCCCATATGTTCTACAAACATTTAAACATTTTTCGTACACCATGTGGTACGTAAGGATAGTATGCCGCTGCCTCACTCCACATGAGTTCGTTTGGTGCATAGTTTGATTTTATTTGTGCTTCAAGACACCTGCCATCTCGTCAAAAGCCACCAATGCTTCACTTTGCCGCTGCTATGAAGTTTTGCTGCATGAGTAATGTGTCACCAGCATTATGCACGTGTCTGTCAGTGAATGAATGTGTTTACCTTTATCCACTGTGTATTTGCAAATTTCCTCCCACGTACCTCCATATTCATAAAGGGCAGAAACAATTTTATTACGGGCAGTAACTTTATGATTTAATTCACTATTTTACAAGGTGTGTGCTTTATTGAGCTTAATTTGCTCTCCCCACATTTATTTGCTTGTTAATTTTATTGAATAGATAATGATTTAAAGTATCAAACCTCTGCTCTATAATTTCATGCTCGCCATTCCATGTTTAATTATCTACTCCCTTTTATATATATTAATAGCTGAAAACTCAGCATTGTCCGAGTATTTATTTATTTATCAAGCCTTAATTACATGCAAACTTTTGTTAAAGGTCGCTAACTATTCCCATTTTCCAATCATTGACACATAAATGTGGGTAGTCTCAAGCAGTGGCCTCTCATTATTTATGACGTCATATCTCCTGAGCTATGTGTCATGCTCTTTTGTTTTTGAGTTTGGAACCTTCAGGGGTGAACAGTTCACCAAAGTTTCATTTCATTCGAATTAATGGTTTATGAACACATAGAGGACATACAGACAAACATTCATTTTTATATACCAGGTGATGAAAAAGTCAGTATAAAATTGAAAACTTAATAAATGACAGAATAATTTAGATAGAGAGGTAAAAATTGACACAAATGCTTGGAATGACGTGAGGTTTTATTAGAACCAAAAACACAAAAGTTCAAAAAATGTCCGACAGGTAGCACTTCATCTGATCAGAAAAGCAATAATTAGCATAACAAATTAAGACAAAGCAAAGATGTTCTTTACAGTAAATACTCAATATGTTCACCATCATTCCTCAACAATAGCTGTAGTCTAGGAATAATGTTGTGAACAGCACTGTAAAGCATGTGCGGAGCTATGGTGAGGCATTGGCGTCGGATGTTGTCTTTCAGCATCCCTATAGACGTCGGTCGATCAAGATACACTTGCAACTTCAGGTAACCTCAAAGCCAATAATCGCACGGAATGAGGTCTGGGGACCCGGGAGGCCAAGCATGACGAGAGTGGCGGCTGAGCACACGACCATCACGAAACGACGTGCCCAAGAGATCTTTCACACGTCTAGCAAAATTTCTTTTTTGTTCCAATAAAACTCCATGTCATTCCAAGCATGTGTGTCAATTTTTACCTCTCTATCTACATTATTCTGTGATTTATTAAGTTTTCAAATATAGACTGACTTTTTGATCACCCAGTATGTACATTTGTGTTTGTTAAAACGTTGGTTGCTCCCTTAAGGAGTGATCAGTTAGATAAATTTCCGTTGCGCAAGTACTGTGGCCACTCGTAAAATAATTTAGAGCAGCAGTGATCGTTTTAACTTGCATTTACAGATCTCTACTACCCGAGATCCTACATAGTAAATTTAACTAGCTACTATCACTGTCAGTTTCCCGCTTACTCTAGACTAGGGTTGGCGGTTTTACGTTATAACGATTTTTTCATCTCCAGTTTAACCGCACTGTAAAAACCGTTCGAGGTAACCGTTTTTTTTAAATACCGGTTTTCGCTGTTTTATTATTATTTCTAGTAACAATTGTAGGAATCAAAATTTGAAAAATTTTAAGACTTTTTCAGACATTTGCATTATACGTCACTTCGAGATATGTACAATCAAAATATCTGGTAAAATAGGGAACTGAAACAGAACTTGATCCACCTACCATTCATTGCTTTAGCAAAAAGTAATACAGGGTTCAATACTACAAATGATCACTAGTTTTCTCCAGCTGATTCTGAATCTTGGCTGAAAATTTTTGTAATCAAGGATCACGTCACTATTTGAGCGCTGCAAGTAATCAGTACTAAAGAGTGAAAATGGGGTTAGCGAATTCTTTTTTCGTGTTAATTTGGCCGTTTCCAAAGGCTTCAAAGAGATACAGGTATGTAATGTAAACACAGGCAACAGATCAACATTTTCTGTTTAAAGTTTTAACCAACGTAAGATGGACGTAACAAACACTCTGTTGTCCAGTGATCTCACAGCGAAACCATCTCAAAATTGAAATTTTTAAAATAATTGTAATGTGCTTCACTAAGGAACCATGTACCATCGCTGACTGAGCTGTCAAAATAGCTGTCAAAACACGAAAATGTTTAAAAATTAAATTTGGAATTTGAGTGGTATCTAAGATATAGTCAATGTGTTCGTTATTAACAGCAATAAAATAGTCAAATCATTGTGACAGCAAATAAGATAACGAAGTTACAAGGCAGTAAAGATTAATAAACCTGAAGATGGCAGTTGCAGTTAAACAGGCCTGTCGGAATCCTATAGATATTATAAATGCGAAAGTTTGTATGTTTGTTACCACATCACGCTACAACTGCAGCACTGATTTAGATGAAATTTCATATAGAGATTTCTTATGTCTTGGATTAGGACATAGGCTACTTTTCAAAATGTTTATTACAGTTTATTTATTTGAAATATATCCATAGAAATACTAACGGTTGTAAGAAGCTTCTAATACAACAGCAGAGGAGCTATGTAGTGTATGTCATGTTTAGCCGCGATGGTTAACACGTTATGTCATAAACTTCCATTATTTTGTGCAATGGTTCGCGTCCTGCTATAGTGAAATTTTTTTCTTTGTTATTGTTATCTTTTTTACTTTCGAATATACAAAAAGATTCTGGGATACTGCCAAGACGGTTTAACTGACATATATTTGAAAACCACTTCTGCACTGTTGTAAGCTCGGAAGATAACCTAATTAATGAGGTTTTTCCAAGTTTACATGGCAACTTGAGCAATCAGGAATGGTTATGTGAAAGAGTTATCTTGGCACCTAAGAATAAATCGGTGAGAAATATCAATAACAAAATTATTGCTCAAGTACCTGGTGAGGTGACTACTTACATGTCAATCGATACAGTGATGACAACAGACGACGCAACTTCATACCCTGTAGAGTTCCTAAACTCGTTAGAGCTGTCAGGGGTGCCATCCCACAAGTTGGAGCTGAAGGTGGGTGTGCCTGTTTTATTGATGAGTAACTTGGATGCACCACGATTGTGCAGTGGCACCAGGTTAGGTATCACGGACCTGAGAAGGCATATCGTGCAGGTCACCATCATCACCGGTGGAGCCAAGGGAGAGACTGTATTAATACCACGAATTCCCATCATCCCAACAAACTTGCCATGCCAGTTTAAAGGATTACAGTTCCCATTGAAAGTGGCCTTCTCGATTACTATAAACAAGAGTCAAGGACAAACATTAAAATTGGCAGATATTCATCTGGCCACCCCATGTTTCTCGCACGGACAGCTCTACATAGGCTGCTCCCGTGTATCGAGAGCTAGAAATCTCTACGTATACTCGGAGAACAAGAAGTCTCGAAACGTGGTTTACAGGGACGTATTGCAATAGATTTTTGGCTCTCCATCCGTTCCAAGACAATTATATATTCCGTGCTGACAATGTCGCAAACAGTCATGTAGTTATTTATGCCCTTTCTTGGCACTTTAATGTCTTTGATACAGCAAAGTTTCTTAAAAAGTCGGTATATGACATATATGATGCAGCGGGCCCAGATTAATGCAAAAACACTGTGTTCTTGATGACCCATTGGTAAAAACAGTAAGATCGCAAGATAACTCATTCATTAAAGTGGCCGCTTTCGGCACATTTAGCCGCGGCGGAGTGGCCAAGCGCATTGAGGCGCAAAGTTCCGATCCGCGAGGCAGTTCTCCGTCGGGGGTTCGAATCCGCCCTCGGACATGGATGATTGTGTCGTCTTCATTGTAAGATAGTTCCTAAGTAGTTTGTAAGTTTAGGGACTGATGACCCCGCAGTTAAGTTCCTTATGCTAAACAAACATTTTTTCGGCATATTTAATCGGCCATCATCACACTCGGTATGGCGCCATTTAAAACAGCCGATGCCCGGCGACGACAGCGAGGAACTGGAACTACCGTATGACCACACAGAGGCAAGTCTTGGGCACCGTACGTGCATCTGCGTTATCTAATGGTTACGCCACAGCCGGCCGCGGTGGCCGAGGGGACTGAGGCGCTTCAGTCACGGTCTGCACGGCCACTACGGTCAGGGGTTCGAATCCCCCCCTCGGGCACGGATATTTGTGCCGTCCTAGTTCGTAAGTAGTTCATAAGTAGTTTGTAAGTATAGGGACTGATGACCACGTAGCCGGCCGCGGTGGCCGAGGAGACTGAGTCGCTCCAGTCACGGTCTCCACGGCCACTACGGTCGGGGGTTCGAATCCCCACTCGGGCATGGATATTTGTGCCGTCTTCAGTATAAGATATTTGATAAGTAGTTTGTAAGTTTAGGGACTGATAACCCCGTAGTTAAGTCCCAAAAGCTTAACAAACATTTGAACATTTGATTTTGATGACCACGTAGTTAAGTCCCATAAGCTGTACAAACATTTGAACATTTTGGAGTTACGCCACAAGGCAGTAATTGCAATGATGCCTGAATAACAGCTGTACCAGTTCTTATACCATGCGTTTGTTGCTCGTTTCTGACACGGGTTTGTTCTTAAGTTATCACTGATCGGACTTCCTAGTTTCTGCGATAACCTAATATTTCAGAGGAGGGGAAATTGTAGCAATAAATATTGCTAGTTTTTAATTTCTTAATTAATTTATAAACAAAAATACATTTAGAATCACATCTACAGAAAGGAATTATATCGGTGTTTTTATTTGGTTATTGGTAATAACTAAAACATCGGTTGCATCCTACACCAAATAATAACGAATAAAAAGTTATTCAGAACTAAAATAACGGTATCTGGCGAGGGGAAAGCGCAAAAAGATTAGAGACAGAACGACAAACGAACCAAAACTGCAGCACAACTGCACAATAAAGTCTCGTCTTCGAAAACTGCACACGTTAAAACATAAACAGAAACTGCTGTACTGTCTGTTATTTAGCCTAGGCGTATGATTGTGCACAGTTCCTGCCTTTTCCCTGCATATACAAGAAATAAATAAAAATATTCAAAGTTCTGAAAGATGAGGGTGTGTAAATCAAAACATCAACACTATTTCAGTTTAAATAATGTAGTTCGGTTTATTTCTAATTCCTTAATCCCTGATGGCTGATGCCTCTGGCCTCTGTCACATTTAACTTAACTCTGTTCATAGCTAGTGAGCCCCCATAAATAAAATGTTATTTGTCACTGACTGGATTTTTTTTTTTTTTTTTTTTTTTTTTTTTTGTATCCCATCCTCGTCGCCACTTTTGTGTCCCAGCCTCGTCGCCGCTTTTGTGTCTCGTTTCCGTCGTAGGTGTCGGTGGCCGAGTAGAATTTAACCGACACAGGAATAAAGGATGCACGCTTGTGCAGGTAGGAGGTGACCAGCCAGTGGGACAGCAGAAACTAGAAACACTAGAGTAAATTAGAACGAGATATATATTTCTTAGAGACTTAGTAATACTTAACTTTTACATAGCTCAGTACTGCAGAATGCTGATACATAGTTGAGCTAGATGCCTGTCTAGTGCCTATCCGATAACAAAGTCTTCACTGGTGCCTATCTGATTCCGAAGTGTTATCTGGTTCCTATCTCAGTCCCAAGTGAACGATGTAGTTCAGTGGTGGCCACGAGCGGAGTTGTAGGAGAGGGCGCTCGTGGCTGACGTCGTAAGAACGCCGCGCCGTACGTGCATGGCGGCGCGCGGCGAAAGTAGGTGGCGTGCACTTTATACTTGTGCGACACCACAGTTTTAGTTTCTTGATGCTATCAAAACCAAAGTACTTCTACTATTCACTTCGTCTCTCCACAATTAGCATTGTTTCAAGACACAAATTCACATGGTAACTTTCCGCTGAATTAATATCTCAGCATTTACTTCACTTCAGCACGCTCTTCAGCAAGCTACCTCCAAGTAAACACACGCACTCCTTCTTCTTATTGCAGCTACAAAAAATCTTCCATCTCGATAAACTTACACACGTTGAAATCGTGGCATTGACTGATGTTGTGGACCGCCCCGGACACACATACACACACTGAATCAAGATAAATACTGCCGTCGTAGCGGCGAGTAACAGAGCCTCCGGCCAAGCGCTCGGACCACTGACTCGTCTGCACAAACAAACACAGTGCCAACTCGAGGCACAGACCGACGCAGCCCCCACGCAGGTAAGCTACCCTCAGACTGCCCCGTACAAATGCCGCGTGCGCCCTTTTATGCGCGCTAACTGGTTTTACCCCTACGTCATCAAATTCCCAGCCTGAACTGTCCAAACCTAGCCAAGACGCACAGAGTTCAGCCACATACATTTCTAACATTTGCTTTAAAATTGCAATAGTTATGACATACATGAAATAATATTTGCTTATACACTTACATGAACATACACATACTTGCATAAGTTATTTAAATTGTATACCTGCACATACAATTGGTATTCTATTTAAATGAACATTTAACATAAAAATTACATACTATTTACAGGGATATAATATGAAATAATTATGGAAATAACTTTATATGCAAACATTGCCATGCTATCTGTGTAATTGTCTTGGATATAAATATGGTAGCGACTGGTATCTTATTTTTCTCATAATTAAAATGCGTTTTATGCATCAGATCAACACCTCTCGTAAAATATATTAATATTAGCAGATTCACATAGACAGAATGAATAATGTGAGCCCATGCTCGTATTTGTATCACAGTTGTATAAATATCAACATACGAGATCGTTACATATTTATTTAATGTTTGCTGTATACCTGAGTTCCAGTTCAAATTACTAATTTATCTTACATCAAATTATTTATTAAGCATCATGTTATCATCAGTGAGGCCCATAGAGGTTCCTCAGTACGTAGTATTGCTACAAATTCAAGTAATGTTTGAATATTTTATACTGCGCTGGACGCTGCACCTCAGCCGGTAGCTCCCATTGTCCAGCACTCCCCTGGTAGGACTTAGCCTGGACTTCCCTAATCCAGGAAAAACCACTACCTACTGGCACAGAGTAACATATACAGAGAAGCAGCCCCCCCCCCCAAACCACTGTCATACGCACCCCTCGTAGTTCCGTAAGATGCTAGCAGGTGTCAGGCGGTTCCCTGGCTTAGTACCGGTAGACCACACTAGAGGCACTTCTGAGGGTAGCGTGGAGGGGAGGCTGAGGGGAGAGCTCGTGCCGCCTGCCACGAGGCCACGGCTGTGTCCGGCGTTTGAGGGGAGGTGGTGGTGGGGGCAGCCGCTACCTGCCGCCTGCTCTGGCCAGTTTCAAGGGCTGCTTCTGACCGCAGCGCCATCATGGGACATCTTACGGAACTGCTTCAGCACCTCCCACGTGGGATTGTGGATTGAACATGTTCCGAAAAAATATGAAAATTGCAAAACATTAGGCATCTACCTGGTTACTATGTTTAGCTCCAATATATTTGTCAAATTTCATTAAAAAATCAATTTGTTGAAGAATAAGTATTGCTTAAGATTAACGCCAAGCCACTTTGGAGACACTATTCCCATAAGCTGCACCGTATATGAACCTAAGTTTAAGAAACTGGCGGAAGACCGCAAATGTAATTTCTTGCAGTGATTTTTTTAAACACAAATACCTACAGTTCATTGTATTTCGTAATTTTTTAGTGGAAATTAAGCAAAAAATAGTGGGTTTAATGTATGACTTATTACTGGATTTGTCAGTATAAGATTGACTACACATTTTATTTAATACTTTTTGTGAGTGAAAATAAATAAATAGCAAATAATATAAGTTTTATTGTATTATTATACATTTTTTATTTAACATATTTTTATATTAGTTTGACATTGAAAATAAAAATAAAAATTGATAAAGAATATGTGGTTTTACTTATGGACCTCGATAAAAATTTTCAAAAGTATCCGGACCCCAGCCAAGATTACTTGCCGACCTCTGACCTAGACTTATAAACTGCTTAAACTAATGTATGCTAAAGCCAACACGCAGACACACACTCATGCCCGAGGGAGGACTCGAACATCCGATGGGGAGCAGCCACGCACTCTGCAGCAAGGCGCCTCAGAGCGCACGGCATTTTTGCACTTAGCCTTCAAAACAAGAATAACATTACCGTTTACCTAAGATTTCGTACGGTGCATGGCGGAGGATACCTTTCACTTAACGTAGACAACGCTTCAGTGATCACCATGACACTTCAGATGTGTTATATGTTTCACAGACGGAGGAGGCAACGGATTGACGAGGTGGGGGAGTAGTTGCACAAAAAAGACGAGGAGGTGATTGGCAGAGAGAGTAGTAGAAGACTAGGAGAGTAATAGAGAGAGGGAATATGACGAGATAAACAGAGAGAGAGAGGGAGGGGCGGCCAGGACTGGAATATGAAAGTACCTGGACGACACCGGGCTTTCAGTTGGTATGTCAGTAACGCAGCGATTATTACTAATGTTCGCAGTGGCATACACTGGAAATTAGGCGCCCCTGTTATGTGTGTGCTTCAACGCCTTCCTTCGTTCGTTCCCGCTGTAGTTCTGCGACTATACCGCGTCCGAGTACGGTAGCCCTGCTGTCGGTTGATACTCACGGACGTTAGACATCAGAAATGCGCTCCGTACACTCGCTTGCAAATCTGGAATGGGCTCTCTAAATGTTCAAATGTTTGTTAAGCTTATGGGTCTTAACTGCGGGGTCATCAGTCCCTAAACTTACAAACTACTTATGAACTAGCTCATACTAAAGACGGCACAAACATCCATGCCCGATGGATTCGAACCTCCGACGGGGCACGGCCTCGCGCATCTTAGCATAGCGCCTCAATGCGCGCGGCCGCTCCGCCGCGACGCGGGTCCTCTGACGTCATCCCATACTAACTGCTTCCGTGAGCTCACAAGCTACTCGCTTGTCTCCGCCTCCCCGTATAACTGGACCATGTCGCTTGAGTTTCTTGTCGGCATGGAACTACTGCGGTGTACAACAACGGGAGACTTCGGACAATTACACACACACCATTCGTTTGCGTTCCGTAGTTTTCGCTGCAGAGCGAAATATTAACACACACACGCGTAGAATTTTATATACACCGATTAACTTTCCATCCCAATATACTCCACCCTATTATCATTATCAACCCTCAAGCAACAATGCAACTAATAAAACCATTTTCAAAGAGTACATATAATTTTCAAAGAGTAATTATTGTTCCGCATTTCGCGTTATATTCTTCAGATTACTAATTAGCTATCAGATCGCTATAAAACCGTGCCTAAAACCTTCCTCAGGTATAAATTAGTAACTCTACAAATATTTAAGTCTCAGTGTCTTGTCGTTCGGACGTGATAAGCGTACACCGAATACACATTCACATTAATATATATATATATATATATATATATATAGCTAAATAGCTATCCGATCGCCATAAAACCGTGCCTAAAGCCTTCCCCGGGTAGAGATTAGTAACTGTACAAATTTTTAGCTCTTTATGTCTTGTGGTTCAGTCGTGATAAACGTACACCGAACAGACATTCACATTTATAGATATAGATTATATAGAAACCCAACCGAATCCCCCAAGGATCCAGCTTTGAACGCCTTCCCCCAATCGAATCGATACACACTCTTCAACAGCAATGCAATAAAACACTATAACTCATAAAATAATAAATATTGCTTTTACCATCAGTCTGTCCAAATTCCCACAAGAAAACATTGTCCACACTATAGTAAGTTTTGATTTTACAACACTAATCTCCTCTACTGCCGAGAGATGAAATTTAAATAGTAACTCAAAGCAACAAACCATTACTTCCCTTGAATAGCTTCCCTCTTAAATTATACCCTAATTACAACACATTTTAATCCCCAAACATTAAATACAAATTAAATTTCCATATCAACCCTTATATAAATTACTCACGTCACTAAGATCTTCTTATAATTTTCGATACGCTGCAATCTCAAATTATCACATCTTTATTTCTTTTCTTTATTTTTTTTCTTTACCGAAAAATTAATCCGAACTCCTCGCACCAAAATTTGTGCGACAACACTCTTTAAAATACTACAATTCTGAGAACCATCTTCATACTTTTAAACCACTAATTATAGAAACATTTAATAAATAATTTTCATCAATATTATTCCATCAAACTGGCGACCTCCATGCACCAAAATGCGCCCACAAAATTGTTATATAGTAAACATAAATACACTGAAATATCCATCCATAGCTAAGATTTGACATATTCTTTGCCTCTACCCCAGTCTTTATAATATGAGCAACACATTGCTACCTCGTTAATAAGTTCTTGTGTTTCACCTTTCGCTTCATTCCTTCTATTTCAAACTCGAGATACCTTTCTACACAGTTGAGAGATGTTTTATATTTACATATAAAATCTGTACAATATAACATCTATCACCAACCCACTTAGCACAAAACATCTGATATTAAATTCGTATCCACAACATTTAAATTCTAAACTCATTTCCTGCCTGATGGACTTACTCTTCCCCCCTGTAGCTGTCTTAATTGTTACGCTATTTACTGGAAATATAGCTAACTGTTTGTTTTTGATTCTGGTCAGAAAACTTTCTGACACAGCTGGTATGTTACTTTCCGAATCCAGAAGTGCATTTACTCTTACTTTTCCAACATCTATCTCAATTATTGACTGTATAACAATCTGTTCTTCCCTATCTAAAAGATCTTCATGTAACAAGTCATTCTCAGTTTCTCTCCCCTTTTCTTCCATATCAATTGTACACACAGCTTTAGTCCACCCTTCAATTTCGTCGTCCCCATAAAATAATTCTTTAAATTCCTTGTATGCTCCTTTTCACCCTTTTTTCTTTCAAGTTCACTTGCTATTTTGAACTTTTCTTTAACCACATTGAGTTTAAAATCTTCCCATACCACCGCCAGTCAGTAACAGAAAATTCGCGTTCACTTTTGCCAAACCATTCAGCGTTTACCCCTTCTCATAACTCACCATAATTGTCATTATTAGCCGGCCGCGGTGGCCGAGGAGACTGAGGCGCTCCAGTCACGGTCTACATGGCCACTACGGTCGGGGGTTCGAATCCCCCCTCGGGCATGGATATTTGTGCCGTCTTTAGTATAAGGTAGTTGATAAGTAGTTTGTAAGTTTAGGGACTGATGACCCCGTAGTTAAGTCCCATAAGCTTAACAAACATTTGAACATTTTTTTGTCATTATTAACGCTGTCACTTTCTCTTCCCTTCGCAAATTGACCCCACAAATTATATGAATTTACTCCTCGGCATCTCTGTCCTTGTCGAACTCAAAATTGCTTTCATGAATAGGAAAAATCACTATACTAGTTGCTTCATTCACATAATTATTTTCAGAACATATAATATCTTACCCACATAAATCACCGTTCTTTCCAAATACCTCACAATCCCAAACAATAATATCGACTTCAGCCGATGCACTTAAAACCTTATTACATATAGCATTTACCTCCACCGATTTATCATTGAACACATTAGAGTTATTAAAATCTATTTCCAAATAATCACTATGTATTATTTCGCTACCGTATCGCTCCTTATTCAGATCTTCAGTACACTCGTTTTTTGACAATTTCAGTTTCTTATCTGCATCTGTAACCCGCATCAAATTTTCCCCCAAAATATTATCTGTTTCACCAATAATAAACTACCCTCCCTTCACTACAGATAATGGTTCCTTTAACGCAGAATCAACACTTTCATCCATTACCTTCCATTCACAATTCATAACCCCGTCAAGAGCTATTGGATCATCCTCCTCAACAGAGATAAAGGCGCAAATTCCTTCCTCAGTAGCATCTATCTCATTAGCTTCAAATTCACCATATGTCTCAGTTATTTCATTTCCCTTCAACAACCAGCAGGTTGGCATGAAGTGTAGAAGTGCAACGGCGACGACAAATTATTAGTAAACTTTGACATGTGTGTACACTTGCCAGTGTTCGCCAATCTTTGTGCTATCGTCGTCGTTACTGATACCTTATTTCAGGTAAATTTATCTATTTTATACGTTTAATTTTACCACTTCATGACCCGGTTATATGTACTTCATTTACTGTAGGTTAGATTATCATGATGCGTATCCGTTTTCGGCAATAAGCTAATTTTATAAAATTCTGCGAAGGGAGAGTTAAAATCTGTAATTCTTTTAAATTTCGGTGAAGTTATTACTGTTACGATGGCGTAGGATAGGCCCACACTCTAAGTTCTCTTGTATTAGCAGAGTTTAGCCAGCCTAGCCATAACAGGCGGAATTAGCAGCACACCAACTGCTGGGATGGAAACCATGCTGGATATGCCCCCATTACACCTTTGGGTCAAGATGGAGGCTGCAGCTGGTGCATACAGACTCAAATCTGGCAACAACTGGAACTCTTCGGGATATCCAGAATCACACACTAAAATAGTGAGTGAGGTAAATATAGGAAAGGTTGGGGAAATGCCAGCCGACTATATTATAAGCCCATACTGCTTCAACAAGCCTTTCAATATATCAATTGGAAGCAGGGAGCAGTGGGAGAAAATAGTTCGACACCGTACGGGGGATATTGTCTGGTTCACTGACGGGTCATATCAGACCAAGGCGTTGGGGCCGGGGTATATGGGGTGCAGCCAAGACTGGAGGGCGTCATCTCTCTAGGGAAACTGGCCTCAGTATTCCAGGCGGAAATCACTGCCATCAGGGCGTGTGTGGAGGAGAATTTGCGTAGGTGCTACAACGATTGTGGCATCTATATCTATTCAGACAGCCAGGCAGCCCTGAGATCACTGGCAGCTCCTGCAACAAGGTCTAAAATTGTTGCAGAATGTCACAGGGCTCTGGTGGAGCTAGGGGAAAGCAATAGAGTAAACCTATTGTGGGTCCCTGGCCACTCGGGGATCAGTGGCAACGAACATGCCGACAAATTAGCCAGGATGGGGGCAGAGACTCCATTTATTGGACCGGAACCTGTCCTGACAATCACCAAGGCAATGATCAAATTGGAGCTACGTAACTGGCTCAGAAGACAGCACGTAGAATATTGGACAAAAGTCCATCAACAAAAACATGGCAAGGTAATGATGCCAAAGCCTTGTTTTAAAAGAAGCTCTGTAATCCTGGGTCTGAACAGGAGAGAGATTAGACTCATGGTTGGATCGCTGACAGGCCATGGGAATTTCAAAAAACACCTACATACAATGGGAATCACAGAAGAGGACCCTAAATGTAGGCTCTGTGATGACGGTGATGAAACTGCATCACATCTGATCTTCGAATGCATTGCATTGGAGAATAAAAGGCACAGAACATTTGGGACAACCAGACCCGAAGAAATTGTGTCTAATAAAGAACTGGTAAAGGGACTCCTTGTACTGTTAAAGGGCATTGGTTGGCTTTAATAGACATACAGGGAGCGATACCGCACAATAAACTTAGTTTCGGTGCGGGCAGTGGCGGGTTAGACCAAGGCTGTTTTGGCTTCCCTGAAAAATTCAAATCAAATCAAATCTCTTGTATTATGCCTTTTTCGCTGCCAGCCTCTGGCAAGAGATCTTTTTAAGGCAAACTGAACGATTTAAGGTATTACTTTAAGGTCAGTAATAATCCATTTCCTCAGTACGACTGCACATGATAATCCTAGGCGTGTAAAGTTTTGCCCCAACGTGTTTTCTTGATTGGGATGATGCTACAAAAAGGAGAAACGCGTGGTTCTAAATAAAATACTCCCAAGCAAGACTGCGTTTCATTAGAAAATACGAGTAAATAACAAAAATGTTAAGGATCATTATTTATTTACAGAAGTTTTGTATACCATCAGCGTTACTTTTGCCACCAGTTAACCACAGACGACAAGAAAATGATTTGGAAAAAAAAATAAGAAGCAATTACAGTTGGGGACCGGCACTTGATTAGCGTTGAATGGCAGCTAGCAGCAGCAGGAAGCGTGCATCGCTGGTTGCATCCAGTGTGTCTTTACACTCGATTCAAGCGATCATCGCCGTGCACCCTCGCCCGCTGCCAGACAATATGGCTCATTACGTGAACAGCTCGTCGTTACACACGCTTGATTGCAATCTACCTTTATTGTGCATACGCAATGCTGCTTATTATCACCTATCTCGTAATGACGCAGCGTTTCGATAATACTTCATACAGGCGCTCAAAACAAAGTTTATAAAATTACGAGGTTCCTTCACAAATTGGCTCGGTAACATTTTGGAGAACAATGTGCATTATTTTTCCAAACATATGGTATTAATCTGAAGTCTGGATGTTGAATGAGGAATTGTCAATTTTCGAACAAGCTGTAGTAACTGCAGTTTGCCGGCTGCGGTGGCCGAGGGGACTAAGGCGCTCCAGTCACGGTCTGCACGGCCACTACGGTCGGGGGTTCGAATCTCCCCCTCGGGCATGGATATTTGTGCCGTCCTTAGTTGTAGCTAGATCTTAAGTAGTTTGTAAGTTTAGGGACTGATGACCCCGTAGTTAAGTCCCATAAGCTTTACAAACATTTGAACATTTTGAACTGCAGTTTGACATGTATCAAAACTTCTGATAATGTATTGTTACATCTTTTGTGTCCCAGCCTCGTCGCCGCTTTTGTGTCTCGTTTCCGTCGTAGGTGTCGGTGGCCGAGTAGAAAGACCGACACAGGAATAAAGGATGCATGCTTGTGCAGGTAGGAGGTGACCAGCCAGTGGGACAGCAGAAACTAGAAACACTAGAGTAAATTAGAACGAGATATATATTTCACAGAGACTTAGTAATACTTAACTTTTACATAGCTCAGTACTGCAGAATGCTGATACATAGTTGAGCTAGAGGCCTGCCTAGTGCCTATCCGATAGCCAAGTCTTAACTGGTGCCTATCTGATTCCGAAGTGTTAACTGGTTCCTATCTCAGTCCCAAGTGAACGATGTCGTTCAGTGGTGGCCACGAGCGGAGTTGTAGCAGAGGGCGCTCGTGGCTGACGTCGTAAGAACGCCGCGCCTTGCGAGCATGGCGGCGCGCGGCGAAAGTAGGTGGCGCGCACTTTAGACTTGTGCAACACCACAACATCTTTCTGAAAGATATACACGAAACATATCAAAAATTTATAGAAAATACGCAAACCACTTATTTCCACAAAATCACTATAATAATCAACAGATTTTTTTTTTTATCAAACTTGAAACTTAATTTTCACTTCCTTAACGAGTAAAATTACGTAGCGATAATTCACATGCCTCGTAGTTTGAAAGACTCTCGAAATGGAAAGAACGTTAACTTTAATCCTTCCTTTCTGTCCACCAACTTCCATACATTTCTCAGGCTTCCTAACGTCATTACAGCGTCTTTTCTGAGGAAGAAATAATTTACTTTAATTAGATAATCATAATATGAATGAAATATGTATATTATGTTTCATTTCTGTGTAGACATTCCTCTCTTTCCAAATCCAAAATCATGGTGGTCAAAGGAAATGATTGGAATAGAAGAACCATCGAAAGGGAAATGTTAGATTTATATTATACTAGCTTAATCCCGCGGCTCCGCTCACGTGTTGGTAGATGAAATCACACGTAAAAATGCACTCGTTTCGAAGAATCCAATCACGAAATTCAACAATAATGATTGTAATAATATCACAGATCGATCACTTGATGTAATGCGCGAAACGTCAAATGGACTTTTTTAAAGGGATGTATTAAAAGAAATTTATTTTCTATTGCTTTATTTATTTATTCTTATATTTCCTTATTCGTATGCTTATCCTTACAGAGAAAGAGCTGAAGACATTGTAGCATGCATAGACCAAATATATGGTCGGTGGCATCACGTTTCACTGTATGTAACCACCTTGCTAAAGAGTCGCAAACGTCATCGCTGGCCTTCAGTCAGAATTTTTTTTTGATAATTTGACGACTTTCAACCACCATATCTTCCACCCCCTTATAGCTATCGGCATGGAACAGCTATGGTGTACAACGGGAGACTTCGGACGACAATTACATACAGACTATTCGTTTGCGTTCTGTAGTTTTCGCTGCAGAGCGAAATATTAACACACACTCGTGTAGAATTTTATATACACCGATAACTTTCCATCCCAATATACTCCACCCTTTTATCATTATCAACCCTCAAGCAACATTGCAATCAATAAAACGATTTTCAAAAAGTAAATATAATTTTCAAAGAGTAATTATTGTTCCTCAGTTCGCGTTATATTCTTCAAATTAGTAAATATCTATGAGATCGCTTTAAAACCGTGCCTAAAACCTTCCTCAGGTATAAATTAGTCACTGTACAAATATTTAAGTCTCTGCGTCTTGTCGTTCGGACGTGATAAGCGTACACCGAACATACAAGCTGTCCGGTCGCCATAAAACCGTGCCTAAAGCCTTCCCTGGGTAGGTATTAGTAACTGTACAAATTTTTAGCGCTTTATGTCTTGTGGTTCAGACCTAATAAACGTACACCGAACAGACATTCACATTTATAGATGTAGATGTTATCTGAATAAAAAGAATGTACTAAAGTCCCGTCATTCTTAAAGAATTTTCCAATTTTTACTGCCAAACGGAACTTTATCTTTCAGCAGTAGGAGGCAATTCATTTGTAAAAATAATAATTAATAAATAAATAATTTACGGGACCCATGTAAAGCCATTTTTCAAGACGAGCGTTACATTAAGTCACCATCGTTCATAACGTACGGAAGCTATGTTGAGAATACATTGTCTTGGCGGAATAGCCATGCGCGCTAAGGCGCCTGGCTGAGGTACTCGCCGCCGTTCGCCGTCGGAGGTTCGAGTCCTCCTTCGGAAATGTGTGTGTGTGTGCGCGCGCGCGCGCGCGTGTGTGTGTGTGTGTGTGTTTGTGTGTGTGTGTATGTGTATGTGTTGTTGTTGTTCTTAAAATACGTTAGTTTATGACTACTAAGTTAGGCCCCATAACTTTACAAACATTGAACATTTGAGAATACATTATGTCAACAATTGTTTATAATACAAGAAGTATGTTCGCAGTCGGGGACATGAATCATCATCAGCTTTACAATTTATTGGTGACGTACGCAAATTTGTGCCACAGCGGGACTCGAAGGCGGATTTCCGGTTTTCACGGGCGATCGCGTTAACCACTACGCTGTACTTCCGGAGGAACCCGAATGAATGGCACACACTGTCTACTACCTGCGAGTGCTCGGACATTCCAATGGGAAAGCCCCACAGGGAGAGAGGCGTTTATTACAATAGCCGCAAGTCGTCCTGTGGCCCATGTAAGTACAATGTGCTGTGTCAGTGTTTAACGATGGAAAAATGCAAGTGCCCTTCAGATCTGCATGCATGTCGTAAGGTCATTTGCATTCGTTGCATCTATAAACACGGAAATAACACATCATGCAATTTCATGTAGCTTTCTCTCCCATCAACAAGGAGAATAAGAGGTGTTGCGTACGTCATCACAAGTGAAATGACTTCATCACTGAACAGTATGAATGGTACTAATCGGCGTTTCCTGGCAGATGAGAACCGTGTGCTCGGTTGGGACTACAACACGGAACCTTGAATTTCACACGCAATGCTCTAATACAGAGTGATTCTTATTTTGGATATTTGTGCCGTCCTTAGTATTATCTAGTTCATAAGTAGTTTGTAAGTTTAGGGACTGATGACCCCGTATTTAAGCCCCATAAAAAAACTAAAGTAGCCTCCGTCTTTCACCATGGAAAATTTTACGTGGGCCATGACCTTCCTGCCGCGGCGGAGCGGCCGAGCGCATTGAGTCGCTATGCTGCGATGCGCGAGACCGTTCCCCGTCGGGGGGTTCGAATCCCCCCTCAGGCATGGATGTTTGTGCTGTCTTTAGTATAAGGTAGTTTGTAAGTTTAGGGACTGATGACCCAGCAGTTAAGTCGCATAAGCTTCACAAACATTTGAACATGACCTACCTCTTGTTTTGAAGGTCATGTATTCAAAACTTCATAACATAAGAATAAAATTACATATATAGGGTGTTTCACTAAGTGTGTTTGCCTCTGTAACTTATAAAATAATAGGTGACGGGAAATTTTAATGCGGTAGGTCAACACAAGAAATGTTACCCTTTCTGCAGAGCTATGAACATAGTTTATTGTATCATTTTCCAAAGAGTTACAGCACAAAGATATAATTTTTTAAATGGAACAATAGTTTTTTCTATCGTGCATTGGATTCGTTGAAACCAGCTACGTCCAAATCAATTTAAACTACATTCCTATCACTGTTAGTTTGGGAGCTACAATTCTTCAAAGTTTAGGGGGCGGAGGCTATGACAGCGTAGCTGACTGGCTGGTGGTCATGAGACAGTGGGCCGTGCCCCAGGGGATAGCCACTCGGTCAGTCAGCTACGCTATCGCAGCCTCCGCCCTCGGAACTTTGAAGGGTTGTAGCTCCCAAACTAACAGTGATAGGAATGTAGTTTAAATTGATTTGGACGCAGCTGGTTTAAACGAATCCAATTCACGATAGAAAAAACTATTGTTCCATTTAAAAAATTATATCTTTGTGGTGTAACTCTTTGGAAAATGATACAATAAACTATGTTCATAGCTCCGCAGAAAGTGTAACATTTCTTGTGTTGACCTACCGCATTAAAATTTCCAGTCACCTATTATTTTATAAGTTACAGAGGCAAACACACTTAGTGAAACACCCTCTATGTATTACTTGTAAACAAACAACAAACACACAAAGGTACGCTGTTCTTTATATACAGAGTACCCCACCATTCACCTCAAATATCTCTGGTTCAAACATAAAATATTGAAAAACGACTTTCGAGGGCAAGGATGTACTGCAGGAGCTTATGAAAGTAAGTACTATATGATATTCTAAAACGTAAATAAACATTATTTTCAGCAGAATTTTTTATGCAATCAGTTTCTTGAAAAATCACTGAAAGAATGACGCTGATTGCATAGAATTACGTCAATTACATCCCGAGAAATATACTAGGATCGTCCACAAAGCTCCGTTTCTATTTCTATCCGCAGCAGCACTACGATCGCAGATCCGAGCATGCGCTGCAGTTAAATGTTAAAATGTTTGTAAAGTTTATGGGACTTAACTGCGGGGTCATCAGTCCCTAAACTTACAAACTACTTATGAACTACCTTATACTAAAGACGACACAAACATCCATGCCCTAGGGGGGATTCGAATCCCCTTCCATAGCGGCCGTGCAGACTGTAATAGGTGCGCCGCAGACCGCTCGGCCACTGCGGCCGGCTTGGATTATAAGAAGAGGAAAATATCTCGGATGGGATACGTATTACGTAGGAGGTATAAGTAGAATGGGAAAGAGGAGTGTGGCTGTGGAGTTGACGAGCGCTCTAAGGCGCCTTGCTGCGGAGCGCGCGGTTGCTTGCCGTCGGAGGTTCGAGTCCTCCCTTGGGTATGGTGTGTGTGTGTGTGTGTGTGTGTGTGTGTGTGTGTGTGTGTGTGTTGTCCTTAGCATAATTTAGTTAGTTAGTTTAAATAATTTGTAAGACTAGGGACTGATAACCGCAGCATTTAAGTCCCTTAGATCTGAACATTTGAAAAGAGGGAATGGAAGGAGATTAGGAAAACTAATAGATGCGAGGGAAGGAAAAAAATCGCACTGTCGTGTTTTACGGCCCACTTTAGACTTGTAGTTTTATAAGTTTTTGCAAACATTTTGGACCAAAAGTGTGGTGTCGTACAAGTCTAAAGTGCGCGCTACGTACTTTCGCCGCGTGCCGCCATGCACGCACGGCGCGGAGTTCTTACGACGTCAGCCACGAGCGCCCTCTGCTGCAACTCCGCTCGTGGCCACGACTGCTGCATAGGCCACTTGGGAATCAGATAGGCACCAGTTAAGACTTGGCTATCGGATAGGCACTAGGAATCATCAGTAGGCAGGCCTCTATCTAAACTATGTATTCTACTAGTCTGCTGCTCTCCCAGTTAAGTAATGTATTGCTTTGAAATATATCTCTTCTACTAATCTAGCTTAGTGTTTGTAGTTTCTGCTGTCCCACTGGCTGGTCACCTCCGTACCTGCACACCCGTGCATCCTATTTTCCTGTGTCGGTCTCTCTCTACTCGGCCACCGACACCCAGGACAACCGGCGGAAACGAGACGCAAAAAAGAATAATCTAAATAATAAAAAAATAATTAATAAGTGTCTGAAACCCCTTTAGGGAACAAAAATGTAGGTAGTGGGGGGTTCCGAGCCACAGATCTTCAGTATCACAGTCCCACGCGTTGCCCACTAAGCTACGACAAACATTTGAACATCGCGTTTTTTTAATCTCATGCTATTAATGGCCGATGTTAACTGATGCTAATATGTTATTTGTAGATACTAGATTATCATTTATCGTACGAAGAACGACGTGTTTTTGTTAATTCTTCAGTGCCGGCCGCGGTGGCCGAGGAGACTGAGGCGCTCCAGTCACGGTCTGCACGGTCACTACGGTCGGGGGTTCGAATCCCCCCTCGGGCATGGATATTTGTGCCATCCTAGTTCGTAAGTAGTTCATAAGTAGTTTGTAAGTTTAGGGACTGATGACCCCGTAGTTAAGTCCCGTAGACTATACAAACATTTGAACATTTAATTCTTCAGTGCGCCATTGCTTTGAAATGACAATGAGTAAGTTACAATAAGAAAATCATCAAATACGCAACGCAAGATGGCGTATGCCAGAGAGAGTTCTGGGCGACGAATGTCACGTGACATCTGCGTACGGCTGGTTTTCGTTAATTCAATGGAGGGTGTTAAAACTCCCTTATTTTTGTAAATATCTCTCAAACGATACGAGATATGAAAAAAACACAAGGGAGCAAAGTTGTAGAGAATTTTCTCCTCTACAAATTCGTTTATTCAATTGGCCCACTTTAGGTTACGGTAGTAGCACTAAAAGTGGGCCTTTGCGATCGTCTTTTGACAGCTCCAAATTTAAATGAAAATAACGGCTTAACTATTCATCTGACATGAAAATTGAATAACGGATTTGTAGAGGAGGAAATTCTCTAAAACTTTGATCTCTTATGTTTTTTTTCATATCTCGTAGCGTTTCAAAGATATTTGCAAAAATAACGGCGATTTTTGGGATGTATGTCTGTCTGTCCGTCTGTCTGTCTGTCCGTCCGTAACGTGTTCCCCGTTTTTAAGACGAACCGTTCAACCGATCAACACCAAATGTTACAGACATGATTGTAGGCCGCCAGAGACCAGAACCTCCCTTTTTCAAATTTTTCGGACAAAAAATACGGTAGTAAAACCAAAAACTACCGTTTGTAATTAATTGTAATTGCAAACGAAGCGTTCATCTGACACGAAAATTGAATAACCAATTGGTAGAGGAGCAAATTCTCTACAACTTATCTCCTTTATGTTTTTTCATATCTCGTATCGTTTGAGACATATTTGCAAAAATAACGGAGTTTTGACACCCTCCTTTGAATTAACGAAAACCAGCCGTTCGGAGATGTCACGTGACATTCCACACATATTTGATGATTTTCTTATTGTAACTTACACGTTGTTATTTCAAAGCAACGGCACACTGAGGAATTAACAAAAACACATCGTTCTTCCTACGATAATTGATAATCTAATGTCTACAAATGCCATATTAACATCAGTTAACAACGGCCATCAATACTATGAGATTAAGAAATGCTGTATCGATTTATAGCCGTAGTGTATTGTGCAAGGTGCTGGACTGTGACGCGAAAGGGCGGTGGTTCGAAACCCGCCACTACCCATTTTTTTTCCTAAAAGGGTTTCCGACACTCTTATTAATTAATTAATTATTATTTTGGTCCAAAATGTTTGCAAAAACCTATAAAACTACAAATCTAAAGTGGGCCATAAAACATGTCTCCGATTTTTTTCGTGTCAGATGAACGGTTCGTTTGCAATTACAATTATATTACAAAAGGCTTTTTTTATTACTTCCATATTTTTTGTCCGAAAAATTTGAAAAAGGGAGGTTCTGGTCTCTGGCGGCCTACAATTATGTCTGTAAAATTTGGTGCTGATCGGTTGAACGGTTCGTCTTAAAAACAGGGAACACGTTACGGACAGACAGACATTCCAAAATCGCCGATATTTTTGCAAATATCTCTCAAACGATACGAGATAAGAAAAAAAATTAAGAGAGCAAAGTTGTAGAGAATTTTCTCCTCTACAAATTCAGTTATTCAATTTTCGTGTCAGATGAACGGTTCGTTTGCAATTACATTACAAACGGCTTTTTTTGGTATTACTACCGCATTCTTTGTCCGAAAAATTTGAAAAAGGAAGGTTCTGGTCTCTGGCGGCCTACAATTATGTCTGTAAAATTTGGTGCTGATCGCTTGAACGGTTCGTCTTAAAAACAGGGAACACGTTACGGACAGACAGACATCCCAAAATCGCCGACTTTTTTGCAAATATCTCTGAAACGATACGAGATAAGAAAAAAAAATTAAGAGAGCAAAGTTGAAGAGAATTTTCTCCTCTACAAATTCGGTTATTCAATTATTGTGTCAGGTGAATGGTTAAGCCGTTATTTTCATTTAAATTTCGAGCTGTCAAAAGACGATCGCAAAGGTCCACTTTTAGTGTTACTACCGTAACCTAAAGTGGGCCAATATACTAGTAAATGAAGGAAAATTCTCGGTATTGCGAGATATGGAGGATGTCCAGTTGATATCTACCTGAGGACAGATTTACTGAAAGAAGAGAAAGATGCAAAAGGTAATGTTACATGCACGAATTCAGGGCCCACTCACCGTTTTAATTTGCCAGAAATTTTCAAACCAAGATACGAGTTTGCGTGCGTGATCGGTTGTGTTGGAGCGGTAGCCCGCGGGTAGCACCTCAGGTGGGCTCACACGCGGTGGCACGCCGGGGCGCGGATCGATTTCAAGTTGCCGCGTGGGCGCCGACAGCCGGCATCCGGGGTTTCGGCCAGCACAGCCACAAATCAACAGCTGCAACTCACACATTCCACCGTGCGGCACCACACGCTATCGTACTGTAAATTTATAAGCTAAAGTTACCTTCACTCCGCTCTCATGTCACCATTTCGTTGTCCATTCCACACACAGCTTAATTTAAAGGGATTGCGTAATATTGTGTAAGCATTAAAATTATTGGCTTTCCTTTTTTCTTAGCTCACTTGTATGTTACTGCGTAACTGGTGACGAATAAAAATTTAATACAAATAAACAACCCTGAGGCGGAATTTCGTCTCGAATATGCCAAAGACAATAATGATAAATCTGAAGAAAAGGATTAAAATTTGTTATGCGGCCGGGAATCGAACCCGGACCTCCATGCTTACTAGGCAGACGTCTTACCGTTTTTTTATTTTTTATTTTATTTGTTTTTTGTTTGTTAGTGAATGTGCAATATTTATTGATAACGACATTTCTTCGGAAATTTTAATTAATTGTACTAATAACATATAGAATAAATGGTAAGATAGAAAAGGAGCTGAGTGAGGAACAGCATGGGTTTAGGAAAGGGAGAAGCACGATCGACCTGATATTTTCTATCCTTCAACTGATGGAAAAAAGTTAGGAGTATAACGAAAGACTTTGGGAAGAAATGAAGATGATAGGTACTGAAGGTAAAGCAGTCAACAATCCGAAGATTGGTTTGAACACCACAGTGCTTTACTAGGCATGGTCGTGTTTGGAGGTGGTATGCCGTTGCCTTCCTCCGACCTTCGAACAGGCAGTTATAGGAGGACTGTAGTTTACCGTGGATTCCAGACCATTGGTGCTACTCGGTATTTTTCACATCAGAAACATTGCCAGAGGTGAAAGAAGTGGAAAGTGACACATAAAAATGCTAGGACCTGGTGGGGATCGAACCCGTGACCTTTGGATTCACAGGAAGGAATTAAAAAAACTAACTACTTGCCACCGCCACTTTTAACCTAGAAAATAAAATAAAACAAATGACAAACTACACCACTTCATGCGTTGGCCCTATCTTATCCTAGGCCCAGCGCAACTAACCTATTTCTAATAGGGGGAACATATCGTTAGACCACCACACCACTTACGAGTAAGGCGCCTCAGAATAGTAAGTACGATTTCCCTCCACGTCACAACATGGAGAGCCTTGGCAGTAGTGGCAATTATCTTTGGAACAAAGAAGCTGAATTAAAGTTTGTGACGTGGAGGGAAATCTTACTTACACTATTCCGAGGCGCCTTAATCGTTAGTGGTGTGGTGGTCGAGTGGTCGTGAGCGGTTGTGTGCTGAGCGCTGCGGCAGATTGCGCTTTCGCTTGGTGTTTCGCTATTGCAGCTTGTAGCTGTAACGTATACGTGGCTTGAAGTCTCTGAAAGATTTGTCCGTGATGTCTGAACCATTTCGTATTGATACGTTGAAGTTCATGTTAGATCGTAGCCGTCCGAGACCGAATTCTTTTGAGTTTGAAACGTTCCTTGAAGAAACAGTGAAGTTGAATTTTGACGACATTATAGGAATCTCTAGTCTATCGTAAACAGTGACGTTTTTGTAAAGTTAAAAATGCGGAACTGTGTGAAAAGGTAGTTCAGTCTTGTGGAAGAACTTTAAAGTGCAAACATCGTGATGGACACATTGGCGATGTCGAAGTCACCCATGCAGCATCTCAAATCAGGACCGTACGAATATTCGAACTGCCTTTCGAGGTATCGGCCGAGGAAATAAATGCAGTGGTGTCTATTTATGGGAAAGTACTTTGCAATGTAGCTGAGAAATGGTCAACCTGTCATAAATTTCCCGTACTGAATGGTATTTGCCAACTTAAGGTCGACCTTCACAAGCATATTCCATCGTACATAAATGTTTGCGGGTACCGCGCCAGTGTCATACGATGGGGCAGCCCCGCACCTGCGCCGCTTGCGGTAAACAGGGACACGTGCGCGCCGAGTGCCTGCTCTGTAGAGGCCGTCAAACGCTGTAGAGGCCGTCAAACGCGGCCTGGCTCCCGCTAACGACAGCGGCTGGCGAGGCCGCCGCACCCGGGAGCCGGCAGTACCGATAACACAGTCTCGGGAGTAGAGTTGGCTACTGTCTCATGGTTTCGAAACTAGGTTTCGATACACACAGCAGTTTCAGTGTTTCAAAACCGGCATCTTTCACGATTTCGAAACCATGCGGTTTCATTCCGTTCTGTTTCGGATCACATTCGCGGTCGATTGTAGATACACTGAAACCGTTTCTTCCTGTCGGTTTCACGGTTTCATGTCGGTTTCACAACACCGGTGTTTCAAACCACTAATGCAGAAACTTGGAACAAACTAATGGTATCGTCAGTCTGCAGCTTATGATTACTGATATCAAGATTCGTTTGCAAGAGACTGCTGTATTCCGAAATGACATAATGTCTGCTTTATAAATGTAAAGGAACAGTAAAACAACGTTCACTATTTGCATTGAAAAACCAGTTAAATTCTAGGTTTATCTACCATATTAAAGACACACGAGTGAAACTACATTCTTTAAAATAAGATACAACATGAAGCCTGAAATGACATTTTTATACTAACAAGGGTAGATCGCATATTTAATCTCGTGTTAAAGAGTTAGTTCCTTACGAGCGAAAACGAAGTTACCTACTGTCGTTATAATTTTTCGACACTCGTGTTAAAACAATTGCGGTGGTGGTGTGACGGTCAAGACGTACAGTAAGTGATGAACTTGCCCCTTACTTTATTATTTTTGTAATTCCATAGCATTACTAGTGATTATTTAGTGTGCCCTTTATTCCCTATAATTTATTTAGTATGTATAGAAAGTAGCATTTATGATCCATCACTATAATATGCGTACAGTATTGCAGCCTCGTGTGACTATGTTGGCAACATCAACAACACGGGAGAAAATCTTTATCGACATGTTCCGTACAGACCAAGAAGTAAATATATACTCTATGGTTGACAGGTTCTTGTATGTACCCTTGTCCACATAGTGAAAAATATTGCCCTCCTAGAACGAAGATTTCATAACAAAACAGTGTTTCGAAACCATGAAACCGTGAAGCAATGTGTTTCGAAACCACCGATGGTACGGTGTCATTCGTTTCGAAACCGCCAGATGTTTCAGTTTTCCCATCTCTACTCGGGAGCGAAGCGACTCGGTACTCCCGACTGGCACGTAGAACAGCCGACAGCAGTGCGCATGCGCGCGGCCAGCCCCCCTCACCCCCCTCCACCAGCGCGCCAGCGACCGTCCGGCACAAGTATATTTTTTACGCAATACGTTGTTCTTGACGGCGAGTGTTCATCAGAGACGAGTGTATCGTCAGGCGTGCCCCAGGGGAATGTGATAGGACCGCTATTATTTTCTATCTACATAAATGATCTGATGGACAGAGTAAGTTGTAATTTGCGGCTGTTTGCTGATGATGCTGTGGTGTATGGGAGGGTGTCGTCTGTAACTGACTATAATAGCATACAGGATGACTTTGACAAAATTTCTAGTTGGTGCGAAGAATGGCAGCTAGTTCTCAATGTAGAAAAATGTAAGGTGATGCGCATGAGTATAAGAAACAATCCCATAATGTTCGAATACAGCATTAGTAGTGAGCTTCTTGATACTGTCGCGTCGTTCAAATATCTAGGCGTAACATTGCAGAGCGATATGAAATGGAACGAGCATGTAAGGACAGTTGTGAGTAAGGCGGACAGTCGACTTCGGTTTATTGGGAGAATTTTGGGAAGATGTACTTCACCTGTAAATGAGACCGCGTATAAAACTCTTGTACGACCACGTCTTGAGTATTGCTCAAGTGTTTGAGACCCGCAGCAGATCAATTGAAAGGAAGACATAGAGGCAGTTCAGAGGCGAGCAGTTAGATTTGTTACCGGTAGGTTCGACCAATGCGCGAGTGTCACGAAAATGCTCCGGCAACTCAAGTGGGGATCGCTGGAGGAAAGACGACGTTCTTTTTGTGAATTTCTGTTGAGGAAATTTAGTGGGTCGGAATTTGAAGCTGAGTGTAGTACGATCTTGCTGCCGCCTACTTACTCTTCGCGTAAAGATCACAAAGACAAGATAAGAGTAATTAGGGCTCGTATGGAGGCATATAGGCATTCTTTTTTTCCTCATTCTATTTGGGAGTGGAATAGGAAAGGAAATGCCTAGTAGTGGTACAGTGTACCCTCCGCCACGCACCGTACGGTGAATTGCGGACCATGTATGTAGATGTATTAGGCTGCTATCGCAGTGCCGGCCAGGCGGAGATGGTAGAAAGGCCGAAAATATTATTTGCTGGCCACGTATGTTGGTCTCTCGTGATGTGTTAATAATCCTTAACCAGAAAATAACTATATACAATTGTTCATGGGTGGCGACCGATTACAATGGATAATGATCTGCTATGGTTTCACGGAAGGTAATACTTCACTTAATGAAAGGTATACAACTAGTTTGTTGTGCACATGTATAACTGATGGAATACATATTTCGTGTTTCGAACTACAAGAGAAGAATAAATGAATGGAAACGGCGAATTTGCTGTTGATGGACTGAAATAAATTTTTCTGAAATTCTACTTAATGATTTTACAGTTGGAGATTGCAAACGGATGCCCAAAAATATACTTATATTTATTGATGCATCTACACCTAAGGTGACTATTACACTATTTATCCTTCTTTTAATTTTCACTTTTGTAGCTCTCGGAAAATGTGCCACAAGGTGAAACAATTTATACACAGTGTCTCACATAAAAGCGCTATCCGTCACGCCCGAGACTAAAGTATAAATGAACTAAGTAAAAAGGAATTTAGAACAGTAAAATTAAAGACATTTAGTTACGTCCTTATAAGGAAGGGGTTCAAATGTTTGTATAGTCTATGGGACTTAACTACGGGGCCATCAGTCCCTAAACTTACAAACTACTTATGAACTACTTACGAACTAGGACGGCACAAATATCCATGCCCGAGGGGGGATTCGAACCCCCGACCGTAGTGGCCGTGCAGACCGTGACTGGAGCGCCTCAGTCCCCTCGGTCACCGCGGCCGGTAAGGAAGGGGTACTGCAACTTATGACCATGGGGGTACGCGAGATGTACCGGTTTTATGTGGGGCACGATGTACTACGTTTCAATTCATTTCCACTTTCAAAGAATTCTACACGGTTCTCAGAATTTTTATTTATTTTGTTAGGAAGCTGTCTGATGGGAACTGCTTTTCTATGAACACTTCCGGACTATGTTGACTCTCACTTACATAGGTAGAAATGATCATCAGAATAAAATAAGAGAAATCAGTGCTCGAACAGAGATATTCAGGTGTTATTTCCTCCCGCGCGCTATTCGAGAATGGAATGGGAGATAAATAGTATAATTGTGGTTCGATGAACCCTCTGCCAGGCACTTAAATGTGATTTGCAGAGTATCCCATGTAGATGTAGATGTAGGAATCACCTGATGACTATTTTCTTTGTCTCCATGGTACTTTCATTTAGATTTATCTACTTTAAATGAAAGAAAAATGCGCAGATTTAGTTTAGCCTCAGACACTGCAGATAAGTAAAGGATGAGAAGCAGGTGTCATTTTGTTTCATATTGTAATTTGTTTTTTCCTTCTTGGTGGGCGTGTGGCCAGCAACAAGGGATCGTCACCCACCGTCAGTGGAAGACTGAAGGAAACACAGGGGTGACCAATAATTGTTCACTGCCATCTGCTTCAAGCCACCCAACTGTTAATTTATTTTGTTATTTAATTACTATTGTTTGTACACTGTACTGACTCATAGAATTATAAACACGTTAGAAGTATGTTGTATGGACTCATCCAGTTAATTTCGACTAACATTTAGGAGAGTTTTTCGTTTTGTGAACAACTAAGTATTTCTTAAAGTTTTTATTCATATTAATGAATTAATAGTAATAGAAGAAAAATAAACATATTTTCATAAGTGTAATTGAGAAAATGTCTTTCAGAGAAGTTTCCGCTGAAAGCAGGCTGGAGACTTGTGATACTTGTGCTGCACAAGCAACACCGTAGCCCAATCTGTTCGTGCCTTCGCCGATTCGCGCCGGGAATATTAAACATATCGAATGTTCACGTAAGGAAAGACTCTCCTAAATGTTAGTCTAAATTCATGGGAGGAGTCCATTACCACCTATTTTTTATGTGCATAAGATTCGTCGAGTCACTACAGTGGGAGGACAATGGTAATAAAATAACAAAATCAATGAACTGTTAGCTGGCTTGTTGATGTAGACGTCAATCGATCTTCTGCTGACAGTGGGTGGGGATTCCTTATTGCTGGGGACAAGCCCCCCCCCGCCCCCCTATCCCGAGAAAATAAGTGACACACTCTTCTGATCCTTTACTGACCTATCCTGCAGTGTCTCAGCCTAAAGTAAACTAGCGTATGTAGAAATTTCGAAAGTACCATCCTGCAGACAACGAAAATTGTCTTCAAATGATTCAGCAAAATGTTCGTAGAAACGTTGTTCCTCACAGACAGGTTCCTAAAAGCAACTTAGTTTATTATTACTTTAATCTCAGACGTGAAGGTACCGCATTTATGTGGGACACGTGATGTACAACTTGTAGAAATTTTCAGCAATGAGTCTTAAAAATATTTATTTATTGACAGAGCTAGATTTGGAACACTGTGTGGTAATTATCAATGCTTAAAAAACAATTAAAATACTTAAAACATCTCGACCTCCATGTTGGAGGTTGCGTTCGTACTGATCTGCCAATAAATAAATATTTTTCCGACTGATTGCTGAAAATTTCTACAAGTCGAATACAGTCATTGAGCACAAGTTCTACCATGGAATCAAGCCCGATATACAACTATTTTCACGTTGTGGTACCACATTTTCTGAAAGCAACAAAAGAATTAAAAAAAAAAGGTATATATTGTGTATTAGGTATAGATGGGCTGTTTCATCTTCAAATAAAAAGCAGTTAAGTGTAACGTCAGAAAATTTTATTTCAGTCCATCAACAGCAGAGTCGCAGTTTACATTAATTTTTTCTTATTTTCTAGTTCCAAACACGAAAAATATATATACCAGGTGGTCAAAAAACCAGATGTATGCCACTCATAAAGTCGAGTTGATGTGATGTAAAACCGTAGCAGATCGTTGTCCATTGGAATCGGTCGCCACCCAAGAAAATAGGTTCACAATTGTTTTCTGGTTACGGATCATTAACACATCACGAAGGACCGTCAAACGTAGCCAGCGATTCAAATTTTTCGGCACTGTAGTGCTTCACGCTCCGCTCAACAGCCGCCGAGTTCGTAGGTTTGGGATCGCGGCATGACGCCGTTCAGATAACTCGCAATTACTTGTGAAACGAGGTAGATGTCAGTGCGACTACCATTTCAAAAACATTTTTGTTCTTTTAGCTCCATTTCACTCGCTTTAATATATGGTCTAAAATGCAGAGAACAGTAAGCTCCCCGCTATCGAACTTTTTCAATACACGATTTGTAAATCAAGTGCACATACTTGACAAATAGTGTTATTTGAAAACGATAGCTACGAATTACGAAAAAGTGAATGTTTCATTCGAAACGTAAGATGTTTCACTATAATGTGTCCAAAATTCAGATTTTTTAACCGCATACTTTCATCAAAATCGAGTGAGGAGCGTTACGGAACTAAAAAAACTCGGGCGGAATGAAAAGTAGACTTTATATTTTTTCACAGGCCAGGCAAAGCTTGTAAGGAAAAAATAATTGCGTAAAATGATGGAGCGTGGTCTTGTTGTACCGTGAATAATTTTTACAACGTGAAAATCGAAAAAGTGTATTTTCCCCCTTTTTCGTCTCTGCCGTGCCCGGCGCGCTGTGTGAACACGCAGGCGGGTGGCGTGCGCCGACTAGGCTGAGGCGGCTCAGCTCGGCCCGGCGGGCGCGGCGTCAACCCGGGACTCGGGAGCACCGGGACTCGCCCCGTCCCGAAGCGTCTCTCTCTCTCGACAGTGTGACGTCATCGCTGCCCCTCTACCCGCCGTCAGCCGTCGAGAGCGAGCCGCGAGCGGGAGTGGCGGCCGTTTTGACCGGCTCTAGATATGTAACTATGTATAGCTGAATAGATGAATGGGTACATGAGTAAACTGATTGAGATTAAGTTCATCCCATTCAGTGGAGGTTGAAGCCTCTGTAAAAAGTTTTGTTGCTAGGGATATACGTAGAAGTTGTTGTTGTTGTTGTTGTGGTCTTCAGTCCGGAGACTGGTTTGATGCAGCTCTCCACAATACCCTATCCTGAGCAAGCCTCTTCATCTCCACACAAGAACGGCAACCTACATCTGTCTGACTCTGCTTACTGCATCCGTCTCTTGGTCTTCCCCTGCGATTTTTTCCCCACACACTTCCCTCCAACGCTAAATTCACAATTCCTTGATGTCTAAGAATGTGTCCTACCAATCTATCCCTTATTTTAGTCAAGGTATGCCAGAAATTTCTTTTCTCCCCAATTCTGTTCAGTACCTCCTCATTAGTTACGCAATCCACCCACCTAATCTTCAGCATTCTTCTGTAGCACCATATTTCAAAAGCCTCAATCCTCTTCCTGTCCGCACTGTTTATCGTCCATGTCTCACTCCCATACAAGGCAACACTCCATACAAATGCCTTCAGAAAGGACTTCCTTAGGCTTAAATCAATATTCGATGTTAACAAATTTCTCTTTTTCAAGAACGCTTTTCTACCCATTGCCATTCTGCATTTTATATCCTCTGTACTGCGACCATCATTTGTTATTTTACTGCCCAAGTAACAAAACTCATCTACCTCCTTTATTGCTTCGTTTCCCAATCTAATTCCTTCAGCATCACCTGATTTTCTTACACTGCACTCCATTACCCTAGTTTTGCTCTTGTTAATGTTCATCTTATATGCACCTTTCAGCACACTGTCCATTCCGTTCAATTGCTCTTCCAGGTCCTTTGCTGTGTCTGGCAGAATTACTATGTCATCGGCAAAACACAATGTTTTTAATTCTTCACCCTGAACTTTAATTATTTCTCCAAATTTCTCCTTGCTTTCCTTTATAGCTTGCTCAATGAACAAATTGAATAACAATGGAGAAAGACTACAACCCTGTCTTACTCCCTTTCCAACCACTGCATCCGTTTCATGCCCTTCAACTCTGACAACCGCTGTCTGGTTTTTGTACAAGTTGTAAATAACCTTACGCTCCCTATATTTTACTCCTGCTTGCTTCAGAACTTGAAAGAGTTTATTCCAATCAACATTGTCAAAAGCCTTCTCCAAATCTACAAAAGCTAGAAATGTAGGTTTGCCTTTTCTTAATCTATCGTCTAGGATAAGCCGTAAAGTGAGTATTGCCTCCCGTGTTCCTACATTTCTCCTGAACCCAAACTGATCTTCCCCGAGGTCGGCTTCTACCAGCTTTTCCATCCTTCTGTATATAATTCGTGTTAAAATTTTACAACTGTGACTTATTAAACTAATGGTTCTGTAGTTTTCACACCTGTCTGCACCTGCTTTCTTCGAATGGGGATTATTACAGTTTTCTTAAAGTCTGAGGGTACTTCGCCTGTCTCATACATCTTACACACCAGGTGAAACAGGTTTGTCATGGATGGTTCTCCCAGTGACTTCAGTAGCTCTGAGGGAATATCATCTACTCCAGGGGCCTTGTTTCGACTTAGGTCTTTCAGGGCTCTGTCAAATTCTTCTCTCAGTACAGTATCTCCTATTTCATCTTCATCTACATCCTCTTCCCTTCCTACAATATTGTCTCGAAGTTCATTTCCTTTGTAGAGCCCCTCTATATACTCTTTCCACCTTTCAGCTTTCCCTTCTTTGCTGAGAACTGGTTTTCCATCAGTGTCCTTGATATTCCTAGAGCTGTTTTTCTTATCTCCAAATGTTTCTTTTATTTTCCTGTAGGCTGTATCTATTTTCCCCTATTTATACATTCTTCTACATCCTTGCATTTTCCTTCTAGCCACTCCTGCTTAGCCATTTTGCACTTCCAGTCAAACTCATTTCTTAGTCGTCTGTACTCCATTTTGCCTGTTTCATTTACTGCATTTTTATATTTTCTCCTTTCATCAATTAAATTTAGTATCTCCTGTGATATCCAAGGATTTTTTGTACGTCTTTCCTTCCTACCTATTTTGTCCTCTGTTACCTTCACTATTTCTTCTCTCACTTTTACCCATTCCTCCTCTACTGTTTTATTTTCCCCTGTTTCTGTCAATTGTTGCTTAAAGCTCCCTCTGAAATTCTTAAGAACCTCAGGTTCCTTCAATTTATCCAGGTCCCATCTCCTTATTTTCCTACCTTTTTGTAGTTTCTTTAGTTTCAGCCTACAGTTCATAACCAACAAGTTATGGTCAGAGTCTATATCTGCCCCTGGGTATGTCTTACACTGTAGAACCTGATTCCGAAATCTATGTCTTACCATTATAAAATCTATCTGGTATCTCCCGGTGTCTCCTGGTCTCTTCCACGTATACAACCTTCTTTTGTGATTCTTGAACCAGGTGTTTGTAATAACTAAATTATGTTCTGTGCAAAATTCTACCAGGCGGCTTCCTCTTTCATTCCTTTTGCCCAGACCATATTCACCTACTATCTTCCCTTCCCTTCCTTGTCCTACTACCGAATTCCAGTCTCCCATAACAATTAAGTTTTCCTCTCCCTTAAATGTCTGAATAAGTTCCTTTAGCTTCTCATATATTTCTTCGATTTCCTCATCATCGGCAGAGCTAGTTGGCATATAAACCTGTACTACTGTTGTCGGTGTTGGCTTAGTATCTATCTTGACAATGATAATGCGATCGCTGTGCTGGTCATAGTAGTTTACCCGCATTCCTATTTTCTTATTCATTATCAATCCTACTCCTGTGATCCCCCCAATTGATTTTGTATTTATAATCCTGTACTCACCTGACCAGAAATCCTGTTCATCCTGCCACCGAACTTCACTAATCCCCACTATATTTAACTTCAACCTATCCAGTTCCCTTTTTAAATTTTCTAATTTTCCTACTCGATTAAGGGATCTAACATTCCACGCTCCGACGCGTAAATGCCAGTATTGTCTTTTCTGATGATTACATCCTCCTGAGTAGTCCCCGCCCGGAGATCCGAATGGGGGACTATTTTACCTCCGGAATATTTTACCCGAGAGGATGCCATCATCATATGTTCATACAGTAGAGCTGCATGTCCTCGGGAAAGGTAACGGCTGTAGTTTCCCCTTGCTTTCAGCCGTTCGCAGTAGCTGTGTGGCAAAGCCACATTAGCTGATGTTACAAGGCCAGCTCAGTCAATCATCCAGACTGTTGCCCCTGTAACTACTGAAAAAGCTGCTGCCCCTCTTCAGGAACCACACGTTTGTCTGGCCTCTCCACTGTGGTTGCACCTACGGTACGGCTATCTGTATCGTTGAGGCACGCAAGCCACCCCACCTCGGCAATGTCTGTGGTTCATGGGAGTGGACGTGGAAGTATATTCCTGGTAATTGAAGTTAATTATACTGGTAGTAGATCTTGTTGTTACTGTGGACGGTCAGGAATGGCTTCCATTCGAATGTGTTTTAAGTAATGGTGCCTCTGTTGTTGTTATGGTCTTCAGTCCGGAGACTGGTTTGATGCAGCTCTCCACCCTACTCTATCCTGAGCAAGCCTTTTCATCTCCTCATAAGAACGGCAACCAACATCCACTTGAATCTGCTTACTATACGCGTCTCTTGGTCTCCCTCTGCGATTTTTACCCCACACACTTCCCTCCAGTGCTGAATTTACGATTCCCCGATGTCTAAGAATGTGTCCTACCAAGCGATCCCTTCTTTTAGTCAGGGTATGCCAAAAATTCCTTTTCTCACCAATTCTGTTCAGTACCTCTTCATTAGTTATGCTATCTACCCACCTAATTTTCAACATTCTTCTGTAGCACCACATTTCAAAAGCCTCTATTCTCTTCCTGTGCGCACTGCTTATCGTCCATGTTTCACTCCCGTACAAGGCAACACTCCACACAATTGCCTTCAGAAAAGACATCCTTACCCTTAAATTAATATTCGATGTTAGCAAATTTCTCTTTTTCAAAAATGCTTTTCTTCCCATTGCCATTCTGCATTTTATATCCTCTGTACTGCGACCATCGCATGTTATTTTCCTACCCAAGTAACAAAACTCATCTACCACCTTCATTGTTTCGTTACCTAATCTAATTCCTTCAGCATCGCTCGACTTTCTAAGACCGCATTCCATTATTTTTGTTTTGCTCTTGTTAATGTTCATTTTATACGCTCTCTTCAACACACTGTCCATTCCATTCAACAGCTCTTCCAGGTCCTTTGCTGTCTTTGACAGAATTACAATGTCATCAGCGAAACACAATGTTTTTATTTCTTCCCCCTGAACTTTAATCCCTATTCCAAATTTTTCCTTGCTTTCCTTCACCGCCTGCTCGATGTACAAATTGAATAGCATCAGAGAAAGGCTACAACCCTGTCTTACTCCCTTCCCGACTGATGCTTCCCTTTCATGCCCTTCGAGTCTAATAACTGCGGTCTGCCTTTTGTACAAGTTGTGAATAACTCTCCTTTCCCTGTATTTTACCCCTGTTGAGTTCAGAATTTCAAAGAGTGTATTCCAGTCAACATTGTCAAAAGCTTTCTCCAAATCTACAAAAGCTAATAATGTAGGTTTGCCTTTCCTTAATCTATCTTCTAAGATAAGACGTAAAGTGAGTATTGCCTCCCGGGCTCCTACGTTCCTTCTGAATCCAAACTGATCTTCCCCGAGGTCAGCTTCTACTAGCTTTTCCATTCTTCTGTATATAATTCGTGTTAAAATTTTGCAACCATGACTTATCAAACTGATGGTACTGTAATTTTCACACCTGTCTGCGCCTGATTTCTTTGGAATGGGGATTATTACATTTTTCTTAAAGTCTGAGATAAACATAATAATGTGCGAATCAAGCTAAAGACAATAAGTAAAATAGGCAATGAACTGATTTACGTCCCTAATTGTATGTGTAAACAGGTTTTGGAAGCACATTTATCTATTCATGCTGACCAGCCACGGTGGAGTAGCCGAGCGGTCTAAAGCGTCTCGCTGCGGAGCGCGTGGTTGCTCGCCGTGGAGGTTCGAGTCCTCCCTAGGGCATGGGTGTGTGTGTTGTCCTTAGGTTAGTTTACCTAGGTTTAAGTAGTTTGTAAGCTACGGATTGATGACCACGCAGTTTGGTCCGATAGATTTACAAACATTTGAACATTTGAACATGCTGACCAGCGGTTGAACGATGATAATGTAATAGTTTCTGTAAACAATAACTTCATATTTTAGAGGGTGATTTATACTACAGGGATGTGTATTTGTTTATTTTTCGATTATAACAATTGCGTGTCATTAGATTTGTGAGTTATCATCTAGGCATGGTCTTGGATGCTCATGCTCAGAGCAGTAAAGTGGCAAAGACTTGAACCATCCTAATAACGTGTTACGTTAGTTGCTGAAAAACCTGTACACTTCACGAATTTCATGCAGAAACACTAACAACTGCTTGTTCGCGTTTATACTTATTCTAAGTCTTAGTCTTGTAGTATTAAGCAAATATATCATAGGGGGGAAATATTGTAGTCTGTGGTAACCAGACACAGTTTTGAAGATAGGCATTCACTAGATGATTTTTTTCACTAGTTTAATGTTGAGTGGCTGGAAGGAGGATTTTAAAAGTCCGCCAAGAGTGTAGGATGCCTCCTAGCAATGGTTTTCAGGCACGACTGAATACATCGCAGGTGTTTTGCAAAGTGTACTGTACAGAGAAATTTGTAAATGGTTGACTAAAATGTTATATACCAACCAAGGTTGATCGACGTATGTTGTGAACTTTAAGGAAGAATGTATGAACAGACAGGAAGTCAGAAATTTCCTTAAACTTCTGCAATCATTTGTTTGCCTGCCAGATCTGTTGTTCTAGCACATACACAGAAAAGCGATTTTTATATTCTTTAGTTTCTAAGAATGTTTTTGTTATTGGTTAATTACGATGGTGTGCTAATATTTTGTTATGCATAACTACGTGTCGAATTACATTCAGCTTCATGTAAGACATGCTGCCGCAAAAACTAGTTTTTACGGTATATCAATTAAAATATTATATTATTATATAAGCCATTTGAAATTTTAATGCTGATGAAGACCCAGCATGCTGTTTAGTTCTACTTGTTACGTCATTCATTATGATGCGGCACCGAGCGACGTGGCGCAGTGGTAACACACTGGACTCGCATTCGGAAGGATGGTGGTTCAAATCCACCTCCGGCCATCCAGATTTAGGTTTTCCGTGATTTACCTAAATCACTCCAGGCAGATGCCGGGATGGTTCCGTTCAAAGGGCACGGCCGATTTCCTTCCACATCCTTACCCAAATTTTCCGAGCGTAAGATCCGTCCCTAATGACCACGCTGTCGACGGGACGTTAATTTCCAATCTTCCTTCCATTATGATGCGGCCTATCAGGTAACCTGTACACATGGACTGCTGGTCGGGAACACTCCTACAGTTATCTGGCGCTCAGTGGCGGACAGCCACATGTCCGCTTTTAGCGCGTGGAGAAATGTGCATCCTCGGTTAAAAATTAATAAAAAATTAACCAGACATGTTAAAAAGGAGCTTCTAGGCTCATTTTAAAGTGCAGGGAAAGACGATTGTTATCAAGTATATGCGCCTGTAATCGACGTATTATAGGTTCAATATAATGAAAATTTACTGAATTTATGAAAATTCTATCTCGGCAACGCATTGATCAATTGTCACCAGTGAAGTGTCTACAAATAACTCTCAACGACCTTTATCAGACTATCATTGAAAATGCATTGAAATATTATGGACATTTGAGTACGGGGCCGAAATATCCAATTGTCCGGTAAAAGTTCGAATTATTAATTAACCAAAAATTTGTTCTGTCAAAAAAGCGACACTACGGTAATATAGGAGTCAGCCATTCGAATATGAGCTCTAAACTTGTCTCGCTGCTACATTTCTAGTGGCCGTTACGCTGTCTACCGACTACATCTGTTTGACAAGCACTGTCCAAAGGTCCCAGGCTACACCACTGCTAAGAAATGCGAATTACAAACACTGCACGCGAAACTACCAAAGTCAAATAAAAAACAAATAAATAAAATAAAATAAATTTTTTTTAAATAAATCAGCCGGCCGCGGTGGCCGAGGAGACTGAGGTGCTCCAGTCACGGTCTGCACGGCCACTACGGTCGGGGGTTCGAATCCCCATCGGGCATGGATATTTGTGCCGTCCTAGTTTGTAAGTAGTTCATAAGTAGTTTGTAAGTTTAGGGACTGATGACCCCGTAGTTAAGTCCCATAGACTACACAAACATTTGAACATTTGAAAAAAAATCAATATTCAAATGTTTGTTAAATTATTGGCACACACTGCTATGGCTCGGGCATGGATATTTGTGCCGTCCTAGTTTGTAAGTAGTTCATAAGTAGTTTGTAAGTTTAGGGACTGATGACCCCGTAGTTAAACGGGGGGAATATTAAAAAAAATCAATATTCAAATGTTTGTTAAACTATTGGCACACACTGCTATGGCCATTAGTCCATAGATTTACATACTACTTAAACTAACTTACACTAAAGACAACACACACCCATGCCCGAGGAAAGACTCGAACCTCTGGCGGGAACGGCTGCCCAGGGCGTAGCATGACGCCTTGGACCACGCGACCATTCCACGCGGCCATATGCAAATATTTGCGACTGTTTTACTCTACGCAAACACACAAGAACAGACAACGAATTGAAGATTTAAATTACGATAAGACATAACGCTAAATCTACGAGTTAACACTGCACAGTTCATCCGCTGGAGACTGAGAAGAGTGTTGCTGCAGCCACTCTATGACAATTCTGGACATGTGCGGTACCGCATTGTCCTGCTGGAATTGATTAAGTCCGTCGGAATGCACAATGGATATGAATGGCTGCAGGTTAGCAGGCAGGAAGCGTACATACCTGTCGCATGTCAGAGTCGTATCTAGTTGCGTCATATCACTACAGCAGGTCGCGGTGACCGAGGAGACTGAGGCGCTCCAGTCATGGTCTGCACGGCCACTACGGTCGGGGGTTCGAATCCCCCCTCGGGCATGGATATTTGTGTCGTCCTTAGTATTAGCTAGTTCATAAGTAGTTTGTAAGTTTAGGGACTGATGACCCCGTAGTTAAGTCCCATAGACTCTACAAACATTTTTGATATTATTCCAACTGCACACGCCCCACACTATTGCAGAGCATTCTCCAGCCTCAACAGTCCCCTGCTGAGATGAAGGGTCCGTGAGTTAATGATGTTGTCTCCATACCCGAACAGTTCCGTTCCTCGATATAAATGGAAACAAGATTCGGTGGACCAATCAACATATATCAAGCAATCAACAGACCAATATAGGTGTAGGCCAGGCGAAGCACAAGCTTTGTGTCGTGCCGTCAGCAATGGTACAAGATTGGGCCTTTGCCTCTGAAAAACCATATCGATGATGTTTCTTTGGGTGGTTCGCACGCTGACACTTCTTGATGGCCGGCCGCGGTGACCGAGGAGACTGAGGCGCTTCAGTCACGGTCTGCACGGCCACTACGGTCGGGGGTTCGAATCCCCCCTCGGGCATGGATATTTGTGCCGTCCTTAGTTGTTGGTAGTTCATAAGTAGTTTGTAAGTTTAGGGACTGATGACCCCGTAGTTAAGTCCCTTAAGCTTAACAAACATTTGAACATTTTTGAACTTCTTGACGTCCCATCATTGAAAACCGCAGAAATTTGCGGAAGGGTTGCACCTCTGTAACGTTGAACAATTGTCTTCAGTCGTCGTTGGTTTCGTTCTTGCAGGATCCTTCTCTGGCCGCAACGATGTCGGAAATCGATGTTTTATTTGATGCGGTGCACTCTAAAAATGGCCATAGGCGGAAATTCCCCCCCTGTTCGTTACCTAGTAGATGCTGTGTCCCAGCTCTCATGCTCCGACTAGAACACTGCGTTCAAATTCACTTACATCGTGATAACCTGTCATGTTGCAGAGGTGACCGATCTAACGCCTGCGTCAGACATTTGTTGCCTTATATAGGCGTTGCCGACCACAGAGCAGTACTCTGTTTTCGTATCTAGGTGTTTGTATAGGCATTCTTCTACAGGTTTCTTTGTCTCTTCTTGTAATTTCCTTGGCTATGAACAACCTTGGCCGGCCGCGGTGGCCGAGGGGACTGAGGCGCTTCAGTCACGGTCTGCACGGCCACTACGGTCGGGGGTTCGAATCCCCCCTCGGGCATGGATATTTGTGCCGTCCTTAGGATAAGCTAGTTGCTAAGTAGTTTGTAAGTTTAGGGACTGATAACCCCGTAGTTAAGTCCTATAAGCTTAACAAACATTTGAACATTTGAACAACCTTGAATCAAGGACCACCAGCGAGTAGGACGGACGTGCTGAATGTGATGATTGCAGGCACTTGCTATGGATGGAAGAAAGAACGATTACGTATGAACGTACCGCCGACGCCTTCGTCATTAGGGACAGAGCCCACGCTCGGATAGTGTTTGTCACGCATGGTGAAGGAAATCTGCCATGCCCTTTGGAAGGAACTATTCCGGTTTTTGATTGAAGTCTTTTAGAGAAAGCTAAATCAGGATGAGTGCAGTGGTAACACAGTGGTCTCGCATTCGGGAGGACGGCGGTTCAAAGTCGCCTCCGATCATCCTGACTTATGTTTTCCGTGATTTCTCTACATCACTTCAGGCAAATTCCATAATGATTCCTTTCAAAGTGCATGGCCTTTTCCTTCACCATTCTTGACAAAAACTATCCGAGCGTGTGTTCCGACTTTAATGATAACGATATCCATGGGACGTTTAACCGTAATCCTACTTCTTTCCTTTCTTATATACAGCCAGAAATCTTGACGTACAGCACGCCCGCCCTACTCGCTGGGAATCATTTTTATGGACCTCTGTAAATTAGTTTTGAGAGCAGACTGCTCTGGTGGCTGCCATCGATCCGCTATGCCCACGACTGCGGCGTCTGTAACTAGGGGCAAAATATATAGCGTGGAGACTGTGATGTTCTAGCACTCAAACAGAGGTATTAACCAGAGTTTGATTCATAAAATTGTAATGTATTAACTGTCGTAAACGTCATCGGTATATAATTTTGCTGTAAGTTGTGATATTCCTGGCCTGTGGCCACTTCATATTTCTGGCCGCTGGCCGTTTCTTTGCTAGCATCGTACGTGTCTTAAACGTGGAAGAAAGACAGATGTGCAGCATATGTTGAAATGTGGTGTGAGGAGTAGTGGCATATGGCACGGTAGGTGCTGGTTCCCGTGGGAAAGCCCGCCTATGTTACTAGTGCTCTCCTCGCATTGGCTGCTGCTTTTCACGTCACGTGATTTCTTTTGAAATTAGTTTTGTTTATTATATACTAAATATCCACCCCCATGAACCACAGACATTGCCGAGGTGGGGTGGCTTGCGTGCCTCAACAATGCAGATAGCCGTACCGTAGGTGCAACCACAGCGGAGGGGTATCTGTGGAGAGGCCAGACAAACGTGTGGTTCCTGAAGAGGGGCAGCAGCCTTTTCAATAGTTACAGGGGCAACAGTCTGGATGATTGACTGAGCTGGCCTTGTAACATCAGCTAATGTGGCTTTGCCACACAGCTACTGCGAACGGCTGAAAGCAAGGGGAAACTACAGCCGTCATTTTTCCCGAGGACATGCAGCTCTACTGTATGGAAATATGATGATGGCATCCTTTCGGGTAAAATATTCCGGAGGTAAAATAGTCCCCCATTCGGATCTCCGGGCGGGGACTACTCAGGAGGATGTTGTCATCAGGAAGGACAATACTGGCATTCTACGGATCGGAGCGTGGAATGTTAGATCCCTTAATCGGGTAGGAAAATTAGAAAATTTAAAAAGGGAGATGGATCGGTTGAAGTTAGATATAGTGGGGATTAGTGAAGTTCGGTGGCAGGATGAACAGGATTTCTGGTCAGGTGAGTACAGGATTATAAATACAAAATCAGTTGGGGGTATCACAGGAGTAGGACTGATAATGAATAAGAAAATAGGAATGCGGGTAAACTACTATGACCAGCACAGTGATCGCATTATCATTGTCAAGATAGATACGAAGCCAACACCGACAACAGTAGTACAGGTTTATATGCCAACTAGCTCTGCCGATGATGAGGAGATCGAAGAAATATATGAGGAGCTAAAGGAAATTATTCAGACAATTAAGGGAGAGGAAAACTTAATTGTGATGGGAGACTGGAATTCGGTAGTAGGAAAAGGAAGAGAAGGAAAAATAGTAGGTGAATATGGACTGGGCAGGAGGAATGAAAGAGGAAGTCGCCTGGTAGAATTTTGCACGGAACATGATTTAATCGTAACAAACACGTGGTTTAAGAATCACAAAAGAAGGTTGTATACATGGAAGAGACCAGGAGACACCGGAAGGTATCAGATAGATTTTATAATGGTAAGACATAGGTACCGGAACCAGGTTATAAACTGCAGGACATACCCAGGGGCAGATATAGACTCTGACCATAACTTGTTAGTCATGAACTGTAGGCTGAAGCTGAAAAAACTGCAGAAAGGTAGGAAAATAAGAAGATGGGACTTAGATAAATTGAAGGAAAGTGAAGTTGTGGAGAATTTCAGAGGGATATTTAGGCAACAATTGACAGAAACAGAGGGAAATAAAACAGTAGAAGAGGAATGGGTAGCATTGAGAGATGAAATAGTGAAGGCAGCGGAGGACAAAATAGGTAGAAAGGCAAGACCTACAAAAAATCCATGGATATCACAGGAAATACTACAGTTAATTGATGAAAGGAGAAAATATAAAAATGCAGTAAATGAGACAGGCAAAATGGAGTACAGACGACTAAAAAATGAGATTGACAGGAAGTGCAAAATGGCTAAGCAGGAGTGGCTAGAAGCCAAATGCAAATTTGTAGAAGAATGTATAAGAAAGTAAGAAAGGGAAAAGTAGATACCGCCTACAGGAAAATAAAAGAAACATTTGGAGATAAGAAAAGCAGCTCTATGAATATCAAGGACTCTGATGGAAAACCAGTTCTCAGGAAAGAAGGGAGAGCTGAAAGGTGGAAAGAGTACATAGAGCAGCTCTACAAAGGAAATGAACTTAGAAACGATGTTGTAGGAAGGGAAGAGGAAGTAGATCAAGATGAAATAGGAGATAGTATACTGAGAGATGAATTTGACAGAGCCCTGAAAGACCTAGGTAGGAACAAGGCCCCAGGAATAGATGACATACCCTCAGAGCTACTAAAGTCTCTGGGAGAGCCAGCCATGACAAGATTATTTGAACTGGTGTGTAGGATGTATGAGACAGGCGAAATGCCCTCAGACTTTAAGAAAAATGTAATAATCCCCATTCCAAAGAAATCAGGCGCAGACAGGTGTGAAAATTACAGAACCATCAGTTTGATAAGTCATGGTTGCAAAATTTTAACTCGAATTATCTACAGGAGAATGGAAAAGCTGGTAGAAGCTGACCTCGGGGAAGATCAGTTTGGATTCAGGAGGAAAGTAGGAACCCGGAAGGCAATACTCACTTTACGTCTTATCTTAGAAGATAGATTAAGGAAAGGCAAACCTACATTTTTAGCTTTTGTAGATTTGGAGAAAGCGTTTGACAATGTTGACTGGAATACACTCTTTCAAATTCTGAAGTCAGCAGGGGTAAAATACAGGGAAAGGAGAGTTATTTATAACTTGTACAAAAGCCAGACCGCAGTTATTAGACTCGAAGGGCATGAAAGGGAAGCATCAGTTGGGAAGGGAGTAAGACAGGGTTGTAGCCTTTCTCCGGTGTTATTCAATTTGTACATCGAGCAGGCGGTGAAGGAAAGCAAGGAAAAATTTGGAATAGGGATTAAAGTTCAGGGGGAAGAAATAAAAACATTGCGTTTTGCCGATGACATTCTAATTCTGTCAGAGACAGCAAAGGACCTGGAAGAGCAGTTGAATGGAATGGAGAGCGTGTTGAAGAGTGCATATAAAATGAACATTAACAAGAGCAAAACAAAAATAATGGAATGCGGTCTTAGAAAATCAGGCGATGCTGAAGGAATTAGATTAGGTAACTAAACAATGAAAGTGGTAGATGAGTTTTGTTACTTGGGTAGTAAAATAACATGCGATGGTCGCAGTACAGAGGATATAAAATGCAGAATGGCAATGGGAAGAAAAGCATTTTTGAAAAAGAGAAATTTACTAACATCGAATATTAACTTAAGGGTAAGGAAGTCTTTTCTGAAGGCATTTGTGTGGAGTGTTGCCTTGTACGGGAGTGAAACATGGACGATAAGCAGTGCGGACAGGAAGAGAATAGAGGCTTTTGAAATGTGGTGTTACAGAAGAATGCTGAAGATTAGGTGGGTAGATCGCATAACTAATGAAGTGGTACTGAACAGAATTGGCGAGAAAAGGAATTTTTGGCATACCCTAAGTAAAAGAAGGGATCGCTTGGTAGGACACATTCTTAGACATCGAGGAATCGTAAATTTAGCATTGGAGGGAAGTGTGTGGGGTAAAAATCGCAGAGGGAGACCAAGAGATGCGTATAGTAAGCAGATTCAAGTGGATGTGGGTTGCCGTTCTTATAAGGAGATGAAAAGGCTTGCTCAGGATAGAGTAGGGTGGAGAGCTGCATCAAACCAGTCTCCGGACTGAAGACCATAACAACAACAAATACTAAATATTAATTATTCAGAGCTGAGAATTTGTAATAAATATATCTCAAGGACCGGCTAGATTTTGACAGTTTCATAAGTTTAAGGTGCCTTCTCTTATTGTAACAAGAGAAGAGCGATTTTGCAGGAGACGCGCGACGGCACTGTTTTGGCGCGAAATAGAGCGTCAGGTGCCCTCTCGCAACGCGCCGCAGTTACAGTGGCATAGGGGGCATGGGCAGCATAGGCCGTGTCATATTAACACTAGTTCCTCATATTATATTATTTAATTAATAAATGACATCCCTGAAAATTAAAAATCTCGCGAGTCGCTTCTTATGCTTCCATCATACAGAACTTATTTTAGCCTCACTTGTATGCTGTAGAAGAACCTACGACCTGTGTGCTGTCTTCTGCGCTGGGGACACAACTATAGAAGACAACAGGTTAGTCAGAACTCTGTGCTTTCCATAACATTTTGGACAGCAACTACGGCACCTCGTGCGTACTGTAGGGCGGTACAAACGCACACTGCTACGCAACAGCATCAGCAAGGATGTGGAGGTTTTAGGGGACTTGTGGGAGGAAGCAGTACTAACTTCTCCGTCCGCAAATAAAACCCTAGGAAACTTGTAAAGTGTATTTTTAAAACATTCATGCTGTTAATGACTAATTTCTATCAAGGATTTGACATGTGTTTAGAACTGTTCATTGAGGCCATGTCGCACTCTAGGATGCCCAGTGACCAGGACTTAAGGTGAGAAGCGGTTAAGTGTTATGAAGTTGACGCGATGAGTTCATTTCTTTGCAATTTGTATCCCACCGAAAACATAAATGTACAAAAGTGCAACCCTCGCGACGAATTCCTTCCGCCGTAAAAAGATGTGAGATCTCATGGAAAACCAAGTCAGTTATTTTAGTAGTGTTAATGGAAGTATGTATTCAACACCTTGTCATAATTCGTTACCTAATTAGTTATCTATCAACATTTCTAGCGATTATACATGTCTATTTCTGTAATGAATATAATGTCTTGGTAATCGCTACATAATATAAATGACATAAAAATAAATATAATGGTCTGAGAATTACACATTGACGTAATGGCATAACAATAACTTATATTCCATTATGTTACCAAACACAATCACATAAGAATGAAGTACACTCACATTTACATAAAATATTTTAAATATCAGTTTACTTTGCCAAGCTATTGCCAAGTCATTACATGCTTGGCGGAATGGTAAGAGCTAACTTTTTGTTTGTAGTGCAGTGTGGTGGTAATGGTCTTTCGGGAAAGCGCTAGACTCACATTTGAGAGGTACCTGGCTGCATACCTGGTGCGGTAAAATTTACATTTTTATACACTTTTATTTTGTTCTAGCCTACACTTCTGTACGATGTGAGGAGACGTGAGAAGTGACATGTGGCACCTGTTTAGAGAATGAAGAATGAAATAAATATTTGGCTATATATTTTCGACCACGTGGCTATTTCCGAGTATGTCGTAACTTTGAACGACATGAAATATTTAATAATAAAATACTGATCTACAAGCAAACCATTGTAGCTCATTTCTCAGATGCGTAAAGTCCCTGAACCACGTATAATGACAGAGATGAACACTTCTGTGATTACAGACTTCACATTGGTAAAATATTGCTTAAACTGCTGAAAATGAAACCACCACCTATTACATCTACATTGTAGCTTGTCAGAAATACTTTTCTTTTACGAATATTACATAATTTTGAAGGATGCGGTTATTCAGGAACCTAAAGGTACAAAAATGCATATTGTCGAAAATATATCCAGAAAATGTTTTCGGGCAACATAACAACCACATGTATTTCAGCAGCAACAACGACAACATACGACAACATACCCGGAAATGTTCACGGCAACAAATTTCTGGGCCAGAAGTATTTGCACAGGACTACACTATTTCACACAAAATCAACGAGTGCGATGTTATAGAAGTTAGAGCGGCTCTCCTACTTTGACATGAGAAAAGTAATAATGTCATTCGAAACAAAAACAAGTGAAACTATCTTTCTTAGCGTTTCTGTCTTTATACATACTACTTTCTACGTCCTACAACTCAGGACGTAAGTGTTTTGCATAATAAAAAAAATGGTTTTGTCGTTATACCACTTTTCCATTGCTGAAAAAACAAAATCACATTGGATGGCAACAACTGTAAACAAAACTACCTCCAAAACACTGTAAGCGCGCAAATTTCGCGTGAATGAAAGCGAAACGATACTGTTTTCGCTGAAACACGTGTTTGCAGCGCTGTTGGCAAGAGAAACGCGAAACAGAGGTTAGAGCGAGAGGGAAGCATTTACAAACAAGGACAGAGATAGGTATTGCCCTGCAATACGAAATGTTCTCCACCCTTCATGGACAACATGGCAATCCCCAGGCATTACCTCGGCAACTAATTGCAGTGCTTGTCAAACAGATGTAACAGCGTAACGGCCACTAGAAATGTAGCAGCGAGACAAGTTTAGACCTCATATTCGAAGGGGTGACCCCTATATTACCGTAGTGTCGCTATTTTTGACAGAACAAATTTTTGGTTAATTAATAAATCGAACTTTTACCGGACAACTGGATATTTCGGCCCCTTACTAAATGTCCATAATATTTCAATGCATTTTCATTGATAGTCAAATAAAGGTAGTTGAGAGTTACTTGTAGACGCTTCACTGGTTACAATTGGTCAATGCGTTGCCAAGATAGAATTTTTATAAATTCAGTAAATTTTCATTATATTAAACTTATAATAGATGATGAACTAATACGTCGATTACAGGCGCATGTATATGAGCACAATCGCCTCCCCTGCGCTTTAAAATGAGCCTAGAAGCTCCTCTTTAACATGTCTGGTTAATTTTTTATTAATTTTTAACCGAGGATGCACATTTCTCCACGCGCTAAAAGCGGACATGTGGCTGTCCGCCACTGAGCGCCAGATAACAGTCGGAGTGTTCCCGACCAGCAGTCCATGTGTACAGGTCACCTGATAGGCCGCGTCATAATGAATAACCTAACAAGTAGATCTAAACAGCATGCTGGGTCTTCATAAACATTAAAATTTCAAATGGCTTATTTAATAATATAATATTTTAATTGATGTACCGTAAAAACTAGTTTATGCAGCAGCACGTCTTACATGAAGGTAAATGTAATTCGACACGTAGTTCTGCATAACAAAATATTAGCACACTATTGTAATTAACCAATAACAAAAACATTCTTAGAATCTAAATAATATAAGAATCGCTTTTCTGTGTATGTGCTAGAAGAACAGATCTGGCAGGCAAACAAATGATTGCAGAAGTTTAAGGAAATTACTGACTTTCAGTCTGTTCATAAATTCTTCCTTAAAGTTCACAACATGCGTCAATCAAGCTTTGGTTGGTATATAACATTTTTGTCAACCACTTACAAATTTCTCTGTACAGTACACTTTGCACAACACCTGCGATGTATTCAGTCGTGCCTGAAACCCATTGCTAGGAGGCATCCTACACTCTTGGCGCACTTTTAAAAGCCTCCTTCCAGCCACTCAACATGAAACTAGTAAATAAGAACAAAAATCGTGTAGTGAATGCCTATCTTCAAAACTGTGTCTGGTTATCACAGACTGAAATATTCCCCCCTATGATATATTAGCTATCTTCCGGGGAATGCTAGTTTTAGATGATATGTCACTTGACGCAGCAAGAAGTGAAACGATGTACGGGAATAATTACGCGGTCAGGAGATTAAAAAAATGTTTAAATGTTTGTAGAGCTTATGTGACTTAACTACGGGGTCATCAGTCCCTAAACTTACAAACTACTTATGAACTACTTACGAACTAGGACGGCACAAATGTCCATGCCCGAGGGGGGATTCGTACCCCCGACCATAGTGGCCGTGCAGACCGTGACTGAAGCGCCTCAGTCTCCTCGGCCACCGCGGCCGGCGGGCATGGATGTTTGTGCTGTCTTTAGTATAAGTTAGTTTATATGTAGTTTGTAAGTTTAGGAACTGATGACCCGCAGTTAAGTCCCATAAGCTTAAAGAACAATTGATTTTTTTTTTCAATTTTCTCAGATAGTACGATATATCTAGTTGAGATCTATTTATTGACATTTCAATGGTGACAATCGGTCAATCCGTTATCGGGATATAATTTTGCAAATTCAGCAGGTTTTCATGATATTGGACGTAGAATGGCTTATGAACGAATAAGCTGATTGGAAGTGCGTCTAAATGCGCGCAGTAATCTATTGTTGGTTTTAAAATGAGCCTAAAATTTCCTCTGTAACATATCTTGTTCAGATGTTATTAATTTTTAACCATGAATGCAGTTTTCTCCATGTGCTAAAAGCGGCCATGCGCAATTAACCACTTGAAAAATCAAATGTCTGTAAATCTATCGGACCAAACTACGTGCTCATCAGTCCGTAGCTTACAAACTACTTAAACCTAGGTAAACTAACTTACGGACAAACACACACACACACACACACACACACTCATGCCCCAGGGAGGACTCGAACCTCCACGGCAAGTAACCGCGCGCTCCGCAGCGAGGCGCTTTAGACCGCTCGGCTACTCCGCCGCGGCTTAACCACTTGATTTACCCAGACCAGTGACCTAGGTGAACTGAGAGGTCACAGAATATCCTTATAATCTACCATACAGACACTACCCTCTATAAATATCAGTGATAACTCGCCTCATACGTCTACTGTGGAAACAGATCTGAATAGAGCCGCTTTGAAGGTAAACACACGTACACTACTATCTCAGCCGACCGCGAGGACGCGACTTACTCGTTTGAATTGACTACCTTTTTGAAGCCCGATAGTCTCTACTATTACTTTGTTCACAACGATAATGATTGAAACTATAAAATATGTTCAAGAGTTTATAAGTCTTTGCGTGGATACCAACCAACAATTGATAATTTTATTCTTTGTTAACAATGCCGTTACTACAAGACATATTTATGGAACACGGTTTTCAAATGTGTTTTTAAAGGAAATAAATCCTTGAAACACCAAGAGCGTTAATAGAGCATAACACTTTACACTTTGAACAGGGTTATTGCCATATAAGCATACACTCAGAACAGACTGCCTCTCGAAACTTCCTGGCAGATTAAAATTGCCGGCCGCGGTGGCCGAGGGGACTGAGGCGCTTCAGTCATGGTCTGCACGGCCACTACGGTCGGGGGTTCGAATCCCCCCTCGGGCATGGATATTTGTGCCGTCCTAGTTCGTAAGTAGTTCATAAGTAGAAAGAATGAAACTTCACTCTGCAGCGGAGTGTGCGCTGATATGAAACTTCCTGGCAGATTAAAATTGTGTGCCGGAACCGGAACTCGAACCTGGGACCTTTGCCTTTCGCGGGCAAGCGCACTACCGACTGAGCTATCCCGACACGCCTCACGATGCCGCCTTACAACTTTACTTCCGCCACAGGAAGGCGAGGTACTGACGGAAGTAAAGTTGTGAGGCGGCATCGTTAGTCGTGTCGCGATAGCTCAGTCGGTAGTGCGGTTGCCCGCGAAAGGCAAAGGTCCCAGCTTCGAGTCCCGATTCCGGCACACAATTTTAATCTGCCAGGAAGTTTCGAGAGGCAGTCTGTTCTGAGTGTATGCTTGTGTAGCAGTAAACCTATTCAAAGTGTGAAGTGTTATGCTCTATTCAGGACCCAGCCTTCGAATTCCGACACACTTGCGGTGTTAAACGTGACAATATAATATTTTCCGTGCGTGAACTGTCGTAGAAAATAATAGAAATTGACCAATATTTTGCAATTTTCGCAGTGTAACTCTTTTGCACGTTTTGGAGCAACAAAAGATTCAAACTCACTTGAACTGGTGTGTACCGGTTTGAAGCAAATAGAATGACAAGCGATTTCGCAGGAATGTGAAAGAAGAACACTAATCCCTTGTACAGGTACCTGGATCAACTCTTATTGGACACGTATCTCTTACTTCGAGTTCAGGAAGTGATGTAACTCGAAGCATTGTTTCTCGTTTGTCTGAACAATCAATATCACTAGCAAAAGTAGTAGTAGGGTGCAACCAACACTAGATCGAACTATGGAACCAATCCTGCATTTTATTGAGCTTCCTTTCCGTCATATTTAACAAACTGACTTTCTGTGGTGTCGCACAAGTATGAAGTGCGCGCCACTTAACTTTCGCCGCGCGCCGCCATGCACGCACGGCGCGGCGTTCTTACGACGTCAGCCACGAGCGCCCTCTGCTGCTATCCCGCTCGTGGCCACCACTGAACGACATCGTTCACTTGGGACTGAGATAGGAACCAGTTAACACTTCGCAATCAGATAGGCACCAGTGAAGACTTGGCTATCGGACAGGCACTAGGCAGGCCTCTAGCTCAAGTATGTATCAGCATTCTGCAGTACTGAGCTATGTAAAAGTTAAGTATTACTTAGTCTCAAAGAAATATAGATCTCTTTCAAATTTACTCTAGTGTTTCTAGTTTCTGCTGTACCACTGGCTGGTCACCTCCTACCTGCACAAGCGTGCATCCTTTATTCCTGTGTCGGTCTTTCTACTCGGCCACCGACACCTACGACGGAAACTAGACACAAAAGCGGCGACGAGACTGGGACAAAAAACTTTCAAACTACAGGGCACAAATCTTTTAGCGGATGAATCGGGCAACAGCTCGATTGCTGCGAAAAACTCCGTGTCGTCCTCTATGGACCCATAGCTTATTCGATTCCTGACGTAGTCAGAAATTTATTGAGTAAAGACCAACAATATCTTCACCACATTTCAGACACAATAACCTTAGGACTTGGAAAATCTGGACCCTTGCCCATTTTCCCATTCCAGGTGGCTAATTGCAGCCAATAGAGTACTTAGGTTGTATACAAGCTCGTCAGATCCGATCGAAAACTTAAATTGCTTCATTTTAAAATGATACATTACCTTGTGGTTTGCCACAAAAAAGAGCAAATATGTAACTGACGGACCAGAACATTTCTTTCAAGCAATTCAGACATCACGATATTTATTTGATTAATTACTTGAAGTAGTCGAGTGATTAATACAAAGAAATTCGTTCTTTTCTTACCCAGAAAATTTCCAGCCGGCAATGACTGTTGACGAAAGGGAACATGTTCGCGAAGTCGTTTACAGAAGGATTCAAATGTTCAAATGTTTGTAGAGTCTACGGGCCTTAACTTCGGGGTCATCAGTCCCTAAACTTACAAACTGCTTACGAACTACTTACAACTAAGGACGGCACAAATATCCATGCCCGAGGGGGGATTCGAACCCCCGACCGTAGTGGCCGTGCAGGCCGTGACTGGAGCCCCTCAGTCCCCTCGGCCACCGCGGCCGGCAGTAGGGTCTTGAAAGCAAGATCCACAGTTCTAAAGCTGAAGACGGTTAGAAACTTTGTACCACTGAAGCTAATCTTTCAAACTTCTGATCAGTTTGAAATCATTGATTGGAGTTCTTGTGTGGTGCATCGTCCTCCAATGCTGCGAGATTTAACGGAAGATGTTTTTAAATCACTAATCACTTCTGACATAAAGCTCATCAGAGAAATACATAAGTTTCCTTGTCACACTCAAACCATACACAGGTGCGGCAAACTGGTGGCAGAGGCTTCATATGAAGTATGTGGACAGGAAGGTAGAATAGCTTTATCTGAGCAACAATTAAGTCTACATCGTTTATGCCACATTTTTCAAAAATATCAAACTTTCAATATGTACTGGATATAACAGACAGTACCGTATTTCGTAAAAAAGTTACAAATACCACATCTAACAATTGTATGGCTGTTGGTAAAGGTGTGGGTGGATACGCGATGTGCAACTACCTCCACGTGTTAAGTTCAGGGTCGTTCTGCTCTAGCAAAACGAGCGAAGAGTTGCTCAGCGGAATTTACGAAATATTGCTCAATGTCTGTTTTTTTTTCTAAGACAGTGCACGTACGCAAACTATTATACGAGGTATGTCCACAAAGTAAGTTCCGTTTGGTTATATAAAACAAACGTGTACAGGTACAGAAAAAATATTTATTGTACAAAAATATACAACTATTAAACTACTTTTCTACATAGCTTCCGAAATTTTGTAGGCATTTGTCATAGCGTGGCAGAAGTCTTTGTATGCCTTCTTCGTAGAAGGTTGCCGCCTGTGTATTCAATCGTGTGGTAACATGTTCTTTCAGCTCGTCATCAACGCTGAAGTGTTGACCACAATGGACAGGTTTTAGGCGTAAGAAGAAAGTCGCTAGGAGCGAGGCTGAACGGAGGATGATCAAACACGTCCCAGTGCAATTCCCGTAAGAGTTGTTTGGTGACATTCGCCACATGAGGTCGGGCGGTAACGTGAAGGGAAAAAGAAAACTCCTTTGATCTCTTCTTACACCTAAAATCTGTCCTTGGTGGTCAACACTTCAACGATGATGAGGTGAAAGAACATGTCACCACATGGTTGAATACTTCTTCTATGAAGAAGGCACACAAAAACTTGTGCCACGCTATGAAAAGTGCCTACAAAATTCGGAAGTTAGGTAAAAAATTAGTTGAACAGTTGCAGATTTTTATACATAAATATTTTTCTTGTATCTGTACGCGTTTGGTTTATATAACCAAACGGAACTTACTTTGTGGACATGCCTCGTATTATTACCCTCATTTTAGTTTATTTAGCTTATTTCAACCATTCATAAAGCATAAAAAACTAGGGGGTGTTTATTTTTATAAAGCTTAAACAAGCTTTAAAAATTTCCAAAGAAGGAACTTTAAAAAAAATTTCCATTATCTTTAACTACCTTTCTCGAACGAAAGATATAAACCAATTTTAATTTTTTATCTCGTATTTCTTCTAATGACAATAGCCAGCTTTTCAGCACTAAAGCGTATAGTAAAACAACAAATCTTTTTATCGACCTACCCTACTGTACATTGTTGTCAACGAAAGTTGTAAGGGACCCTCACTCATACACGTGCTAATAATTACGTAGACAGTGCCGATCCTTTGTTTTGAATCTCATGTCTGCAAAACTTTATCGCAGTTGTATGGACGGCATGGTAGCATATAAAATATAAATCTAATCCCAAATGGCAATGCCCCGTTTACAGAATCACTTATGAATTTCGATTTTTTGCTGTTCCTTTGGGTTTTCCCTATTTTTTTCTAAACCATCTATACATTAAAGCGAACAATACAAATATGACTTTTGTGACAGTTACTACGCTACTATACAATTTTTTTCACAATTTTTTTCACAATTTTTTTCTAAACCACCCATATATTTAAGCGAAATATACTAATATATCTAATCGATGAAGCTATTACTGAGTTCTAGCGACACTAAAACACAGCAACTGATTTTTAGGTATAGATAACTCTCAGTAAAAGTAGAATAATATGACATACACGAAAAATTTAAAAAGCGCAGTCACGCTTTACGTAAATTTCGAAAGAAATGTGTAATGAGAAATCTGGGCTCAAGCAAGCGTCTTAAGTCGAAAAGAATAATTTCGTATGGGTCAGTGACCGAGACCAAGTCTTTTGATTGGACGCCTTTTTTTCCGTAACCTACGCCAGTTGTCCAAACGGAAAGAGGGGAACTACAGTTAAGAAAGGGGGGGGGGGGTTCGAATCCCCCCTCGGGCATGGATATTTGTGCCGTCTTTAGTATAAGGTAGTTGATAAGTAGTTTGTAAGTTTAGGGACTGGTGACCCGTAGTTAAGTCCCATAAGCTTAACAAACATTTGAACATTTTTGAGTTAAGAAAGGAATACGAACCACGTGTCGTTTCTAGTGAATCGTCACAGATGAAGGCTAAGCCAAAACTCAACTTGGAAATTCCACGATCCCAGCGAGTTTCTGAAGAATTTTATTTTGCTCTACAACTGAGCACACTGTCACTAATCCATACTCCATGTTGAAAAACTGCGCCAATTGTTGGAGACATACTCAACCAAGATAAAAATAGTTAAATTGCGAAAACAATTGAGGTTATAATTCGAGATCTACATCTACATCTACATAAATACTCTGCAAATTATATTCAAGTGACTGGCAGAGGGTTCATTAACCACTTTCATAACTTTTCTCTACCGTTCCATTCTCTAATAGCGCGCGGGAAGGAAGAACACCTAAATCGTTCCGTTTTCGATCTGACTTCTCTTATTTTATTGGGATGGTCATGTCTCCCTAAGTAGGTGGGTGCTAGCAAAATATTTTCACATTCAGAACTAAAAGTCGGTGATTGAAACTTCGCAAACAGATCACGCCGCAATGAATAACGTCTTTCTTTTAATGATTTCCACCCCAATTCTTGCAACATTTCCGTGACGCTTCCCCCCGTAACGTGATAAAACAAAACGAGCTGCCCTTCTCTGAACCTTCTCAATGTCTTCCGTCAGTCCCACCTGGTGAGGGTCCCACAAGGGGCAACAGTACTCCAGAAGAGGACGCACAAGTGTGATGTAGGCAGTCTCTTTGGTGGAGCTGGTGCGTCTTCGAAGCGTTCTGCCAATGAAACGTAACCTTTGGTTCGCCTTCCCCACAATATTTTCTGTGTGTTCTCTCCAGTCAAAGTTGTTCGTAATATTAACTCATAGTTATTTGGTAGAATCTACGACCTTAAGGTTTGACTGATTTATCGCGTAATTAAAGTTCAGCGGATTTCTTTTACTGGTCATGTGTATTACTTCACACTTTTCTTTATTTAGTGTCAATTGCCAATTTTCGCACCATGCAGAAATTTTGTCTAAATCGCTTTGCAGTTGCTTTTGATCCTCAATTGACTTCACTAACCGATAAACGACAGCATCATCCGCGAACAGTCTAAGGGAGCTATTCAGATTGTCTCCTAAATCGTTTATAAACACGAGGAAGAGTAGGGGACCTATAACGCTTCCCTGTGGAACGCCAATAGGATAGAAACTATCCTATCTTATCAGCTGAACCAAATGACGAACACTGGTAAAGTTTCATTAACATCTGTTGAATAATTTCGGAGTTGATAGCGGATAAACGTCGTGACATAGGATTATCATATATGTTGTGGCGTAACGTCAGCGCCACACGCCGGCCGGCCGCGGTGGCCGAGGAGACTGAGGCGCTCCAGTCACGGTCTGCAGGGCCACTATGGTCGGGGGTTCGAATCCCCCCTCGGGCATGGATATTTGTGCCATCCTAGTTCGTAAGTAGTTGATAAGTAGTTTGTAAGTTTAGGGACTGATGACCCCGTAGTTAAGTCCCATAAGCTTAACAAACAGTTGAACAGTTGGTCTTTTTCATCTTTGCCTTCCTGTTACACAAGGTCAATGACCTACTCCATCGGTACGGGTAGATTTATCAGGGACTGGTTTCATTGGACCCCGACGCTTCTTACGTTGAATTTCCGTTTCCATACTTAGTGAGGGCCAACCTCTCTTTTTTCGTGACATGTCTTTTCCTTGCTTACAGAGAGCATCTGCTATTTTAGATTTGAATTCCAGAAGATCGTTTTGTTTGCGGCGGGGAATTTCCAAAGCATCAAAATCCCTTCGATGCAGCAACGACGGATTCATTATCACAAGATCAACTAGGTGTAAAAACAATATTTCGGCTGCAGGTGGCATACGTATGTTTACTTTCTTTGTGGCATAAAAGGACTTCGAATCCATTGCTAAAAAAGCTGTAGAGCGACAATAATTCATTAGAACTTCCTCAGCACGCCAGTAGTGAAGTGTAAACAAAGTAAATTACATTGAAAGATTTCTTTTGCCTCATAAATCCATTGATAGTTGTTATAAATAAAGGTGCAAAAACATCTGTATGTCGTTTTTTTTCATCGCTTGCATTTGCCCATAGAGATACCCAAGTGCCTGATGATGCACATTTTACACAAACCATATTTACGTGTTCACTGAAAGTTTTATCTGCTTGATCACATCTACATATGATATAAAATACTTAAAAGATATTAGAAAAACAAAATATAATTTTCAAAATGAAACTTACCTCTGTATTTAGCTGTATTTCACGGAACAATGAACACAAACTCAGATCTTGGTTAGCAACACACACACAATACACAAATGTTGTCATAGGAAGACGTTAGATGGTAGCACATGTCACACGCACTGCGCCGGTCCCTGTATAATCTGATACAACCGGCGCTGGGGTCTGAAAACACTTATTCTTCCATATATATGGGTCACAACGGTATGAGGCGAATTTACGACAACCGGCATTAAGTGGTTAACACGTTCGCTGCCGTTCACGCTCTGGCGCGATGATGCTAGGTGCCACTTCACGCTCTGGCGCGTGATCGTATTTTGACAGTATCGTCTCACAGTTTTGAGTCACTGAATGTTTTGGTTTTAGTTTTTAGTTTATTTGCATTTGTATTTTTGTGAAACAACAAATGAACAATATAAACAGTACATACAAGGTATTTCATAAAACATATGCATATAGGATGGTAGGTCGCAGCACGCGCCACAGCGTGAGCGGCACCTGACTCGAGTAACGTTTACACGCGCCAGAGTGCGAACGGCAGCGAACGTGTTAACTAGGTCTCAGCGCAGCTAGCATCGAACAGAAGACGAGGACGCGAGAAGAAAAGAGAGAAGAACAGATAGAAGTTGAGTATTGTATTCTTCAGTCAATAAAACTTTTAATACTAATCTCTGTAGAACTGTTTTAGCTGACCACGGTCCTGCACCAATACCTTTCCTGACTACTATACCGGGACTAGAACTGAACAAATGGCATCGAGGATGATTCAACAATATATGCAGAAGATATAAAGTTATATAGTAAGATTTTTCTGATTGATCAATATCAAGGATAATTTATGCAGACTAAAATATTTTTACAATTGTATGTCTTCGACGACATTACAGCGTTCAAATTAATGAAATAAATCGCACTTTGCGAACAGTTACGGCTTCACTGTACTCGGTTTAGGTGAAATACCGAATTGCGGCGAATGAATACTTGTGCCCGGCCGGGATTCGAACCCGCGATCTTCTGCTTACTAGGCAGACGCGTTGACCACTCCGCCACCGAGGACACAGTGACCAGCCCGACTGCAGAGGACTCTTTCCTGCACGTCTCCCGCCACACCCAAATCTCCATTCGCCACGCTGTCTCTTTCCCTATAACCACAGCCCATTTTGAACTCTGTAATGTCGTGGAAGATATATAATTATATACAAGCCGCGGCTGGGCTCCTGACGGCAATTAATTGTCTCGATACCTCATGGTCTGTTCTCCCTGATGCGGGAATACAGTATTGTGGCTGCGAGCATTATCTACATCTACATGGGTTACTCTGCAAATCACATTTAAGTGCCTGGCAGAGGGTTCATCGAACCACAATTATACTATTTATCTCCCATTCCATTCTCGAATAGCGCGCGGGAAGAAAGAACACCTGAATCTCTCTGTTCGAGCTCTGATTTCTCTTATTTTATTCTGATGATCATTTCTACCTATGTAAGTGGGAGGCAACAATATATTTTCGCATTCGGAGGAGAATGTTGGCGATTGGAGTTTCGCAAGTAACCCACGCCTCAGCGATAAGCGCCGTTCTACATCTACATCTACATACATACTCCGCAATTCACCGTAAGGTGCGTGGCGGGGGGTACACTGTACCACTACTAGGCATTTCCTTTCCTATTCCACTCCCAAATTGAACGAAGAAAAAAAGAATGCCTATATGCCTCCGTACGAGCCCTAATTTCTCTTATCTTGTCTTTGTGATCTTTACGCGAAATGTAAGTAGGCGGCAGCAAGATCGTACTACACTCAGCTTCAAATTCCGGCCCTCTAAATTTACTTAACAGAAATTCACGAAAAGAACGTCGTCTTTCTTCCAGCGATCCCCAATTGAGTTGCCGGAGCATTTCCGTGACACTCGCGCATTGGTCGAACCTACCGGTAACAAATCTAGCTGCTCGCCTCTGAACCGCCTCTATGTCTTCCTTCAAACCGATCTGCTGCGGGTCCCAAACACTTGAGCAATGCTCAAGACGTGGTCGTACAAGCGTTTTATACGCGGTCTCCTTTACAGGTGAAGTACATCTTCCCAAAATTCTCCCAATAAACCGAAGTCGGCTGTCTGCCTTACTCACAACTGTCCTTACATGCTCGTTCCATTTCATATCGCTCTGCAATGTTACGCCTAGATATTTGAACGACGCGACCGCATCAAGAAGCTCACTACTGATGCTGTATTCGAACATTATAGGATTGTTTTTTCTACTCATGCGCATCACCTTACATTTTTCTACATTGAGAGCTAGCTGCCATTTTTCGCACCAACTAGAAATTTTGTCTAAGTCAACCTGTATGCTATTACAGTCAGTTACAGACGACACCCTCCCATACACCACAGCATCATCAGCAAACAGCCGCAAATTACAACTTACTCTGTCCATCAGATCATTTATATAGATAGAAAATAATAGCGGTCCTATCACACTCCCCTGGGGCACGCCTGACGATACACTCGTCTCTGATGAACACTCGCCGTCGAGAACAACGTACTGCGTTCTATTACTTAGGAAGTCTTCCAGCCAGTCACAAATCTGTGAACCTATTCCATAAGCTCGTATCTTCGTTAGCAGTCTGCAGTGTGGCACCGTGTCGAACGCCTTTTTGAAGTCGAGAAAAACACAATCCGCCTGTTGCCCTTCGTCCATGGCTCGCAAGATGTCATGTGAGAAAAGGGCAAGCTGAGTTTCACATGAACGATGTTTCCTAAACCCGTGCTGATTCATGGAAAGAAGCTTTTCCGTTCCAAGGAAATTTACTATATTCGAACTGAGAATATGCTCCAAAATTCTACATGAAACCGATGTCAACGATATTGGCCTGTAATTGTATGGGTCAGTTCTCTTTCCTTTCTTATACACGGGAGTCACCTGCGCTTTTTTCCAATCACTAGGAACTTTGCGCTGAATTAAAGATTCGCTATAAATGCAAGCTAAGTAGGGGGCCAATGCCGCAGAATAGTCTTTGTAAAACCGAACTGGTATACTATCCGGACCAGCAGACTTTTTCGTATTTAGCTCTCTCAGCTGCTTCTCTACACCGAAAATACCTATTGCTATGTCCCCCATTTCGGAACTAGTACGTTGATCAAATGATGGTGTATTTGTGCGGTCCTCCTGCGTGAAAGATTTCTTAAAGGTTAAATTTAGAACTTCAGCTTTCCGTTTGCTTTCTTCTATTACTGCCCCGGAATGATCAACTAGTGACTGGACAGTGGGCTTTGACCCGCTTATCGATTTTACATAGGACCAGAATTTTTTTCGGGTTCTCGGAAAGATCTTTTGCTAAGTTATGGCTGTGATAATTTTTGTATGCTTCACGCATCGATCTTTTTATAGACGCACGAATCTCTACTAACTTTTGCCTGTCATCATTTGCGTGTTCTTTTTTGAATCGAGAGTGCAACAGCCTTTGCTTTCTCAGCAGCTTTTTAACATTATTATTATACCATGGTGGATCTTTTCCATCCTTAATCGTCTTTACTGGCACATATTTCTCTAACCCTTCATTAACAATGCATTTAAATTTAGTCCACAATTCCTCTACATCCATAGTCCCAGAATTAATGATTCCCATCCCATCCCAGATCCTGTATCATTTCCGTAACGCTGTCTCCCCTGTATCGCGACAATACGAAACGAGCTGCCCTTCTTTGGACTCTTTCGATGTCCTCCGTCAAACCCACCTGATAAGGATCCCACACTGGGCTGCAATACTCCAAAAATGGACGGACAAGCGCAGTGTATGCAGTTTCTTTAGTAGTTCTGTTGCATCTTTTAAGGGTTCTGCCAATAAAACGCAGTCTCTGGTTCGCCTTTCCCACGATATTATCTACGTGTTCTTTCCAGTTTAAGTCTGAAGTAATAGTGATTCCTAGGTATTTTGTGGAGTTTACGACCTTCACATTTGACTGATTTATGTTGTAAACAAAGTTTAACGGATTTCTTTTCGTACTCATGTGGACGACTTCACACTTCTCATTATTTAGAGTCAATTGCCAATTTTTACACCATACTGATATCTTATTCAGATCGTTCTGCAGTTGGTTTTTATCTTCAGATGATTTTACTAGACGGTAAATGACGGCGTCATCTGCAAACAACCTAAGAGAGCTACTTAGAATTCCCCTAAAATCGTTTATGTAAATAAGGAATAGCAGAGGACCAATAACACTACCCTGTGGAACGCCCGATATCACCTCTGTTTTAGTCGATGCCTTACCATCGATTACTGCGAACTGTGTCCTCTCTGACAAGAAATCCCCTATCCAATTGCAAATTTGGGGCGATATACCATAACCACGCAATTTGATTAAAAGCCGTTTGTGAGGTACGGTATCAAAAGCTTTCTGGAAATCAAGAAATACGGAATCGATTTGCGAACCTTTGTCGATAGCACCCATCACTTCGTGTGAATATAGAGCTAGTTGTGTTTCGCATGAACGATATTTTCTAAATCCGTGTTGACCTTGGGTCAATAGATCGTTCTGTTCGAGATAATTCGTAATATTTGAATACAGGATATGTTCTAAAACCCTGCTGCAAATTGACGTCAATGAAATAGGCCTGTAGTTTAGTGGGTTACTCCTACTGCCTTTCTTGAATATAGGTGTGACCTGTGCAACTTTCCAATCTTTTGGTACAGATCCTTTTTTTTTTTTTTTTTTTTTTTTTTTTTTTTTTTTTTTTTTTTTTTTTTTTTTGTTTAAACTTATGGGACTTAACTACGGGGTTATCAGTCCCTAAACTTACAAACTACTTATGAACTACTTACGAACTAGGACGGCACAAATATCCATGCCCGAGGGGGGATTCGAACCCCCGACCGTAGTGGCCATGCAGACCGTGACTGAAGCGCCTCAGTCTCCTCGGCCACCGCGGCCGGCTACAGATCCTTCTATGAGAGAGCGGTTGTATATGACTGTTAAGTAAGGAGCTATCGCTTCAGCATAATCAGATAGAAATCTAATGGGTATACAATCCGGACCAGAAGACTTGTTCTTATTAAGTGATTTTAGTTGCTGCACTACTCCGATGATATCTACTTCTATGTTACTCATTACGGCATCTGTTCGTAATTCGAAATCTGGAATATTGGTTTCGTCTTCTTTGGTGAATGAGTTTCTAAAAGCTAAGTTTAGTAACTCTGCTTTAGTAGCGCTGTCATCGGCAGGATCGCCATTACTATCACGTAGTGAAGGTATTGTTTGTGACTTTCCCCGAGTATATTTAACATATGACCAAAATCTCTTTGGGTTTTCAGTCAAATTACGAGAAAGAGTTTCGTTGTGATAAATGTTGTAGGCAACTCGCATTTAAATCCTCGCTAAATTTCGAGCTTCTGAGTACAATCGCAAATCCTGGGGATTTCGTGTTCGTTTAAATTTAGTATGCCTTTTCCTTTGCTTTTGCAACAGTGTCCTAATCTGTTTTGTGTACCAAGGGGGATCGCCTCCTTCTTTTATTAATTTATTAGGTATAAAACTTTCAATTGCTGTCGATACCACTTCTTTGAATTTGAGCCACATCTGGTCTACACCTACGTTTAGTGTTAGAAACGAGTGGAAGCTGTCTTTCAAGAAGCAATGTATTTTGTTTCTATCTGCTTTCCTGAACAAATATACTTTGCGTTTATTTTTGGTAACTTTGGGACTTTCGATATTCAATTTCGCTACTACAGCTCTGTGTTCACTAATACCTGTATCCGTTTTGATGCTCGTTATGAGCTCAGGATTATTTGTTGCTAAGAGATCAAGTGTGTTTTCACATCCATTTACAGTTCTAGTTGGCTCATGAACTAATTGTTCGAAGCAATTCTCAGAGAATGCGTTGAGTACAATTTCACACGATGCTTTATGCGTACCTCCTGATTTGAAAATATAATTTCGCCAACAGATCGAGGGTAAATTAAAATCACCACCTACTATTATCGTGTGAGTCGGGTACGTTTTTGTAATTAGACTCAGGTTTTCTTTGAACCTTTCTGCTATTGTATCGTCAGAGTCGGGAGGCCGGTAAAAGGAACCGATTATTAACTTCTTACGATTTTCGGGTACAACCTCTACCCATAATAGCTCGCACGAACTATCAACTTCAACTTCGCTACATGAAATACTACTTTTGACAGCGACAAACACGCCCCCACCTATTTTGTTTAATCTATCCTTTCTGAACACCGATAGATCTTTTGAAAATACTTCTTCTGAACTTATTTCCGGCTTGAGCCAACTTTCGCTGCCTATAATGATGTGTGTTTCGGTGCTTTCTATTAACGCTTGCAGTTCTGGAACTTTCCCGACACAGCTACGACAATTTACAACTGTTATACCGATAGTTTCCGGATCTACATTTCTTCTGTCATCCACCTGCACCCTTTGAGATTGCCCATTTTCTATTTCCCCGAAGCTCTTTATCCTAAAAAACCGCCCAGTTCACGCCACACAGCCCCCGCTACCCGTGTAGCCGCTTCCTGCGTATAGTGGACTCCTGACCTATTCAGCGGAACCCGGAAACCCACCACCCGATGGCGCAAGTCAAGGAATCTGCAGCCTACACGGTCGCAGAACCGTCTGAGCCTCTGATTCAGACCCTCCACTCGGCTCTGTACCAGAGGTCCACAGTCGGTCCTGTCAACTATGCTGCAGATGGTGAGCTCTGCTTTCATCTTGCAAGCAAGACTGACAGTCTTTACCACTTCAGTTAGCCGCTCGAAACCTGAGAGGATCTCTTCAGATCCGAAACGACACACAGCATTGGTACCGACGTGAGCCACCACCTGCAGTTGGCTGCACCCCGTACCCTTCATGGCATCCGGGAGGACCCGTTCCACATCTGGAATGACTCCACCCGGTATGCACACGGAGTGCACGTTGGCCTTCTTCCCCTCCTTGGCAGCCATCTCTCTAAGGGGCTCCATCACCCGCCTAACGTTGGAGCTCCCAACTACAAGTAAACCCACCCTCTGTGAAAGCCCGGATCTTGCAGGCTGGGTGGTGACAGGGTGAGAGACACCATCCGACTCAGGAACGTCGTCCATTATAGAATAAATAGGCTGAAGTATAGGAAAGAGACACAGTGGCGAATGGAGATTTGGGTGTGGCGGGAGACGTGCAGGGAAGACTCCTCTGCAGTCAGGTTGGTCACTGTGTCCTCGGTGGCACAGTGGTCAACACGTTTGTCTAGTAAGCCGGCGATCCCGGGTTCGAATCCCGCCTGGGCACAAATTTTCATTCGCCGCACTTCGGTATTTCATCTAAACCTAGTACAGTGGAGCCATAACTGATCGCAAATTGCGATTTATTTCATTAAAATATTTTTCTCTTGTTCAACAGAAAGATATAAAACAACTGATGATACTGCAGCTGACCGAAATAAGTCATTGGGAGATGATACCTAATTTCATCTCGGTTAATATTCTTCTACTCCTGCATGAAATTTACAGCACATAATTCGGAGTCATTTTCCGTGGCTATGGACCACCCAGATGATAAGAGCTTACATAGCGAGGTGGCGCAGTGGTAACACCGAACTCGCATGCGGGAGGACGGCGGTTCAAAGACGCCTCCGGCTACCCTGGTTGACAAATTCGAAATACTGAAACATTTCGATCGTTTCAGGGCACAGAAATAAATTAAACTCTGGAGTTGAAAATTTGCACTGGACCGGGATTCGAACGCGGATTCGCCTCTTCGGGCCAGCGGACGCCTTAACCAATCAGGCTATCCAGGCGCGCTTCGTTTGCAACCCAAATTCTCCACTTGTTGCACACTACGATGGTAACGCCGCCTGCTTATTTCTTCCTCTTGCTCGCAGTTTATACTGGATTCCCGCAAGGGATCGAACGTATTAATGTTTGTGTTTGTTTGTAAATCTATCGGACCAAACTGCGTGGTCATCAATTCCGTAGCTTACAAACTACTTAAACTTACCTAAGGACAACACACACACCTATGCCCCAGGGAGGACTCGAACCTCCGACGGCGAGCAACCGCGCGCTCCGCAGCGAGGCGCCTTAGACCGCTCGGCTACTCTACCGTGGCTGCGTATTAATGCGTCCGCATTGAAATTGTCAGTTGCCTGTTGGGAGCATATTTTACAATTATTGATGTGGTGTATGTTCCTTTCGGAAATGTCCGAAAACAACAGACACCGTATCAATAATTTCATCCTGATTGAGGTTTTCCATGATTTCCCTAAATCTTTCGAGGCAAATTCCGGAATTGTTCCTTTCAAAGAGCCTGACCGATTTCCTTCCCTGTCACTGACAAAAACTATGTGGGTACCTGCTCTGTCCCTAATGAGGACGTTGTCGACGGATCGCTAAAACTTGACCTTCTTGCCTTCTTTACATCTACGTTTACATCTACAACCATACTCCGCAAACCACCTGACGGTGTGTGGCGGAGGGTACCTTGAGTACCACTATCGATTTTCGCTCCTATTCCAGTCACGTATTGTTCGCAGAAAGAAGGACTGTCGGTATGCCTCTGTGTGGGCTCTAATCTCTCTGATTTTATCCTCACGGCCTCTTCGGGAGATATACGTAGGAGGGAGCAATATACTGCTAGACTCCTCGGTAAAGGTATGTTCTCGAAACTTCGACAAAAGCCCGTACCGAGCGACAGAGCGTCTCTCCTGCAGTCTTCCACTGGAGTTTATCGATAATCTCCGTAACGCTTTCACGATTACCAAATGATCCTGTAACGAAGCGCGCTGCTCACCATTGGATCTTCTCTACCTCCTCTATCAATCCCACCTGGTACGGATCCCACACCGGTGAGCAGTATTCAAGCTGTGGGCGAACAAGTGTACTGTAACCTACTTCCTTTGTTTTCGGACTGCCTTTCCTTAGTATTCTTCCAATGTATCTAAGTCTGGCATCTGCTTTACCGACGATTGATTTTATATGGTCGTTCCATTTTAAATCCCTCCTAATGACTACTCCCAGATACTTTTTGGAATTAACTGGTCGGCCGCGGTGGCCGAGGAGACTGAGGCGCTTCAGTCACGGTCTGCACAGCCACGACGGTCGGGGGTTGGAATCCCCCCTCGGGCATGGATATTTGTGCCGTCTTTAGTATAAGGTAGTTCATAAGTAGTTTGTAAGTTTAGGGACTGATGACCCCGTAGTTAAGTCCCATAAGCTTAACAAACATTTGAACATTTTTTTTAATTAACTGCTTCCAGTTGCTGCCCTGCTATAGTGTAGCTAAATGATAGGTAGAGCCTGAAATTATGACATTCAGCACTCCGCCCCTACTCGCTGGTGGTCGTTTATTCAGAGACAAAATTAAAGGGGTGATGAGAAGAGATTGCTGTAGCGGCGGCCATCGATCCGGTAGCAACAGGGCTGGGGCGCCAGTAGCCACAGACAAAGTAATTAGCGTAGACACTGGGATTAACTGGCACTCAGAGAGAGGTATTCATCACTGTTTGATTCTTACAACTGTAGTGTTTTAACTGTCATAATCGTCATCAGTATTTAATTCTACTGCGGTACATTTTTAAAAGACTCATTCCGCTAATGAGTAAAAATGTGAAGGATTTTACGTGTTCTTATAACTGCACGTTGAGACTATACACTTGAAGTTCACCTAAGGTCAATTGTATAAATCATTTAACGTTAGTTTAAGACAGGCAATGATCTCAGATCAAACTTAACCCGAAAATATTTGCTGTATAAACGTTAATCCTAAATTATGTTTCCGCGTATTTGGATCATATTTGACTGGCGAAATCTCACCAGTTTACAGTGTGGTGATATTACGAAACATTGCTCTTCTTCTTAGCAAATACACACTGAATTAATTAAAAACGTTTCTGAAGTCAAAATATGATAGGCAAATAAATATGTGACTACATCATTCCTACACTGCAAATACTAGATGTACTTTTTTCTTCAATCTATAAGGTTAGGTTACTGAAATATCCGGCCATGTCCGTAATGATCGATGACAAAGGGAAACGATTCGTGATTTATGTTATTAGTTGAAAGGCATTTTATATACACTTAGCTGCAGAATAAGAAAAGAAAATTCGTAATATTTGCAGTCTATATATATAAGTTGGTGAATTATAATAGCATCCATTGGGATCCAGCATCTCATATGTGCCCTTCCTAAGTTCGAGTAGCAGTAGCTGTACAGATGGTGTTAATTTTTTAAATATCGAACACATCCCGCCGTTAAATCAGTCAAATTTACAGGCCGTCAATTCAACTAAATACCTAGGAATAACAATTACGAACAGCTTTAACTAGAAAGAACACATAGAAAATATTGTAGGGAAGGCGAACCAAAGACTGCGTTTCATTGGCAGAACACTTAGAAGATACAACATTCTACTAAAGAAACTGCTTACACTACATATGTGTGTCATATTTTGGGATATTGCTGCGCATTGTGGGCTCCCCATCAGGTGGGAGTGAATGACAATTTAGAGAAAGTTCAGAAAATGGCAGCTCGTATTTATTTTCGCTATATAGGGAGAGAGTGTCACGGAAATTATGCACGAGTTGGAGTGAAAATCATTTTTTAAGGCGTTAATTGTTGCGGCGAGATCTATTTGTGAATTTTCTTTCACCAACTTTCTCTTCAGAATAAGAACATATATTGTTAGCACCCACCTACATAGGGAGACATGAACATCATAATAAAGTAAGAAAAATCAGATCGAAAACAGAAAGATTTAACTGTTCCTCTTTCCCGCGAGCTATTAGAGAAATATCATAAAAGTGATTCGATGAAACCTCTGCCATCCACTTCAGTGTGACTTGCAGAGTAGCTATGTAGATGTAGATGTACATACGTCTACCTACGCATTGATGAATTAATCATAGTTAAGCTTTCCGCAAAACACTGTCAACTATCAGGTATAAACGTTGCCTCCTGCGAAAAAAATAAAATAAAATAGAATAAAATAAAATAAAATAAATAAGAAAAAAATAAATAACTGGCTTAGCAGGTACGACGCAGTTTCTTCTGCAAACGTTCGTGGGTCCGAATGTACTTGTATACTAATAATTTTTCATCTCCCTCTGATACAACTGTCTGTACTGCATCGTTCATAAGAGATAATAATATTACCGTACCTTACACGACTCCATATTACATGGCTTACTGTCCGTTTACAGAGAATTTGTTACATATCAGCAAAAATAATGCCGGCCCTAACAAACACAGTTTCTACTGCTTATCTTCGTTCTTGACAAAACCTACCTTGGCCAACAAAGCCGCCGGATCCGTCTACAACTACAAACGCTCTGAGCAGTATTAGTCCAGTAGAATTAGCATTCAAATCGGAAATAATTGCTACAAAAGGTTTTATTGTTTCAATGGCTTCATTTTTGTCCTAGTATGACTATCCTAGGTTTTCCCCCTCGGCGGAGTTGTGCGTAAGTGGTGAGGGAAAAAAATGTACCAGAAAAAGGGGCATTTTTCCGATTTGTGATTATACCACATAAATGACTCACAATATCGAAAACATAGTGTGATTAAAAGTTGTAGGGCATGAAATTCTGTGTAGATGAGACCATCCGCATATTTGTTGGAGCACCCAATTCCATAGTATTGCTCTTCAAAATTGGACCAATTTTATGTGTGATGTAACATTTTTGTTTGAACCTCTGTTTTTCGGTAAAATCGTTGAAACTAACTCATTACCAATAATGTGCTTCATAAAAAAGACATAGAGGAATAAATTCTGCGTTCGATGAGACCAAAAGTGGATTTATTGTACCACCCATTTGTGTACATCTCCTAATTAAAGTTGGGCCATTTCTCATCATGAATGAAGACTATTTCAAATGTAATTCTTCAGTAATTCTTATGTACACTCTTTTAAATACAGAACTATAGCAACCCCGTCGTCTTGTAGTTACTTAATATAAGAGTAGAATAAAATACTAAAATTTTTGAACATTTGATAAATAATATTAAAAACGTTTCTCATATATAATATAGTGATATCCATTCAACTGATATGAAAAGATGCAGGATGAGAAACTTCTTGAAATTAAGTAGTGATTATTATATTTCGTAATTACAAAATTTTACATAAAGGTATGAGCTGAAAATGGTAAAAGTAGGTATGTGCTCAAATTTCACACAAGTCGACGATTAACTGTCACTGCATCACTCGGCTCCTCAAAGTCTGTAATTTCCGGGTCCGTCGCCCCGTCACTCGGCTCCTCGAAGTCTGTAATTTTCGTCGCCTCATATATACATTCCAGGTCTTCGTCAACATCTGGTTCGTCAGTTTCATCTGGTTGGAGCGAGTTAGTTCATGTGTTCCACTTGCAGTTGATACAAATTAATGAGCGCTTAATACCAGCCTTCCGACATCCACAACTACCTGCACAGCCCTTGTTGCATTTGCAGGAAATTTTTGAGAGAAGAGACTGTGGAGCTGGTTCCTTGGAGGTAGGAACGGGGCCAAGACCAAACTCTGAAACCTGCCATCCCTAGAAAAGGGGAACCATCTGGTGTCCTATACACATCTGTACATGTAAGTAGGTCCTCAAGCAATGCTGGTGGGCTACTTCCGATGTTGGTGGTAAGGGATGCTAGGTTGAATCTGGATTTCACAATCGCTTTCCAAAACATGTCAAATCTCAATTTGTCTAACATGCCCCCTGCCCTGCCTCCAAAGAGGGTTGTTAAAAATCGGATGCCAACCTCGACAATAGCTTCAGCTTAAGTGTCATGCTCGAAGATAGGATGATATGGAATGGAACGCCCACATAAAATTAATTTTGTGTAAGTTATGTAGAATAATGAGTCATAGGAAGAATAATCAGGAAGTAAGGTCCATCAAAAAAGAAAGTAGCTTACGGAGAGTCGCTCTGCCAATACTTCGTAATTGTGCGATCCACACCATAGGCACAGAAGAGCCCAAGAAACTGTTGTAGATATGGGAATGCAAACATAGAGATATGTTAACAATCAGTGCTGAAATTGTGACACATCGACTTATGGTGTGGAGAAATATGAACGGCCTTCTGATGTTGTTTGCCAGTTTGAAACTGCTGGAACCAAATACTTCTCTACTAGAATACTGTTTTTTCTCTCTCTCTCTCTTTATATATATATATATATATATATATATATATATATATATATATATATATATATAATCAGGGTGTTTCACTAAGTGTGCTTGCCTCTGTAGCACTTATAAAATAATAGGTGACGGGAAATTTTAATGCGGCAGGTCAACACAAGAAATGTTACACTTTCTGCGGAGCTATGAACATAGTTTATTGTATCATTTTCCAAAGAGTTACACGACAAAGATATAATTTTTTAAATGGAACAATAGTTTTTTTCTATCGTGTATTGGATTCGTTTAAACCGGCTGCGTCCAAATCAATTTAAACTATATTCCTACCACTGTTAGTTTGGGAGCTACATTTCTTCAAAGTTCCGGGGGCGGAGGCTGCGATAGCGTAGCTAACTGGCCGGGTGGTTATCCTCTGGGGCACGGCCCACTGTCTCATGACCACCAGCATGTCAGCTTCGCTGTCGTAGCCTCCGCCCCCTAAATATTGAAGGGTTGTAGCTCCCAAACTAACAGTGATAGGAATGTAGTTTAAATTAATTTGGACACAGCTGGTTTCAACGAATCCAATGCAAGATAGAAAAAACTATTGTTCCATTTAAAAAAAAATTATATCTTCGTGCTGTAACTCTTTGGAAAATGATACAATAAACTACGTTCATAGCTCCGCAGGAAGTGTAACATTTCTTGTGTTGACCTACCGCATTAAAATTTCCCGTCACCTATTATAAGTTACAGGGGCAAACACACTTAGTGAAACGGTACTCTATGGGTTGATACCTCTCTACTAGAATACTGTTTTTCTTTTCTTTTTTTATCTTATCCTTGTTGCTCTATGGGTTGATACTTCTCTACTAGTATACAGTTTTTCTTTATTTTTATTTTTTTTATTTTTTGTCCTTGGTGCTCTATGGGTTGATACTTCTGTACTAGAATACTGTTTGTCTTTCTTTTTTTTATCCTGGTGCTCTAGGGTTGAATACTTATAGAACTTGAAAAATGACGCAACTCGTCATATGCAATGTATGAATTAATATGCAAAAACATGGTGACGGGAAATTTTAATGCGGCAGGTCAACACAAGAATTGTTACACTTTCTGCGGAGCTATGAACATAGTTTATTGTATCATTTTCCAAAGAGTTACACGACAAAGATATAATTTTTTAAATGGAACAATAGTTTTTTTCTATCGTGTAGCTGTGACGATGGCACAAGGGCGGCTAGGTCTCGTGACTCGTAAACGCGTCGGAGGCGACCCGAGGAAAACGCGTCGCTGCACGGGTGGGAGGAGCGGAGGCAGGCTGGTGTCACGGTGCACTGCGGCACAGACAATATATACATACGGGAAACCTCCGTAAGGGCCCGGTTCTACGCTCAAGGATGCTGGGAGGGAGGGTTTCCAGCAGTTCCGTAACATGTCCCATGATGGCGCTGCGGTCAGAAGCAGCCGTTTAAACTGGCCAGAGCAGGCGGCAGGTAGCGGCTGCCCCCACCACCACCTCCCCTCAAACGCCGGACACAGCCGTGGCCTCGTGGCAGGCGGCACGAGCTCTCCCCTCAGCCTCCCCTCCACGCTACCCTCTGACGTGCGAGAGGCACCCTAACCCTGACACCTGCTAGCATTTTATGGAACTACGGGTGGAGCGTAGGACAGTGGTTTAGAGGGTGCTGCTTCTCTGTATATGTTACTCTGTGACTGCGGTCGCGCCAAAACCCGGGACTTATCGCCGCGTGACGTGTCGTTCGCTGTGGCTAAATAACTGCGTCGCTTGGCGTGCGTCCACCCCGAAAGAAAGGTGGGAACTGAGACCCGGCCAGAAAAAGCTTTTACCTGGTCCTAACATGACCTTTTATCCGCGGATAATGCCGGGCGCCCTGACAGGCCAATAAACTGTATCTTCTAGTGGGCGGACGCAGGAACCGCCACATGACAACTGCACACTCACATTATGCACAATATTCTAGTGAAACATAAGCTGCTCTTCCAAATGGTGCATTTTAAATAAAAATCAGAGGTGACCTATATAAATATATTGGCCTTTAAATCAAATGTTCAAATGTTTGTAGAGCTTATGGGACTTTACTAAGGGGTCATCAGTCCCTAAACTTACAAACTACGTATGAACTAGCTAATACTAAGGACGGCACAAAGATCCATGCCCGAGGGGCGATTCGAACCCCCGACCATAGTGGCTGTGCAGACAGTGACTGACGCGCCGAAGACAGCTCGGCCACCACGACCGTAGCCTTCAAATTTGGTCAAATGAAGTGTTCTGATTATTTGGAGGTAATTTGCTGGACCATTACCTTTGTAATTACAAAAGATACAGTCTTGTCATTATTACATTGGCTAGCCTGGCAGAACATATACACAAAGGCAGAATAACAAAGTGTAAAAAGGCTTTGCCGTTTAATAAGGGATTGCCAAACTTGAAAAATTTCTTGTAACGGAATTTACCCTTGACTTTGAAAAAAAAAAGTACTGTTCCAACTTTACTCACTATGATGTTATTTTTGAGTTAAAAATGTTCAAATGTTTGTAAAGCTTAAGGGACGTAACTGCGGGGTCATCAGTTCCTAAACTTATGAACTACCTTATACTAAAGACGACACTAACATCCATGCCTGAGGGGGGATTCGAACCCCCGACGGCGGACGGCCGCGGGCACCGCAAAACGGCGCTCCAGTACGCGCGGCTAATCCGATGCGGCATTTTTGAGATCTCTGCATAAAACTGATCTAGAGGCCTAGATTTGCAAATGGAAGTACCTTCCATTTATAGCAAAGAAAGTAAAGACTTAGCCGTACAGAAACGGGTGGCCCATTTCACTTTTGGTCTCATCAGACGTAGAATGTATTCCTCTTTATCTTTTTTATGATCTAAATTATTGATAGATGGGTTAGTTTCAACGACATTACCAAAAAGAAGAGGTTAAAATGAAATTTTTTTTATCAACATGTAAAATGGGCCTAAATTTGAAGATAACTAGTATGGAAACGGGTGGTCCAAAAAATATACTGACGCTATCATTCAATGCAGAATTTCATGTCCTACAACTTTTAATGTTTTCGATATTGTGAGCCATTTACGAGATATAATCAGAAAACCGAAAAAATACCCTTTTTTCGGGTACATTCCCCCCCCCCCCCCCCCACCACTACTCACAACTCCGCCTAGTGGAAAAACCTAGGATAGTCATATTGGGCTACAAATGATGCCATAAATACAATAAAACCTTTTGTAGCAATTATTTCCGATTTGTCTAATTTTTCGCTTTAAACCTACGGCCGCGGTGACCGAGCGGTCTGCGGCGCGCCAGTCACGGTCTGCACGGCCACTACGGTCGGGGGCTCGAATTCCCCCTCCTTAGCATTAGCTAGTTGATAAGTAGTTTGTAAGTTTAGGGACTGATGACCCCGTAGTTAAGTCCCATAAGCTCTTCAAACATTTGAACCCTACTGGACTATATGGGCAGGTCCCGCCAAGCAGTTCTGATTTTGACGTTCTACAGCGCCAATTGGATAGTATTTAGCACATTCCGAGGAGGACATTCAACAACTCTGTCAACAAATGCCGGCCGCGGTGGCCGAGGGGACTGAGGCGCTCCAGTCACGGTCTACACGGCCACTTCGGTCGGGGATTCGAATCCCTCCTCGGGCATGGGTATTTGTTCCGTCCTTAGTATTAGCTAGTTCATAAGTAGTTTGTAAGTTTAGGGACTGCTGACCCCGTAGTTAAGTCCCATAAGCTCTACAAACATTTGAACATTTGAATTTGTCAACAAATGTCAAAGCGATTTAGTGGGTGCATATCAGTCAGACGTGGGCCAAAGTGTTATTACCAATCTTTCTCTCGAATACATCATCCAGTTTTTCCTGAAATGCTAAGCTCTTGTTTCTCTGTACATGTACTACGTAACTTCTATCCTTTTGCGTCACATTCGGATAATATGGAATGGATCGCCCAGATAAAATGTTGTGTAAGGTATATAGAATAATGAGTCATAAGAATACTAATCAGGAAGTGAAGTCCATCAAAAAGAAAGTAGCTTACGGAGTGTCGTTCTGCCAATACTTGACTATTTTTCCAAATTGTGCGATACACACCATAGACACAGGAGAGCCAAAGAAACTGTTACAGATATGGGTATGCACACATAGAGATATGTTAACAATCAGAGGACGACACTGCGATCGGAAACGCCTATATAAGACAACAGGTTCTGGCGCCGGCGATAGATCAGTTACTGCTGCTAGAATAGTAGGTTAGCATGACTTAAGTGAGTTTGAACGTGGTGTTACAGTCGGCGCACGAGAGACGCGACGAATCATCTCCGAGATATCGATGGATAGGGATTTCTCCGTAAGACCATTTCATGAGTACACCGTGAGTATCGGGAATCCGGTAAAACATCAAATCTTCGCCATCTCTGCGGCAGAAAAAGGAGCCTGCAAGAAGACGATCAATGAAAACTGAAGACAATAAATAGTTCAACGTGATATAAGTGCAACCCTTCCGCAAAGTGCTGCCGATTACAGTGTTGTGCCATCACCAATTATCAGCGTGCGAACCATTCAGCGAAACGTCATTGATGTAGGCTTTCGGAGCGGAACACCCACTCGAGTACCCTTGCTGACTGCACGACAAAAAAGCTTTACGACTCACTTGGGCCAATCAACACCGACAGTTGACTGTTGATAACTGGATGTAAATGGTGTAATGATAGTAATAACTGTGAATATATATTCAGTACTAGAGTTATGTTGAAGTTAGTGTTACCACACTTATTCCGTCTGTTATTTTAGCTGTAAAAGAAAACGTAGTCACGGTTTGAAATAAAATATTTGCTATTTATTTTAGCGCAGAACAAAGTAACATGAACAAAGTCATATCTGAAATGCAGGAAAGGTAATCGTCCATAGCAATCATACCAGAGACAAAAGTTTTAGTTGACGCATTATTCTAATTAATGATTTTCAACACATTCCATGTTCAAATGTTTGTTAAGCTTATGGGACTTAACTACAGGGTCATCAGTCCCTAAACTTACGAACTACCTTATACTAAGGACGGCACAGATATCCATGCCCGAGGGGGGATTCTAACCCCCGACCGTAGTGGCCGTGCAGACCGTGACTGGAGCGCCTCAGTCCCCGCGGCCACCGCGGCCGGCCAACACATTCCATAAGTAGTGAATAATTGCTTAGAAAAAAAAAAATAAACTTGGGTATTTTGTGCGATGTATACAGTTCCCTTCCGTTTCATTAAGGAACAACAGTTGCCACAGAAATCTAGGACTTCATTTATATATGAAACTACCAGTATCAGCACGTTGTTTAGAATATTTATTATTACAGTATTCTCCCAGTTTCTGTGCATAGATATGCGTGTGCTTTAGAAGACCATTGTTCAATTCGTTGTTACGTATTGTGCGCATGTTCACAAAATAGAACAAACGTTCATTTTAGAGGGAGTACTCTTAGATACGCACAACTCTAAACATTACAGAACATAGCGCTATTTAATTAAAAGGGTACATGAAACCCTTTTAGGGCCAAGGCGAAAAAAATGCCATTGCCAGGTTTCGAACTACCAACCACTTGTATCACACCCTAACGCGCTGCACACTACACGACAGCGGACAATTTCGAAATTGTTCTTTAATTCTCGTACTATTAATTGGAGTCGTTAACTGCTAATATGGAATGTTAGACACTAGATTATAATTTATCTTGCTAAGAACGATGTGTTTTTGTTAATTCTTCAGTGCACCATTGCTTTGAAATGACAACGTGTAAGTTATAATAAGAAAATCATAAAATACTGAAAGGAAGATGGCGAATGCCAGAGAGGGTTCTGGGCGAGGAATGTCACGTGACATCTCCGAACGCATGGTTTACGTAAAATCAAGTGACGGTGTCAAATCGTCGTTATTTTTGCAAATATCTCTATAACGGCGTGAGTTATATTAAAACATAAGGGAGCTATATTGTGAGAATTTTCTCCTATACAAATTCATTTATTTAATTTTCTTATCAGACGAACGGTTTATTTGCAATTCAGTTTCCTGCTATCAAAATTTCATCACAAACGGCCTTTTGAGCGTTACTAACGTATTTTTTGTCTGAAATATTTGAAAAGGGCGGTTCTGGTCTCTGACAGCAAACAATTATTTTTGTAAAATTTAGTGCCGTTCGGTTGAACGGTTCGACCAAAAACTGGGAGCACGTGACAGACAGACAGACAGCATCAAATCGCCGTTATTTTAGCAAATATCTCTGAAAAGATACGATAAATGTAAAAAACATAAGAGAGAAAGTTGTAGAGAATTTTCTCTTCTAAAAATTCGGGTATTCCTTTTTCCATATCAGAGGAACGGTTAAGCCGTTATTTTCATTTAAATTATGAGCTGTCAAATGGCGATCACAAAGGCCCACTTTTAGTGTTACTACCGTAACCCAATAACCCAAAGTGGGCCAAAAACCGTAAGAGAACAAAGTTGTAGAGAATATTCTTCTCTACAATTTCATTTATTGTCATCGTGTCAGATGAACAGTTAACTAGATATTTTCACTCAAATTTCTAACCGTCTAAAGGCGATCGGAAAGGCCCACTTTTAGTGTTACTATCGTCACTTACAGTGAGCCAAAAGAGAGATCAGTGGGTGTACAAAATTCTGCACCGGCAACACATTTGCAGTTGTGGCTGAACAGGCAGCATGGCTCAACCGTCCTGCAGGCGACTTACAACTATTTGTTGATTACGTACCACGTGGAGTTGCTGCATTTCGACAGCAAAGGGAAGCTGAAAAGGAGGAAGGTGGATTATGGCTTAACGTCCGCCGACATCGTGTTGATTAGAGACGGAGCACACACTCCAGGAGGTATTCAGTTACTTTTATCACCTCATTGTAAAGCAATGCACGATACTCAAAGTAGGTTTCCTCGTGTATACTTCAGTATGTGATGTGTTTTCTGATCTTCAGTCCAAAAACTGCTTTCATGCAGCACTCCAAGCTACCCTGTCCTGCGCAAGTTTCTTCGTCTCTGAATAAGAGTGGCAAACTATATATCCGTTATATATTCTTTTGTCAGTCTCCCCCCGCGTTTTTTACCACCCACTCATCCCCCCAATGCTGTATTGACGAGTCCTTGATTTCTCAGAATGTTTCCTATCAACTGATACCTTCTTTTAGTCACGATATGGAAGAAATTTCATTTCACCCCTGTGCTGGTCAGTACCTCTCTTTTTTTACGCGTTCCGCTAATCTAATCATCAGCATTCTCCTGTAGCACCAAATTTGAAAAGCTTCTGTATTTTTTTCTGTCTGTTATTATTGTACACGTTTCACTCCCGTACAATGCTACAATCCAAACTCCAACAACAAAGATGTCCTGACACTTAAATTAATATTCGCTGTCAACAAATTTCTCTTCTTCAGAAATGATTTTCTTCCAAATGTTCAAATGTCTGTTAAGCTTCAGGGACTTGGTTGTTAACTACTGAATGCCGTATGCGATTCAACCATGGACGTTTTCCGACACACCTCCATCGTTTTGGAATAGCTCCAACCCCATTCTGTGACTGTACAAACACTATAGAAGGTGACATCAATCATATACTCTTGAACTGCTCAAAATTGGAGACGCACAGACAGTCGTTTTTGCATCAACTACACCGTTTGCAAGTAGAGCTTCCTACGAGTGCCACCGTTCTACTCTATTTGAGTAATCCGGCAATTACTATACAGCTTTTTAAATTCTTATAAGCTGCAAGATATCTGTGTAGTGATAAAATTGTACTGTTATCCATCATTTTATAATATTATAATTTACCTTAATTGTATAAATATTTCGATCGGGCTCCGAGCAATTTTATGTCTAGTGTTTCTTTCGCTTCATTCCCTGCTATCTGGTGGCACAAGAAGAACTGTTTGTATAAAACTACCTTGTAACATTTGCACGCCGCATAATGGACACATTTGTTAAATTCCTTTTATTTTTGTGACTTCACAGTTTTTCAGTCACTAATATATTATATTGTAAATACATAGTTCTCCTATCAAAATGACAACCAGTTGTAAAATAATTTACTTGTAAGTGTAATGTTGATCAAAATGCATTTACGGTTAATTATGTCCTCCATTACAAGAATGTATTGAATGTGAAATATATGTATTAAGCTGGCTAATTGTTCGTCAGCTGCCCAAGCCAAATAAATTAAAATAAAAACTACGGGGTCATAAGTCCCTAAACTTACAAACAACTTATGAACTTGCTTATACTAAAGACGGCACAAACATCCATTCCCGAGGGGGGATTCGAACCCCCGACGAGGAATGGCCTCGTGCATCGAAGCATATCTATATCTACATAGATACTCTGCAAATCACATTCAAGTGCCTGGCGGAGGATTCATTAACCTCTTTCATAACTTTTCTCTACCGTTCCATTCTCTAATAGCGCGCGGGAAGAAAGAACACCTAAATCGTTCCGTTTTCGATCTGATTTCTCTTATTTTATTGGATGGTCATGTCTCCCTAAGTAGGTGGGTGCTAGCAAAATATTTTCACATTCAGAACTAAAAGTCGGTGATTGAAACTTCGCAAACAGATCACGCCGCAATGGATAACGTCTTTCTTTTAATGATTTCCACCCCAATTCGTGCAACATTTCCGTGACGCTTTCCCCCCCGTAACGTGATAAAACAAAACGAGCTGCCCTTCTCTGAACCTTCTCAATGTCTTCCGTCAGTCCCACCTGGTGAGGGTCCCACAAGGGGCAACAGTACTCCAAGAGAGGACGCACAAGTGTGATGTAGGCAGTCTCTTTGGTGGAGCTGGTGCATCGTCTAAGCGTTCTGCCAATGAAACGTAACCTTTGGTTCGCCTTCCCCATAATATTTTCTGTGTGTTCTCTCCAGTCAAAGTTGTTCGTAATTGTAACTCCTAGGTATTTGGTAGAATCTACGACCTTAAGGTTTGACTGATTTATCGCGTAATTGAAGTTCACCGTATTTCTTTTAGTGGTCATGTGTATTACTTCACACTTTTCTTTATTTAGTGTCAATTGCCAATTTTCGCACCATGCAGAAATTTTGTCTAAATCGCTTTGCAGTTGCTTTTGATCCTCTGTTGTCTTCACTAACCGATAAACGTCAGCATCATCCGCGAACAGTCTAAGGGAGCTATTCAGATTGTCTCCTAAATCGTTTATAAACACGAGGAAGAGTAGAGGACCTATAACGCTTCCCTGTGGAACGAAGCATAGCGCCTCAATGCTCTCGGCCGCTCCGCCGCGGCTGATTTCTTCCCGTATCCATCTGCATTTCATATATTCTCTACTTCGACCATCATAAGTTATATCACTACCCAAATAAAAATAAACTCATCTCTTACTGTATTGTCTTGCTATCTAATCTAATTCCTTCTGCATCGCAGTATACTGCTACATTTGCCATTGCTTATTTATACCAAAATAAATAACCAACTTAACACTACAGCTGCAGTTCTTAATACAAGATGGATACGTTGAAAAGCGATTATTGGTGCATAATTATTGTACATGTCCCCTTAAGTTGAGACAACGTTGCAGAGAAGCTGATGCACCCGTCTGCTGCCAGTAAACCTACAAAAGAAGTCCAGGTAGCGTTTAACAGAAAACTGGAAACGTCGAAGTTAGCAAGGCTCCTAAAAGAAATAGCTACGATCACGGAACTTCGCGCTTGTCACGCGAAGATGTGACAAGTAATAATTGGCAGAATTCTCAAACTTAATAATGAAATCGGTATAATAAGGCTTTCGTTGTCCGTTGTCGAGTATTGTGCGCCGCAGTAATTGAGGCACAAACAGTTGGGAAAATTTCAGCACTGTCATGCTGTCACGATTAAAGTCGTTGAATTACCATCACCGCACAGTTTAACTAGCAACAGCGAGGGGAAAAAAAACAGTGTCCCTAGCGTCACGTCGCACAGTAGGACGGAATCCCCAAATCGCGGCCAAAACCCCAAGAAGACGTTTAATTCGCACAAAACTCTTCACACGGTGGTTACGAATTTGATGGTAAAAATTGTCTAAACAAAATGGAGGCGCTAATATAGCAACGTGACAAATGAAAATTCATAATAATTTATTATTGGTAGCGTATATATAGTATTTACACACTAATAATTAATACACTGCCAACGTGATTTGTTCATTATAACAAAATAACAGAATATTTGTCGAAAATACCGGGTGATCAAAAAGTCAGTATAAATTTGAAAACTTAATGTGGTGTCGCACAAGTACAAAGTGCGCGCCACCTACTTTCGCCGCGCGCCGCCATGCACGCACGGCGCGGCGTTCTCACGACGACAGCCACGAGCGCCCTCTGCTGCAACTCCGCTCGTGGCTCCCACTGAACGACATCGTTCACTTGGGACTGAGATAGCAACCAGTTAGGACCTTCGTAATCAGATAGGCACCAGTGAAGACTTTGCTATCAGTTAGGCACTAGGCAGGACTCTAGCTCAACTATGTATCTGCAGTACTGAGCAATGTAAAAGTTAAGTATTGTATAAATTCTGTTCAATATATATCTCGTTCTAATTTACTCTAGTGTTCTAGTTTTTGGCTGCTCCCCTCCGTACCTGCACCAGCGTGCTATCTTTATTCCTGTGTCGGTCTCATTCCACTCGGCCACCGACACCTACGACGACGCTGGGACACAAAACTTAATAAATCACGAAATAATGTAGCTAAGAAGGTAAAAATTGACACACATGCTTGGGATGTGTGGGGTTTTATTATAACCAAAAAGAAGGAAAATAAGTTCAAAAAATGTCCAGCAGATGGCGCTGGGAGCAAAACGTCAGTGACTGCTACCGTGACGGGTGAGAGGTACGCCGAAGTGTTACAGAATCGCATCATCCCCAGCCTGGCTGATAAACACCTGTTGGAACGTACGATTTTTATGCAAGATGGCGTTCCACCCCATAATGCTAGACGCATGAATGATCTCTTGCGCGCGTCGTTTGGTGATGATCGTGTGCTCAGCCGCCACTTTTGTCATGCTTGGCCTCCCAGGTCCCCAGACCTCACTCCGTGCGATTATTGGCTTCGGGGTTACCTGAAGTCACAAGTGTATAGTGATAGACCGACATCTCTAGAGATGCTGAAAGACAACATCCAGCCGGCCGCGGTGGCCGAGGGGACTGAGGCGCTCCAGTCACGGTCTGCACGGCCACTACGGTCGGGGGTTCGAATCCCCCCTCGGGCATGGATATTTGTGCCGTCCTAGTTCGTAAGTAGTTCATAAGTAGTTTGTAAGTTTAGGGACTGATGACCCCGTAGTTAAGTCTCATAAACTATACGAACATTTGAAATTTGACAACATCCGACGCTAATGCCTCACCATAACTCCGGACATGCTTTACAGTGCTGTTCACAACATTATTCCTCGACTACAGCTATTGTTGAGGAATGATGGTGAAGATATTGAACATTTCCTGTAAATAACATCGTCTTTGCTTTGTCTTTATTTATTATGCTTTTGTGATCAGATGAAGCGCCATCTGTCGTACATTTTTTCATTTTGTTTCATTTTGTTCTAATAAAACCCCATGTCATTCCAAGCATGTGCGACAAATTTTACCTCTCTGTCTACATTATTCCGTGATTTATTAAGTTTTCAAATTTATACTGACTTTTCGATCACCCGGTACACCGAAAAAAAAATCTTCGTTACCACGCATATTGCAATTCAATGATATAATGAAACAATATTTTTTGTATCCCATTCTTGTCGCCACTTTTGTGCCCCGTTTCCGTCGTAGGTGTCGGTGGCCGAGTAGAAAGACCGACACATGAATAAAGGATGCACGCTTGTGCAGGTAGAAGGTGACCAGCCACTGGGACAGCAGAAACTAGAAACACTAGAGTAAATTAGAACGAGATATATATTTCATAGAGACTTAGTAATACTTAACTTTTACATAGTTCAGTACTGCAGAATGCTGATACATAGTTGAGCTAGAGACCTGCCTAGTGCCTGTCCGATAGCCAAGTCTTCACTGGTGCCTATCTGATTCAGAAGTGTTAACTGGTTCCTATCTCAGTTCCAAGTGAACGATGTCGTTCAGTGGTGGCCACGAGCGGAGTTGTAGCAGAGGGCACTCGTGGCTGACGTCGTAAGAACGCCGCGCCGTGCGTTGCATGGCGGCGCGCGGCGAAAGTAGGTGGCGCGCACTTCATACTTGTGCGACACCACAATATTCAAAGTCGGTGTCAGAACGCAAATAATAAATGTAATAGTATAATCAACGATAGACGTAATAAGTGTAGCTTAGTTCCGTAGCCTACCTCACCGCGCGCTGTATCGGCCATGTTGTGCTACGAAATGTCTGCCGCACGGTCACTTGCAAATATTCTTTATACAAGAGAAATGACAGATTTTGGCAGCTCATTCTAGTCAATTTCATCAGATAATTAATCAGTTTATAGTCTGCGAGTTGAAATTCCGCGGTATATTGCGGTATATGCCACTTTTGCTCTAGTTGAAAATGCAAGTTCGGCAAAGCATGGTCGTTTTGCACAGGCATCGGAAAAAATATAATATAAATATGATAACCATGACATTTATACCGATTTAGTGTGCGAACATGTTTACATAGCTGTAGCAACCGTTTCCATATTGCAGAACTGAGATTCTTCACTTCACTACGAAAATATTCACTCACAAGCGGAGAGTAAATTTGTCTGGCTTTCACAGCGCCACGTGTGGTCTCGACGAAGGTCACTTTCGAACTGACGTAACTGGGCAGGTATCGAAGGTGGCTACCTCTCCTTCTGCAATGAGATGCACCAATCCTTCCCCTAGCCAAGCCACCCATCAAAGGGGAGTGTTATCAGTCCTCTGCTGTTCCTTATTTACATAAACGATTTAGGGGAAAATCTAAGTAGCCCTCTTAGGGTGTTTGCAGATAACGCCGTCATGTACCGTCTAGTAAAATCATCTGAAGATCAAAACCAACTGCAGAACGACCTGAATAAGATATCACTATGGCGTAAAAATTGGCAATTGACTCTAAATAATGAGAAGTGTTAAGTCGTCCACATGAGTACGAAAAGTTTTGTATCCCAGCCTCGTCGCCGCTTTTGTGTCTCGTTTCCGCCGGTAGACCTGGGTGTCGGTGGCCGAGTAGAAAGACCGACACAGGAATAAAGGATGCACGCTTGTGCAGGTAGGAGGTGACCAGCCAGTGGGACAGCAGAAACTAGAAACACTAGAGTAAATTAGAACGAGATATATATTTCTTAGAGACTTAGTAATACTTAACTTTTACATAGCTCAGTACAGCAGAATGCTGATACATAGTTGAGCCAGAGGCCTGCCTAGTACCTATCCGATAGCCAAGTCTTCACTGGTGCCTATCTGATTCTGAAGTGTTAGCTGGTTCCTACCTCAGTCGCAAGTGAACGATGTCGTTCAATGGTGGCCACGAGCGGGATAGCAGCAGAGGGCGCTCGTGGCTGACGTCGTAAGAACGCCGCGCCGTGCGTGCATGGCGGCGCGCGGCGAAAGTAAGTGGCGCGCACTTCATACTTGTGCGACACCACAAAAAGAAATCCGTTAAATTTTGTTTACAATATAAATCAGTCAAAAGTGAAGACCGTAAACTCCACAAAATACCTAGGAATTACTATTACTTCAGACTTCAACTGGAAATAACAAGTAGATTATGTCGTGGGAAAGGCGATCCAAAGACTGCGTTTTATTGGCAGAACCCTTAAAAGATGCAACAGAACTACTAAAGAGACTGCATACATTACGCATGTTCGTTCCTTTTTGGTGTATTGCAGCCCAGTGTGGGATCCTTATCAGGTGGGTTTGACGGAGGACATCGAAAGAGTCCAAAGGAGGGCAGCTCGTTTCGTACTGTCACGATACAGGGGAGACAGCGTTACGGAAATGATACAGGATCTGGGATGGGAATCATTACAACAACGGCGCTTATCGCTGTGGCGTGGGCCACTTACGAAACTCCAATCGCCAACATTCTCCTCCGAATGCGAAAATACGAGGCGCGTCCAGAAAGTAAGTTCCGTTTGGTAATAAAATGAAATTGTACACAGATACAGAAGAAATTTTTATTGCACAAAATTCTATAACTCTTAAACTACTTTACCACATAACTGCCGAAATTTTGTAGGTACTTGTCATAGCGTGCCTCAAGTTTTTGCATGCATCCTTCACAGAAGGTTGCCTCCTGTGTATTCAACCATGTGGTAACAGCTCTGTATCATCGTTGAAGTGTTGACCACCAAGGACAGATTTTAGGTGTATGAAGAGATGAAAGTCGCTAGGAGAGAGGTTCGAGCTGTATGGAGGATGATCAAACAGGTCCCATTGAAATTTCCGTAAGAATTGTTTGGTCACATTCGGTGTGTGTGAGGTCAGGCATTATCGTGAAAAGAAAAAAAGTCTTTTGACAGTAATCCTCTTCTTACACCTAAAATCTGTCCTTGGTGGACAACACTTCGACTATGATGACGAGCTGAAAGAACATGTTACCACATGGTTGAATACACAGGCGCAACATTCTATGAAAAAGGCACACAAAACCTTGTGCTATGCTATGACAGTTGCCTACAAAATTTCGGAAGCTATGTAGAAAAGTAGTTTAACAGTTGTAGATTTTTGTACAATCAATATTTTTTCTGTATCTGTACCCGTTCGTTTTATATAGCCAAACGGAACTTACTTTCTGGAGGCGCCTCGTATATTATTGACTCCCACTTAAAGAGGCAGAAATGATTATCAGAAAAAAATACTAGAAATCAGAGCTCGAACAGAGAGATTCACGTGTTCTTTCTTCCCGCGCGCTATTCGAGAATGGAGTGGGAGATAAATAGTATAACGGTGGTTCGATGAACCCTCTGCCAGGCACTTAAATGTGATTTGCAGAGTATCCCACATAGATGTAGATGTAGGGGAAGGTCGGGTAGCCACGGACACAAAAATGAATTGCTAATAAAACAACAATAAACAATTTTTCTGTGTTAACTTTCATCGTAAAATGAAACCAGTAACTTCTTTAGTCATATCACTTAGAACTAAGCATAGATAATAATTTTTTATGAACTATCTTGAATACACTTTTGGATCAGTTTATTGGCACTAAAAATTTGGAGGGTAGTCCCGGACACAGCATTCAGTGGTACTCCACTTGTTTCTTGGCCTTGAAAACATACAATTGTAATAAATATCTCAAGCATCTACATAAAATCAGTTTTCATGGTACCAGTACTTGCAGTTATAGCACTGAATGCAGTCTTCTTCGAAGATTTCTCCACATGTGATGCATTCTGTCTCTTTTCCTTGATCCTCTTCGGAGATACTGAATATCTGTCTTTGCCATGAACGTTTCTTTAGTGCATTTGCGTTTTTTTGTTTTTCGGCTTGTCCTTTTTATTGCATTTCCTTTTCTGTCGTTCTTCTAAACCTTTATTTTATATGGAGATGACTCTTCTCCTTATTAAATCTGTGAGGGATTTTCAGAGCTTTTGCAAGATCAAATGCTAATTTCAAAAACTCTTCTTATGGGTGAAAACACCAACGAAGTTAGACAGGAACGACGAAAAATATTTGCGCGAACAAAATCCACCGTTGCGAGTAGCTCGCTCGGTGACTAAGCCACAACTGACTTGAATGTTTCCAGAATGAAACTTTCACTCTGCAGCGGAGTGTGCGCTGATATGAAACTTCCTGGCAGATTAAAATTGTGTGCCGGAACCGGGACTCGAACCTGGGACCTTTGCCTTTCGCGGGCAAGCGCACTACCGACTGTGCTATCCCGACACGACTCACGATGCCGCCTCACAACTCTACGTCCGCCAGTACCTCGCCTTCTACTTTCCAAACTTCACTTGACTTGAATGTGTTTTTACTCCACAGGGCGCGCATTTCAAATGCAGTCTTGCCAGCGCAACGTGCTTGGTTTCTTAGAAATTGAAACGTCCGCGGTTACCCGCCGTGCGGGGCTACCCGACCTTCCCCTATATGTAGAAAATTCCGAGAATCGAAAATTCATTTTTCGGGGTTTTGGCCAAGTATTGGGGATTCCGTCCCACTGCGCGTCGCCTATCAATCTCAACATGTTGCAGTCAGCGGCGTGACGATTCATCTTGTACGGATGGCACGTCGGTGGCGAGACCCTAGTTTTGGAAGTACTAATGGACTCGATACCTGACCAGAACCTTTCAGACATGGCCGGCCTTCATAGAAATGTTCAAATGTTTGTAGAACTTCTCGGACTTAACTACGGGGTCATCAGTCCCTAAGCTTACAAACTACTCATGAACTAGCTAACACTAAGGACGGCACAAATAACCATGCCCGAGGGGGGATTCGAACCCCCGACCGTAGTGGCCGTGCAGACCGTGACTGGAGCGCCTCAGTCCCCTCGGCCACCGCGGCCGGCCTCTCTCGTTCGCCGGTCGGCAATTGCGTCACGCGCCGTTGAACACATTGTGCGCGAACGTGTTCTGTTGAACCGCAGCCGGAGAAAGTTCGCGATTGCCCATCATATATCACGATTGCTCTATAACCACCGACTGTGATGTAAGACGGAATATGTTTTAACATGTCAATCTTCACTTGTCTTACACCATTTAACAGAGGGAAAATGTGAAGATTTGGCTATTTTTCCGCGAAGTTGCTTATGACAGTGCCATATTCCTTGAGCTTGTCGTTAATTTCGGCATCAGTTATTTCGAATGGCAATTCAAATATTCGCACCGTTTTTAATCCCATTCCGGCTCGTGCAATTCTAACGTTCCCGATATTTCCATCAGAATGTTTAAATTTTAATGTTCCTCCACATGATTCGATTACTTTCTGGCATTTTTCAGCTGCTGCTACTCGAACTTAGGAAGGACATATGAGATGCTGGATCCCAATGGATGCTATTATAATTCAAATGTTCAAATGTTTGTATAGCTTATGGGACTTAACTACGTGGTCATCAGTCCCTAAGCTTACAAACTACTCATGAACTAGCTAATACTAAGGACGGCACAAATATCAATGCCCGAGGGGGGATTCGAACCCCCGACCGTAGTGGCCGTGCAGACCGTGACTGGAGCGTCTCAGTCCCCCCCCCCCCCCCCCTCGGCCTTCATAGAATAACCTCGGACTGCCCGCAGATAGTCCCAAATTGTCGGGATACGTATCTGCGGCACGTGCCTCGGTGGAAGGAGGTAATTGCGTGTGACCTGCGACCTCTGAACCGCGTGTCAGCCTCGTGCCGGTGTCGTGACCGCTCGGCGATCTGGCGGTCTCCACGGGGACTCTGTTGTCCAAGTTCTGCCTGCCCAAGAAGAGTCGCAAACTCGTGCCCGCCGGCGGGAGAAACCAGGTCACAACAGCTCGTTCGATTAACGCGCCACATCGCCTCTTACTGGCAAGGGACGCGTCCCACCGATTGGATTTATTTCCGACAGTCTATCGTGTAGGAACAAAAGTGGAGGACTCAAAAGATATTTTGTCTCGCTACGTCCCAGATGCTGGGAAAACTTCATTTTAAGATCGTGAAACTGAATCGACACGGAAGTAACTGAATTAATAGATAATTGTGAACTGAGGATTTTTCATCATGTTGTAAGTTGAACAAAAACGCATGTTTTCTAAAAAATCAAGAAACTCTCTTATATATTAAAAGGCCGGCCGTGGTGGCCGAGGGGACTGAGGCGCTCCAGTCACGGTCTGCACGGCCACTACGGTCGGGGGTTCGAACCCCCCCTCGGGCATGGATATTTGTGCCGTCCTTAGTCTTAGCTAGTTCATAAGTAGTCTGTAAGTTTAGGGACTGATGACCCCGTAGTTAAGTCCCATAAGCTCTACAAACATTTAAACATTTTATATTAAAAGAATCTACGAAAACTTAAGTCAGTCGACCAGACCGAGCTACCCGACAGATTTCCTCAGGTGAGATATCATACACAATATACATACGGTAACGTATTTTATTCGGATATTGGTTACAATGGTAATTTGTGTGTGATACAGTACAATATTTTGCTGTCTCAACTCTTTACTTGAGGTTTACATGGCATTTCCTTAGAGCGAGGCATCATGGGACTACCATAACAGTGATACAGTGATGTCCTCTAATATGGTGTGATCACCTCGGACGGCCAGTACAATTGCACACCTGCGTGGCATGATCAGTACCAGGTTAGCAATCAGCCCTTGAGGGATACTTGGCCATCTTCCATGAGTTCAACATCCATATTTGCAGTCTTTTGGGAGGTGCTGCGACCTTCCTATCAGTACTCATCAATAAGAATTGGGCAATACCTAACTCTGGGTAGTAAAAGTTTATGGCTCGTTGTCTCTGTTCATATGGGTGAGTTACGTATGTCAGCTTCTGTGCCCTAAACAGCTACCCAATCTGTTTAAACAAGATCAATAATTAATCTATAGTTTAGGCAATATATCAATCTGCATATGATGACGTGAAAATATATTGAACAAACATAAATTAAACCATTTTGTATAGGTTTTGGGACCGTATTTTGCAACTGTAAATTAGTCTAATTTAGACCACACGCGTTTCGCTTTATTCTAAAGCATCTTCAGTGGTCAGGAAATTTATATTTTCGTCTTCATGTGTGGTTTGTATCACATTGGCACTTGATGTCTCTGCTTACATTTACACTATTTACACTTTTTTACAGTAACATTTCTTACATAGTGTAAATATAAGCAGTGACAGCAAGTGACAATGTGCTACAAACCACACATGAAGACGAAAACATAAAAAATTCCTGACCACTGAAAATGCTTTAGAATAAAGCGAAACGCGTCTGGTCTAAAGTAGACTAATTTACAGTAGCAAAAGACGGTCCCAAAACCTATACAAATTGTATAACTGCAACTGGGAAAAACGAGGCCAAAAAACGAAGAAATATGTATAAATTAAACCTCTGAGTGACCAACGAAATGGATTGTAAGATAAAGAAGTGATTCACTCACGAAGTAATTCTTTATAAATTGACATGACACGCGGAGGTGGTCCTACTTTTTACATCGGTAAATAACTGAATATTTCTCCTACTACTGTTCATAAGAGGCACAGTAAGTATCACACGCACTAGAGAGTAAAAGTTCCAAATTATCACTCGTAAATTAGTGTAGTCCATCGAACACTGCAGTCCCAAATTAATCAGTGATTAAAGTATTTGTTATAAAACACAGTTTGTAATCACACGAGTATACGATTGCTGAATTATCATAGTTCCACAGCCCTACTAACGTCCATAGTTTATCACTTTTCAAGTAGAGACTAAGTTCTGCAGTTAGAGTCCCGTAAATTTTCTAGGTCCACACATGCCTATCTCTTCAAATCACAAGTTCGTAACGCGGCTTCAGACAGCCCAGCGTCACAACATTTTACACCACGTCCAAGTTACGAGTCCCCTCCCAAGCGTTCGAAAGCGTGCTCCCTCTGCTCCCAAACACCCAAACTGTATCCTTCCGCGCATCCTAACACCTCATCTTTAAAATACAATTTCCCTTCCAAAATATTATACAATTGAATTTCACAGAATTAAATGCTTTGACTACCTCCCTACAAATGTTGTTTACATTTAACAAACAAATATATATTTAAGAATACTAAAAAGTCGGTTGAGACTGAAGCTCTTTGCTCAGATAGTCATTAAGTGTGGCGTCTCACTGTTCAAATATACTGCCGCCGTCGAAATATAGTTACGCAATTAATATTTAATTTATCGTGGCTTTTTATACAAATATATTCAGTTCTTGTCCACAAATACTTATAATTGTTTATATATAAATTATCTGCTGCATGTCTATTTTTAGTCGGCCATGAAATATTTAAGTGGCAGTTTACAACATAAGAAAACGAACTTTACTAAGAATAATAAAATACAAGTGTAAATGTGATGTGCTTTGCTGGGTTCATGTTTTGTGTTTCTGTGGTGGAATCTACGTTCTGACACAATAATATTACTACTTCAACGAAAAGCAGAACAAGAGAGTAAAATAAAGTTTATTGAAAGAATACGGAAATAACGTGGCACGTCTTTTAAGATAGGTAGCGTGGTGCAATGCTGTCCATTTGCTTCTTAAATTGTTACTGATAAATACTACGTAGCAATAATTGTAAATATACGTCTTATAATATTATTGTTATTATAGTACTGAAATCTGTCGGCTTTTTATCTGTAAGGGATATTGAAGTTGTAATTACGGCGTTTGATTCTCGCAAGTCTCCTGAATCCATTCATATGATTATATTTGTCTTATGATCATTCCCTGATTTTATATGGATTTTTAGAGTAATGTGTGTGGCTATATTGTATTTCAGTTGGAATCTGGGTTAGCCGCCCTCGCTTATCAAAGACAGTCGCTTCCTGTTTCCGAGCACATTAGGGAAACCTTGACTAACTGCTGTTTCCCATTCACTAGGTCCAAACTGGTAGCCGGCCGGCTGGAAACCGAACATCCTGACAAAACCCGCCTTTTATATGGAAACAATCAGCTTCCCCCTGTATCTGTAATATCACAGTGCTAATCTGGCTGCAATGTGTCTGCTAAGTGCTCCACAGACATGGTCAATCGGATTTAAGTGCTGTGAACAAGCTGGCTACTCCATTCCTTCAATTTTCTCTTCTTCAAGCATGTTGTCCACCAGCGTCCACCAGATGGAACTCATCGCCTATGGCCCCAGCGTAGGTCACAACGAACGGTGGAAGGTTCTTGTCTCTATACCTCTGAGCAGGAAAGCGCCGTTCTGAATGACCTAGAGGTCCGTACGCCCGCAAATACTGACTCCTGCCCACGTAATTAGTCCACCTCTATGATATGATGTATCTTGCACATAAGAGGATTGTTCGGACTGTTTGTGTTGATGTTGCGCATCTTGTTGCTGTCTGGAGGGTGCGTTGCCGCTGAATTGCATTGAGCTTCCTGTATCGACGGGCTGTTAATCGGAGATAACGGTCATCTCTTGCCGATATTACCCATGACGACCTTGGCCTTGTGTTCTTTTAACGGTTCCTGTTGTCTAAAGTCGCATCCAGGTCTATGAAATAACACTTTGGGACACTCCAATAGCTGTACCTTTCCCGCTTCCAACAGTAGTACAACTCACCATAGCTTTGGATAAATCACGCTGTTATTGCATTGCACTACCTGATCCCTACAACTATGTGAATCCAATTGCTTGAGTAATTCGTTTGGTAGAACAAACACAAGTCAACACCTACCTTCTCTGCTTCAACATTATTTTATCATAACTATCTCAGTTGTCGTAATGTTGTCTCCACGCCGTAGATCCGAGAGAAAGGCGTCCAAACATTTTCGTTCATTCTGCCAATGACTATACTTCAGAGCCTAGATAACTCAACTGATTCCTTAACTGTTTTTTCCTGTGTATAAAGTTTCTTTACGAATTCGTTCTCAAGGCAATGGTGAGCCTACTCCTCACTAATAAATAAGTATTGTGTCTGTTTTAGGCTTCCATATTATTTTGTCCACGCACTGTAAGTACTAATACGTTGTAGGGTTCGAATGTTCAAATTTTGTGAAGTTATTGGACCTAATTGAAGTGGTCATCGGTCCCTAAAGTTACAAAGTACTTAAACTAACTTATCCTAAGAACAACAGACACAGTGCGTATGTTGTAGGGTATTAGAGGCAAAAACACTAGTGAGACAATTCTAAGTTAAGCAGGAATGGAAGTATGGCCTAATAAATATAAAGCACGTTCAAAGTGTTTTTCAGCCGTGAAATATGGAGAAGGATATTCGTAGGTCCCAGCAAAGAAACTTTTAAAACTTATTCTACAGCAGAATAGTAAAGGGTAGCAAAGGAGAAGTTCCCACCACCAGTAATCATTGATACCGGACGGTGATGGTGACAGAGCTGTTGCGGATGTCACTAAACATTGAAAACCGTATAAGCATTGCGACTTTGGGTCATTGAGTCGAAGGAAACGCACGCACTCATCAGAATATTTTTTTAAAAAGTACGTTTGTAAAGACTGATTTATCATTCCGCAAAGGTGCAAGAACACTTGCTTGGAAAGTTACTTAATTTACGGAATGCCTGAAATTGCAGTTACAAAAAAAAAAAAAAAAAAAAAAAAAAAAAAAAAAAAAAAAAAAAAAATTACGTAAAGCTGAGCCAAAAGATCGCTGAGAGTGGGATAAAGATGCGTGACATTCTTGTATTAGAGTTGCAGTACATCTCGAATATACGCTCTCGTACTACAAGATGACAAAGGACGAATAGCTAGGAGCTGCTGCTTGTAGGTTACACTGGTCGCAGTGTACTACACTAATGGCTGACTTGGAGGACAAGCACCACTGCAGTGCCTATCGCACTGACTGCTGTTTTCTACAGAAGAGACTCGGACCATACAGTTCCAGTTCAGTGACATTCTTGTATTAGAGTTGCAGTACATCTCGAATATACGCTCTCGTACTACAAGATGACAAAGGACGAATAGCTAGGAGCTGCTGCTTGTAGGTTACACTGGTCGCAGTGTACTACACTAATGGCTGACTTGGAGGACAAGCACCACTGCAGTGCCTATCGCACTGACTGCTGTTATCTACAGAAGAGACTCGGACCATACAGTTCCAGTTCAAAGCTGCAGGCATCACTCCCAAATACGGCCTCCCCTCCTGGGTGGAGTGCAGTCAACAAAGGGACTATAGCAGCTCCTCGAACACTGTGCAAGGCAGAGCAGAGTATGCTTCTTGCTCATGGTGCTCCAATCGGTACGAGTTTGCCAGCAGCGATGGCAGCCTCAGGAGGAACAGAACTGCAAGCTTTACTGTATCGGCTGGCGCCGGTTGATTGTGCACATCAAACGTCAGCGGAACTCTACGCTGTGGGTGCTTTGGCCACACTAGCCACTTGGGCCACGGGATACTTCTAAATTTGAAAATAAAAATATTCAGTCTTTGATTCTGTTTCACTACATCCGGCGACGTCTACTAAACTACAGGCCTATTTCATTGACGTCAATTTGCAACAGGGTTTTGGAACATATCCTGTATTCAATTATTATGAATGCTCTATTGACCCAAGGTCAACACGGATTTAGAAAATATCTTTCATGCGAAACACAACTAGCTCTTTATTCACACGAAGTGATGGGTGCTATGCACTAGGGTTCGCAAATCGATTCCGTATTTCTTGATTTCCAGAAGGCTTTTGACACCGTACCTCACAAACGGCTTTTAATCAAACTGCGTTGTTATGGTATATCACCCCAAATTTGCGATTGGACAGGGGATTTCCTGTCAGAGAGGACACGGTTCGCAGTAATCGATGGTAAGTAATCGACTAAAACAGAGGTGATATAGGGCGTTCCACAGGGTAGTGTTACTGGTCCTCTGCTGTTCCTTATTTACATGAATGATTTAGGGGAAAATCTAAGTAGCTCTCTTAGGTTGTTAGCAAATGTCGCCGTCATTTACCGTCTAGTAAAATCATCTGAAGATCAAAACCAACTACAAAACGATCTGAATAAGATATCAACATGATGTAAAAATTGGCAATTGAATCTAAATAATGAGAAGTGTGAAGTCTTCCACATGAGTGCGAAAAGAAATCCGTTAAACTTTGTTTACAACATAAATCAATCAATAGCGAAGGCCGTAAACTCCACAAAATACCTAGGAATTACTATTACTTCAGACTTAAACTGGAAAGAACACGTAGATAACATCGTGGGAAAGGCGAACCAGAGACTGTGTTTTATTGGCAGAACCCTTAAAAGATGCAACAGAACTACTAAAGAAACTGCATACACTACGTTTGTCGGTCCATTTTTGGAGTATTGCAGCCCAGTGTGGGATCCTTATCAGGTGGGTTTGACGGAGGACATCGAAAGAGTCCAAAGAAGGGCAGCTCGTTTCGTATTGTCACGATACAGGGGAGACAGCGTTACGGAAATGTTAGAGGATCTGGGATGAGAATCATTACAACGGCGCTTATCGCTGCGGCGTGGGCTACTTACGAAACTCCAATCGCCAACATTCTCCTCCGAATGCGAAATTATATTGTTGACTCCCACTTACATATGTAGAAATGATCGTCAGAATAAAATACGAGAAATCAGAGCTAAAACGAAGAGATTCAGGTGTTCTTTCTTCCGGCGTGCTATTCAAGAATGGAATCGGAGATAAATAGTATAACGGTGGTTCGATGAACCCTCTGCCAGGCACATAAATGTGATTTACAGAGTATGCCATGTAGATGTAGATATAGATGTCAAGTTCATCCTGTCACGTAGCGGACTTCCACTCGCTCTCGCTATAGACTAAATGAAACGCGTATGTCGTAGGTACCAGGCGTGTTGAAATGAAAAGGTACGAAACGACACTGTGGGTATAACTGAAGGCTTTATTCAGAAGAAATCATCAGAGGCCTGAGCTCAATTATCCCACTGTTTAACGAGCCAAAGGCTTTCCGGTACCCAGAATTCCTGAGGCTGTGACAAGAGCCAGTCCTCTACTGTGTCCTTCAGTTCATCGTTCAAGTTGATATGTTTATTTATTATTATTATTTTTTTTTCTATCGCACCAAATACATGGAAGTCGCAGGGCGACATGTCCAGGCTGCAGGGAGGATGCTCAAGCTGCTCCCGCTTAAACTTGGCCAGTACACTTTGTGTGACCCTGGAGATGTGTGGAAGCGCGTTGTCACGCAGCAGAATCATTCTCTCAGTGAGCAGTCCAGGCCGTTTGCTCTTGATGGATTTGCGTAGCTACGGAGTGTTGCATAGCACACGTCACTGATAATGGTTTTTCTGTGGTCGAAGAATTGGATGAGTATCGAACCTCGGACGTCGAAAAATATGGTGAGCATCACCTTGCCTGCTGAAGACATGGCATTGAATTTACTTACAACTTGTAAATGTAAATGTAAAATGTTCGGAATTCACTTAAAAATACGAAAAATTAAGAGTGCAGTTCCTCTTTTAATGAACATTTATTATTTTTCAACGTAACGTACTGAAAAATCGAAAGCACGGCATATAATATAAAACAACAAAGCAAATTACTTTTATATATTACAAAGTTTTCCATATATGACAAGTGGTCATTTTCCACATCTTCTCCCACCGAAGTTAACGGTGGTTATTCGAACGGTAACTTACACCACAATCACAAATTCAATTTTATTGGTTTGCGAACCTTCCGTCCAGATCTTGTCTCCACCATCTCCCTGAGAGCCTCTTCGGTGATGGTCACGTTCTCCTTTCCGGGTGGTTCAGCAATTTCCTCTCGAAGTCTTCTGCCGATGAGGGTACTTTCACTCTGTTGGCCAAGTTCAAACTCCAGAGGATAAATTCTCTGCACTGGTCTCAGAAGCAAACCGCTTGAGGTCTTCACTCTGACCAGTCTGGTTTCACCATCAGGACCCTTTGAGAGTTCAACAACTCTTGCCAATTGTGTTGTCATTTTCCACCAGCACTATTTCACCAACTGAAATTTGTCTATGTTGTTTTAGCATTCAAAACAACACTATTCCAAAGTTATTTTAACTTACAAACTAAGTAATTTGTAAGTTTAGGGATTGATCACCCCCCAGTTAAGTCCCACAAGCTTAACAAACATGTGAACATTTATATATATTACAGCGTTCAAATGAATGAAATAAATCGCAATTTGCGATGTTATGGCCTCACTGTACTAGGTTTAGATGAAATACCAAACTATAGCGAATGAAAATTTGTGCCCGGCCGGGATTCGAACCCGGAATCTCCTGAGTACTAAGCAGACGCGCTGACCACTCCGCCACCGAGGACACAGTGACCATCCCCCCACTGCAGAGGACTCTTCCCTGCACGTCTCCCGCCACACACAAATCTCCATTCGCCACGCTGTCTCTTTCGTATACCACAGCCTATCTATTCTATAATGCTCGCAGCCACAATACTGTATTCCCGCATCAGGGAGAACAGACCAAGAGGTATCGAGACACAATTAATTGTCGTCAGGAGCCCAGCCTCGGCTTGTATACAATTATATATATTTTTGACGAATTACAGCGTTCAAATGAATGTGGTATAGGAAGGAGACAGCGTGGCGAATGGAGATTTGTGTGTGGCGGGAGACGTGCACGGAAGAGTCCTCTGCAGTAGAGCTGGTCACTGTGTCCTCGGTGGCGGAGTGGTCAACGCGTCTGCCTAGTAAGCAGGGGATCCCAGGTTCGAATCCCGGCCGGGCACGAATTTTCATTAGCCACAGTTTGGTATTTCATCTAAACCTACTACAGTGAAGCCATAACATCGCAAATTGCTATTTATTTCATTCATGTGAGCATTTGTTTCCGTCAAACCCACTTGATAAGCATCCCACACTGGGCAGCAATACTCCAAATAAGGACGGACAGTCGTGGTGTATACAGTCATTTTAGTAGTTCTGTTGCATTTTTTAAGTGTTCTGCCGATAAAACGCAATCTCTGGTTCGCCTTCCCTACGACATTATCTACGTGTTATTTCCTGTTAAGTCTGATGTAATAGTAATTCCTAGGTATTTAGTGGATTTTACGACCTTCACATTCGATTGATTTATTTGGTAAACAAAGTGTAACGGATTTCATTTCGTACTCATGTGGAAGACTTCACATTTCTCATTATTTAGTGTCGATTGTCAATTTTTCCACCATAGCAAATGAAATGAGTGTATGGCGTTCTTGGCCGGGAGAATCCTTGCGGGTTTGTTCGGCCGCCTTAGTGTAAGTCTTTTTATTTGACACCGCGTGGGCGACTTACGTGCCATTGATGATGATGATTATTAGGACAACACATAACACCCAGTCCCCTGCCGGGAATCCTGCGTGGTATTCAACGACGCTACCGCTGATCTACGGAGGCGGACTTTACACCATAGCGATATCTTATTTGGATCGTTTTGCAGTTGGTTTTGATCTTCAGATGATTTTACTAGACGGTAATTAACAGCGTCATCTGCAAACAACCTTAGAGAGCTGCTCAGATTTTCCCCCAAATCGTTTATTTAGGTAAGGAACAGCAGAGGAACAATAACACTGCTCTTTGGAACGCCAGATATCACCTCTGTTTTATTCGATGCCTTACCATCGATAACTACAAACTGTGTCCTCTCTGACAGGATATCCCCTGTCCAGTCACAAATCAGGGGCGATATTCCATAACCACGCAATTTGATTAACAGCCGTTTGTGAGGTACGGTGTCAAAAGCCTTCTGGAAATCTAGAAATACGGAATCAATTTGAGATCCCTTGTCGATACCACTCATCTCTTCGTGTGAGTAAAGAGTTAGTTGTGTTTCACGTGAACGATATTTTCTAAATCACTATTGACCTTGGGTCAATAGATCATTTTTTTTTTCGTGATAAATCATAATTTGCAGAGTATCTCATGTAGATGTAGATTATTATCTTGTCCTCTTTCCAGTCCAAGCACTTAGTTTTCCTTCCCTCATACTTATGCTTTCCTCTAGATTCTACTATAAAGGATATGCAATGAAATAGACCTGTAGTTTAGTGGAATACTTCTACTGCCTTTCTTGAATATTGGCATGACCTGTGCAACTTTCTAGTCTTTCGGCACAGATCCTTCACTGAGCAAGAGGTTGTATACGGCTGTGAAGTAACGAGCTATCGCATCACCATAATCAAATAGAAATCTAATGGGTGTGCACTCCGGACCAGAAGACTTGTTCTTGTTAAGTGATTTAAGTTGCTTCACTACTCCGATGATATCTACTTCTACGTTATTCATTGTGACCCGTTCCACATCTAAAACGACTCCCCCCGGTATGCACACGGAGTGCACATTGGCTTTCTTATGCGTCATGAAACGTATTCTCTACGATGATAGAAATTTGTCACAATTGGTCTCTTTGTTCCTTCCAATATATCACTTGTTGTTTTCGTGAAGTATTTCCTCGTCATCTTCGCAATCGCTTTCCACTGTTTCCGAATCATTTCGCCACGCTTCAGATACGTAATCGTAATCTGTGTTCATTTTGCCAAGAAAATCTTGTTTAACATAATTATTATCTACTTCGTCCAAAATCTTTTGCATTCCTGCAATATGATTTCTGTCGAGGAAATTATATGTCTTACTGTAGCCTCCTCTGCAAAGTGTCTCCCACCTGACACGATAAATCTATATCTATAAATGTGAATGTCAGTTCGGTGTACGCTTATCACGTCCGAACGACAAAACGCAGAGACTTAAATATTTGTACGCTTACCAATTTATACCTGAGGAAGGTTTTAAGCACAATTTTATAGCGATCTCATGAATATTTAGTAATTTGAAGAATATAACGCGAAATGCGGAACAATAATTACTCTTTGAAAATTATATTTACTCTTTGAAAATGGTTTTATTGGTTGCATCGTTGCTTGAGGGTTGATAATGATAAAAGGGTGGAGTATATTGGGATGGAAAGTTATCGGTGTATATAAAATTCTACGTGTGTGTGTGTGTTAATATTTCGCTCTGCAGCGAAAACTAGTGAACGAAAACGAATGGTCTGTGTGTAATTGTTATCCGAAGTCTCCCGTTGTACACCATAGCACTTCCATGCCGATGGCTATAAGGAGGTGGAATATATGGTGGTTGAAAGTCGTCACATTATAAAGAAAAATTTGGACTGAAGGCTAGCGATGACGTTTGCGACTCTATAGCAAGGAGGTTACATACTTTGGTCTATGGTGCTACAATGTCTTCAGCTCTCTTTGTAAGGATAATCATACGAATAAGGAAATATAAGAATACATAAATAAAGCAGTAAAAAACAAATTTCTTTTAATACATCTCTTTAAAAAAATTTGACGTTTCGCGCATTATCTATCATAAGCAACCAACACGCGAGCGGAACCGCGGGTTTAAGCTAGTTTCTTATAAAATTTACAATCAGGCGCCATTTATCAATTTGAGATCGTAATTGACGTTTAAACGGTTCTAATAGAATGTAAGTGCATTTTACAGTGTCAAATAGCTTTATACCACTTACAAAGTTATGTTGATAAGCTAAGAAATCATGTGTTGAAAGGGTGCAGTGTATAAAACTGACCAAACAGCTCATATCTCGACATGAGCAGCCACATAGACAGTAAAGCATTTGGAGTAGGAAAGCTACTAGCAAGAAGGCGCTAATGACGCCACTCGTTGTCAAATAAGTTACAGCCAAGTTAGGCGTGTATCAGTTTGAAGGTTAAATCGACCTCTATTTGGTTTGAGTTTATAACTGGGACACTATTTGATACTGCCGGCAGTGAAGGCTAGCAACTGCATTTGCCTCGCAAACCGGTCGTTAGCTGATTCATGTTTACTGCCACGTTTTTGCTACAATTATTTTGCAGTTTCACTAATGTCAGTTTGCATTAACGTTTATCACAATTCCTGAATGCAAATGATACACCTGGACGCCTCTGACGCTAGTTTCACCTTGGCGGCTAAGAGGATTCTTCTGTCACTCGGCCTTCATTCGATCCTACGACCTGATACATGTTTCTCCTTCTTATTCGAGGCAAAAACTATCTTTTAACGAACCGCAAACATTCAAAGGCGCTCTCTGGGTGAGAAATTCGCATCGTTAATACGTACTTTACATGGTTGCGCTGACATATTGATCATTTGCATATGCAGTAGGCTCTGTACTAATTTAATGCGTGCTGCCTTGGTGTGGCGGCAGGTTAGTTTGTTCTTCCATTCAACACCTTCACACACTAAGGTCGCAAAACTCTTGCTGAAGAGATTTGCAGAGATACAAATGGCGCTAATATCTCGTATACCAGGTATAAAAGGACCGAAATATGTCATTTGTACCCCGGTGATTCATTTGAAAAGAATCAAGTATGTCGGATGCTTTCAGTTTCTAACTGTGGGCAATGAATTAAACTGATTGAGGCAGTGACCAGACCAGGGACCGATACTGGTTCTTTTGCCTACTAATCCACCTCTGACATGGTGGGGGAAATCTAAATAGCTCTCTTAGGTTGTTTGCAGATGACGCCGTCATTTATCGTCTAGTAAAATCACCTGAAGATCAAAACCAACTGCAGAACGATTTGAATAAGATATCAGTATGGTGTAAAAATTGGCAGTTGACTCTAAATAATGAGAAGTGTGAAGTCGTCCACATGAGTACGAAAAGAAATCCGTTAAATTTTGTTTACATCAGAAATCAATAAAATGTGAAGGCCGTAAACTCCACAAAATACCTAGGAATTACGATTACTTCTGACTTAAATTGGAAAGAACACGAAGATCATGTCGTGCGAAAGGCGAACCAGAGGCTGCGTTTTATTGGCAGAACCCTTAAAAGATGCAACAGAACTACTAAAGAAACTGCATACACTACGCTTGTCCGGCCTTTTATGGAGTATTGCTGGGCAGTGTGGGATCCTTATCAGGTGGGTTTGACGGAGGACATCGAAAGAGTCCAAAGAAGGGCAGCCCGATTCGTATTGTCACGACACAGGGGAGACTGCGTTACGGAAATGATACAGGATCTGGGATGGGAATCATTACAACAACGGCGCTTATCGCTGCGGCGTGGGCTACTTACGAAACTCCAATCACCAACATTCTCCTCCGAATGCGAAAATATATTGTTGACTCCCACTTACATAGGTAGAAATGATCATCAGAATAAAATACGAGAAATCAGAGCTCGAACAGAGAGATTCAGGTGTTCTTTCTTCCCGCGCGCTATTCGAGAATGGAATGGGAGGTAAAATAGTATAACGGTGGTTCGATGAACCCTCTGCCAGGCACTTAAATGTGATTTGCAGAGTATCGCATGTAGATGTAGAATATCACAGCTGCAGGAAATACCCTGACACCTTATCAGTCAGACCCAAATTCTCGTTTACAGCCTAAAATACTAGATATAAAGAACATAAGCGTTCATTGATGAATGGTAACAGTCATTCAAAATTTGCAGAACACCCCAGGAAAGAAAACCAATACTTTACGACCATGGAAACTGACATGAAAATAGATTCAGCAATCAAAAACTTCCCATAATCCTCCAAGAGAATTTCTAAATTCTAAAAGCGGTAATAGAAAATAAACAATCATTAATTGACTAAGTAAATATCAGCAAACTAACGCAACTTTAACTACCAAACATACAGTAGACAAAGACAACCCCCCAAAAGCGCCACATAATATGACCACATAAACACAACAACCCCCCACTACACATACACAGGTATAGAAAATCGTCCATGCGCACTGGGACGCCGTGCTGCGGTGCATGCGGTCGTTAGCCGTCGGGGGTTCGAGTACCCCCTCGGGCATGGGTGTTTGTGTTGTCCTTAGGTTAGTTTACCTTAGTTTAACTAATTTGTAAGCTACGTACTGATGACCACGCCGTTGAGTCCGATAGATTTACAAACATTCGAACAGAAAATCGCAACATACCAGCCCCATTACTTCTCTCTCTTTCACACACACACACACACACACACACACACACACACAGCGATAAAATACAGATTTAGAAGCATCAACAGTCACTAGTTCAACAACATGCGGGCATTGACAGTCCTATCCATTACAAATCAAAATAAAATACAAACGCGTGTCGAAAGTCAACAGAAATGGTGGATTGATGGAGGCTTTGGTAAATAAGATTGATTCAAATATGGAGTGACAGCATACGTGCTCGTGTGAGTGTAACAGAAAAAAAATGTGGAACAAAACATAGAAAACGTGAGCAATCTCAATAGTTAATTATATTTAGAATAAGATAAAGCCATAGAATGAGAACTCTCCGTGATCGAGTCCAGTAGAACCATACAAAAATGTTAAACGAAAAAATATATTGCTGCAGTTGCCCACTGAAGGTGCTTTAAAATAAATCGAAACAAATCTGGTCCTAATTAGATTCAAATGTTCAAATGTTTGTTAAGCTTATGGGACTTAACTACGGGGTCATGAGTCCCTAAACTTACAAACTAATTATGAACTACTTACGATCTAGGACGGCACAAATATACATGCCCGAGGGGGGATTCGAACCCCCGACCGTAGTGGCCGTGCTGACCGTGACTGGAGCGCCTCAGTCACCTCGGCCACCGCGGCCGGCTAATTAGATTAGTAATTAGACGGTAATTTATCCTGTACGAACTGTACTATCGAAGTGTTCCTTAATATGATTTTCAATCATTCCCAATCGCTGCGTAATATTTTATTTTTATTTAACAATGGCCATTTCGGCTACAAAGCCATCATCAGGTTAACTGCAATCGTGTAATATGCCGGCCGCGGTGGCCGAGGGGACTGAGGCGCTCCAGTCATGGTCTGCACGGCCACTACGGTCGGGGGTTCGAATCCCCCCTCGGGCATGGATATTTGTGCCGTCCTTAGTGTAAGGTAGTTCATAAGTAGTTTGTAAGTTTAGGGACTGATGACCCCGTAGTTAAGTCCCATAAGCTATACAAACATTTGAACATTTTCGTGTAATATACAAGTCGTTAGATAATATAAAAGTCACATGGTACGATATTTGCATAAATTTTGATTATACATATTTCCTGTAATGTGGTTTTTCATATAAAATCGTTGTCATGCCACCACTATGGTACAGTTATAATAAATTGCTGTAGCCAGCTACAATAAATTGCTTTAGCTGTCATTTGCTGGTGTATGTCAACGACACTCTATGGTTACAATAGCTTGTTTATACGTATACCAACGATATATTAGACAGGTTAAGGTGTGTATTAAATATTGTCTCTGATTGTGATAGGCAACGATATTGCATGCCTCCAATGGTTTCTTTACCAACGATATACGAAAATAATTTAGAAGGTGCTCTTTGGTGTAACGTGCGTTAAAATTTATCACTGGGTGTGTTGTTATTAACCTGGTTCCGCTTTGAATATTTCAATAAAATTTTCGAGGAAACTTTTATGTTTTAGATCTGTTTGTTCATTAATTACGAGAAGTGGTTCTTTTTGGGGGTGTAAAAGTATCTGTAATTCTTTTAAGATGTTTTGTTGGTCCTTTAGGCGTAAGGTGTAACACTTCAGTAGCGCTATGAAGATCGTCTACTGTGTGATGTTCAGTTTTTAGATGGTGAAAGAAAGTGGATCGGTTATTATCAGTTTGTCTAACATGTTCACGAAAACGAACTTCGAAATTTCTCCCGGTTTGTCCAATAAAGTATTTCTCCAAATTTATACAGTGAATTTTATATATACCAGGGTATGAGTAAATAAGTGGTTTGCAAATACCTGATTGTATTTTTGTTCTAATGTTGTGATGTGTTTGGTAAGCGAAAGTTATGCTGATGTTTTTCAATATTTTGTTGATTTTGTCAGAAATATCACCCAGATATGTGGTAGGAATATATGTAGGTTTATATGTTTTTGGATTATCTCTAGTGATTGTAATTTCTTGTCGTGTGATAGGTAATTTGTGAGAGGTCATTTTGTTATATAATTTAATGAGTATTTGTGGGTTATATGCGTTTTGTTGCGCCACATATTGTAGTATCTTAATTTCGTTTTGGATGGAGTTTAGGTCTAGTGGAAGGTTTATCAATCTGTTGATCATAATGTGGAAATAGGCGTATTTGTGTGATTTTGGACGACATGAATATGCATTTATATTATCTAAAGTAGTTGGTTTTCGGTATATGTCGAATTTGTGTGTTATTAATATTACTTATAGTCAGGTCGAGGAAATTTATCGATTTGTTTGTTTCACGTTCTGTTTTAAATTTCATTTTAGGATGGAGAGCATTTAATGCATTGTGTATATGTTCAATGTCTTGATCGTTACCATCTATAAGCATTATCGTGTCGTCGACACAACGATAATAGTATATAATTGTACTGCTGTGACTATCTGGCGTATGAAAGAATTTTTTTCTAATTTAAGAAAAATATCTGTTAGTGTGCCAGCAATGCTACATCCCATAGCCACTCCATCGTTTTTTATGTAGAATTTACTGTTAAATGCGAAGTAGTTCTGATTGAGGACAAGGGTTAGCAATTGTATTATTTCATTAATTTCTGTGATGGTAATTTTTCTATATCTTAACAAATTTTCTTCAATGATATTTATCACTTCTAGTATTGGGATGTTTGTATAAAGGTTTGTGATGTCGAAAGAGACGAGTTTGCCATTAACCTGATGATGGCGTTGTAGCCGAAATGGCCATTGTTAAATAAAAATAAAATATTTCGCAGCGATTGGGAATAATTGAAAATTATATTATGTCTTTAAGTGACATATTTAACGCTGCAGGACCCAAATATTACAAACGAAGTGTTCCTTTTCCATTAGTCTCGCTTACTCGCGGCCATGATTAGCCGATTTCCACACAGACATCGAGCCTCTTAAGCATCCGCACAGTAATTTAAGGATCTTTTCGCGCGTCATGGCTTCAATTATACATATATTTCCGACGCGATTGTGGGCTCACGGCTGGAATTAACAGACCTTGAATGCAGAATGGTAGTTGGCTAGACACACGGGACAGTCTTTTAGAAACCGTTAGGGAATTCATTATCGTGAGATTCGTAGTGAGAACAAAAAATTTCATGTATTACCTCACACCGTACTCAACGCAGTGGCCAACAGTGTGCAATAGTAACCGATTGCAGTGGCGTTTCCATAGATTGCTCAGACAGGCAACACTGGCTAAAAATACCGCAGACATCACTGTGGGAGGTACGACGAACCTACCCGTTAGGAGAGTGCGGCGCAAGCGTTGATGGGCTATAGCAGCAGACGGTCGACTCAAGTACCCTTCCTAATAACACATCGCAGAAGCGCCTCTCTGACCTCGTGAACAATTCGGCTCAACCGTATACGACTAGAAAACTGTGTCTTGGTCAGATGAGTATTGCTTTCATTTGGTAAGAGCTGATGGTAGAGTTTGAGTTTGGCACAGACTCCACTAAGTTATGGATCCAAATTGTTCAAATGTTTGAAAAACCTATGGAAGCCAACTGCTGAGGTAATGGGCCTTAGACTTACAAACTACGTAAACTAACTTATGTTAAAGACGACACACACAGTCATGCTCGAGGCCGCGACGGAGCGGCCGACCCCATTGAGGCGCTATGTTTCGATGCGCGAGGACGTTCCCCGTCGGGGGTTCGAATCCCCCCTCGGACATGGATGTTTGTGCTGTCTTTAGTATAAGTTAGTTAATAAGTAGTTTGTAAGCTTAGGGACTGATGACCCCGCAGTTAAGTCCCATAAGCTTTACAAACATTTGAACATTTTTGAACATGCTCGAGGGAGGACTCGACCTCCGACGGGAGCTGCCGCGCAATCCACAACATGGCACCCCAAACCGCGCGGCCATGCCCACGCAACGATCCAAGTTGTCAACAGGGCACAGCGAAAGCTAGTGGTGGCTCCATAATGGTGCTAACCATGTTTATGTGGAATGCAATGGGTTTGCCGCGGCAGAGAGCCTTGCGCACTAAGGCGCCTTGATATGGTGCGCGTGGCCGTTCGCCGTCGGGGGTTCGGATCCTCCCTCGGGCATGGGTGTTTATGTTGCCCTTAGCATAAGATACTTTAACTTACAAGGAAAGTACTTGGGCTCGAACAAACACATATACACCAAACTCGTATGAGAGATTATGTAAAGATCCCTTATTGCACTAGCGATACTCCCACATCTGCAAAACTCTGCAGTCGTCCGTTAGAGGCCTCTGCGTGTGTCATGCCGCATTGCACTTTGACCTGTCGGTTCGCCAGTAGGGACGGTGCAGTGTGCCTCCGATGTTGCGTTTTGTGATGTTATTTGTGTGGTGAAGCGTCAGATGGGGCGGCGATTGCTAATCAATCCTGCTAATGTATTGCGATTCGTTGACATGAAGTTACAAAGAACCCTTCTTCGTGAAGATGGTAGTAGTGTAGAAGATGAATCATTTGCATGCTTTCTCGTATCTGTTATGGTACAGAAATATGAGCATAAGTTAGATACTGTTGTTACAAACTCATAATAATGATAATAGGGATGATAATGACGAACAACTCATTGCAAGCGGTAGTGCTACAGTAAGAGCGGGAAGAGGCGTGGAAGCAGTGGCAGTGAATACCAAGTCTTTCGGGAAGAAGTTTAAAGTTGCAACTATCATCACGGCTTTTGATGACGATTCGCTAGAGAACATGTACGATGATTATTACATAAGTTATAGTTAAGATATCTGCATTACGTATGGCGTCTACAGTTACATCTACAGTGCTATCTAGAGGATGGTTGCAGAGCTTTGCAGAAAAACGACACCCACCAGCACATTGAGGTGTACGTAGAGATCCTGTAACCAAACTTTCATACAGATATGTTTGTTCGAGCGCATGTACTTTCCTTGTTGGTGTAAGTATTTTGTAAGCCCACAGACTGATAACCGCCGCGCGGGAGTAGCCGAGCGGTCTGGAGCGCCACGTTACGGATCGCGCGGCCTCCCGCGTCGGAGATTCGAATCCTCCATCGGGCATGGATGTGTGTGTTGTCCTTAGGTTAATTTAACTTAGTTTAAGTAGTTGGTAAGACTAGGGACTGATGACCAACGTAGTTTGTTCCCATAGAATTACAAGCATTTGAACGTTTTTTTTCCTTGACTGATAACCAACGTAGTTAAGTCCCTTAGATTTACAAATATAGAAAGCCATTCATGGACCTCATGTTTCAAACAATAACGGAATTGTTATGAAAGACGATGGACCACGTCACGTATATTCGTGATCGGTTTGAAGAACATTCTGGACACTTCCAACGAATGATTTTGCTATCCAGATGGTCCGACATGAATCTCATCCAACATTTATGGCCCATAATCGAGAGGTCATTTTGTGGACACATTCTTGCAGCCGCAAGCTTTTTCACAATTATGGACAGCTGTAGAAGCAGTATGGCTGAATATTCCTGCAGGGAATTGCTACGACTTGTTGAGTTCATGACAAGTCAAGTTTTTGCACTTCTACGGTTAGAACATAAGCGAAATTAGAGCTCTTAGGAAGACGTATAAGCAGTTGTTTTTCCGTCCCGGACCGAGCGAGGCGTCGGAGTGGTAACGCACTGGACTCGCATTCGGGAGAACGGTGGTTCAAATACACCTCCGGCCATCCAGATTTAGGTTTCCGTGATTTCCCTAAATCAGTCCAAGCAAATGCC